>JAPWIX010000022.1:0-1442500 GCA_028751805.1 Podosphaera xanthii
AATGGATTGTAGACCCCATAGAAGAACAGGTCCATGTTGGTGAATAGTTTTGAGGACGATATCGATTTGTAGACTTTAGATATGAACAGGTCCAGAGAACATAATAATTACGAGATCTACAATGGATTGTAGACCCCATAGAAGAACAGGTCCATGTTGGTGAATAGTTTTGAGGACGATATCGATTTGTAGACTTTAGATATGAACAGGTCAGAGAACATAATAATTACGAGATCTACAATGGATTGTAGACCCCATAGAAGAACAGGTCCATGTTGGTGAATAGTTTCGTGGACGATATCGATTTGTAGACTTCAGATATGAACAGGTCCAGAGAACATAATAATTACGAGATCTACAATGGATTGTAGACCCCATAGAAGAACAGGTCCATGTTGGTGAATAGTTTCGGGGACGATATCGATTTGTATACTTTAGATATGAACAGGTCCAGAGAACATAATAATTACGAGATCTACAATGGATTGTAGACCCCATAGAAGAACAGGTCCATGTTGGTGAATAGTTTCGGGGACGATATCGATTTGTATACTTTAGATATGAACAGGTCCAAAGAATATAATAATTACGAGATCTACAATGGATTGTAGACCCCATAGAAGAACAGGTCCATGTTGGTGAATAGTTTTGGGGACGATATCAAATTTTAGACTTCAGATATGAACAGGTCCAAAGAATATAATAATTACGAGATCTACAATGGATTGTAGACCCCATAGAAGAACAGGTCCATATTGGTGAATAGTTTCGTGGATGATATCGATATGTAGACTTCAGATATGAACAGGTCCAGAGAACATAATAATTACGAGATCTACAATGGATTGTAGACCTCATAGAAGACCAGGTCCATGTTGGTGAATAGTTTCGTGGACGATATCGATTTGTAGACTTTAGATATGAACAGGTCCAGAGAACATAATAATTACGAGATCTACAATGGATCGTAGACCCCATAGAATAACAGGTCCATATTGGTGAATAGTTTCGTGGACGATATCGATTTGTATACTTTAGATATGAACAGGTCCAGAGAACATAATAATTACGAGATCTACAATGGATTGTAGACCCCATAGAAGAACAGGTCCATGTTGGTGAATAGTTTTGAGGACGATATCGATTTGTATACTTTAGATATGAACAGGTCCAGAGAACATAATAATTACGAGATCTACAATGGATTGTAGACCCCATAGAAGAACAGGTCCATGTTGGTGAATAGTTTTGGGGACGATATCGATTTTTAGACTTCAGATATGAATAGGTCCAGAGAACATAATAATTACGAGATCTACAATGGATTGTAGACCCCATAGAAGAACAGGTCCATGTTGGTGAATAGTTTCGTGGACGATATCGATTTGTAGACTTCAGATATGAACAGGTCCAGAGAACATAATAATTACGAGATCTACAATGGATTGTAGACCCCATAGAAGAACAGGTCCATGTTGGTGAATAGTTTTGAGGACGATATCGATTTGTAGACTTTAGATATGAACAGGTCCAGAGAACATAATAATTACGAGATCTACAATGGATTGTAGACCCCATAGAAGAACAGGTCCATGTTGGTGAATAGTTTCGTGGACGATATCGATTTGTAGACTTTAGATATGAACAGGTCCAGAGAACATAATAATTACGAGATCTACAATGGATTGTAGACCCCATAGAAGAACAGGTCCATGTTGGTGAATAGTTTCGTGGACGATATCGATTTGTAGACTTCAGATATGAACAGGTCCAGAGAACATAATAATTACGAGATCTACAATGGATTGTAGACCCCATAGAATAACAGGTCCATAGTGAATGATAGTTTCGTGGACGATATCGATTTGTAGACTTCAGATATGAACAGGTCCAGAGAACATAATAATTACGAGATCTACAATGGATTGTAGACCCCATAGAAGAACAGGTCCATGTTGGTGAATAGTTTCGGGGACGATATCGATTTGTATACTTTAGATATGAACAGGTCCAGAGAACATAATAATTACGAGATCTACAATGGATTGTAGACCCCATAGAAGAACAGGTCCATGTTGGTGAATAGTTTTGAGGACGATATCGATTTGTAGACTTTAGATATGAACAGGTCAAGAGAACATAATAATTACGAGATCTACAATGGATTGTAGACCCCATAGAAGAACAGGTCCATGTTGGTGAATAGTTTTGAGGACGATATCGATTTGTAGACTTTAGATATGAACAGGTCCAGAGAACATAATAATTACGAGATCTACAATGGATTGTAGACCCCATAGAAGAACAGGTCCATGTTGGTGAATAGTTTCGTGGACGATATCGATTTGTAGACTTCAGATATGAACAGGTCCAGAGAACATAATAATTACGAGATCTACAATGGATTGTAGACCCCATAGAAGAACAGTTCCATGTTGGTGAATAGTTTCGTGGACGATATCGATTTGTAGACTTCAGATATGAACAGGTCCAGAGAACATAATAATTACGAGATCTACAATGGATTGTAGACCCCATAGAAGAACAGGTCCATGTTGGTGAATAGTTTCGGAGACGATATCGATTTGTATACTTTAGATATGAACAGGTC
Organism: Podosphaera xanthii; assembly: GCA_028751805.1. NCBI lineage: Eukaryota > Fungi > Ascomycota > Leotiomycetes > Helotiales > Erysiphaceae > Podosphaera > Podosphaera xanthii. Next base: position 2,612 of record JAPWIX010000022.1, read on the forward strand.
CAGAGAACAAAATAATTACGAGATCTATAATGGATTGTAGACCCCATAGAAGAACAGGTCAATGTTGGTGAATAGTTTCGGGGACGATATCGATTTGTAGACTTCAGATATGAACAGGTCAGAGAACATAATAATTACGAGATCTACAATGGATTGTAGACCCCATAGAAGAACAGGTCCATGTTGGTGAATAGTTTCGTGGACGATATCGATTTGTAGACTTCAGATATGAACAGGTCCAGAGAACATAATAATTACGAGATCTACAATGGATTGTAGACCCCATAGAAGAACAGGTCCATGTTGGTGAATAGTTTCGGGGACGATATCGATTTGTATACTTTAGATATGAACAGGTCCAGAGAACATAATAATTACGAGATCTACAATGGATTGTAGACCCCATAGAAGAACAGGTCCATGTTGGTGAATAGTTTCGGGGACGATATCGATTTGTATACTTTAGATATGAACAGGTCCAGAGAACATAATAATTACGAGATCTACAATGGATTGTAGACCCCATAGAAGAACAGGTCCATGTTGGTGAATAGTTTTGGGGACGATATCGATTTTTAGACTTCAGATATGAACAGGTCCAGAGAACATAATAATTACGAGATCTACAATGGATTGTAGACCCCATAGAATAACAGGTCCATAGTGAATGATAGTTTCGTGGACGATATCGATTTGTAGACTTCAGATATGAACAGGTCCAGAGAACATAATAATAACGAGATCTACAATGGATTGTAGACCCCATAGAAGAACAGGTCCATGTTGGTGAATAGTTTCGGGGACGATATCGATTTGTATACTTTAGATATGAACAGGTCCAGAGAACATAATAATTACGAGATCTACAATGGATTGTAGACCCCATAGAAGAACAGTTCCATGTTGGTGAATAGTTTCGGGGACGATATCGATTTGTATAATTTAGATATGAACAGGTCCAGAGAACAAAATAATTACGAGATCTATAATGGATTGTAGACCCCATAGAAGAACAGGTCAATGTTGGTGAATAGTTTTGAAAACGATTACGATTTTTAGACTTCAGATATGAACAGGTCCAGAGAACATAATAATTACGAGATCTACAATGGATTGTAGACCCCATAGAAGAACAGTTCCATGTTGGTGAATAGTTTTGGGGACGATATCGATTTGTATACTTTAGATATGAACAGGTCCAGAGAACAAAATAATTACGAGATCTATAATGGATTGTAGAACCCATAGAAGAACAGGTCCATATTGGTGAATAGTTTCGTGGATGATATCGATATGTAGACTTCAGATATGAACAGGTCCAGAGAACATAATAATTACGAGATCTACAATGGATTGTAGACCCCATAGAAGAACAGGTCCATGTTGGTGAATAGTTTCGGGGACGATTTCGATTTGTATACTTTAGATATGAACAGGTCCAGAGAACATAATAATTACGAGATCTACAATGGATTGTAGACCCCATAGAAGAACAGGTCCATGTTGGTGAATAGTTTCGGGGACGATATCGATTTGTATACTTTAGATATGAACAGGTCCAGAGAACATAATAATTACGAGATCTACAATGGATTGTAGACCCCATAGAAGAACAGGTCCATGTTGGTGAATAGTTTTGGGGACGATATCGATTTTTAGACTTCAGATATGAACAGGTCCAGAGAACATAATAATTACGAGATCTACAATGGATTGTAGACCCCATAGAAGAACAGGTCCATGTTGGTGAATAGTTTCGGGGACGATATCGATTTGTATACTTTAGATATGAACAGGTCCAGAGAACATAATAATTACGAGATCTACAATGGATTGTAGACCCCATAGAAGAACAGGTCCATGTTGGTGAATAGTTTCGGGGACGATATCGATTTGTATACTTTAGATATGAACAGGTCCAGAGAACATAATAATTACGAGATCTACAATGGATTGTAGACCCCATAGAATAACAGGTCCATAGTGAATGATAGTTTCGTGGACGATATCGATTTTTAGACTTCAGATATGAACAGGTCCAGAGAACATAATAATTACGAGATCTACAATGGATTGTAGACCCCATAGAAGAACAGGTCAATGTTGGTGAATAGTTTTGAAAACGATTACGATTTTTAGACTTCAGATATGAACAGGTCCAGAGAACATAATAATTACGAGATCTACAATGGATTGTAGACCCCATAGAAGAACAGGTCCATGTTGGTGAATAGTTTTGGGGACGATATCGATTTGTATACTTTAGATATGAACAGGTCCAGAGAACATAATAATTACGAGATCAATAATGGATTGTAGAAACCATAGAAGAACAGGTCCATATTGGTGAATAGTTTCGTGGACGATATCGATTTGTAGACTTCAGATATGAACAGGTCCAGAGAACATAATAATTACGAGATCTACAATGGATTGTAGACCCCATAGAAGAACAGGTCCATGTTGGTGAATAGTTTCGGGGACGATATCGATTTGTATACTTTAGATATGAACAGGTCCAGAGAACATAATAATTACGAGATCTACAATGGATTGTAGACCCCATAGAATAACAGGTCCATAGTGAATGATAGTTTCGTGGACGATATCGATTTGTAGACTTCAGATATGAACAGGTCCAGAGAACATAATAATTACGAGATCTACAATGGATTGTAGACCCCATAGAAGAACAGGTCCATGTTGGTGAATAGTTTCGGGGACGATATCGATTTGTATACTTTAGATATGAACAGGTCCAGAGAACATAATAATTACGAGATCTACAATGGATTGTAGACCCCATAGAAGAACAGGTCCATGTTGGTGAATAGTTTCGGGGACGATATCGATTTGTATACTTTAGATATGAACAGGTCCAGAGAACATAATAATTACGAGATCTACAATGGATTGTAGACCCCATAGAAGAACAGGTCCATGTTGGTGAATAGTTTTGGGGACGATATCGATTTTTAGACTTCAGATATGAACAGGTCCAGAGAACATAATAATTACGAGATCTACAATGGATTGTAGACCCCATAGAAGAACAGTTCCATGTTGGTGAATAGTTTCGGGGACGATATCGATTTGTATACTTTAGATATGAACAGGTCCAGAGAACATAATAATTACGAGATCTACAATGGATTGTAGACCCCATAGAAGAACAGGTCCATGTTGGTGAATAGTTTTGAGGACGATATCGATTTGTAGACTTTAGATATGAACAGGTCCAGAGAACATAATAATTACGAGATCTACAATGGATTGTAGACCCCATAGAAGAACAGGTCCATGTTGGTGAATAGTTTTGAGGACGATATCGATTTGTAGACTTTAGATATGAACAGGTCCAGAGAACATAATAATTACGAGATCTACAATGGATTGTAGACCCCATAGAAGAACAGGTCCATGTTGGTGAATAGTTTCGTGGACGATATCGATTTGTAGACTTTAGATATGAACAGGTCCAGAGAACATAATAATTACGAGATCTACAATGGATCGTAGACCCCATAGAATAACAGGTCCATAGTGAATAATAGTTTCGTGGACGATATCGATTTTTAGACTTCAGATTTAAACAGGTCCAGAGAACATAATAATTACGAGATCTACAATGGATCGTAGACCCCATAGAAGAACAGGTCCATGGTGGATAATAGTTTCGTGGACGATATCGATTTGTAGACTTCAGATATGAACAGGTCCAGAGAACATAATAATTACGAGATCTACAATGGATTGTAGACCTCATAGAAGACCAGGTCCATAGTGGATATTAATTTCGGGGACAATATCAATTTGTAGACTTTAGATATGAACAGGTCCAGAGAACATAATAATTACGAGATCTACAATGGATCGTAGACCCCATAGAAGAACAGGTCCATGTTGGTGAATAGTTTCGGGGACGATATCAATTTGTAGACTTCAGATATGAACAGGTCCAGAGAACATAATAATTACGAGATCTACAATGGATCGTAGACCCCATAGAAGAACAGGTCCATGTTGGTGAATAGTTTCGGGGACGATATCGATTTGTAGACTTCAGATATGAATAGGTCCAGAGAACATAATAATTACGAGATCTACAATGGATTGTAGACCCCATAGAAGAACAGGTCCATGTTGGTGAATAGTTTCGTGGATGATATCGATATGTAGACTTCAGATATGAACAGGTCCAGAGAACAAAATAATTACGAGATCTACAATGGATTGTAGACCCCATAGAAGAACAGGTCCATGTTGGTGAATAGTTTCGTGGACGATATCGATTTGTAGACTTTAGATATGAACAGGTCCAGAGAACATAATAATTACGAGATCTACAATGGATCGTAGACCCCATAGAATAACAGGTCCATAGTGAATAATAGTTTCGTGGACGATATCGATTTTTAGACTTCAGATTTAAACAGGTCCAGAGAACATAATAATTACGAGATCTACAATGGATCGTAGACCCCATAGAAGATCAGGTCCATGGTGGATAATAGTTTCGTGGACGATATCGATTTGTAGACTTCAGATATGAACAGGTCCAGAGAACATAATAATTATGAGATCTACAATGGATTATAGACCCCATAGAATAACAGGTCCATAGTGAATGATAGTTTCGTGGACGATATCGATTTGTAGACTTCAGATATGAACAGGTCCAGAGAACATAATAATTACGAGATCTACAATGGATTTTAGACCCCATAGAAGAACAGGTCAATGTTGGTGAATAGTTTTGAAAACGATTACGATTTTTAGACTTCAGATATGAACAGGTCTAGAGAACATAATAATTACGAGATCTACAATGGATTGTAGACCCCATAGAAGAACAGGTCCATGTTGGTGAATAGTTTTGAGGACGATATCGATTTGTAGACTTTAGATATGAACAGGTCCAGAGAACATAATAATTACGAGATCTACAATGGATTGTAGACCCCATAGAAGAACAGGTCCATGTTGGTGAATAGTTTTGAGGACGATATCGATTTGTAGACTTTAGATATGAACAGGTCCAGAGAACATAATAATTACGAGATCTACAATGGATTGTAGACCCCATAGAAGAACAGGTCCATGTTGGTGAATAGTTTCGTGGACGATAACGATTTGTAGACTTCAGATATGAACAGGTCCAGAGAACATAATAATTACGAGATCTACAATGGATTGTAGACCTCATAGAAGACCAGGTCCATAGTGGATATTAATTTCGGGGACAATATCAATTTGTAGACTTTAGATATGAACAGGTCCAGAGAACATAATAATTACGAGATCTACAATGGATCGTAGACCCCATAGAAGAACAGGTCCATATTGGTGAATAGTTTCGGGGACGATATCGATTTGTATACTTTAGATATGAACAGGTCCAGAGAACATAATAATTACGAGATCCACAATGGATCACAGACCCCATAGAAGAACAGGTCCATGTTGGTGAATAGTTTCGGGGACGATATCAAATTTTAGACTTCAGATATGAACAGGTCCAAAGAATATAACAATTACGAGATCTACAATGGATAGTAGACCCCATAGAAGAACAGGTCCATATTGGTGAATAGTTTCGTGGATGATATCGATTTGTAAACTTCAGATATGAACAGGTCCAGAGAACATAATAATTACGAGATCTACAATGGATTGTAGACCCCATAGAAAAACAGGTCCATGTTGGTGAATAGTTTCGTGGACGATATCGATTTGTAGACTTTAGATATGAACAGGTCCAGAGAACAAAATAATTACGAGATCTACAATGGATTGTAGACCCCATAGAAAAACAGGTCCATGTTGGTGAATAGTTTCGTGGACGATATCGATTTGTAGACTTTAGATATGAACAGGTCCAGAGAACAAAATAATTACGAGATCTACAATGGATTGTAGACCCCATAGAAGAACAGGTCCATGTTGGTGAATAGTTTTGAGGACGATATCGATTTGTAGACTTTAGATATGAACAGGTCCAGAGAACATAATAATTACGAGATATACAATGGATTGTAGACCCCATAGAAGAACAGGTTCATGTTGGTGAATAGTTTTGGGGACGATATCAAATTTTAGACTTCAGATATGAACAGGTCCAAAGAATATAATAATTACGAGATCTACAATGGATTGTAGACCCCATAGAAGAACAGGTCCATATTGGTGAATAGTTTCGTGGATGATATCGATATGTAGACTTCAGATATGAACAGGTCCAGGGAACAAAATAATTACGAGATCTATAATGGATTGTAGACCCCATAGAAGAACAGGTCAATGTTGGTGAATAGTTTTGAAAACGATATCGATTTGTAGACTTTAGATATGAACAGGTCCAGACAACATAATAATTACGAGATCTACAATGGATTGTAGACCCCATAGAAGAACAGGTCCATGTTGGTGAATAGTTTCGTGGATGATATCGATTTGTAGACTTTAGATATGAACAGGTCAAGAGAACATAATAATTACGAGATCTACAATGGATTGTAGACCCCATAGAAGAACAGGTCCATGTTGGTGAATAGTTTCGTGGACGATATCGATTTGTAGACTTCAGATATGAACAGGTCCAGAGAACATAATAATTATGAGATCTACAATGGATTATAGACCCCATAGAATAACAGGTCCATAGTGAATGATAGTTTCGTGGACGATATCGATTTGTAGACTTCAGATATGAACAGGTCCAGAGAACATAATAATTACGAGATCTACAATGGATTGTAGACCCCATAGAAGAACAGGTCCATGTTGGTGAATAGTTTCGGGGACGATATCGATTTGTAGACTTCAGATATGAACAGGTCCAGAGAACATAATAATTACGAGATCTACAATGGATTGTAGACCCCATAGAAGAACAGGTCCATGTTGGTGAATAGTTTCGTGGATGATATCGAAATGTAGACTTCAGATATGAACAGGTCCAGAGAACAAAATAATTACGAGATCTACAATGGATTGTAGAGCCCATAGAAGAACAGGTCCATGTTGGTGAATAGTTTCGTGGATGATATCGATTTGTAGACTTCAGATATGAACAGGTCCAGAGAACATAATAATTATGAGATCTACAATGGATTATAGACCCCATAGAATAACAGGTCCATAGTGAATGATAGTTTCGTGGACGATATCGATTTGTAGACTTCAGATATGAACAGGTCCAGAGAACATAATAATTACGAGATCTACAATGGATTGTAGACCCCATAGAAGAACAGTTCCATGTTGGTGAATAGTTTCGGGGACGATATCGATTTGTAGACTTCAGATATGAACAGGTCCAGAGAACATAATAATTACGAGATCTACAATGGATTGTAGACCCCATAGAAGAACAGGTCCATGTTGGTGAATAGTTTCGTGGATGATATCGATATGTAGACTTCAGATATGAACAGGTCCAGAGAACAAAATAATTACGAGATCTACAATGGATTGTAGACCCCATAGAAGAACAGGTCCATGTTGGTGAATAGTTTTGAGGACGATATCGATTTGTAGACTTTAGATATGAACAGGTCCAGAGAACATAATAATTACGAGATCTACAATGGATTGTAGACCCCATAGAAGAACAGGTCCATGTTGGTGAATAGTTTCGTGGACGATATCGATTTGTAGACTTTAGATATGAACAGGTCCAGAGAACATAATAATTACGAGATCTACAATGGATCGTAGACCCCATAGAATAACAGGTCCATAGTGAATAATAGTTTCGTGGACGATATCGATTTTTAGACTTCAGATTTAAACAGGTCCAGAGAACATAATAATTACGAGATCTACAATGGATCGTAGACCCCATAGAAGAACAGGTCCATGGTGGATAATAGTTTCGTGGACGATATCGATTTGTAGACTTCAGATATGAACAGGTCCAGAAAACATAATAATTACGAGATCTACAATGGATTGTAGACTTCATAGAAGACCAGGTCCATAGTGGATATTAATTTCGGGGACAATATCAATTTGTAGACTTTAGATATGAACAGGTCCAGAGAACATAATAATTACGAGATCTACAATGGATTGTAGACCCCATAGAAGAACAGGTCCATGTTGGTGAATAGTTTTGAGGACGATATCGATTTGTATACTTTAGATATGAACAGGTCCAGAGAACATAATAATTACGAGATCTACAATGGATTGTAGACCCCATAGAAGAACAGGTCCATGTTGGTGAATAGTTTCGTGGACGATATCGATTTGTAGACTTCAGATATGAACAGGTCCAGAGAACATAATAATTACGAGATCTACAATGGATTGTAGACCCCATAGAAGAACAGGTCCATGTTGGTGAATAGTTTCGGGGACGATATCGATTTGTATACTTTAGATATGAACAGGTCCAGAGAACATAATAATTACGAGATCTACAATGGATTGTAGACCTCATAGAAGAACAGGTCCATGTTGGTGAATAGTTTTGGGGACGATATCGATTTGTAGACTTCAGATATGAACAGGTCCAGAGAACATAATAATTACGAGATCTACAATGGATTGTAGACCCCATAGAAGAACAGGTCCATGTTGGTGAATAGTTTCGGGGACGATATCGATTTGTAGACTTTAGATATGAACAGGTCCATAGAAGATAATAATTACGAGATCTACAATGGATTGTAGACCCCATAGAAGAACAGGTCCATGTTGGTGAATAGTTTTGAGGACGATATCGATTTGTATACTTTAGATATGAACAGGTCCAGAGAACATAATAATTACGAGATCTACAATGGATTGTAGACCCCATAGAAGAACAGGTCCATGTTGGTGAATAGTTTCGTGGACGATATCGATTTGTAGACTTCAGATATGAACAGGTCCAGAGAACATAATAATTACGAGATCTACAATGGATTGTAGACCCCATAGAAGAACAGGTCCATGTTGGTGAATAGTTTCGGGGACGATATCGATTTGTATACTTTAGATATGAACAGGTCCAGAGAACATAATAATTACGAGATCTACAATGGATTGTAGACCTCATAGAAGAACAGGTCCATGTTGGTGAATAGTTTTGGGGACGATATCGATTTGTAGACTTCAGATATGAACAGGTCCAGAGAACATAATAATTACGAGATCTACAATGGATTGTAGACCCCATAGAAGAACAGGTCCATGTTGGTGAATAGTTTCGGGGACGATATCGATTTGTAGACTTTAGATATGAACAGGTCCATAGAAGATAATAATTCCGAGATCCACATTGGATTGTAGACCCTATATAAGAACAGGTTAAGAGTAAATAATAAAACCGAGATCAACATAGGTTTGTATTCCTAAGGTTAAGGCACAACGAAATACTTCTGGGTGGCGAAGAATTTCGATTTTATCAGGTTAAGGGAATTTGTTTAAAATTGGTGATCGAAGGAAGGGAGCTTCATTTTCTTAACAACGTTGCTGATAATTATTAGTCGTCATTAGCTTTTAACAGTTAAATCGATTGATTTACATTGGCATCGACCAGTCCTATGTAGAATATTAGCTTATAAACATGGTTCAACAAAGAAAATAGTTGACACAAAACTTGTGCTTCCTGAATGAATTAATTTTCCGTTATTCATAGGATATTCATAGGCTTAGAACTGACGATCTTTCTGTTGTAAAGTATCTATCATGGGAACCTATTTTATCGTCGAGAAATTTTTTTTAATAAACTGATGAAGAGGATCCAGAACACAGATTCTAGATAATTTATACCCCTCAACTTATTCTTCATCTTCGTTCCTTCTCTTATGATCATTTTGTAATACATTTTTCATGTGGTTTAATATATCATCTAATGATATACGGAATGTCACGCACGCTCTTTCTCAATTTTGTTTCTTAGTTGATTCTTACGTCATTATTATTTAATGTATTCTACTTGTTTAGTGGATGACAATGACATTATGTATTAAGACCGCGAATACGGGACGAAAGACGAGTTGCATGTGTATCCATAGCGGAAATAATCTCTGGTGTTTTTAACGTAGAAGAACATGATCAGATCCCGAAATTCCTCGTAACAACAAACGTTGTTCTTATAGAATGGAAATCGGCTAAGCAGAACTGCCTCGCATGCACACGTGTATCTGATCACATCGTTGTGGTGTTTTTCTCATACTATGCGGGTTCGTTTCCTTGTCTTTACATTCTCTCCAGGCTTGTGGAAGGATCTTCTTTAGCTCGCGACTGCTAATCTTTTATCAAGATTTTGCATAGCAGTCATTTGAAGTTAGACATATGAAATTGGACGAGATGTCATGCAACAAATCATCATCTGAATGCAGGGTCGGCTGTTGCACAAAAATATGTCTATTGGATTTCTGTGCCGTATGTTTTTCTAGTCGATATTCATACAGAGAGATATCATATTATCATGTGGACGTGTGCGATAAGTAAACTGTATAATTAGGTTAGATGTGCCTAGATAGAAAGCTACAGATTTCCTAGACTACATGAACGAGACTGATAATTGCTCTAGTCAGCTTGGTTAAATCAGTGATGCCTCGCTCGTTTGCGTAAAAATGTGATCCAAAATAACAGGGACCCGATCCGGAACAAAAATCTACTCAATGTCAGTTATATCAGTTTGAGGCTTTGAGGAGGATTGATTAGCTATATTTGTCGTCTCAAAAGATAGTCAGAACTTTTACCAGTCGGCTCTTGATGGAAATTTCATTAAGAAAACAATCCTACCTGTGAAGTTCTAAATTTTCTCGTTTCTTAGCACGCCACTGGCAAGCATCATTGAGCTCACCTTGTTTATATTTATTGAGATATTTGCAGGCTCGGAAGAAGCAGAATTTGGAGAAGTAGCTAGTGTTTGGCTCCATGATCAAGCAAAAATATTAATGTGAGGATGGAGGTTCGGAATGATTAATACAACAGCATTAATACATCAGAGAAGAAGCGTAGATTCAGTGGTTGATAAAATGGATGTTGATTGTTTAAGATTGATATCTGTTGGATTTTTGATGTACAACTTGTATAGTGAGGTATGCAAACCTGATAACACTAGAATCCCACAGAGTTTGGAGTCATTAAAAGTGGCAACTCGAAAAATATAAACGAATATAACCGTTTCATATACGTATCATATGACGGCGTTTTTTTGATCAATGTATTATGCCCATATAAGTAAGCAAGTATGTCTGGCAAAGTCGGACTCTTCACCTTCACGCGGTGCCGGCTGTAAACGATCAGGATGTTTGCTGGATTTCTAAGATAACCAAGAGTCGCAACTAGAACGAAGATACCCAGAAAATTCCCCTCTTCGTTAAATCCTCTTTCGTCCCATTCTTCTCCTCTAGTCTTTTCCTGATCGGTACATCTTTTCTGCCGCCAATACTCGCTTTACCCAAGTCTCAAGTTGATGAGTTGTCCTACGCAAGGATACGATCTTCTATATTGCGCCTTCTCAGATTCCATCTATACGCCATCAGTGTTAGGTGCACCCGAAGGAGGAATAAGCTGATGAGCACAAATTTGGAGAGACATTAAGCTTTAATTCGCTCAGGAAGGCAAGGATTCAAGAGGGAATTCCTAGGGAAAGAAGAACTGTGTGGAACAATCAAGGGAAAAGAATGAGCTGGTCTTACGGAAACTTTGGATTGACCATCGTGGTGGATTAATGGCTTTGAGGGGTATTCTACGGGTATTCTGAGTTTTGATGGTGGGTCGGAGTGAGAGAAGAGGGCTGGCTGACCATCAGCTACAAGTGCTCCTAGGGCAGCGATGTGAATGCGTTCTAGTCACTCCGTAAATTTTGACTTTAGCAGCAGTGTCTTTATGGACCGTGCCTTGTCCCAACATGGAATATAGGCTCATATTTTGTATGCGACTCGTCAAACGTTAAATAAAGACAATAACAACAAAGTAAGCAAATAGTCAATCATTTCAACAACTAAGTAATTGTGTTATCATCGTAAATCCCCCCACAACTCTACCCTATGTGGACGCTCTGCAACTCCACGACTGAGGATGATGCCATAATGAACCATAATGACTCTTACGCGTCATCATACACCAACCTTCATCCTGACCACTTCAACCCAAACAAGTACCCGCCCCCCCCTCTGTATCTCCGAATATAAGCCCTCTGACAGGTGCAATAGGTTCTTCCAGCGCGCCGTCATCATCGTCGCCTGTCGCTGAAAGCGACAATCTACATCCAAGCCTTCAGGTTATTGCCGCTGTAATTGAAGAAGCTGAACGCCAGAGAAAGCATAGAATAGGTCTAGTTCAAGAATTTCTATAAAACATCGACGCCTAAGCTAAAACCAAGGCAGGAACTGAAGATGCACTACTACTGGCGCCATTTATCGAAAAGATTGCACCAATCATGACTGCGTTTGCGATTGGTAATGCTCAAGCACCCTGTAAGAATCCTCCCCCGAGATCAAGCACGGTAACAGCTGCCCCTAGGTTGACAAAACCGGTGGAGGGTCCAAATCTGGCCCTCCCCAAAAGGCCGCAGGATGTCAAGTCTCCTTGGGTCACAATAGCCAGGAACGCAGCAAAATTTCCAATACCACCCGCCGCCACGACAATCCGTAAGCCTGTTATACAGAAAAAGCCGGCTATACAAGAAATGCCAAAAGAAGACAGACTCCATTTTCTTCGGCTAGGTCTAGAACACGAGTGGCGCTAACTGTCCCTAGTAACAATTAAAAAGATAATCTCCGAACGGGCTGGAGTAGCGCCCTCAACAATCACGGCAATGTCACAAGTCAGGTCCGGCTGGCAATTGGGTGTGCATCAGACGCGCTCAAAGAGTCAATCCCAGGGGTGGCACCATCTTTTGAGAAAGACAACACGACCATCGAGGCGGCGTCGGACTGGACATCCGTCATTGTACCACACGTACCTCTCTACATCAAAACAATGGGCTGCAGGTTAACCGTGACTAAAGAAATGACGATAAAAGAGTTTGAATCTGCCTGCGGCGTGACACCAGTCCAGGTTCGACCTAACGACGTGAAAGAAGGCCAGTATACTACGAGCTGGATTATTCACTTCAAGCAAAAGCCAGCAAACCTGAAATTTAGGTTTTTCGAAGAGAGTGGATCAACTATGCCATTCACACGATGTCGGCCTATAGAGCAGTGTCAAAAATGCTGGGGCTTTCACGCAACGAGAGCCAGCATCAAAGGAAGCCGATGTGGAAGATGCACCGGTGCACTTGAGATATCAGAATGCTCGATCAAGGTGCCCAAATGCTCAAACTGTGCAGGACCTCATGAGTCGACCAACCTCGGATGCATGGCTCGGCCCAGAAGGCAAAATGGACTAGTGGTATCGCGCACTCCGTCAGAGCTCCGAGTTATCCGGGAACGAGGCCATAGAGACTTCAAGGCGGCACTAGCAGAGTCGGAGGAGAAGGGCAAGGGAAAGGCTGTCGCGCTCCCTTGCACCCAGGAAGTAACCATGGAAAACCTATGGGTAGCACAACACTACTCCAACACCAACACGAGAATAATAACACCCTCCTATTTCACCAAGTGAATGTGGGAAAGGGTGGAATAAATATGGACATAGCGTTGCAGCAAGTATGGGAGTCTTGAGCACACATTGTTATGGTACAAGAACCATGGACGATGCAGAAGGATGGAGAGTTTATAACCAAGAGTTACCCTGGCTATAGCACGTATAAACCGATGGTACCAGTCGGAACTCGCCCGCGGGCAATTAGTTTCGTCCGCAAGGGTCTGGCAGCCACGCAGATTTTTCCCTCGCCGCGAGATCAGACAGGCGACTATTGCTTTGTGCAAGTCAATGGTGTAACATTCGTCAATGTTTATCGTGCACCAGGACTTAATGTGACCCTAGAGCTCCTTCTCAGGTGGAGTCCTTCAGGTCCGGCAATCGTAGGTGGGGACTTCAACGCTGTGTCAAGCCACTGGCAGTCTCAGGCTTCACGACAGTATGGCAACGGTGACATAATCATGGAGTGAGCAGCAGCTCATGACATGTACCTACTCACTCCTATAGGCAAACCCACGCATGGGGACGGAAATGTGCTTGACCTTTTTTGGAGCAATACTGCAGCGGAGGCATCAATATCAGGTGAACATGATTGTACTTTAGACCATATGACCATCGTAGGGTCTATTCAACTATCAAGAAGGCCAAATCAGCTAGAAATAAGCCAGGAACTACGTCTGCGCGACCAGGATCTTGCCAAGTTCGCCCAATTATCCGAGCGTGGGTAAAGCCAGGCCCCATAAGCAGCATAAGCGATATTGAAAGCCAGGTGTCAAGTTTGACGGAGGCCTCGGGAGATGCTCGCAAGGCAGTCGGGCGCAAACCGACGAGAGTGTGCGGAAAGTCAGCACCGTGGTAAAACGAGGAGTGCAAATTGAAGCATCGGCAATATAAAGAAGCTCGAGGCTGTCAGGAAAATGCGATGCAGGCTCGGAAAGTTATTAAGCATGCAGTAAAATGGGCCAAAAGAGATTACTAGAGAAGGCAGGTAGAGAATGCCACGACAGACGCACAAGCCTTCAAAGTAATACAGTGGGCCAAACCCAAGATTGGCCGGGACCTACCTCCACTCAAAGTCGCGGAGGACACGTGGATATTTGATCCACTCGAGCGAGCAGAAGCCCTACGTGACACTCTTTTAATTAGATTCGATGCAACCCGCGATCTTCCTACTTGGGAATCAGAACAACCGGAGTCAATTCCGTGGGACTCGTCGCTTTCACTAGAAGATGTAACAGCAAGCACTCTTGGTACGGGTGATAAGTCTCCAGGTTTAGATAAGATCACAGTCCGGCTGCTGAGAGCTTGCTAGTCAGCTATCGGTGCTTAGGTGAAGACAATTTTTCAAGCGTGTTTAAAGCATGGACATTTCCCTTCCGCATTCCGAGTAGCAGGGGTTATCCTGCTTCCGAAACCAGAACAAGACCTAACGACAGCAAAAGGATGGCGTGGCTAGCAATCAAACACCAAGTTGTTCCTCAACAACTATTTGGTGCACTTCCGTGACGCTCAGCAGTCGACCTCGTGTCATGTGTCATACATGATGCAGAAGCTGCAATGCGAATTAACAAGGTAACAGCAATGGTCACTCTGGACGTGCAGGGCGCATTTGACGCTGTCCTCCATAAACGACTATTGCAGCGGATGCGGAACCAAGGTTGGCCCAGATCACTCTGCCGATGGGTCGAGTCCTTCCTAACCCAAAGGAAAATACGTGTTCGCCACCAGGACGGAATCACCCGTGACAAGGTCGTGAAATGTGGAGTCCCACAAGGATCACCGCTATCACCACTTTTATTCCTTCTGTACATTACGATACTAGTGCAGCAGGGTTACAAGGATAGTAAATTCGGGTATGCCGACGATATCGCTGTTCTAAGCAGGGGAAGCTCAGCAGCCGAAGCTGTGGCAAATGCCCAGCTGAAAGTAGAAAGGCCCATTCAACTTGCAAATGAGCACGAAATAAGATTCGACCCGGCTGAGTCTGACTTACTAGTGATCGGAGGAGGACCAAAGAAACTGCTGGACACGGCAGGCCTAGCAATCCATATTTCAGGTCGTAGGATAATACCCTCTCCACACGTGAAATAGCTGGGAGTGTGGATAGATTCTCAACTCAATTTTAAACAGCATGTGCAAGATTGGTGTGGAAAAGCACAACGTATAACACAGTTTATACGTCGAATAAATACTGTACAGCGGGGCGCAGACCCAGGACCAATGATTAGGGCGGTTCAGGCTTGTGTTATAAGTATGGCGCTATACGGATCAGAAGCATGGTGGCCCGGGCTGACTCGAGTTACAACTCAGCGAAGCAAGAAAGTGGGCACAGGAGTTGGCTGGCACACTGACATCCTTGATAGCATCATTATCAGGGCAGTTCGGGCTGCATTACCAGTCTGGTGAACCACCCCATACACGATCCTACAACGAGAATCAGGCATTCCTCCAGCAGCAATTCTCCTTCAGCAGAGACAACTGAGAGCTGCAGCGCGAATACAAAGAGTGGACACTTGGCACCCTCTACTAAGCAGATCTCAAGAAGGACCCAAGGAAACAATAAGCCGTCTAGGAATTCGTGCAGGACAGAAAAGCCGCATGTTCACGAATCCAGAGCGATACCTGACACGACTACAGGTCAGCCTCCAAAACCTACCGGTTGCTGTGGAGATAGGAAATTTGTTCTTCCCAAAAGCTGAACTAAAAAGTCAATCAACGAGATTCGACAAGCAGACTGAGGCTGCCCAGGCCGAAATGTGGATTGCGAATCTGTCAGTGGATACTGTATGTGCATATCCAGATGGCTCATCTTGTGGCTTGGCAAGATCTGCATGTGGCTACACTCTGTTCAGAGGAAGACAAATGATCGGAATCAGGCCAGGACCTTTACTTGGGGCAGAGGCGTATGACGCAGAGCTTATAGGGGCCCAGAAAGCCCTCGAAGCAGCAATATTGGTTTCCGGAATTAACCCTATCAAGGTTCTCCTAGACAGCTTAGAGGCTTCCCAGGCCCAACAGAGTGGTAGGTCGAGGTCCTCCCAAGGAATAGTTGACAAGTTTGTTTCAGATCGTCAGAAACATCGGTCAGTAGAAATAAGATGGATACCAGGTCACTCAGGGATCGAGGGAAAAGAGAAGGCAGATGAGCTTGCCAAAGCCGCCTTAAATTACCTTCCCGACGATGGAACCGATGCTATACTTTCTGCAGAAGTAAATTGTAGAACAAAGTTTACGTTTGTATCACTAAGCAGGTTTGTGAGGGAGCGTGCGGTTAAGCTAGCTGCATCATGGTAGCAGAAACATGCCCACAAGCACCACGCAGATTTGAATCTCAAGATGACACGCAAGTGACCGCCAGAGCTTTCCTTACCGAGATGTGCGTACCACAGGTTGATAGCAGCTAGGACAGGACACGGCGATTTTGCCAACTATCATGAAAGATTCAAGCATGAGGATATTTATGGCAAGTGCGAATGTGGACGAGAAAGACGCCCATGGCATTTTGCAGAATGCCGACCAGCATTACAACGTTGGAGAAGTGAGAAACGGGGACCCCCTCCGAAGGCAAGAGAGATGCTGGCAGAAAATGGATGCGAGAAATTTCTCGAATTCGTGACTGTAACCAGATGTTATAGTGCCAAAATACTGACCGGGAGGCTTAGGTTCTTCTGGGGATATTTTTTATTTTTCCTTTGTTTAATCGTTAGGAAAATTAGGACAGGGCGCACTCGTTCGGACAGAATATTTTTGTTTATTTACTTGTTTTCTTTCTATGTCTTATAGATTATCTGGCAAGTTAAGCCATTTATGTAGGTAGTAGTGAGTCCGTATGGATCACACACCCGTATCACGCCTCCTGGGTGTATGGCGTAAGCATGATACGACTAGAATTCAAATCAAATCAAGTCTAAGTAAGCAAGTACAAGCAGGTGACCAGTTTTTGAAAATTTCCTGCTTATCACGTAATTTTTAATTTTTTCCAAATATCCGTCTCTTGATTGCTACTCTCACTCCTGCGTGTCACGCGGTTACACACAATATCATATAATCAACTAATTACCAGCTTTCTCAACAACAGAGATTTATCACTGAATCTATTTACCTCATTACACAATGGAATCCACTAAATATTATTCAATGTGTAAATCTTTTCACTCCCTAGATAAATTTCGAGAAGAAGGAAGGACGTGTATTGAAAACTTGTTCAAGGTATTTAAAGGAGTGAGAGCAGCCATGTTTAAACTCGTGGGATGAGCTAAAGTTCGAGATTAGAGAATTGAATTGACCAGTAAAAGCCCAATTTATCAGTGTTGATTTTCGAGATAAACCAATTTAAAATCGGGACTGTTGCAAACCAATCGACTGAACATCGACAAGATTTTTGATATTGATCAATTGCCTGTTATCTATGGGTCACGGCCAGAGGGATTGGAATACGGCTCTATAGATATAAAAATTTGTTCGAGGCAATAAAATACCTGGTCATTCTTACATGGCGTGAAATTGGTTATCGATTCAGACAGCCGTACAATAGCAAAAGCCTGATATACAATTTTTATTGTGCCCAGGGAAATCCAAATTTAATCGCCCTTCATATTCGTCTCAAAACATGGGATGGAAGCCAAACAGAAAGGCTTTCATATAAAAGTAACATTAGTTCACTTCCGCCTATTGAGATTCGAACCTTTAGCCTTAGTCTACAGCATGACTACTACGTTGCTTACACAGACATATACAAAGCTGAAGATATCAAGAAATTTGTGGAAAAACATGGTTGTTCTCATTCGCCCTCCGAAATATATCAAAGTATCCAGTGGCTTAAATTTCGGGATATAAGTCTGCTGTCCAGTCACAATTCTATAATTTGTGGCACGGAGAAAATTTGAGACATTGAGAACGAAGGGAAAACCTCTTTGATTCTGCAAAGCTTGACTTTCTTGAGACCTTGAGAATTTCAGCCAAATGGAGTTTTATGTAGAATACATTCGGGAATTGGCATCATATGTTAGCTCTCCGAATTCAATCCTTGCAGAGCAAACAGTAATTAGCAATTGACACTTCTTATGGAAACAAAAGTGCAGGCTGTGTTTTGTTTGCCCTTCTCGCTGAAAACGATGGAAAATAAGTTCCACTTGCCTGTTATTCGTTCAGTTGTCAGTATCCCATGATACTACTTCACCGGTGGTTCCAGGAAATATGACATGACTGTTCAATTCCTTCGACCTCTAATAAATTCTAGCTTGAATACATCCTTTTTAAGATACAATAAGATTAATTTGGGATAAACACTATTAAAAAAGTCTGGCCGACAGCTAAAGTTCAGTTGTACTTTTGGCATACTAAGCATGCGATACAATTTAAAAAATAGAACTGCACCATCGTAAATATTCTAGTTAGTTACTGAACAGCCTCGACTGTACTTTGGCTTAGTCAATTTGAGAAGTGAGACATTAACTTCATCATTGCATCTCCACCGGCAAAAACGAGGAGTCATCTTTGTACCCAATATTAGGCTCAGAGGACTACGGATTTTTACCGCATTTTCATGAAGATGAACAACTTGTATCTTTTTAGGATGAATTTTCGGCGCCACCTAATCTTCCAGAATTCAATCAAGAAATCCGGCAATTAATGAAGTGTCTGAACGACCAAGCTGACCACGGAAATACAAAGTTTATTGAAAAAGCCATGAAAGCGATGGAAGGTAGCATAATCCTGAGAGAAAATCCATCAAATTGAGAATCGTCGCACTATGCTGTAGAAATGGGCTCCCAAACGATGTTCTACAAAATATAAGGTTAATTTTTAAAGTAAACATTCCCCTCAATATTAACTGGTGATTTATTTTCCTAATATATAGCGTAATAGATTCACTTCTTAAATTTGTAGTCTTTTGACTAAAATTAGTTCAATAGATCTCGTATGGGTAACAAGAGTGCCAAAATTTTAACTACGACTTCTACCAAACAAACATTCTCGCGGGGTCGGATGGTGGTGTGGTATACCGTCCGGGCCGTTATCCCAAATAGAGTCTGGGTAGCCAAGGCACATGCCCCACTTGAGACAGGAGAAAGCTGGTTTGAATCCGGCAAGACCCTATCCACATTTTCTCGCCTGGTCATGTTTGTGACGATGACGATGGCATGCTGGATAGTCGTGGGTGGCTGAAATGCGTTCCTGCGGCAGACATAAACGGTTGAGGGTTGATAGGGCTGTAAGGCGCCTGACTTCGAGTTATGTCTTCAAATGATATTCGGGCGTGAGTATCACTCATATCAAGTCGAGTCATCGCTCCGTGTACCGTACCAGTGTCATTCGTGTCATAGCCTAAAGGCTGCATACATAAGAATGAATTAAAAAAAAAAAAATCTCGCGAGATTAAAAGCATGATTAATTCGGAGTCCGTTACAAACGTTTGCCAAGGGGTAGGCTTAACATTATGATTTACCACGTAGATTTAAATTCATACTTCAAAAATCCGAGCTTCTCGAAATAGGATAGTAAAATCCAAAAATTTCCACCGATATCTCCCAGACCCTTAATTATTTTTCACTAGACTATTTTAATCTTATTGTTTTGATTAATCGCCTTTGTACTAATTTATTTATTTATTTTTGTGTCTACTGGGCGCTAGTTACAACTAAAGCCCCATCCCTGAGGGGACATGGTGACTTCAATCACCTTTGTTATTTGATTTGATTTGATATTTTTAACGTGACCGGGCACAAACCCTGCACTTAGACGGCATGGCACGGGTGGTTAAGTTCTATGTATATAGACTCTTAACTACCGACATGACCAGCTCTCACGAGACCAGATAAAATACTGAAGAACAAAGGAAAACAAAGAAAGATAATCTAAGACTCTAGTGCCCTGCACTATGCCTTGCTCCTGCGCTAGAGACAAACCCAGACAAAGGAAAGTAACAGCGGAACACAGCACCCCTGTTTAAGACACATTCCGACTCTAACAGTGTGTTAGAGTTAAAAAGTGCCAGAAAATCTGCCATCCTCCTTGACCTATCATATCCCTTATTATAGGCCGTGGTTCCTGTGTTTCCGTCCTCCCTTTTTGGATTGCCGGGCGACACTCTGCGAAATGCCAAGGTCGTTTCTCTCGACCACACCTTTGTTGTTGTTTTATTTATTTTACGTCTAGCGGAACAAGTCCGAAGCACTTACCTTAAGTATTTCCTGACGGGACAGATGACGCCGAGATAACCCCGGGCTTCTGCGTAAAATAAATAATTACATAACTAGGGCGCGTTAACGTAGCTGCCACTGGGTGAAAAAAAAAGTTAGAGTCTCCATGATAATAAAGGCGTGAAAATAGTAATGAACGGTCCGCCCCAAACCCCCTTAACCGTAACGCGACTCCTGCTCAACCACTCCCATGCCAAATTAAAATCACTTTTGGTCCGGAAAACGCGCCATCCGTCAGTTTCCTTTCCCACCACACCTTCCAGGTGGTAAATTTCTCTATCTTACTGAGTGAGAGGGATGGGCTTGCAGGTAAACTGTGACGACACCCTGTTCCCAGTATTATCTTCTTGTAGCTGCTTCTAGAAGCATCATATCGGGTCGCTGCGCAATTTAGGCTTCCTCTTCAGAACCTAAGACACTGAAGCCAGTTTCCTCTACCATTGGGACATCCTTGGAAGTCGGGTCGGGTGTCATTTCTGATTTTTTAGCAGGAGCCCTCGCGCGGGCTCTTGCAACATACTCACGCTGTGTGTTCTGCCGGATCGTGAGAAGCTGTTCTCTTGTCACTGGACCGGTCCTCGCGGGTCGAGCCAGACAATGCCGGCTTTCCGATCGATGTGGTCCTCCATAGTTTCAACATCTCGTAGAGGCCTTACACTCTCTTTCAGAATGCATTTTGGATCCGCAATTCCAACAAGCTGGGGCGCGGGAACATCCACGTATGGCGTGGAAGTCTAGGCAGCGTTTACGCTGCTCGATACATCGGCGGGGTCGAAAGATTGTCGACCTTCCGGATTCGAAAAAAAGCTTGAAGCCGGGCCGTGGAGCGGATTCGCGTGAGAAGAGCGCTATCCAGTTTTGGTGTGGTGCCTCAAGTTTGCTGGCCCCGTGGGGCCGAGCCAGAGAAGGAACAGTGTCGGAAACTAGTATTATTTCCTGTGTGACCATTTCAACTGTCAATGGAACACTGGCAGTTGGTGAGTAGCCCTTCGCCGGTACGTTGGGAATCAGATAGGCTACCAAAGATGAGGCGGGCTCAATCTTACGACATTCTTGGAGAATAAGATCAAGTATCTTTTCTCTACTTGTCTCATCTGTTGCTATTATGGCAAAGCTGGTTTTGACCCGCTGTACCAGAGAGATATTTGCCGAGGGAATTGCGGCCATCGTGGTTAATTTTTGCTGTAAGAATAACGGTGATGTATTCCACCACGCGTCTTGGTTAGCTAGTCGTAGGAATAATCACTTTTCAACTTTCATCCTGATGATACTTTCGCTCGACTTTTGAGCAATTGGTGCTTCTATTGTTGTGGGCAGTGCGGCACTATGGCGTAGGCCATTACGAGCAACCCTAGCCCAGCTGCTGTTGTGCCCTGTTCTTGAGGTGTCGCGAAGATTGGTGTCTTTTTTTCAGGGCCCCTTGATGAGAGGGGGCAAGAAGGACGGGCGGAAGACCAGGTGGTATCGAGCCTGGACCGGTGTGTACGAACTGCGCTATGGCCGCTCGTAGGTAGATTTTGATACCGTCTACGAAGGATTTGTTCTCACCAGTCGAAAGTGGCGAGAGGGCTGCCTCAACACTGTTTATTGCTGTTGAGCAGATAGAAAGGTGAGCGGTGATTCGCTCTGCTCGTCGCTTTTCGGCTTCTAGCACAGCATGTAGCTCCGGATGGTAAACCGATGCTTCCGTGGCGGCTGTGCATTTCGAAACTGGCACGGCTATTTTTCTTGAAGGTAGATCTATGGATTGGAAAGCCTTGTCTTCGATGACTTCTTTTCCTTTACTTGAGCTCGGGATCTGTGGGCCGTTCCGAACTTTGTGTGGTCTCGGAACGGTGGTTGTTTAAACTGAGTGGTTCAGCATCAATCATTTCAGCTTCGGGAATATTTGGGGACTTCTCTTGGAACAGGCCTCTAACACACTTACGCATTTTAAATTTTGCGCGAGGCCTGATGGTTTTGGACACGTGTGTGCCCGTTCTTTGCCAATGGCAGTTGACGTTGGCGGTCGATTTTTCCTCACCGGAGGCATTCTGGAGACTACCGATGGAGAACAACAGGAAGATTTAAACGCGAAATGGATTTTAGAGATGATTGAGATATGAAATGGGCATAGGTGAATTCTCTAGTTGTTGTTGCTCAACTCAATCATGTTCGTACTAATACTAGTATAAATCTTGTCTGTATATATATCACGTGATTGCAGTTTTTGGTCTATGTATTAGGGAACGTTCGCTTGC
This sequence comes from Podosphaera xanthii, assembly GCA_028751805.1. Taxonomy (NCBI): domain Eukaryota; kingdom Fungi; phylum Ascomycota; class Leotiomycetes; order Helotiales; family Erysiphaceae; genus Podosphaera; species Podosphaera xanthii. The sequence goes on from JAPWIX010000022.1 coordinate 25,584, forward strand.
TTACCTATTAAGGCTCAAAGGAAGTGGGAGTAACGTCACATTTATTAATTTGGTCCTAATCGCAACAGTAATGATGGAGAGCCAAACTATTCATCATCACCAACAATCTTCTACCTTCCAACCGGCCATGACCTCGATACATGGCAATTTTTCCCCCTCCATTCCTCCCCCCCCACCTGTGAATAACTCTACCTACGCTGGTGGAGAGAACTCGTTGGCAGAGACTCTGCTGGCAACGACGGCCGCCGCTACAAAGAGGAACGATGAGGCAACTCTGATGTTTCAAAATATAAGCTGCATCCTCGATGATGCCACAAGTGAAATTGCTCTTCCTACACATCTGCGAAAGCCCTTCAACGATTTCGTTGAAGAACTACGTTCAGTGGCACGCCGTCATTTCGAATACCATATTAACAACGCGCCTCGCCCCTCCCGCCCTTATCAAGCTGAGTTAACTCTCGTAAGACAACCCGTTAATGTTCACACAAAAAAAGGAGTGATTACGACACCAGCTGTGGCAGTTCCCAAGAAACCCTCCGCCCCTAAAACCTACGCCGAAGTTTCAGCAGCTCCGCCTATCCAACAGAAACAACAGCGTACCCAACAGCGCATACCAAAGCCCAAACAAGTGGTGGCTCAAGCTTCAAAGCAACCAAAAGGTGACGCACAAGATAACAGACTACTGGTTAGAGTGTCTCCTGGTCATCCGTGTCTTAATATGTCCCCATACGCCACCATGATAGAAATCAACAAATTTCTGAATGAAAAGCTTGTGAGAGAAATCCAGATCACCAAAACTGGATTCGCGATCTGCCCCACCTCTGTCCCTGCACAGGAGACTTTAGCTAATCGCATGAGTGACTTACAGACATTTCTTTCTACTGAAGGCGCTTGTAAAGTTGAAAAGCCCACAAACAATTCGGCATACTTACTTACGGGTATCCCTCGCTCATATACAGGCTTCAATGGTGCTGGGCTTCAGACAATTGAAATAACTGCACAAGCAATCTCTGAAGCTTTGACAGATTTAACTAATGTGGCCCCAGTAGGTGTCATTGAACCTCGAGGCTCTACTTCCACCCAGTATTCGGCTCAAAAAGACTGGGTTGTACTCTACCCTGCAGGATCTCCGCTCTCCAAACTACTCCCTTTGTTTGGTGTGCGTGTACACGCAAAGCTCCTCCCAAAGAGGACAAAAGTACAACAATGCGGGAGGTGCTTTGGCTGGCACAATGAGAGAGCTTGTACAAGAGCCCCCCGTTGCAGACTCTGTGGCTCCACTCAGCATACAGAGTCCGGGCATACCTCCTGCACCCCCGATGCACCCCATAACTGTCCTCCAAGATGCGCGAACTGTCATGGCCCACATCCAGCAGACTCTCTTGAATGTCTTGTTAGACCAAGAAAGGATCATAAAATGCCTTCAAAAGCGGAAATATCGAAAATAAGGCAAGCGGCCTCAGCGGCAAGGATGAGATGGAAAACTGCGCATTGCAGCGCTATCTCAAAAAAGCAACAGACCAACACTCCTCTGGATAGTATACAAGAAGTTAACATGGCCCCATCTACCCCCCCTAGCGCACGTAGACCCTTTACAGAGTCTCCAGTACCAAATTTAGGCAGGTTTGCAGCTTTGAGTAACCTCAATGATGACAATAGCCATATCAGCTCATCAAGATCCTCCAAATGACTTCCAAAAGTACTAATCTAAAATTATTGTCCATAAATGTGGGACGTTCCTCGTCTGCGCATGAGATTGCTCTCCAGTTAGCTTTTGATTTACACGTCGATATTTTGCTAATACAAGAACCATACATCTTTCGAGATTTAGTTCGTAAAATCACGCGAAGCCATCCTTCATTTGAATGCTTTTCCCCCCTAGACGACTGGTCATTCCGTCCCAGGGTTTTAACTTATGTAAACAAAAATTCAGGTCTCAACTCTATTCAAGATCGCCCTGAAACGGGAGACGAACAAGGGCTACGAGACATACTGTTCCTAACTATACAGGCTCCTGGAAGGCCTAGTATATTAATTATCAATATGTACAATGCTCCCCCTGGATCTACGAATCCGGGCGCTGGAGTGAGCTTTCTTCTATCCAATACAACATTCCAACTTCATAAAAACTGGATACTTGCTGGTGATTTCAACCTACATCATAAAGATTGGCAGCCTTCTTACATTGGTTCACCTTCACCTCAAGCCGAGACGTTTGTTAACTGGCTAGAGACGAAAAGGCTCACCCTTATTTCAGGCATTGATTCGCCAACACATAACAGAGGAAATGTCCTTGACCTATGCTTCGCCTCTGACCCACTTTTACGAGAAGGGTGCACAGCAAATGTTCAAAAAGATCTAGATGTAACATCTGACCACTTTCCTTTGCTCATCAATGTCCCGTTCAGCTGCCAAAGACCGCCTCGTTCAACAAGGCTGCGCTTTGGAACCATTGAGGAAAAAACATTTACGTCCCTTCTGCGCATGCATCTCCTTACTTTTACAAACCTTAGGAACCAGTCCACCGACGAAATCGATCAAAGAGCAGAAGACCTTGTTCAAATTCTACAAAGCTCGTATGCCGGCTCAGCGAAGAAATCTCTCCCAATTAAGACGGGAAAACCCTGGTGGGATCACAACTGCAGAGAAGCACGACGAAGATACCGTGAAACATTGCGAGCTGGTAACACGACCTCAGAGGACAAAAAAGACTTCAGAAGGACAGTCAAAAACGCAAAACGATCTTTCTTTCGAAAGAAAATTGAAGACGCCAGCAAAGCAAGGGACATTTTTGACATAGCAAAGTGGCATAAATCAAAGGGGGTCTACCGTACTCCTCCCCTTATTGATCCACTTTCACCTGATAGCCCTCCCGCTCAAAGCCCCGAAGATAAAAGAAAAGTCTTATTGAGTAATCTCTTCTGTAATCAGTCACATGTAGAGGATATCCCATTAGACACGCCTACCGTGCCTCGAAATCTTCTTCCCTTTCCAGAACTTACAATGACGGAAGTGACAAATGCCATCTTCGCCGCCGGTAATACAACTCCAGGACAAGATGGAATTCCTAACTCTTTACTACGGCTCGCATGGCCGCAAATTTGTCAATTTGTTAAAGACCTGTTCCAAGCCTGCATATACACAGGGTACCACCCTCGGTGCTTTCGAACAGCCATTATTGCAATCATCAACAAACCAGCCAAATCAGATCTCTCTTCCCCCAGATCATACAGGCCTATTGCTCTCCTTCCCGTATTAGGTAAAGGACTTGAAAGACTTGTCGCAAGACGGTTTTCGTGGATAGCTATCAAATATAAGATTCTTGCACGACAACAATTCGGTGCGCTACCGCTCCGATCCTCTGTGGATCTCACTACTTGCCTTACCCATGACGTAGAGTCTGCTCTATCCAAGGGCCTGACAGCAACGATCGCCACCCTAGATGTGAAAGGGGCTTTTGACGCTGTACTTCCAGGAAGGCTTGTACTCCAACTTAGAGAACAAGGTTGGCCGCCATATTTGTGTAAATGGGTCAGCTCATTTGCAACCCTGCGCAAGGTATCCATTCGGCTTGATGATCAACTAGGTCCCCCTACAAGAATCAACTGTGGCCTACCTCAGGGCTCACCGGTGTCACCTATTCTATTTATGCTGTATATATCTTCTCTTTTTCGACTTGAAGGCCTCCAAAAAGCATTTGGGTATGCTGATGACGTAGCAATCCTGGAAATTTCGCCATCCCTCGAAGAAAACTCAACAAGAATCGGAGAAAATATTGACCGGGCCTTATCATGGGGCTTAACAGAAGGCGTGACCTTCGACCCCGGAAAATCGGAACTACTGCACTTCTCTAGAAAACGGAAGGACGCGAGAAACAGCCCTATAGTTTCTACCAGTAGTTTTATTATCAAAGAAAACACTAGCAGGCCGTATCTCAAGTGGTTAGGAGTCCATTTTGACAGGAAGCTGAATTTTAAACACCACGTCTCGATACAGTCCTCGAAAGCCCTGAAAGTCGCCAACGCTTTGCGCTGCCTTGGAAACACCATTAGGGGTGCCTCTCCAAGACTATCTAGGCAAGCTGTGGTAGCATGTGTACTACCTGTCGCGCACTTTGCAGCTGAGACTTGGTGGCCGGGTAAGACAAGAAGTAAGGGAAACAGTTCAGTTTCGAACAGAGTTGGATATCACATGAAAATCCTTAGCAAAGTATACATGACTGCTGCAAGAGCAATTCTTCCAGTCTTCCGGACAACTCCTTCCCCAGCCCTCTTCAGAGAAGCAGGAATATCCCCAACCGAGTTAGCCCTCGACAATATAGCTAGACGTACGGCGGTCCGTACAAGAAGACTCGATGAGCGTCACCCATTGTACTTGAGAGGCAAAAATTCACTCCGCTCTCAACCCCTAACACGTTTCTCCCGATCGATACGGGACATACCGCAATCGGAGCAGATCGACCCTCTATTATATCACCCCTGGGATATCAAAGATGCTGACAGTGATTTACAGATCTTCCCAAAGGGGACAAGAGGCGACTCGAGGTCAGATATCTTCCGGGAGTTCCTTAACTCGCTCCCTAGGAACGATATCTTAGTTTTCTGTGATGGATCCAAATTGCCAAATGGAAATGTAGGCGCTGGCTTTGTCATATACCAGCTAGGAAGGAAAGTTGGCCTAGGCGCCATACCACTAGGAAACTTAATGGAAGCCAAAGATGCAGAGGCGCATGCTGTATTAGAAGGAATACAAGCAGCGATAGCCCTTCCCACAACTCGTTTTTCCAGAGATCTCTGGGTCTTTACCGACAACCTTGAAGTTGCGACAAAGTTCTTAACGAAGACTCCTCCCACCTCATCCATGATAATACACATGGAAGCTATAAAAGCCATTACAAAATGGAAAAGTCGACCGAAACTGCCCCATATTCCGGAAGGAAATATCAAAATTCACTGGGTACCTAGCCATGCTGGGATTGAAGGAAATGAGATAGCTGATCGAGAGGCAAAAAGAGGCGCAGCTATACCACATCTCGAACCACAAAAGCACTCATACGCAAGCTTAAAGAAGTGGCAATTAACACAGCTGAAAATAGCAAGAGATATATGGTGGGAAAATAATATACCCAACACATACACTCAACTTGAAATTCAGACCGCACCCATTTTCCCCAGAGAACTCCTGCTAAACAGAAGACACTTGGGCCAAATAATTGCTTTTAGGACAGGCCATGGGGATTTCGCCGCGTATCACCGTCGTTTCAAGCATCCAAATGCCAACCTCTTCTGCCGATGCGGATCGCCCAAAACTCAGATGCATATCTTCTTTTGTAGAATCCTACGACGCCGAGGTGGTCGCCCTAAAGGACCCATCAGTTCACTCGTCCCAGAACTACTTGGAACTTCGGAGGGAGCTGTAAAGTTAACAAAGTGGCTTGACGAAGCCCGATTCTTTTCAAATATCTGCCCGCAATAGTGTCCACATGAGACACCGTTATACAATTTTTAAACTCTCAGAGCAACTGAATTTCCTTATTTTGATTAAATTTGCAATCATATCCTTTCATGTACGCAGTTTCATACAACGCGCTACATCATGTAAATAATGCTTAGATAAGCCCGCACTACTAGGGCTCCGGCTCTAGCGTCCTTTGTCCCAAAGCTAGGATTGGAGTAGTATTACACTATTTCTGCACAGACGTTAAATAGTAAAATAAATAAATAAATAAAAATATTAAGGCTCAAAGAGAAAGCTGATTCGAATCTAGCAAGACTTTTAAAGAGTCGTGATCCAAACATTCCCCCCTTGAAAACCTATTCTGCCTGGAAATATGAATTTATCGCTTAGCCCCACAGCATTTACGAAAAAATTGTCTGATTATAAACTGTAAATAAATACTGAACGTACGTACAAATACATGGGATCTTAATTTTCGAATTTGATTTCATTACCCTGGTTCGGCACCCTTAATGGCCCACGCAGGTAAATTAACTCTTTACTTACACAGGAGGAAACCTGTCGGTGAAAACCCCCTAAACCTACCTCCACTGTTTCTTTATTTGTTTTTAGTCATAGACTCACCTTTTTTTTTTTTTTAAATCATTTTTGCGTATGCAGCCTGAGGCTATGACGCGAATGATTACGGAAGATATGTATGTGACGCAGAATAACTCTGTTTGACGTTTGGAACACTCATACTCAGATTTCATTTGCAGATACCACTACGAGAATAACGCCTTACGACATGTACCCTCTTCCGTGAATACCCACCACAGGGAAAAGCGAGAAAAACCTGTGGCTATCTGAGCATGCTTTCGTCATTCTACGAATACAGTATCACCGCGAGAGAAGTGGTGCGAGGGTTTTGCTGGATTCGAACCAGCTTTCTCCTGTCTCAAGTGGGGCATGTGTCCAAGCTACCCAGACTCTACTTGGAAGAACGGCCCGGATAGTGTACCACTGCACCATCCGACCCTTAGACTCACCTTAAGGAAGTACGATAAATCTACAATGCCCATTGTGGATCCCTTTCCCTCTTTGTTCAACCTACCCCTCTGCGTTTCCGGCTTAGTTTATTTGCTGCTATTGTGGCTTCAATATCCCTCACGAGCCGGAACTGTTCAAGCCATCCTGCTTCGAGAATCTATTGTGTGATTCTGGCGACGTCTTCTGCACTATTCATCATAGCCTTGAAGGATCTATCTTTCGCTTTCCTCCACACTTCAGATCTTCCTTTTGACTATCGCGGGCAAGCTATGATCATGTGCTCCACATTTTGGGAGGGGTATCCACAAGGGCAACTTGGTGAGTCGACTCCGGGTACTTTTCTTCGGTACAGATAAGATTGGAAGCCGATCTACTCGCTTCAGATCTGTACGGCCATGCTGCTTTGAAACCTCTGAAGGTGTCGGTCTAGATGTGATGGTGTTCCCCAGAAATTCATCTTTTGTCTGTGAAAAAATTTGATGTTTTCCAGACTTCAGGGTCAGCCACAGCTCTTTTCCTTCTGGTACCCGTCCGTCCTGGGGTCACCAAGAGTTCGCCCACTTTTGGTATGCTGCTACATGTATGCTTAATTATTTTTGTACATCCTTGTTGATCAACATCTCAAAATTTTACAGCATATTTATTACCTTCGGGTTTTTGGAAAATGTACAGACTATATTTCATTTGGGATAAAACTGAATCACATACTCTATCCACTTGGTACATCTACTACACATATGAACTCCTCGGGTATTTAGTATCATTTACATCTATTTCCTGGTCAAAGTTTGATTCAATGACTCAAAACATTTTCACTCTGTAGTATCGTTACAATTTAATGTGAGGAATATCCCTAATTATTAGGCCATTAACTACGAGTATGGCCAGTTGCCTCACATCCCTGATATCTTGTTTTAATGTATCCGAGCTCAACACAAGCTGTACAATATCGTAAAACTTTTGACACGGTCTCGTGTTGAGACAGGCTCGACCAGCTGCCTATCATGCGCCCTAAGATGTGTAAAGTTGTGTTAAATCGTGCTATCTTGAGTCTAAGACTATCACAAGACTAGGGCTCTTCTCTGGCCTTAAATCTGAGAGGACAGTTGGTATTTTGCGTTAATCTGCGTCGTTTCCTGCATGTTTCGTCCAATTGGCCGTGAAAAATTCCACTTTTCTAATGGGAGTTTTATTCTTCACCCTTTTCTCTTTTCTGAATCGCTGGTGGTGATAGCATATCCAGCAGACCTGGCGTGATTTTGGACCGCCTCATACAGTTTTTAATTGAAACGTAAGATCCGGGTAGATTCCATTTCGACGAAGTAATTCTGCCATGGTTAGTTTTAGAGCTGGACGTCGATTACGCTCAAATTGATTACAACGTACATTGAAACAGTTAGAAGATGAATTACTAATGAAAGATTACGAGATAGTACCTTTGAAATTGAGAGACTGTGGAACAAGTAAATGGCCTAAAGTACATATGTTTTGTGAGTTTTTTATATGTTTTACTTCTTGATTCATTTTGCAATCAGCCTGTAAGTTGCAACAAGTGTTTAAGGAGTTGAAAGTAGCTAGAAATGCTTCGCCGGATTTGTTGTCCGCAATTGTTTATTACAATTTGCACATAACTTTCCTGGGGGCGATTACGCTTGCTGATGTAGCGACGCGGATATCCAACTCGGTTTAATTAGTAATTTAATTTGCGTTCACCGCTCGACGGATTCAGTATCAAAAAACTGTTGCAACAAATTTTCAAAGGGGGGGGTTTGTATCACGACTCCTTTTACATCATATTTCTCGTTTGGTCATGTATGTGACGATGACAAAGACATATTCAGACAACCATGGGTTTTTCTCGCTTTTTTTCCCTGTACTGGGTATTCAAAGTAGAGAGTACATGTCGCACGGCGTTCTACTCGTACTGGTACCTGCAAATGAAATCTGAGTATGAGTGTCTCCGATGTCAGACTGAGTCATTCCGCAAATATACGTATCTTCCGTAATCATGCGCATCATGGCTCAGGCTGCATACGCAAGATTGATTTTTTTAAAAAAAGAAAAAGAGCAAAATGCTATCACATCTCGTCATATGTCACAGAATAGTACTTCATATGACACACAGCTACAGCCGTATTTTTCAATCCAAGAGAATAATCCTTCAAGCCTGAGCTTTATAATAGCTTAACATTCACAGAGACTTCTTTATATGATTCTTGTATTCAATTCTTTGGAATTTGAATTAAATCAAGAATCTTCATGCATTTGAGATTCATCCTTTGGCTGACAAAGGAGGCTTCTCAAGTCTTTCGAGTGGCATTCTTTTTCTTGTGCCACGATAATCTCTAGCCGAAACGTAGTATGTTCTTTGATCAGGGGGGGCATAGGGGTCTCACTATCTTTCAATATTAGAATTCTCGCCTGTGGGAACTCAAATACAGTACACTCTCGTTACAAGAATATGGGGCAAGACTTATACAAGAGCTCTCCTTGGCCAATTCAATTAAATCCTCCAATGAGGGGCCCTATGTAAGTCTTGCCCCACGCTCTCATATTGAGAGTGTTCTGTAGCTAGTTCAAGTTGTTTGATGACTTTTTTTTTTCCCTATTACTTGTAGCGAGCAAATCTCTAGTAGAAAGATGAACGATATTAAATATTTCGGTAAAGCATTCTAGTCCCGCTAGATATTCGAAAATATTTATCATGAGATAATGAATATCTACATCGTATCAGGGAATGAAGGTTGAATCAGAGTGGAATTTGAGGATGACTTTACTGACAGGCCCATCATGATAGTTTATGTATCCATAGTTTGGCTAAAATGATTTGCAAACGAGACGCTAACAAAACTCTCCATCCCGTCGGTACCTAACTATGCGATGCGGCCGCGTCAAATAAATTTTCTTGCAGCAAAGATTTCGAACGTGGGCATGTGTGCAGCACGATCTCCATGAGCACTTATTGAATATTCTCTATCCCTAGATTTTGGCAAAAATTGAAAGATCCATTCATGATTACCCAAACCGACTCAGGCCAGATTTCACATCGTCAGCAACAACTGAATCTGCCACCTTCGAAACATGAATATGGAGATCTTAGCAACTCGCTGACGCGCTCTAATGTCCAAGTAGAACCTCAGCACACGCGTATTGCAAAATCATGGGTACATTTTGTTGCCGGAGGGTATGTGTGCGTGCCTCATTCCAATGTAATCAAACTGACACGGACTCTGCAAGGATAGGAGGTATGGCAGCTGCAACCTTGACTGCTCCACTGGATGTGCTGAAAACACGACTTCAGTCTGACTTTTATCAGGCGCAGCTCGCGCAGTCTCGATCGCTCCAGGCCAAACTACCACCCTCGCACTTTGGTCACTTTCGCAGTGGGATTCAGCATTTTCGAGAGACATTCCAGATTTTAGGTTCAGTACACAGACTCGAAGGGTGGAGAGCACTATTCAAGGGTCTTGGTCCTAACCTAATCGGAGTGGTTCCGGCTCGGGCTATCAATTTCTACGTTGTCGGCAACGGTAAACGGATCATTGCAGACTATGGAAATAATGGAAAGGAGTCAGCATGGGTAGTCTTATGTGCTGCAGCACTAGCAGGAATTGTGACCTCCACAGCGACCAATCCAATTTGGCTCATCAAGACGCGCTTACAGCTTGATAAAAATATTGCGCAGAAGCATGGCAAGGGCGCTACGCGAAAATACATAAACTCGTGGGATTGCATTAAGAAAGTGGTTAAGAACGAAAGCATCTTCGGCCTCTACAAAGGCTTAAGCGCGAGCTACCTAGGGGTGACCGAGAGTACACTACAATGGGTTCTCTATGAACAAATAAAAAAGTCTTTGATACAGCGACGAGAGCGTATAGCAGAAAGTGGAATACCCAAGACTACTTTGGATTCAACACTAGACATAATAGGAAACGTTGGGGCTGCTGGAGGAGCCAAACTTATTGCAGCCTTGGCAACGTATCCACACGAGGTGAGAACCCACTGTTTGAATGAGTTTGACTGATCCCGAAATAGGTTATTCGTACACGGCTCCGCCAGGCTCCTAGTGGAGCTAACTCCCTGAAATATACTGGTCTGGTTCAATGTACGAAACTAGTGTGGAAAGAAGAGGGTCTTGTTGCGCTCTATGGTGGGCTCACCCCTCATTTGCTACGGACGGTCCCTAGTGCCGCCATCATGTTTGGCATGTATGAAGGCATGTTGAAGCTCTTGAACGTTTCATCATAAAGCTGTTGTTTAGATCTACGCAATTGACTTATGGGAAGTAACGGGGAGTTGGCGTTATAAAAAAACGGATAACATGATATTTGCTTCTGTTCGTATTTCTAATCGTCTGTCCATGATCAGGACAAGATATGTACATTATTGTATGAGGTAACCTATGGCGTTTACCGGAGGGGATGTATGAACGACTTATTCTGCTCACGGGATGGGCGCAAGTCTGTGGCCAAGAAACAACAGGACCAAAGGACTTTCAGATCATCTAGTAAGAAGCATTTTGAGCTTTGGTTAGAATGACTGGTGCTAGAATTTCAACCTGCTGGAAAAAAAATGAGCAGAGATAGGTACTTAACGTTTTAACGAATAACTGTGAATTCATAACCAAGTAAAGCGGAGTTGCGACAAGTATCAAGCAGCGCATTATACCATTAACGAGCATTGATAGTACAAGATCGATAGCAGGACTGGTGGATCTTTATGCCTCGAGTCTTCTTCATAGTATGTGGAGATCTGCGGCTTTCAAGGCTCATGAAGCCTGTTACTCGAAAACTCGACCTCACCAGGAATTACGATCCCAGCTAGGATCTACGGATTTGATCAGCACATTTGTGGCCGAAGTTTTCCTAAATTGAAGATAGTGAAGAAACTTTTTCCTCGATTCAACTCACCTTGCACAAAAGCCGCTAAGACCTTACTACCAGTCTGCAATAAAGGGTGACCGACAACGATCTGTAGAAACCTCTGCAGGCCCTCTCGACGATGCTCAATCACATCGTCACTAAAACGGTTCGTGAAAACCTTTCCCGGCAGAGGAGGGATAGTGACCCGCACTGACTCCCGTTCCAAAATATCGCGAAAGTACTCAAAATCCGAATAGCGCCTACGCACACAACTCTGCCGAAGCTTGAAAGCCGGAATGTTCGTGCGACAGACAATCTCATAGTCAGTGTACATATGGCGGCCTACACCGTGCGTCCGTGGATTCTTTACCTGAAGCATGTTTAGCGCCTGAGTTTATTGCGTGCTTGCTTCTTTGCGCAGCAAGTGCGGCGACAAGCGTATACCTCAATCTCTAAGAAGTTTTCTGGTGGTCCGTAGATTTCTTCAAAACTTTGCTGGCGCGAGTCCGGCATGACTTGCATGGTGACGAGGGTGAATAATATATTAGCCTTAAGAGTTGTGATGGAAATGCTCTTGATTTGATAATGTTTCTCTCGTTTATTCGTCTTTGTGAAGTAACTCAACTGATGGCTTCACGGAAATGAAATGTCTGTCCTAGCACAATGGAGCTTGATACTGAGTTTAGTTTTGCAATGACCGTGAGATTGATGTACGTATTTATATCACGCGCTTTCCTGGTTATATCAACCGTCATACCCCATTTTTTCGAGCGCTCTCGCATCTTGATTGGCCAATGCATAACCTTCAACACGGATTCGTTTTTCGTCCATCGGCACATCATCGGACAATCTCAAGTTGAATCGTCGCACCCCTTTGGTGCATACAGTCGTCCCTCTCTAACTCGATAGTGGGTCCCGGTATAAGTGTTGAAAATATTCATTGTAACTTGGACCTTTATATTTGCAACACTTACCCTTACAGGTAATTTTGCACGCAGGGGTAAGTATTGCAAATGTAAATGGTTGAATTTCAATGAATATTTTCAACACTTATACCGAGACCCACTATCGAGTTAGAGAGGGACGACTGTACATTTATTTCTCCAGTCTATAAATCTACAAAAGAAGCAACTGCAACTTGTCTTGTATTTCTGTGCGACTTTTTTGATTATCCCTTGAAAGCCACCAAGATTGCGGCTGAGAAATATCATGTTGACACCCCTCCGATACACGTGTTAATTTAACTCCGATGGAAGCCGATCATTTTCATCTGGATTAAAAATGTCAGCGTGGCAGGTTCGATCTATATTTTTGTGGAGAAATCAAGATGTCGGAATATTTGGCAAAGTGTTTCCAAGAACAGTCTGGAACGACCAGTACACGTGGTACCAGTGCGTATTGGCACTCATACCGTCCAGGAAATAACGTTAGTAATCATACTCCTAATATGCATACCAGTACCAGTAGGACTAGGAGCTTAGGATATACGTAAGATGATTCATGCGATATCAGGTGCCAGTTAATGATACTTTCGATGTCCCTCTGCGATCGGCAGCTTCGCTCTCAATTTTTCGACATGAAAGATGCTATCCTGCTTCAAATTTGTATTTCTCGTCAGTTTCCTCACCGCTGCACTCGAGGGCTCATACCGAAATTGCCAGTGTCCTTCCGAATGGAGATAATTAGTGAGATGCCTCGCAAGAATTCCTAATTTTCTGAACTTTAGCAGGTCTCGAAACATGCAATCTGCCTCGGGTTGCCTCATTCAGTTAGTTTCGCTGACCTCCGGCTTCCAATAATCTGGGCAAAACAATATTCAATGATCATTCCACCGAGCTGGAAAATAACTTTAGAGGTTTAAGCAATGATTCTGATGTATAATTTCATGTGATAAGCTGCAAAATATCTGGCTCATACTATCTTAACCTTGGACTTACAGAAGACTTCACGATAGGGGTGCTCATATGAAGTGATCTCGAGTCCACATTGGGCTCCTCACGGTGCTCCTTTTTTGTTTTATGGGGGAAATCTTCAAAAATATGGAGTATCGAAAAACTCATAGTTTTTGACAACAATTTGAAGCTCCTTGGAGTCTGGCTCCCATGCGCCGCTTCTGCTAAGCTGGGAAAATGTGTTAAGACATCAATAAAGAAGCGGATCTGTACCTATTCTTGCAACTATCTTAGATTTTCTATCACGCTTTATAGCCGGTCATAGATCTGAGATTATGAGACGAAGAAAACTTAAAGATAAGTTCTAGTTTGTCTGTCAACAACATTTCAGCAATGTAAATGAAAATAGAGCAGAAGCGGGAGGTCGATCCATAAAGAAAATATATCGTCCCTACAGCAGATTGGTGAGGATACTGCTAAAATTTCTCACGGTACTCTGGCAAATGAAAGTGGCTATCACCAAATCCCAGCTGCTGTTTTGAATAAGTAAGCCAGTGACATAAGAATTGACGGCTCACCATCAGACATACGTCCATATACAATTTGTATCGTTCAAAAAACGAAAATTTCGTCTGATCAACTGTGAAAGCATCATTCAATTTTGAAATAAAACCCATTTTTTCTGCTCCTAAAGCTTCGATAGTAGTCTTCTAATTTATCCGTCAAATTATCGATAAAACTCACAGCGCTCACCTATTCTCTTGGTATTACTTAACTCGATATATTCAATTCGCGAAGTGTAGTCGTGATACTATTATCGGGGTTACTTAGGAAGTATTTTTTTGGCTGGTCGATTGAAGATTTGTACTCCTATGTCCTTTCACGGCTCAGGCAACTAATTAATTTAACATCATACCATAATACTGCCGGCATTGCATGCGCTATCGTTTATCAAGCTTTTATTCAGCGCAATATAAGTATGCTCCCCTTTTCAAGTTGACGCAAATTTTTCACCTTAAGAATGAGAGTTACCATGGGGCTGGACCATCAACTTGGAAGGATATAAATCTTTGGCTTTGCTGCTCAAGTCCACAGTAAAAGAAACTTCTGAAGACTAACGTCCAACAATGTGAACCCTCTTTCTTGGCAAAGAAATATTTAATCACCGTTAGTATGGCCAAGGTAAAATCAAGCGATATTTAACCCTCAAGATATTTCACGAAAAGTTACCAAGCTCATATATATCAATCGTTCATGACTTTCTTGCACTCACAATTTTACTGCAATCATCTGATAATTCGAATCATTTGTCTATCTTATCTCTATATCTCCTATGCGAAGTCTCCGGCCCATGTAAGCTATCGCCCCAGACTTCTATTTTACAATAACGCAATAAAATGATGCTAATATTCTATGCATACACTCTAATACACATCTAATCAATATCTCACTCAATTTTTGAGTGGATTTGAGCGCAATATTTCTTTTACATCATATCATGCTAATGATGTTCTAGTCATGAGCAAATAGAGAACGAAACGACCGGCCGATACGACCATTCTTTTAGCACACAAGCAATGGTACGCAAGGATAGTTGTGCGAATCATGAAAATTTAAAGATCTGATTTGATAAGTATGATCATCAACGATCGACCTACGAATTTATTGCAAGGAAAGAATTCATTAATCCCTGAAAATAAGAAATCTGCAACAACCGAAGTGTATATGTGTGCACTAGTACCTTGTTCTGCCTCGTAGACCATCGATTGTTTACGTTATGTCTAGTATCTATGCAGTGGAATCGAGATCTCTACGGAGTTCCATCATACGTCAACTACAAAAGCACCTCCTTCTATTTCACTCGAACCATCACAATGGATAAGGCAAAGGATACAATCAGTCCTTCAACATACTAAGATCCTTTGGACAAGAAAATTTTTTTCATGAGAAAAAAATACACGAGCTCGATCAAGGAGCTCCAGATTCGTATGGCCTAAAAGTGCTGCAAGTGTAAATTGCAGCAACCAAGACGCCAAGGTATTGAACATTGGTGGAATTATCTTCACTCAAATCGATAATAGAAAAAATAGAGGAAAGGTGTTGTGGCCAAGGTCAAGGTCAGGATGAAAGAATTATTGTAAGACGAGGCACAAACGGCTCGAGGAGTCCAAAAGCTAGATAGAAGATAAATACAGATTGAAGAACTGAAGAACTAGCTACGAACTATATACGGCTTATCAACAATACCAGCCCGAACACCTTCAATAACCCCGAGTTATGGTGCGAGTGAAATTTGAAACCCCCAACTACTATACTGAGATAGCTCGCCCATTTTCCTAAATTGAAACTGGATATGGATGTGACCAACAATTAGCTGGTCATCTAAGCTGTCATGACCACTCGCGTGTCAAGCCATGACAAAAGGTGGTGCTCTTATCCGTCTATTTCTCTTACACAGAGACTTCAATAAAATGAAACTTTATTCGAAAATTTGGCGCTTGAGTGCTTGCTATTGAAGTACGGATATTGAGCAGGAATGAATTATTTCCAGAGAAAATGGGATACACTCTTAAAGGGGTTGAAAAAAGACTAGAACCAAGCCATAAAATTCCACTTCCCTGTATCTAGCTAAATACCGGTTAATATCTTAAGAATAGATAAAAGTGATTTTATTCTACGTCCAAGTGCCAGCCCTGCGTCCGTAGAGTACGTAATTAACCATCCAAATCAGGACATAGGACGCCGATGCTGAAGCCTTAGAGTTATTGACTTTTATCCAGTGTTACATACTATTACTGTGCTGCGTTGTATGAAGCTGCGCATAGGAATAGACTTTACACAAGGTAGCTAACTTTTGAGACCTCCTGCACCTGACCGATGATCAATCAGTCCAACTCGCCCGCTCTTTCTTCCTAGAGCCCTCGATCCTGACAAAGAAAAGGAAAAAGAAACCAAAAAAGGAAACATGGTTTAATTCATCGGAGACCCATTTCCTCGAAAATTCGAGACTGGTCCAATCATTTCCTTTGGGTTATCGATCTTTCTGGCGTGCTCAATACAGTCGTCCCTCTCTAACTCGATAGTGGGTCCCGGTATAAGTGTTGAAAATATTCATTGAAATTCAACCATTTACATTTACAATACTTACCCCTGCATCCAAAATGACCTGTAAGGGTAAGTGTTGCAAATATAAAAGTCCAAGTTACATTGAATATTTTCAACACTTATACCGGGACCCACTATCGAGTTAGAGAGGGACGACTGTATATCGTGTAGTTTAGCAACTCATTCTAGGCTATTACTTAGTCTATGACGAATTCTAGTACGCACTTTATTGTCCTGTCCGATACACATCCTCTGTCTTAGGTAACAGTCACCCTGCTCTCCCTCATAACCTACGTTTAAAAGACTTTAGGACTTAGGAGGAGCTCCTTTGCAAAACTGTGGGCGTTTCCAACTTCATGTTGTGCATTTGTGGGCGGAGATACAGTGTGCCACTAGTTATCTCTGGCAAGTACAGTCGGTGCCATGAGCCATATCTTCAGTGCAATGAGAGAAAACTCAAGTAGGTTCAGAAAAGGCATTGCTGCTCCTTTCTTCGCCTCGCTATCCGCATCTTCATTCCCTTCGATGCTGGCGTGGCTTGGAATCCAACAAAAATTCATCTGTCCCTGCGAGGTGTAAGGAAGCCGGATTCGAGATTTTTTAATTTCTAGTGCGTCGAGAGATCTAGGGAGACACGCGGAGAGGAACTGGTAGTAGTTTTTCTCAAGTGTTCCCCTGCAACTTTTTCATTATCTAAAGACACCCACAAGTTGTTAGAGAAGCGGGCTGTCGTGACGGCGTTGAAGGGACGAATCCCCTGAAGTACTACAAAAGCATCTGCACTGAACCATTCCCTAAATTTTCCTAGAGGAATGGTTCCTACACACACTAGAATACCAAATTGACATTGTCTAGACCTGATGGAAAGTATATGTATTTGATGTTAGAATGGAGCTGGGTATATAGTGTTTCACGTGATATATTATGATCATGTAAGGCGTTTGGGGGACGGAAATTTATAGTTTCATTTCGAAGTTGATAGAGAAAAACAACGACCATATCAAGTAGCAACCAGAGTGCAATCATTGTGATCACACCCCTAAAACATACCGACAGATATACTGCAAAGCCACTACCAGCGCCTCCGTCTTGGAGTTTGGAGCCGTCCTAGTTTAATTAATGGTCGCTCCTCAAGGTGGTGCTAAGAAGTTCTCGAAATATATTCCCTCTCAGCTCCCTTAGCCCTGTGGGACCCGGATGTGTGCTAAGGTAACTTGACAAGATTCGGCCCTCTCCCAATGAGGCTAGGGGAGAAAATTATGATTATCTGGGATCAGAGTATTGTGGTAAGAGCGGGAAAATCTCGTCAGGGTGTCTCACGGTTATAAGGAGCGGTTGTTCCACGGGGTACGAAGCGGGACTAGAAAGCTCGTTTGATGGGGGGTGAGATGAGGGTGTGTCAGGTAAAAGGTGAGATGGCGGTATGGGTGAGGGGTGAACAGCGGGAAATGCTCTTCACCGCAGAAGAGAAATGGGCGGTGGGAGTGGTCTTCCGGAGCGGAAGAGAAGTGCAATTAAACAGCGGTCTTCGCAGAGGAAGAGGATAATTGAAGAATTAAATTTTATTTAGAAGACGTTGCGTGGAGAGAAAACCCCGCGACGTCAAGTCTACATTTGTACATGGGGTCTCCAAGTGGAATCGTAACAATAACTTCACACGGGTTACGTGAAACCCAGAGAACAACTCCAAAACTCCTACAATGGCACGCCAACGTCTTGCCATGAAACCTGGTAAATCCTTTGTCAATTATCAACCCCTTGTAACGGCCTTGACACTTCCCTAATATGACATATGTCAATCCGAGAAAGGGTGTGGCACGTGAGTGTCTGTGACACGAGCTGTGTGTAGGCAGCTGAACAGGATTGAGACATGATGCCAGCTGATGGATGCTGTTCTACACGATACACAAGATAAATGCATGACTACTTGGTCAAAAGTCCAGAACCATAAAATACTCTGCTCAGGTTTTATCTATGTATATATACTATATACCAGAGGTATTTCTGACAGTAAAATATGAGCACTGTAACGGCAGGTCAGCCGAGTTATACCTATATGGATTGTGCATTCCTCCTGCAAGCTTACGTAGGGGCAAACGCTCAGAAGACCCCATGTTGACACGTTCGTGGATTATGTCACGACGTCAGTGAGTTAGTCGGGCACGGATCTCGGACGTGGATTGTAGTAGAGTGCAAATTGCCTCGATCCCTAAATTGATGTTATACTGATCAGCCCGTCGAGTTCATGGCGTAATGGAGGATATTGTGACAGCGGGATTTTCATAATCTGTATTTCTTATGTGCATAGGATTTTGTCCACTTTGTATTCACTTCACTATTGAGACGAAATTATCCTTTTCCCACCAAGTTATTCAAGTACTTCTACCCAGACTGTAACAAGCACATGGACTAGTGTCAAGGAATCTTGGGGTTTTTCTAAGCTTCGGATAGAAAAAAGAACACAAAATGTATTTAAATCTCGTGTAATAGCTCACAGGCTGAAAATAAGATGGTTTAAAAACAAAAGTCTACAGACCGACAGGAAATCACGATTGATGTTCCTGGTAATGGGATGAGTTTGGTTGTGCGGTGCAGTGGTACACCATCTAGGCCTTTTTCCCAAGGAGAGTATGGGTAGCTTGGACACATGAGACAGAAGATAGCCAGTTTGAATCCAGCAAGACCCTCACACCACATCTCTCGCAGTGACATCGTATTCTTGAGATGACGAAAGCATATTCAGATAGCCATGGCTTTTTCTCGCCTCCCCCTGTGGTGGGTATCCACAGTAGCGGCTACATATTGTAAGATGTTATTCTCGCAGTGATATCTGCAAATGAAATCTGAGAAAGAGTATTCCAAACGTCGAAACTAAGTCACCCTACGTTCAATATGCATCGTCTGAATTACTTGGTGAGCCAATAAGGCACAAAATCTGATTAGTGAAATCCAAGAGAATAGATACCGGATACATTGGGCGGTCCAAAAAAACGGATGCGCCGCTATCTACTTATATACTTCTGCCCAACTAGCGCTGGAGAAAACAGAAACCGCCGAGAAGTCCCTTTTTAATCCAGAAATAACAAATAACTAATAGTACCTCATAAAAGACGAACTCCGATCAGCACTTCTTCACTCGAAGAAGACCCCAGAGAAGGATAATTCTATTACATAAGATGAGCGTAAAACGTTTGATGAGCGGGAGACGCGAGAGGGCCTCAGCTACAGCGCTCCCAACGCTAGCAACTAGACTAATTACATAACGAGAATCAAGGGTCGGATGGTGCAGTGGTACACTGTCCAGGCCGTTCTCCCAAGTAGAGTCTGGGTAGCTCAGACACATGCCCCACTTGAGACAGGAGAAAGCTAGTTCAAATCCAGCAAGACTCTCACACCACTTCTCTCGCGGTGATAGTGTATTCGTAGGATGACGAAATCATGCTCAGATAACCACAGGTTTTTCTAGCTTTTCCCTGTAGTGGGTATTCGCGGAAGAGGGTACATGTCGTAAGGCGTTATTCTCGTAGTGATATCTGCAAATGAAATCTGAATATGAGTGTTCCCAACGACAGAGTCATTCTGCGAAATATACATATCTACCGTAATCATTCGCGTCATAGCCTCAGGCTGCATACGCAAAAATGATTTTTAAAAAAAAACGAGCATCAAGCTAACCCTACTACTCCCTCTTGCCATCTTATAGTCTCTAATTGCCCATTCCCCAAAAGTCTCAAAACTGGGGAAAAAAGTTTCCCAAACCGCAAAGGGCTGCCAGACGCTGAACCATTATTTCAGCTGAGGACGACTCATGAGACCCAAAATTATTGTTTAAAAGTTAAACGAGAAAAAAATCAGCCCCAGCATGTATACGCTAGATTGATTTGAAAAAAAAAATAAAAAAGATCGTTAGTTTGTTCATATAATCACTCATTGACCGTTAAGAGCGGCGGCAGTATTAGGTGACAGGGATAAATTGATTTTGATGGTCGCCCGATACCGTATGAATTCACCAAACTCAGGGCGCAACAACAGGGCATTGATTAAAGCTGTCACCAGAATAGGACTCAGTTGTGTGGTAGTCTATTGAGCTTAGTTCAACATTAATCAATTGGCCCACTGATGCTGGGGACTCTATCATTTCTGGTCTCTATGTTAGAGCTCGCCACTGTTTCCACTACTCTACAAATCGACATTTACCCTGTAGCCCTTGCTGATGTCATGCTAACTCTTGTACGAGAGTCTTATTTGTTACCTTGTCGACAACCTTGACATCAACTTCAAGGAGATGATCGTTATCTTCCGGTACTTATCGAAAATGTTGTATGATAAAGAATCGCAACATCAAAGAATAAAGATGAAGAATGAATGTATTGATCGGAATATTGTATTCCACAAACAGAAAAGCCAACTATCTGCACGCACTTAACACCAGACTAGATAGTCAATGCCACAATCCACGTGCTTAGTGTCCTAACTTAGCGAATGTGCCTTAAAATAAACACCCTAGCGCCTTCACCACTCTGCTACTGTGATGCCCATTGATAACTCGAAACTCCCAGTGACAAATTCTATACCAGAGAAGACACAGAGAATCTAAGCAAGAACCTCAAAGAAATGGAGAACCAGAACTTCCGAAATACAACGTGTCTACATTTCTGACACTTCCAGCCCTTGTAGCATATTATCCTCTTGCTCTTGGGCTTTGCGCCATTCGCCAATAATGACCTGCTCTGTACGGTTGATCTTGATCTTGATTAGATGGTCATTTTGCCCTTCTGATGAGATAAAAAGCCCGTTCTCGAAGGAAATTTTCATGTTGTGATTCTTCTCTGTAGAGAGCCATTCGGTAACCATACCAACAAGCAATATTATCATAATTCTCTATTAACTTCTAGACTGGTCTTCAATATTATTACCACGCTCCTTGTGCTGTATAGCATTTAGCACCTTATTTAAGTGCGTATCAAGAGGTTGGAGAAGACCTGTATAGCTTGGAGGGATAAAGATCGAATAAATCGAATCATGTGTAGGAGTTCCATGGTCGCATCACTCTTATGAAATGCGATACAGTCATAAGCAAGAAGTAGAGGCTCGCTTGGAGTATTTTCAAGAGTGTGCACAACCTCATCTACATGCCAAGTTAGAGCATGTCTTTCTGTATTATCTGCAATTATATTCAAGGGAACCTTGATGATAGGATGATAGCTTTTGGCTTGTTTTGCCTCAACTATACTTCCCATATCAGTGGGAGTTCCATGGAATGTAATTTTGGTTTGACGTAGCTTTGGCCATCTGCAAACACAAATGAAATGCCACTTTCGTGACACTTGTCCTCTCTGCTACGACTTGATTTTACAAATATAATCTTATCTTCCTTCGTAGTGTATGTCAAGCCATTAAGATGCTCGAGTGGGGCTGGTCTCTCATCATAATTGATAATGAGAGAAGGTGAAAATCAAGCAGTAGGTTACATGAGAAGCCCTCTCAAAGATGCTGAAATCTCGTGGTAGGCTGGTCGCGAAGTGCAACGTATAAATCGGAGGAGTTCGAGTTCAACTTACTCAAATGCTTGAGGTGTTGAGGCCTGTAGCATAAAAAGATAGTAATAGGTGGAAGGCAGTATAATAAGCATGCTTATCTGATATGTGATGGCCTGTAGACGAATATTCCACCTCTTATTTAAGCCATAACACCGGCTGTAACTGAAGACGAAGATTGCTTGCTCTGCATATAGAAAGAGTTCTCTGAATAGCTTCTTACAAGTTCTCTGAAATCAGCTTGGCCGAGCAAACCTTCCCATACTTCTCCTATTACTAAAATCAGAATAGAGCTTTTCCCTAGTTCTATTCATACACAAGACCAGATTTAACAGTTACTTCTGGAGCTTTGCTTGTTTGCAATAATCTGATCTCTTTTCTGCCACCAACTATAGATTACCCTCCATGGGATCTTGAAGTAACTTCCAATCTCTTTACGAAAAGGTTCGAGTAAACTGAACAACATCGTTTCCCATTAAAATTCTGGTATACGATGATGCGTATGTGTTTTACGAGGTGTTTGCGTGGGAACATGCACTTGCCTAGTGATGCTTACTTGAAGTTGTACGGATCACGTGGAAGTGAGACAGTTAGATAAGTTATTGGAATATCAACTTGTGAGATCAACAATATACCACTCTAGTCACAACTCATCAAAGAACTCGATCGCGCCGTTATGACAAACCTTCCACCTCCTCCCCCATCACTCCCCCCTCCACCCCTACATTCCTCTACCCAGAAGGGTGGAGAGAGGTCGCTGACAGAACCTTTACTGTCAACCACCGCCGCAGACGCCAGGAACCGTGAGGCCACCCTCATGTTTCAAAATATTGCAGCCGTCCTTGAAGAGGCGATTAGTGAAGATACCGCTCTACCACAGCACCTTAAAAAAAGATTCCGTGACTTTGTTGCGGATCTTAACTCTGTAGCACGGCGGCACTTCGAGTGCCATGTCAGAGGCTCACCTCGACCTCCGAAGCCGTACACGGAGACTCAATCAATACCAATATCGCAGCAAGTTCCAGAAACCAATTTTATGCAAGCCTCCACCACCAAACCCTCTACGAAAAAGCTCTTTGCCGCAGTTGTGGCAACCCCATCCCTAGCTGCAGCTCCTAAAGCCAGCCGCCCAAAAAATGTCAGCCCACCCATAAAGCCAGCACAAGCCACGAACAAAGGTAAAATCGCAAAGCCTCACGAAGATAACATACTCCTAGTTCGTGTCGCTGCTGGCCACCCCGCTTTAAATATCTCTCCTTACTCGGTAATGGAACAGTTAAATAATTTCTTGAATCAAAAGCTCGTACGCGAAGTTCAGCTCACGAAGACAGGATTTGCAATATGCCCCGCCTCTGTTGAAGCCCAAGAGATACTGGTCACAAAAATACCAGTGATACAGGGGTTTCTGTCATCCCGCGGACAATGCACAGTCGAGAAACCGGAAAATCACGCTGCATATAGGATCTCTGGCGTCCCTCGTAACTACATCGGATACAATAAACAAGGCGCTGTTGAAGCAATAGAAATAGATGCAGACACTGTTTCGCAAGCCCTAGTCAATCTCACCCACGGTGCCCCGTTAAAAGTCCTCGAATCTCGGGGTACATTGGCCTCGGAGTTCAGCCCATGCAAAAGCTGGATAGTTCTTTACCCTCAGGGCTCAAACCTGGCAAGATCTCTCCCAATCTTTGGAGTGCGCGCGACAACAAAACTCCTGCCACTAAGAACCAAAATCCCTCAGTGTGGACGATACTATGGCTGGCACAATGAACGCTCGTGCGCGCGAGTGCCTCGTTGCAGAATTTGTTCTTCGTCTTTACATTTAGAAGCTAAACATATCTCCTGTAATCCCGCAGTCGCCCATGTTTGCCCACCAAAGTGTGTCAACTGCCACGGGCCCCATCCAGCTGACTCATTGGAATGTCTTCTCCGCCCAAAGAAAGACAATACATTCCCAAACAAACAACAGACTAGCGCTATCCGACAAGCTGCAGCCGCTGCAAGGTTACGTCTCAAAGCTGCCCACTGTGGAGTAGTGAATTCACAGGCCGCAGAAACCAGCAATTCCGTCGCTGCTACGCCCCCAGCTACGCTGGCCACTGACAAAAGACCTTCTGGACCTCCAGAGATATCCTCAGGCAGATTTGAAGTCCTGGCTCAGGGGAGCCTTCAGCGTAGCCCCGACGCAATGAATGAGTAGGAAAACATCAGTAATAAAAATACTCTCAGTTAACGTTGGCCGATCATCAAACGCCCAACAGATAGCCCTCCAAAACGCTTTCGACTCTCGAATAGATCTCCTACTGATCCAGGAACCCTATGTTTCCTCCGATACCGCACGAAGAATTACGTGCAGACACCCCTCATTCGAATGTTACTCTCCTGTCGATAGCTGGACTGTACGCCCAAGAGTGATTACCTACGCAAACAAGCACAGTAACATCAATCATTATCAAGAGCGTCCGCGTTGCATAACGGAGCAAGGAATAGGCGACATCCTTCTCCTCTCCGTCATAGCTCCTAATAACCCCCGCCTGCTAATCATCAATGCATATAATGCACCCCCGGGCTCTACCAACCCAGGGGCAGGAGTATCTCGCCTCATCTCCTTAGCGAACTTCTCTCTCCCCTCTCAAACTATTCTAGCAGGAGATCTAAACCTGCATAACCCGATGTGGCACCCATCCTATCGTGGCTCGCCCTCTTCGCAATCTGAAGCTTTTATTCGCTGGCTCGAATTAAGAGATCTTTCATTGATCTCAGAGATTGACAAGCCTACACACAATTGCGGGAATGTCCTAGACCTATGTTTCGGCTCAAGCCAGCTGGTGGCTAGGGGCACCATCGCAACAGTTCAGGAAGACTTGGATGTGACTTCGGATCATCTCCCCCTGCTCGCTAATGTATACTGTGGTGCTCGCGAAGCAGCTCCTATAACCGGACTCCGCTTTGCCACTATTGACAAGGACATATTACTTTCGCTCTTACGTGCCCAATCAGAAGGAATTCTACCGCTATCTCAAAAATCTGCATCTGAAATTGATAGGAGAGCGGATCAGATCATTAAAATTTTGCACAGCTCATTTGCAGGATCCGCGAAGCGGGCGCTGCCACACTCTAGAGGACAGCCTTGGTGGGATCAAAACTGCAAGGAAGCAAGGAAAAAGTATCGTGACAAGGTCCGAGACGGATCTGCTAACCAAGCTGACAGGAAGGAATTTCGCATGGTTACCAGGCGGGCAAAGATCTCTTTCTTTCAGAAGGGAATTGATGAAGCTGCTAATGGAAAAGATGTATTCAGTATAGCAAAGTGGCACAAATCAAAGGGAACCTTTCGAACGCCTCCTCTAAAAGATCCGCTCTCTCCGGAAGCCCCTTTAGCCGAATCTATTGACGACAAAAGGAACGTACTAGCGAGGAATCTTCTGAGAAATCAGTCCGACGTTGAGGACATACCACTGCTGACCCCAACTACAGCAAGGACCTCCCTGCCATTTCCCGAACTGACTATTGAAGAAGTCTCTAATTCCATCCTAGGTGCAGGGAATACTACTCCTGGCAAAGATGAGATTCCCACCAGTGTTCTCCGCCTTGCATGGCCACATATCTCAGGGCTCATACAGGACCTATACCAGTCGTGCATAGACTCAGGGCATCATCCAAAATGTTTTCGCACCGCGATTGTAACCATGATTGGAAAGCCAAACAAAGCAGACATGACATCCCCCAGATCTTACAGACCGATCGCACTACTCTCAGTACTCAGTAAAGGCTTGGAAAGGCTAATCGCAAAGCGAATGTCATGGATATCTATTAAATATAAGGTGCTCGCTGCTCAACAGTTTGGGGCATTACCCAAACGCTCGAGCGTTGATCTAACTACATGTCTCACACATGACGTGGAAACTGCGCTAGCCAAAGGGCTAACCGCCACATTAGCTAAACTTGACATTAAGGGGGCATTCGATACTGTACTCCCAGGCAGACTTATCAAACGACTGAGAGAGCAATGCTGGCCAGCACATCTTTGTAACTGGATCTCTTCATTTGCAACAAACCGAGAGGTTTGTATAAGACCAGACGGCGAAACCGGCAACCCCATCGAGATCAACTGTGGGCTTCCTCAGGGCTCCCCAATATCGCCTATCCTTTTCATGCTCTTTATTGCTCCTCTTTTCAGACTCTCCGCCCTCGGGAAAGCTTTTGGATACGCAGATGATGTTGCAGTCCTGAAAACCTCAGCGACCCTAGAAGACAACTCTAACAATATGGGGTTAGCTATTGATCAGGCACTGGCATGGGGTGCAAACGAAGGCATCAAATTTGATCCAGCAAAATCTGGACTACTGCACTTTTCCCGCAAGCATAGAGATAAGATCTCTCGGCCACCCGTGGAAACAAGCAGCTTCACCATCTTTGAAGATCCTCGCAAGTCGTATCTGACATGGCTTGGTGTACATTTCGACAAACGACTTAGCTTCAAATACCATGTGCAAATCCAATCCTCCAAAGCTCTCAAAGTTGCCCACGCCCTGCGCTGCCTAGGCAACACGGTAAGGGGAGCTTCTCCCAATTTATCTAGACGAGCTGCAATTGCATGTGCTCTCCCCATTGCATACTTTGGCGCCGAGACTTGGTGGCCAGGTAAAACTAGAAACAACCGAGGGAAAGTAGTTTCTAACAGGGTGACTGCACACCTCAAGATGTTGGAAAAGGTTCACACAGCTACCGCATGGGCCATTTTTCCTGTGTATTGCACTACTCCCACTGCCGCTCTTCTTAGGGAGGCAGGACTTCATTCCGTAGAAACCGCCCTCGATAGCATATCCAGAAGAGACGCTGTACGCACCCGGGGACTTGACCCTCGACATCTATTACACAGACAAGAGGTAGAAGCACTTACAGGTCCTCCACTATCTCGATACGCCCGCACATGTCGCAACACCCCGCACTCAGAAAACCACAATCCTCTTGTCTACCCTCCATGGGAGACTACCGAATCAAGACAAGATGCTCTGGCTCGTACAAGGGGCTCTACAGGATCGAGGGAACAAAGGGCAGATATGTTCCGCGATTTTCTAAGCACCATTCCGAGGAGTGATATTCAACTTTACTCAGATGGCTCAAAGCTCCCAAACGGGAATGCCGGTAGTGGCTTTGTAGCTTTTCAAATTGGCGTCCAAGTGTGCGCAGGAGCTTACCCCCTCGGAATGCACAAAGAACCCTTTGACGCGGAAGCCTTCGCAGTCCTCCAGGGAATCCGTGCAGCCGCTGCCCTACCTACAGCCCGCTTCTCAAAAGACCTGTGGTGTGACAGCTGATAAGCTGAATTAATCCTGTAGCCTATGTGGCGCATAGGCAGGCCCAAACTCTGTAGGGATAAAGGTATGGCGCATGGGGCATGTGGCAAAGGGCAGGGTACTGTACGGCAGGGGGTTCTCGCTATTGTGAAACTTCCTGGAATACAGAGACTAGCTGAGACTCGGAGGCAAGCTGAGGCGTGGAGACTCCTTGATACACCTGGGTTTTCTATTACGAGGACTTTCTGATACACGAGGATTTCCCAGAGACCTTCAGTCATGTTAGGGCCAAGGCGAGTTATTAGATTGGAGAGAAACTGTATATATATGTGTTGAGGAACGAAATAGTTCACATCCTTATAGATTTGAATATTAATTACCTCTACCCATTTAGCAGCGCAAGCGCTCTTGTCTAGACTGTGACATGTGGATTTTTATAGACAACGAAGAGGTTGCAAGTAAAATCCTGAGAAGAACTCTGACCACTTCCTCTCAACAAATTTTCTTTCAAGCTCTTGAAGCAGCAGAACTTTGGAAATCTCGTCCACGACCCCCTCACATTTCGGAGGGACAGATACATATCCATTGGGTTCCTGGCCACGTTGGTATCAAAGGCAACGAACTTGCGGATCTCGAGGCCAAGAAAGGAGCGGCAATGCCCTCTCCACATCCTCCCGAATTCTCCTTTTCCTCACTTAGGAGATGGCACACGGAACAGAGCAAAATCACTAGAGATAAGTGGTGGCAAACCTCACGACCGCCCGCATACACGCAACTCGAGATCGCAAACGCCCCCATCTTCCCCAGGGAACTCCTTCTCTGCCGCAAAGATCTGGGTCAGGTACTTGCAGCCAGAACGGGTCATGGAGACTTCGCAGCCTACCATACCCGGTTTAATCACGAAGACGCCACGCTAAACTGCTTATGTGGATCAGCTAAGTCGCCCACACACTTCCTCTTTTGCCGTATCCTCCGGCGGAGAGACGGCCGTCCCCCAGGACCTATCAGTACGCTTGTCCCATACTTACTTGGCACGCCAGAAGGGGCGTTAACCCTGTGCAAGTGGCTGGGCCAGTCTCGATTCTTCGAGGAGATATGCCCTCGGTGAGGCAACTTCATGTTCTTTCCATTTTTACTGTTACTTTTGTTTTTGGTTTTAGTTTTATTACATGATCGGGGGCTTTTGGCAGGATATAAGAGCGGGCGAGTAGGATCGACTGATCATCGACTTGGAGCTCGAGGAGGTCTCGAAAATAATTTTACCTTGTGTATAGTCTTTCCTGTGCGCAGTTTCATACAACGCAGCGCAGCATTGTAATTTAGACCTTTAGCAAGGTCCGTAACTCTAAGGCTCCGTCCTTAGCGTCCTATGTCCCGGTCGGGATGGGTAGGCACGTGTTTTTAAAATACGGATACCAAACAGACGCAAAATAGAACAAACAAACAAACAATTCGAGAAGAGTGCCCTATATGCCCATTTTTTCCCTTCCTTCCCCTTCGAATTCACTGATACGCCTGTATCTTCTCGTTGTAAACCACCGAAAGGCTCCCCAGGATGCCTCCGGAGAGGACAAAAAATCAGCTGGTGCCAACACCAAGCAACCCGATCTCTTCTGCTAGTAAGCCAGTATCTACGGCTATTTGCAAAGGAAAGACAAGCAAAACCTCAAAAATCAAAGGCCTCGCGCATAAAATTACAAGCGCAAATGCGTCTGAGGCCTTTACCCAAGGGAAGGACATACACCTTCCCGATACAGAGATAACTGATACTGAAATTAGCAGTTCCACCAACCAAGTTCCTGAGAATAAGGAACCTTCGCAACAAGTTCCAGGGGCCTCCAATAGCTCCAAAGGGAAAATGATAGCTTCTACAGATACGACACACCTGGCAAACGCATCTGCTAAAGAAATTGATACAACAACGGCAACGCCAAGACGCATTGCAACACCTAGGACTGTAAGGATAGTTATGGGTAGTACCAAGCAATCGACAGGAAAAGTAGACACCGCCCAGTCTAGCTCGAACCCATCGAAGGCAAATACTGTACCACATGAACTTCGCGCCTACCTAGAAGCCGAAGAGCGTCGTGCAACACAAACGGCCTCCAATATAGCTCTCTGAACTGCTGCTATTGTCGGTGTAGAAAACGCCCTCTCTCCTCTGTCCAATGGACAGAACAAGTAATTTATAGACTCAATGAAAGTCTATCTCCGAGCGGCTATAGCTCAATATATGTCGACTGGTCCTGGATCAACAGTACCGACCCTACCCTCACGCCCAGCAAGTAACGTTACTTTTTGGGAAAACCCCCCTGCCGGCTCACCTTACCGTCAGCCCATCCAAGTCTCCCAACAATCGGTTGTAGAGCCAGTGGCAAAGGCAACATGGGCTACAATCACAGGGAGAGGAAAAATAAGCCGTCTACCTCGACAAATCTTGGACACGCTCGACTGAAGCAACCCAACCCACCCCGAGCACTGGCCAGACCCAAAGCCCCCACCCAGCAGGATGAGAGAATCTTTCTTCGTCTCGGAAAAAGCCACGACTGGCGCCAACTTTCCCCAGCAGGCGTTCGAGAGGCTGTGGCCCAACATCTTGGTCTCCCACTCTGCACCATCGAGCACGTTCATCGTGTCCCCACTGGCTTCGCGCTTCGAGCAAAAGACGCTGATACCCGCCAGACCTTGATAGACTCGGCGGAGGCTTTCACTCCCCTGGAAGCCAAGTTGGAAAAAGCGTCTGATCTGGTTGTTTTACGGATCTCAACGGTTCCTGTAGCCATTATATCTGTTCTCGGCAGAGTCCACATCACGGAAGAAATGGTCTCGGATGGAATAACAAGGGTCACCAATATGTCACAGTGTCATAAGCGGTATGTAGACAGCGTGGGGAGAGACAGGGGTCAAGAGGTGGGTGTCAGGCTAAAGGTTGCCATCCAACATGATACACGAGATAGATGCATTACCACTCGGCTAAAAGGCCAGACCAGAATCATAGAACACTATGACCTGGCAATCTCCATATATATATTATACAGTAGAGGCTTTCCTGACACTCCCCCACTCAACTTTAACGGACGACTTGTTTCAGATCAAGCAGAACGGGCAACAATCCTGCGAGATGCTCTCCTCGCTCGGCACAAGGCGACAGACAACCTTCCACCATGCACCAGCGTAAATGAGAGTTGTATCCCTTGGAATGATAATGTATCCGAGGAAGAAGTCCGCGTTTGCACAATTGGCTGCGGTAACACAGCACCAGGTGCAGATGGAATCTCAGTAGAACTTCTTACAGTCTACTGGAAGACTATTGGACCCTATGTGACCCTACTATTTCAAGCCTGCATTCGGCTTGGAACACATCCAACTTGCTTCAAGTTGGCTGAAGTTGTACTCCTCCAAAAGGCCAATCGAGATCCAACCATAGTCAAAGGCTGGAGACCAATTGCTCTCCTCTCATGCTTGGGAAAGGGATTAGAGAGGTTTTTAGCTAAACGCATGGCACATCTTGCGATCACTCACGACGTGGTTGGCAAACAACAATTTGGTGCACTCCCGAAAAGATCAGCGACTGATCTTGTATCTTGTGTCGTGCACGATGTCGAAGAAGCTCGCTCACAAGGGTGGGCTGCCACATTTGTTACACTTGACGTCCAAGGAGCGTTTGACGCAGTCCTCCACAATCTACTAGTGACCAGAATGCAAGAACAGGGATGGCCCAGTCACATCCTTCAATCGACGACTTCATTTCTAGCACACCGAAGGGTTCAAGTTCGTTACCCTGGAGGGATAACTACTCAGAGAGAGCTAGTCTGCGGTGTACCTCAGGGCTCACCAATCTCTCCACTCTTGTTTCTCCTCTACATGGCGGAACCCATGCGTAGCGGCAACTCACATCTAAGGTTTAGCTATGCAGACGACTTTGGTATCCTAGGATTCGGCACTACTATTGCTGAGTCTGCTGCAGCAGCTCAGCGCGAGGTGGATCATCTTTTTGAATGGGCACGAAATAACGCTGTAGCTTTCGACTCCGAGAAGACAGAGGTTATACAATTCCCAGGACGTCGCCGTGAAACAGCAGCAGTCGTCAACGTGAATGGCACGCCTGTCGAACCAGCCGAACATATTCGCTGGCTCGGAGTCCATCTCGATCCACGCCTCAACTTCCAGTATCACGTCACCCAATGGTGTGGTAATGCTATGAAAGTGGCTCAACATATGCGACGTTTTAACTCCGCCTACCGTGGAGCAGCACCGATGCCATTGGTCAGAGCTTTAGATGCATGCATTGTCCCAGTAGCGACTTTTGGATCAGATGTTTAGTGGCCAGGCTTAAAACAACCTACGCTAAGGGGGATAAGTACTCCTTCCACTACTAAAATGTGTAGCATGATCAATAAAGCAATTCTGACGGGCCTGCGCGCTGCATTACCTGTTATGAGGACCACACCAAACGCTGTCCTGCATAGAGAAGCAGGAATACCACCAGCAAACATTCTGCTCGAGGGTAACCGAATTCGAGTTGCAGCTAGGCTTAAATCTCTCGATAAACAACACCCTTTGAAAAGTAGGGCATCTGTGTGCCCAAAAGTGGGAACTCAGAAATACAAGAAAAAGAAAAAAAGGGTCCGCGAGACCAGAGCTTCAGATGTCGCGCGTCCAACGTGCCTTCCAACAGCTACCGGAATCAGAGGCACCTGATATCATACCTACTCCAATTTACGTCCCCGCACTGGGAACAAGGGAGACAGAAACAGAGGCCTGCACACGGTGGATCAAAAACGTTCCTGGAAGAGAGATTTGCGCCTATGCAGATGGATCATCGGAAGGACACGGACGCTCTGCTTGGGGCTTTGTCCTAAAAAGAGAAGGGACAACCTTCTTCCGAGGCAGTGGCATTGCACATGGGGGAGAAGTCCTAGATGCAGAGATTATAGGGGCTAAAAATGCCCTAGAGGCTGCTCTGAGTTTCGTTGAGGAAGAACAACGGAAATTTGGGGATACAAAGCAGCGTATCCACGTCTTGTTGGATAGCCAACAAGCGGTAAAAATATTAATTACAGGTACCTCATCTTCCAGCCTCAAAGACGTACGTAGCTTTCATGCGTTATCTAAGACAGCTGAAGTATTTGTAAAATGGGTGCCTGGTCACTCAGGGATTCAGGGGAACGTTGAAGCGGACTCCATAGCGAGATCCGCCCTGAGAGGGTTGCCGAACCTGGAAATAAAGCCGGGACTACTTACCCTAGCATACCTTCGACGACTTATGAATCAGCGACGACAGGCGCTCCTTGACGACTGGTGGGAAGAAGCTTGCCCGTCTAGATATCGGGAACTAGACTTGCTCATGCGACGACGCAAACCCCCAGAACTGGCTCTCCCATGGCGGTTACTCCGCGAATTGATCGCAGCCCGTACAGGTCATGGTAACTTCGCAGCATATTATCGACGTTTTCAATTTTTAGACGCTCCCACGGAGTGTACATGCGGGGAGGAAACAATTCCAACCCATTTTATTCACTGTAGGCTTCATGCGAATATCACGCGTAAGCTTAGGAGATCAATGTCTCACAACGACTTCGTCAACAAGCTTCTTGGGCCCAAATGCCTCAGGAGCTTTACCATATTTGCGCAGGAAACTGGCTGTTTCAACAGTCAAACTGCTGGTCAATCTACTGCTCTCAGCGGGGATCGAATCAATTAGTTATCGCTAAAGGCATGACATGAAAGAAAACGGAATGAGAAGTTGCGCTTTCTAGATTATAAATTGATATATTTTGTTTTTCATATGTTGGGGGAAGTAGGTGTTTGACTTTGGAGTTGGGCTGGGTTTGTGTTAATTGTATATAACTAGCTACTATTTGTGTAGCGGTTCACGCGGTCGGACCGAGTTAGGCGTGTCTTAGACATGATCTTAGCCGTGTACACCAGTCCATGACCCAAGAGGGAAAAAGGGCTTAGCCTTGGACCTAAATTAAAAAATAAAAAAAACTTGTAAGATAAGAATAATGTATATTGATGATGTACTACAATAATGCTACTCGCTGATGATACATCAACTTGGCCTCGCTTATTATCACGCTAAGCCCACAAATAATTTAAGTCAATACAACAGTACGTGTTCGTCGTGTGGCCGCTAGTGCCCTTCATACGCCTAACCCTAGCTGAGCACAACAATATGAAACAAAATCGCCTCACTCTTACGTAGGTAGGTGAAAGATCATCATACACTTTGGACATATTTGATGGGGGCCAGGTCCGGACGCTATCGCTGTAAGACATCGACTGCGAACCTGATCGCGTCTTTTGGCGCATTTTAAAGATCTGACGCTTTTGAGTAGGGCAAGAATCGCGGCCTTTTCCAGTAGGGGCGGCATGTGTATTTTGGCTACATCAATCTGACTTAGTGCCTCACTGGCCCACGCAGGTATTTTCGTCTTGATCATAGGATGGCTCAGCTTGGACGTCTGGAACAATCATACTCAGATTTCATTTGCAGATACCACTACAAAGTTAACCCTTACGGCATGTAACTTCTTCCGTCTATATCTACCATGGGGAAAAGTGAGAAATAACGGCTATCTAAATACCCCTTCATTAATTTTAGTCAACAGTATCACCGCGAGAGATGGTAGATTGAGGGTACTGCTGGATTCGAACCAGCTTTCTCTCTCCTCACATGAGGCACGTGACCAAGCTAACCAGAGTCTCCTTGGAAGAAGGGTCCGGATGGTATACCACTGCACCATCTAGTCTAGAGTGGCATCTTAAATAGATCAACGGGATTGACATTGTTGATGAAGTCCATGAATAGGCTTAGGATAGCATCATTAATTTGATATCTTGACGCTTGGTAATCATGTAAAGATTTGACACTAGCTTGGGTAGATTCTTGTTGGTTTACTGCCAACAGTTTGGTGAATTAAAACTATATTTGCTTGCAACAACACGCAAAATTAATTTGAGCCGCAAACAAATTCTACCCCTGCTACATCAAAGTCATCTCACTTCTCAGATTACGGATAGCCGTCAATGGTGTGTTTGGTATTTTTTTTTTCTTGATACTAGAATTTACCCATAGTGAAGCAATTTTTTCCAATCATGTGCATGCAGTAGACTCTATGTACACCCATAGAACTCCTCGATTTATTTGTTGTTGAAATGTATGAAAGGTTTGGCTCTATCTGTTACGATACTTACCTTTGCGCATCAATTTTTATCCCGGGGTGAGCGTTGGAAATGTAATTGGTAACAGTTCAACAAATCTCAATAACAATCACAATGCCGGTACCCACAAGGCGTTTACACAGATACTACTGAATGCACGTTATTTTGTGAATTTGCTACTTTGAATGAATTCAACGATCAACTATCTAACCTTATGCCTGATTAACGACAGGATATGGTAGAAGATTTACATATCTCATTTTTCGGTAACTACACTTGTGTCCTATATTGAGTACGAACAAAGTTTTCTTACGATTTGTGTATGAAGGATAATCCACCGTCATATTTAATCAACGACAAAGACGTATTGAAACTGGAAAGGAAGCGCAAAGTTGTAATCTTTCGACAAGTCCGACAGTATCTTGATAAATTCTGAAGATAGCCTGAATCATCATCATTCACAATGATCCTTCTGCACAAGTTACTTGTGTTTGGTGGACCTCCTATCGTATTGTTAACTACTGCCGTTTTCACGTAAGCGTGTCAAAATTTCGAATTTATGGCCCAATCTGAAGCAACGACTGACGTGCAGACTTACAAAATAGTTACGCGTTCATTAATATCCGAACTCTATCACTTCAAATACCTCAAGTTTTAGCAATTTTTGCAATTGCTCTCCCGATCATCGAGAGTGTTTCCACAAAAATACTTTTCAATTTATTTAAATATGGATCAAAGAATCGTCTGGAATCTCTCACTCTTCCAGTCATTGCTCTGATAATCGCTCTGACCATTTATGAGACAATACTGGCAACTCTAACGGCATCCCGTACCACATCGAGCTCATCGTTAGATTGTGAACTCGCGTCTAAATGGCAGAACATGTTTGCGACCAAAAATGAGCAGGCGATTCAAGCGATTCAGGATCGGTTTAACTGCTGCGGGTTCAATAGTGTGAAGGATCGCGCGTGGCCATTTACCAAGGGTTCTGTATCTTCCTGCTCAAAAACTTTTGATAGAACCCAGAGTTGTCTTGTACCTTGGAGAAAGGCCGAGCAAAGTAATAACTTACTCATCTTTCTCACCGTGCTAGTTATTTTTTTTACTAAGGTATTTGCCGGAAAGAAAAAAGAGGATGTGATCTCCTAACAGGCTCTTAGGCTATATTTAGTGCTTTAGTCTTTGCCAAATCCTCCAAGAATCCTAATCTTGAAGATCTCGGAGAAGGGACAGGAGCTGATATTCTTGGCAGTCACCGTAGACTTCTTGGACAAAGCAGCACTATTAATCAGCCTGATCATAGACCACCTAGTTCCTTCGGGTTACAAGATGAAGACCAAGCTGAAAATTTGGCGAACGAAAGAGCGAATACCATAGATTACGGAAATGAATGGTGAAATAAAACGGAGCTTATATGAGCTAAATTCTATTTCTTGTATCGCATATTAATTAGAATATCGGTTTGCTTGGTATTTTATATTAGTAAATGGTCGTGCTGTTATGACGACTCACTTTGAGTGTTTTTAACTGATAAGAAAAATCTTTAGATGTGAACAGGGCTAGTTATGTGGTTGATTCTAAAGCGAGGGTGTGAACCATGCCCGTGACTTTGATTATTAACAGGTATTTGGAGAAGGACACAACATCTAAATGCCATCAATAAGTGTCTTGTGTTTAGATTTTATTGGTAGGCATGTTAGCTGTTGCTTGTCCTTTCTAGAAGTGATCATTTCAAGATAATTTGCTTGACAAGAAAGATGAAACATTTGCTTTGCTCATGACAAGAGGCTCTTCAGTTTTGGTAAGTCGCCATGGATTGAAATGGCCCTTTCACGTACGTGTTCGTTAAAAACGCCGATAAACGATACCAGTCTATTTATACAGTAGATTAGAGTTACTCTGATTTCATCTTAAGGGTTGATAAACTCCAAATCAAATGTAGTCTAATAGTCATCCTTTCCCCACTTGTTAAACTTGTCGTGAAGTTCCTAACTTGCGTTAGTTTGCGGAAAATCAGCCTAGAATTGTTGGGGAACAATGGATGGCATGCCGAGTGCAGTGTGTGGCTTTCTTACCTTAGGTAAGGTCACATTCGGAACTATAACAACATTCAGGGCGCTGGGAGCATTTTCTGGCGAATTTCGGGGATCGGCGCCTGGATGATATTTATATTTATAGTCACCTTTGTTTTGGTCGTCACTGTTTTTCGATTGCCATGGCATACTATCAGGTGCAATGGCGACCTGGGATTCGGAGGTTGAGGAGGTAGGTTTCCGGCCTGTCGAGATTAATTTAGTGAGCAGTTGTCGGTCACTTGAGAAACATAGTTGTATTCATACCGAAATAATAGCCCGCGAGCCCAAAGGCTCCAGTCATGACACCTAAGAGAACCTGGACACAACTTAGCAAATGATGGACTCCAGGACTCAAGCTGCCAACCCAAAGTTCAGGATCTTTCTTAGCGCCTTTCTTGAGGATATGATCCTCGGCACCCTTTGCAGCCTGAGCTGCTCTTCGGATCAGTGTTGGTCGCATCATACATGGAGGTTGTTGACGGATTGAATATGTGTGTCCAGCGATTTATTGATTGTGTCGATTGTTTCCTTGACATAAAACTCGCTCTGAGTTAAATTTACGGGGCTTCAAAATTGCTGTTGGGACTTTCATTTCTTACCCGCGGTCATCGGCAACGTAATCGGGCCCAACGGTCAATTGGTGAACGGGCCGACTCGATCGAAGCCATCTAGTCTATTTTCACGCTAACACAATTTATTCCGTCGGGTCGCATGATGCAGTGATACATTGTCCGGGCCGTTCTCCCAAGTACAGTCGTCCCTCTCTAATTCGATAGTGGGTCCCGGTATAAGTGTTGAAAATATTTATTGAAATTCAACCATATACATTTGCAATACTTACCCCTGCATGCAAAATGACCTGTAAGGGTAAGTGTTGCAAATATAAAAGTCCAAGTTACATTGAATATTTTCAACACTTATACCGGGACCCACTATCGAGTTAGAGAGGGACGACTGTAGAGTCTTGGTAGCTTGGACACATGCCCCACTTGAGACAGGAGAAAGATGGTTCGAATCCAGCAAGACCCTCGCACCACTTCTCCCCCGGTGATATTGTATTCGCGGAAGAGGGTACATGACGTAAGGCGTTATTCTCGTAGTGGTATCTGCAAACGAAATCTGAGTATGAGTGTTCCCAACGTCAGAGTCATTCTGCGAAATATACATATCTACCGTAATCATTCGCGTCATAGCCTCAGGCTGCATACGCAAAATTGAATTAAAAAAAAATTATTCGGTCAATCCGTCTGCTAGAGATAGCGAGATATTAATCAAGCTCTCGCGCCCGATGATCCCGCTGGGAACTAGAGCATTAGTGGAACATCCAACGCTCTGCGTTTTAGAAATAATAATTGGAATGCTCATGCACGCTCTCTTTAGTATCGAACAAGAGTCTATATTCTTAATTCAACTGAAAACAATCTCCTATGTGCATAGCTGTTTGAAGATTAAAATTTCTTCTGGACTACGTTTCACTGATTATGAATATGCCAAAAAAGTTAGCTAATGGCTAGCAATTTGGTATTTTTACCTTGCGTCTACCGGATCTCACACAAGACACGGACTCATGCCTCAGACCGCGATGCTGGAAATTTCTGAACATGGCGTAGAAATATTTAAATGCGGCGAGGACACACGAAAAGCCGAGCCAAGAATATCGGCAGCTGATTACTAGCATCAGTCAGTCCTTCTCACAAGCTTCCACCTGTTATAGATTACGAGTCTTGACTTGCAATTTACTTTCATCCAAGCTTAATGGTCAACCACGAAAAGCCGCTAAGTTTACCTTCATGGCGTTATCTTACCTTTGTTATGCCATCCAAAATCAACCAAGACCTCATCAAGTTGCCTGGAGTCATCGCTCTTGCGCTTCAAAGATCGGTATCTTTACAAGACATATGCTGATCAGCCCAATGTCTGTCAAACAATTATTGAGCATGTATTTTTAAGTGTATAGATCGAGACCGGACTAGATGATATTTCAGTGTTTGCTATACAGGGTACTGTCGGTATGTTTACGGGGTGTTATCACAATGATTGCACTCTGGTTGCTACTTGATATGATCGGTGTTTTTCTCTAGCGACTACGAAATGAAACTGTAAACTTCCGTCCCCCAAATGCCTTACATAAGCGTAAAATATCACGTGAAACACTATACAGTATCTCAGCCCTAGAGATTGTTAGTGGCTGATGTTGGTTTTGTGTGTCTATAACTTGCAGTTACCTATCTTAACATGCAAAACTAACATCAGCCACTAACAATCTTTAGGGCTGAGACACTGTATACCCAGCTCCATTCTAACATCAGTTACATACACTTTCCATCAGGTCTAGACAGGTACGAATGCTCATTAACACTAGGCTTCATCTGGCAGCTCAGATCATAGACCGAGTGTGGCACTAGTTGAAAATATATCTTTCCGAAAGAATCGAGACAGAAAGGTGAAAAGAGTGCTTGATTGGAAAGGCCACGCAGGCCAACTTTGCTTCTGTCATTACTCTCGTCAATTCCACAAGGCTTTTACCTGATACGAAAGAATAAAACCTATCAACCTCGTTCATTCCATACACGCAAGAACGCCAAGCGTTTATGGATAGCAGTGCATGACGTGGAGAGTTAAACTTGGTCTACGATTTGGAATTTGCCTGACACTCTACAATATCAAATTTCTACATCATAACGAGATCCGATATCCGAAATCTAAGGAATGGCAGAACCTCTTTCTTAGTTTTTGTCAGCGTTGGTAAAACGGATGAAGGACTACAACTTCTAGAATACTGAACGATAATTGGGTTCAGATAACTTACAGATTCCATCTCCCCGCTTTCAACCAACTTCAACTTAGGTTCACAAGAACACACAAAAATTCCCAAGAGCGAAAATGTGTAACAAAACAACCACTCCAGAGTAATAATAAATACAAGAGAGCAAGGTCGTTCTCCATTCATGACCTTTGGTATAATACAGGAATAAATTA
This sequence comes from Podosphaera xanthii, assembly GCA_028751805.1. NCBI lineage: Eukaryota > Fungi > Ascomycota > Leotiomycetes > Helotiales > Erysiphaceae > Podosphaera > Podosphaera xanthii. The sequence continues at coordinate 64,987 of JAPWIX010000022.1, forward strand.
TGCTAACTTCACAGAACATCTCAGAATTTGAACGCTTTCGTGAAGAGCTATAGCATGGACTAGGGAAGAATTTTGCAAAAAAGCTACGATTCTTGAAGAATTGAAACTTTTACCATAATAGAGCAGATGTCAACATGAGTGTTGTGCACGATTCCTCTACCAAGCTTCATTGTCACACGCAGGGTAGAAAATAATTAGCTTATTACTTGGCTAAGCCACGATCATTCGGAAAAAAGACTTTTAATGCTCTGGTTACAGTTAATATCGAAAAGTCGATTTCCTGTGGGTGAGCAAGCTAAAGAGTACTATTGATTAATTTTGAGATTTTACAGACAAATTTATCATAAATTGCATGTCATTTAAGGAATAAGTTGTACATACAGGCTCAAATTCATGTTTGTGAGCTTATTGGCACTCCATCATCTTCAATTCACGAAATATAGATGAAAAGGTTCTCTTTCGTGTTAAAATTTGGAGTCTGTGTCCAAAATGATCATAAAAATGGGGCAGAAGACAACCAGAGCAAAGCCGAAAAGAAAAAACCCCTGTTTCAAAAACGCCGCCAGAGTCATCGTCTCGGAAGATCAGACTCCTCTGGAGCTATTTCCTACTTCCAAATGAAGTCGGAGTTAAATTCTGAAAGTTTTGATCAGAACTATGCACAACTAGTCGAAAGGAGCTTTTATTGAACAGGAGTGCAATACCTTCCCTTTTTTTCCCTGAATAAACAAAAGAACTACCTTCTTATGTTATTTCGGAACCCTCTCAAATTATAAATATTTCATCATGTCTTCCAACTCTAATATTGAGTGTTATCATTGCTTTTACTCAAAAAATATAACATTTATTAAGTGCAACTCTAGGCCAGGGAAATAAAATATTTAATTTAGCTGCTGGGGATTGTCAAAAATCGGGAATGTAAGGTAAGAAAATTACAAGGATGAGGTCAAGTTAAGGGTTAGAAAAGGTCCCGACTTTTGAAGAAGTATAGTGAGACAGAGTATGAAAATACAAAATCACGGGTATTAGGGATTGAATATTGAGATATCCAAACTCATATTTTCCAAAATTAAGGTAAGCTAAGGAAGATATATTCTTCTGGGGTTAGAAAAATTTAACCGTTTTTATAAACTGTAACCTATCTGACTTAAAATTGTAGCACTAGTCGCTGTTTGAAATCTTTATTGACGAAATGGAGGTGACACGAAAGTTCTTTGCAAAAGTTATAGCGCACCTCAAAAATTTTTGATTGATGAGACGCGAAATCGAGAAATCGCTACTCTATCGTCGGTAATTATAGAGGCAACACTCATTTCTCACAAACATTAGATCTCGGTGATACACTTATATCATTCAATTTTTTTTATTTGAATTTATCTACGCATATACACCTAGGCCCACTCAAGGACCGCAAAGCCATGCAATCCCTTAGGTGGATAAGACCGTTCAAAGATCGCATGTATTAGAAGCTCTTGAGAATAACATTAAGGATTGGGCGATCCGTGAAGCAGTTCGCAAAGGATGGGCTGAAATGGATGTTCTCTAAAAGGAACACCCTACTTTTTCAAAGTTTCCGATCGCTCTTTAGCGATAAGGGATCAGAGATGTTTTGAGAAACGAGAGAAATGCTTGAAAGTGGCTCTTTCTCCTCTCTCAGTTCCAAAATACTATTAGCTAATCATAACAGGCACTTAACTGATAAGCATCCTTTAGTGGCCATTTTAATATCCATGACATGCTATGAACGTTGCGAAAAGGCAAGTAACTCTCGCACCAAAAGATGATGATTAGCTACTTCAAAATTTCTAGGTTAACCGATTGGGCTCTCTACATCCAACAAAAGTTACAAATTCCAGCCTTTAGAAAATTAATTTTTAAAGAGATAGGTGGCGCTGTAGTGCATGAAGCATTTTCAAGAAATGTACTTCACCTACAAGACTATTCATACTTGAAAATCTCAAATACCAAGTATTCGTTAGCTATTGCCAGGGGTTGAGTTTGAAGCCCAAGCGTCGAGCACGGTTAGGAGCTCCAATAGCCGGGCTCGCTTCAGACAATTTAGCGACGTCTATCGTCTCCAAAGATCCGGTAAACCTAAAGCTGATGATTACTAGTTTCAGGATGATAAACCTCGTCATGTCTCAATTCTTGAGAGAGACATTGATTTTGTATATAGTAACTCCCCCCCTTGGACCTAATCAAAGCTTCATAGTAATCTTTTCCCTACGATTAATGTCCTTGAACGTTGACCCCTTCACAGCTATCAGGCCGTTGGTGATGGTACAAAACTTCATTCTCAAACCGGTGCGATGCTGATTCCTCGAGGACACCCGATTCCAGAACACGGCTTAGCTTTTCTCATGATCAAACCAAGCCTCACTCACCGTCTGCCATCTTCTTATTCCGTGGCATTGTGACGAGTGCAGATGATGTCAGCTAAAAGCTTAATGTATTTTTCATATTCGAAGCAATTCTACATCTTCGATCGGGCACGATCGCCAGTCTATTTTTGATTCGTTATTATAAACACGCACATCTAAAATCTCTTCAGATCGACCTGCTTGAACGTTCTCGTCTTACGCGACAAACACCCCGAGGCGGAATCAGGTTCACGGAATTGATGCGCAATTTTGATCGAGCCCAAATTACAGTGAACAAATATTTATTTATGAGAACCTGAAAACAACTAACCTTATTTGTGGATCCAGTAAGCTTAGATGCCCTGAAAATCAAAGCCTTACGTCCTCATGGTGATTTCTATTGCTGGCCTCTTCCACTTTCGTATATGTACAATTAACAAGATATTCCAGGTACATCATGACAAGGATTGAAATGACTGACATAGCTGATGAATCAGATGTAGTAAGTGGGCTACTACAAAATACCAGGTAAGGGGCTCCCTTTGACGATCTTAGAATCATATTCCTGCCAAGCTATGATGCTCGAATCATGGCCCTGCTAAATTTTAACCTGAGAGACACATTTAATCTCAGAAGGGATAGAACTCGGGCCATAATATCTTGCAAATCATCAAACAATACCACGAGAAAGTTATAGCACGCAGCCCCTGAAATTAACCATAAAGTATTTGTTTCCGAAGCAAGTTTTATGCAAAGTCGATCTCTTACAATGAAATAGATCTATGGAAACACCGAAGATAGCGTTAAGAAGTCTGCATTATTGTCATTTAAAATGAAGTTTGATGCAATCAATTCTGCTCATCAATCAATTGCACTTCATCCTTTTAATACACGTCCGAAAGTTACCAGTTGCTTAAACATGCCATTAGATTTGGCCATCAAGGATTCCTCAAGTGACTCATTAATAAGGTTCTCGTACACATTTCCAGAATCAATAATCTGTAACAGTGTCAGAATTTGAACCCTACCGCTTGACCTTTTATGGATTCACTTGGTAAGTCATAATTTTCTCGGTTGGGGCTTCAGACCTTTGGCTTGAGCGTGCATGGGTTCCATGCTTTCATAATTGATGCTAGAGTATCCCTGGCGTTTGGAATCTATATTGAATCAATCTTTCTTGTGTTTTGTAATCTCTTGGGGTTTATTTTTTTGTTGCTAACGATATTTCCTGAGCTGTTTTCTTTGTTTTTCTGTTGTGCGTAATGTAGCTCAGTGTTGGCCTTGGGGCTTCTCATGGCTTGTCACCTGTTTTCCCTAGACCATTGAGCTCATCACCTTATCTCCTCATCTCTAGTAGCCAGCTACCTCCCGCTGGCATCCGCACCCCATTTACCATTCCCCGCCGGGCTGGCGAAGTCGAAATTTTTACCTACACGCGGTGCCGGTTGTATACACCCGACATATTCGCATATCTGAGATAGCTCAGAAGAGCCGCATTTCTGCCTTCAGGATCCCCAATCATTCACGCGGACCTCGGTCGGCTTCAACTCATCATCACCATCTTGCACCCTTTCTACGAAAAATCGACACGACTGTCCCAAAGAAGTGGGGTACGGGGCTCTAGTGATCACAATCATCCAAGTGGTTGGATGCTGGCTGGGCTTTCTAGAGGCGATAAATTCAATTCCGACATGGCTTATCTTGGATACGACTGCGGCTGCTCGTCGCAAATGAATACGGGAGGAATGGCTAAGTTTTTTCCTCATGGGGATTTTCCCACGGGGGTTCTCATCGGGTTTTCCCTCGGCCGGTGGCCTTCGGGTTTTGGTGAATTTGTCCCCACTCATTCGACCCGATGTAAATAGCTGGCTCATACGTAGTTCTTGGGAAAATTCGGGTACCGGATGGACACTGCTGTAGCTTGAAGGATGATGTATTCGAGATGTTTTTCATACATCTTATGTTCCTATTGAACGGTGAACTGGCCCATATTAGACGTCAAATAGCACATACACACACAACTCCCCGCTGTCTCCGTCGTTTCATCTCCCCCTTCGAGTTCCCACAATCAATTACGCCGGACGCGGCTGTGACAGATAGAAAAGTCATATTTCCGACAGCTCGCCCGATCAAATACTGTCGATTCGTAAGATGAACCGCTAGATGAAAATTAAGTAATTACACGATTAGGAATCGTGCAATCAATTAATTGTTTCTTCTAGTAGCGGTGCTACAACTGCCGAGATCCCTCAACATTGCAGCGCAAAGGAAAGAGATCTTCGATTTTATTGCAACACACCAAGTAGAGGTGCACAACAGTGATTTACTGGTCTATGACTCAATTGTTACTGCAGTGTGGGTTTCTTATTTTTCTCTCTTTCTTGATCTATAGTACAGTGCCCTGAATATCCCAGTTAAGCCCCGGCTGTCACGGTCTAGACAGGAGTGCCTGTGCAGCTAAGTGTTTAGAGGTAGTAAATATTCAATTCTGTAATGAAGTAAACTATATCGTTACTCAACAAGTCCCTATACAATCCTCACTCCAACCCAATGACTCGCCCCAACCCTGATATTAATAAAGGTTACTGAAAGTCCTCGTATCAGAATGTCCCTGTAACAGAAAGTCTACATATATCACTGGTGCTTCTTGTTTCAGCTGGTCACCATCTCATAGCTGACCATGCCCCATGCAACTTGCCCAATGCAACTTGCTTTTATCCCTGTAAAGTCCATGCACGCCTCTGCGCCACAGAGGCTACAGGAACAACTCCGCTCACCAGCTGTTACACCGACTAATTGCTCTGTCCGAGACCCAATTCACGTATATACTGACAGATACTAGAGATCCCGTACGTTATCGAGCTATCCTCGCTAATAGCTTTATCTTTGCCGGGTGAAAGACCTATGAATGCATCCAAGTCGATGGAGCGAATCAACTTCTGAATCTAAATCTCAGAGAGACTCTGAGTAGCAAATGTAGTTTATCTTTCGAATTGAAGTGTTTTTCATAAGAAATTTACTTACAAGAGATTACACTGAGCACCTTTGCGACGCAAGTAAAGGTTATTTCAATGCCCAGATCAGTACCGAAAATATAATCAAGTTATCAGACTAGGCTTTTCCTGCACCGGTGAAGAGTTTGGCCGCTGACTCTTTATGACAATGACCAACTCGCGATGGTTTGTCCTAACTTCTCAAGTAACCTTCCGTCATCTCTTGCCTCTCCCTCCCTTCACCGCCCTTCCACGCTTTTCTCGTCGCAAATCCCTTTCCTCTAACGTTTTTCGTCTAATCTCGCGCTCGTCAGACCAATGTCTGATGGCTTCAATCTGCCTCCTCACTTCATCTCTGTCAGAGAGAATTTTCTGATACAGATTGCGACTATTAAATTATGAAACCTTGCACGCTCGGACGAAGTGACCCGACTGGTTCTTTTTTTGTTATATGGTATTCTGGCCAAAAGCTATGACCAGAGATTTAAACACATTTTCCAATTTTTCTACCTCTTATCTCCCAAACTTTCCTTGACACTGGTCTATTAGCTTAGAGTCTGGTGTCTTGATTAGTTCTTTGATACAGAGTTTCTATAATGATCACCCATCTATGAAACAGATGGTCCAATTTATCATTAACAAGCAAAGTTAGACACATATTTCCTCTCATACTTATCGAAAATCTTTCAAACCTTTGCCTGAAATGTGACTTTCGCTGCTCTTTGATCAAATGAATACTCGACAATTAATTCCTAGGGAATTTAGAGCAACTCTGGACTACAGAGTAGAGAAACTTCCGCAGATTCTCGCCAATTCTTGTCCAGGGCCAACTAAAAGATCTACCCCATCAAACAGAAGATAAACCAGGTGGAACTAGAGTTGCAGAGAAGCACGAACAAAGCAAAAGGAAAAGTTCTGAGCTGGCAATGTTGCATTGGGAGACGGATTTTTTTTCGCAACGTTATCAGACAAGCTAAGACTCTTTTCTTCAAGAGAATAATTGACCGAGTATTCAGTGCAAAAGATGGCTAATAAAACCCGGTAGCATAGAACAATGGATGTAATCCGAACTCCTTCGCCTGTGAATTCCTATTTGCCAGACTCGCCATCAGCCCAGATAGCTGAAGACAAAAGAGACCTGTTGGTAACAGATGTCTTCGGCAACCAATCGAAAGTAAAAGACGTCCCTTTCTCAGTCCTGTTCTTTCCAGGGATCGCCCTTTCTTTCACGAACTTCCTGCCACGGAGATCAAGAAGGCCATCCTTGGGGCTGGCAGCCCGACGACTGGAAAAAATCAAATCCCAACTGCACTCTGACGTCTGGCTTGACCATTTATCTCAGACTTGGTGCAAGATCCATTTCAAACGTGGATAGACGCGGAACATCCCTTTAAGTATTTTCGGACTGCAATCATAGCCATAATCGGAAAGCCGCATAAGGTAGATGTGACTTCAACGTCCGACAGACTTATCGCGCTACTTTCTGTATCGGGCAAGGCATTAGAAAGGCCAGTGGAAAAAATAATGTCATAGATTATGAGAAACAATGGTAATAGCACGGTTACGAGAGACATCCAAGTGGTAGATACCTCAGAAAGTAATGATCACGATGGGATTGATAATTATCGTATAGGTGTGTCTCAATGAATTATCTCGATTGATTGAAGATATTGAAGGAACTGCTTGATGAACGGACACAGGTCTACTGGCTCCTTATGTACAGTAGGTCAAGAAAGTGCCCAAATAAATCGCTAGATTTAATATCTTTGATAATAACCCATCAAAAAATGCCAGGAAATAAATAATTCTTGGTTGCGATCATTTTTCATATCGGTTTATACATTTTTTTTGAAAAAATAATGTTATGAGTATAAAATATATCGGTCTTGGCATTTCCAAATATTGTGCCACTTTTCCATGCATTTTTTTTAATATTTCGTGCGGCCTCCTGTTGCTTTAACCACTGCTTCAACCTTTGACTTCATACTTCGCGTCAATTATTGCCATAAATCACATCAATTTTGGATCAAACTTCATCTAATCTCTCCCATAATTCATGCATGTCCTTAAGTGCCTTTTGGCACTGGCCTAGTTGTCGCTTGACCACCCCCCAGAGATACTCAATTGGATTTAGGTCAAGAGGTTGGGATATCCAACTTCTGCTAGTGATGCCTCTAGTAGATAGCCAGTTTTTGGTGACAGCAGCTGTGCACTTGGGGTCATTATCCTGCTGAAAAATGACGATGCTTCTGGTGATTAAACTAGATTGAGCGGCGACTTGATCCATTTTTAGCACCAAGCACGCGTCAAATGTGCTTAATAACTGCCTTGCATCTATTCTACCGACGCCTAACCAAGACATTCCCAAATCATAATATTTCTACCCTCAAATTTGATGGTTTCGTCGATGACACCCAGATAGAGACTGTCAGGATCCGCTACCCAGGTATATTTAATCCAGTCATTGTTTATTCTGTTAATTTTGATCTCATCTGACCATGTAAGCCTTTTCCAGTCGTCTAGGGTTCATTATCTACGAGCTGATGCCCAATTTAGACGGGCTCATCGATGGGCCAAAGTGAGTCTTGGTTTCTTCCTCTTCTTCTTGATAGCGCTTAGCCCTTGTTTTCCCAAAGCACTACAGACTGTTTCAAATGAAATTTTATCCTCTATTTCTAGATTGAGCTTTTTTGTGGGTTCAACGGCTATATTCGCCCCTCCATTTATCATCAGGCATGCTATGCCTCGCTTATCTCGCGATGACGGCTCTCGTAGTTTTACGGAATCCTAAAATTTTGGCAATTTCCAAGTCGATTTTCCGTCATGAAGTAAAGTAGTAATAAAGACTATCTGATCTGATGATGACTTCTCCATTCTCTGGTCTAGAGATAAAAATTAGCTTTTTAACTAGTTGATTGAGCGTACTCGTTTAGACCAGGGAATGTTTAAAGTGGAAAGAATAGATGTGTAAATCAAAAAAGTCAACTCATATAGTTGGCGGACGAATCTCACCTCGCAGCTATACAAATACTACGTCATCGCCGTGACGAACCTTTACCATGAATCAATATAATAGTTGGGAAATGGGTAGATTTGTTTTTCCATCGCGATTCATAGAAAATGCAAAGAGTATTTTCGAAAATCAAATGAAAAATATTTGCGCAGACAAGTGGCATAATGTTTGGAGATGTCACGGCCGATGTTTTTTATCCTCGTAACATTATTTTTTCAAAAAAAAATTTTTAACCTGACAGTACAATGATTAAATCATTGTGTCAACCAAAAATTAATTATTTCCGGGCATTTGTTGAGTTATCAAAGATATCAAGTCTAGCGATTTATTGGGCCACTTTCTTGACCTACTGTACATCTCTATGAAACCCCTAGCCGTCCTTGTCGGAACGATCAATCTGACTTAGACTATTTTGGTATTGGAGTTTGTGGTCCCTGCACGACGCATAACATTTTCCTTTGTAGTCCCTTTATATCGGGTAAATAATTATCCGAATGTAGATACCAACCTCATAACTCTAGAAAGAAGAAGGGACACTTATTATCAATTTCAAGATCATATGAACGACTGTTCACATTACGTACTGCAGTACTCTCATCGCTCTAAGTGCACTTATTAACTTTAGGCGTATGACCTTTGTCATACCAACAGTCCTCAACTACTCTACTAGCAGGTACCAATTTGCGTGAGAGTGCCCCCCATATCAAGCTGAGTTATCGTCTTACATACTGTATCGGCGTCATGCGTGTCATAGCTTAACGGCTGTATACACAAGAATGATATAAAAAACGACTCGGTGTAAACACACAGCGGGTCCCAGTGTAATTGTAGTTAAGATCCATCTAGTAGAGTGTTTTACACCGGATATTTTAACAGAAGTAAATCTTGATAATTACTTAATACTGAAACTCAAGCTGGTGGTTTAGTTGTAACTAGAATACATATCACCTACGTCCAGAGTTGGGTGATTTGCTTGAACTTTGAAGATCAGTTAAAATCAACCAAGTCTTTAACTGAAATGCCATGTGTGGACCCCCCCCCCCCCCAAAGGATGAGCCGCTTTATGTAGCTCCTATCGAAACCTTGTCGTCGCCAGTAGCAAACCGGAAATAGGCGTATTCACGTTGATGCTTCACCCCACGCAGGACCCATCCAAGAGCAAATTGATAACATCCTTGGAATTACCCGAAGAGTAATTGAATATTCTCTCGCTGCTAACGTCCTCATTCCCGCAAAGTATTGCGTACGACGCCCTGCTCGGATAACTAAACAATTGACGTGACAGATAATTACTTGAGATACCCTCGCGAAGGCCGCCAGATTAGCTACAAGAGACTTGCTAGTGCGCCTTTTACCAATTGGGGTGTACATGCTAGCGTAATTGGGAGGACTATGAATGAGAGGAACTATAAGCGGTTCAAGGCTCAAACCAAACCGCCACTTTCTGATGCAAATCGGCATGCTCGGAGCGCATGACTGAAAGGCATCAGCGCTGGAAAAAGCTGAATGGAAATCCCCTTTGGACTGATAAATCCTAGGTCACAGGCAGCTCTCCATCGTGAATAGGTTACAGAAAAGGTCTCCCAGAAATATATTGAATCAAAAAACTGCGTATCTTTGGCTAATTTTCAAGCCATAAAGTTGATCAAAATCCTTCACGAAACATGCCTCTCACATAAAGGTATCAAACATCTAGATCGAATCTTCCGGGCCTGTTTCTCTGGTGCAGTAGAAATGAAAGGTTCACATATAATTCAGGGGAAAGGGTGGAAAACAATCAATATGGAGAATTACTTGAAAAGTTATTTTTCTTACTGGAGGACGGATGAGGATAAATCATTGTCTTTCTGTGATACAGAACAATGTACTTATCTATTTGGCAGCGTTCACAATCAATGAATTTCAAGAGAGAGATTGTCTTAACCGCCTGGCCAGCTTACTCACCGGATTTATATCCCACAAGAATGATGTGGAACTCAGTGATAAATTTGACTGGACGCAACTGTCCGGGTCAGGGTTATGGTGTAGAGCTAAATCCAGATGCCATTCAAGATATTATGATCAGTGCTTGGCAGCTGATCAAGTCTGAGGAACTGACTGGGTTGCTGGAAGGTATACGGGCGAGATGAGAGATTGTTACATAGGCTGATGGAAGACACACCAGAAATTAAAAAGACTAAAAAGTATCTCTTTGTTATATCCGTAGACAAAATATGTATTCTAAATTTAGACATTTAAATATCGTTGAAAGCGATCGAATTGAGTGTTTTATCTGATTTTGATCTCATAAGCATGATTTGGCGTCATAGTGGCCCACGTAGGAATCTATCAAACTTCATTATTTATATGAGGGGAAATCTTCCGCTACTATCTGACTTTTTCTTCGATATTTTCTCTAGTTTCCCATCGTATCCTTCAGGGAGAATACATGGCCGTTGGTAAGGGAAAATTACGCGTAGAATAGTATTTACCGCTCTTCTAAAAGATTGGAGTGGGTTTTGTCGTGATTGATAATGATGATGACGTTGGTGCCGTAACGTCAATCAGAGGTAAAAAAGCAGCAGCGATGGCGTTAGCGGGGGGCCGAGACTTGCTTGCGCGGGCGTCCTGAACCCCTTTTCGTGCCCCCACTTCCCTGACGGGTGAAAAGTTGAAATCCCTGGTCGGCTCTCTTATCCTCTGTTGATTCCCTAGTTGGTGTTGATGTTGACGTTTCCCTTCTTGGTTCTGCTACCCTTTCTTATCAAGCCCTTTGGACGTTAACTTTATATGACGTGTAGCTGGGACACGACCCCTACAGCTATGACTTGTGCACTCTACTGCAGTTACAGCATGACACAGCCTTCTTGAGGCAGTCTTTGGTCTGGTGAGTACCCGTATACTCCCCACATCTCTTTGCCTTGTTAAGAGATGTCTGAGCGTGGACCTATCTATCATAAGGTCAGGGCCCCCTTTTGGTGTGATCTAGCCCAAGCCAGATCGGTCACGTTACCAAACAGGGCTGTCGTACTTGTGAGGTCACTCTGGAAGCTTCTAGTAACCTCGAGGAAGGCGCACGAAGAAGCTGGAATAACTCGTAAAGAATTGAACTTTAGAATTTATAGGAGTTTCATTCCTGATGGTAGTTTAGTTAACGAAAAATTAAAACTTAAATAGTAGCCTCCCTGTGTTATTACGAGTTTGGCTGAGCTATTACATCATCGGCTCCTGTTGAAGCACTGCTTGACTTGTGACCAGGAAAACTAGAGTTGGGCCTTTCATAGAATTAAATTGTGTACAATGCTGTTTCTTGCCACTTCACGATGATGTACCTCGGCTGGTGGGCTCAAGGTTATTGAGCCTCAAGTTTGCTTGTTTATTTAGCCCATCGGTGTTCCTTTACCTCGTGAGGCCATTGAATCTTACCGATATTGATATCAGAAATCTCTGTTTTCGTTTTTGCGATGGATTGGTGAATCAATGTGTCGTTGGCGTTCTTCCCTTTTCTTAGCTCTTATCCCTAGGGAGACTTCCACGCCCTTAACAAGGTGGTCCTGCTTCAGAATTGGAAACTCCTATGGCTGAAGCAAATTCAAAACATTTTCTCGCTGGGAGACTAACTGCAAAAACCCGTCGATATTTTTATTCCTCAGCTATGTCACTGCATATACTCCCACAATGTGAAGTTTTGCCTTTCTGGGAGCTCTGATGACTGCATTTTCTCTGAATTATCCTCGCGTATTCGAACAGCTTCCTTGGTTGCTGGCAGCGCAATAACTGAAACGTCTGTGGGCCTTCCTCCTGAATTATGTACCATCAGTGGAGCCGCCCCGGGAATGGCTTCTTTGTAACTCTTCTTAACTACCTACAATGAGGCTATCATTCTCTCCTCCATAGGCGTAACTTTCAACTTAGTTTCCAGAGCTTCCGCCTAAGCTTTGGGTACGTCAAATGCCTTGACCGAGGCGAAAGAGACAGCAGATATGTTGACACAGATAGACATCACGATTATTGTACACATGTCGGATAAATATCATATAATAGGTCTGTGGTCAACAGTACAGACGGGGACCGTCGCTAGGGGTAATGCTTTCGTATTATGTAAATTAGCACGTGACACAAAATGTGTATATGTTTTCCTTGCGCGTTGAAAACTTCGGGACACGTCTTCCCATTCCTATACAGCTTTCCTTCCAATTCGATTCTTCTAATTCGATACCTATCAAGTGCACTTTAGATTGGTCATCACGCTCGTGATGGCTAAATCACAACAACCTCCCCCTTTGGCCCAGCGCGTGGCTAAGAGTCGAGCTACTTGGGTTCAATCCTTCCACAACAAGTTTTGGTCAGCCGTTGAAGAGGCTGATCCGCTCATCCAGTCCTTTGTGCGCGAGCAAATGGACGCGTGTCTCCTTGCGGTTGCCTCCGGGCTCCCCATGCGCCATGACTCCCCTAAACTGCTCAAACCAGCGAGGCCTCTTCCTGCGCCTAGTCACAACGTTCCCTCTCGACCTCCCTTCACTATGTCGAACCAATCTCGTAACTGGGCAGCAACTGTCGCCAGCCCTCCTGTCTCTGTTCCCTCGGCTCCAGCTCGTCCTTCCGTCAATCGGCCGTCCCGCACAGCGGTGCAGACTCCGACAGCTAACTCTAAGGGCCCCAAGGCTATCTTTCGCCTGTCTGATGATGCCCCTCTGCTCAGAGCTGACGCAACTGCAGTCAAGTCTGCTCTCATTCAAATTGTCCCCGGTCTCAAGGACGGTATCACCTCTGTTAACCGCAACTTCAGCGGATTCAGCATCACCTTTGCGGCCGAAGAAGCACTGAAACTGGCGACAGTGAATTCTGTCACTATTAAGGCCTCTCTCTGGATCTTTACACCAAGTGGAGGATCGCATTGGGTATGTTATCAAGCGCATACCACGCACTATTTGGAATCCGGTGTCCAATCTGGTCACTACAACGCTCGATGATGTCAGGAATATTGCTCAGGCACAGACTGGCGTCGCTCCATCTAACGCTCACTGGTCGCGGCATGAAGGTTCGCATGATCCTTTGCGCACGGCGGTCATCTTCTTTCCAAAAGAAGTTCCCACCTTTCGTATCGTTGACAGCGCCCCATCCAGGCGCCCCATCCCCAACCCAAAGGTAACGTAGTGTGAAGCTTGTTTCGGGTTTCACCAATCCTCACGCTGCCGAATGCAAGCTTTGTGCTCCCGCTGCGGCACTATACGTCACCAAGGAGAGTGCTCTCATCTTCGCCAGTGCATCAACTGCCTGGGCCCTCACCCGGCAGATAACCTTAACTGCCCTCTCCGCCCTCGCCCTCACAATGGCAAACTTATCCGGCTCTCGGAGAAAGAGATTACAGAAATCCGTTCATGCAACCGTAGCAAGCTCTGCAAGACCCGTCGGGCTGAAGCTGCTACTGCCGCCGCTGCTTCTGCTGCCTCCCATCCTGATAACATAGACAATTCGACCCCTTCCTCCGGAAACTCAAACCCCTCTACTCTCTCCCTGTCAGCCAACCAAAACAGGTTTACCGCCCTTGAGAACGCCTCGCTTGGATCTATGGAAGTTGATTCGGACGAGCCAGCACCTAATGATGCCCTAAGTCTCCATGAACAATAGAGCCCATTGTAGGAGCCATCCCCCGTCTCGCCTTCGTTTCCTCCAGGTGTCACAGTTCGAGTATTAATGCGTGGGCAATCATATAAGCAAAGGTAGTTTATAATTTTCTCTGTCTATCTAAGTCCAACCTATGGGCTACACATATTCTTTATACATAATTTCTAGAATGTTCGCCATTGCTTAGTAAATCTTCATCATAGGTCATACTAGAGGAGGTTGTATGCCTCGTCGTTGATGTCTAGAATATTCTAGAAATTTTCAAACTATCACATGTATTTAGTTATTCCAAGGTGTGTCATTAGGGGTACGCGTAAGAAGGTTAACAAGGGTGTAAACCTCTCATTCGCATTACCCATGTCACAAAATAATAGTCACGTTGTAGTAAATCTGTATCGATCAACTGACTGCGATAACCATAGTAGGCTGCAGGACCATTAAGGCTTACAAGCCGTTACACCAGGCTAACGTCGTGCGTGGTGGATCTTCTCACCTCATACTTTTACAAGCTGCTTTCCAAGGCAATTATGATGTGATCTTTGTCCAGGAGCCCTCGACAAAAACTATAAACCTCAAGAGCGTAACCAAGTCCCACCCAGCCTACATCATCTTCACTCCTCCCAATCGAGACTGGAAGCTCGCGCGCCCGCGCGTACTTACGTACATTCGGAAAGGATCAAACCTGCGCCCTATTCAGCTGGACACTGGATCGTCACCGGATATTGTCGCCCTCCTTCAGTGCTCCCCGTCGCTGGAGGTCATCAATGTCTACCGGCAACCGTAAGCCCCCATGCCAGAGAGTCTCAAAGCACTCCTTAATTGGCCAGTAAAGCCCAACTCCATAATTGTGGGAGACTTTAATCTTCACCACGAATTATGGGAGCCCAACGTTTCTTGTTCGTCAGGAGCCGGCCGCTTTGTCGAATGGATTGACAACCATTCTTTATGGTCGGCTTTACCATACGGAGTTCCTACTCATCGTGCTGGCCACGTCCTCGACCTTGTTCTAACAAACATGGAGGGTCTTTTGGCACGAGTGGATCCTATGGCTCACTCAACTTCTGATCATGAGACAATATCTGGCTTAGTGCATCTCTCTCCAGTCCAAAGGCGATTTCTGTCAACGAAGCTTCCCAAGGTTAATGTCGAAAGTACAGAGATATTCCGCCAGGCTCTCATAGCTACGGCTCCTCCTAGCCTACCTTTTGAAGAACCCACTTCCCAGCTCACAGATGCAGTGGCCTCCTCAGGGATCGCTGCGCTGTCAGCCATTCTACTTAAAGCCAGCCCCCCGCGACCTGCATGTGTGCCTTGTAAGGATTACTGGAACCAGGAATGCTCTGACCAACGCCAACGATATATTGACGCGCGCAACAGTGGTGATCCGCATCTTATTAGCGTGGCACACCATCCTTCCGTAAAACTGTTAAGCGAGCCAGGCGTGAGCACAAACGCTTAAAGCTGGATAGTGTGTCTTCGATTATGGAGGCCCATAAAGTGGTTGGATGGCGAAAGTTCTCCAGTCGCTTAGGCCCCCCTCCGATTCAATTTCAAGGTGTTACGTACAATACCCCGACTGAGCGCGCTGATATCTTTTTCCGCACAAAGCTTGCCCGTGTGGGTAGGGAACCGGATGTGTCCATATACTCCCCTACATATCCATCACGAGCGATCCCCGCACCTCCCTCCATAGACGAAGACGAAGTGCGACATTGTCTACTTAGTATATCATCCTCTACTCCAGGGCACGACCATCTCTCGGTTTCTGCTCTCCGCCTTATCTGGAATGTGACAGCATGGCGCACATGGATCGTACACTTTCACAGTCTCTGCCTGGTATACGGTCATCATCCAAGTATTTTTCGCCGCGCTGAAGTCGTGGTTATACCTAAACCTCACAAGGATAATCTTACTAACCCTTCGAATTGGCGTCCAATTTCACTCCTCCTAGTTCTGGGAAAAGGGCTGGAACGCTTATTGGCAAGACGCTTCGCTTTCTGGGCTTTATCAAGCCGCATTATATCCCCTACGCAACTTGGAGCTCTACCTGGAAGATCAGCCATGGACCTCGCAGAGAGTCTTGCCCACGATGTCGAGAAGGCGTGGAACGCGAAGAAAGTATGCACTCTTGCTACTCTCGACGTAGAAAGCGCTTTCGACAGCATTCAGCCTGGTCGTCTCTCCGCCCGCTTGCGCGAACAGGGATGGCCTATTCCATACGTAAATTGGGCTGCTTCTTTTGCTTCACGCAGGAAAGCTCGCCCCCGAGTAGACGATTTTGTTGGTGAATTCTTAGACATTCCACATGGCTTGCCCCAAGGATCCCCAGCTTCACCCATACTGTTCCTGCTGTTCCTCGAGCCTCTATTTAAACACCGCTTTCCTACATTTGGATACGTTGATGACGTGGCGATCCTCTTGGTGGCAAAAACTCTCGTCGAATCTTCTCGCCTGACTGCCGCCAGGGTTGAGCTGGTCACCCAGTGGTGCAATCAGAATGGTCTCTCGTTGGCTGAAAACAAGATGGAGATCCTAAATCTTCACAGATCTCGTCAGCTCCCTCCCACTCTGACAATTAACGGCGTCTCAAGAGATGCTAGCTCATCCGTAGAGTGGCTTGGTGTCCTCCTTGACACCAAGCTTTCCTTCAAAGAACACGTTCAAGAATGGTGTGCAAGGATACAACGAATCAGCGCCCATATACGTCAGCTTGGCAACACCCATCGTAGCGTACCCACTGCCTACCTCCGCACTGCTGCACTGGCTGCGGTGCTACCAGTTCTCTTTTACAGCGCAGAGGTCTGGTGGCACGGTCACACATATCTCCGCCGAGGACGTCCAACTTCTACCCGATCTCAAAACCTGGTAG
The DNA here is from genome assembly GCA_028751805.1 of Podosphaera xanthii. Classification (NCBI taxonomy): domain Eukaryota; kingdom Fungi; phylum Ascomycota; class Leotiomycetes; order Helotiales; family Erysiphaceae; genus Podosphaera; species Podosphaera xanthii. The sequence goes on from JAPWIX010000022.1 coordinate 81,829, forward strand.
ACATGATCTCCCGAGCTCTAGTCACCCTGGCTCGAGCAATTCTACCGGTATACAAGACCACCCCTACGTTGGCAATTCTAAGAGAGGTGTGGCTCAAGCCTGCTCATATCCTACTTAAGGAGATACGCCTCCGCTCTGCTCTCAGAATAGCGGCCGTGGACTGTTTTCATCCTTTGGCTAAAAGGTCTATCGTCTGCCGCGCACACAGTCACCTAACCGAAAAAATAAAGCTCGTTCTTCCCATCCCTCGGCCCAAGCTTTTACCTCCTTCCTACAAAACACCTCTTAATCAATCTCGAGCAGACTTCTCTGTTCAGGGATTTTGGGAGCGCATTAGGGAGCTGCCACCATGGGATATTCTTGTCTTCTCGGACGGCTTAAAACAGAAAGATGGTTCTGCTGGGGCAGGTGCCGTCGTTCTCCACAGAGATATCACGATAGATGAAGTGAAAGTGCCCTTAGGGCCCGACTTTGAGGTCTATGACTCTGAGATCATAGGTGCCCTCGCAGGGCTTAGGGCTGCCACGGCAGCTCCTTCAACACGTCTTGTTACCAATATTCATGTAATCCTCGACAACCAAGAGGCTGCACATCGTCTTCTCGATTCTTCGCCCTCCAAGTCCTCGAAAAAGGAAATTTTAGAGTTTCGGGACCTCGCATCTCGCTGGTCTACGAGAAGAATCCTACCTATCGCATCTTCTGGCAGAGTCCAAGTAATGTGGTCTCCAGTTCACATGGGAATTCCAGGTAATGAGCGGGCCGACAAACTGGCCGGAGAGGCTGCTCGCCAACCAGCTCCCCCTGCCGCATCCCTTGCCGGAGTCCGCGCAAAGATTCAAAGGCAAATATGGGACTTGACCACAGCTTGGTGGCAGTCTCATGCTCCCTCTACCTATTGTGAGTTGGGGATGCCATTTCCCAAGAAGCCTCCCGAGGAAGTACGACTCCCTCACCGTTGTCTCGGATATTTAATCCAATTTCGCACTGGACACGGTGACTTTCGGGCCTATCACGAAAGGTTTCATCATAAAGATGCCCTTCTGACTTGTTCCTGCGGGGCTAGCAAGTCAATTATACACTTAGTTTTCTGCCCCCTCGTGCGAGAGAGACTGGCTTTGGCTAGTCACCGACCAAGTCTGGGCTCACTTGATTTTCTCCTCGGCACCTCCCATGGAGCCAAACGTTTCGCTACCATATTGGAGAAGGCCAGTTTTCTGTCAGAAATCTGTCCAATTCGTTCCATTTAACATGGTCATGTGAGGAATGCGCTGCATAGCGCTCGCAGTATCTTTGTGTCTTTTCATGGCCTCTATGCCAATGCACTTAATTTTCTGTATTTTATATTGCAGTCACCATGTCCTCTCAGGGATGGGGCTTTAGTTGTAACTTGGACCCGGTAGACCTTAAAAATAAATAAATAAACTTAGAGAGAAAGTATTTATATAAATCATATACAATTCTACGTTTACATACCACAGCTGACATCGCGTGTTCGTGTACTTGAATTGCTTGATAACTCACCGCTAAGCTTAAGTCATAGAAACTTCCCCGACAAAGACTCTGTGATCATGCTTTGCAGGATTCGGCCTTGTACTCGCTCAATCGTCACCATACGAAGTTCGATCATCATACCCTTTGTACCCATCGAAGTTACGGCAGCTGTAAATCGGCGGTTTTTCTCTTCCATAACCAATAACTTATCGGTTACTACAGTAAACGAGTAGTCAACCAACAACACACTTTAATCAATTAATTCTTACTGCCGTTAAGTGGTCCATGTTGAGATCCAATGAATGCTCATGGCGCCTAGCAGCTGTAATTCCTGCCGTTTCCTTGATTGGCATTGTTTGATACCCACCTTGAGAAAGTTGTCACCGTAAAAAATGTATACTGAACTTATCACAATCGCAATACCGAAGCGCGTTAAGAACATAGTGAGGGGGATAGCCTCGATATAAGAAGAGGTTTGTGAAATCTAGCAATCGGCTTATTCGCCTGGCTCAAGCTAGCTTTATTGCACCCTCCGGGAATCGAACCCGGGGCCAGCGCAGTCAACTTGGGAAGCGCTGATTTTACCACTAAACCAAGAGTGCTCTATTTATTATTTGAAATTAATTATCTATATATTAATCTATCTACAAATAAAGACCAGATGTACGAACCTCAGATTTATCTAAATTTCCCATAAGTGATAAAACTTGAGCCCCCGTGCCATTTTCCTTAGAGCCGCGCAATTCCTCGCTCATACAGAAGTGACTCCTCAATAGAACCCCGGCTGTGCATTACTTCTCGTAGAATATGGCAAACAGGAAATCTACTGATACTGTCATGGCCTGACACGCACGTAGTCACGACAACTTAGATGACTAGCTAGTTGTTGTTTAGATACATCTAAGTTGTCATGCCTACTTGCGTACCAAGCCATGACAGATACCTACATTATTCTACTGTTTCAACTTGTAAGTAACGCCGGCTCTCTACTCTCGTTGATGGGTGCTGAATGTCAAACCCACTTTTTGACCAGGGTCTCGCCATATAAATTTCTATAAAAATTATTTATCTAGGCCCACTATGGAAGGGATACTCGAAAATTTGTGTGTAGTACGTGTACTCGAAATCGCGAATGTCAAAAGGGAGGACCTTGGAGCTTTCATGAAACTAAGCTTAATCTGGTAAATTTTATAGCAGATTACTCGCTAAATACGACTAAAGTTACAGCTAGTGACTAGCCGTAAAAATAAATCTTCAATATCTCGTAGCTCCCCCACCAGATACAATCTCCGCCTGACATCGCGCCGGCATACTTCCGATGAGATACTGCAAAGAGTTATGACTTATAGAATCCCATGCTTCCAGTTTGATAATGCGAAGCTCAGCCGAAGACCGCTCCCGCCCATCCTCGAGTTCAGGATATTGATTTTCAATATGATCCTTCATCTCGCTCCACACAGCCTCAATAGGGTTGAGGTCTGGGTAGTAAGGAGGCCAGTTTATGGGCTCAATATTTTTAACCCTTAAACTTTCCCGAGTGAAGGCCGCTTTATGTGGCGGTGCATTATCTTGCATGAATTGCAATTCAGGATTCACCTCCATGTAGTCAGCCACATGAGGAACAATGTGTTCGCAATAACTCGGCCCCGTTATTGAACCCCAATTTTTTTCCCAGAATAAGCAGGTCCCTTTCTGAGTTCCGTGAAAACTCCCCCGGAACATCCAGGCTGTGCTCTTTCTAGTCTTGTCGACGAGGCAGGTGTATTCAAGCTCGTCACCAGGCTGTATATTATTAGCCATCTAAATCCTAGCTGATGACATGCGCTACAAACCTTTCTCGTTAGCTAGGCATCTCGATGTCTACCATCTGTTACCCATGTCTCGTCGCTCCAAAGGATCTGACTCCAATCGTCAATGGTCCAGTGACAATGATTTAGAGCCCACTCTAACCTTTTTATCATGTTGACCTCGGATATAGGTGGCTTTGCTCGAGACAAACTCCTGGAGTAACTTCTATCTTTGAGCGCACTTCTGATCGCATAAACCCCAGCGCCCCAGCAACTAAACTCCATGGCAAGCTCTATATACGTCATCTGGCGATTCCTTCGAGAGAGTCGCACAAAAGTTTCTAGCTCATCAGATTGGGCCTGATCCAGTTTTCGTTTTCCACCCGGATTTCTTTTGGGAGAGGTAGTGCCTCTATTGATGATGTAAATAACTTGTTTGTAGCTCAAGTCGAGGATAGATGCAATTTCGCCTCGTTCGTGGCCAGCATTGTGTAAAGTAATTACCTGGAGTTATTTAGCTGAGATCATTCCAAATCCAGTAAAGAATGACCTGAAGGCACTTATCTGCTGAAGCTCTTCTCTAATAGCTACGCCTCGCAGGAGATGTTTCCTCGCTGTTCATCTATTGCTACAATTGGTACGATATATAGCGTTAGGGTCATTTGAAGCATGCCTCACTTTCAACAACGATTCAGGGTAAGTCGCTCGGATTTTTGACTGGTGTAAAACTAGACGTTGGCGATATATTCTTGTTGGGTGACTGGATGAGGAGCAGGCGTTATGTCAGATGAATGGATAATTACTGTAAATTAGCCGGTAGATATTACTAGGGGCAGACCCTGTACAAAGCCCAATGGACAGGGAATACCCTTTTGACATTCCGGACCCATGTATGAGAGTACTCCTAACTCCGTTGTACTAGCTAGGAGAACTGTTCTAGTTACAAGAGTTACACGAGTACCCCACGTCCGTAGCGATATTACAGAGTTAAACTACTTCGCGTCGCTACACGATCCCGAATCTTTCCTAACATCGTGTCAAAAATTTCTATTTGCCCTAAGGTGCGGATTAGAGGCAGAGGCATTAGGAAGCCATGAAGGATAGAGTGTCATTTTAGGTATACACGAGTCTGCTACGACTAGCTGGACGGCCTCTCTGAGCGTTTCAGAAGAGTAGTTACGTTTTTGGATTCAGTCTTGAGGCCAGTAGTAGGGAAAGCCGTGTGTTAAATGATAGGTGTACTACCTATATTTGGAGTTGTCTACTGATATCTACGGAGGTTCGGCGTAACAAGATCATTCACAATCTAATCTTTATCACTTGCTTAGTCGAGCACAAAATTATCAATATGATATTTGTGGACAGAACATTGCTCTTCAGCTTTGTTACTTTTTAGATCTTGAGTTCTTACTTGTCTTGCTTTACGGTTCATAACACTCCACACCCATCGCTTTTAGGCGGATTTTTTCTGGCAACTGTACACCCGCAATAGATCTTTATTTCATTGGATGGAGAGTGTCGCGGAAATGGGAATAGGAGGTTGATCGACGGTGTCAGATCTGATGAATTAGATTATTTACAAGAAGGGAGGAAATCCTAAAGAACATCGATAAATATAGGGAGACGAAGACGGCGTTTCTGCCCGTACATGGTGTCCCCTATGAACCTGGAGTTTATTTTCAGAGCCAACAAAAACACGCATTACTTGGCCACGGAGGAAAAGTCACCCAAATAAAGTTCCGGGGCATACCCAGCCCCCGTTATGGTGGTGATGGATTAGACTAAGTTGGCCCTCTTTATCAAGATGAATTCTCACTGTTTACAGATATTCTGGCATTAAACTGTCTCCCGAGGAAAGAGCACGGCTACCTGAGCGCTGGTGGTGTCGGTATAAGGAGGATATCTGGACAATGGGATATTAGGGAGATACAGATGGGGATACGCACCTCGTGTGGCTCTGGTGTCTAGGCCTCGCCTGGCTGGAGTTGCAGGTTTTTTGAGACTTTTTCCCGCGTACCGGTTTCCATGGCTGCTCTTTTTCAATTTTTTTTGGAGCAGAAGGTTCCGTAGAAAAGGTAGTTGAATTCTACGGGTAATTACTGAGCTAAATGGCTACCCGTCATGGGTCAATGTATCAATGATCTTAGGTTCGAGGTAAAAGGGGATAGGAGCACTGTAAAAGGTGTGGCCTGGGTCAGAGAGGAGCCCTAGTGTTATAATGGTCTTGGACTCTACATGGCACGAATAAACACCACTACAAACTGTCTGAAACTTGTCTTCCCCAAAATCCCATGCGATTCATACATATTAAATACATAACCCTTAGTTTATAAACCCCTGTTCGAATTTCAGCACAAGTAATTATGCGCGATGATGTCAATGATTGTATGTGGGGTTTGTGCCGAGTTGTACAAGATGGATAATCTAGACATAACGTCAATCCCTGGTATACCTAGTCTAAGGATCCTAAAGAGAACTGTAAAAGTTCCTTTTCCTTTTTCTATGAATGTATCTAGTTGTGTGTGTGCTGGAACTCGTTAGATTATACACAATTCTTGAGTTAAATAAAAGCCCTAAGCTATGCATAGCTTTCACACCAGGATTGTCAGCCTGATAATCAGGGCACATCCTTTTAGACTTTTAGACTAGTTGGGATACAAATGCAGAAGCGTTATAGCGCTAAAGTTGACCCCTACTAGATCCCTGGAGCGAGATTATCCCCTGTAACGGCAGCGAGACAAGTTTTATCGTAGAGATATGGTATTCTCATACAGTTGAGCCCCTGTTATAACTACAGTAAAACTTCTCTAACACGATAGTGGGTCCCGGCATAAGTGTTGAAAATTTTCATTGAAATTCATCCATTTATATTTGCAATACTTGCCTCTGCACCCAAAATGACCTGTAAGGGTAAGTGTTGCAAATATAAAAGTGCAAGTTACGATGAATATTTTCAACACTTATGCCGGGGCCCACTATAGTGTTAGAGAAGTTTTACTGTATCCACATTTTACGGTACATTAGAACCCGTCCAAACCCATAGTGGATTCTGGGTTTAAGTATTGCTGAGATTCATTGAATGGTTGGAGCTTGGCTTTGCAACACTTACCCTTACAGGTCATTTTGCGTGCAGGGGTAAAAATTGCAAATGTTAATGGTTGAATTTAAATGAATATTTTCAACACTTATACCGGGACCCACTATCGAGTTAGAGAGGGACGATTGTAAATCTTTTGTCATAGCTATGAGGCTGAATACAATATGATTTAAAAAAAAATAAAAAAATACTAGATAATTTTATCCGATAGTTTTTTGTATACAGAAAAGGCGCTATAGCTTGGGGCGGGAGCAATCAACAACTCCCACTTGATCCCTTCTACAGCCTCCAATCGCCCCATAAGTCTGATCATCGGTAAACACGAGTCTAACAAGCTTTAAGAACATACCATTGAAGCGCATACCATTCTAACAAGCATTGCATTCGAGGACCTACGTGCTTCTGCCGGAATAATGGCTTCATGGTCAGAGTTACAGAATTTTGTGTATAAACCGCACTAGATTCGACTCCTAAGTGCTTGTTCAATGTTAAGGTGGTACAGTCGTACCGCTCTACTCTACCCCCAGGGTAAGTTTTCAGCATGCACTAAAACCTCGCTTATGAATATTATCCTCACTAGTCTTATATAATCCCTGCTAGTCTTCACACCAAAAGAAATTGAAAATGTTGGCCTGAGTAATCAGGCTTTTTACTGGACTGCTGCTTTGATCTCTTTCTCCCCTTTCCTCGTCTACGCACTTCAATAGACATCGTTGCTGTTACTGTCTACAGAATCATCATCATCATCAGCACTTTCATCTAAGAGAATCAATAAATCGTTACTCTTAACATTTAGCATATATCATAGGCCAATTATTTTTTGAAAGATGAGCCAGGTACATCTAGCAGCTCACACAAACAACGCCAAACGATTAAACAGAGATCAGTGTCTCCAGGTAAGCCCAATTTTCATGGTAAATAAATATCTGAGGTAACACGTCTAGATCAAAACTCTCCACGATTCGGGAATGAATCAGACAAATATTGCAAAACAACTCGGCATATCTCGAAACCAGGTCAGATACACCCTTTGTACTCCGTACATTGAACCCAAGAAAGCTGCAGGTCGGCCCCCAACACTGTCCTCTTCTGACATTGTCCGGATTGAGGTTTTCATAACATCATCCTCTGAAGGTCGTCGAATGTCATGGTTTGAACTTGCCCATAACCCCTTTCGGGATTTTGGCCTGAGTGATCAGGCTTTTTACTGGAGCTAAAAAAAGGGGTTAAGGACGTCAACTAGCGCTGAAAAAGCCTCCCCTTTCTGAAGAGGGTAAAAGGAAGCGTCGGGAGTGGACTGAAGCCCACAAGGACTGGACTGTTGAAGATTGGATGGCGATTCTTTGGACTGATGAGACCTGGGCCACAGACGGCCAGCATAAGAGAGAATGGGTAACGCGAAAGGTTGGTATCTTTGTACCTCAACTAATAAAAAATACCGATCTAACTCTGAGTTCAAGATAGATGAAGAAGTCAACGCCACCTGCGTAGTGGAAAAGGTGAGAAAGAGTCTTGGCTATATGTTTTGGGGAAGTTTCGCAGGGATAGAGGAAGGTCCTTGCCTTTTCTGGGAGAAGGAATGGGGGTCTATTACCTCAGAATCATACTCTCGGAGAATTGTACCGCTGATTGATGGAATGGTGAGCATGAGACCATGGATTTCTGTGATATAGGACAATGCTCCTTCACACAGCGCAGCGGGAACAATCGAAGGGTTCCGGGAGAGGTTCATTACTCCGATCGACTGGCCTCCGTATTCTCCCGACCTGAATCTAATTGAGCACGTATGGGATAGTATGAAAGATTACATACAGTACCATTACCCGAGATTGGAAAGGGGAAGGCAGCGATCCTACGATGAACTTCGAGGAATAGTGAAAGAAGCATGGAATGATGCGACTAAGCCGGATAAGCTTGAGAAGCTTATTAGAAGCATGACCACGAGATGTGAGGCAGTCATAATTGCTCAAGGCGGGCCTGTAAAATATTAAATCTGCTATGTAAAGTAAATTTGCATGTACTTGTTTATCTGAAATCGATTAAATTCAAAAAATGTTACCAACTTGAGTTAAGCTTGTGAACTAGTGCCAGTGGTGAAAACGTCTGTCGGGCAAAAACACCATACAAATAATCCCTGTCAGAATGTCTGAAAACCTTATCTCAGAAAAGATGGTACCTAATTAGGCTTAATGGATCCGATTTCGCCCCACAAATTGGATCTACTGGTGAAAACTTCACCTGGGGGTAGAGTAACTCGATAGTGGGTCCCGGTATAAGTGTTGAAAATATTCATTGAAATTCAACCATCTACATTTGCAATACTTACCCCTGCATGCAAAATGTCCTGTAAGGGTAAGTGTTGCAAATATAAAAGTCCAAGTTACAATGAATATTTTCAACACTTATACCGGGACCCACTATCGAGTTAGAGAGGGACGACTGTAGTTACTTTTTTCGTCAGCAGTCGAAAATTCATGGCGGTACTCCAGGCGAGTTGGTGATTTCCAACAAGTGGAGTTGATACAAAGCGCCAATCTATATCAACAGGGATGATCCTGTTCCCAACGCGCAGACGCTTCCGTAACAGGGCTAAGCGAAAAGTCGAATATCGTCGTTTGATCCAGCGCTCTCGATCAATTATTTGCAGATCGCGTTGCATCTCTCCACTTCATGATTCTGTCACGGTCATAGAGCGCTTCGATAAACCGTCTGTCAATCCTCTCGCAATATTTTGGCGCAAAAAAACACGTTTAGGCCATGATTTCTAGGACTCCTCGACCCTGAGTTGGTCTATCCTGGGCATCGAAGCTTGCGTCTAGATTTTGGGGATGTGTTGTCATAGTCCTGACATTGAATAGAATTCGAATGAAAAAGACCTCTCACACGACGTCGATCATTTCTTTTGCAAACGATGAAACCCATGTTAGTTGTCATGTGTTACGTTACCCATAAGTTTCTTTCGGCTTGAGAATCAATTTACCTACTGTGAATGATCAGTGTTGCGTTCTCAGGAAAAATGTTGCATAGGAGCGCCGGACTCATACAATCATGATAAATGCATACGCACTGTGATTAATCAACTCTCTTTTCCACAACATAAGTACCAGAATTGGGGCTCGGCTAACGCTTATGATTGGCTCTGATCGATGCACATATGTACATTTATGCAGGCCTATATTTACATGCCGATGAACATTTTGTCGATCTTTGTGTGTGAAAAAAGTCGCGTTCGACATCATAAGTATTCTCCATGACAACGAGCGTGCACTGAGATCCGTTTGTCGTCCTCAACATGACAACCGGAACATTTGGCTACGTCTACTGAGATCTTTTGGCGCACTGATGCTTAGTTAGCTTTATTATCCCCTATCATCACATTTTTGCCCCGAAAGTTATAACTGGGTTGAATAACCGTCCGAACGCGCCGCATCGTTACAAGAGATCAAAATGATGGCTTTGACTCCAGACGTACTGTGAGCTCGTAGACAAGTTCAGTGCGTTCTATTCTACGTGGAGTATCACCCGCTTGTGTAATAAGTACTTCATCATTACGGCGTGCAGTGAACAGAACTTGAGTCTTTCTTGAACAGGAGCTGGTATGATGAGGGTATATCCTTGGTTCATGTCTCTCTCCGAGTCAGTGCCCTTTTTTTAAATCATTCTTGTGTATGCAGCCGCTAGGATATGAACGAATGACACTGGTATGGTAGATGGCGCGATGACTCGATTTGATATGAAGGGCACTCACACTCGAATATCATTTGAAGACAATACTCGAAGTCAGGCGCCTTACAGCCCTTTCAGCCCTTACTCAATCATGTCTGGCGCAGCAACACATTTCAGCCACTCACGATAATCTATTGTGCTATCGTCTTTGTCACATACATGACCAGGCGAGAATTGTGCCGGATTCGAAGCAGCTTCCTCCAGTCTCAAGTGGGGCACGTGTGTAAAGAGATCAGCTGATCAGGATGGTCAAGCGTAATTACGGCGCTACTAGCATGATATTTGTATCTAGACAGAGATGTCGAACACTTTTATCCCCTTCTTTCCCGTAGACAATTTATTTCCCCAAACGTAACACCTCGCTGTCGCGTGCCTTAACAATGTGCCTCGGCTACTCAAACTTTACTTGGGAGAAGGGCCCGGACGGTGTACCACACCACCATCCGACCCTGAGTCAGTGCCTGTACATGTAGTTTTGTGCATGTATGTTGTTTATTCTCATGGAAGCATACTGGACTGGTACCTCAGAGCTCCCGCTCTTGATCAAGGCTTATCTTTACTTGATAATCATTTTGTTAATGCCTGTGTATTAGGAGACATTAACACAGGAGGAAACATGAACCTCTATATACTGTGAATGTATTAATCAACGATTATTTCAGGTGACCCGATGGTAAACGAACTGGAATGATTAGTGTGAGTAACTGTACTAGTACCGTGTCCTTTTTTTTATTATACGCGTAGTGCATCGATATATCTATCTTGACCCAGAAGGAAGGTAATAAGAGCACCTGTATTTATTGTACTCCCCTTCTGGGATTTGCATTTACTCCAGTGCAAAATTGTCTTTGGTCCCGAGACTTCTCAAAATTTGGATGAGACTAGGGGCAAAGTAGGCTCTTGTCATAAAGTAACTGTCACTTATACATTACCGTTAGCTGGAAAGGCGTTAGCGAGTGGGCCCCAGCAGTTATTCAGCGATTGGCTAACGTCTTGCCAGCCAATGTTACAAACTAACAATCAATCAATCAATCAAATCCGCTTAAATCAGCCGCCTTTCAAAACTGAGGCAGTAGCCCATATGAACAATATCGAGAACCGGGAATGGCACATGTGTCTGACGATGACCTCACAATAACTAAACTGCTACAGATGCTCATCTAGACATTTTTAGGCTCTGAAATCGTTGCTAAACGATAATTATAATACATGTAGTGAGTGTTTGCTGAACCCGAAGATCTTATTTACCGCCTAATTTGTCCTTAGCTTAGGCGAAGTGTTTGATGGTCTGTGAACGATTTATGAGCCCTATGCATATATATGTTGTGTGTATGTATAGTGTCGGACATCTACGCAATTCGTCTTAACTTCTGGATTCGGTATTTTGTCGATAACGAAGTACTCGCACATCAACACAATATCACGAAGTTCGCTACGAATGTGTTTTGTGATGAGCCTTACGAGTTTGCAGTTCAACCAAAATTGTTGTACATGGACCTCCGATACCATACTAGATAGCAAGGGTATAACTTGTTACGTAGTTTCCAATAAAAAGAGCGTAATCACGAACAAATCTCATGTCAAACACTGACAATTTCTGTCCCTACTACTCAGTACATACACTTTCCCCGACGGCCGCGCTTCGCTTGTGATCGTGTAAATGTAGTCGGCACATAACATCCCGAACGTTTCCCGTAGATATTCTCAGGTGAGGATGTGTACACATACATAATCACCTTATTAAAAGAGCAAATACTGAAGTGAACTGACATACGAGCACTAATATGTATGTCGGAGTGAACGAGCAGACCTCGGTTAGCTCCATCGGCGATCATAGGAATTCCTCCTGATGTGCCTTGTGCACAGTGTCTCTGACACTGCATGACAAGGAGCTTTTCAAACTTTCAATCTCCGTGAAACTGATCGAGGGAAGAATTTCCGACTCGATAACAATTACATGTACAGAGAAATTTTAATACATGAGAGGTACAACCGTTTCCAGAAGAGGGTACGAGGAAGAGAGGAATTTTTTTTTGATCTTTGGTGCAGAAGTTCATCATGGTAAGCGCCGGATGCATGTGATTCTTACCTAATAAGTCCCATCAGTAACTATCACCACATGTAGTATTTCGTCGTCATGTGCAGTTTGATTTTTGGTGATCTCAAAATTTTGATTTCCATCCGCATAGGCGAGATATTCTCACGAACGGTTTCACGGGGTTGTTGTTGGCGTGGGTTATGTGATCAGTAGAAGAGTTAGTCTTTATCGTGAGAATTCTTACCGGTAATCAACTGACACGAGATAAGATGTTGATTACTGGTACATATAAAAATTCATCAGTGTTCAATCACAACACGTTGTGAAGTATTCGTTGTATAGCAGGGAGTGGTTAAGTCATTCATGCCATTCACACGTGGAAATGAAATTCCAATGGTTAATTGAATCAAGAACATTTAAGGCCATACGAGACTGCTGAGTGGACACAAAGACATGTAAATGCAGCAAGATGATGATAATTATAATGATGTTGATTTTTATTATCTATTTCCTTTCGAGGTCCACAAACCATCAGTGCCTGCAAACCCCTGTAAGCGTGGATAACCAAGAGTCAAAGGGGCTCAGTTCCAATTGTAAAACCTCCCTCCCCACATACAGTAGAGCCCCTCTTAGCTAATAGTGGGTCCCGGTATAATTACTGAAGAGATTCATAGAAATTTTAACGTTTATATTTGCAATACTTACCCCTGCACCCAAAATGACCTGTAAAGGTAAGTGTTGCAAATATAAAAGTCCAAGTTACAATGAATCTTTTCAATACTTATACCGGGACCCACTATTAGCTAAGAGGGGTTCTACTGTATCGTGACGCGACTTGTACAAATAAGTACTGGTATATGTATAATAGAAGCCATCGAATATTCACAACTGTAGATCATTCGTGGATTAACCGTTCTGGTGGATAATTCAATTACAGCTACTTCTGCAACAAATGGCGTCTCTACTGCATTTACATCGACCAGTATTGATCACCGTAGAGTACAATTTAACTTAAATTCTTTCTCATGCCTCACAATTTGCTAGACTGACTCGGCCGCTAGAACTGATAATCCTCCCCTTCATAACTGCGGATTCTCCCTACTACGATCTTCGTGCACAGACTTCAAATTCCCACAGCTCTTTGATAGCCAGCTCGGTCGAATATTCTTCAAAACGAGTCTCACTTTAGGCTTTCTATATCCACAGCAACAGTAAGAGCAACAGCAATCACAACAATAGCACCTCACTCCGGCCAGGATATTAATTTATATCCTAGAGAACAAAAAACGCACATGAGGAATGTTCTGGTGAGGAAGGGGGTTATTCGTCCGCGAGAGGAAAGGGTTAGATGTCGGCACAGCTGCCCTTGAACGCGGCTTATAGAGACTCGTCAAGGATAATGTACTCAAGGACAATTCATGAAATCTCCACAAACCGATCAGAAATCGGCGATACCGAAAGTATTCTATCATCACGGGTCATAGATATCGCTTCTGATGATGGTCGAGAATTCCTTTCAGATCTGGGGAGAGTCCCAGGGAAAGGACGTTCGGTCCAGCGGAGCTCTTCGAGACCAGGAACCGGAATCTCTCAGCGAAGTGCATGGCCATCAAGCCCCCCGAATCATCGCCCATTCACGTCATCCCACACATCGCAAAAGGGAAGTATATCAGCGAGTAGGCCGCCAAGCTCTGCCAGCAAGACGCATGTACCTTCTCTGACCACGCATGCCTTTTTCCGACCAATGTCATCTCAGAGATTACAGGCGCAGCGTGGAGGGTATCGACCTGCGACAAATGAAACCGTACAACCTTACCAATTCAAGAACGGCTCGATTCCGGCCACTCCGGCAGCAGCACGAAGAAACAGTGCAATGTCAGAAAACGTGTCGAGTACTCGTGAAGATTACTCACTTCAACCAACAATCTCGAGGGCATCAAGGGGAACTGAAATGACAGATCAAGATATCCTAGGGAGATATAATTTGAATGATTATCCGGCGGCAAGAATGACGGCGAGTCGATCTTCGAATCGCCAGCCCTATATGCAAGAGCGGAAACAAAATAGTCGCCAGCATTTTGTGGGCGCTGCTCCGAAACCTCTGCAACCCTTAGAACTTCCAGACTCTCCCCACTCGTCGTATCATCTACCAACGCCAGTTGAAATAAGAAATCACGATCATAATATTCGAAATAGCTTAAGAAAAGAAAACTTATCTTCTAATTCGTCTGCATCTGCTAACAAAAGCACAAATATGGTTAGGAAATCCAAGGGCGTGGGGAGGAATTGGGAATATTTTACAGGAAACACAATTTTTTGCTTTAGAGGTCGACTACAGAATACCCGACATCAGCCGATCAATATTGCAACCGGTAGTTTTGTGATCATACCCAGCATTACTTTTTTTATTTTTTCGGCGCCCTGGATCTGGCATAACATTTCACCTGCGATACCCATTACGTTTGGCTACATCACGTACCTTTGCATTTCTTCTTTTTTACACGCTTCGCTATCTGATCCAGGTGTATGTAACTTTATTCTCAGCTATTAAGCTGATTGCCATGCTGACAAATGTAGATCCTTCCTCGAAATATTCATCGAATGCCGCCTGCGGATGAAAATGACGATCCACTACGATTAGCTCCTCCGATGACTGACTGGACGATGATCAAGTCTGTTCAGCCCAATACTGCTGCTATGGAAGTCCCTACGAAGTATTGCAAGACATGTAATATTTGGCGTCCAGCACGAGGACATCACTGTCGCGTTTGTGACAACTGCGTAGAGACTCAAGATCATCATTGTGTCTGGCTTAATAACTGTGTCGGGAGACGGAACTACCGATACTTTTTCACTTTCATCACAACTTGCTTCATCCTAGGATTATATCTCTCCGGGGCTAGTTTGGCTCAAATACTTGTTTACCAACATAACGAGGAGATTTCATTTAGCAAAGCTCTTAATCACTTTCGGGTTCCTTTTGTCCTATTTCTCTACGGTCTCATAGCCTTTCCTTACCCAGCTGCCCTTATGGGATATCATCTCTTTCTCATGGGACGCGGTGAAACGACTAGGGAATATCTCAACTCTCAAAAATTCCCCAAAAAGGATCGGCACCGACCTTTTAATCAAGGCAGAATCATCAAGAATTGGATCGTTGTCCTATGTAGACCTCGACCACCAACATATTTAGAGTTTAAACATCACTACGAACCTGGTGATCAGCGTTTTGGTGCGAGAAGAGGAGGAAAAACAGCCTCATCCTCAAACAGGCTATCGAGCAGCCGAAATACCGCAATGGAGATGCATCAGGTTCCCCCTTCTGTCCTTACTAATCCTATGAGAGGCCGCTCTCAATAATGTTTTTATCATCTAGTAATATCTGTGAATTTGTAGTCACTGTACTTTAGCGATTTTGTAGGTCAATTTTGGATGGTGTCCAAGACTGGGGAAGTCTTTGATTTTACGATGTTTAGATAAAAGATCATCGGCAATGGCCTTGGGCCGCAAAACTTCGGGTCCTTCCTGAATATTAAACACTCTTTATGGAGACTATTTTTCTTTTTCTAATGGGATGGTAAATTTATGATCTGCATGTCTAAGGCGGCGGTAGTATTGATTTTATTACAATGGCTGGCACCTAAATTAATCCTTTATCTCTTAACTAAACAATAATTAATATTAGTTCGAAAAAATAAAAAGCTACTCAACAGGACTAATCCAATCGCAAATTGATACTCGAGTAATTATCATTTTCTACTCTGCTAACATTGACGTCAGCAGTACCTATCAAGATGACTCGGGTTTACTGCTTCCCTCTCAAAGATAATAGAGCTCACCTAGTGCCTGATCGAGGAGCGAGACTATTCGCATAATTTCCTAGATAGAAGGCTTCATCTCTGTTGCATGCTTGTATGTACAAGTATCCTTATATTTCAGCTCAACTGTAACCACTGGGTATCGAAAATAAAATGACAGGCAGAATTTGAAGATTATCTCTGATGAGAAATTTTTATCTGAGGTACCTGTCACATTAGTCGCATAGTCTTTTTATAGCAGCGATGGGATTTTTTCGTTCAAATATTTATTTCCTTCTAATCAATTTAACTCTATATAATTTTAGGGAGAAAGCGGATTGATTGATTGACTGACTGAATTCTTACGTATCAGCCACAGGCCTTGTACCCAAGAGGCGAATACGAGCAGCCAGTTCCTCATCATTCTGCATTACTTATATTTTCTGGCTAATACTAGCCAGTTTATGCCTAAAAGGCAAAAAGACGCAAATGCCACAAGTTCGACGCCCTACAGCCCCGCCTACTTCTCTGGTGTGACGTCCGGGCATCAGAATGATTTCCCAACGATAAGCCCACTCGCGCCAGATACCGTCGTCACGACTAAAGTCGCATTCTTTGCCTCCGACAGAAGCGCAGCTAGTTTTGAAAGTGGTGGCAGTACCTATTCGAACCGAGATCTTGGCGCACGCACAACCATCCTCTAATTGGAAAACCGCACTCAGAAATCCTTATCCTTCTCTCTACATCTCGAACACCCATACTTCCGTCCCTCGCACAATTCTCAGTGGTACTGTGACCCTCCTCGATTGACACGAGAAATTATTCTGCCCGAATTCGTGCTCTACGACTTTTATTTCCCGTCGGGTATCCATAACATCGGAACGTAAACTTGGGAGTCTTTTAAGGTTGATAGTCGAGTCGATTTTTCCGGGCATTGTTCTCGTCGAAAGGTGGCGATATGAATGAGCTTGGATTCCGACTCTGGTAGAAAGCAATGATTGATTTGTTGAGAGGGCTCCAACTAAGAATAGATGTGAGTCTTTGAATCCGATCGAACACGGTTCTTCTCGGCTATCTTAACCATACAGCGAATATAGGAAGCGGTAACAGCCGGCACCGCGTGAAAGCGAAGAGTTCGTCTTCGCCGGTCTAGGGAATAACAGGAGAAACTGGTGAATCGTATTGTAAATCTCAATCAATGATGTCTTCGTCTTTGTGCGCCTTACGACAGGTGCTGACTAATATCCTTGTTACGATACTTCTGTCTCGATGTGAAAGAAGATCAGTTAATGCCACAGTTCGTCTTCGCAATACACTCCTCAAAATATTGTTCTGCATTACTGGTTGGAAAAGCCCTTCCTGCTCTAGGTTAGATCCCAGAGCTAAAATATTACCCCTGACTTGGATGAGTCGTGTTGTGGCGGCAAAGGAGAATAATCACCACGGAAACTTGCCCGTCGTGATTCAGAATGATTCCGCACCACAAGAGTATCTTAACGGGTCGGATGGTGCAGTGGTACACTGTCCGGGCCATTCTCCCGAGTAGAATCTGGGTAGCTTGGACACATGCCCCACTTGAGACAGGAGAAAGCTGGTTCGAATCCAGCAAGACCCTCACACCACATCTCTCGCGGTGATAATGTATTTGTAGGATGACAAAAACATGCTCAGGTAACCATGGATTTTTTTCGCTTTTCCCTGTGGTGGGTATTAACGGAAGAGGGTACATGTCGTAAGGTGTTATTCTCGTAGTGGTATCTGCAAATGAAATTTGAGTATGAGTGTTCCAAACTTCAACCAGAGTCATACTACGTCAAATACACATCTTCCGTAATCATTCGCGGCATAGCCTCAGGCAGCATACGCATTTTTTTTTTTAAAGAAAAGCTATTTTCACGGTGAAGATGCCGCCAAATTTAACTACCCTTATGGAGATATCGAAGTTAAATTTTAAACTCTTGAGCAGACCAAGGGTAATTGTTCTAGTGCACATAGAACTTTCAAAATAGATTCAGAAGCTAGTTTTCCAAACGCAATGTGTAGGATACAAATTGAATTGACTGGCTTTCCATTTCTCAGTTTCAGTGATGAGGCAGACAGGTAACAGACGATTTGCCAAGAGCTCTCGTAAAATTCTTACAGGCTACAATTCTAGTTCTAGTGCCTGCTCCACAATTATCTCATCAATCCATTTAGAGCTAGAATAACTTAGTCTTGAAGATGCGCCGGTTCTGTTCAAATTGACGGTAAGCCTACTAGTAACGAAAATTTCTAGCATTTTAATTGACCATCAGAAAATTACTAAAATTGACGGTGAACATTCTCGTCTGGCTTTCGCGGCTAAGGTGTTGGTAAATTATACGTATATGTGAGCTCTAAATTTAATTACACCAGGTTAACAAGAGCAGCCCATAAATTTCTGTACAGCTTAACAAGGTTACCAGTCACTCGAAACATCGAGTGCTAAGGCTTTCGATGACTTAAGTTTCTTACAGAATTCCTTTGCCCGACAAGACATCATCGGCGAGAGTGCTCGCGTGTGGCCATTGAAGAAAAATCCAGCTCGATCGCAACAACGAGCAAGTTGTTTGATTAGCTTCACCCGCATGTTATCCAAAAATAATTCTATCAGCATGACTCCCTCTGCCACACCCGAGAAGAATAAGTTCGCGATGGCTTACCAAACCACTGGAGGCCGATTCCCCGAGAAAAAGACAAATGAGTACACCTCGGAGG
Organism: Podosphaera xanthii; assembly: GCA_028751805.1. Lineage (NCBI taxonomy): Eukaryota > Fungi > Ascomycota > Leotiomycetes > Helotiales > Erysiphaceae > Podosphaera > Podosphaera xanthii. Next base: position 100,501 of record JAPWIX010000022.1, read on the forward strand.
GGGTTAAGGATCATGATATTTTTCTATTGCCGAGCTCTGATTACCAGGTCATGTTTGGACTTACTCTCCTAGCCGCTATTATCAGGCTTTTCCGCATATATCAGCCCAGCAGCGTGGTTTTCGATGAAGTCCAGTACGTCCGCAATACGAATAGAGATATCGCTAACATCTCTGCAGTTTCGGTGGGTTTGCATCAAAATATATCAAAGGTAGATTTTTCATGGATGTCCATCCACCTTTGGCTAAGCTTCTTTTAACACTAGCCGGTTGGCTAGCCGGGTTTGATGGGAATTTTGATTTTAAGGAGATAGGGATGGATTATCTCGAGCCTGGTGTTCCTTACGTGGCCATGCGAATGTTTCCCGCAATTTGCGGTATCCTCTTGGCTCCGATAATTTTCTTAACGCTAAAGGCTGCTGGGTGCCGGACTATTACTGCTACCATGGGAGCTACCTTGATAATATTTGGTATGAGCATTAGAAGATCTAGATCCGACGATAATAACTAATTGTTCTAGAAAATGGTCTCCTCACACAAGCAAGACTGATACTTTTAGACTCCCCTCTGATGTTGATGACAGCGTTGACAGGACTGTCATTTACATCATTCACAAATCAGCATGAACAAGGTCCTTCCAAAGCTTTTCAGCCAACATGGTGGTTTTGGCTTCTAATGACTGGCATTGGACTTGGAGCCACTGTCAGCGTAAAGTGGGTTGGATTATTTACGATTGCCTGGGTTGGTAGCCTGACAGCCTTTCAACTTTGGGTCTTGCTCGGAGACGTCAAAAACATTACCCCTCGCCTGTTTACAAAGCACTTTTTAGCGAGATTTTTTTGCTTGATCGTCATCCCGTTTACATTTTACTTGGGTCTATTTGGTATTCACTTTATCTGTCTGGTGAATCCTGGCGATGGAGATGGATTCATGAGCTCTGAATTTCAAGTAACCCTAAACTCAAAGGCCATGCAAGATGTGCCTGCCGATGTTGCACTTGGTAGTCGAGTGAGCATCAGGCATCATAACACCCAAGGCGGATATTTACACTCACACAACTTGATGTATCCCACCGGAAGTAAACAGCAACAAATCACTCTTTATCCTCACAAAGATGAAAACAATATCTGGTTAATAGAGAACATGACACAACCTCTTGACCCAAATGGACAGCCCATAAATGGCTCTCTTGCATGGGATGCGATAACTCCCCCAATATTCATCAAAGATGGTGATATCATTAAACTATTTCACATGCCTACAAATCGTCGTCTCCACTCTCATGATATCAGACCGCCTGTCACCGAGGCAGAATGGCAAAATGAAGTCTCTGCCTATGGGTACGAAGGATTTGATGGTGATGCGAATGACTACTTTAAAGTGGAAATAATCAAAAAAATGTCAACAGGCGTAGAAGCCAAAAATCGGGTTCGTACGATCCAGACTAAATTTAAGCTTATTCATGTCATGACTGGATGCGTTCTTTTCTCACATCAAGTAAAACTTCCCGCATGGGCATCTGAGCAACAGGAAGTGACTTGTGCAAAAGGGGGAACTCTTCCCAACAGTGTCTGGTATGTGGAGCAGAATAGCCACCCACAACTAGGGGACTCTGCCGAGAAAGTAAACTACAAACATCCTGGCTTTTTCGGAAAATTCTGGGAATTGCAGAAGGTGATGTGGCGCACTAATGCCGGCCTCGTCGAAAGCCACGCTTGGGATTCTCGCCCATCTTCGTGGCCTATTCTTCAGCGTGGTATAAATTTCTGGGGTAAAAATGATCGTCAAATCTATTTAATCGGCAATCCAGTCATCTGGTGGAGCTCGACTCTTGCTGTTGTAGTATTCCTTGTCTTTAAAGTAATTGCCCTACTTCGGTGGCAACGCTCTTTTGCGGATTACCGTAATATTACATTCAAACGATTTGATTATGAGGTTGGCACAATGGCTCTTGCTTGGGCCTTTCATTACTTGCCATTTTTCCTCATGAAACGACAGCTTTTTCTTCACCACTACTTTCCAGCTCTTTATTTTGCCGTGATTGTGTTTTGTCAGATCTTTGACTTTGTCACAGCTCGAATCGGTGGGGTCGGTATTTTTAGAAACCCCATTTTTGGACGCTTGAGCGTTGTTATATTTTTGTCTTTGAGTATCGTAGCATTCGCTATATATTCTCCTCTAGCTTATGGAAATGCATGGACTCGATCGGCTTGTCAAAAGGCAAAGCTATTTGACAAATGGGACTGGGACTGTAAAATTTTCCCAGACAAAGTAAGTAAATCTGGTGCATCGAGAGAAACCTTGTTTACGATGTCAATCTAGATATCTTAAAATATTAACGTAAGCTAGTCTACCAAATATTCCACCCAGCATACCAAGAAAATAGAGATTCATCCGACAGCCCTCGCGCCACTGGTAGATCCAGCCCAAGTAAGACAGCAGCCGTTGATTGTTGCGGAGCCTAAAATATTATCTGACGGTCCTGTTTATCAGCCGGAGATACCTTTAAAAGCAGGTCAAAGCGTACTGTCCCGAGAAAGTAAGGTTGAATATCGAGATCAAGATGGAAATCTTCTTGACGAGAAACAAGTCAATGCTCTCAAGGGCCAGGTGAGCTTTAAGACTCGCTATGAGACACGAACTCGAATCGTTGATGCAGACGGCCATGAAATCAGTCCTCCTGAGCCGCAGGCCTTAAAACTTTAGACACCGAATACAGATCTACGTGATGGATTTACCTATGACTCCCTAGCCTTGGGTTTATCAAAGTACTTTTGGCTTTTCCAGATTCTAACTATTAAGGGAGAAGATAATGTGGAGTGTAAATGGGATTTGTTTGGTATAAAGGGCAGAGCACTGGAGGAGTTTCGGCGACAAGTGTATATTCATGCCTGTGTAAATTATCTTTCAATTTCTATGTAAATTTTTGTTGTAGTAGTTCAGGGAAGCCATCTTTGCGACATGACATTAGATGAGAGCACTAGTTGAAGGGTCGAATTGGAAAAGCGTAATTGATTTAGAATCCACATCTAGACTACTGCCGTTATATCTAGGATCTAGAGAATTATCATGTGACATCGCATCTAGCGCTACTGGATTCATACTGATAGGCCCATTTATCTAGAAGAATTTCTGGGAAGTTTTTCATTATTGTCGACGATCATTTCGATCCAGACGCACATCGACTCTCACCTACTTTACATCCGTACCGACGCACCAATGGCATTGGTCTCCCTCATTTCTGATTCCGCGATGAACACATCTGGCTACGAACAGCCTCGTCCCCACGTGAAATAGAAAGGGACCAGGCTCAAAAGATAAGGCATATCACAGGCTATAGCCTTACGATTCTACTTGGCGTTAACCGTTGATAATAATAATAATAATATAGCCTTACGATATAGAACCGGAGCTCCATGACCCCCGCATTACAGAAACACGCTCGATGAACGAGGATTATCTGGCGCAGCTACCGACTCACGGCGTTCGTGACAAAAGATCACTTCGTCGAGGACCCACATTCGCGAACAGCCGACGTCAAGGACGTGGACATCCCGAGCACATTCTTCCAGCCCCTCAATCCTGCTCGGTTGTCTCTCGTGATCTGGTGCTGAGGGGTATAGGAACACGGTCACTACACTACAGCTATACGATAAAGTACATTCGTAGGAAGTCGATGATGAAAGCATTGACGTACAATGGTAATCCTGGAACTTGCTGTAGCTTTCAACCTGGCTAGAGAAGTTGTAAGTCTGGATATACTCATTAACAGCACACGTGTTGAGAAATAATGAGTTCCTCAGTCATGGAGTTGCAGAGCGTATCAATCCTAACAAGCTACAGGCAGAAACTAAGTACAGAAACTTGGGTCACGTGCGGACCAACAACGTGAACAGATGACTAATCCTATCTGGCATATTTCCAACACTCCCCCATAGGTCAGATAGGTTATTGTTCATAGTCATTCCCTCCTCAGTCTTCTTTCTGCTCAAACAGTTCCTAGACCTCCGCTGCCTGATTTCGTAGGATTGTGATGATTGTCTACCCCAAGCAAGCTCTTTCTTCTAACTGAGCTAATTCAAAGCATTGTAGCTCTGAAAAAAAACTCATCTACTCTCCATCGCCACCAAGCACACTGTAGAGTCCTGAGCTCCTTCGAAGCTGCCAACAAGCGTCTTAGCGTCGGCTTTATCAACTCCCCCGGAAACATAGCTTCGTACCGTCAGCCATTCTCAGCCCTAACAAACGCTCCCCCAGCTTCCATACTGTAGGCGTTCCAGTGTGTTTTCCATCCACCACACACTAATGTTCCCATTACTGATGTTGCCCTATTAGTACCATGGTCTACTAGTGTCTTCCTCGAAGAAGAATTCCAGCTGCTAATGTTCCTTGTAATAGCCTTCTCAGATCATCACCGCGCTTCACTAGTAGCACCTTTAGCGCCGTCTTACTGCCCGAGTCGCCTGTTCTGAACCCTCTTCTACCATAAAACCTTACTCTCCCCCACGGTGACGGGATTTTCAACGCAGAGTGCCGTTAGGAGGATTTTAAACCGAATCAGGTAGAATGTCGAGGAGAAATCACGTCGTCGGACAACTAAAAAATTTCAGGGCTTCAGAAGAAGTATTGACAGACATAGGAAAGAGAAATCTTGAGGGGTTGAAACAACTTTCGAAACGGAGCTGTAGAGTTGATTGGCATCAGCTGTCGAATAGTAGCTGATTATTTGTGAAGTGATGCAGCTTTCGTACAGTAGCTACTAAGTTGTGTGTTATAACAACTGTCAAATAGGAGCTGCCAAATTTTCAAAAGAATTAGCTGTTAGAGTGTCTGCTAATTTCTAACACGTAGCGGTTGTCGAAAAGTAACTGCTTAGTTTGATATTGGGTGACTACTAAATAGTAGCTGTAGTATTGAGTTTTGACAGCTGTTTAAAGTTGGCCACTGAATTTGACGATGCAACAGCTTTCGTAGAGGAGCTGTTAATTTGCAAACTATGGCAGTTGTCGTAGAGTAACTGCGGGAACAGACTAGTGACAACTTTCTTCAAGTAGTTGTCAGTTAATTTAAGAGGGCATAGCAGTTGTCTAAAAGTAACCGCTAATTTGAAGCATGAGGCATCTTATATGCCGAAGTGAGTAGCAGCTGTCGTAAAGTAGCCGCTAGGTTTAGTTTGGCAGTTGTCAGAGGGTAACTGCAGAATTTCGATATGGGAACGCGATTTTTTTGTGATGTAGCAACTTTTGTAGAGTTGCTAGTTTATTATAGTGAGTTGATAGCTGTCGAAAAGTAGCTATCGAGTTACAGTAATTGACAGTAGTTGGGATTTGACTGCCAGTTTTGCGTGACGCAGATTTCAGAGAGGATCTGCCAATTTAAACTTACGAACAGCTGTCGTAAAGTGGCTGCCGAGTTGAACTTAGTACAGCTGTCGAGAACGGAGCCGTCATGTTGTGTTGTGGTGCAACTTTCGTAGCGTAGTTGCCAAGTTATAATGGATTGAAACGACTGTCGAAAAGTAGTCGCATGGCTTGAAGTTATGAACGTTGGAATGCTATTGGGACTGCATAATCGTCGGTTAAGGTTGAGAGGCTTTGAAAAGGTACATTTTTTTGAGTCCGTACGTTCGACTCAAGGGCTCCGTTCGTTCGAGACCTTCATCGGGCTGGCTACCGGTGTGTTTTAGATCCTTCCATCTTCACGAGGGTAACACAGTTCCCCCGATCTTTAGTTCCGTTCGTACCTAACGAAGGCGATGGCCTCCAAATCTCTCTAGAGAATCCTACTCAAAGGCGAGTGCCTTTATCTTAAAGGCTCTTACGTGCTTCTAACGACGGCGACGGCCACCGGTCTTCTCAGGCGACAGCCATTCAAATGTCTTGGGTTCAAGGAGGCGACGACCTCCTGGTTGGATGAATCTGGCGCAAAGAGACACTAACCAGTCTAATTGCCCATGACGAAGGTGATCAAACTCCGGACGATACAACAGAAAAGCGCATGCGCAATTCCGGGTCTCATAACCTGTTGAGAAATAATGAGTTCCTCAGTCATGGAGTTGCAGAGCGTATCAATCCTAACAAGCTACAGGCAGAAACTAAGTACAGAAACTTGGGTCACGTGCAGACCAACAACGTGAACAGATGACTAATCCTATCTGGCATATTTCCAACAACGCGTCATTTTTATCAATCAACAACTCTAGCGGGATCTGAATCATTCGTTGTTTTTCTACACCTTCGCTACCATTTCACACTAATCGAAAGAGTAAGTATGGATGATATCGGGTGTGGTACTCTGAATAATTCGGTCACATGTAGTAGATTCTGTTAATATTCGCTCCGAGCATGAGCCGGTCCGTTCCATTCCTCCCACGCATTGATGTGCGTGAATCTGGAATCACCTAGAATGCGCTTCCGGAAACTGGGAGTTTTAGCCGCTATCTAGGGATCTCTCTCCGACACTCATCTCGCAGCCCGCGTCCGGTATACATACTAGAGGCCAGGGAATGTGCAGCATAAGCGCAGCGGGTCGCGCCATGCCACATGATGTGGATAAGCCACGCAGACGAGTCGAGTCACACCTCACTGGGTTGAGCCCATTAGATCTGCAACCATCAGGCTTGACGTATTTCCGGAGAGATTCAGCAATTGGGAAGTCTGCCCTGGGTTGATCTAGCTAGGATGCGGGCTTGATAGATCTATAGAAGAACCTGTCCAAACCAATAGTAGGTCCCGGTACAAATATTGAAAATATTCTTTGAAATTTCACCGTTTATCTTTGCAATACTTAACCCATCAAGCAAAATGAGGTGTAAGGATAAGTGTTGCAAAAGTAAGTACCAATAATTCGATAAATCTCAACAATAATTAAACCTGAGACCCGCTATGGGTTTGGACTGGTTCTACTGTATGCATACTCCAGGGGAGTCTTTTTTTTCAGGAGTCTGGTCGAACGAAATTTCTGGATTTCACGGCACTAGGATCTGGGATTGGGCGTGTTCGCGTCGGGTCGGGGGTCGAAGATTCTTGATGTGTTGGCTGTCTACTCGTGGTCCCGCGGGATTCGCGCATCCGATTAGACTGCAGACGATGGCATTAAAGCGGACTCTCAATTCCTCTCATCAGGCCTGGTTTGTCATGGCGTGGATCAGCGGTGTCATAGCGAGGATGAGATTTAGAGAACTTGAGCGCGTCATGTCGACGCGCCGACATCGGTTATGCTTGGCGGAACCGGAACGCCAATCCCTGGCGATCCATGGGGGAGCGCAGATACGTGCACGTTGTTTTAGGCGGAGATAAAGCCGTAGATCTACGAGTCGTGATAATGGTCGGTCCCCAGACTTTACATGCTATCCGTGGAGTCACGCATATGTTTATAATGAGGCTGGATCTGTCCATAGATTGCCAGCCACTCCATCTATCTACTCGCACGACTCTCTTCCAACATGTCTGGTTCCCTTCGTCCAATCTCTCCCGTCTTGTGACACTGGTGTATCGCCTCGATTCGTACCTCACTAATAGCAACCTTACACTCAACTGATTGCACGCCGTAACATATCCGTACAATGTTGTGGTAAGACGAGATCTTGTTGCTATTGAGATTTCTGAGCCTCATAGATAAAACGCGAAATTAGAAGGGGAGATGTGGTCGAGATCTCACTCCCTTTGAGAATAGCAGTCCTCAGGGGTATCTGCAAAAGATTGCTGATGAGATCTCTCAGCTTCCGCGTCGACTGTATGGCTAGTGTTATATCATCGGATCAAAGTCTATTCTTATTTATGATATCTTCCAGCTGCGTTGACAGTCATTTTTAGAATGTTGTGTCCCAATGCGAGTGGTCGATAGTGAAATCTCCCCATCATAACGTGTACGACTCGTCTTCATGTATCTTTTTACCGACGAAGCAGTCTAGATGTCGGGATCTAACAAGATTGCAGCAGCAGGTTTGAAACAGTCGATGATAGCCAGCTGTTTTTCGAAACCGTAGCGGTGGAATTCTGCTAGATTTTTTTCGTGTGTAGACCAAGTTAGCCAGTTTAAAAGCTCTTGAGTTGGTAACATCGAGCTGAGAAAATTGCTTTCCAGATGTAGAGTCCGAGATAGACTATTACACGGCAATGGAGTTAAGCTGATGGCATGAGAAATGTCGACCCTCGACATAAGAGTCTGAAGTCAGTAAAATGAAATTAATGCTTCCACTTTTTCTGTCTAAAAACACCTCGAAATCCCCGGAAGAATTATTCTCCGGCATCATACTTTGAGAAGGAATAGACAGTTCAATGAAGAAGCTTAGGATCGCATGCGATACAATAGTGAATGTCGGTTTAAATTACCGCTATCTTTCGATCGTTAAACTGAAACTTGTATCTTCTCTAGCCTATTACTCGGGGAAGCTGATTTCTTGTCCGAAATCAGCACAACGAAATAAATCGCGATTGACATATAAATTAGCCTTTACAATTGCCGTTCAAAACTTACGTCCCATAATGATCTACCAGGTACTGCTTTAGCACATACTTCCGGGTCCTGTTCAAAGGCCTGAGCCATGATAATATCTTCCTCGCAACCTGCTACGCTTAATTACGGCTCAACATTAATGGTTACTGAGATAGATGAGGATAGAGCCATCGGGTTGATTCTTGAAGAGTAATCAGCTTTACTGGGTAATTAGAGTACAAATCATAAACATGAATCAAAATTTCCAACAGTAAAGGAAGCTTGAACTCACCAGCGACATGATATCGTTGACAGGAGTAGGCTTCTTGAAACATTACTCATTTGCCACCTCTCTGCCCCAGATATGCTAAAGATCCCTCGTAATAAAGAAAATGGGAGTAGAGTATGGGAACTCCACCAATTTATTTGTAAAAAAAACGATACTCCATTCATTTACTATGGATAGCTCTGCTGATAGCACTCATGTTGAGTGAACGTTACTCTCTTAAAACGTGATTATAGGGTTAGAATCTTCACGTCCAGCATCATTTTCTTGTTCTCTGCAAGAATCAGTTGACTGCCATGACCTAGGACTTTATTGCTCTCATGCCGTGCCAAAAATTTTGAAGACGAAGTAGCTCTCGTATCAAAATATCTTTAAACCAAAGAGAATAGCTTCATCTTTACAAGAGCATCTTCATCCGGAATTCAATGAGATGAATAGATTTCACTTCGTAGGCCCTGTCTCTCTTACATTTGCGTATACAGGCTTGAGGCATCGAATGCTTCGATGGATTCTTGTGATTTTCTTTGCAAAGATCCGACCAATATCTACTGCTTTGTAGCGCTCATAGAACAAACCCTCTGTGAAAAATCTTCATCCTCACATCCCGGAACTCGCATCTCAAAATGTTACTTTCGTAAGTTCATCTCATGAACTTAATTTTTCAACACCATCTTGTAGTTTTGAGATAAATTAATCCAGTATGGCTCTAGTGGCTATGAAGATTTCGATTGTCGGAACTTTGATCTTATTTCGAATTTATCTTGCAGACACCAAAATGAGCACATCCTAGACCTTGAGTTCTTTTTTGGGACTGAAACATATTCTAGTACCTTGGCTGTGTCAACAGAGTATATAAAGTAACAAATCCACGAAAAGATGTGTTTAAATTGGTTAGAAGAAAATCATGATCAATGGCCGAATCCTATTTATATTCTTCACACCAAGTTTGATTGATTGAATCTACTATTTAAAGAGTTACTGCTTGAGATTCTTTGTTACTTTGGCCTCTCAAAAGTACGTTGAGTGGGATCTTCAGCAAGTGTAATCTTCCACAGAAAATTTGCCACTTTTACGTTATAATCGAAATAGCGGTCTGATTTGCAAAACTCATGAAGTGTACTTCCTTTCGTGAGAGATATTTTCTCCCTCTACTATGAGTTCGACCCCTGAGGAATACCGGCTGCGGTAGTCATGCAGTAATAAATGGTGTACCTTCAAACACGAGCTCGTATCATCAAATAGGATAAGCAGAATGATATATCATAATAATATATGACAATTAATGAGATGAAACCTGAGGTGAGAACTTAGCAAGATTAATTGATGAGACAGCACCACGAAGTATTTGACGAGACAGGACAGAGCCCTGAGTAGGAATAAACCCAGATCATATCATTGTAACCGTATAGTAGCTGTGCTTGTCGCCTTCGTTCCTTGGATTTAAATATTAATTGTATTTGCTTGGACGTACACTGTTGTCATTAAGATAAATTGATCTGTCAACACTCTCATTGATTTACTTCTTTTATTACTCAGAGAGAGGTCCTCGGTGGATTATCTGGTGAAATATAGGGTATCGATGTTTTTTGTTCTTTGGGTATGATCAGGAGGTACATCTAGATATTAGCCTAAAATCTATCTACGAAAACACACTATCTAGTGGGTATCATCTAACTATCAAGGGAGAGGTAATTGGGATATATTGACGTGGTCAAATCTGGTGAATGATATTGTCTACAGAACTAGGAAGTCGTGTACAAAAAGGGTCTGGAAGATATCTAAATACAAACGCGTAGACGCGTATACCAATTCACTATCTCCACGTGACTATGACGAACATCGTGTTTCCCGTCACACTAAGCTTAGAGCCCGCAAGCGCGATGCATCATTGTACGCACGATGGTACAGTCAAGCTAATCCTTTCAAACTATTGTAGCATCATCAACGTCAAAATAGCCATTTAGCTGGAGTTTCGCACTTATCTTCAATGGAGACGAAATGTCTGGGCTAAAAGGTTCAAAATATTAGCCCTAATGAATCAACAGCCAGGTTGGATGGTGCAGTGCTACACCGTCCCGGCCCCTCTCCCGAATAAAAACTGGGTACCCGAGGCACATGCCACACTGGAAATAGGAGAAAACTGGTTCGAATCCAAAAGGCCCTCATGTACCACATTTCTCGCCCGGTTATGTATTTGACAATGTCGAAGGCATATTCAAGTAGCCATAGGTTTTTTCTCGCTCTCCTTATGGTGGATAATTATGGAAGAGGGTACATGTGGGAAGGAATAGTGGTATCTGTTATGGGTTGATGGGGGACGTGGAGAGGTTGGCGACTTGTTTAGTGATGTAACTGTTCTTCGATGGAATAGTCAATGGTGTGAATGGATGATAAGTACGATATAAAGGGTTATTCTGAATGCGTATAGTGGATGGAAAATTGCCTTGATAGTCATGATAGAGGCTGTTTTTGACGCTGCTCTGAATATGGCGGTACTTATGTACATCTTTCCTCCGAGATCAATACCCGATGCCAACTATGAAACTACAATACGAGTTCTATTATTGTATAAAAAGAAGATGTTAAACATGACTCGTTAGTTTCAGCAACTCTGTCAGTTGGTACATTATCCACAAGCTTCAAACTCCAGATATCCTTGAGTCATAACCGAGTCAGCACAAAAGTATCTACAAATAAAATCTGAGTATGAATATTCCCGACGTCAAACTGAGTCATTCTGCGAAACATACACATCTTCCGTAATCATTCGCGTCATAGCCTCAGGCTGCATACGCAAGATTGATGCGATCAAAAATAAGCTGGTTGCTCCTAAATGAATGGCACCGTGATGTCAACTTTCCCGTATTTTGGAATTTTCTCAATCTATGTTAATATTTCATTATATTTTCTAGCTCGAGTAAGAGATCTTCTCATCGGTCATACTCTGAAAATATCCTACGAAACAGACCTGGATACGGTCCAAAGCAATCAAACGTTTGATCGGCCTACCTGTAGCTTGAAATTGACGTCTTCACTGCACTCTTGTGGATTATCTATGCCAGAATTTAGCATGGTTGGGATCCACAAAACTAGTCAAATGTTACGGCTAGTCAGCCAATAGTTACCTGTAGCCTACGCTAGTCAGCGTAGGCTTTCACAGCGCTTTGATAGCCGACAAATAGCAGGCTAATCTAGAAGATTCCACGATTCTGGTCCGTGCGCAAATAAGTGGGCGCTCACGAAGAAGTTCTGATGGGATAAGTGGAATCTTCGAGAAGACTCTAAAGGTTACTGGGACAAGGAGGAAGTTATCAAGGGATAGGAATTAAACATCATTATTATTATTATTATTATTATTATTATTATTATTATTATTATTATTATTATTATTATTATTATTATTATTATTATTATTATTATTATTATTATTATTATTATTATTATTATTATTATTATTATTATTATTATTATTATTATTATTATTATTATTATTATTATTATTATTATTATTATTATTATTATTATTATTATTATTATTATTATTATTATTATTATTATTATTATTATTATTATTATTATTATTATTATTATTATTATTATTATTATTATTATTATTATTATTATTATTATTATTATTATTATTATTATTATTATTATTATTATTATTATTATTATTATTATTATTATTATTGAATTGAATTCATTTAACCCGATCAGGCACCCTGTTGGGCCCATGCAGGTGACTATAACTCTCTTATTTACATAGGAGGAAACCTTTCGGTGAAAACCTCCTAACCTACCCGGTAAATTTCTGCCGTTTTCATGTTTACCTTCAGGAAGTGCGATGTACTGTTCTGTCCAGTACGGATATCCTCACGTCAAACTCCTACCCCTCGCCTTATTCTTTTCTCCTCTCGCTCCTTCATCTGTCTTTCCACTTCCCCAACCAATCGAAATTGCTCTAACCATCCCTGGTCTAAGATCCACTGCGTTATTCTTCCTAAGTCTTCCGGGTTGTTCATCATTTCTTCGAATGATCGGCTCTTGGACTTTCTCCATACCTCCGCCCTTCCTTTGGCCCATAGGGGGCAGGCCATGATCGCATGTTTGACATTTTGCGACAGATATCCGCACGGGCAGTTTGGGCTATCAACTCCAGGGACTTTTCTTCGGTGCAGATAAGAATTGAGCCCGATGTGCTCGCTTCTTATCTGCATGGCAATGCTGCTCTGGGCCCTCTTCAGGCTTTGGTGAATGTGAATTGGGGTTCCCTTGAGGCTTAATTTTTCCTTTCCTGATTTGTCTGTGTAAATTTTGGCTGCATTCCAGACTTCGGGATCGGCTGTGGGCCTTTTCCTTAGGTTCACATTTCGACTTTGGTGTGGCCAGGAGTTTTTCCACTCTCGGAATGCCGCGATCTTTCCCAGCTCTTTCTGTCCCTTGATGGACACTTCTCCGCAGCAGATCTTAGACCACTCCTCTCTATCCCTTTCCTTGGATAGAGATCCTCGACTGCTTTTTCCTCCCGCCTGTTGCCTGATCATCCGGCAGGTCTTTTCTATGGCCACTTGGACCGGTAAGTTGCGAGTGAGCCCGGCGTGCTGCACCCTTCTATTCTTTAAATAGATCTCCATCGGTAAGATGGAGGTCTCATGTTCCAACACTCTCGTGCTGGTGGACTTGTATGCTCCTGTGATTCTGAGTAAGCATTTTCTCTGAATTGACTTCAGAGGTTTCACTATCCTTTCAGGTATTTTACCCGCTGGCCCGGCCTTGGCCCATATCGAGGACCCATACGTGAGGGCCGGTCTCACTAGCGTGCTGTACAACAGCTTAGTCTTCATGAATGTGGCACCCCAAGACGATTGTGCCAGACTACTCATAGCCTGTACTTGGGTGTGCGATTTCTCCTGCACCTTTTTGATGTGAGCACCCCAATTGAGCTTGGGGTCGAAATAGATTCCCAGGACCCGGAGAGAAGGCTGTGGTCCGGTAACGTTCCCTTGTATATTAACCGTCGCTTCGAGGTTGTATCTTTTCTTCCTTGCTCGTGTGAAGTGCATGAGCTGGTACTTCTCCGGCGCAAACTTCACCCCATGGGTTTTTGCCCATGTCTCACAGATCGCATGTTGTTCTTCGAGCTTTCTGCAGTTTTCTTCTGTTGTATTTGACCATGTTAATATATTCGTGTCGTCCACGAATCCTACGGCTGCAGTAGATCGACCCTGTAGCGTTGGCAAGAGCGTGCTAACAAAAAACAGGAAAAGAACAGGAGACAGAGATGACCCTTGAGGTATGCCTGTGTTAGTAGGAATTTGGTTGCCTTTGAATGCTCCAAGAACTATCGAAGTCGTTCTTTCTTCTAGGAACGATTCGACAAACCTGCTAATCCACCTTGGGATTCCCTTTTCTCTTAGGTTGTGAATAAGTCTTGCGTGCGAGACGTTGTCAAATGCTCCAGAGATATCAAGGCTGAGTAGTGACGCGACCTGCTTTTTATCTTTCCCCCATATGGTGTGAATCTGTTCTGTTAGGAGCTCGACTGCCGAGATCGTAGACCTCTTAGGCCGAGCCCCCATCTGCTCTTCGGGAAGAAGGTTAAAATCTTCGGCAGCTTTGGAGATACGGTTAGCCACTAACTTCTCGAGAAGTTTACCCATCGTATTTAGAAGTGCTATCGGTCGATATGATTTTGGGGTGTCATATCTCGGCTTCTGTGGTTTCCTAAGAACGATTGTTATTGATTCTTTAAACCCTTTTGGGTGGTACCCGAGAGAGAGGCAAGCGTTGAACAGCTCTGCAAGGTCTTTGCTGAGAGTTACTTTGCATTCCTTGAGAAGTCGATTTGAAATCCCGTCTGGACCAGGAGCTTTGTCGCTAGGTAGCCTTCCGAGAGTCTCTTCCACTTCCGAGTGAGAAATACGGCTGGATATACTATTTAGCTCTTCGGGGTAGGACGTTCCTGCGATATCTTTGGTATCTGCAGCGACGGGTTGAGGGAAGAAGTGCTCAGCCATGATTCGAGCTTTGTCTGGAGCATCGGTGTGTATAGATCCGTCTACGTCTTTAATATCCGGTATTTGAGGTAGCCTGTGCTTTTCCTCCGGGTCTTTCTTTGCCCACTTGGCAAGTTTCCAAATTTTTGTCGGGTCACGGGAAGCCTCCGAGACTGCTGCCCTCCATCCAATGGTTTTGGCTCTTTTTATCTGAGCCTTTTTCTTACTAGTGGCCTTCTGATATTCTATCCAGCTCTCTTCGGTGCCGAGATTTTTCCAATTTCGTCTTGCCTTTCGAGTATCTTTCACGACCTCAGAGCATTGGATGGTCCAGTACGGTTTGGCAAATCTGGATGGTTTAGCATTAGGTATGGTTTCCTCAACCGTTTTCTGAATGGCTTTGGTGATAGAGGCCACTCTCCGATCGATGGCTTGTCGAGTGTCTAGACCAAAATTCTCATCCCTGAGCATCAGGAGTCTAGCGGATAGTATTTCATTAACTTTATTCCAATCTGCTTTTTTCCATTGAGGGCGGGGCTCCGGTTCTTCTGAGATATTCGGTTGAATTGACAGCTGTGTTGAGATTGGAATGTGGTCAGAGGATGCTTCAAGTTCGTCGGCTGGTTGACAGCATGTGACAGAGTCTTCCAGTTCCTTGGATACAAACACTAGGTCGAGCGTGCTCTGGCTTCCCCTATTATTCCAGGTAATTGACCCCTCTGGAAGAACCAGTTCCATATTTTTGTTACCTAGCATTTCAATTAAGCCTTCCGCTAGTTTATGATGGCTTATTACCGTTTGGCCTCCCCATCTAGGATGGTGCAGATTAAAGTCTCCCACGAGAATATGTTGTCCTTTGGAAATAATATCTGGGAGAAATTTGATGGTCCCTAGATCTTTGCTTCCATGAGATAGGGGAGGGGGGTTGTATACATTAGTGACATATATTTTGCCTCTATTAGACTGGATGCTGATGGAGGTTATATCTCCTCCTGCTTCTTCTGGAGTTTCTTCCTTTCTCCACTTCCCAACTTCTAGGTGTTTGCTTACATATATGCACGTTCTACTTTTGTGGACATCTGGAAATACCAGATGGTAGGCCGGGTGTTTGATAGTGGTTTTCTCTGTTGGGTGACACCAGGGTTCTTGTAGAGCCACCACATGGTGCTTTAATGGATCAAGGGCTTGTAGGAAATGGTGCTGTACAATATTTTTACTTCTGTTCACATTATACTGTATTATGGTCAAGGTTGAGGTGTTCTTCATAATTGCATCTCGCATGGCGGTGCGTCGCTTACTTCTACTGTATTCTCCCGTGTCACAGTCCGGGGTCCATTTTTAGTAAATGCAGTCGGCGCGCTGGCTGGGCCTGTAAGTTCGGTCCATGATCCTGACATGTCAGGGACAGCGGGGCCAGGAGTCTTGCGTGGTCTTCCCGGACCTCGACGGACGATGCTCAAGCCCACTGGGTTGACGATTTCCAGAGCTGACATGCCTGCTCTTCTTTTCCTAGATCCGACTATTTGCCAGTCGTTATCCTGGATTCCTAGCTGGGGCCCTTGGACCTCAAATCTTCCTGGATCTTGAGTTCTGTTTTGAACTGCTCTGGCCTTTGCTGCCAGTCTAATTGGGCAAGTCTGGTCCCATGCGGTGTGTTTTTTGCTGCAATTAATGCATCTAGCAGCTTGTTTACCCGTGCACGTTCGGGTGTTGTGTCCACCGGCACAGTGTCCACATTTTGACTGTGCTGAGCAGTTCTTGGCTATGTGGCCGTATTTTTGGCAGTTGTAGCACTGCATCATCCGGAAGCCTGACCTAAAGATTTCAGTCGCCTTTAGTTCATAATTCCACATTATTCCTTTTTCGATCGCCTTATTTGCGTATTGTGCTTCGTCAAACCAAACGATTATCGTCCCTGATCGCTTCCCTGGCTGTTTATTCTTTTTAAGCCAGGCGGCTTTTCGGATGCCAATTCCTTGAATGTATAGAGAGTTGGCCTTCTGTAGATCTTTAATCTGTTCTTGTTTCTCTGGTTCAAATGAGAAAGGCATATCGTGGACTAACACCTGATAGCTTGGGCTGGCTATTTGTGCTGTGGCTGCCAGCTTGGTTGTCCAATCGCTTTGTTTATCCATGATTTTCTTTGTTTCTTGGCCCGCGAAGAAGACCTTGACTTGTCCATTGAGCATCTTCTTGGCTCCAATCACTTCCTTGATGCCAATTTTCTTGACTAACTCTTCGCTAGAGAGTTTGGCTATCTCTCTCTTCTCATTTTCATCCTGTATATTAATGGTTGTGTCCGCTACATCTGGCTTATTTGCAATTTTGGCCCATGATTGGCCCTGGGAGCGAGCAAGACCTTGAGTCTGGGAGAATGCAGCCTTCAACGCTTGGATTTCCTGCATTATCTTAGTCATAGTCGTGGTTTCTTCAGCGTGGATTGTTTTTGGGATGGGATGGGGGTTGACTTTCAATCGGAGGAGGCTTTCGATATCCTTTATAGCCTCCTCTAGCATTCTCGTAACTGCTTTAGGAGGTGAATTACCCTCCTTTATGGCAAGTTTATACTTCTTCAAGTTGTCTGCTATTTTGGGCAGTGCCTTTCCAGCACCACCACCACTTCCCGACGCGTTTCCAGTATATTTGCTACTGGAATCTTTGAAGGGGTCCTCTGCCAATCTGTTAGACGCGTTAATTTGACTCATTTCGAAGGTCTATTATTATTATTATTATTATTATTATTATTATTATTATTATTATTATTATTATTATTATTATTATTATTATTATTATTATTATTATTATTATTATTATTATTATTATTATTATTATTATTATTATTATTATTATTATTATTATTATTATTATTATTATTATTATTATTATTATTATTATTATTATTATTATTATTATTATTATTATTATTATTATTATTATTATTATTATTATTATTATTATTATTATTATTATTATTATTATTATTATTATTATTATTATTATTATTATTATTATTATTATTATTATTATTATTATTATTATTATTATTATTATTATTATTATTATTATTATTATTATTATTATTATTATTATTATTATTATTATTATTATTATTATTATTATTATTATTATTATTATTATTATTATTATTATTATTATTATTATTATTATTATTATTATTATTATTATTATTATTATTATTATTATTATTATTATTATTATTATTATTATTATTATTATTATTATTATTATTATTATTATTATTATTATTATTATTATTATTATTATTATTATTATTATTATTATTATTATTATTATTATTATTATTATTATTATTATTATTATTATTATTATTATTATTATTATTATTATTATTATTATTATTATTATTATTATTATTATTATTATTATTATTATTATTATTATTATTATTATTATTATTATTATTATTATTATTATTATTATTATTATTATTATTATTATTATTATTATTATTATTATTATTATTATTATTATTATTATTATTATTATTATTATTATTATTATTATTATTATTATTATTATTATTATTATTATTATTATTATTATTATTATTATTATTATTATTATTATTATTATTATTATTATTATTATTATTATTATTATTATTATTATTATTATTATTATTATTATTATTATTATTATTATTATTATTATTATTATTATTATTATTATTATTATTATTATTATTATTATTATTATTATTATTATTATTATTATTATTATTATTATTATTATTATTCATTTACCATCATTTACTCAAATGCTCATTGCTTCGATATCTTGACCTGTGACATCAAAGTACACAAATTCGTGCAAAATCCTTGGTCGATAATGTTAAAAGGATGGGGGCTTGTGGATAGCACCAGGTTGTTATACCTGGTTGAGATAGTCACAAATAATATAAGAATTTTAACTTATCACAAATAAGAGAGGGAACAGAGTGGCACAAATAAGAGTCTGTAAATCTGAAGTGTGGAGTTGTTAATTTCTCCCACTTAGGCACAGAGTGCTAACTGTATAATCTATAATAATCTAGTGCTAAGAGTTCTAGTGATTTGGTCGTATATGGACTAGCGTATTCTACAATTTAGAGTCTTAACTGTTGGGAGACTAGTATATCTGTGCATATCGCTTTGACTGCACAGCCCTATCTCTAAACTGCTAGTAGGACTTAATTTCAACAGATAAGTTTATTCAAGATACACATATCTTGGAAGTTCTTTAGAATAGTACTACCATCGAAGTTTGAGCTACTCATGGAGGAGCTTGAAATATACAAAATGAGCGGGAAATCCTCGCTTTTCGGAAATTTACAATTGGTCTTGGGCCATCAGAGATCAGAAATTTTCTGAAGAATGGAGGGAATGCCTGCAGACGACTTCCTTTCTTTTCCCCTTCAATCTTATAATTCTTTCTGAGTGATCATAGCAAATAAGTGACTGACGAGCAAACTCCATCGGTTATGTTATTACCTATGTTATGCTATATGCGTCACAAAAAGACAGGCAATACATTCATCATGCTGATGGCTATTTACCCAAAAAATTCTGGGCTCGCCAACCGTGCATTTCATGTCGTACACAATCGAGGACTGAGTTCCAGCGTCTTGCCAGTTAATTGTCGGATAGATGGCCCAGTCGTGAATGTGAGAAGCACATAAAGAAAAATGCCCCGCCTGCGAGCGCGATTATACTCAACAACCTGAAAGATCAAGCGTCCGTGTACCACCATATCTTAGTTAATGACAATAAAGTCCACCCTTACACTAGTGTTGTCCTTATTCCCAAGGAACACGCGATTCCCGCAATTAGGTTGGCGTCGCTGATGATCGAATCGTGCCCTATGTGGCATGTATCATTTTTCTTACCCCCTAGAGTGATTACTGATGGCAGCACTAATGATGCCAGTCAAAAGTCCGACGCATGTTTTGTATCTCAAGCAAATCGAAACGTTCTATCAGATACGATGGCAACGGTATTTTGGATTCATGGGACTGGTTACGCATATCCGCAAACACCCCAGATCGACCTAAGTAAATACTCTGATCTACCTCAACACATGTCATTGAGGAAAATCAGATTAATCAGATCTAGCGAGTCGACCCATAATGATGTTTATCAGGTTATAAATGTGACTTATCTCAATTAGATCGATTTTGATTTGACCGAACAATTCAAAGAGCGATTAATTTTGATATGTAGGGATCAGAAAACGAAAAATCTTAGTCGTGGATGCCGCAAACCTAGATATTCTGAAGATAAAAACCCATACTCTTCTCTTGAATAAGAAATCCCTGTTCCCGTGTTAAAATACTGAAGAGTTAAAACCCTTGTAGCTGGTCATTTATATTCTAGACCTCAGATCCTGGGCTCAGCAAACTCATTTAAATCTCTAAGAATTCCCATAGATGTGATTGTGGAAAATCTAAAGAATGCTCTGATGACATGTAGCTCCTTCATCTATAATCCACTGCCTTGATAATTATAATTTCAACTGGTTATAAGAATCGGTCGAAGAGGAGCTTTTGAACATACGCAGCAATGATACTCATATGGGAGCCATACCAAAGCCAAAAATAGAAATTACATGTATGTTGGACGTCTTTTTATTGAAGCTGGTCCAAAGCCTTCGACCGCAATGCTTGATGATGAAAACTTCCGCGAGTTCTCTAAGGATCATGAGCTCTGACTGAAAGTATGTGGATGGTCATACGTTTTTGAGCAATCGATAAAAGATTGAACACACGCCCTCAAAGCTCAAGATCCATGGATTTGGAGTCATAATAAAAAGAAAAAATGGGCGCTATGAGGCTTCGCAAGATATTAGAGGCGGTAACTTTTAAATACTTCTAATAGAGAGCCTTTCGACTCAAATTTGTGGGGTAAAGATATCTGATTTACAGAAAAAGCCGAATACCAAAAAATGCACAGCCAAGGAAGTGAGGAGACTTAAAAAGTACACCACTTACGGGGAGAAAGGAGAAAGGATTTTCGATTCAGCGTGCCTGGGTCCAACTGAAGGAATTGCGTTCAAATCTAGTTGAAATGGGCTCAACAAAGACAGCTGCACATACTAAAATAAGCTTATTCGGATACCTTATAGAGGATCTAGACAACGAATCTGTAAAATGGTGAATAATACCTAGACATGCAGCCAAATTTAACCAGGAAGGCAATACTGGATTCTCTCCATGCCTTCAACGAAGATAACGGGGAGCCCGATGAGTACGAACTTTCAGCTCTAGCTGCACATGATGCAGCGTTCGATCGAGGCTTGAGTCGGCTATCAAATCAAAGATCTACCAGAGAATCACTGTGGTCACCAACCAGCCTTTTTTTGTAACACGGAAGGAAGAGAAACGTGTTACTTATGTAACAGACCGAGCTATCATGCGAAACGCTGCGAGTTTAGACATGAGACTAGATGCTGCGGAGAAACCCTGTGTCAGGGGTGGTATCCGATTGGTGATATAATAGCACAGGGTAGCCCGCTGAGGCTCTGTTATGTTTCCTTTTGTTTGTTTATTACCTTTTACTTGTCCGGCGTTAGTAGTATTCTCTGTGACACTAGGGCGCCGATCGGAAGCACTCGGCTGGACTGTACATTTGTTATCTCCCAAGATGAACGGGAGTCTCGGAAGGTTGTTACAATATGCCGGCGCTAGCCTTCGGATTCGTGTTTAAATAGGTGACTACGCACAGATATTAGGAATCGTGCAACGTCCTCGTTATAATTCCTTACCATCTTAACTTTACTTACATTTACCCTCTTCTCCTTCCTCTACAATTCCTTGACTCCCTTCTACACTCTAACACCCTGCGCCTGGAGAAAGAGGCAAAGAATCGTTCTGGCCCTCGGAAAGCTCCCGCCCATACAAATTTATATCGACCAGTCAATCGAAAGTCAGTCAACTTTTCGGCAAAAAGCGAAGCTTTTTGGTCTGAAACTGAAGTAGATACCGTTGGAGAATGGACTGAAAGAGAGCAGTCTGATTTTATGACTGATTACGATGAATTTGCAGCTTTCATGGCCGAAGAGGTACATAAATCTCTTTTCCTGTCTTATACCTTTACATCAGACGCTTGTTATACGAATAAAATGCCTGAACAAGGTTGGCTTTTTATCAGTGACTCAACTCCGATTAAACATCGTTGGATAAAAGTTGGGGAGGGAGCCCCTTTTCGGATTTTATGGGTAATCTTAAGATGACCTAATGGAAGCTCTTGGGTCTTGCCAAACTTATTGCTTGTCGAGGGTCTAGGAGTCAATTTACTTCCCGCTAGAAAGATCTGCTAGAGAAATAATGCTACAGGATGTGCTGAAAATGAAAAGATATTATTTCGTGATATTGAAAGTAATTTAATTCTTTCGCGACATTAGAAATTGAATTATATAATGTTGACAATTTTTGAAGGCCCGAATGAAAGAGCTTTATGTTGCAAAGACTAATCTTTGTCGTCCGAAGTAGTAATACCAATGAATATTGATCTAGCAGTAGATATCACAAATAAATGAAGAAACTATCGATGAAGGAAAACAACTTGACTCGAGAGCTGAATTCTAGAAAAAAGAAGAGCTGAAAGATACTGGTTACATCATCAACAAAGCGGACACGCAAGTCCTCGCGTCATGTTGCTGCTTTATACCGTTACAGATATCGATCGGCCTACAAACATCCCACCAAATCTGTAACTGTGTGACGTTTATTCAGTCGCTAAGATCAAAATATTTTGAGCACAGAAACTTGCAAATCATAAAGATACTGAACGAGGTCTAATTTCTATTGATATTGCCGGCCCTCTTCCAATGTCAATCGACGGTTACAAGTACTTTGCTGAGAAATTTGAAAGTTACTCAAGGAAGAAACTAGTATTGCTTCCAAGAGATAAATCAAAACTAGTTGTAGCATTAGATGAGTGAGGTCATGTAGTTGAAAGGCAGAGTAGCTACAGGATAATGGCTATTTGAAGTGACAACGCGGGCGAATTTTTGAAATTTTTGAAAAGCTGAAAAAGACATAACGGCATAGTACCACAGAATACCGCTCCTTATTTGTCACATCAAAATGGCCTAGCTGAAAGAGTATTTCAATCAACAACCTATTTTACAAGGATCATGCTCAAAGAAGCCAGAATTCCAGCCGAATTTCGGATAGAAGCTGCAAGAACCCATACTTTTGTTACAA
Organism: Podosphaera xanthii; assembly: GCA_028751805.1. Taxonomy (NCBI): domain Eukaryota; kingdom Fungi; phylum Ascomycota; class Leotiomycetes; order Helotiales; family Erysiphaceae; genus Podosphaera; species Podosphaera xanthii. The sequence continues at coordinate 123,440 of JAPWIX010000022.1, forward strand.
ACCAAATTTGAGCTTGACCAAAAGTGGCAAAAACTATTGAGGGAACAGAGATTATCAAAAATAGGTTTGCCCAAAGAAGCTTCGACAAATAAGCCTGTCACTATCAGAAACTTTCAAGTCTTCGGAGGCAAGGCATTCGCTCAAGTTGATCGCAAATTATCAGGATGATGAAAGACTGTCCTGTGCAGTTATAAAAAATGACATGTATTAAGATGATGATAGGAAAATTTATTCTCTCCTAAAACTAGCTATCCTCCTAGATACATATATTATCCATCCCGTTGTTAAACTACGTTGAGATAACAGCCTGTCCATACCGTAACTGAAGCATATGTCGCCGCTCTGAGCCTTGTTTCAATAAAACTAGATCTAAGACATATCCCTAGGACTGACTCGACACTTTCATGTATTGTGTCACTGTGTTTAGACGCGACTGACACGTAACCCATCAAACATGGATGTTTGACACAAATCGCACCCATGGCACTCAAAAAAAGATAAATGATTGGATGTTGCCGGAGAGTGCACCTCTATAGGGTGTATAGATACTCAAAGTTAAAGGCGAGTATATGCTCCAGACCCTCATGCGATAGTTGTATCTTCGTATACCAAATTTAAAGAACACTTGAAAGGCTCTACGAAATTTGATCTGAAATTATGGAAAAAATCTGGTCTTGAATTCTCTGAAGGACAAAATAATTCTTCCCTGGCAATTCGAATGCAAATTGGTCGACCTAACGATGTATTAAGACCATTCAATTCATTAGAAGTAGGTGTAGGAGCAGAAGTTCCTTCTATTTCAGAAATGAATGATAATGTTAAAATAACGTAAAATTTATTCTCAACCAAACTTAAAGACATAGAAAATAAAACATCACAATTTTTAGACAAACTAAAGAAACTGGAAAGCTAAAAAAAGACGGTTCAATCGGATTTTCTAGCTATAATTTTCTTGCTCATAACTTCTTCAATATGTTTCAACCTGATTCCATCAAATTTGATCTAAATAACATCGATGGCAAAATTTCTGAATTTAGTAATCAGGAAAATGATGAGCATTACAATTACAATCATTTTGAAAAAATGATTTACACAATCAGAAAAGTGATTGTAACGAAGATCCTAACGAAAAAAGTATTTGTCAATAGGGTCTTACTATATCTACCATCCCAATTCAAAATAAACAAAATCGAGATAGAAATTTGCGGAGATATAGAAGGCTACAGCAAAAAATAAAAAGGTTCAAGGATAAAGAATACATGGAATGTTATAAATCGTGAAAACAATAATGATAATCAAGACAGAAAATTGCTCACACTGGTACAGAGGGAATTGATAGACATCACCATGTCTTTTGAACATGATCGAAATTTTACTGACCACTTTGAAGAAGCTCCTCTGACCTCAAACTCCTACAAGCAGCAAATTTTAAACCGCAAAAGAAAATTAGATGATGATGATGGTACAGAATACCGAAGTGCAAAGTTATTGAAAACGGTGCTCGCAATTTTAGACCTTTTAGAAAATCAAGACAATATGAATACTGATAACTCGTTTCTTTCTGAAACTTTAACTTCTGTAGCTCTTATTTACTAAAATTTTCTTGCACCAAGATCCTTCATATAAGCAATAAATGACCCTATCTACAGGAAAATATAATAGGAGACTGTTAGAGTGGAAATCAAAGTATGGAAAATAAATCAAACTTGGAAGAAGATCCTTGCATCAGCTGATGCAAATAAAATTTCTACGAGATGGGTGTTTACGATCAAGTTGAAGCCCGATGGCTCTATAGGCCGCTTCAAGGCAAGATTAGTTGCTCGAGAATTCCCGCAGCGATTCAGAATAGACTATAAAGAGACTTTCGCGCCTACGGTGCAAATGGCCACTTCCCGAATTTTTCTCACCATCTGCCCTGTCGAAGATTCAGAGCTTTTCCATTTTGATATTGAGAATGCGTTTACCGAAGCATCTCCATACGCTTCGCATCTTCTTAGCGTGTCAAGGGGAGTAATGGTTAAATAAGGTCGTGCTTCAAAAGTATTTAGAGCACTCTTTGGAGTTAAACAGGCCGCAACAGACTGGAATCAACTTCTGAAGAAAAAATATCGTGAGTGAGGATTTATTTACAGTTTGGCTGGCCAATGCTTGTTTACAAACGAAAAACATGATGTCTAACTACTTGTACATGTTGATGATATTGCAGTTGCAGCGAAATCATCAGTACAATTCGATCGGCTCTTTGAGCAACTTAATAGGTATTACAAATCCAAGAACCCGGGGTGAAATAGTAATGTTTCTTGGTATAAGGATGGTAAGGAATTGCAAAAAATAAAAATTGTGGCCAGATCAACAATAGTATTTAAAAAGTATCTTTACAAAATTTGGTATTCCAAATGCAAGACATTAACCAACTTCTACGCCAATTGATGGTTACGAAAAACTCTCTTCAGCAAGTGACAACGAAATACGGATTAACTCTGCAGAATACTCTATGATCATCAGGAGTCTCATGCTTGCCATGGTCTCTACTTGAGCTGATATTGCCTTTGCTCTTAGCAGTATAAGTCAGCACATGAAGGAACCCACAGAAAAGCATGGTCGAGAACTAAAAAGGCTAATACGTTATCTACGTTCTACCAGCGACTATCGGCCCTGCTTCAATCCACAAGAAAGATTGGATTTAGTGGTTTCCTCTGATGCTAACCGAGCTACGGATAAAACTGACTAGAAAAACATATCGGGAGGCGTAGAGATGCTCTAAGGAGCAGCCAGACTCTGGCTAAGCAGAAAACAAAGATGAGTCACACCATCTACGGCTCAGACAGAGTATGCTTCAACGTCAATTATCGCAAAGCTAGGTCAATGTATGGCCCAAGTTTTGAGAGACATGAGCTACCCCAAATAGTAGCACCAAATAGAATCAGAGTCGACACCAGGGGCGACAACCAAGAAGCTATTGCTCTGATCATTAATTCACATATTAATGAACAATTCAAACATATTGATATATGCTATCATCATGTGCGAGACTTATATGATAAGAATTGAATATCTACACATTATATTTCGACGCGTGATATGGTAGTGTAGCAATCCACGGGATAGTGCCACCTCAGGCCTTGCCATTGCCGTTGATCATTCTCTGTTTTTCCTCTACTAGTACCTATAGTCTCCATAGCAACAGCACTGTCTACATGCCCCGATTATTCCTTCAACTCCTGTTTGTTTACATTGTCTGTCGCTGTATATTGTTATGTTCTCAAGGCCATGATTGTAGCAGGACAACCGCAATTCTTTTGTCTATAAAAGCGGCCAGACCTACCTTTTAGTTTAGCACCTTCATTTTAGAAATACAATCGAAATTCGTTTCTTGATGCTTGCGCTCTTGATCCGTGAATGTCAAGCGCTGACGTGAATCTGGTGTGACTTGGGTGTGGACGTGACTTGGGCGTGGACGTGACTTGGGCGTGGACGTGACCTGGGCGTGGACGTGACTGATGGATTGATGTGATTAAGAACTACTGAGGATATTGACGACTAATTACTTGGCTGGAAGTAACTGAAGATACAAGACTCGAAACTATCTCACTAAAGTACAAGAAGCATGACAATAAATACAACTTCCAGGCCCCCTGCATGTCAAGCCCCTTGCAAATACATGGAAACAAATCGAATACCTTAGAACGCCAGAATGAGTCCAGACCATCCAGAGAAGAACTTTCCAGAACATGAAAAGAATAGAAATACAGAGGAAGATACGGAAGGCAGTGGAAGCTGCTGGAACCTTGGTGGCAGTTCAACAAGTCACATGACCTTCATATTAGCTAAAGCCCTTATGATCCCTGACAGTGAAGCCTTACAGGTAGCAGATGATCTCATAAAGTTCTCATAAAGAGTCTCTCGAAAGATTTGTTAGGATGATATGGTTCGGCAGGAGAGACAATGCTAAAATATTTAAGACTCAGAACCCTTGTATTTGGCCGTTCCTATGCTGGACCTCAGATCTTTGGCTCGGCTAGCTCATGTCAATCTACAAGAATTCCCACAGATTTACCTCCGGAATCTAAAATCCACTGCCCTAACCATTCTAGTTTTAACATCTCGGTTTATGTCACTTACGTTTGTGTTTGGTTAGCAGGATACTGCAGATTATAATGACAGGAGTTGTAATTTGTTGGATGGAGATAATTGAGCTTCTCGCTCTGTGCCTTTACTTCTTTCGAGGTCTCTTATCTTCATCATAATCTTTTCCAAACATATATTCAGATCGTTTCTCCTCTATCCTCTGTCCTCCTCTGACCTAGATCACTTGATCACCAGTTTATTCCGCGATCTCTCCTGGTTGCAGTATCTCGTGCTGAAACATACATGTGCATGTATCTAACCGAGGTTTCGAAAGCGAAAATGTTTGACGGGAATCAACAAATATTAGTACAGCGATTAATACATGTACATCCATGATATGCTGATTTGGATCACATTGTAACAGCTAGTGAGCTGTGTAATTCCTGTAGCCTATGCTATGCATAGGCGTGCATAACGCAAAGTGGGCGCGTCCTGCATAATAAGCGACGAACAGGGGTACCTACCTTGCCATTAGGCATAGCTCTTTCCAGAAGCTTCCAGAGGTTTCAGAGGAGGGAAGAGAGGAACTTTCTAGTAATCTGAAAAGATCTATAAATCCTTGGAGTTGTATGTCTTAGATAGGTAGATACTTCCAGCATAGATTCAATATAGACCACTTATAACCATTAGTTGCCCCTTGCGCTCTTGGTCGAACCGTGACACACATTCTCCAAAAATGCTAAATGATCTGCTTGACACAATAACTCCTCAACGCTAATATATTAGGTGCACTTACTATGCCGCCAAAACATGCCACCTAATGGAACCCCTTTCGATTATCTTTCAAAACTGTGCTTCCATAGCAATGATGCTCGAATCGTTGCCATTTCTAAATACTCAACTAGAAAATGACTTCAGTCTTTAAAAAATTCGACTCGGGTCATGATGTCCCAGAGACTCTAGAGTATTCACACTAGAGATTTTTGGCGAATTACCAGTAGGCTTAGCAATAAAGTATTCTCTCCAGATGCAACATTACGCAAGAATGATCTTTCTTTGGCAAAATATCGCCAGAAAATTCATTAGCCCTTTTTAGCTCATGTCTGACACTTGCAAGCGATAAGTAGTTACAAGATTCTCAAATATTTGATAAAATTTTGAGATCTAAAAGCTTTCGAGCGAGGCATCAACCGGGGTATCATAAATTTCTCGGGATCGGGTGATCACTGATATACATTTGAAATGCTGTATTTCTGGTGGCCTACTTAGTCAGATACCATGAATCAAGTAATTCAGCAAACTATTCTTGCTAATAGCCATGTATCTGTCAACGGAAAATCTCATGAGTTATTTGAAGTTGATAAACACAATGAGCTTCTGAATCTTCATGTAAAAGAGACTCTGAAAAGCGAGCATACTTAATCTTTTGGTATAGAATATGTATTTGAAAGAGAATCCCTCACATTGAATTATGACAAGCAGCTCCGCGATGCCAAGGAAGATAATTTAACGTTTATATCGATTGCGGACACGTGATCAAGTCATCAGGCCGGGATATCCGTGAGCTGGTGTCGAGTTTAGCTAGTGATTCCCCGAGGCAAAAGCGGACTCGCAGTGGTTTTAACCCTCCCCGCTACCATACCCTCGGCAAGAGGAATCTTCCTGAGCACATTGCAAGGTGGATTTGAGTTTTGAAACAATGTAATTTTTGCAAAATGATTCAGATAGTTCTTTCCTGCAGACTCTTGACGCCATGGAACACGAGGATATAGATTCGCTTCAGACGTTAGAACAAATGACCGCAGAATTTTTCGAATGATACATTCATCGACGAAGAAGCTTGTCTTTTTTTTCGGCGATCAAAGTAAGATTGTCCCTCTAAATTTGTACAAAACTCTTTAAATATTTACCCAAAATGTGATAATCTTTCCATTGAGCTAACCCTTCCTGAATCTCTTCTCTTGTTTTACTGTCTAACTTTCTATCGCAAATCATGTTCAGATCATCAAACGATATTATGAAGTCCCTGTCAATTTTGAGATCAGCGCCCTCACCTTAGAGTTTTCTGCAGCACCATTCATCTAACGACATCTTAGCAGCATCCAATGTGACTGATCAGGATACGGTTTACGGAAATATGGTTCTGATTTCTGATTTTGATTGTAAGGGCCGGATCACGGATAGGGCAGCACTTGTCTGGTGAGACAATAACTTGTTCGTCTGGATAGTAGTGTAAGACAATTATTTGCCTCATACAAGTCGAAGAACGGATAGTTTGATAAATTATTCGAGTCAATTCGGCTCTTCTCTGCGAATTAGTCTTTCTTCTGGGATTATCATCAGAGAAGATCTAATTTTTTGGAGCTATTCCAAGATTGGCAACAATCTAGTAGAATATCTTTTGTGTCAATAAGAAAAGCGTACTTGGAATTTCGAGAGGGTAAGAATCTCCAGCAATACATAGATGATGAAGAATGGAGTGTAGCGACGCGAAAGTCTAAAGCTTGCCTTGGGCAATCTTTTTAACAATCATGGCAATTGCAAGCCTATCAAACTCGTTAGGATAATGGTGGTAACGAGTCTAACCATTATAATTCCCTTAATTTCACCGAGAGTTTGCTTATCGCAGGTCGCTTTCAAACCTGCAAGAGGATCCAATTCAAATATTGATCGTTTTTTGAATAGTAGTGCATGTTCTTTTCGCAAATACTGCCAATTTTTGGCGAGCTGTAATTCATCGATGACAATTAGAGCGATCAGCTCATGGAAAGTCAGATCTGTTGAGATATCTAAACATCACTGGGTCGCACATTCGGTCTGAGCTGATTTTTGCATGAGTGGAAGACACACTGCGAATATCTTCTAGGGTGTCACCCTAGTGAAAATTCCCGCTGAAAATGTGTCCGGCCTTGCTCCGGGCTAGGTTACTAATTCTGAGCATTGTTCATAGCCAATTACACCAACTGGTAAGATAATTGTTGAGAATAACGGGGTTTACTTGGTTTAAGGCCTTGAGTCAATAATCAAGTAAAAAAATCTCGTCCTTTTCATTTCTCTCTTTTCCAGGTTTAAATAACTAACTTTACAAAAAAGCTTAGCGGCCGTAGCTACTACACGTGATATAAATACTACATGTATAAGGAAACAATGAATGTGGAACCCAATTAATAGATTTGTAAACCAACAATAATAATCATTACTAATCTTTGAAGGTTAAAGGAACTGGATTATGAAATAAGTCTTTTAATAAAGTAGGTCTTCGCCCGTAGCAACAGGTCATTGCCCCGCAGAACGCACTTCATTGCGTCCAACTGCTACGATCTAGGCCCAAATCCAAAAGCAAGCTTGATGGTTTTATTAATGATTCTTTCATTGTAATCCATTATAAAGGGTCTTGCAAATGTCGAAGCGACCTCATGTATCTTGGCTGATACTGCGAAAACTGGCCGTCGCCAGCGAGCCAGCTAGGCTCAGTTGGCTGCCTATCGACAGTTTCCTGTTGCAACGTGCGTCGTTTTAAATTCTCAGAAACAACATACGGCGAACTTTTTCTTGCTCTTATGCTAAAAGGCATTGTGAATGACTAGTGTCAGAATTCGGAAGATCAACCCTTTTTTGTACCTGGAGTAGTGGCCGATAATTAAATGCGAGAAGATTTTCAATGATCAATGTAAGTATGTGTACTGGTAGACGTGCTGGTCTATTATGAAGGAACTTCCGACTGAGAGTAGATCCATGTAGTTTATAGGAATTGTAACCCCTCGGTTTACAAAGCAGACACCTCGAATTAATCGGGGGTTTGAGATTACGGGACTCCCCCACCACCCGGGCGGTAAAATAACCTCGGAACTTACTTCAAACGGGTCGGATGGTGGTGTGGTACACCGTCCGGGCCGTTCTCCCAAGTAGAGTCCGGATAACCAAGGCACATGCTCCACTTGAGACAGGAGAAAGCTGATTCGAATCCGGCAAGACCCTATCCACATTTCTCGCGTGGTCATGTATGTGACGATGACGAAGACACGCTGGGTAGTCGTGGGTGGCTGAAATGCGTTCCTGCGCCAGACAAACGATTGAGGGTTGAAAGGGCTGTAAGGCGCCTGACTTCGAGTTATGTCTTCAAATGATATTCGGGCGTGAGTGACCCTTATGTCAAGTTGAGTCATCGCTCCATATACCGTACCAGTGTCATTCGTGTCATAGCCTAAAGGCCGCATACACAAGAATGAATTAAAAAAAAAAAAAACTTACTTCGAACTACAACTTTACAGTTTATGAAGACTGTTACTCTCCGATTTTGGCTTCATGTCTCCAGTCTGAACTTATTCGTCATTAAAATTTCTGAATTTCAAAAACTTTGGCGCAGTTCCCTCACAAAAAGATCGGATTTGATCTCAGACCCCTTTCAGGATCGATTACGAAAATAGTCACGTGATTGTAAAACGGTCTGAGAGTCTGCAGCAGGGGTTGTTTACCCAAACGATTTCGGCAGCACTAGATCAGGGCCAAAACATAAATTCAAATATCGGCATCCAGTCCGGTGACGAATAATTCAGCAGTTAAGAAGTTACTGAAAATGGAGATCCAAATTTGATGCTTTATCAGGCCAGGGAAATGTCTGTCAACTAGTCTATCAATCTCAAAACATATATTGGCATTCCACAGAACATCTAGTGTCTCGCATTGAGGCCAACTATTAACTTCAGGTAGATCGATCAATGTGTAATAACTCAGTAAAATTAAGATGTGAGAAGGATCGGATAGTAGAGTGGTACACCATCCGGGCCATTCTCTCTAGTAGAGTCTGGGTAGCCAAGGCAAATGCCCCATTTGTGACAGAAGAATGTTGGTTCGAATCCAGCAAGACCCTCATACCACATTTCTCGCTTGGCCAAATATCTGGAAATGAGGAAGGCATACTGAAAAGCCGTAGGTGACGGGAATGCGTTCCTGCTGCAGCCGTAAGCGGTGGAAGAGTTGTACGGTGCCCGACTTCGAGTGATGTCGTCAAATGATATTTGGGTGTGGGTGCCCCTTGTGTCATGCTGGACCATTGCTCCATGTACCATATCATTGTCATTCATGTCATAGCCTCAAGTCTGCATACACAAGAATGACTTAGAGAAGGACTGCTGTGAGAGATCTGGTGAGTCATAGCATCGAGTTGATTACTGACAACTGTTGGAGCCCTAATATTCCGGTTATGATTTAGTCAATCTAAATGTAATCGAATTTACATGAAGATCAGTCATCGCCATGATTATACAGTTCTGATATCCATCAACCAGATCCAGCTTTTTATATTCCACGCAGATTCCTATATACCAACTTTAATTGGTTCGATGAACTAGTTCTTTGCTTGTTTGCGTTCCCTATCTCGAGAGAACAAATCAGTGAGTAGACGGAGTTTCATGCGATGATCCTCGGATGCAGAGAATCCCGGTAGGGTAGTTGTAAAAAGCTCATAGGAGGTAGCTGTAGAAAACACAATCGTCGAATATAAACTCTTCAGAGAAATTTAGAGAACATGATGCGTTCCAAACATTTTCACGTTACACGTGACGCATGAGGCTAAGGGCACTCCATACTGTGAATCTTATCAAGCCACGTTAAACATATCCAATTCAAAAACATAAGTAGGAATACGTTGAAGATGAAATTCATCATTCTAGTGATGAGCTCCACTTTCATGGATAAAGTTATGCTACGCTAGGACAAGAAGAGGAAACACAGTTACCAACTATAATGCTACCTCACATTTGTTTTAGTAAAGGCAACTAAAAAGACCTGACTTAAGAAGCCCTCTGAGGATCTCGGTATGGCGCCACGGCTTTGGGCATCATAGTTCCTCTGTGTACACATATTAGCGAAGTTGAGGACATCTACATAATCCAGGCGGAAGAAGTCTTAGTATACCCGTCATCGGACATGTTACTTTCTCGGCGGAAAAACTGTCAAAGAGACATCGGGCTTTTCCATGAGTCTAAATTGGGACGGGTAAACCATGATGCTAGTGTAGATCTAACTTTCGTCCTCATCAGGTGCCGGAGAGCGAATCAAGTTGATGCTGGTGGGATATTAAAGTTACAATTGCCACAAATTGAATTTATTATACACAATAATACAGCGATTTGTGCCTCACACTCAAGGGAAAGCGATCGACAAAGCTGACGCAAGTTTCTGAAATAGACAAGTTATCATGGTATTCCCCAATATTTTGGTGGTATCGAGCAGTGTAGGACATAAAAAAATACTCAACCGGTAGTTGGACGTGCTACGATTAACACTTGCAAGGTGGCGTCGCGAACAGGTACATGAACATGTAGCAGACGACAAAAACTTGAAACAGAGACAATAACAAATAACCACCCTCTGATCGAGTCAATTAGTTCAGTATCCTACTAAGCCATCGAATTGAATTTTAATTCGTTACCAGGTCAGATTTGATTACTCAAGCCTTCATTTAGCAATTAATGAACGAATCAATTTAACTGTAGGGTTGACCGTAATGAAACATTAATTGGCCCTGACGCTGGCATCCCAAAAACAGGGCATCTGCAGAAACCGGCGACCGGTGGCCGGTTCAGTGTAGACCCCGAGCCGATATGTTTCTGCACCATACTATTCCCCAGACCGCCATATCGGCACTAATCCACGAATGGAATTTTCTGCCGTGAAAACTTCTTGCCGGCGACGTTTGGTGTCTGGCCGGGCCCGCCGATAGTTACTCAACATGGGAAAAAAAAGCGATCTCTCGCGTCAGGAGCGCAAAGCCAAGAAGCGTGCGGTGGAAGAACAAATCCCGGATGTACCGCGTGGATTGGAAGCTGAAGTAGTGACTGAAGAGGACCATGTAGACAAGCCCGAGAAGGTCAAGCGCAAACGAGAGAACGCCGACGATACTACCGTAGCCGGGGAGGAAGCTCATGAAAAGAAACGAAAGAAGGCCAAGAAAGATGCAAAGAAGGATTCAGTGGAGGAGAAGAGCGCTTGTGAACTAGTTGTGAGTGCATCACACGGGGAAGCCACTCCCAAAGTCGATCTTGAAGCAGTCGAAGATCTAGAGAACCAAGACCGAGACAGCTCTGCCGTCGTACCTGCTCCCAAAAAACGAAAGAAAGAGCGTAAAGCTGAATTACGTGCTGCCAAGCAAGCTGCTGCTGCGCAAGATGTTGACCAGGTCGATGGTGATATTGTTCAGGATTCAGCCACGGACCAAAACAAAAATACAAAGCCCAAAAATAATAGGAATCGCGAGAAGAAGCGTAAGGCTGCCGCTGCTCAATCAGCCAAGGCTTTTGAGGGCAAACCTCCTCGTTTCATTGTTTTTGTGGGTAATCTACCCTTCACGGCGACAACAGCTTCTATCACTGCACACTTTGCGAAACTCAAACCTGTGTCAGTGCGGAACTTGACCCAAAAAAATGACCCTAACAAATCCAGAGGGATGGCATTTGTAGAGTTTGAAAACTATGATACACATAAAACAGCCTTGAAAGTAATGCATCATTCTTCCTTTGACGACGGACTGAGTGAGCCGAGGAAAATTAATGTTGAACTCACGTACGTTGACCCCCCATCGATCATTCTGAAAGCTATTTACATTACTTCTCAATTTTAAGTGTAAATATAAGGTTCATTATCTTGTAGAACTTCATGCTAACTTTAATGTAAAGTGTGGGAGGCGGTGGCAACAAAGATGGAAGACAAGCTAAAATAAAAACTAAGAATGAGAGACTAGATGAGCAACGTTTCCGTCGTATACAGGGAGAAGCAAAGGCAAAGTCTGAAAAAGCTGTATCAAATGAAAAGATAAATGGAATCGGTAGTAGAGAGTTTGAGAAGAGCGGAATTCATCCTTCGCGACAAAAGCTGGTTCCCATGTAGCCTAACGGGAATATAACTACTTTTCTGTATAACACCTTCTAAGAAAACATTAATTTCAATCTTTAAGGTCTAGTCATCCATCATTATAACTCCAACGCCTTCCATATCAACAAAATCTGATCGAACTACCTTAAACCGTTATCTTGGAAGAAACTCAACAGTTTCTCGGTTGAGCCTGTCACCGTAACATTTCCTCAATTCCTGGGCTCTTTCTTTTTAAGCCTTTGAGCAAACTCTTCCTCAAACTGGCATCATTTTGGGTAATTTTATGTTGACCAAATTTTTTTGCCCAATCCTCTTTCTTTGATATCAGTCATGTAGCGGTGCCTAGTATCAAAGTTCATATACTGACCTAGCTGGAGGGCAGTATATCATCAAGTTCCCAGTATTAATAGATCCGTCTCCGACGAATCGACCTAGCCGTTACAAAATTGTACATTTACTGGATTTTTTCTTCATCACAAGGGGCTTGGGGGTAAGTACAGCCCTAAGTCATGTTAGTAAATGTAGAACACGGATTCTTATCAAGAAACCCAATTGTTAATGACATACCTGATTGCTTCATCAAAGACACTTTTCAGGTTCCTTTGAGTGAGAGCCGAGCATTCCAAGTACTTGTGAGCACGAATATCCTTGGCTGCAATCAATGCTTGGTCGTATGAGACGGGATCCATACGCTTCTGTTTCAAGCTCTCTAACGTAGCTTTGTCCTCTCGTAAGTCGAGCTTCGTACCAACAAGTATTATTGGCACAGATGGCGCATGGTGGTCAATCTCGGGAAACCACTTTAATGGGAGTTAGTTTGTTCTCTTGCTTTTTTACGAAGACAACATTACCTTAGCTCGGACATTGTCAAACGAAGGCGGTGAAACAATGGAGAAGCAAATCAGGAAGACGTCAGTCTGGGGATATGATAGAGGCCGTAATCTGTCGTAATCTTCCTGACCAGCCGTATCCCATAGGCCAAGGCTTATTGGCTTCCCATCCACCATGACACTAGCGGAGTAGTTATCGAATCTGTGGACATTAGTATTTCGGGCGCCAAAACATTTAAGCCAGATGACATACACTGTTGGTATGTATTCGCCGGGAAAAGCATTTGTTGTGTAGGAGATAAGTAGGCATGTCTGGAGTAACAGTGAGTTTGTGGCCAGCTTGCACAGGTAGTAAGAGATAACTGACCTTGCCTACTGCTCCATCGCCAGTAACAACACACTAGAATAAAGTAAGTATGATTTAGTGCAGACATTCAGGAATCTTACCTTGAGCGATTGTGTGCCAGGAGCGGCCATTTTCAATAATTAAAATTTTTTAAGATAAACAAATGCCAATAAAAGATGTTGAGAAATTCGTTTTAGATGAATGCTCCCACTACAGAATGATTAGACGTTTGAAATCAAAATAGGTTGCCATCGACACTGTGTATTTTATGGCAGAAATACTCACCAAGTCGGATGCAAGATGTTACAGGGAAAATTCAGGGTAGTAGTTTGGCCAGATCTTCGATAGAATTCGATCGGCTCGATTAGAAGAAATTGTAGGTGGGAAAATTGAGGTAACCTTTGTGCGACTGTATTTCAGCCAACCGCGATGTTCTCGTTCGGATACGTGTGGAAAACCCCGAGGTAACCTATGGCAGTTTAGGTACTTGTTATTTAACCTTACTAGATGAGAAAGGAATGGATTGCTTGTTTCTCTGTCATCCGAGTTTGTCGCCTGGATCCGTTTGTGGATTTAAAGATCTGAGCACCTTCTAGGGACCAGAAGAAGTTGGAACAGCAATGAAATTTGAACCAAATCACACAACTTACAAGTACAGAGGAAGTCAAAGTCGAGAGTTTTAAATTTAAGGATTCTTAAGGGTTTACAAATGAAGGTAAATAATCATGTATGAGCAAGAAACGGGAGGAAGAATCGGCAAGAACAAACGAAGCAGAAACAGACTTGAATCAAGATCTCGAGACAACAGTCAATTGGACGAATCACTTTTTATCAGAAGGATAAATGTAAGAGGGTGAGAGGGGGCCCATGCATTTAAGGAGGTTCAGAATGTTTCTAATTTACGACACAAAAGAAGTACTGGGACAGCTATCATTATCGTCGTCATCATCGCAGCATTGTGATTTACTTCCAACGTTCAATTTGCGATACTGCTAGTTCTTCATTCTGTCACAGGCATCGTAAGTTGTACAAATATTTAAGACTTATGTTTTACAATCAATGCTTACTGGTATTGTGGTAATTTATTGCTGCCAAGAATAGGCTTCATTGTCACATGGTCTAATGTTCCCATAGTAGGAGTGAAGTCGAGACGGCTATACCGCTACTGGAATTATTTGTATGGCCTAACGCAGCACAAAATTCAGGGCGATAAATTTCAGTTGTGGTAAATTCCGCTATGCATTTTGTTATCCGATCTTATGAAATGTTGCGCTCGTCAAAGATGAACTTTATCCGGAGCTCCGACCCAATAAGGTGCCAACCTCGGAGCACTCTCAACTTCCCTGCCCCAGACATAGGTTTAGATCATACTAATTGTGTTATGGTTCTCTCATTAAAGTCTCTTGACAACTTTTTTGTTCTCGGGAATATCTATCATAGTTTTCTCGCATGGTCAAAAGGAAACTCGCCTGTAAATAGATTACAAATTTCTATCATCTGTTTATCGACTGGCATGGAGCGAATTAGTCTCTAGTCTCGGATCTACAATTAGCTTTTGTGGCACCGCTTCGTCACCCTCTGTGTTCTCGTTCCAAACATGAACGGTGCACGTGCCTATGCGAGCTCCATATCCGTTCCATGCTGAAGCAACGATTACTGGGGCGGTTGGATGCCATGACGCATCTCTAACACAAGTACTCCAAGGGTGAACCATGGAGAGATCATCAAACGGGTCATCCCAAGCGCTCGTACTACTAGTTTGGGGTGGCCGTGAGTTCAAAGTTGCTTTGTATACGTCTACAACACCAGCAAGAGTTGCATCCAGGTTCCAGATATATATCTTTCCATCTTCACTACCCGAGTAAACATACCTAGAGTTGGTACTTCCTGGTGGGGAGAAGTGGCATCTGATTAAGGTTTTTAACACTCGATGTCCCCGAAACGTGACTAGAGAGTTGTCATGCGGATCCTTGTACCAGTAGTCATCGTTGTATTTCTCAAACCGATAATCAAAGTTGCTTTGATTAACCCGTCGAGTGTGACGTATACTGTCATAATCTTGAGGTGACATAACCATTCGGACGTCCCATAACTTTGCACTCTGATCTTTACTATTGCTAAGAATATATCCTAGATGGGTTAGTTAAACGCGTGGTTGAAGGCTCATGCGTACTTACGCCCGTCTCCTTTACTGTCAATGTAAGTTATTCCTTCGATATGACCGACAAACACTCCAGCAGGACGACTATCTTCCAATGAGCGAGTATCCCAGACTTTCAATACTGAATCATCAGAGCCGGAGTATAATGTATGAGGGGATGACACATCCGCAAAACACACTGAGTTAACATCATTTTCATGTCCTTCAATTTTATGGATTGGCGTGCGAGAATCAATATCATAAACTACTATAAGACCACCAGTGGCACCAGCTACCAATTTCCGTCCATCACCAGAGAAACGGATAGACCAAATACCAAAAGAGGGAAATCTTACTGAAGGATCGCTTTGTCCACCTGCGAGATCAAGAGAATACGGATCTCCCATATCATTTGGATCAGTTGGAGCTAGACAAACGTTACTGTGGATAGACGTATATGCCAAGTACTTATTGTCCGGACTCAAAGAAGCGTCTGTAAGCGTCCATCTTCCAAAGGGATACGAGACGGTTTTATAATAAGTCCAATCAAACGGATTAGAGGTATCGTACATTCTAACTTTAAAGTCCTTGTTGGCGGAGAAGAAGAAGTTGCCATCATCAGAAAATTGACCTGAGTAGACTGGATCATTGTAACGTATAATTGTATCGGCATTCGAAGAGGGTATCATCCCCTTGATTATTAGACGTAATTACCAAAATAAGTCACTCCTACACTCACCTGAGCTATGAGCCTATGGTTTAGCTTTTGCTGGATGAGGCTTCCAACGGCGAGTTCCCTATCAAGTATCCGCAGAGAAATTTTCTGTTTATTACTTAGACCTTTCCCCCGGGCCGTAATTTTAGCATCTGCTTCGTTTAATCCGAAGTTCCCCGAGTCCATCAGACCGATTCCTATTTCACTAGGAACTTTTGGAAATTCTGGACGTCGAACAGAGTCCCCAGACAGCCGTCTCCTCCACGCTCGAATGAGACCTTCGTCATCATGAAAGATGCTGAAAGTGCGTCCATCTCGAATGAGACGCAATAGCCTCATCTGCATCCTCCCTGGGTGTCAAATGTAAGCTATTATCTTCCGATGATCGAAAGAGCCATTAGAAGCTCACTATATGTATTGGCGACTCTTTCTTCTTGTGTTTCGACAACGGGATCTACTGGACCACCTGTGTCTTCATCTATGAGGGTAATCAGTTGACTTTCTCTCCTAACGCATGTGCAAAAGCACCGACCAGGTTCAAATGTAGCTTGATCTTCATCGTCTTCAAAATCCACTATTTCGGTTTCCATCTCTGTGGTAGAGTGATTAGTCGAAGGGGACAAAGATACTCGTGCAGCAGCACTCTGATCTTGAGAGATCAATTCATTTATTTCGTGAGCTTCGGTATTGTGGTTCCCCATAAACGACATGGCATACTGGGGAATAGATTGTAGGCTTCGTAAATTTCAATTCACTTTTCCAAAAGATTCATTAAGTATCAATAGATGTCGTAGATGCAGAGGTAGTTCACAACTACAATTCGAGGATTAACGTTCCAAAACTGCATCTGTGATTCGCTTCGATTTCTTCTTTAGAGGTCAATGACGGTATGCCGGTGATGCCACAAATATGAATGCAGACATCATCTGCATAGTGCTTGTTGTACATGCACATGTATTACTAGTACCATACGAGTACGAGTACAGTACTACAGAGTGACAAGGGTAATTTAGCTAGCTGGTCATATACAGGGGTTTTTTTGCCCATCGTTGTCCATATTAGGTAGTTTTCAATGATAATCTTATCTAAGCGAGGCCTTATCAGGTAAAGCTTCAAACTCCATTCCAGAAAAACTCTAAAATAACGTGAGAGAATTCGTGTCCGACAGAAGTTAACTGCCCTGTCATTCTCCACTTAGCTTCGTAGTAGGCCGAAAAATCACATTCATACGACAGTCATGTTTTGACTTCATATTGTAATTTTCTATAGTATCACTAATTTTTTCTAATATGGGATGGGACCACCGTTTGCGCCAATGACTTCCTCACTTCTTCTCGACATGCTTTCCATTAGACGAGAAAGCTTTTCCACCGTCGTGCTATGGTACCATGCCTCTAGCACAATGGAGCAAACCTCCTCCCTGTTCTGCTGCCTCTTCTGCTCAAACTCTGGATACCGTTCCTGTATATAATATTTCATTATAGTCCATACATTCTCGATCGGGTTTAAATCAGGGGAATTAGCAGGCCAAGGAATAGATTCGACTCCATTGGTATAGAGGTATTCCCTGGCAGGACGTCCTCTCTGTACAGCCGTATTGTCGTGCATAAAGTAGACTTGGCGACCAATCTCTTCGGACTTCGCCCTAGTCCAATCTACTACCAACGGGAGAATACGAAAAGCGTATTTTTCGAAGGTCAAATTTTCCCAATCCATCTTCCAAAAGATGCATGGGCCCCGCTCAACTCCCGCAAAACTCCCCCAGAACATCCAAGAGTTGTTCTTCTTGTATCGGTCTAGGACACAAGTATCATCTAATTCCTGGCCTCTCTTTTAATGTAGTTAGAAATTTGCATACCTTGGACAATAGATTGGTCTATACTCACTTTCCTGGTAACATAACCAGACATTATTGGATCGTCATTTATCCAAGTTTCATCACTCTAAAGAACCTGGGACCATTCTTGACGCCAGCTTAGGTGCTGCTCTGCCCAAGAAATGCGTACCGAGCGATGGTTTTCGGTGAGGGGGGGACATCTCCTGGGTAGACGTCTTTCGTATCCTCTCTTGCGCAACGCATTCCGGATCGCAAATTCCTTAACGCCCCTCTGACGAAAGTGGGGTGACAGTTCGAGAAACGACATCTGTCGTGTTTCTCTACAAGAACAAACAAAAGCTTCCAGTTCATCAACCTGAGCAGAGCTCAAGGAAGGTGGCCGTCCTGTTCTAGGTTGAGGGGAGACGCGGCCAGATCGAACTGCTCCCTGAACTTGTGTGATAGTTACTCTTAACTGATCTGCTATTTCCCTGTTCGAGATTCCTGCTCTGTGAAGTGCGAGTATCTAAGTCACATTAATTTATTAGATTATCCATATCTTTGCTGAAGTCTTATACTCACCTGAATTCTTTGATCTCGTGAGAGAAAGGGCGCACGTCTGCGGACTGTTGGGGAGATTGTATTATCCATCCTGTCATGATATTTGTAAGTAATAAATAAAGCAAGCAAACGAACATTATACTTACTAAGATGAGTAAATAACAAATGATTTTTTTGTGTTAAGTGTGCTGATCAAGTAAGTATTTGGAGTTATTCTTAACAATCAGAAACAATGATGAAGATGCCGGAAAGCAAGTTTGTGGGTGAAGCGGGGAGAAGCGAACACAGAGGACATACAATAGAACCCCTCTTAGCTAGTAGTGGGTCCCGGTATAAGTGTTGAAAAGATTCATCGTAACTTGGACTTTTATATTTGCAATACTTACCCTTGCACCCAATATGACCTGTAAGGGTAAGTGTTGCAAATATAAAAGTCCAAGTTACGATGAATCTTTTCAACACTTATACCGGGACCCACTACTAGCTAAGAGGGGCTCTGTTGTAGTTGCAAAGATGGGACTTGCCAAAAAGATTATGTAAGAAGACTGGAATACCATCCAAATGAATTTCACAGTGGCTTACCCGCCTACTTATTTTGGCAAAAGCAATCCCTGTCGTAAAACCCCTGTCGATAATTCGGTTTGTTAACTTACCCCTGTCCCCCTGTACAGGCCAAAGTCAACGATATTGCATTAGCGTGACAGGGGCCTATTTAAATTGATGACTATTACAAAAGAGGTAATAACTCTAGAGCCCAATTATCCAATCGTTTGTTTGTAGTGGTGTTTATTCGTGCTATGTATAGTCTAAGACTATTATAACACTAGGGCTCCTCTCTGACCTAGGCCATACCTTTTACAGTGCTCCTATCCCCTTTTACCTCGAATCTAAGATGATTGATACATTGACCCATGACGGGTAGCCATTTAGCCCAGTAATTACCCGTAGAATTCAACCACCTTTTCTACGGAACTTTCTGCTCAAAAAAATTGAAAAAGAGCAGCCATGGAGACCGGTACGCGGGAAAAAGTCTCAAAAAACCTGCAACTCCAGCCAGGCGAGGCCTAGACACCAGAGCCACACGAGGTGCGTATCCCCATCTGTATCTCCCTAATATCCCATAGTCCAGATATCCTCCTTATACCGACACCACCAGCGCTCAGGTAGCGGTGCTCTTTCCTTGAGAGACAGTATAATGCCAGAATATCTGTAAACAGTGAGAATTCATCTTGGTAAAAAGGGCAAACTTAGTCTGATCCATCACCACCATAACGGGAGCTGGGTACGCCCCGGAAACTCGTTTGGATGACTTTTCCTCCGTGACTAAGTATTGCGTGTTTTTGTTGGCTCTGAAGATAAACTTCTGGTTCGTAGGGGACACCACGTACAGGTAGAGACGCCGTCTTCGTCCCCCTATCCAATCGTTCAATACTACTGTTTCCCCGCACTGTAAAACTCCTATTCTTGGAATACCCAAATATCTTCTACCCACATACAAATAATTACATTCTACCACCAACATCGATCAAAAAAAAATGAGTACCACTAATTTATTATCGCAGCGCCGTCGAAATTATATATCATCGGAAGACTGTATTGTATGATAATATGGTCTTCGCATCATTATTCCGAAATTTTTCTTTCAAAGGTTGTTTTCTATGTTTTCATTGTTTCATCTGGTTGCATATTTTACTTTCATGTTGTTTTATATTTTTTGTTTCAGATGGGAATAATTTTGTGTCGCAGCATCAGAAGTTTCAATGAAAACTTCATGCTTGGCAACTCCGTGATACTATTGATTCAGGTATTGCATTAAGAACGTATTATGATACAGGGGATTCTCGGTATGAGACAATTTTCTTGGGAGAAACATAGGACTCATGTATGTATTATATACGGGAAGGAAAAACAGGAGTTAGGAATACAATTGAACAATTCTGAACTGGCTGACAGGACAATTTGCTTTACATTACACAGCTCCTTACACGATTCTATTCTTACGGAATCTTTTATTCTCGCTGTATCATACACATCTTCATTCACCATGATTATTGTCAAAAGTCACATAGTTATGAGTCCGGGTTGCTAAAACTGTACTCGGAATTTCAAGCTTAACCATTTTCTTCCATCTTTCATCTTTTATACATTTTTTTTTCTATTTATATTCAAACTTCTTCAATCATGTCTTCGGAGTTATCTCATTCAACCAATCCATCAAGTGGTGTTATTATACTAAGAGGCACCCAGAATTATCTGGAATGGCTATTTACTATCAAAATGGCCTCGAATTGTAGCAGCACCTCAGACATCAAGAATGTGTGGAACTATATTGACTCTAGAGCCGAAAACTCGCCCAACATGCCAAAACTATCAGCTCGTCCAACTACAAAGGACGTTAACCCTGCAGCAAAATCAATCTCAGCACTTAGTCCAATTGAATTAGAAGACTTCAAATTCAGGACCAATACATGGAAAGAAGAGAAGCTAGAAATTCAGGAGATAGAACGAAGACTAGAGGCAGTACAAAATAAGATTTTGGGTTCCATTTCTCAAAATCTACTCTCACAGTTAAAGAACGCATCCACAGTTAAAGAAATCCTTCAACATTTGAGCAGCAAGTTTCGACCTTCGGACCAAGCTAGGAAACAAGAACTGATTCAAAAGTGGAACACCCTTAAATCACCAGCAAGAAATCGAATGATACTTCCCTGGTTAGACGAATGGGAATCAGTTTTTGAAGAAGCTAAGGATTTAAAATTAACTGTTACGGAATCTCCTCAAGCACAGTATGATTTTTTATTTGTCGCTCGCACAATAGATCAAGCATGGGCGACAGCTAATCTCGTTGCCCTGGGACTCGACTTAGAGTACGATAGAATTATTTCGGATTTTCCAGGATATCTTAGAGAGTTTCGAAAGCATCAGAGACTAAATGAGATCTTCTCGCGAAACACAGAAGATTATTCTAACTCTACAAGCTCATCAGGAGTTTTTACAGCTAGTAACGAAATTGGAAGCCACAACAACAATCAGATCCATCAACCATACACAAAGGAAGGAAGCAGAATGGGGATAAGGTATGCTTGTGTGGAAAAAATCATCTTTACGAAATGTGCTTCTATATTAACTTCAAAAACACCAAATGTCCATCAAATTTTACTTACCGAAAAGAAATATTTGATTCTATCAATAAAAAACTCAGACCTAGCTCGATGGGGAATCTACGAAAAAACCTCGAGACGAAGTTTGGGTACGATCCAGTAACGACGCCTTCTGAGGCCTTGAAATCGGATTACGCCGGTTTCACACAGAAAAAATTTCACGATGGGCCTCATAAAAATCAGATGGGTTCATTCACCACAATCCTTGCTGAAAATGCGTATGCAAATACATCTCCATTAACGATAGAGCAACAATCGTCTATAGAATTTCATTTAAAAGATCACTGGGTATTGGATAGCGGCTCAGATATTCATATCTGTAATAACGAAAATCTCCACCAATTTCAACAAACAGAAATACCTTCAAAAGAGCATCACATCATTTCAGGCACCACCAAATATCCTGTCGCGGCCTGGGGATCATGCAAGGTTCTGATCTCTATCAATAAAGAGGGTAGCTATATCACGCTGAATAAAGTAGCCTTGATCCCAGGATTCATGACCAACTTGATTTCGTTGCGTTTAATGAATGCAAAAGGAGTGCACTGGAATACGTTAACCCCGTTGAAAATGTTTCGATCTGATGGGTCCTACTTCTATAGGTTATTTCAAAGTGGAAGACATTGGACATTTGAAAAGAAACCAGTCAGGATCACCCAGACAAACATCACGTTATCAGAACAGCAACTATCCGTTTTTTCGGGAGGAATCAATTGTGTTGTGCGGCACAAAACTTTTGATAAGGTACAACTTCACCGAATTTTCGGCCATCCTTCACCAGAAGTGGTTGATCATATTGCTAACGCCGCACGAGAAGGATCCATCACAGTTTTAGACAAAGCCTGCTCCAAAGACACTACAATCCGAAACATGCGCGTTATCAAAAGCCCACAAGTTTATTTCTAGATGTTCTGACAAAGAACATCCACAGATGAAGCCGTTCGAAATATTGACTTTAGATCTGATCCCAATGAGGGAAGGATTTAATTCAAATACTCAGATTGTACATTTCCAGTGCGCAAAAACTCTCTTCAATATGGTTTTCACCATGTACACAAAATCAGAATCAACAAACTTCGCCTGAAAAGCGATACAACTGATCAAATCCATAGAATACCACGTGAAATACATTCATCTAGATGGTGAATCATCACCCCAAAGATCTCTTAATGATCTCGCTATCGAAGAGGGGATCAGGGTTGAACAGACAGCTCAAAACACACCAGAACAAAATGGTCAGTCAGAAGTAAATAGACGCTGGATAATTCTAAAAGCTAGATCATTTGCAATCGAGGCAAATCTTCCACAAAATTTGTGGCCTCAGCTAGTCGTCACAGTAGGATATATAATGAACCGGACTCCTTCCAAGAAACTCAGCTGGAAAACACCATTTGAAAGTGTTTACGGTTATAAACCGCCTCTTTCTCATCTTGATATCATAGGAAGCAAAGTCTATGCTCTTAATAAGAACATTCCCCGGCTCGACAAATTATTATTCCGAGCACATATTGGATGCTTGGTTGGATGGGAGTCTACAAACATTTATAAAGTCTGGATCCCCAGCTTAAAAAGAGTGATAAATTCAAGAGATGTAAAGATTGATTCCGGAAATCTCTACAATCCACAACACTTAGATGCAATCGCGATCAAGGAGATGACAGAACAAGAGATTTTTAAAGCCCTTGAATGGCCTAGCCTTGTACAAAACAAATCATCCAATCAACTTATGGAAGACATATCTGATGACTCGGACACTATCATTCCAATACAGCTAAAATTTCAAATGCCATCAAATAGTGCAATAAAATTAGAGAAAAAAGGGCATATTGATAAAATTCATCTACTAGGAGTTTTCCCCGAAGAAATCATATCAACGAATTCAAATATTGAATCAATCAAAGGAAATAATTATGTTGATAAGCAAGAAAGGCAACTACCATCATCTGCTGCAATGGACGGAAATCGAGAACTTGCTAGAGCTAAAGGCAATACGGCAAGAAATGCGGCTTTAATCAATCCAAATATTGATCCAAATAACATCATCTCCCATAGAACTCGAAATGACAAGAAATCGGCATACATTGCACAATACCATTCTTCTTTTAGTTCTACCATTATGAAGACTAAAAAATGGACTAGACTTACCAGAGATAAACTACCTCCAGCACCTAAAGGATGGGAACAAATGCTTCGTCATCAATTCTCAGCAGAATTTCAGAGGGCAGCGGAAAGGGAGTACGAAATATTAGAAGAAAAACATACTTGGAGGCATGAATCATTTGATGAAGTCCCAAAGTCATGCAAAATTGTACCAGTAATCTGGATTTTCACCTACAAATTTGACTCAGATGGATACTTTGTGAAATTCAAGGCAAGACTGTGTGCAAGAGGGGATCTACTTGAATGCGAAGACAATCCTTATGCAACTACGTTAGCATGTCAATCCTTTAGAGCGATGATGGCAATTACAGCAGCTCACGACCTTGAAATACGTCAGTACGACGTTATTAATGCTTTTGTCAACGCTCCTATTCGAGGAGAAGTTTATTGTCATTCTCCCAAAGGTTTTGAAAAAGAAATTAACGGCAAGCAGGCAGCACTCAAACTCATGAAAGCCCTATATGGATTTAAGTTCTCACCCCTTTATTGGTACGACGAATTTTTGTCCTTTTTACTGGACCATGGGTTTTATCAGGTACCTGGAATCAATTGTTTGGTCGCTAACCAATATATTACGTTAATATTTTACGTCGATGATATTATGATCACATTCAATCATTCAGAATCAATCCAGGCTGATAAATTTGAGCGTAATTTATCCAAAGCATACGAAGTTAGACAAGTTACAAATACTTGCTCTTTCTTAGGTATCCGAATTGTTCGAGATCGTCCCGCCAGAAAACTGTGGCTGTGTCAAGATAGTTACATTGAATCTTTGGCAAAAACATTTAATATACTTAACATCAAAACTCCAAAAACGCTAATTCCTCAAAATGTTCTACTACTATATCAACTTACAGCAACAATAGCACAGATTAAAAGCTATCAGCAAAAAGTTGGGAAAGTTAATTTTGCTGCGGTGACTACCCGACCCGATATTGCACGGGCCGTATCGATTTTATCCCGTTTTTTGACAAACCCGGGACCCCAACATACAGAGGCAATTGATAACCTCATTTATTATTTGTTATCTACCCCATACCTTGCAATCTGCTACGATGGTAAATATTATTTACGAAATTCGAGTTCTACTAAAAGAGCTTTTATGACATTCAGCGATGCCTCTTATGGTGATAATCCAGAAACATGTCATAGTTCTTGTGGGTTTGCGCTACTCCTCTATGGCGGTATCGTACACTACAAAGCAACAAAACAAAAAAGAGTAACAACATCGAGCACAGAAGCTGAACTACTGGCAGTTTCCACACTAGCGAAAGAATATTTGTGGTGGATAAGATTGTTTGAGAATATCGGATTAGACCTAAACCATGAAGCTGTTATATCTCTGGATAATCAACAGACAATCAGATTGATTACAAAAGAAGCACCTAAGTTAGTTACAAAGTTAAAACACGTTGATATTCATCAGGTATGGCTAAGGCAAGAATGCCAAGCAGAAAAAGTAAAGGTCGAATGGATTCCTACTGCAGATATGGTCGTAGACGGATTCACAAAAGAACTCCCACCACAGAACCATGCAAATTTTATTAAGCAGATGGGCATGGAAGACATAAAGACCTTGATAGCCAATCAGATAATTCTCAACTCAACATCGGTCAAATAATCTAAAACAGGACCCATTCCATGAATCCTGGGGGGATGTGTATAATAATATGGTCTTCGCATCATTATTCCAAAATTTTTCTTTCAAAGGTTGTTTTCTATGTTTTCATTGTTTCATCTGGTTGCATATTTTACTTTCATGTTGTTTTATATTTTTTGTTTCAGATGGGAATAATTTTGTGTCGCAGCATCAGAAGTTTCAATGAAAACTTCATGCTTGGCAACTCCGTGATACTATTGATTCAGGTATTGCATTAAGAACGTATTATGATACAGGGGATTCTCGGCATGAGACAATTTTCTTGGGAGAAACATAGGACTCATGTATGTATTATATACGGGAAGGAAAAACAGGAGTTAGGAATACAATTGAACAATTCTGAACTGGCTGACAGGACAATTTGCTTTACATTACACAGCTCCTTACACGATTCTATTCTTACGGAATCTTTTATTCTCGCTGTATCATACACAGCTTCATTCACCATGATTATTGTCAAAAGTCACATATGTATTAGCGTTAAAACATTGCGAAAACATACAAACAAAACAATCGAACAAATTGCCAAAGATCTAGGGCTATCCTGGCACCAAATTCAACACGCTTGTGCCCGACACAGTGAGAGTCCAAGTGTTCGGACTGGGCGCCCGCCTGTACTCTCAAGTCAACAGATAGATCAATTGGTGACCTTTGTAAGGTCTTCATATGAGGCTTGACGGATGAGTTATCTGGATCTGTCACTAGATCCATTTAGGGAATGGAATGTTGGTCAAAGATGCATTCAAAGGGCTCTCAACAGTAGGGGATATTCTCGACGCCAGGCTCGCTCAAAGCCGGTACTGAGTGACCTAAATAAAACAAAGAGGATTGAGTTTGCCCAAACTCACATAAACTGGTCTTTGGATGATTGGAGTCGAGTTCTCTGGACCGATGAGACATGGGCTACTGGTAACCCTCACGAAAACACCCGGGTGATAAGATTGGTAAATACTAAAGCTATCTAAATTATGTCTAGCTCTAATGCGCTATTTAGGTCAATGAACAGGTTGAAGACTGTTGTGTAGATATAAGGTGTTTGAAGGGGAATGGCTGGATGTTCTAGGGATCTTTTGTGGGATCTCAAAAAGGTTCACATGTAACATGGGACAAAAGATGAGGAAAAATTAACCAAGCTAGCTTCAGTGAAAGGGTTGTGCCATTAATTATCAACTTTCATAGAGAGCACCCGGGCTTTAAACTCATGCAAGACTCAGCACCTGCTCATCGAGGCCGGGTGTTAGATGAACTTGCTAGAGCGGGCATCGAGTTGATGAAATGGCCTCCCTGTTAAATATTATTTCGGTTATTGAGCAAGATATTATCAACAGACTGAATAATTTATAATTTGGATACACGAATGAATAGATGAGTGTAAGGAGAATATATTTAATTAAGATGGGCTTTTGAATCACCTTCTAATCTCACGCATATCATAGACAATCTTGATTACATAGGAAAAACTCATCCTTTTATCATCAGGTAATGTACATAATTTTGTCCATATATGTCCTAGGCATATCAAACCTACGCATTACATGCCTGAAGCATAATGCTCCGGCATGATCTTATTCATCCGGTTAATGACTTGATGCTTAACTGCATTACATGTTTCGCCATGGTAACTTTTAACAAGTGGCGGGTAGACAAAATTAGTAAAGGTAACTTTTAACACTCCCCCTCGAAACATGCAGACAATCATACAATTCCTATGTTGATCTTGTGACGTTCAAAGGAAGATCTATCTAGTGACTTGGTGAAAATATCAGCTGGGTTTTCTGTCCCTGGAATTGATTCGGGACTGAATGTACCATCCTTTACATGATGCCGTATCCAATGGTATATCTTATCAATGTGGAGAGTCGCTCTCATATTTTCTGGGTTCTTTGTCAGGCATATTGCTCCATCTGGGTTCATGAATAATGGTATATGCTCCTCGTGCTTGTATTCCAACTCTTGTATTATGTCACGTAAAAACAAGCAGTTTCTTCCAGTGAGGTTAGCGGCTATATATTCTGACTCTGTCATCGAAACTGTGATTAAACGCTGCTTTTCGGCAGACCATTTAATCGCACCTCCCGCTATTGTTATCACTGATCCGGAAATGGATTTTCGATCGTAACCTTTACCATTATCTGCATCAGAATATGCCGTGAGGGTAAACTTTGCCTCTGTGTGTTTTGTTTTACTGTACATAATGCCAGTTGAAATTGTGCCCTTGAGATATCGAAAAATATGTTTAACCCCGTTCCAATGTCTCTGAGATGGAGCTCCATTGAACTGTGACATTAGATTGGTTGCATATGCAATATTGGGACGTGTTGCGATGGACGCAAACATCAGAGATCCAATCGCGGCTCGATATTTGGTTGTATCATCAAAAGATTCCTCCTCTTCTGCTTTCGAGTAGATCACTCCAGGAGCTAGAGGAGTGTTTGCTGGTGTACAGGATTCCATGTCAAATCTACTCAGTATCTTTAAAATATATTGTTCCTGAAAAATCCTTATCAATTTCGTTTGTGGATCGCGTTCCACTTGTATTCCTAGAAGCAGTTTTGGCTCTCCTAAATCGGTGGCTTCCCACTTGTTACAGATTTCCCTCTTTACTAGATTTAGTCTATTTTTGTCTGTTGACGCAATAAGAAAGTCATCAACCCAAACAGCAATGATATCGTATCCGTTTTTGTCACATCAGAAGAATAGACCATGCTCTTTTATAAGTTGGGTATATCCCGCTTCTTCGACCAAAAAACTTTTGAGGGTCTTGTTCCATTCTCTGCCAGATTGTTTAAGGCCATAGAGAGTATGGATTAAGTGACAAATTCTTCCAGTTCCGTCCTCAAAACCTTTTGGCTGTTTAATATAAATATCTTCGGATAAATTGCCATTAAGGTATGCACCCTTGATATCGACTTGTCCTAATTCTAAGCCGTGGTATGCCGCAATTGCCAGGATAAGACGAAACGAATCAAACCTGATAACTGGAGAAAATGTGTCAGAGTAGTCGTACATGTATCCTTGTGTACATCCTTGGGCCACCAGGCGAGCTTTATACTTAAACAGATTTCCGTTTTCATCATACTTTTTGGTGAATACCCATCGATTACCTATGAAATTTGCTTCGATTGGTGGATCCACTAACTCCCATGTTTGTTTTTCTTTTAAAGTTTCTAGTTCTTTTTCCGCAGCTTCCATCCAATTTTTACAATCAATGTGTTTACGTGCCTCTTGGATGGTATTAGGCAGTTTGTCATCGCCATTTTTAGCCATTAGCCCGTATGCAAAATTTGCAAACTGTGGTGAGTTTGTGTAAAAATCCCCGTTTAGACGCCCTTCTGAAGCAGTGTAGACCAAGTTTCCGGCTTTTGGCTTTCGTATATGTTCTCTGGGATTGAAGCCAGCCAAGTCAGCATAGTCTTTACGGGTAGTTGTTCCTGATGCTGTTGCCAATCTAAGGCATCTTGAAGTCTGGTTTGACTTTTGCAGTTCTAAAATAGGCTTGAAAATATGTGACTTCTCCCCCTCAAGGTTATTTGACTTGTACTGCTGAATTTGAACGGACGGACTAACTGATATCTCTTGAGATTCAATAGTTGATTGCGGTTGATGGATCGTTGAAGTGGTTTTATTTTGCTCAGTAACTTGATCTTGTACAAAATAATAATTCCGAGACACTTTTATCTTCATCGTATTCTGATCATAGTATCTTATCGCTTTCGAACCATCTTCAAAACCAGTGAATATGACTTTGCGTCCCCTTAGTTGTGTCTTAGGTCTGGAAATTTCTTCTAAAATATACACGTCTTTTCCAAATTCTTGAGCCATAGAAAGAATTGGATGAGTCTTAGTCAAAACTTCGATCGGAGTTTTACCGTGTAATGTCGCAGTAGGACTTCGGTTTCTGATCCACGATACATGTAAAACTGCCTCCCCTCATAGAAATTCAGGTAGTTTCTTTTCAATTAACATTGCCCTAGCCAAGTCCATAAGGGTTCGGTTCATTCTTTCAGATAGTCCACTTTGTTGCGGTGAATGAGGTGCAGATGGTTTAAATTCAATGCCTCTTTCTTCTAACCATTCTCTTGTTCCCTCGTATTCAGCAGCGTTGTCTGCTCTAATTTGCTTTGGCCAGCGACCATGTTGTGTGTGAACAAAAGTGCAGTAATTCATCAATTGTTGTTTTACCAATGCTTTGTCTTTTATGAGTTTAACAGATAAATATCTAGTATAGTCGTCAATAAACAAGATGAAATACCGATTTCCTCCTGGTGTTTGTTTGACATTTGGTGATCCCCATACATCTGAATGCGTCAGATCCCCAAATTTTTCTGCGTGTCTTTGAGATTCATGAGGAAAGGGGGCTCGATGTGCTTTAGCAGCGACGCAGCTTTCACAGTTTAGAGACTGTGGGGCTTCTTTTTTGTCTAATTCAATCCCTTTGACCGTGTTCTTGCTAAACAAAATCTTCATTGAAGATAGAGAAATATGACCCAGGCGTCTATGAGCGTCTTCCCATGAAATAGTTGAAGTAGTTACTATATTTGTCACCGGATAATGTGCAATAATTGCTTTCGCATCAACTCGATATAAATTTCCATCAAGTATGCCATTTGCAATTGTATCTCCTTCAGCATTAGAAAATCTGCATCTGTTATTCCCAAAAATGATTTTTCCTCCAGCCTTATCAATCTTCGGCCCAGATATGAGGCAAAATTGTGTTTTTGGCACATATAAAACATACGTCAGCTTGAAATTTTTTATTTTCCCTCCAGCCAAACTATGCATGTGTATTGTACCTATACCTTCTATTTCTGCTGTGAGTCCACCTGTAACGTTAAGTTTTCTCTTACATGGTGCAAAAGTGACGAACATTTCTCGTCGATTGGCAATGTGAGCACTTGCACCAGAGTCTGCTATCCAAGAATCAGAAGACAAAGAATAAGAGGTAAAATGAATATATTCAGGCCCATCTAAAGCCATGTGACTAGAATAGAAGGCATCTTGATCAGCTATTTGTACATTTTGTTCAAGCTTTTCTTCTTCTTTCTTCCGATTGGCCTCCATTTTCTTTTGTCTAGCTATTTGACGCGGTCCTTGGCCTTCCTTTCCCCCTCCTTTGCCGTAGCAATTCTCCCTTGTGTGTCCAGATTTTTTGCAATTTAAGCAAGTCTTTGGGGGGGTATCAGCCACGTTCACATCCTCGGATCTACTCTCTCGTCACATCTCTTCTTCAAAAATTTTGTTTGCGACGTATCTTGAATCTGCTTCTTCAAGATCTTTAATCCCAGCAAAGATTGTAGAGACACAGTTGTCGTATGACGCTGGAAGGGACTTGCTCATCATTATCGCTAACTGGTAGTCTTCGATTATGATACCCATTTCTGCTAACTCCATATGAGTTGCTTGGATATCTCAAATATGCTCCTTTGCAGAAGAGCCTTCAGTACAACGCTTGCTCCAGAATTTCCAAATCAAGTCTACCTTTCCCTGGGCTCCAGTTGACTGGTGAAGACTAGTTAGTATGTCCCACATGTCCGAAGCGGTTTGTGCCGATCTAGCTTGATGATAATCAGCGGGTCCGAGTGAATTTCTAATAATCACCCTTGCGATCTTTTCTCGATAAGTCCAAGCTTCAACTTCATCTTCGTAGATCCCTGCCGGCTTCTTTTCTTTTCCAGTTACAATATCCCACAGGTCGCACATTTCTAGACTATCTCTCATGTGACCTTTCCATGTGTACCAATTAGTTTTGTCTAGTTTCTCAAGGCCGGTGAATAGGGACATGACTTCACAAGGGACAATTGAAAACATGTTATCCCTAAGCGGAGTTGAATTATGTTGTGACAAATGTACCCCTGACCTATCCGGCGGAGT
The DNA here is from genome assembly GCA_028751805.1 of Podosphaera xanthii. Lineage (NCBI taxonomy): Eukaryota > Fungi > Ascomycota > Leotiomycetes > Helotiales > Erysiphaceae > Podosphaera > Podosphaera xanthii. The sequence goes on from JAPWIX010000022.1 coordinate 154,643, forward strand.
TGATTGGTTCGGTGCTTTTTCTTGTCGTAAACGTTCCGGAGATGGAAAAATAATTGATCCAGGCTCAGATTTCCTCTCAGGAATTGTCAAATAATATTCGAACTCGAACTTCTTAACAGCCTTTCGAAATGCTTCACGGGAATTTGCCCATTCAGGTGGAAACCTTGGAGCCATTGATCTTTTCACTTTGCTTTTGCGTTTGGTGATACCTATTGGCATAACTTCTTCTGGTTCTCTCTCAGCAGCTTCATAGATCCTCTCGACTAGATCCTCTTCTAGCTCATCCGTGTAAACATGATTCGAGTCAATAAAATCTCGGAGTTGACTGGCAACCCTAGGATAAATCGACATACTCCGTATATCTGTGACTAATATCAAATTTTGGTGCTGATAACGTGTTCAATATTATATCGGTTATTGAGCAAGATATTATCAACAGACTGAATAATTTATAATTTGGATACACGAATGAATTGATGAGTGTAAGGAGAATATATTTAATTAAGATGGGCTTTTGAATCAGCTTCCAATCTCACGCATATCATAGACAATCTTGATTACAAAGGAAAAACTCATCCTCTTATCATCAGGTAATGTACATAATTTTGTCCATATATGTCCTAGGCATATCAAACCTACGCATTACATGCCTGAAGCATAATGCTCCGGCATGATCTTATTCATCCGGTCAATGACTTGATGCTTAACTGCATTGCATGTTTCGCCATGGTAACTTTTAACAAGTGGCGGGTAGACAATATTAGTAAAGGTAACTTTTAACACTCCCTTCTCCCCAGATTTAAATCCTATTGAAAATGTCTGGAATATCATGAAAGATAAAATACAGTTTTATTTCCCCGAATTAAACAGGCGACGACTGCCAGTTTCAAGGATTCATGCAATAGTCCAAGCTAGCTGGGACTTTATCGCTGATGAACATCTTACGCCACTTCTCGCGAGTATGCATTCGAGATGCCAGGCAGTTTTGGATGTAAATGGGAGGCACACTCGTTTCTAAATTTCGGATTGTTTTTCTGTGTTTTGTCTGAAGTCGCGTGAATAATGATAGAATCCGTAGCATAAACAGGCGTTTCACAGTAAAGATTTGAAAAAAGAATTAAATGAATCCAAATTTGAAACAAAAAAAAAGAATTTCTGAATCTCAGAACATTGTTCACTATAGTTTGATAAAATAAAAAGCAATTTTCACATACAAATCAGAGTTTTATTTTAAGATAGCTGCCTATTTGAGATAGAATATTCTAATTCCCTCACCAAAAACCCCTGTCACGCTAATGCAATGTCGTAGACTTTGGCTTGTAGTATTGTACAGAGAGACAAGGGTAAGTTAACAAAGGCTAGGCAGTAAATTCTTTTTACTCCAATAGTATAAACATATGAATATTATTGAAAAATAATTGATTGAAAGATTGCTTCCATTTGTGTTTTCTAAAAGTTTCTAGATTATCTTTAATGATAATGTTCCAATCACCAAACTGAATACATCCAACTGTTTTGTGTAAAAATATTGTATGCGCTATTGAGGAATATCTTAACGCGTGTTAGGCTTGGTGTTTCACTGTATATCAAGTTGGAACAATTTGGTGGCTGTAGAGAGGAGTAAAGTGGGAGTTGTTTATTACTCCCACCCCAAACTATATATAAAATTGTCAGGAAAGCCTCTACTGTATAAAATATATATGGAGATTGCCAGGTCATAGTGTTCTATGATTCTGGTCTGGCCTTTTAGCCGAGTGGTGATGCATCTATCTTGTGTATCATGTAGGATGGCAACCTTTAGCCTGACACCCACCACTTGTCCTCTGTGTCTCCCCACGCTGTCTACATACCGCTTATGACAAAAATTATCTAATAAAACGAGTTGGTGATTGTGTGTTAATACGGACTAGCGTATAATATGACATACAACGGTCATAGCGCAGAATGATAACCAGAGTAGTAATGGCTCTACAAGTTACATTCCTTGCAGATCACACCAATTAGTAGAACTAATTTCAACACCTCCAACCAAGGCTAGCCAGTCAAACCAGTCCTGTCAACAACCGAGCACCAACCATCAAGTTCAAACTCTGCCCAGAAGGAGCACAACAAAAAACTAAATTCATGTTATCACCCTGGCTCTAACTAAGGGTAGTTCAGTCCCAGCTTATAAATCTACACAAGTAAGGGACAAGGTAAATAAAGCTATGGGTAAGATAGCTATTTCTCGGGTTCATACTTCTCCAAGAAACAACATTGTACTTACTTGTCTCCAATCCACCCCAGAGGAGCTCCTAGAAAACCAACCCAAGTGGGAAAAAGTTTTCGCTGACTGGCCTGTAAGTAAGGCTCAGAAAGTTGAGATCTGGCCTAACGTGGTCATTCATGGGTTTTCTTCTTACCTATCAATTGATGACATTCCTCAAGAAATTTCTTCTTTCAATCCAAAAATTTCTGTACAAGGCAAGCCAAGATGGCTTACTGGGCCACCTAAGACTGAACATGGCTCTATAGTCATGAAAGTTATCTCAGAAGCCGAGAAAGCCCAAGTTCTCCAATCAGGAGTGCTGATTGGTGGTCTTTTGCTGAGGGCAGTTAATTACAAAACCAGCAATGAGAAGACTCTATGTTGCACATGTCTTAAGTATGGACATCTTCAGCTTCTGTGTAAGAGGAAACAAGTATGTGCTATATTTGTAAAGGACCACAAAACCTCAGATCACAGTTGCTCAACATGCAAGGCCTCTGCTAACTGCCTTCACTACCCAACTAAATGTTCTAACTGCAAATCTTCATCTCATACTGCTTTTTAGAAAAAGTATTGTGAATTTTATAAGGCACTCTTATGATAGAACAATTCAAATTCTGACAATACAATGTTGCCAAAGGGAGGTTAATTACACAATCCCTCTTTGAAGTTGCCCTGTCAAATAAAACTGATGTCATTTTTGTTCAAGAACCCTTCGTGTATTTCAATTCTTCTATTCATGCTTTTACTTCACTGTCTCATCCAGCCTATCATCTGATCCTACCTAGGTCAAGTGCAGGTATCAAACCAAGGGTGGCTACTTATTTTAATAAAAATAGTGCGGTTGATATATCAGCAAGGATTGACCTCTTATCTGACACTGATATGCAAGTCTTTGAAGTATATACATGTTCTGAAACTTTCTTTATCTTTCATGTTTACAATAAAAAGTCTTCTCCAATGGCAGAGGTACAAACTACAACTCTACAAAGGCTCTTTTAGTTGAATATCAATATATTCAAACCTTTTCTCTTCTTAGGTGATCTAAACCTACACCACCTATGGTGGAATCTCTTGATCACCAATCCTTCTTCATCTTCTTCTGATCTTGTTCAATTCTTAGAAAGTCACAGGGCAAGGCTCCTGATAGACTCCCAAGTAATAGAAGAGTATAGAGGAACATTTCATAGACAAAATAGCAGGAACACATCTATCATAGACCTAGCCTTTGTTGCTGGCTTCCAGAAGCTTAAGTGGTATAACTGGCATTATGGAGAGAGCACTGGCTCAGATCATGAGGTAATTCTGTTTAAAGCAACCTTCTCAGCCCAAATTAGTTCTGGTCCCTGCCTACCTCCAAGATCTAATATAAAGAAGGCATACCGGGAGATCTATGCCAAAAACCTACAATCTCTCGAACCCTTGTTTTTATCCCAGCTCAATTATGCAATTTATCCCAAGGAGTCAGACAAAGTAGCACGTCTCCTTCAAGATTTAATTATCAAAGCATCACAGAATGCTATTCCTCAGTCTAAGCCATCTTGCCACTCAAAAGCCTGGTGGACTAATGAACTTACCAACCTAAGAAAGGACTATCATTCAAAAAGAAGAACCAAGAAGTCTTGATATGCTACTGACATTGAGGAAGCTAGAATTTCTAGGAAGAACTGTTCCAGAAAAATTAGCTTTACTAAAATGGCTCACTGGGAGGAGTTGTTACAGGCTGTTGCCATGTTTAGTTGTAACTGGAGTTTATCCGGTTCGGTTAAACCTCTAGCCCTCAAGTGCACCTTTCGGCGAGGCTAGCAAAACAAGTGAGGGAAGCCGCTTATGTAAACACTATACTAGTGACGCGAGATACAGCATACAGTATATGTACTTAGTTGTAGAGATCACGTAGGCTTCTTCCTGCATACAGACATTAGCGAACAGCTACCGTAGCATCTCCTCTTACAGGAGTTCCTAGCTGGAGCTATGGATAAGAGTTAATTCAAAGCTTTTAGTTACTCTAACCCCAGGTTGTTTCAACCTTTACTGATCCCGACTTTAAAATATAAGGATTCCATGGGCATCGATAGAACAGCAACAACTTTTGCAGATAAGTATACTGCCCTAGTTAGCACTTCGTTTCCAGTAAAAGCATCTATTATAAATGAGGATCCTCTTCCAAACTCTGTTAATAATGCTATTGCGGTATCCACACCAACAATCAGTCTATTAGCAAGTACCCAGTGGGACTGGCCAGAACTCTCTCTTGATGAATTTCTTCAGGCAATACCTGAGAAGAAAATAGCCCCTAGGAGTGATAGCATCAATTGGTCAATGATCAATAAAGCTGTTCACTGTCTACCTCAATTCTTTCTTAAGGCTTATTCAATTCTTTTTCAATGCGGCAAACATACATCAGTATGGAAGGAAGCGATTGGCAAAATTTATTCCCAAGAGGAGTAAGCCTGACTATTCCATACTTAAGGCTTACAGGCCAATTTCACTCACTTCATGTTTGTCAAAACTTTTGGATAGAATCTTTTCACTCAGAATTTCATATCTGGCAAATGTCTCACCCAGACTTCTCCATCCCAGCCAGATAGGAGGGAGAAACAGAGGTCTGCAATCAATGCAGTTCTCGTACTCCAGCAATTTGCGGACAAAAATATGGCAGAAAACAAAGTTGTATCCTGCGTAATTCTAGATATTATGGGAGCTTTTGACAGACTTCAACCTGAAAAACTTCTCCGAATCTTGAATAGGAAATAACTTCCAGTTATGTTTATTTCTTGGGTATCATCATTTCTAACAGGGGGGAGAATATCTCTCTTATTCAATGGCCAGCTAAGTCATTCTTTTTCTGTTATAGGGGCACCTCAAGGAAGTCCTATTTCTCCTTTATTATTTTAGCTATCAATAAGCGAACTATTTTCATCATCTCCACAAGCTTTATTTCTTGAACTTTCCTATGGGGATGATATTTGTATTTCTGTTGCTTCTAAGTCTGTCAAAAATAACATCATGGTCCTCAAAGAAAAGTTGTAAGCACTCTTTTCCAAGGCAGATTCTTTATCAATTGTTTTTGAAATGTCCACGTCGGAACTTATACATTTCTGTAAGAAGAAAATACACTACTTGAATTCCTTAGAGTTAGATAATCTGACTCTGAATCCTAGCACTTCAGTCAAGTGGCTAGGCATCTGGCTCCAACACACATTTTCTTTTAAAATCCACGTGGAAAAAAGGTTACACCTAGCACATGTGAAGGGACCAAAGGGCGAGGTACACGCGAGTCAATGGTTACAAGCTGTTAATTATTTTATTCTAAAGAGCTAAACTGTAGAAGGTCCATCTTAGTTGATATACATGTTTTATGACGCTAGTACCATTAAGCGAACCTCGTGACCAGACTAGTGTCGGCAATGCGTCGACATAATCCCAATAGGCACTAGCCTGTTACATTATCCCTCTTCTTTCTATAGTTGCTTGAATAAACCCAAACTTGATCGAGTCCTTTTGAACTGATTTTTCTTATAAACGTTTTGATTTTCGGCAAATTTTGCCCGATGGATGCGTGATGTCGGAAGTTACGGGTTTATTAAGTCGTGGCTTAGGGCCCGTTGTTGGACCTGTATTCTCCTCCCCAACATCATCACCTATGCCAAATTTCTGTTCAAATACATCCAGAGCGACTGTATTTTCAAATTCTTCTCGAGGTTCCCAGGATAAGTCTTGATAGCCTTCCAATTTTACCAGGACTTGCCGCTGAAATTCTCTGCCCACTTTCTTTGACCTTGACCGACAGATTTTTTGCACGAAATGCTCTGGCGCCCCAGATTCGGCCGTAGGTGGCGGTTGCAAATCATCTCTAAGCTGAGACGGTAGGGGATCTGTATTGGCTATTTTTAAGAGATCCACGTGGAAGCGAGGATGGATATTGCTTGGTACATCTAATTCCACTACGTGGGGTGAGACTACTTTGGTGACTTGGTACTTAGCATTCAACCACGAGAGTTTTTTTGATTGTTGTGGAGTCTGGATATTTTTCAGATTTAACCACACTTTATCACAACTTTAAACAAAATTGCTGTTTGACGATGTTTGTTAGCACTATCTTCCATTCTTTGCTGCGATACCGCCATGGCTGCTTGTGCGAAGTCTTATCCTTCTCGCAGGCGATCTACAAATATTTCTGCTCTACGCGAAGAACGCGATCCTTGTTTAGGTTCAACTTGCTGGATAGGTTCCACGTGATATCCATGAGTCAAGAAGAAAGGACTTATTCCGGTAGAGTTTTCCCTGTTGTTGATAGCTAGCATTGCCATTGGTAGGAGTTTAGGCCAGTCGTATTGAGCATATGTAACAAAGGCTCGTAAGTAGGCTTCTTGATTAGCCCGCTCTGTTGTACTATCCGTTTCAGGGTGAAAGGCTGTTGAAAGCCTTCGTTTGATTTCGACAAGTTGACAGAGTCTGGTCCAGAAATCGCTAGTCCAGTTTGAGCCCCTATCAGAGGTTATAAATTTGGGAAAGCCATGGAATCGAAAATGACACTGTACAAAGGTCTCTGCACAGCGATCGGCGTCCATTGTAGTCATCACTTCAAGAGTCACGCTTTTAAGAAGCCTGTCACAGATAACCATAAGATATCTAGGGTCTTCAGACGTTTTTTGAGGTAGTTCCGTCATAAAATCTATTGATAGCTCACTGTAGAAGCGCTCTGGGACCCGTAAAGGCTTTAGCAAACCCTTTCGTTTCTCTCTCCACAAGTGAGAACGCCCACATACATCACAATTTCTGCAAAATATTCGCATCATCTGTAACATACCATGCCAATGAAAATCCCTGCGCAGGATAGCAAATGTGCTATCTCTTCCTGGGTGGCCCGTGATATGAGATTCATGAGCTCTCTGGATGAGGGCCGTTTGAAGGGGCTCCCAAGTTGATATAATAAGTCTTTCCCTAAATTTTAGAGCTCCTCTTGAATCAAGCTCATATTCTGCCTTAGATAATTTCCAATCTGCGCAACCAGGCGGGAAAGACCGCTGATCCGTACAAGCTGCTTCGTACAACATCTTGGGAGATTTGTCAACTTTTATGCCTTTATCCCACAGCTTTTGCAGGTCGACTTCCTCAAAAATTTTCTGTCCCAAAGGTATACCCTCAAATGAGCAGGCAACGACCTCAGGTTGAGCTGTGTTTATTAAATTATTCAGTACATGGACTGCTTTCCTATCCACCCCCTGCTTCGGAGGCATCCATTCATCTTTTAATAATTGCATCTCCCTGTTTTTCAAGCTCTCATCGTCATGCAGATTCGGCATGTCTTGTTCACGTCGGGATAAGGCGTGTCAGAGGTTGTAAGCTACTTAGTCATGTGACAGGGGTTGGAGCCACATTGTGGCGTTAGATATTCTGGCTGTTTCTCTGTAGCTCTACAAACTTCTTTATTATCCCATTCCGGAAATATGTTTATGGGCCACAATGACCTGGGGAGTTCTGGTGGATTCTATGGTGTTCTATGGTATTCTATGATGCCCCTTGTTGTTCTATTTACCTGTGCAGGAGTTCTAGATGGTTCTTTCAGTGGCTTGTTGGACCATGTCCTAAAATGTATATATAGCTGTCCTTACTGTACCTCTGAAGTCTCTAGATCAGAGTCTTGTATTTATCTTTACTTATTGAAGAATCTGTTTGAAATCTGAATCCTATCGATTACACTACCATTGTGGTTACTGTTCTTCTGGACCATTGTTATAGCTATTGTTGTCACTATTGTCCTTGTTATTGTTATCGTGTTTACTGTTGTTGTTAGTGTTATTGCCATCTCCCTGTTATTGTTATTGCTATTGTTGCTGTTACTATTATTGTTGTTGCTTATCTATCATTGCCCCAGTTACTGATATTGGTACTTATTTTCTATTGTCAGCGTCGTCTTTGGTATTAATCATGCACCGTTCTGACATTACTCTGATCTCTCTTTTATTTTTTTTTTATTATGGCTGAATCTCAGAGGAATCATATGGATGTACTGAATGAACTCACTGGGGTTACTGATCTCAACCAGTTCCTTCAAGGAGTACAGCAGAATCCGGAGGCTGTTATTGGCGCTATTAGAGCTCTTGCTCAGCAAAATCAGGAACTTTGTGCTACGGCAGCTCAAGTGCAGGCCGCTGAGCAGAATCTAGCTCAGAAGGATCAAATACTCATGGCAACATCCGAAAACTTACAGAGCGCCCGAGAGAGGATATGTATGCTAGAAAAAAAGGTCTCATCGTCCAACTCAGCCAGTAATATACAGACTCAAGTTTTGAATCGGCTCGCTGGTGCTATCGAGAATTGGAAACTTCAATCGACAAGCTCAACACTAATTCCCCGTTCCGCTTTATTACCTGACTCCGCTAAATTTCATGGAGATAAAGCAAAGTTCTCAACCTGGAAGGAAGGAATTCTACTGAAGCTGAATTCGAATGCAGACCATTACCCATCAGAGCAATCGAAAATGATCTACGTATATTCTATGATGGATGAGGACTGTCAGGCTCATCTGCACAATTGGGTAAAAGATGGGGTAATGAGATTCCCTTCGCTTACAGAAATGATGAAATAACTGGCAATCATTTTTGATGATCCAAACCGGGTTAGAGAAGCAGTCACTAGGCTACACAGGAACAAGCAAAAGAATAAGCCCTTTTCTAGTTGGATTGCCGAGATACGCAGAGATGCTGTAATCGCGGGATATGAAAACACTCAAGCACTCACAGACATTGTGTTTTTGAATATTAGCCTGGAGCTTCAACGTGCGTTGATTCATGAGAAAGATATTGATTCCCTAGGATTTGATGAAGCTATATCCAGACTTCAAGATATCGATAATAGACAACGTAGATTCTCTGAATTAGCAGCAGCCTCTCGCTATCGAGGTTCTTCGCCATTTCAAGGAAGTTCAAGTCAATCGAATCAGTTGACAACTACTCTAGGTGGTGATGCAATGGATCTCTCTGCCTCAAACCATCTTCCTCGGGGGTCTATGACGAAAGAAGAAAAGGAACGTCGTCGGAGGCTTGGGTTATGCTACTATTGTGGAAAGGGGTCCACCGCGCAGTCGAGTGTAACTTACTGAAACAGTTCAGACCTCCGATAGATAACCGTTCTGTGGAGCTTTCTAAGAGCAGTGGTACGTCTCAGTAGGGAAAAGAGTAAGCTCTTCGAAAAGTCGCCCGAGGAGCTCTCCTTTGGATTTAGTGTTGTCTTCTATTGCAGTTAACGGTAGGAATTGGGAAAAAACTAGTCATTTTGTTATAAATTGTTCAATAAAAAGTCATAATTCAAACTCTTCACCTGCCTTTGCATTGATTGACAGTGGTGCTTCCGCCTACGGATTTGTAGACACTAAATTCGCGCATGACAATACTTTAGAGATGATTCCCCTCAGAAGACCACGATTGTTAAGGGTTTTCGATGGGACAGAATCGGTGTCTGGCCAAATCTCCTATATGGCAAAGGTTGTCCTTGATATTGACGGTCATACAGAAATTATATTATTATTTGTGACCAAACTGGCATACTTTGACGTAGTTCTGGGTCTCCCCTGGCTACAATATCACGATCCTGAAATTCAATGGGCTGAAGAGACCATGAGATTTGGTAGCTCCGTGTGTCAAAAACATTCGGTTCATCCGCCCATAATAGTTCATGCAATATCTCCGAATGAAGTCCGACAGCTAAGAAATTCGACTCAGGAGTCTTTATCCTCCAAGGAATTATCCAGAATTAAAGTCTGTGAAGAGGAAGCTTGGGAGGAATTCTTGCCTGATGCAGATCAGACTGTGATGTCAATATAGATAGAAGATATTCAGGAAGCTTTTGTCAGGGATCATAAGGGCTTTAGCTAATATGAAGGTCATGTGACTTGTTGAACTGCCACCAAGGTTCCAGCAGCTTCCACTGCCTTCCGTATCTTCCTCTGTATTTCTATTCTTTTCATGTTCTGGAAAGTTCTTCTCTGGATGGTCTGGACTCATTCTGGCGTTCTAAGGTATTCGATTTGTTTCCATGTATTTGCAAGGGGCTTGACATGCAGGGGGCCTGGAAGTTGTATTTATTGTCATGCTTCTTGTACTTTAGTGAGATAGTTTCGAGTCTTGTATCTTCAGTTACTTCCACCCAAGTAATTAGTTGTCAATATCCTCTGTAGTTCTTAATCACATCAATCCATCAGTCACGTCCACGCTCAGGTCACGTCCACGCCCAAGTCACGTCCACGCCCAAGTCACGTCCACGCCCAAGTCACGTCCACGCCCAAGTCACGTCCACACCCAAGTCACACCAGATTCACGTCAGCGCTTGACATTACTCGAAACTCTCTACAAACCCATCATGTCGTCGTCTGAGATGGCAATTGACCCTCCAGATCAAGTCAATCAATTAGATCAATTGCTGAGAGAAGTTAATGGAATGACGGATCCTTCTCAATTTGTTAAGGGTGTGAATGCCAAGCCTGCCCTGATGCTCGATTTAATTCAAAGATTATCCGAACGCCATGTCGATTTTATCTCACAGAAAGATCAACTTGATAAAGCCAACAGTCGCATCCAGGAACTTGAGAGTCGGAATTTGCAGAATACCAATAAGAGGTCTTCGCGTGACGCAGAGGGACTTCTGGGTAAGCTCGTAGACATACTAGGATCAAGAAGCCAAGAGCCTATGCTGCGAACCTCAGAAATACGTGATTCTGAGCCCTTCTCTGGAAACAAGAAAGATTTTGCCTCTTGGAAAGAATCTGTGATGCTAAAGCTTAATGTGAACGCCACCTGTTACCCATCTGAGCAATCTAAGATGGCATACATTTATTCACAGTTGGGGCCCAATAGTAAGGTTCATTTACAGCCATGGCTGAAGGATGGAGTCTTAACTTTCGCGTCTCTGGCTAAGATGTGGGAGCAGCTTACAATTATCTTTAGCGATCCCAATGTTAAACGTGACGCTGCCAATAGACTACATGCTAACTTCCAACTTAACCGCCCATTTTCTAGTTGGATCGCTGAGATACGCCGGGACGCAACCATTGCTGGATATGATGTCGACTCTTTCCAACTACGAGACCTGGTGTTTTACAATATGAGCATCGATCTTAAGAAAGCTCTCGTTCACGAAAGAGATATCGATGATCTCAATTTTGATGAAGCAGTTTCTAGACTGCAGGACATCGATAACAGACAACGCACCTTGTCAAGTTTTTTATCTCGCAACGGTAACAGACAGCCACCTAGCCTCCCTTGGGCGCTTCCTAGTCCCAATCAGCCGCGTCCAAACCAGGTGGCTCCCGATGCTGGTGACCCGATGGATTTATCCGCCTCAGGCTTACAAAGAAATGGTTCAGTATCTCAGGAAGAAAGAAACCGTCGTCGAGTACTTGGCCTTTGTTACTATTGTGGAGAAGCTGGGCATAAATCTTGGAATTGTCCAAAAAAGCCGTCACGTCCTCCGTTTGTGGGACGCTCTGTTGAATTACTTGATGAGGGATCTATGACAGAGTCGGGAAAAGCCTCAGCTCCTTGAAAAGTCGCCCAAGGAGCTCTAGTTTAAACTTAGTTATATCATCCGTAGCCGTCAAGGGAAGGCCATGGGAGAAGACAGGCCACTTTGTCATAAGTTGTTTAATTAGTAATAAAAATTCTTCTCCAGTATCTTCCCTCGCTCTCATTGACAGTGGTGCTTCGGCATATGGATTTATAGATTCTAAGTTTGTGCGCAGCCATAACTTAACCCTAATCCCGTTGAGGAGACCTCGCACCCTAAAAGTTTTCGACGGATCTGAGTCCATATCTGGTGAAATACTACATATGGTAAAGGTTGAACTAAACATAGGTGGACATTTAGAAATTATCTTGTTGTTCGTGACGACTCTAGCGTATTTTGATATTGTTCTTGGTCTACCATGGCTTCAGTACCATAATCCTGATATCAGATGGGCCGAAGAGACAATTCAGTTCAAGGACCGAAATTGTGTCAATCATATATTAAATCAGTCAAGGGTAGTTCACGCATTATCACCAAATGATGTCCGGTTACGAAGAGAGGCTTCTACTAAAAATTTTGACCCTATTAATCAAGCAGAGATCTGCGACCCTGAGAATTTCAGCAAGTCTGTTCTGCAGAATAAAGAAACTATCATGGCGATATCAATTGTGGACATCGAGGAGGCTCTAAGGGAAAAGCCTAAGGTTGACCCATCGGAAAAGCTACCAAAGATTTATCACGAATACCTGCCAGTATTTTCCAAGGACGAAGCTGATAAATTGCCTCCTCACAGAACAAGTGATCATCGTATAATCTTGAAATCAGGTTCGGAGGCACCATGGGGCCCATTATATAGTATGTCAAGAGAGGAACTTGAGGTTTTAAAAAGTATATCAGGAAAATTTAGAAAAAGGATTCATTAGACCTAGTTCGTCTCCAGCATCCTCACCGGTTTTATTTGTAAAAAAACCAGGAGGCGGCCTAAGATTTTGTGTGGATTACAGGGCCTTGAATGAAATAACAATCAAGAATCGGTATCCTATACCCCGTATTCAAGAGACTTTGTCACTTCTAAGGGAAAGCCAAGTTCTTTACCAAGTTAGATGTTATTTCAGCCTTCAACAGATTACGTATTGCCAAAGGTGATGAATACCTGACTGCCTTCCGGACCCGGTTTGGACTATATGAATATTTAGTAATGCCGTTTGGGCTTGCTAATGCTCCTAGTTCTTTCCAAAATTACATTAATGATACATTGAAAGGCTATCTGGACGAATTCTGTACAGCTTATATTGACGATATACTTATCTTTAGTGAAACCTTTGAAGACCATCAAAACCATGTGAAAAAGGTACTTGCTCGTCTTATGGAAGCTGGGTTACAGATAGATATAAGGAAATGTGAATTTCATGTAAAGCACGTCAAGTTTCTTGGACTTGTCATTACTACAGAGGGTATTAAAATGGACCCTTCTAAGTTAGAGGTAATTGAGAATTGGAAACCTCCCGAAACCACCAAGGAAATTTTTAGATTTGTCGGATTTATTAACTTTTACCGCCGATTTATTTTCAATTTTGGATCTATAATTATGCCCATAACGGATTTGATGAAAAAGACGTTTTTTTTCTTGGGGTCCGGCCCAGAATGAAGCATTCAAACTTATTAAGTCAAAATTTAGAGAGGATGTTGTTCTTAAGCACTTTGACTGGGACAGGCCTGCCCGCCTTGAAACAGACGCTTCAGATCGTGCTACGGGTGGAGTTTTGTTGCAGCCAGATGACGTCGGTAACTGGAAGCCTGTCGCTTTCTTTTCTCGGAAGATGAGTCCTGCCGAATCTAATTACGAGATATATGACAAAGAGCTTCTCGCAATTGTCCAGGCATTTGAGGAATGGCGTCCTGAGCTGGAAGGATCGCCGGACTCAGTCGAGGTGGTCACCGACCATAAGGCTTTAGAATATTTCATGAAGTCACGGCTACTTGGCCGTCGCCAAGCGCGCTGGAGCGAATTTTTGTCGCGATTCAATTTCAAGATTTGTTACCGCCCGGGGGCCCAGAACGGTCCAGCTGATGCACTTTCCCGACCAGGTGGTGACGCTGATCCGAAACTAAAAGGGTTCTTAGAACAGCGTCTCCTCAAACCAGAAAATCTTTCACCAGGAATGGGAGACATTCAGTTGATGACCAACGAACTAATCGAGGATGATGAGAGTGTAGTGGAGCCAGACCAGACAGAGAATGCGGTTATTAATCATTCCAAGAAGACAATGTGCTTTGTAGAGCGTATCCGTCGAGTGGCCCTATCCGACGAATCTATAGCATCTGTAGTTAAAGCTCTACAAGATCAAGGAACGCCTAGGGTCAAAAATTTTACTCTTTCAGAGTGTGTTTGGAAGGACAGTCTGCTATACTATCGTGATGCTATAGTAGTACCACAGTGCGATCAAGATAAAACCTTACCAACTGATTTGATTACGTCATTTCACGATTCGCCGGCTTCAGGTCATCAAGGAGCTGCAGCAACTTACGCGACAATTACGAGAACATTCTTTTGGCCTGGAATGCTATCGCAAGTGAAAAGATTCGTAAGAAATTGTCACACCTGCTCTAGAATAAAACCCTCTCGTGAAGGCACTCAAGGCCTTCTCCGCCCGCTCCCTGTGGCAAAGGAAAGATGGCGTCACGTGGCTCTAGATTTTATTGTGGACTTACCAGCGAGCAAAGACTGGAATAATCAAGAGTACAATGCCATGCTTGTGATAGTTGATCGAATGACAAAACAGGTACATATTGTTCCCTGCAATGATTTGTCAACACGGAATACGGCATATTTATTTTATAAGGAATGCTTTCGACTTCATGGCCTTCCTGATTCAATTGTCTCAGATCGCGGTACACAGTTTACAGCCGAGTTTTGGAAATGGCTTTGTAGGCTTCTCGAGATAGATCAACGCCTCTCAACTGCTTATCATCCACAAACCGATGGGCAAACTGAAAGAATGAATGCACGAATCGAGCAATACTTGAGAGCTTATGTTAATTACGCACAGAATGACTGGACCCGCTATCTGCCCTCGGCTGAATTCGCCATCAACAACCATGATTCTCAAGTAACTGGTGTGTCGCCATTCATGGCCGTATACGGTCTGCACCCTAGATCAGGAAATGAACTTTCTCCCTCACTTTCAGGTTCCCCAGTGCCAGCATCATTACGCTTCGAGCGCTTAGATGCAGAAAACTTAGTACAGAATGCTAAGAATGTCGAAAAATTTGTGGTTGAAAATATAAAGTTGCATTCCGCTGAATACGAAGAACAGGCCAACAAGAATAGAACCGCGGCCCGAAACTTTAAAGCCGGAGATCTTGTTTGGCTAAACTACAGAAATATCAAAACACTTCGACCATCAAAAAAGCTTGATTTCAAAAAAGGGGGGCCATTCAAAATCATTGAACCCATCGGTAAATATGCATTTAAATTAGAGATACCTAAGTCGGCCAGGGTTCATCCAGTTTTTCATGTGTCTCTGCTCACCCCTGTGGCGTCTGATCCTCTACCCGGTCAGGTTTCAGGCCCACCTCCACCATTAGTAGCCAATAGTGATGACCCTGAATATGAGATTGAAAAGATAATCGGGTCACATTGGAAGGATAGTCAATTATGCTATCTTGTTTGTTGGAAGGGATATGGTCCTGAGGATGACTGGAGCATCCCGGCGTCTCAAGCTGAAGGATTTAAGGATTTGGTAAAAAATTTTCATGAGCTGAATCCGTTGGAGCCACGCCCTTCTGACCCGCCACCTTTCTCAAAATAAAATAACAACAAGCCTCGCAGGAGCTCGGCTCGTCAGCGGGGGGGATAATGTCAGGGATCATAAGGGCTTTAGCTAATATGAAGGTCATGTGACTTGTTGAACTGCCACCAAGGTTCCAGCAGCTTCCACTGCCTTCCGTATCTTCCTCTGTATTTCTATTCTTTTCATGTTCTGGAAAGTTCTTCTCTGGATGGTCTGGACTCATTCTGGCGTTCTAAGGTATTCGATTTGTTTCCATGTATTTGCAAGGGGCTTGACATGCAGGGGGCCTGGAAGTTGTATTTATTGTCATGCTTCTTGTACTTTAGTGAGATAGTTTCGAGTCTTGTATCTTCAGTTACTTCCACCCAAGTAATTAGTTGTCAATATCCTCAGTAGTTCTTAATCACATCAATCCATCAGTCACGTCCACGCCCAAGTCACGTCCACGCCCAAGTCACGTCCACGCCCAAGTCACGTCCACACCCAAGTCACGTCCACGCCCAAGTCACGTCCACGCCCAAGTCACGTCCACACCCAAGTCACACCAGATTCACGTCAGCGCTTGACACTTTAATGGATAAACCAAGGATTGATCCAGCAGAAAAGTTGCCCATAGTCTATCACGATTTTCTTCAAGTGTTCTCTAGAGATGATGCAGAAAAAATCCCGCCACATAGACCTAGCGATCACCAGATTATCCTTAAGCCAGGTGCTGAGCCACCATGGGGCCCTCTCTACGGAATGTCCCGGGAGGAACTGCTAGTTTTGAAAAAGTATATCCGCGAGAACCTAGAGAAAGGCTTTATTAGACCAAGTACTTCGCCTGCATCTTCTCCCGTGCTATTTGTTAAGAAGCCTGGTGGCGGCCTACGATTTTGCGTTGACTATAGGGCGCTTAATGATATTACAATAAAGAATCGTTATCCTATACCCCGAATCCATGAGACCTTAACTCTTCTTGGAAAAGCTAAATATTTTACTAAGCTTGACGTTATTTCTGCTTTCCATCGAATGCGTATTGCCGAAGGCAACGAATACCTAACTGCTTTCCGGACGAGGTTTGGCTTATACGAATATCGAGTGATGCCTTTCGGGCTTGCCAACGCTACAAGCTCCTTCCAAAATTACATTAATGATACCTTGAAAGACTATCTCGACGAGTTCTGCACGGCTTATATAGATGATATTCTTATTTTCAGTAAAACTCCAGATGAACATCAAAAGCATGTCAGGAAAGTCCTTTCTCGACTATTGGAGGCAGGCCTGCAGATCGATATTAAAAAATGTGAATTCCACGTCCAGTCAGTGAAGTTTTTAGGTCTTATCATTACAACTAATGGTATAAAAATGGACCCTGCGAAGCTACAAGTCATTGAAGATTGGCCGGCTCCAAAAAACATAAAAGAAATTCAAAAATTTATTGGTTTTGCAAACTTCTACAGACGTTTCATCAACAAATTTAGTTTCATTGTCTCACCACTGACTGATTTACTGAAGAAAGATTCGTCTTTTAGTTGGGGATCGTCTCAAGAAGCAGCGTTTACAGCCATTAAAAAGAAATTCTCTGAAGATATTGTCTTACAGCATTTTAATTGGGACAAACCAGCAAGACTTGAGACTGATGCTTCCGATCGGGGTACTGGTGGAGTATTATTGCAGCCGGATAGCTTGGATGTTTGGAGACCGGTAGCATTCTTCTCGAAGAAAATGAGTCCCGCTGAAGCCAATTATGAAATTTACGATAAGGAACTCCTGGCAATAGTCCAGGCATTTGAGGAATGGCGTCCTGAGCTTGAAGGCTCCCAGGACCCAGTAGAAGTCATAACAGATCACAAGGCCCTTGAATATTTCATGAAATCTCGACTTTTGAGTCGCCGGCAAGCTCGCTGGAGCGAATTTCTGTCACGTTTTAATTTTAAAATTTGTTATCGCCCGGGTACTTTGAATGGACCAGCTGATTCACTTTCACGACCGGAGACAGTAGACCCAAAATTAAAGACATTTTTAGAGCAACGACTCCTTAAACCTCGTAACCTATCGCCTGGGATGGATCAAAATTTATTGGCTAATGCATTAATGGAGAAAGATAGTGAGCTCAAAAACTTAGCTTCTAAACCTGCTACGCTTGATACCTCAGATGGTTTGTCAACTTCTCTGAGCTTTTTGGATCGTATTCGCCGGGCTTTACCACACGATGAATCTTTGACAGCTGTTATAAAAGCCTTGAGTGACCAGAATGGTCCAAGAGTGCGTAACTTCACTTTAGCCGAATGTAGATGGGATAATGGGATGCTCTACTACCGCAATCGTGTCGTCGTGCCTCAGTGCGGCTATGACAAAGAACTACCAACGGAAATAATTAACTCTTTTCATGACTCACCAGCATCAGGACATCAAGGTGCAGCGGGCACATATTCCACAATTTCAAGAATATTTTTCTGGCATGGTATGTTAATGCAAGTGAAGAGATATGTGAGAAATTGTCATACGTGCTCGAGAATTAAGTCTTCGCGAGAAGGAACCCAGGGCCTTCTCAGGCCACTACCCATAGCTACAGAGCGGTGGCAACATATTGCAATGGATTTTGTTGTTGATTTGCCTTTGAGCAAGGATTGGAATGGCAATGAGTTCACCTCGGTCCTTGTTGTTGTTGATAGAATGACAAAACAAGTTCATATTATCCCTTGTAACGATCTTTCAGCAAGAAATACAGCTTATTTGTTCTACAGAGAATGCTTTCGCTTGCACGGCCTACCTAATTCAATAGTTTCAGATCGCGGCTCTCAATTCACATCAGAGTTTTGGAAATGGCTCTATAAACTTCTTCAAGTCGACCATCGATTGTCAACAGCCTATCATCCCCAGACTGATGGCCAAACGGAAAGAATGAATGCTCGGGTAGAACAATATCTACGTGCCTATGTTAATTATGCACAAGATGACTGGATCCAGTATTTGCCATCTGCTGAATTTGCGATTAACAACAATGACTCTCACTCTACTGGTATTTCTCCATTCTTAGCAGTATACGGGCTTCACCCAAGATCAGGATCAGAACTCTCGTCTCCGCTAACAGGGCCGCCAGCTCCTGCTGGAATACGTTTTGAGCGTTTAGATGCCGAAAAACTCCTACAAAACGCTCGTCAGGTAGAGAATTTTATGATACAGAACATGGAGTATCATTCTGCAGATTATGAGGAACACGCCAACAAGAAGAGAACTGCCGCGAGAAACTTTAGAGCTGGTGATAAGGTCTGGCTGAATTACAAGAATATCAAGTCTTTGCGTCCATGTCGAAAGTTAGACTTTAAGAACGGAGGCCCTTTTAAAGTAATCGAACCGGTGGGAAGTTATGCTTATCGATTAGAATTACCCCAGACCGCTAAAATTCACCCAGTCTTTCACGTTTCTTGATTATCTCCCGTATATAGCGATCCTCTTCCAGGACAAACTTCAGGTCCCCCACCAGTACTGGACGCCGAAAGTAGTGATCAGGAATATGAAGTTGAAAAAATAATTGGTTCTCATTGGCAAAATGACGAGCTCCATTACTTAGTTCGTTGGAAAGGATATGGACCAGAAGACGACTGGAGCATACCAGCTTCTCAAGCTGAGGGGTTTGAGGATTTGGTTAGGGAGTTTCACGAACTTAATCCCCATGAGCCAAAGCCTGGTGATCAAAAAAATAGGCCTAGGAAGAGCCGACTAAAGCAACAAGCAAAGGTCCCGAAGACTAAGCCTCGCAGGAGCTCGGCTCGACTTAGGGGGGGATAATGTCAGAGGTTGTAAGCTACTTAGTCATGTGACAGGGGTTGGAGCCACATTGTGGCGTTAGATATTCTGGCTGTTTCTCTGTAGCTCTACAAACTTCTTTATTATCCCATTCCGGAAATATGTTTATGGGCCACAATGACCTGGGGAGTTCTGGTGGATTCTATGGTGTTCTATGGTATTCTATGATGCCCCTTGTTGTTCTATTTACCTGTGCAGGAGTTCTAGATGGTTCTTTCAGTGGCTTGTTGGACCATGTCCTAAAATGTATATATAGCTGTCCTTACTGTACCTCTGAAGTCTCTAGATCAGAGTCTTGTATTTATCTTTACTTATTGAAGAATCTGTTTGAAATCTGAATCCTATCGATTACACTACCATTGTGGTTACTGTTCTTCTGGACCATTGTTATAGCTATTGTTGTCACTATTGTCCTTGTTATTGTTATCGTGTTTACTGCTGTTGTTAGTGTTATTGCCATCTCCCTGTTATTTTTATTGCTATTGTTGCTGTTACTATTATTGTTGTTGCTTATCTATCATTGCCCCAGTTACTGATATTGGTACTTATTTTCTATTGTCAGCGTCGTCTTTGGTATTAATCCTGCACCGTTCTGACAAGGCGTCTGGTCGTTACGATTTATTTCCAGCTCGAAACTATAATTGGAATCTATATTGAGAGAGCAACAGAGACCATCTTACTTGCCTTTCTGACAACTTCCTAGTTGTCATAAAATACTGGAGATTTTTATGGTCTGACAAGATAGTGAATGGTTTGGTGACCCCATTGAGTTCGCTACGCCATTCTTCTAGAGCCTTTACAATGGCGAGAAGCTCTTTGTCGTGAATCTCGTAATTACTCTCTGCTGGCGATAACTTTTTTGAGAAGTATGCTATGGGACGTAGCCTTCTCTTTGAGTCTAGCTGCGACAGGCAAGCTCCCATACTGTAACCAGAGCAGTCAGCTTCTACAACAGTACTCCGATCTGGGTTCCAGTGTGCTAAGACTGGAGCAGTGGTGAAAGTTCTTTAAGACGTTCAAATGAGGTTTGCTGCAGCTCATCCCATCTCCATGGTTGGTCTTTGTGTGTTAGTGCAACGAGAGGAGCGGCTATTTGGCTGAAGTTTTCGATAAATTCCCCATAGAAATTGGCGAAGCCGTCAAAACTTTGTACACCTTTGACGGTTATTGGCGGTTCCCATGCTTTGATAGCTTCAATCTTACCAGGATCTACCTTAATTCCTTCACCCGCAGTAATTACAAATCCGAGATATTTAATTTCATGAACTCAAAATTCACATTTGTCAATGTCCAGCTTTAGACCCGACCTTCCTAGACGTTCTAAAACATGCCGAGCCTTTACTAAGTGATCATGACAAGAGACATCCGAGTAGATGAGTACATCGTCCATGTATGCGGAACAAAATTTATCTAGAAATTCGTCTAGAGTACTGTTGATGTACCTTTGAAAAGACGCCGGGGCACCCGCTAGTCCGAAAGGTGTAACTAACCATTCGAAAAGACCAAATCGCGCTCGAAATGCTGTTTTCAATTCATCGCCTTCTTTTATACGGAGTCGATGAAATGCTGCGCGAACGTCGACCTTTGTGAAGTATCTAGACTTGGCAATGTTCCTGAGAGTCTCTCTAAAAAGAGGAAGAGGGTACCGATCCTGGCGCGTGATAGCGTTTAAAGCCCTACAGTCTACGCAAAATCTAAGGCCTCCTCCTGGTTTTTTAACAAAAAGTACTGGTGCTCCCCCAGAGGAACTGCTTGCTCTAATCCAACCTTTACCTAACAGATCCGTGAGGGTCTTCCGCAGTACCAACAACTCGTCACGAGACATTCCATAAAGTGGTCCCCAGGGAACATCCAAGTCTCGCCCCTGACTATCTTTCTTTAGCTCTATCGAGTGATCTCTGCCTCTCCTATGGGGTGGCAGTGCAAGGCCATTATCATCGTCAAAAATATCCTTGAGGTCCGCCAAATTGTCTGGCAATTTTATTTTTATCATTTCTTTATTAACGCCTGGGTCCTCTTTCTCTAGCTTAGATAGGGCCTTTTCTATATCCCCCATTGAGACAGCACCAATTAGAGACAGGTAATTTTGTTCCAAAAAATTATCCTTATCCTTGGGGGCTTTACGAGAACATGAGAATTTTTTTCGAATGCGCTTCACTTGGGCGATAAATACACTAGCGGAGAGTAGATTGGCGCTTACATTGTTTTTGCGGTCCATCCAGCCACCTTCCCGAACCAATCTGTCTTGCTCAGTTCTCCGAATATGAAGAGTTCGAGGTCCTGCCCTGTAGACAACATTGTTATATTGCATCCAGGGATCTCCTAGAATGAGAGGGAAAGCAAGTTTTTCGATTACGTGACCAAATATTCTTTCCTTGTGCCCATCAATATCAACGTTGGCCCAAGTTATGTACGATATAGATTTATTAATTTTACCTTCCTCCGCCAGCTTTAAGGAACGTTCTGGAATTGGAATGCGCGGGAGATTCAACTTGCGAACTAGAGCGGCGCTAAAGGTAGAATAGCACAAACATCCACTGTCAATAAATGCTCGGATAAATTTGCTTGAATTTAGCATTACGTCTATGTAGAAGGGTTTGCTATCCATGCTTTTCAGTGCTCTTTCTATTTCACGAGAAGAAGCCTCCCTCCCCTGGGTGCGACTTGACTCGGGGGCTATTCTTTTCCCGACAGTAACTCTGAGGCACTATCATACTCATCACTCATATCCTCCTTGTACCTGGTAGACGCATGGTTTACTGCCGGCCGAATTGCCGGTCCGAAGGTTTGACAGTTTTTCCCTAGATGCCCTTTTTTCCTACAACGTAGGCATCTGCCTTCTGCGATAAGTTCGTTAGCCTCTGTCCTCGATAGCCACTTTGCTCTCGTCTTTTTGGCTCCTGGGTTTCTAGCTACACCCTGCCGGTTTCTATTAGAGGGTTGGCTTGATGAAGTGCTGCTGTTTGCTCTTCCGACCAAGGCATTAATCAAGGACACTAGGTTCACCCCAGACATCTAAACATCGCCTTCCCCGTCCAGCTTAGGAGGAAGCTTGGCCTCGTTTCTTTCCGGCTGATTCTTCACGACAGGGGGAGCAAATGCGGTGGCAGCTGGCCTGTCGAGATATGTTGTCGCTGTTGAGGAGTCCGTTATATATCCTGGACGCGCCTCTAAGCGCGACGCAGTTTTCCGAACTCGAGATACCCATCCGTCGTAGTCGTTTTCAGGAAGGTCCACGCCAAATAAAGCATTTGATAACTTTGTATTTACTGCTTCGTCTATTCGGATGATTTTATCTTCATCTGGCCAATTCAACCCACCGCATTGGGCTAGCTTCAGCTCAAAGTCGTCAAGAAAAAGCTCGAAACCATATGAGCTGCCCATTCTCATTCGCTGAAGCTCACTGCCGGCAGTTTGGAGGGCTAGCTTATCGTTGAATTTGTCCTTGAAAAAGGCTAAAAAAAGTTCGACGTCATAATCACCATTTGGTCCTCCGCTCAAGAACCAGTGCGAAACTCTTTGTGTCAAGATCTAAACCTGGGACAGGGATGACAGCTGAGCAAGAACAAGAACAAGACGTGGGCTAGATAAAGACAAGATAATATTCAAGACACTGTGAAAACTTCTAGGAGTAAACGATAAGTGATAAACACAAGACTCAGATCTGTTCCATCCAGATGTGAGAGGAGGCTCCTATAAATACATATTTCGACTATTCCAACTAAACCATACACAGAAGTTTGTAGAAGGCCGTGGAAGCATGGAGAATCCCCTGGATACTCTTAGATTGCCTCAACTCCTGAACAATCCCAGAACGCCATGGAATTGCAAAGAACCTTCTAGAATTGCCCCTAATTCCCACTGACTGGTAACCAGTGCTGATGTCAAGTGTTCACGTGATGAATGTCTCTAGCCAAACCCCTGACACTTTGCTGTTTACTTTCGGGTATGGTGTCGAGGATTGAATGGCAGATGATTTCATTCCCCCCTAGCTTTTTGTAATCTGCAGCAATCTTTATTTTTAACCTGGCGAAATAAAGTGGAAACGACGCCGGGCTTCCATTCCATTTGGGCCATACCGCTTCCTTCTCTCCCCCTTAAAATAGGCGGAAGATCCCTGTCGTCCATATCGTGATCCTGGTTTGAAACTTCAAATTGTGGAGGTGGAATACTATCCGTCATCTTTAGATTTTAAGGTGGCCTGGAATGTTCACGGGACTCTAGCCGTGATATTAAAATAAGCGGTTGCGAGACTCCGGTCGCAAAATAGTGTCCAGAAGGTTGATGTTTCCTTCAGGAACGAATACGAGAATAAAATAATATGTGAAGGGACCAAAGGGCGAGGTACACGCGAGTCAATGGTTACAAGCTGTTAATTATTTTATTTTAAAGAGCTAAACTGTAGAAGGTCCATCTTAGTTGATATACATGTATTATGACGCTAGTACCATTAAGTGAACCTCGTGACCAGACTAGTGTCGGCAACGCGTCGACATAATCCCAATAGGCACTAGCCTGTTACAATAAGCGAACTATTTTCATCTCCACAAGCTTCATTTCTTGAAATTTCCTATGGGGATGATATTTGTATTTCTGTTGCTTCTAAGTCTGTCAAAAATAACATCATGGTCCTCAAAGAAAATTTGTAAGCACTCTTTTCCAAGGCAGATTCTTTATCAATTGTTTTTGAAATGTCCACGTCGGAACTTATACATTTCTGTAAGAAGAAAATACACTACTTGGATTCCTTAGAGTTAGATAATCTGACTCTGAATCCTAGCACTTCAGTCAAGTGGCTAGGCATCTGGCTCCAACACACATTTTCTTTTGAAATCCACGTGGAAAAAAGGTTGCACCTAGCACATGGGGCTTTGCAGAGACTTCTCCAAATTCCATCAAGAACAAAAAGCCTTGGCTCTAATGCACTGAGACAGTTATATCTCACTTGTATCATCCCTGTGTTGGACTGTGGCTCGATACTATGGCTCAACAGATATGTTACAGTAAAGCTTTCTAATTTGTGTGACAATCTACAAAAACATGCTCTTCTTGTTACGACTGGTGCCTATAGAAGTAGTCCTATCAAAGCTCTAGAAGTTGAAACTGCACTGCTTCCTACAAGGGTAAGACACCTCAAGCACTCATCATTCTATGCACTTCAAATATTAAAACTTCAAAAAAATCACCCCATTTATCAAACCCTATCTTGCAAGTTGCAAGATGAACTTGAATTTCCTTCTGATGCTGTTGATCTTGGTATGTTTGCACTTCTTGATGAAAAGCCTAGTGGGCAGCTTCAGAGAATTGCATTATTATTGAAGCCATTATCAAAATATGTTACACTGGAGCTAGTCAATGCCAAATGGTCTCCACCATGGATGGAAGAGAATTTATTCACTTCAATTTCTAGCTCAAACAAATCTAGGGTAAAGGATCAACATCTGGAGTTCCTGGAGTCAATTACCCCATCTCATTTTATTGTTTACACAGATGGCTCCCTTGTCAAGGATAAGGGCTGCGGCATTGGTATAACTTTATGTTTTCCTTACACAAGAGAGCTCAAGTCACTATCATACAATCTTGGAGACAGGATTGACATAGCTGATGTAGAGACCTTTGCAATACTAAAAGCATTATTATATATTTATCACCTTCAAAGTAACGCAAGTTGTCATTTATTTTCTGACAGCCAAGCTGCTATTTTAAGAATTACAAAATCTAATAATTATTTTTCCTTTAAAGTCAAATCCCTAAGTAGTAAAATGGATGTTAAAATCTATTGGTGTCCTAGTCATCAAGGAATTGAAGGCAATGAACTTGCTGACAATCTGGCAAGAAAAGGCCTGGATCAACCTGCTATCAAAAAGGATCAATTTACTTCATATTCCTTCCTAGTGGAAAAGATTAAAAAGAATGTTTTACAAGCCTGGTACTCTGACTGGACTAAGCAAGTACTTAGGGACGAAGAGGGCAGGAAAGCCATTGGCCTTGGAAAGTTTTACAGAATTTCTGCAAGGATTTATGTACCAATTTTCAAAGCTAAGCCAATTAATCTTTCAAAATTTAGTAGGCAGACCCAGACCTCCTTTTTCCAGGCAAGAATATGGATTGGAAACACCCTGGCTCACCTCTATAATATAGGAAAAGTAGATAGTTACATATGCAATTTCTGTAATAGCAAGAAGCAGACAACAGAGCATTTGCTCTTGCACTGTCCACAATTTTCTTCAGTGAGGGATAAGGAATTTGAAGGTCTGGAGCCTAAAAATCTACAAATTATGTTCAAAACCAGAGTTGGCAGAGAAAAATTATTGAGATACTTAGAGAAGCCTAAGTGTATGCAACTAATAAAAACAGTAGGTCAAGAAGCCACAATTCTTTAATAAAGCAACAAAAAATAAAAAGAATACCAAAAGAAACATATTCAAAAAAGAAAACAAGATACAGGCATTAAGTCCGAATTTGGGGTCAGTTTGATATTATTAGTAATGTTGGACAGTCTAACCCTATGTTATGAGCCTCTAGACTGGTGCCAAGGGGAGTTCAAGGAGTTGGGAAGCGGGTAACTGTATTAAAAAAAAATGTACTTAAATCTCTTGTCATAGCTAGATGGTTGAATACAATACAGTCGTCCCTCTCTAACTCGATAGTGGGTCCCGGTATAAGTGTTGAAAATATTCATTGAAATTCAACCATTTACATTTGCTATACTTACCCCTGCACACAAAATGACCTGTAAGGGTAAGTATTGCAAATATAAAACTCCAAGTTACAGTGAATATTTTCCACAGTTATATCGGGACCCACTATTGAGTTAGAGAGGGACGACTACATATTCATATGAGTATGAATATCGTCACGCTACTGGTACTTATCACTATTCCATGCGCGAATGACAGCGATATCCTAGCTAGCAAGGGTATGGCGGCTTAGCAGCAGAGATAAAAATTGTACATCGTCGCCCCTCATCAGGCAAAAATGTCCACATTTAATGCCAGCCACTAACGTTTTCTACCATTGCTATCCAGTAAATACGCATTATCGGCGTCCACGACTGCTATCATCTGATAAGTTACCTAATCGTTCTAGAATAGGATCCCAAGGACCGCTCACAGGCTGGCAAAGTCGAACTCTTCACCTTCGCACGGTGCGGACTGTAAACGCCCAGTATGTTCACATATCTGGTATAGCCAAGAAGAGTCGCAACTCATTCGAAGCTGGAGGCCTGCAGCGTACTCTTGGTCGATGACTCCTCGGCTTGTCAATAATTCTTTCCCACAAGACCTGGACCCAACTAACCCTAAGTCCCTCACGCCCACATATCTATTCAGCTGGAGCCCCATTCCTCTGATAATCACCCGGAAAATCCAGTATCTTCGTCTACCCGAATAAGCACCTACATATACGCTCCCGATGTTATGGACACCCGACGGAGGATTTAAGTCGAGGAGCACAAATTTGTGAAGGCAGACATGACATACTGTTCACTTTTGGGAAGAGGCCTGGAGGAATCTCTTCAAGAAAAAGATGGACAGCTATTGAGATGCAGGAGAAGAAGAAAAGTGTTTTGGAGAGGGAATCATGAGGAATCCCGACTGCGATGCGTTGTGCGTGTACCAGAGCAACGTTTGGAAAAGTGCCGCCGACACTCTAGATACCGGCATAAATCAGATATTTCTAAACCGCCCTGTGCTCTAGGCTGCTGGGGCTCCTTCAGCTGGCAAAGTACATTTGTGGAACGGCACCACCTCATTCGATCGGTTTTTTGTTTCAGGGTTTTCAGGTCGAAGAGTTACATCTGGATGAACTGTTGGGGGGGGCAGTTGGTAATTAAGAAACCACGGGATCAATGACCTGGGATAGATGATCGAAAGATGGAATTGGCTAAGAGAAATCTCATGAGGTATGGGTGGGGAAGGAACATCCACTTGGTTGTAATCTCTCGGGAGACTAACGCATCGGGTAGCCCTAGATAGGCTGACCTAACCGGTACGTGAGCCTTGAGGTTTTTTGCTGTGCGCTGGCGCGACATAGTAAGTAATCGAAATAAAGACCCTTCACTTAACAGTTCAGTATTCCTAGCCACGCACAGATTATCACCAGAGAAAAACAATAACTAGAAGAGAGAATTTTCAATTATTTTCAAGCGAGCTGATCAGATCGTGGTTCGCTGTGACACATCTAAATGCATACGCAACGCGAGGCAATTCAAAAAGTATTGGCAAGGGAAGCTTCAATTTCTGGAAGACGAAAGTCATCTCGGCTAGTGGCACCAACCGATACCATCTAGCCGGCCACGAGAGACTATCTAGACTCTAAGCCACTAACGCACTAGGCATCAGTCTTCTTGAAGTGGTGTCGGACTCCGGTAACCAGGAGGGTGCGTCGACGACTCCGGCGCTATGAGTCTCGCCAAAATGTAGGACGGAATCACACGCATCTGGTGAATTCTTGAAGACTATGTACTAAACACTTCGCACCACATCAAGATCGGGCTTTGGAGGGCGATTCAGCGATGTAATTCCCATTCCTCGGCCTGTGAGCTTAGAATCATAGCACGTCGTACTATCGGCGTCTCTTGTGTCCTACCGCGTTTGACAGCCCAGGACTGATTCTTAACGATACTTGTGCTCCATTTTGATGCGTCAGCCTGCTATGCTCCGCTCATGGGATGGATTTTGATGTCGAGGATCGATCGTCTATAACATGAAGTATGTGGTACGTGTCGGTTCGCTGTCCCCGCACCGATTGTTTACCATGCTACTCGTACCTTTAATCGTCGTCTACTTTCGTCAAACTTTGGCGTAGGGAATTGATCAAGATACCGGTCATCTTTTTCTCAACCTATGAATCAATCATCAAGGAGATCGCTGAGTGCTAGATGTTATTTGCGCTTTTACCATTCGTTCGAATTGGATCCACGAGGAAATAAGCACGACTGAATTAAACTGACCAGGTAGATTTCCTCCCAAGATTCATTAGAACTAGAGCGATAAGTTGAAGTCATCAAAGAAAGATAGGTCAAGCTCTAGTTTAATTACCCATATTTAACCTCTTGATACTGGTACCTAAAAACGCCGAAACACCCAGAAAGTACAAAGGCGAGTCACCGCGTATCACTATTTCTTGTCCCCAAACTTTTGATGTATCGCTCTGATTTGCTCTTCCACGTTAACATTTTGCATTATATCTAACCGTCGGTCCCCCTTCTCAACTGGCATTCCATCATATCCTGTTGCAGCTTTTTTCCGTCGTGCTACCTCTTCCTCTGAAATGGGTTGTCCTGTAACTCCATCAAAAAGATCGCTACGTTGGCTGGCAAGCCGCTTCAGATTATTTGCTACGTCTTGTGTTGACAGATTTGTTGTGGCATAGCGACTATCAGCTTTAGCCTTTTGCTCTTTCCAACGGGAATCAAGTAGTTCAACTAGATCATGTTAGCAATATTTCAGATTTCAGGATGGAGATAGGGCTAGAAATACTTCTAATGTGCTCATCAAGCTCGCTTGCTGGCATCTGTTGCTTGCAGTTTGGACACACTACCATATTCTGCTTATTAGCAACTCTTGCTGCTGCTCTAGGTACATAGTTTTCTTTGATTCTCATTGGTGCTGAAGTGCCCTTGGCATCAGCCTGGGCCTGTTGCGCTCGTTGACGGGCTTCTGCTCTCTCACGGATTCTCTGCTCTTCCTCGTCTTCTTCTTCCGTTGTGTTTTTCTGTAGGGGCTGATGTGGTGGTATAGTGGCGGGCTGTAGTTCTGGAGGAGGTACCACAGGATATTGTTGCTGGGGATATGAATTGTAATAATCAGTTTCTCCGGGCATGGCTTCTTCGATCCGTAAATTATGTGCGTTAATAGACATCATAGCCTTTTGATCCAGGGACGCGAACTGAAGTTCTGAAAGTGATGTCGGAGCAGGAAGATTAGCCTGGTCGTCAGCATCAGTAAATACAACCGTCTCAACGACGACGAAATCATGCCAGTCAATTTGAGCGTAAGACAATCTCTCCTTTTCAGCTTCTTCTTCTTTCTTCTGCTTTTGTTCGTCCTGGAACTTAAACCAGTCTGCGCGTTGCTTTGCTCGAGTTAGACAGTAAAATTTATCCTGTACATTTGCCTCCAGTTCTTTGATCCTCTGTCGTTGTAGCTTTCCTCCTTCACCATCTATTCCACCTGCCCTCAGGAGCGAAGTGTACTGGTCGATGAGACGTTGGAAAAAGCTGTGAAGAGTATGATTTGGGCGCAGAAAGTCAAATTGGTAGTTTCCTGTTTCTCGTTGTGACATAGTGGTCATGAATTGCCTGCCATTTTTCGCAACAAAAAGGGCGGTCAATTTGACGACTTCAAGGTCTTGTGCACTGATATTTGGCATTCGAGCAGAAAAATGAAATTCTGGAGGCTCGGAAGGACCTTTGGGCTTCTCAGCTTCTTCAGTGGTTTCACCTACTCGTCCAGCGGCTACAGCCGTGCCTCGACCTTCTTTGATTTCTTTTAGTCGCCATTGGTAGTAGGCATTGTACGCGTCATTTGCACTTAAAAAGGAGAACTTGGGATTATGCTTTTCTTTCTCTCGTATGCGATCTACTCACGATAAGCGGCAGTGACGCCAGGACCTCAAGCTGTTTCTCACCTTCGAAGACAATTCCGTTACGTGACACGTATCCAGCAGTTTTCTCGAGAATTGCTACGTCAAGTTATCAGTTGCCGTTTAATGCACACGAATAGATGCACGTACCCTTTATCTCCCTGGGAGGTAAGATCACCCCGATAGGTGCCTTAATTTCTTCAAGGGCTGCCAAAGCCTCTCCATTCGTGGGTATTGATTCCATCGCGAGGTAGGGTAGAGATCCAAAACGTACTCAATGGAAACATGCGACAGATGACCCGTCGGAATTGAACAGCTCGTGGTTGAGGCTCAATAAAATTGAAAAGCTCAAGATCAGCCTTGTCACTCAGCCAATCAAATAAATTGTGCGACGTCCTATGCCAGACCAAAATGCCAGGAACACGCTAAGTATCTGCTTCACGCGTATGCTTTGCTGAACGAACTGTTCATGCCTCATATAATTTGGTCTGTTCGAGGAAGAAAAAAATCTTGCCAACCTCTTACCAATTTCAAAGCCTTTTGGAGTCAAACATAATCTATGCTAAAGCCCCTTCGAAAACGCCTGAACGAGTCTCTCCTGGTAGTAAAA
The DNA here is from genome assembly GCA_028751805.1 of Podosphaera xanthii. Lineage (NCBI taxonomy): Eukaryota > Fungi > Ascomycota > Leotiomycetes > Helotiales > Erysiphaceae > Podosphaera > Podosphaera xanthii. The sequence goes on from JAPWIX010000022.1 coordinate 185,181, forward strand.
TAACGCTCAGCAGAGCAACATCATTTTACTGAATGATTTCCTTACACCGCGACAATATATGAACGAATAATCAGTCATCATATTTTAGGGATTGAAGCTAGTTCAAATACAGGGTATCAGAGGGAAAAGTCCAACTTCCATGTAGTGTTTTAGCCCTAAAGATTGTCACTAAATAGCGTTATTTTTGTATACTATTGCCCTTGTAACTACTCGGGAGACTAAAATTTCACATGGTCGGGGTATAAAGTAGCTATCAAAAATGCCCAATGATACCGCCATTCTGGATACATCTTACAATAACTGTACAGAAACTAGATGAAAATTAATTATTCTACATTCAAATTAATCTTCAGTCATCTCTCGGTAGTTATAATATTTATTCAAGGGAAAATAATAATTAATTATACAATTTGCAGGGGCCATTTTTCTACTGTCTATTGCGAACTTTAGATCGCGCCATGCTAATGCTTGGTATGACCCTCTTTGTCCCTCTATACAGCCAGAACTCTTCAAGGAATAATTTCAATGAAAGAGCATCATGAATCTTCATTGATATTCTGCCACACTACATTAACTCTTTCTATCTATTCAGGCATGCCTTTCAGTGGTTCCGGGTACTCCCCAAGTCGGCGTTTGACTAGACACCCAATATTCTCAATTTGGTTCAAGTCTGGCAGTTGAGAAAGCCATTTCATGGTGGTTACACCGGTATTAGCTAGCCAATTCTTTGAGGTCCTGGAAGTATGTTTCGAGTCGTTGTTGAAAAATAACGTTGTTTCTGTGGTTGGAAAAGAGCTTGCTTCCGACTTCATCGACAGTTGGAACCAAAAAGGTACTCAGAATGCCTCTTAATTGTTCTGAATTTAGCCAGCCGACTACGAGACTCATCCCACCGGCACCAAACCAGAACATGCACCCTCAAATCACCACGGTGGCGCCCCCAAACTTCAACGTTTCTTCTATCACTTCCGCGGGATAAATTTTTGGGTCCTTGGACCAGGCATATCTGATACCGTCACTATTAAGTCTATTGACCTTGGTCTCGTCTAACCAAATGACCCTTTTCCAATATCCAATGGTCCAATTTTCTTGATCTAATACTCACTGCAACCGAGCTTGCCCGTGGGCTTTTAAATGCTTTGATTTCTTCACCCTTTTTATAGCCTTCAAACCTTGTTCTCTCAAAACTCTTTTGACAGTACTGGGGGAAACCTTGTTTCCATTTTCTCAATATATCGCCGTCAACGCTACGACTGCCGTTTTGGTCCCACCATTTGTGATGACATGGTCTATCATCATGACATGTAGACCAAGTGAGCGGGTTTCTATATTTGTACGACCTATATTTGTATGATCTATATTTGAAGATCTAGTAATATCTTGTATATTTATGTATATATCACTTAGGATCTCCCTGGAAGGAGCTCTCCAAGTTGTTTATTCTCAGTTATCAATTGAATCCTCGTCCACGACAGTTGCGTCACGCAATTAGCCATCCAACGAGTCAGAGCTCGCTTGTCTCGAGCTGTCAACCCGCAATCCCATTCTAAATTCGCGTTTCCGCGGTGAAAGTGACAGTGATATGCCGCAAAAATCTCCGTGGCCTGTTCTTGCTGCTAGGAGTCCATATAGTAGTTGACAAGAAAGATGGGATTCTGGCGGCTTGCGTCAATGCATTTGGGGGCCCAACTTTTTTTACCGAGATGGAGATACATTTGAACCCGACTCGTCTATAAGATCCTGTCGACGCTTGAACATAAGTCGACCAAGATAGGCTAAAGCAACACGTTTTGGTGTAATTTGTAGTACTGGAAGTTCTTATAGTGCAGCTCGAGCTTGTTCATCGACCTCCTCATTCCGCGAATCGTTGAATGATCTGGTATCAATCTCACTACTGCTTTAACTTTCGGAGGAACGTGATGAAACATGCGTGTTTTGTGGAGGCAAAAATTTGACTTTTCTATCTGTAAAAGCACAAACTGCTGCCTGATCGTCCAATAGAAGAACTATCTTCTCCCCATATCGGCTTACTATGATTTTAGCCCTGAGTGCTACAGTTTTACCAGCATTCTCTGCATCGTTTAATTCACCATCATGCAGAGCATCCTACTCTTTTTCATATGTGACACCTCTCACTGGAGGATAAATCCCCAGTAAGAGCGGTCATTGCTGTCAGGAATGCCTCTGTTGTAATATATATATATATATATATATATATATGAAAATCATTAGAACATGATGTTCTATGATTCTGGTCTGGTCCTGTGACCAAGTACTGTTGCATCCATCTCACATGCCATGCAGAACAGCATTTATGGCCTGGTGTTTGTCTATGTCATTTTCTGCTTCAGTCCGCTGTCTACATGTTGCTCGTGGGGGACGAAGACGGCGTTTCTGCCTGTACGTGGTGTCCCCTACGAACCTGGAGCTTATTTTCAGAGCTGTGACGCGCCGGTGTGTAAGGCGAGGTAAGAGGCACTACACACAGGTCGCTGGAGAGGCAGGAGAGAGCACGGACGGTACTCGAGGGTAGTTTAAGCAAGGTTAACGCGGATAGCGTTCAACAGATTGGGGAGCGAAGAGGTGACGGGAGGTCACTAGGATGACGGGAAAAATGTGGAGAGGTCTTTAAGTTATTAACCTAATCGGTGGAGACAGAAAACAAAGCGTAGCGACTCTATGCTGACCGGAGTGAACTACTTATACCCAAATTTATACTCCAAAAGAAAACATAAGGCTAGAAGAAAATTCAGAAACAAAAGAAAATATAAGCCCGAGACAATGAATTATGAAATCCTGACATTACCCCCCCCTTTGTTCAGGTCACGAGCTCCTGCGAGCGTGGAGCATTTGGATATGAGTCGTGAAATTCTGCTAGAAGATCCGGACAGCCGTCAAGATGTTCATGAGGTTCCCATGTCGTATCATTGTCCCCTGTCCAGCGAACTAGATACTGTACTTTATTTCGTCGGATTCGCGAATCTAGGATAGCTTCTACTTCATGGACTTCGTGTCCCGAGGGAGAGATCTCCAGTGGTGGTGGTACTGAGGTTTGCTGGGACGGAAATCCAACGTGGGCGGGACGCAGGAGGCTAACGTGGAAGTTATTATCAATTTTGGATTGAAACGGTAGGTCGAGTTTCGCGACAAGCGGAGTTTTCATAGAGATTATTCGCCATGGACCAGCCCGGACATGGTCAAGTTTTTTCAATGGTCTTGCGAGGGCTAAATTCTTGAGAGAGAGGTACACTAAATCATCTACCTTGTATCTTGGGGCAGGAAGACGTCTATCGTTGGCATAGATTGACTGATAAGCCTGGGCAAGTGTAATGTGTTCTGCACAGTGTTGGACTATGGACTCCATGCGGGCTATGAATTCTGGGGTTCCGCGAGACTCGGAGCATTCTGACTCTGGTCTAAAATCAAGACGAGGGTGATGCCCAAAAGAGGCGAAGAAAGGAGTTACGCCTGTGGATGAATTTACATGATTGTTGCAACAAAATTCGGCTAGCGGCAAATGTTTTACCCAGTCATCCTGGTGGTAGTTTACATAATGGCGTAGGTACACTTCCAAGGTTTTATTTGCTCGCTCGGTCTGACCATCTGTCTCCGGGTGATATGAGGTTGACAATTTGTGTTCAATTTTCAGTCGGCAACAGATTTCTTTCCAAGTCTTGTCAATGAAGGCGCGGCCTTGATCGGAGATGAGGGAGTCAGGTAAACCAGCGAAGCGGATGAAATGATTAAGAAAGGCTTCGGCTGTCTCATAGGCTGACGGTCTTTCTTATTATATAATCCAGACTCGCTTTGTGAGGCGGTCTACGATTTGCAAGATGAATCGATAAGAAAATCCCCTCACTTGGCATATGGGTAGAGGGCCAACGAAGTCAAGAGTTAGATGGCGGAAAGAAGCTTGAGGAGCGGGTAAAGGTTGTAGGAATCCATGGGGTTTTTGAGTCGCCGGATTGTTCCTTTTACATGCCTGACACCCCCGAGCATACTTAGATGAGTCTTTATGGCACTCGGGCCACCAGTAACGGCGGCTCAACATACCGTAGAGAGCAGCTGCTCCACGATGACCATATAGGGGAGAGTTGTGAAGCTGTTTCAATATATCTTCGCGAAGTGCTTGGGGGACATATTCTTTATCGTTGAGAGAAAATGAGTGCTGTGTTAGGGCACAGCTTGCTAATTGAATATCTGTACGTTTCGCCTTGGGGTCCTTTAGTGCAGAGCGAATTTCTTGACAATACTTATCTTGGTCGCATTGCTGCTCCCATTCCTCGATTAGAGGTGCTATACTAGGTGTGAGCTGCTCAACTTCCACGGAGTCAGGATGGTTTAACGGATTGATTTCGAGACGGCGAAGGATTTGCGATGGCTTGAGAAGTGTTTGGAACTGTTGAGAATTGCGAGCGTCGTCGTCACTGGAGGGCTTATCGGCATTGATTCTAGTCAGTACATCGGGTTTACCCCCAAATTTTCCGGGCCGGAAGACAATTTTAAAATCGAAATCCGCAAGTAGCTCATTCCAACGAACTTGTCTACGATTGAGTTTTTTGGTGGTGGTGAAATACTCCAAGTTTTTATGATCTGTCAAAACAATCGTGGATGCTTCTACGGAGCCGAGCTCTGAGGTCCAGGTCTCGAAAGCGTTGACGATTGCTAGGAGTTCTTTGTCAAAAATTTCGTAGTTACATTCTGCCGGAAGCATTTTTTTTGACATAAAGGCCACGGGGCGGAGCGTTCCTGAATCATCATACTGGGAAAGGATCGCTGCGGTTACGAAATCAGAAGCATCAGTTTCCATGACGGTCTGGCGACGAGGGTCAAAGTGAGCTAGCATTGTGTCGTCGTTAAATGCCTGTTTTATTTGACAAAATGAAGATTCACATTGGTCATTCCAGGAAAACGGAACATCTTTTTTGGTGAGATTAGCAAGGGGTGCTGCTCTGCGAGAAAATTCTGGGATGAACCGTCGATAGAAGTTGGCAAACCCCAGAAAGCATTGAATATCGCGTGGAGTCCGAGGGGTCGGCCATTCTTGAACGCATGCAACTTTCTTTGGATCCATTCGTATACCTTGGGTAGATACTATGAGACCCAGATAGGTGACTTCAGTGGCTTCAAAACTACATTTTGATATATCTACTTGCAACCCATTTTCACGAAGGCGTTGGAGAACCGTTTTTATGTGTCGTCGGTGGTCAGTTAGGTTATCAGAGTATATCAGGATATCATCCATGTAGGTTGTATAAAATTTGTCCAGAAGTCTTCGGAGCGCGTGGTTGATATAGGCCTGAAAAGATGCGGGACCGTTGCAGTGTCCAAAGGGCATGACGAGAGGCTCGAAGAGACCGTAGCGACACGTGAAAGCCGCTTTCCATTCGTCTCCTTCCTTGATCCTGAGTTTATTGAATGCTGAGATAACATCAAGTTTAGTGTAATACAGTGACCAGCAAAACTGATCGAATGTTTTGTAACTTTCGCTTGTAAGCCTCATAAAATTTTATCTGCTTGACCAATTCACAAAATTTTTACATTAATAAAAAATTCCAATTCTGTGGTTTCTTTTGATATAAATTAGATGATGTGAATCGAAAATTTGGTGGAGTAATCGCGATTGAAAGGGAGTTGGTCATTCGAACAGTTTTGCAGGGGGGGTATGGGGAAATTTTTGAACTGGTAATTTAGTACTTTACATGCCCACCTTTCGCCTTAATCACTGCATCTATGCGCCTAGGAAGACTCTCTATCAGCTTCTGACATTCCTCTGCAGGAATCTTTGCCCATTCATCCTGAACTCTGTCCCAAAGCTCCAGGATCCCATTTGGCGGTTGGGGGTAATCCTTGAGTCTTTTCTTGATGTAATTCCAGAGATGCTCGATGGGATTAAGATCAGGGGAGTTTGCTGGCCAAGGGAGAACGGCGAGAGAATGATCTCTGAGGAATTGTCTGGCCTTCTTCGAGGTATGCTTTGGATCATTGTCCTGCATGAAGATAACGGATTCGGGGGTTTTACCGTATTCCACCAGCGTTTGTAGGAGATCCTCCTCCAATATCTCAGTGTATAGATGCTGGTCCATCAACCCATCAATCTTACACATGTTTCCCGTCCCCTCTCACAGCATACAGCCCCAGATCATAATATGACCGCCACCAAATTTGAGGGTCTCCTCTACCTCTCTCTCTATCAACCCTCGTCCTCGTCTTTTCCAGGTCCAAGATCTTCCATCTGACTGCAAGCGATTTATCTTCGTCTCGTCTGACCAAACTACACGCTTCCAATCATCTGTAGTCCAGTACTTATGGGCCATAGCAAAGTCAAGACGGTCCTTCTTTTGCTTTGCTGTTAGTTTTGGCTTTTTCTTTTTCATAACAGCTTTTAACCCTGCTTTTTTGAGGGTCCGTCGGACTGTATCAACAGAGATAGAGCAATTTTTCATGTCCCTGATGTTTTGGGCAACTTCGGCAGCGGTATCGGCCTTACCGAATGTTATGGTACGGACGGCATGACGAGTGTCATGCTCGCTGAGCAAACAAGGTCGCCCTCCTAAGTTCACCTGAAGATCTGGACGGTGTCTCTTTCGAATACATGAAACGGTAGAAACTGAGACATTGGATTCTCGAGCTGTTGAACGGATGGAAAGTCCATGGTCAAGGTGGTGAAGAATGACATCAATTTTTGATTGAGATAGAGGCCTCATGATAAAAAAAGATTCGAGTAACAGTAGAAAGTGATTATGTGCTGTAAATGATTACAAACTCAACCTTTCATGAAGACCTACAGTGCTCCTGATGCCTAGTTATACTTTCCCCACATCCCCCCTGCAAAACTGTTCGAATGACCAACGCCCTTTCAATCGCGATTACTCCACCAAATTTTCGATTCACATCATCTAATTTATATCAAAAGAAACCACAGAATTACAATTTTTTATTAATGTAAAAATTTTGTGAATTGGTCAAGCAGATAAAATTTTATGAGGCTTGCAAGCGAAAGTTACAAAACATTCGATCAGTTTTGCTGGTCACTGTATCTTGCCCGGGACAGTTGGCTTAGAGCTTCTGATATTAGGGGAAGCGGGTGTCGATTTCGAATAGTTATTGCATTCAATCTACGGTAATCGATACAGAACCGAAGATCGCCATTGGATTTCTTCACAAAAAGAACAGGAGCTGCAGCAGGGGAGCGAGAGACGCGAATGAAACCCTTTGACAGCTCTTTTTGGAGATATTCACGCAGGGCCTTGAGCTCGTGTTGGTTCATTGTGTAAGGGCGTGATACCGGAGGCTGCTTCCCTGGGTGGAGGTCTATACCATGATCCCAGGAGCGATGGGGTGGAAGGGAGTTAGCTTTTTGCCTGTCAAAAACATCTAGAAATTCGTGATACTGGGGAGGCAGGAAATCTACAGGGTTTGCATCCTTGGGAACAATCATGGTTGTGTTGCCTACATGCATACTAGGGAGCCGCGAGGGTAGATCTTCTAATATCACATCGAGGTCCCGTAAGCTGAGCGTGAAGGTTTGGCAGTCTGGCTGTTGAGTGGCCATGATAAATGCTCCCGCCGAGAGTTGAGCTGGCTGGGATACAGTAGTCGGAGTTGGCTGAAGAGGAGGTAGTTGGGCTATGGGCTCTTTGATTGATACAAGGGCTTTGTCAGCTTTATTATAGTATGAGATTATCGTTTCAAAACGACAACAGGCCGAATTTAAACAAGGCTCACCGAAGGTAATCGTGTGTTCCTTCCAATCGATATACGGACAGTGTTTTTCCAACCATGGAAGAACTAGTATGAGATCATGCTTGCTGTTTGGGATGACAAAGGCCGAAGCCACTTCACTGTGATTGCCTAAGATTAAGGGGAAATTTACGGAGTTAGTAACTCGAGAGCTCAATTTTCCTTCAAATCCTAAGATAGCGATGGGTGATTCGAGGGCTAGGGACTTTAGGTGAAGGCGATCACAGAGATTAGTTGAGACAAAAGCAAAACCGGATGCACCAGTATCCACGAGAGCAACTAAGTTTTCATTTCCTACTTTTGCACTTATATATATGTGCCGGGAAGAAACTTCAGAAAACTTAACGTGAACTATGGCAAAAGACTCCAAAAAGCGATTTTCTGTTGGAGTTACTCTTTTAACTGCTCCTCACTTTGGGGCTCCATAGCTATATTTGCTATGACGCGCGAGGCGAGATTACAATCTTGAGTCATATGACCAGACTTGTTGCATCAAACGCACCGACCAAGAGTTCGTCGTGCATCTTTCGCGCGTTGAGTTAATCGACTGTTAGGTTGTCGTTGGTGAGAGATCGAATCTAGATCCATGGCAGATCCTCCTTGAGATACTGGAAGTTCGAAGTGGACAGGGGAGGGAACCGCAGTTGTGGCTGATGCTGGGGCGTTGTAAATTGGCGGCATCGAGGGGTTAATCTGCGGCTTTCCCGCGGTAGGGGTGGCGAACGAGGGGGAAGATTCAATTGCCTCGATCCCTGCATCTTTCCTTCGCAAGTAGCTGATGTACGAGTGGTACTCCGTTGGTACATCACTCGCAGCATTGCACAGGGTGCGCAAGCTTTTTGATAGCCGGCGCTCGAGAGTAGGCATCCAATAAGAATTGTCAAGATTGGAGTATGTTGAGTCAGCGACACTATCCTCAAAAAGCGTGATGAAGTCGTGAAACCTCATATTACCCTGGTGTAGGGTCTCAACTGTACGGCTGGCGCGATCGATTAGCGCCGGGTCTTGACAGCGCTGCTTCAAGGCATTGACAAATTCTGCCATAGTAGTGATTTCGGGCTTGACATCGGGATTTTCGAGGCAGCGAAAATGTGAACGCATTTTGTCCAGGGCGCCAGTACCAAGGCACTGGTATGCGTAGCGTATCTTGGAAGCTTCGTTAGGGAAAAGTTCATCCTGGCCCTGAAGCTGATTCATTAATTGTGACAAAAATGCGCGCAGGTTCGAAGACTTTCCATCATATGCCAATCTGGGTGGAGCGGATGGACAGAGAGGAGTTGGAGTTGTGGTATTGCAGATATTTTGAGAACGAGGTGGAGAGAATGATTGATTGGAGGTAGATGCGTAGACTTCAGCAACGCGCCTTTCATTCATCTGGATGGCTAATTTTAATATACCTGGAGCATTTAGATAGGCGACGCTCCAAAGATTTGGGGGGAGCATTGTTATTTCGAAGTCGGTGTCCATAGGGTCACTGGAACCAGGAATAGATCGGGACATGGTGGAGGAAAGTTTTGATGACTATCAATACAACTATATACAGATCTATAGGTATAAATATGAATATAAAACTAGAATGTTGCTTAGTTATTGACGCTTTGTAATGTGACGCGCCGGTGTGTAAGGCGAGGTAAGAGGCACTACACACAGGTCGCTGGAGAGGCAGGAGAGAGCACGGACGGTACTCGAGGGTAGTTTAAGCAAGGTTAACGCGGATAGCGTTCAACGGATTGGAGAGCGAAGAGGTGACGGGAGGTCACTAGGATGACGGGACGAGTGTGAAGAGGTCTTTAAGTTATTAACCTAATCGGTGGAGACAGAAAACAAAGCGTAGTGACTCTATGCTGACCGGAGTGAACTACTTATACCCAAATTTATACTCCAAAAGAAAACATAACGCTAGAAGAAAATTCAGAAACAAAAGAAAATATAAGCCCGAGACAATGAATTATGAAATCCTGACAAGAGCCAACAGAAACACGCATTACTTGGTCATGGAGGAAATATTTCAGTTATGTGAATTGAATAGACATAAAATGACTAATTGAAGAAAGATAATTATTTGAACATTCTGCTGTTCTAGATGAAGAACTATGCTGTCTATATCAATACTATCCTTCGATGGGTGTATTACATGATCTCATAACAAAAACCCAACTAAAACAAATCATGTTTTCTCCTGAAACAAAATATAACATTTGTGTGAGCATTGTGTTTTTATTTGAAACACCAAACCAAACTTCAAACCAAACGTAACGACGTTAAACATAACAAAGAAATATATGTTAACTGTTTTGACAACTAGGATTGATGATAAAAATAATTGCGGTAACATTAATAATATGATTACCGTAACAGGAAAAGTCACCCAAACGAGTTTCCGGGGCGTACCCAGCTCCCGTTATGGTGGTGATGGATTAGACTAAGTTGGCCTTTTTTACCAAGATGAATTCTCACTGTTTACAGATATTAGGATTCAGGATTTTGGACATAGGATCTTTGGAAGTTAACGCTTGAGGTTTACTTATTGTTGTTTACCTTTTCTTTAATCTTGCTTAATGTTTTCTTTTCATGTACACAAGTATCTCTCCTTCGATTACTGGAAACCATTATGCTTTCTTTTCCGTCTTAACCTGTCAGTCCTGTAGGTAGACCTTCCAATCTACTCTCCTCATCTGACCTCTGCTCTCCTGTGACTGCTGTTACCTCTTGCTCTCGACTCTTCGCCTTCTCGGTTCTCTTTTCCCCAAACCCGCGTTTCCCCAGACCGACGCTTGACAACAGATATTCTGGCGTTATACTGTCTCCCAAGGAAAGAGCACCGCTACCTGAGCGCTGGTGGTGTCGGTATAAGGAGGATATCTGGACTATGGGATATTAGGGAGATACAGATGGGGATACGCACCTCGTATGTTCCTGGTGTCTAGGCCTCGCCTGGCTGGAGTTGCAGGTTTTTTGAGACTTTTTCCCGCGTACCGGTTTCCATGACTGCTCTTTTTTCAAATTTTTTTGAGCAGAAGGTTCCGTAGAAAAGGTGGTTGAATTCTACGGGCAATTACTGAGCTAAATGGCTACCTGTCATGGATCAATGTATCAATCATCTTAGGTTCAAGGTAAAATGGGATAGGAGCACTGTAGAAGGTGTGGCCTGGATCAGAGAGGAGCCCTGGTGTTATAATAGTCTTTGACTCTACATAGCACGAATAAACACAACTACAAACATGTTGCTCGTGATGATAGTTAGTAGATGACCCGTCTGAGTTAGCGCACATATTGGTAAAACGAATCGAGCTCAGTCGCCGCCAGTGGGCCTCCACCTCCTCCATTGTGAAACCAAGCTTTTTATGATATGCTTGTGGAAGAAGAGGCTCGGCTGGAGGGAACTATCAAGAAGCACGTTGTACCCGCAACGTTAAAGAATCAGAATTTTTCGTCCCTATTGAGAAATAGGTCTATTAACCTTAGACTCAAGGGGAGAATGTTAGTAAGCAAAGCTGCACGGATCTACAGTGGCGATGTAAATTAAAAAAATTGAATCATTCAATTATCCTAATTCGGCGCGTAAAGGCCCACGTAGGTGTTTTCGGAAGATACGTATTACTTTTTGTAGAACGACTAGTTTTGACATTAGGGACACTCATATTCAGATTTCATTCGCAGATACCACTACGCCTTATGACATGTACCCTCTTCCGTGAATACCCGCCATAGGGAAAAGCGAGAAAAGTCAATGGTTGCCTGAATATACTTCCGTCATTCCACGAATTCAATATCACCGCGAGAGATGCGGTGTGAGAGTCTTACTGGACTCGAACCAGCTTTCTCCTGTCTCAAGTGGGGCATGTGACTCGGCTGCACCAACTCTATTCGGAAGAAGCGATCCGGACGGTGTACCACTCCGCCATCCGACCTAATGATCTAGAGACACCTCTCAGACGTCGCTTTAGTTCCGACGTTATCATCATATAGTTTCCGGATACAGCAGAGCCTGTCCGAACTCATAATAGGTGCTGGGTATAATTATTGTTAAGATTTATTAAAATCTTTGTACTTACCTTTGCACCATTTACCCTAACACGTCATTCATTGTATTTGCAGAGGTAAGTATTGCAAATATAAACAATTAAATTTCCATGAATCTTATCAATAATTATACCGGGACCCACTACGGGCTAAGACAGTTTCTACCGAATGTTCTTAGTGTTTTGTGCATGAATTGTGTGACGTCATTACACAAGATTTCTTCCATTTATGTCATAGAATTTTACATATTTATGCAGTCTCAGATGGATGAACCGAGCAAGCTACATGTACCGGGATGTGTTCAACTCACGACGATCATCCGAAGATAAGAAGGCATCTGCTCAAGAGTCCACTTCCACTCATACAGTAAAACTTCTCTAACACGATAGTGGGTCCCGGTATAAGTGTTGAAAATATTCATTGAAGTTCAACCATTTACATTTGCAATACTTACCCCTGCACGCAAAATGACCTGTAAGGGTAAGTGTTGCAAATATAAAAGTCCAAGTTACAATGAATATTTTCAACATTTATACCGGGACCCACTACTAGCTAAGAGGGGTTCTACTGTACATACATGAAGGATTTGCCTTCCCTCGATCGTCTTACCCAAAACACCCTCTCTCGAACGGCCTGTCGATCGCGCCATCAAAGACAGATGCCACGGACGCGAAGTCCTAGCTTCTCCGATCCCCTCGGTTATTTCCCGTCATGGAGCTTTGCGCGGAATTGAGTAACTAAAGCCCGACCGACAGACACCTCGCGGTGCATCCGCAAATCTCCGTCAGCGATGGCTTAGATTCTCCTATACTACGTGCGTATCGGCTGGTATAGTCCGTCGTGAGCACATCAGCTGAAAAGGTATTCGAGAAATGGCTGTGTTCGGCCTTGACCGCAAGCATCGCGCTCATCTGCAAGGTGTACAAGTAAACTTGAACTCTTACTCTATCAACGTCACCCACGACGGCCTGTGTGCGCGAGCCGAGCAAGGCCCTAGAAACAGACTTCATCGTCGTTCCCGGAGCCCAGCCCGAGGAAGTGAAAGTTCTAGACATGGACTCACGGTAGGACTAGTCCTAGTTCAACACGAAAATATACCGGTCCAAGCCCACTGCATTCCCTTTTTCGGCGCATCCATGCCACGGACGCAGTGCGGAGGATGGTACAGTATCTCTTAAACCAGCTTTCCACGTTTCATGACACCCTCGGCCCGCATCGAGATGCATGACAAAGGTCTGACTCATCTTCGTACATCAATCAATGAAATCGGTGCAAAATTGATATCAGCCGTCCGTCATATCCCAGACGTCAACTGGATAGAGTTGGCTGGCATTCCTATCGTGATGTACCCTTCCGACCATAATACCATCTGAGCTATCTTCGGAACGTTATGTGCAGTCCCCTGTCACGTTGTTAACTAGTTCGATTCACACCCGAATCGCTAGGCAAACATTTGAGTAAGCCAATAAATGTTGACAACAGATCGCAATTCGAGTTGACACAGACAAAGAATCATACATCACGTTCCTCGAACGTCTCGAATCTTACTGGTTGCGGGCTCCGCTCTTCAAGTGGTGTGACAATAACAATTCCGACTCGTCACCTCGTCGAATCTTGTTTTGTTTTGCTACTTTCTATATTCATCTGCGAAGAAACTCGCTAATGGAATTTGTGAAACACCTCTACTGATTTCGACTTCCTGGGCTGCTCGTCTTCTCATGGGCCGAACATGCGTTGAGAATGGAGACCGGGATTTAGATATGTTTGTAAGTGCTACTAAACTCACCGATATCACGCTCTTACATGATCTCCTTCCGAAAAGATTACCTTGATCTTCACCAATTATGGCTTATAATGTTGCAGGTGAAGCCTCTATTCCATAATACGCTTTTTCTAATTAGCCGTGATGACCTAACGAACCATAATTTTTACTCTGAGGGCAAATTGATCAGAAAGTGTTGATCCTATACATAATTCTCACAAATCTGTCCGAGACGATGGATTTATTGGATAGTAGGATTAGCTTGTTCAGACGATAGTTTTGTGCCCAGGAGGCGTGGTATATATATTTGAGCTCTTTACACTCATTGCTACCTACATAACCAGTTCTTAACGAATAAGAAAAATAAATCAGATTTGCCGCAAGCTTCAGCGCTCTGCACCTAGCTGTGGTTCCCGAATTAATTACAATGTAGAATAAGACTGCTTCTCAAGAAAAAATGCTTTCCTTCTTCTAGTCATCTCAGATGATAGTGATTTTCAGCAATTATCCGAGACCAGTTAGTAATTATTTGCCCTGTATTTTATTTCATTAATAATAACGAGCCCCTTAAACTCCTAAAGTTTTTTGAACCGGCGTCGACCATGATCGCCATGAATACCAAGTTACCAAATGCTCCGTTAAAACAGATGAAAATATAGTTGTTGTGTCAGGATGTCGCCTCAATTCACTCAAAAGTACCAGGAATCGAGATTGAAAGTGGCTTGGACCTCTTTCTTTCTTCTTCATCCTGAAGTACAATTTTGAGTGGTGAAGTCTGAGCCTACTTTTTGTCATTTTCTTGTTCTAGTTAGTTCAGCTCGAGTTCGTGTGTAGAGTTTTTTCGGTTGCGAGCCCCAGGTATTAATTTCTCTGATTCTCGGGAGTCTTCTGCAGGATCAGAGCGTCTAGATTCGTTTTGATGAGGCTCGAATTTTTTGGCATATTGCTGATCTTGTTCGATCACATGATTATCCGTAGTATCGGGACTTTTAAAAGATTCGTGCTGGTGATAATGAATCACGGGTATAACGCCACCACCCATTCGAAACCAGAACATCTGCTCTCTCAGCCTCACACTTTCTTCCCACGCGGCTCTCTCAGAATCCTCGTCGTCGCACTTCCAGAGGCCATCTTTTAAGAGTCGTAAGAAGCCTACGAAATCACATGTCGAGCGAACTCGGCCAAGGCAATACCGACATAGTGGATACCTTTGAGCATTTTCATTTTCTCCAATTCTAAATCGATGGCTTCGACTGAACTCTGGCTCACTCCGAGACTCGCTACAAAGCGCGCATGCGTTTGAATTTTTGCCAGGGGGTGAGGATGAAGGCATGGGCTCCACTATCAATGTTCCCTCGCACACAGCATTTGTAAAACTTCTTCGGGCTAGCCACGATAATCCGGGCGCAGAATCAAGCCTTAAGGTTGGCTCAATATCTTCTACAAGTACTCTTTTAAAAAATTTGGTTTCCTTCAGAGAACTAGATAAATTGGGACCATTTTTAGAGCTATTACTAGTCGTAGAGCAAGGTGTCGTGGGGGTCGCAGGTGAGGTTGACAGCGTCGAAATAGGGGATGTGGAGCCGTTGGTTGATCGAGCTGAGGCGAGTCTGGAATGGCTACTTAGCCCTAAACTTATTCCGATGCCAGAATAAGAGCCAGTTGACATGCGAACACCCCCTGCGAGCTTCTTTGGTGCTCGTAAGAGCGATGTAAATTCATCATACGAAGGGATATCGTTTCTCAAGACCATTTGTAAAAGATGAGTGAAACTCGTCGGATATGTCGGGGTAAATGATTCTTGAAGGGGTAGAGCGTGAATATTTTCCATATTACTTTCTAAAGACTCTTTACTGCACGAGTTTCTGAATCCGAGCGATGATGGCGAAGTTGCATTGGTCTGTACTTCGCACCTCTCTGTCATTTGTTCCACCACCTGCTTTAGTTCGGCAAGTTGGTCCTGGTGTGATCTGAGAAGCATTTCGGTATCTGAGAGATGTTCTTTTAGTTTCTCATTTTTCCTCTTCGCATTCATAACTTCTTTCTCCGCTTTTTCCCGAGTCGCAACAACCATCTGCAAAAGTTAAAAATTCGTTCAAAGATCATCTTGGGAGGAATAAACCTTATTTGCTTCTTCAAATAAAGCTGTTGTTAGAGTCTCGAGCTCTTGCTCTATGCTCTTCTTGTCTTTTTCAATCTCTAATCGCTTCTTCCGCTCTTCTATCAGCTTGGCGGTCAGTGTTGCTTGAGCCGAGTCCGCAGTAGATTTTCTGACCAAAAACCCTCGAGATAAAAGATCAAGATGCAGCCGATTCTCTCGCTCCAGTACTCTCACTCGTTCTTGTGCAGCCTCTAACTGATTACGTGTTTCGGATAATGTATCATCTAGATTTGTCTGATGATTAATCGCCTTGACCAACTTATTGCTGAGGTTTGCAACTTCATTATCAAGATCGAAGCGAGTTGTGCTCGGTGATGTGTTTTCAATGGGAGATCCAGTTCCACTCCGTGGACCAGGGAACGTACTGAGGGATCCATTCTCGTTGTGATGTAGGTTATAGATTTCAGGTGAGAGCTTTCGTGGCGTATTAGAGAGTTCTATCATCTTCAGGATTGACCGACAGCGATTCTCTGTGCTTGTTTGAAACACGTAGATGACAGCGCCTTGGGAAGCCGGTGTAGTCGCAATACGCACATTCAACTACAAGAGCAACGCTGGTGAGACGATTCAATTAGTTGAGCGATACAGCGTCACTCGTTCCAAGATGAACTCACTCGAACATGTTCCACTAAATGAGGTCAGATCAAACGACTTTGCACAAGCATGTGGGATGAAGACACGAGAGGCTATCGTTCATATCAGGGATAGTTCTGCCCGAATGCATTACTGCTCGAGCGCTTCACGTCGTACTCGGCTTAGCATAAATATTTATTATATGTACACCTACAAGCCATATAAAGTGAAACTTGCATTCCGTCGTCCGTTCTTCGGTTAAACTAGAAGATGATGGAAAGATCGGACCTTTTTTTCATCATCAACCAGGTTTTATTCCTTGTCTTTCTACATTGACGTACACAATTTGGGAGCGCTGGTACTAAAAATACGTGGGTTAGGTGACTTCATGAGGAAAGGACACAAGATAGGACGAATCAGCGGTCACTGACAAATCAATATAAGGGAAGTATCGGTAGTTCAGATGATCTCTGTTCGAGAATCCTTGTTACTCGGCACGGAATTAAAATCGCAACGCTACATGTACTAGTCCTATCACTATGGGATTAATTATATCGTTTCAATCTAGTCGAAGATTCATATGCATCAGATTCTGATTCTGTTTAATTTCTGCTGAGGTCTATCTGTGATTATATTATTCTCTCGACTGTTGGTCAACTTTGTGGCTGTTCTTACCGTGCCGAAAACAGCCAATTCAATCAAATTAAGCAGATACACAGCCACAGCCTTGAGAGCTTTGACCCCATTTTGCCGAATAATATAACAAATACGTCATCGATCATCTGGTGTGCCTCGATGAACACTCATTCTTTGACACTTGTCCATAAACATGCATCCACCAATACTTGTATCTTGTTCCAACACTGCGATACATACCTGTATGATCGTTTGATCAATGGCCGTCAACATCAGCTATTTAAACTTGCAAAAAATTGTTTCCTCATGCTTTCTAGAAGAGACTTGGGTTCGAGGTCAGTCACCTTCACGGATCTCCAGGACTTATAAAAGCGAGAATTACTTAACAGGACCCACCAGTAATAGTATCAAGAGGTTGATACGCGCCATCCGATGAGGATAAATTTGAGCTGCAACATCCCAAGTTTTAGGCAGTGAGAAAAGATCCATTAACCGGGCAATGCTCTTACGAAAAATTCAAGTTCATGGAACACCTACAATAAAAACTAGTGACAAGAGCATGTTTAATGCATCTACAAAGACTGAAAAAGATAAAGCGCACCGAGATAATCACATACGTATGGCCCAGGAATGATTGAACAGTGGTTAGTCCCGAATTCCTCAACGTCAGACAACATATCGCAGTCGGTGAGTAAGGCCAGAACAAACAATCAATAGTACATGAACAGAGCAAGATGGTGCGGATACCGGAAAATTTATATATATGTACAGTCGTCACCCTCAAACTCGATAGTGGGTCCCGGTATAAGTGTTGAAAATATTCATTGTAACTTGGACTTTTATTTTTGCAACACTTACCCTTACAGGCCATTTTGCGTGCAGGGGTAGGTATTGCAAATGTAAATGGTTGAATTTCAATGAATATTTTCAACACTTGTACGGGACCCACTATCGACTTAGAGAGGGACGACTGTATATATTTCCACCTTAACGATGACACATGCACCTGTCGCTCATCACTCAATCGTTCGCTTAGTCCTTCTCACTCTACTATTGCTGACTTTTGATTATCCTATACTCTACCCCCAGGTTAAGTTTTCAGCATGTAATAAAGCCTCTCTTATGAATATTATCCCCACTAGTCTTATATAATCCCTGCTAGTCTTCACACCAAAAGAAATTGAAAATAATGGCCTGAGTGATCAGGCTTTTTACTGGAGCTAAAAAAAGGGGTTAAGGACGTCAACTAGCGCTGAAAAAGCCTCCCCTTTCTGAAGAGGGTAAAAGGAAGCGTCGGGAGTGGACTGAAGCCCACAAGGACTGGACTGTTGAAGATTGGATGGCGATTCTTTGGACTGATGAGACCTGGGCCACAGACGGCCAGCATAAGAGAGAATGGGTAACGCGAAAGGTTGGTATCTTTGTACCTCAACTAATAAAAAATACCGATCTAACTCTGAGTTCAAGATAGATGAAGAAGTCAACGCCACCTGCGTAGTGGAAAAGGTGAGAAAGAGTCTTGGCTATATGTTTTGGGGAAGTTTCGCAGGGATAGAGGAAGGTCCTTGCCTTTTCTGGGAGAAGGAATGGGGGTCTATTACCTCAGAATCATACTCTCGGAGAATTGTACCGCTGATTGATGGAATGGTGAGCATGAGACCATGGATTTCTGTGATATAGGACAATGCTCCTTCACACAGCGCAGCGGGAACAATCGAAGGGTTCCGGGAGAGGTTCATTACTCCGATCGACTGGCCTCCGTATTCTCCCGACCTGAATCTAATTGAGCACGTATGGGATAGTATGAAAGATTACATACAGTACCATTACCCGAGATTGGAAAGGGGAAGGCAGCGATCCTACGATGAACTTCGAGGAATAGTGAAAGAAGCATGGAATGATGCGACTAAGCCGGATAAGCTTGAGAAGCTTATTAGAAGCATGACCACGAGATGTGAGGCAGTCATAATTGCTCAACGCGGGCCTGTAAAATATTAAATCTGCTATGTAAAGTAAATTTGCATGTACTTGTTTATCTGAAATCGATTAAATTCAAAAAATGTTACCAACTTGAGTTAAGCTTGTGAACTAGTGCCAGTGGTGAAAACGTCTGTCGGGCAAAAACACCATACAAATAATCCCTGTCAGAATGTCTGAAAACCTTATCTCAGAAAAGATGCTACCTAATTAGGCTTAATGGATCCGATTTCGCCCCACAAATTGGATCTACTGGTGAAAACTTACCCTGGGGATAGAGTACAAGGTCGCGAGGGTAATACTTTGCCCGCATAAAGTGAGCTCTGCCACTTTATGCGGGCAAAGTATTACCCCCGTGACCCTTTAGAGGCTGAGCGAATCATGTGCACATATCAAATTTTACAAGTATTACGTAATAGCGGTTTGCTTGCATTAGTTTGCGCTACAGTCGTCCCTCTCTAACTCGATAATGGGTCCCGGTATAAGTGTTGAAAATATTCAATGAAATTCAACCATTTACATTTGCAATACTTACCCCTACACGCAAAATGACCTGTAAGGGTAAGTGTTACAAATATAAAAGTCCAAGTTACAATGAATATTTTCAACACTTATACCGGGACCCACTATCGAGTTAGAGAGGGACGACAGTAGTAGATCCTGGTATAATTATTATAACTAAATGTTGTTAAAATTTCCCCGTTTGTATTTACAGTACACTAGAACCTCTCAAATCCGATAGTGTTTTTTTAAATCATTTTAGTGTATGCAGCCTGAGGCTATGACATGCATTATTACGGAAGATATATACAGTAGCGTCTAAAAGTGCGCAATGAAACCACCGCGTTGACTAAATTTTACTATAACTCTGCAACAACTTTTTCAAATTTAAAAATTCTAGGTTCAAATAAAATCTAAGCCATTTCTTGAATAAGTCCAACTTTATTTTTGTGAAAATAATGATTAATTGTAAGGTTCGCGCTGGTCTTGGCACTTAATGTCTATTACCCACTTTTTGGCGTATCATTTCACCACGTGGTAGAACCTGCGTTAACAGACAACTATGCTGTAAACTTGAATTTTTTGATCCATATAAGTATTCGACATGCTTTTGTATCAATCCTAAATTCTTTTGATTTCAATATTTTCTGTTTTTTTACCATGAGAAAACTTTCACAGCACCAGATACCATCCATCACTACATTACTCGATGAAGGTAAAAAAGAACTACGAATAGCAAAAATTATGGGCTGTCGTAGTTCTACGGTAGCCAGGTATCGGAAAAAGACATCTGATGATTCATCAAAACCTGTGCAGGGACGACCACGGAAGTTAACGTGTCGAGACAAGCGAGCCCTGGCTCGTTTGGTGGCTAATGGCGGGACCAAAACTGCGGTAGAAGCGACGAAGATTATCAATCTTGAACGAGAAGACAAAGTTTCTCCTGGTACCGTAAGGCTGGCTCTGAGGGAACAGGGTCTCCGGACTATTAAGAGGGTGAAGAAACCGATGCTGTCAAAGGCGCATAAGAGAGCTCGGTTGCATTGGGCTTTAGAACATGAAAGTTGGACTATTGAAGATTGGAAAAGAGTTACTTGGTCAGATGAGACGAATATAAGTAGACTCAATAGCGACGGAATCAAATATGCCTGGTCCAGGAATCCAAGTAGCTATTCGGCAGAAGTGGTCGAAGAGACACTGAAGTTCGGGGGCGGTTGCGTAATGATATGGGGTTGTATGTCTTGGTTTGGCGCCGGTGAAATGAGTCGTGTGGTTGGAAGGATGAACTCGGAACAGCTAATAGGCATTCTGAATACTTGTTTGGTCCCAACAGTCGACGAAATAGCAAGCAGGCTCTTTTCCAATGCCAGAAACAACGTTATTTTTCAACAAGACAACGATCCTAAGCATATTTCTAGGGTCACAAAGAATTGGCTAGCTATCACAGGTATAAATACCATGAATTGGCCCTCGCAATCGCCCGACCTGAACCCAATTGAGCACCTATGGTGTCTGGTAAAACGCCGACTTGGAGAGTACCCGGAAACGCTGAAAAGTATGCACGAATTGATGAATAGAGTAGACGACGTCTGGCAAAATGTACCTGAAGATTCATGTCGTACATTAATTGAGAGTATGCCGTCAAGGGTTCTGGCCGTAAAGAAGGCAAAGGGGGGTCATACCAAATATTAGAATAACGCGTCTAAAAATGCGTAATAGACATTTAGTGCCAAGACCAGCGCGAACCTTACAATTAATCATTATTTTCACAAAAATAAAGTTGGACTTATTCAAGAAATGGCTTAGATTTTATTTGAACCTAGAATTTTTAAATTTGAAAAAGTTGTTGCAGAGTTATAGTAAAATTTAGTCAACGCGGTGGTTTCATTGCGCATTTTTAGACGCTACTGTATATGACGCAGAATGACTCTATTTGACATTTGGAACACTCATACTCAGATTTCATTTGCAGATACCACGACGAGAATAACGCCTTACGACATGTACCCCCTTCAGTGAATACCTACCAGAGGGAAAAGCGAGAGAAACCCATGGTTATCTGAGCATGCTTCCATTGTTCTACTAATACATTATCACCGCGAGAGAAGTGGTGTGGGGGTCTTGCTGGATTCGAACCAGCTTTCTCCTGTTTCAAGTGGGGCATGTGTCCAATCTACCCAGACTCTACTTGGGAGAACGGCCCGGACAGTGTACCACTGCACCATCCGACCCAACCCGATAGTGTGTGTCCCAATACAAATGTTGAAAATATTTGTACCGGGACCCACTATCGGTTTTGGTATGTTCTACTGTACTCTGATACTACGGTATTAATCGTGTATAGGCGCTAAAATTCGACTTTTACAGGGTATATAGGCTTTTACTAACTTGAATTAGCATGACGATAAGTAGATCTCCCCACCTAAACTTTAAATTTGTATGGCAAAAATTTCACAACGAAATATTCGTTGGTTTTGCTTTTTTGGTCCATTATAGCCCTCTATTCACTTTTTAATTCATTAATACATTTCATAAATAAATTATACTTCTATCTAGCTAATAATTTACATATCCGCCTTCAGCTTCGTAAACGGCTCTGATTCTTCGGGGCATCGAATCTATCAGTTTCTCCAAGTCATCCCCATTAAACCCCAGATCCCACGCCTCGTTCACTATTTGACGAAGATGCCCTTGACTCCGCTGCCCCCCTTGATCCAACGCTGGATAAAGACGCTCCATGTACGCTTTCATATAACTCCACAAAGTTTCTATCGGATTTAAATCAGGAGAATATGGCGGCCACTCCATTAGAGAAATATTCCTCCTTTCAAACTCACGCATAGTTTGCCTCGACTTGTGAGGAAGGGGCCGTTGTCCTGCATCACATCTAGTCCTGGTTCCCGAAAGACCGCACTCTCTATGAGAGGCACTATCCTCTCGCAGTAACTGGCCGCAGTGATATGGCCCCACTCCTTCTCCCAAATCAGGCAAGGCCCCTTCTGTCGTCCAAAGAAAGATCCCCAGAACATCCACCCAACTCTCCTCCGCGTCTTGGCTAGGACACAGGTATCTTCGTACTCTTCCCCAATCTTTGACTTAAACTTAGCTCAAGGGAACTCTAAATCTTAGGAGCCTTTAAGGGACTACTGACCTTTCTTGTGACCCAACGATCACTTTGCCGACCATTCATAGCCCAAGTCTCGTCGGACCAGAGGACTCTCATCCAATGTTCCTTCCGCCAGTGGAGATGTATTCTGGCAAACTCATATCTCTTCAGTTTGTTGACTGAAGAGATAGGAGGTTTTAATCGTGCAATCCTGCGTGCATATCCCCTCTTTGCCAGTTCACGTCGGATCACATTCTCGCTCACACCAAAGTGCCGAAATATAAAATGTGCAAGTTGGAAAAATGACATCCGACGATTTTCCGATGATAAACAGACGAAAAATTCTATTTCATCGACCTGGGAACTACTTAGAATAGGTGGCCTACCACTGGAGTACTGAGGCTCGGTATTTTCAACGCTCATGGTGTATTGTACCTGTCGCCATGTAATCCCAAGGCGTTGAGAGATTTTGACGTAACTGTGTCCCTCCCTGGCCAAGGTTCTAACCTGCACATGTTACTCTCTTAAACTTATCAATTTGTAGATTTCAGACTTACTTGAATACGTTGAGTTTGTGTTAGGCGTTTTGCATAAGTAGGAGATGCTGATGATGGAGAAGGTTGTTGAGGTGAATCCATCTTTGCGGCAATCTAGTACAGTAAATTAAAATCTTCTAAAGTAGTTGACTTAAGGTTCAGATGCACTCACATGAAGTAAAAATTAGGTAGATGAATGAAATAAAAGTATGCCGTTGAGCAAAATAATAGTAAATAGCTGACAATGATTTAAACGAAACGACCTCAGGTGTGCGCGAGTGAAGAAAGGTATAGGCATGAAGGTGGGCGTTGGACTTCATATACAGATGCATATCTCTTATGCCTTAGGCCATAAGATTTTAAAATTTGAAGCTAACAGGGATACTGTGGATCTATCGTGAGGTAACCTGGAATATCACCACTTTATCTCCACTTTATCCCCGCTTTAACCCCTGTACCCTATAAGAAGCGGATCAACGAACAATACCCTATCATGAGAGTACTTTCCTACCCACATCATGCTGTATGCAGGGATTAGAACTGCAAGAATATTTGGGGGAAACTCAGAAATTCTTAACATTTACTCCGCAACTGACTATTGTAAAAAGAGGACTAACGGCAGTGAGAAAGTCGTGTCATAGAACCGTGTGAGGAAATTACGGGAATAAGAAACGTGGAGGATAGCATTTACCGAACTGCCATTCCGCCACCAACACCGTGCACAATGAAACAATTAGAATGCCAACAAAAGCATACTTGAATTAGTCAGAATTAAAGGACCGAATAGCGGAGTGGTATTCTATCTGTGCCCATCTCCCAAGTAGTAACTGGGTAGACTGGATACATGCTCCACTTGAGAGAGGAGAAACTTGGTTCGAGCAAACAAGAAACTCACATCATATAATCGTGGGTGGCTGGAGTGCGTTCCTGCGGCAGACATAAACGGTTGAGGGTTGAAAGGGCTGTAAGACGCCTGACTTCGAGTGATGTCGTCAAATGATATTCGGGTGTGGGTGCCCCTCATGTCAAGTTGAGTCATCGCTCTGTATACCGCACCTGTTTCATTCGTCTCTTAGTCTTGAGACTGAATATACAAGAATGATTTAAACTAGTGATGATAAAGCCTGTGTCTTTTATCATAGCTTATAAGCTGAATACCAAATAATTTAAAAGGAGCCCATGTAATTAAACAAGAGACGCAGATAAATTTTTTGCCGAGTCGCATGGAAAAGAGTCGAGTTCTTTTTTTAAAAAAAATATTCTTGTATATTCAGCCTCTAGGCTATGAGACGAATGAAACTGGTGCGGTATACGGAGCGATGACTCAACTTGACATGAGGGGCATCCACACCCGAATATCATTTGAAGACATCACTCGAAGTCAGGCGTCTTACAGCCCTTTCAACCCTCAACCGTTTATGTCTGCCGCAGGAACGCACTCCAGCCACTCACGGTTATCCGGTGTGCAGGCCTTTATGGACTCGAGCTAGCTTTCTCCTGTCTGAAGTGGGGCATGAGCCTTGGCTATCCAGGTCCTACTTGGGATAAGGGCTCAGACGGTGTACCTCTCCACCACTCGACCAGATAAATGGACTAAGGGAAGTGAAAATGAGACTGAGCACCACATAATGAATGAAAGGTTTGGGAAGCTTGTCTCGCCAATTGAAGTTGATCAAGTTTTAATTCAAATGTCCGTAATAGCTGAGGGTAGATCGGAGGCCATAGCTAGAGACTTCTCACATTTTCTCTTAAGGGTCGGATGGTACACTGGTAAACTATCCGGTATATCCTCCTATTAAGAGTCTGTGAAGCTTGAACACATGCACCACACGAGACAGTAGCAAGCTAGTTCGAATCCAAAGGGAGCCCTTGACCACTCTCTCACACGGTATCACCATGGTCTTAGAACAAGCAAAGCATATTGAGGTAACCATGGCCTTTTCGCGCTTTTCTCTGGGGTGGGTTTTTACAGAAGCAACATGTCGTCAGGGTCAACTTCCTGGCGTTATCTGCGACTGAAATCTGAGTGTGAGTGTTCCAAACGTCAATTCCTGAGTCGTTTCACAGAAAATACGGATCGTCCAAAAATGTCTGCGTGGGATCTACGGGCGCCAAATCGTGTCAACTGAAAAAAAGTAAAAAAAATTGTGTGGTCGAAAAGCGAGGTGATGTCGATGATGATGATGAGACGTTTATTAGGTCTTCGGATAAGATGAAACCACGCACCCTAAAGATATCTAGTGGAAAGAGGAGCCTCGGATAGCGTACACCAACCTCAATTGCCAGAACTAAGATGATACAATCTTGACGCTGAACACTCGTACTAAAGATTCATTCACCAGTACCACGACAGGGTTACACTTGTTAAGACTTACGTCCCGTTGCTTCTCTCCTCAGCCGTGAATACCTGTCCAAGGAGAAATGCAAGTCAAAACCTTAGACTCCTTCGTATGCTTCATTATCTTGTGAGGTGATATCGAAACTTCTAGCGAAGCGAATGTTTGCTATTTCAAATCACGGGACAGACTGAAATTAGAATATCAGCGTAATCATTTCCAAAGATTGACGGGGGTAGTCGTTTTGAGAGCTTTTACTTGGATGACAATGTAATCCCGACGCCGAAGTGGTAGGAGTAGGTGTAACCGATGACACAAGTGATCTGGTGATTGACTGTATATGCACAATTAGGTTTATAAAAAAACAGGTTCAAGACTACTCCATGTCGCATCTGTGTGACTCTACTAATGGCACAAAACTATGAAGTTGTACGCTTTTCGGCAAAAGGTCAAGATATTCACTTTTGATTGCGATTGTGTCTTAATATTGCAGCATAGTCGTAGATCAAGAGATGTAAAAAGGCGGATTGCATGATAGGCATTTATCAATCCAACTTTATCGGGTAGTTTATCATGGCAAGATATTTTTTGTTTAGAAATGATCGTTGGAGTTATTTGGACATGAGATGGTGGTTGGTGTGTTTGATGGAGAAAGGATTAGATTCCAGCCAAGGGGATGGGAAAGAGGAAAACTCTATGAGTGCTTTGACTAATAACCTAATAACTGTGGGTTGGATAGTGCAGTGGTACACTGTCCAGGCTATTTTCTCGGATAGAATTTAGGCAGCCTGGACATGTGCCCCACCTGAAACAGGAGAAAGGTAGTTCGAATCTATCAAGACCCTCATAGTACGCACACTTGCGGTGATACTGTATTCTTAGAATGATGGAAGCATACACAGATAACCATCGGTGTTTCCTCACTTTTCCCTGTGGTTATTTAAATAATAGTCACACACAATGGATATGCGGGCAAGAGAACTCGATAAATTGTATATGCTATTAATCTCTAATCTGGAAGATGAGAATTCTTCTCACCTTGTACGAGTACGCATATCACTTAAGTGAGAGCCCGATCTACAGCGCTAAGGCCTTATCGCAAACATGACGAACAACTCCCCTTTTTAACAGTGGTGGGTATTCACGCAAGAGGTTACATGCTGTTAGAGTTAACTTCGTAGTGGTATCTGCAAATGAAATCTTAGTAAGAGTGTTTTTTTTAAATCATATTGTATTCAGCCTTATAGCTATGATAAAAGATTCAATTACATTTTGTTTTGTTAAACGTTTTCCCCTGTATCCCTAACTCCGGGGAGCCCGTACTCCTTTGGCATTAGTCTTGGCTCATAACTTAATGAAAACTATCCAACATTAGTTTCAGCCGGTTGTTCCGCTCCCAAGCAAAAATTTCGCAATACAATATTTTTTTTTGAATATTTCTTGATGGAATGGTTGGTGTGTTTTTTGTCAAATAGAAAAATAAATTATGATATAAATCAATTTTAAATAAATGGAGAAATGATGTGGATAAAAATTTAAAAGAAAGCATTGTAATTATGTAAAGTGAAGTGACTCATAGAATGTAATTGTGCTATGTATAAGTTTCAATTTGTGGCGATTTAAAATTTGAAATGCACTGACTGGATTGTAAGAATTTAAGAAGACAGAGTCTACCAACTTTGGTATTGAAGAGTGTTGTAAATACGACATTAGATGTTTTGGAAGTTGTTCGTACATCGGACTTCAGTCTAGTGATATTGTCTCATATCTTTATGCGCTATCAGTTTGAAGTATGTACTCGGGTATCACGAGCGCTGATCAAATAATGTTTCAAGTAGTGTTACATCTGAGATTAGTATATGCTCACAATATGCGATTGTAGAATAACAGAGCAGGTTAGTAGATATAGAACTCTGATAGAGACAAGAATAAAATAACTTTTTCCAATAAAATTATTCAATAAAGAGTATGGCCAAATTTAGTGGTTCTAGTCCATCAAATTTCTTTTTCCTCTCCATCAAAATAGGTGCAATCAAGTATCAGATGTGGCATAGTTTGTTTCTCCTTGTTACAGAAGTTACAAATGTCACTATTTACTTTTCCAATCTTGTAGAGATAGGCCAGGTTGTTCCCAATCCCAGTTCTTGCTTGAAAGTATGATGACTGAGCGCTTCTACTGAACCTATTCAGATTCATAGCCTTAGACTTGAAGATAGGTATAGACATCCTTGCAGATGTCCTATAAAATCTGCCGAGTCCAATGGCCTTTCTGCCTTCTTCTCTTAGCACTTGCTTTGTCCATTTAGTTTGCCAAGTTGTAAGAATTTGTCTTTTTATCTTTTCATTTAAAATCAAATAGGACGTGAAGATGTCTTTGGATAGAATCGGATGGTCCCGACCTTTCCTTGTAAGGCTGTCGGCTAGTTCATAGCCCTCAATTCCTTGATGGCCCGGACACCAGTGCAGTTGTAGATTGATTTTATTACTCTCAGATCTAACCTTATGTGAAAAGAAATTAGGAGCTTTGGAGATTCTGAGTAGATCAGCATGGCTGTCAGAAAAAAGGAAACAGCTTGCTTTGGGTATTGTTGCAGAAATATGACTTAAAGCCTTTTAAATTGCATAGGTTTCTGCATTAGTGATACCAATGCATCTACCAAGATTGAATGAAAGACATTTAAGCTCCCGGGTGTAAGAAAGATAGATAGAAGTGTCAAGGATATCAGAAATGGTCAGGATTTAGTCACGTGATTTTGATTACTAAGTGGAGACATGCTTACGTATCTGTATATAAATGTTTTGATCTTTGAGAGATCCCTTTTCTCTTTGTAGATAATCTCATTCACCAGATCTGACCTCGTCGATCCCACTTCTTCTCCCCTCCCTTGACATATTATCTACCGCATTATCTTGATTTACTGCCCTCGCGCGTAAATACCACAGTCGCCTCTATTAAAGTCTTTTAAATCCAGCATCCCAAAATAAAAAATAAACTTTACAAAAATGGAGAATAACCCCCGGGACCTTGAAGACGATAATCCACAACAGGCCCCCTCTAACCATAACTTCGCTGATGAAATTAATGATCGAGAGTCTACTCTAATCAGAAAATACCCTATACTTTGTTCCATCCCAAATGCCGAACTATTCACTTCCGCCATGCAAGGTGGTACTGCATCGGTTAATATCAGAAAGCTTAGCGACGAGATTATGTCGTTGGCTAACGCTCATGCTCGACTTGATAAAGAGCTATCTCAGTATAAGAACGAATACGACACACTCCTCGCCAAAAACCAGGATCTTACAGACACAGTTTCAAGACTACAAAACAAGATAAATTCCGCTGTCACTCCTAGCTCCAAGCTACAGCAGCAAAATACTATTCTTCAACAGCAGCTCCAGATTCTAGAGCAAGAGGCCGCCACTAACTCCCAGTTTCAACAGCAAAATAATTTACTCCAGCAAAAAATACAGAATCTGGAACAGCAAGCTGCTGCCGCTCGTAATGGCGCTTCGCCTGGTTCCTATCGTACAGCTGAACATCCCGATCCAGATATATTTTCTGCCGATAACCATGAGCTGCGTAAAGAACTTCCCCTTTTTGTCAGGAAAATTAATATGAAGTTTATCGCAAACGGAGATTGGTACCCGTCTGAACAGAGTAAAATGATTTACTTGATCTCACGTCTTAAAGGGAAAGCATACTCAACTATTTCTCATGGTATCAACCGAAACGGTACAGTCAACTTCCCCTCCACCGACGCCATATTAGTTCTCCTAGAACAAGCTTTTGCGGACGTGGATGAATGCAACTCGGCCCGTCGTCAGATACTTACTATGAAGCAAGGTCAGAAAGATACATCGACACACATCTCAGATTGGTTTGATATTGCCCAGAAAACCCAGCTTTGTGATGATGCTCTAATTAACCATCTCTATGACTCTCTCCATCCAACAATTGTTTCTCACATCCAGAATCGTGTCATGCTTCGCCAAGAGCTACCGACTGATCTCACCTCATATCTCGTTGAAGTTCGACATATTGACGCTGTCCTTCGTTCGTCAAATCCAGACTACACGAAAAACAAAGTTACTCCTCAAGGCAATTATCACCCTCTTATCTCCCCGATTCATAATCAAGCGATCATTCCTCCAGTAGACCCAATGGACTTGAGTGCAGCTAGAATTAGCCCTCCTGCAGTTATGTGGTCCTCAACTGATGCCATTAATCGTCGTAAACCAATTAACGAGGCCGAAAAAAATGCCAAGCGTGCATACTGCTTTGAGAACAAGATATGCAGCTGGTGCTACGACCCAGGCCATCGGGCACGATTTTGTGCTGAGGCACCGTGGAATAAAGGTAAGGTAAAGTCCACTGACAATAAAACCGTAAATGAGGCGGAAAAAGCTTAGTCTCTGATCAATGTCGCGATCAGAGACTATATAAGAGTCTGTTTAATAGCAATATAGACACACCTACAGTACAAAAAGATAGAAAAGATTTTATTAGATTTGAAGAAATTTCAGAAATATTATCACTTTCTACGCCTAAAAGTGACCATCTTCTTCTTTCTTGTACTGTAGACACAAATAGATGCAGTTTTTTTACACAAGCATTTCTTGATTGTGGTGCCACTGATGATTTCTACGACTTGGACTCAGCGCAACGCCGAAATCTCCCTCTCACTTTACTCTCGCAGTCCCGCCAACTTTATCTCGTGGACGGCTCACCAGCCTCCCGAATCACTCATACCGTAACTGTTCAACTAAATATCAAGGGTCATAACGAAGTGATCACCTTTTTTCTTACAAACCTGGGGAAATACGAACTCATTCTTGGCCGTAAGTGGCTTAGGAAGCATAATCCATTCGTCAACTGGTGCGATGATTCTGTATCTTTTACTTCAAATTTTTGTGCAAATAATTGCCTTCCTACAAGTGTCTACCCTTTAACTATCTCCAGCTCCACCAATTTTACTGATGGACCAGAGCTCAAATCTAGCGAAGCTAAAAATGGTCGCCCAAGGAAGGTTGGAGCCGATGCATTTCATACTATCTCGAAACAGAGTGGTGTAGAAATATTTTCCCTGTCTCTTCACGATGTAGATGTTAGACTCCGTGAAATGGGACTAAAATCCACTTCTGCTATTCAACAGACATCATCGACTAACCCTCTTGCCGAACTCACGCCTATTCAAAAGATGCTACGTGAAAAGCACTCTTGGACCAATGACCCCGACGATAGAGAAACTTCCTGTTCGAGAGCTACCGAATTGTACCTCGCCGGGTTTTCACTCGAAGACATTCAAGTCGCACTTCAAACAAAGGACCGACCTGATCCTACAAAAAAACTGCCGCCACATTACCATCATCACCTGTCTGTTTTTGACCATAAACGTGCAGATAAACTTCCACCTCATCGGGAATGTGATCACAAAATTGACCTTAAGCCGGGTACAACCCCCCCATATGGCCCTCTCTATAATATGTCTGTCGAAGAGCTCCAAGTTCTTCGTAAGTACCTAAATGAACAATTAGAGAAGGGTTTTATACGTGCTAGTAAATCATCAGCTGCAGCCCCAGTTCTTTTCGCTAAAAAGCCAGGAGGAGGCTTACGGTTTTGTGTCGACTATCGTGGCCTGAACTCTATCACTATAAAGAATCGATACTCTCTCCCATTAATACAAGAGACATTAGCAAGGCTAAGCAGCGCTAAATACTATACTAAGCTCGATATTATAGCTGCATTTAACCATATTCGAATTGCGGAAGGTCAAGAATAGATGACAGCTTTTAATACTCGATACGGCCTTTTTGAAACGCTGGTCATGCCTTTTGGATTATCAAATGCGCCAGCTACTTTTCAAGCTCGAATTAATGAAGTCTTTCGCCCGTTTCTCGATGTGTTTTGTACGGCATATATCGACGATATTTTAATTTACTCTGACGACCTTCCTGCTCATCGAGCTCACGTTAATTCTGTCCTAAGCTCACTTAAAAATGCTGGACTACACTGTGACATTAAAAAGTGCGAATTCGAAGTTCAGGAAGTCACCTATCTAGGTATGATAATATCTACTACAGGCGTGAGAATGGATCCCCAAAAAGTTAAATGTATAGTCGATTGGAAAGCCCCTACTTGTCTCAAAGATGTACAAGGCTTCTTAGGGTTTTCGAACTTCTATCGTCGCTTTATCAAGAACTTCTCAAAGATAGTTAGACCTCTTGTTTCTCTGACTAGGAAAGACATTAAGTTTGTTTGGTCCGATGCCTGCCAGAATGCTTTTGAGATACTCCAAAAGTCATTTGTTTCAGCACCAGTCCTGCAACATTTCGATGCGTCTAAAGAAGTTTTTGTTGAGGCTGATTCCTCTGACTTTGTCTCAGCTGGAGTGCTATCTCAAAAAGACAATAACGGCGAACTTCGTCCTGTTGCATTCATGCCAAAAAAGTTTGAGAACGCAGAGTGTAATTATGAGATTTATTATAAGGAACTCCTAGCTATCGTCCGATGCTTTGAAGGATGGAGGGCGGAACTCCAAGGTTCTCATTAACCTATTACTGTGCTAACAGACCATCGCAATCTGGAGTATTTCATGACTACTAAAGAACTCTCAAGGCGCCAGGTTCGATGGAGTGAATTCTTGTCACAATTCGACTTTGTTATCAAATTTCGATCCGGGAAAGACAACATCAAGGCGGATTCCCTTACTCGACGATCACAAGATCTTCCTAAAGATGACTCCGACCCCCGAATACAGTATCAAAAACAAACTCTTCTTCCTTCTTATAAGTTGGATAACTCTATCATCGAAGACTTAAAAGACAAGAGCTTTCTCTGTGAACTTAAGTCTGACCCTATTTCACACTTGTCTCCAGCCATTCTCAAAGAGCCCCCAGAAGAGCCACTGGACTGCAAAATCAAGCGATTACTCGAAGAAGGGTATAGTAATGGGGAAGATAAATGGCTAACAAGAGTTATCACCGAATTGACAAAACCTGAAGGAATTCCATACTCTAAGGAGGTTTCCCTTTCGGAATGTGAAATCCAAGATGGTCGCCTTTATTTCCGTGATAGACTTTATGTCCCTGATAATGAATCAAGACTCTTAATTATTCAAACGGCCCATGATAGCTGTGAGAAAGGCCATCCTGGTAAAAATTCATTATATCACACTATCTCCGACCACTACTGGTGGCCTCATCTCTCGCAGCAGACTGAGCAATTTGTCAAGAACTGCCACAACTGCTTACGAAACAAAGTATCCCGCCTCAGATATCAAGGAACCCTCAAACCCTTTCCACTTCCAGATCAATGTTGGCGCGATATATCAGTCGATTTCGTTGGTCCACTGATAGAATCAAGTAATTTTAACTGTATAATGGTGGTGGTAGATTGTCTCACTAAAGAATGACATTACTCTCCTTGTCATACTAAGATGACATCAAAAGACCTAGCCAAACTTTTTGTCCGCGACGTCTGGCGTCTCCATGGCCTATGTGATACTATTATATCCGATAGAGGGCCACTCTTCATAGCGGAGTTTTGGAAAGCGGTCTGTCAATGCTTAGAAATAAGCGTATCACTTTCTACAGCTTATCACCCAGAAACAGATGGTCAGACAGAAAATGCTAACGCGTTTATGGAGCAGTATCTTAGGCAGTATATCGATTACTCTCAAGAAGATATCTACGAATGGCTACCAATGGCCGAGTTTGCGGCAAATAATGCAGTCAACGCCTCCACTCAAGTCACTCCATTTTTTGCGAACAAAGGCTTTCACCCTCGCATGAGTTTTGGCCCCCCTCGATCAGCTTTGAGAACCTCTCCAAAAAATATTCGTGAGCAGATTACTACGGGAAACGACTTCACTTCTAAGATGGCCGAGATCCTCGAGGTACTGCGCTCGAATCTTAAATATGCCAAGGAAAAATAGGAAATCTCTTCCGCAGCAAATCGTTCTCCTGCACCGGCCTATAGAGTTGGTGACGAGGTGTTTCTTGACGCTCGCAACATTAATACTTCAAGACCAATTAAGAAGCTCGACTGCAAATTTATTGGACCATTCCGAATCACAAAGAAAGTTAATTCTCATGCTTACCAGTTACAACTAACCTTCGAATATGGAAAAATTCACAATGTTTTTCATACAAGCTTACTCAGACCGGCACCTACAAACCCCTTGCCTGGCCAAGTTAATCCCCCACCTCCACCAATCGCTCTCGACGAGTCTGGCGAGAAATTATATGCTATTGAAACAATACTTGACTCGAAGCGAAGTAAAAATAAGAAGAATTTTTATTATCTCATATTATGGAGAAGTTATGACGCTGAAGATAAAACATGGGAACCTCTCAAAAACGTCGTAAACGCAACAGCTTCAATTAAAGAGTTTGAACGACGCTTCCCCCATAAATTAAAGCCAACCAAACCAGAGATTGAGAAAGCTAAGAAACAGGCGTCCAATTCAATAAAAACTGCCATCCATTAAATGTACGAAACTACTCAAAAGGAGGGTAAGAAGGAGCCATATGTCAAGGATATCAGAAATGGACAGGATTTAGTCACGTGATTTTGATTACTAAGTGGAAACATGCTTACGTATCTGTATATAAATGTTTTGATCTTTGAGAGATCCCTTTTCTCTTTGTAGATAATCTCATTCACCAGATCTGACCTCGTCGATCCCACTTCTTCTCCCCTCCCTTGACAAGAAGTGCCTATGACAGCACCTTTGTCCTTGATCAAAGAGCCATTGATATATACAATAAATGAGGAAGGAGGTATCAGGAATGCCTCTGTTGTATAATATATATATGGAAATAGCCAGAGCACAGTGTTATATGACTTCTGGTCTGATCTTTTAGCCAAGTGGTAATGCATCTATCTCGTGTATTGTTTAGGACAGCATCCATAGTCTGACATCACGGGTCTTGTCTTGTTCTTGCTCTTGTCCGCTGTCTACATGCCGCTCATGACAGGAGGAATAGGCTGTGATAGATTCGTATGATAGTGTTTTTGCTCAAGACTTATCAAGTTTACTTATGGTGATATCCAAGGAGTTACTCAGCCATGATGGGGAACACTTGGCATTTAGAGGCTCCAACTTAGATGTTATGGAAAACTTCTTTAGTAAAAGAGCTAATCTATGAAGTTGACTGCTAGGATTTTTGTCCAAGGAGGCAAACATACACAGATCTATTAAGTGGCAAGAAGGAAAAGGTTCATTTAGTAGTTTACAAGAGAGTGAAATGTAAAGGGGGTGGTGAGCTTGTCAAAGAAAGCAGCTTAGATAATATCACGTGAGATCTTCTATTTTGACAAGGGTACTGCTTTATATATGTTTTGGTTTTGCATATATGAAGTTTCTTTCTCTTTTTGTAGACAATCTTATCAACCAGATTCAACATTGTCAATCTCGCGTCTTACTTTCTTGACATATTGTCTACCCTACACATCTATCCCATCAGCTAGATCTGACATTGTCGATCTATCAATATCCCTCCTCGTGGTACATTGTACACTGACTCTACTGTCACGGTCCCTATCAGCACCGTGTAATTTCCTTTTGTTCATAAAAGATCTTCGGACAAGCATTATCAGGTTGTTCATACGTTATGTTTTGTTTTGTTAAATCATTATATTATATTATTCGACTTCTTAAGATTGTCTGAGCGTTGTTGGGGTTCTCGGAGTTCTGTTGTGTTTGCTTTTGGGTTACGGAATTCTTTGGGGAAGAAAGCCGGGAATTCGGGCTTTCAATTATACGAGTCTCTAGATTTATGTATAAATAAGTTGTGTTGCGCACGATTAAAAGTTTGTGCTACGTCTTAGTTAATTATCTTGATTGACAATTATCAATTATATCCGCTATCATATCTCGTTCCTTATAATCGCACTCAGTCAAATCCACTCCTTTCGTCCGTAACATCTACCTCCTCACATTCAACACCAAAAAAATATTATAAAAATAAATATAAAATTTAAATAAAATTTTCTTTAAACACTCCCAGTTGCCAAGATGGAAAATAATCCTTGGGATCTCGAAAGCACTAGTATTCCACGATCTCAACAAAAAGCATCCGTGGTAGAAAGGTTTAAGGAGCGTGACACAGAATTTGTCAAAAGATATCCTCTCCTTTGCTCCGTTCCCAGCCAGGAATTGTTTACCCAAGCTATGCGAAGCAGCATCCCGGGTAACAACGCAGTTCAGCTCAGTGAAGAGATCATGAATCTGGCGACCTCATATGTGCAGCTGGACACAGCTTTTTCAGAGTAAGAACAAATACGATGCGCTGATCGAGAAATTCCAAGAGCTAAAGGACGTCAACTCAAAGCTCGATAGACAAAAGAGGGCTGCGGGTTCAAGCAGCTCGTAGCAGCAGCAGCAAAATACTAATCTGCAGCAACAAAATGCTAACCTGCCGCAGCAGGCCAGCACTTTACAGCAGCAGGTCACCACCTTGCAGCAAAGCGTTACAAGCCTCCAACAGCAGAACCAAGCTCTAAGCCAGCCCTCATCTAATCCTCCTCAGAATGCACACTCTATCCATCGATCAGCCGAGCATTCGAATCCTGAACCCTTCTCCGCCGATAATCCTAAGTAATGAAAAGGCCTCCCACTATTTATCCGGAAAATAAATATGAAGTTCAATACCAACGCTGACTGGTACCCATCGGAGCAGAGTAAAATGGCCTATGTTATCTGCCGGCTAAGAGGGAAAGCATACTCGACAATCGCATATGGAATCAAAAGGGATGGCACTGTTCAGTTCTCATCCACCGATGCCATTTTAATTTTGTTGGAAAAATCTTTCTCAGATGTAGACGAGATAAATACTGCCAGACGAGAAATCTTATCAATCAAACAGGGCTACAAAGACACGGCGACACACATCATCGACTGGTTTGAAATCGCACAAAGAATAGGCCTCTCTGACAATGCTCTAATAAACCACCTTTATGATTCATTGCACCCAGAGATAATAACTCAAATCAGAAATCGAGTCATGCTTCGTCAGGACATGCCAACAGACCTCACCTCATACCTTGTCAAGGACCAACACATCGACGCAGCTCTGCGATCCTCAAACCCGAATTATACCAAGTCTAAGCCAGTCTCCGGAACCTATCTCCAATCCACTCTTCCATCCTCAGCAACAACATCCATTCAAATTGGGGAGCCTATGAATCTCAGCTCAGCTACAACCATACCGAAAACCACTTGGACCGCTGTCGACGCCGCCATCCACCGCATCCCTCGGACTGAAGCAGAAAAATGTGCTTGGAGAGCATACTGTTTCGAAAACAAGCTGTGTAGCTTGTGCTACGACCCTGGCCATAGAGCTAGAGTATGCGCCGAAGCACGCTGGAATAAAGATAAGCCAAGGAACGCGGATAAAAACCTGGGATAGAAGAGGGTAAAGCCTAGTCCCTGATAAAAGTCGCTATCAGGGACCCGAAGAGAGTAAGTCATAGAAGAATCCAAACGTACCTAATATAGATGTCAAGTGTATCAACGAGGAGAAAACATCACAATTATTGTCACTTTCAACTCCACACAACGATCACCTGCTACTATCCTGTACTATAGCATCAAATAAAATAAGCTTCCTGACCCTAGCGTTTTTAGACTGCGTTGCTACTGACGAATTCTATGACTTAAACTCCGCGCAAAAAAAAGGCCTCCCCATAAATCCTCTATCACAGCCCCGTCAACTCTATCTAGCGGATGGAAAACTAGCAACCCAAATTATTCATTCAACAACTATTCATCTTGACATCTTTGGCCTCAGAGAGACCATCACATTATTCTTCACAAATATCGGCAAATATGACCTTATTCTTGGACGTAAATGGCTTAGAAAGCACAACCCTGCTATTGACTGGTCAAAAGACATAAATCCTAATTCGTACTATTGTAAAGAAAATTGCGTCCCTGCCCAACTCGACCACATAACTATAACCAGTAAAGAGCAAGGCAACGGACGACCTAGGAATATCGGAGATGCAGCTTTCCAGACACTGTCAAAACAAAAAGGTTTTGAGATATTTTCATTATCCCTGTACGAGGTTGATACAAGACTCAAAGAAGTGGGATCCACCTTGTGACGGCTGTTTAGCCGATTGTAAACCTGTAGCCAACGATGGTTATCGCAGGCATGTACTATTATGCAGATCATGGGTACATAAGGCAAGATCACTAATAATAGAGATTAGCGACTGCATTATGCAAGGGTCCTAGATTGTACAAGGGTCTATAATCAGGGCTACAGCGTGACTAGGTAATCAGGGTTTGGCTTGAACTGACTGATACTAATTATAAGTTTTATCCTTGATTTTCAATAATTACTCACGGGTGATGTTCGAAGCTGAACAATGGGAAGGAAACACAGAACTTGTATATAGAGGATTGTTCGGAACCTAAGTTAGCTTTTCTTCATAGTGAATTATTAACAACCATTACTAATA
Source organism: Podosphaera xanthii (assembly GCA_028751805.1). Taxonomy (NCBI): domain Eukaryota; kingdom Fungi; phylum Ascomycota; class Leotiomycetes; order Helotiales; family Erysiphaceae; genus Podosphaera; species Podosphaera xanthii. Next base: position 223,007 of record JAPWIX010000022.1, read on the forward strand.
CAAGTGCTCATTGCCTCATATAGTTAATCTGTGACACACCTCTACCCCCTCGCCAACAATTCAACCACCACTTCAAACACCAAAAAATCTCACCCCTATTCAAAAAATGCAACAAGAGCTGTGCTGCCAAACAGAAGACTTTCCTAACAATTCGCAAAAGCAAAAAACAGCCACCGACATGCACTTATCTGACTTCTCCCTAGAAGACATTCAAATCGCTTTCCAAACTAAAGATCATCCTGACCCTTCCAAAAGACTCCCTCTTCTTTACCATCAACACCTAGCAGCTTTCGATCATAAGGGTGCAGACACACTCCCACCACACCGGTCCTGTGATCACGTAATCGAACTCAAACCTAGCACAACACCACCTCATGGCTCCTTATACCACTTTTCCATTGAAGAACTCAAAGTACTGCGGAAATACCTTAATGAAAAACTGGATAAAGGCTTCATACGCGCCAGCAAATCCCCAGAAGCAGCACCAGTACTCTTTGCCAAAAAACCAGGAGGGGGTCTCCGTTTTTGTGTCGACTACTGCGGCTTGACCGCCATTACAATCAAAAACCGGTACTCCCTCCCCCTGCTACAAGAAACACTAGTTAGGCTCAGCAATGCAAAATTCTACACCAAATTAGACATTATCGCGGCTTTTAACCATATTCGAATCGCAGAGGGCCAAGAATGGATGACAGCGTTCAACACAAGATATGGTCTTTTCGAGACTCTTGTCATGCCTTTTGGACTGTCAAATGCACCGGCCACTTTCCAAGCCCGCGTCAACGAGATCCTACGACCTTATCTAAACATTTTCTGTACCGCTTACATCAACGATATTTTGATCTACTTCGATGACCTTCTTACACATCGCACCCACGTCAATACAGTATTATAAGCGATACAAGATGCAGGGTTACACCGCGATATAAAAAAATGCGAGTTTAAAGTCCAGGAGGTCATATACCTCGGCATAATTATCTCCACCACTGGCGTTAAGATAGACCCAAAAAATATTCAGTGCATAGTAGACTGGGAGTCTCCCTCTTGCCTAAAAGACGTTCAAGGCTTTCTAGGATTCTCAAATTTTTATCGAAGGTTCATCAAAGACTTTTCAAAACTTGTAAGGCCTCTTGTCGCCCTTACTTGCAAAGAAGTTAAGCTCGTCTGGTCGGAAGCATGCCAAAACGCATTCCAGTTCCTCAAAAATTCATTTAAATCAGCCCCAGCTCTACGCCACTTCGACGCCTCAAAAGAAATCTTTGTTGAAGCCGACTCATCCGATTTTGTTTCAGCAGGTATCTTATTCCAAAAGGACGACAATGGCGAGCTCCACCCAGTTGCGTTTATGTCCAAAAAATTTGAGAACTCGGAGTGTAATTACGAAATCTACGAAAAAGAACTGTTGGCTATCGTCCGATGCTTTGAGGGATGGAGAGCCGAGCTCCAAGGCTCATACTACCCGATTACTGTCACCACCGACCACCGTTATCTCGAATACTTCATGACCACAAAAGAACTCTCACGCCGGCAGGTCCGCTGGAGTGGGTTTCTGTCTCAATTCGACTTGGTCATAAGGTCTCGACCAGGAAAGGACAATGTCAAAGCCGACTCTCTTACTCGACGGTCACAGGACCTCCCAAAAGATAACTCTAACCCACGATTACTCTATCAAAAACAAGTTCTCCTTCCATCTCATAAGCTTCATCAATCTGTTAATCAAGACCTTCAGGAAAAAATTGAAAATCCACCAAACCCCATCTGCAACGCCTCATATCTCTCCTCAGCAATCGTTCATAAACCCAAGGAGGAGCCTATGGACTGTAAGATCGCCCGACTACTTGAGGAAAGATATACAGACAATAAAGATAAGTGGCTGGCTGAAGTAGTTACAGAGTTAACCAAACCTGAAGGTGCTCCAAACTCAAAAGAGATTTCCCTATCAGAATGTGAATTTTGTGAAGCTCGCCTTTACTTTCGTGATAGACTATATACCTGATAATGAATTGAGATTATTCCTCATACAAAAAACCCACGACAGCTGTGAGAAGGGTCACCCAGGAAAAAATGGATTGTGCCAAGCTGTTTTAGATCATTACTGGTGGCCAAATCCATCCCAACAAACCGACTAATTTGTTAGAAACTGCCATAATTGTATACCAAATAAAGTCTCTCGACTGAGATACCAAGGAACTCTCAAACTCCTACCTCTTCCCGACCAGCGCTGGCGTGATATTCCAGTGGACTTTGTCGGTCTCTTGACTGAATTTAATAATTTTAATTGCATCATGGTGGTTATCGACCGCTTAACCAAAGAACGTCATTATATACCCAGTCACAAAAAAATGAAAGCAAAAGATTTAGCTGAAATCTTCGTCCGCGATGTCTGGCGACTACACGGACTATGCGACTCTATTTTTTCCGACCGCGGACCACTTTTCGTTGCAGAATTCTGGAAAGCAGTTTGCCACCGCCTACAAATAAATGTTTCACTCTCCACATCCTACCATCCCGAAACTGACGGCCAAACGGAGAATGCTAATGCATTCATGGAACAGTATCTTAGGCAGTATATTGATTACTCCCAAGAAGATGTCTATGAGTGATTACCAATGGCCGAATTTGCGGCTAATAATGCAGTCAACACTTCAACCCAAATTTCCCCATTCTTTGCCAACAAAGGTTTCCATCCACGCATGAGTTTTGGACCTCCACGGCCAATCTCAAGAACACCTTCGAAACATCTTGGGGAACAAATTGCTGGAGGTAACAATTTTGCATCCAAAATGGCCGCAGTATTGGACGTACTACACTCAAACCTCGCGCGGGCCAGAGAAAGACAGGAAAAAGCTTCAAATGCAAATCGCTCGCAACCACCAGCCTACAGAGTGGGTGATGAAGTATTTCTGGATACTCGAAATATTACGACCTCGCGACCAATAAAAAAATTAGATTGTAAATTTATCTGTGACAGCTTGCTAGCCGATTGCTTCCTGTAGCCTGCGCTGACTAAGCGTAGGCTATGATTACAACCGTAATCTGGGACTTGAGCATAGAGAGAACCTTCCAGAAGGTACCGCTTGTCGACCCTTGAGCACAGACTGTCGATCGACATGGGGCAAGAGCTCGGTAGAACATTCTACACGGTTCAGCTGTTGAAGACAGTATTGGAAGTATAAGGAACCTTCTAGAGTTGGGTGGATAAGAATCTTATTCCTGACGGATAAGGCATTACTTGGGTGGGAAGTTTATATAAATATTAGTCTAGCCTACGTGTATGTTACTTCTCCATAATCGAGTTATAGAATACCATCATCTACTTGAAAGCTCATTGCTTTATTACTTGATCTTTGACATTATCGGACCATTCCGAGTGACAAAAATAGTCAATTCCCACGCACACCAACTGAAACTTCCCTTCGAACATGAGAATTTACCTAATGTATTCCATACGAGCTTACTTCGACCGGCGCCAACAAATCCTCTCTCGGGACAAACTAATCCCCTACCACCACCTATCGCGCATAACAAGTCTGGCGAAAAATTGTTTGCTATGGAGGCGATCGTTGACCACAAGTGAAGCAAAAATAAGAAAACATTTTAATTACTTAATCTTATGGCGTGGACATGACCCTGATGACCAAGCATGGAAGCCTCTTGAGAACGTTGTCAACGCTACATCCTCCATCCAGGAGTTCGAGAGACGGTTCCCTAACAAATTGAAACCAACAAAGCGCGAGATTGAAACAGCAAAGAAGAAAGCAAGATATTCTACAAAGATATTGTCGAGTTATGCGAAGGAATAGGGAGTAAGGCGGTACCATAGGTCAAGGAAAGAAGCTTAGATAATATCACGTGAAATCGTCTATTTGTACAAGGGTACTACTTTATATGTATTTTAGTTTTGTATCTATGAGGTTTCTTTCTCTCTTCGTAGACAATCTTATCAACCAGATTCAACATTGTCAATCTCGCGTCTTACTTTCTTGACAGAGCTTACAGTTTCAGGATACGTAACGCGCTGAAGGCAGCCTGTTTGAAATGTCTTACTCTGGTTGAGAAAAGGGCCGCTTCTATTTCCAAAGCCTTGCTCGGACTACTTCTATAGGCACCTGTGATTGAAACAAGGGCTTGATTTTGTAACTTATCACACATGTGAGTTAGTTTTGCTGTACCATATTTATCATACCAAAGCACTGAGCCGTAGTCTAAGACAGGATTAATACAGGACTGATAGAGTTGCCTCAACGCATTAAAGCTTAGTCCCTTGGATTTAGAAGAAAGTTGGAATAGCCTCTGCATAGCCTGTTGTGCTAGATGGAGTCTTTTTTCCACATGATATTGGAATGATAAGTTGTGTTGCAGCCAAATCCCTAGCAACTTCACTAAAGTTTTGGGTTCCAATGAGAATTCTTCAAAATGCAATGGCTCCAAATAGGCTTGCCGTTTTTTTGATAAATTTTATTGCTCGGATTTTGATTTTTTTATATACAATGGAGAATGATTGTGCTTCATCGAAGAGAGTTTTAAGGTAGGGTTGAAGTTTAGTAATATTTTTCTTCATTGAAGAAGAGGCATGGGAAATGCAAATATCATCAACATAGGAGATTTCTAGGAATTCATTCAATGGATTGATATAAAATAACTCGCTTATAGAAAGGATAAATAGCAGAGGTGAGATAGGACTACCTTGAGGAGCCCCAGTCACAGGATAAGGGTGACTCAGTTGTCCATTGAAAAGAAGCCAAATTTTTCTCTGAGAGAGAAATGAGGAAACCCATGAGATGAAGTTAGCGCGAAGATTCTTCCTTTTCAAGACTTGTATCAGCTGACTGGGCTGAAGTCTATCAAAGGCTCCCATAACATCCAAGAAAACATAAGACACAACTCGATTTTTCGATATGTGATATTCGGCAAAGTTCTGAAAGAGCATAACAGCATCTATGGCTGATCTTTGTTTTCTTCTTCCCATCTGACTAGGATGAAGAAAGCCGGGTGAAATATGCGCAAGGTATGATATTCTTCTAGAAAGGATTCTCTCTAGGAGTTTGGATAAACACAGAACTAGAGAGATAGGTCTGTAGGCCTTATGAGCTCAGTAATCGGGCTTACTTCTCTTGGGAATAATAATGCTTATGAATTCTTTCCATACTGATGGATGTTCACCACATTCAAATAGAAAAGTATATGCTAATAGAAATAATTTAGGGGTGCTTTCAAGTGATTTTTTGATCATTGTCCAGTCAATATTATCCTTCCCAGGAGCTTTTTTCTTTTCTGGTACTGCCTGAAGGAGTTCATCAAAGGAAAGTTCAGGCCAGTCCCACTGGGAGCTGGCTGGTGATGAAACAAGTCTCCGTGAAGCTGAAGTTAAATGAAATGTATTTTCGTAAACATTTGGAGCAAGTACATTATCGGGGTTTGACAGGATAGGAGACATTGAAAATGAACTAGGATTATTGCTTGAGACCTCTTGGGGAAATAGTGTGCTAACTAGAGCAGTGCACTTGTCTGCAAAAGTTGATGCCACTAGGTTCTGGGCTTGAGGGTTTCTGTATTTCAAAGTTAGTATCAAGGAAGGTTGGAAGAACTTGGGATTAAAATAGTTGAAAGCTTTGAATATACTTTTTTGTTGAGCGCCAGCGAGAAAATCCTCCCATTGTTTCTTTTTCGTGGTACTTATTGTTCTGAAATAAGTATTTCTTGAAATCCTAGCCTCCTCAATGTCATTAAAAAGCCAAGACTTTTTGGCTCTCCTCTTTTTGAGTGGTAGTCTTTTCTCATATTGGTAAGTTGTTCAGTCCACCAAGCTTTAGAATGACTTAATGGCTTAGACATTGCAATGGCACTTTGGGCCGACTCAATAATGAGGTCCTGAAGGAGATAGGCTACTTGGTCTGACTCCTTGACTAGGATTGCGTTTTGAATGAGAGATGTATAATGAAATTCAAATAGTTAAAGGTTACGGGTAAAGACCTCCCAGTTAGCTTTTTTGATGTTAAATCTTGCGGGTAAGCAGGGGGCAGGATTAATTTGATAGGGAACCGATGCTTCAAACAGAATTACTTCATGATCTAAACCTGTACTTTCTCCATAGTGCTCATTGTGCCATTGTATTTTCTGAAATCCAGCAGCAAAGGCCAGATCTATGATAGACGTGTTCCGGGTATTTGATCTATGGAAAGTCCCTCCAATCTCTTCTATACCTTCAGGATCAACAAGGAGACTTGCCCTGTGCTCTTCTGAGAAATAAAAGAGTTCAGAAGCGGGTAGATTTGGACCTGTAACCATAGAGTTCCACCAAGGATGGTGTAAGTTCAGATCACCTAATAAAATAAATGGATGCCAGATATTAAGATTTTCCTGGAAGAATCTTTGTAGAGTTGTCTAGGTGTCCCCTATTATAATAGATTTTTCATTGTATATATGGAATATGAAAAACTTCTCATAGGCTGAAGTTATCTCAAAAGCCTGCATGTCTGGGTCACAAATAAGATCAGATCTTGCCGATATATCATAATTGGAGTTTTCATTTATATAAGTTACAACTCTTGGCTTAATATTTGAATTGTTGTGCGGCAGGATAGTATGATATGCTCGATGAGAAGGTATAGAGTAAGCAGCCAAAACAGAATTCCAATATACATACGATTCTTGAACAAAAATTAAATCAGGAATTTGTGATAGGGAAACGTCAAAGAGTGACTGTGTTATGTCCTTGCCCTTGGCAACATTGTGTTGGCATATTTTCAATTGTTTTAACATGAGAGTGCCATGTAAAATTCACAATCTTGCTTTTTAAGGGCATTATGGCTGATGGAATTGGGGTGAAGTGTGACAGACTAGTGCCTCTTATGGTTTCGACGCGCTAGTCAAAAGTAGCCTAGTCACGAGGTTCGCTTAATGTCACAAGCGCAGTAGAGTACATATTTCCCTGTACGCGTTCAGGACCAGATTTTAATCATTTTAGAATAAAATAGTTAATAGTTTGTAACCATCGACTTGCGTGTACCTCGCCCATTGGTCCCTTCACATGATGTTGGCAACTGTCAGAAGACTTATATGTAGGGTCGTGTAAGAGGCTCAACTCGAATAACTCAAAAGTGAGGTTCTAAAATTGTAAATTAAATAACTAAGAAGTGCATGGAGATTAACTACGAGAGAAGAACGCAGGTTTAAATAGTTATCCCGATCTATCACCCCCGAAGCCTTCCGAACGCCATAGAATTAGAACTTGCAATAACCCATAGAAGATGCTAGAATAATCTCCACGCCTTAGGATGCCAACAAACCGTTTTAGAACTTTCTGGAAGCTTTCTTAATATTCCCCAATATACGCGGACATAGCTATCATCCAAATTGGGTAAGTAAGCGATGATCATTATCTAGACAAGGATCATCGTAATGATAGCTAGCGCTTAGAAATTGTTACCTAATGTAAGCGAGAACTCCTTGCGCCACAACATCCTGATCCACGTCATCCAACGCCGCACAGAGAGTAAGGTAATTATACAAGGGCAAGAGCCCGAGTCATTAGCAAGGGTCCTGACCCTCACATCACCCCCCTCCTCATGACCTCATTTGCAGCCTGGTTTTCGCCTCTTGTTGGTCTTAGATATTTTCATCTTTTCTGATCTGGGTAGGTTTGTCCATTTGTCAAGTGCAGCTGTGTCTTTGAGAAAAGATTCAGGTTCCCATGTTGGTTTTGCATACCCGACCCATTTGACTAAATATTTTAGATGGTTTCCCTTTCCTGGAGCCTTTTTTTGATTAATAATATGGTCAATTTCGTACTCTTCCCCTTCGTTTACAATGCATGGTAGAGGCTGGCTGTCGTCTACTCTCTGACCAGGCAGTGGTGACGAGTTTGCAGGCCTCAACAGCTTTGAATGAAAGACGTTATGAATTCCTGGTGGAGTATCTAATCGGAAACTATGTGAGCCAATCACTTCCGTAACTTTAAATTTAGCGTTCCTAGCATCGAGTTTTCGGCTTGGTCTATCTGTCTTTATATTTTGCAAGTTTAACCAAACTTTATCTCCAATTTTGTAACTTGGGGCTTGATCTCTTATCTTGTTTGACCAATGTTCTTGAGCTTCTTGGGCTGCAGCCATTGATGCTTGTGCCCATTCTCTAACTTGCTTTAACTTTCTGACAATTTTATCAGCTCTAGCGATTGGAGAGTTTCTTCTATCATTATCTGAGAGATCTGTTTCTAGATCTTCATACAGGCTCTGGTTCCATCCATGAGATAAGAAAAAGGAGCTTATGCCTGTAGATGCCGAGTCTCTTCCACAAATACTCGAAACAACTATTGGAAGCCATTGTAACCAATCGCTTTGGTCCCATTTCACGTATTGTCTTAATACTGTCTCGATAACCTCGTTCATTCGTTCGGTTGCCCCATCAGTTTCGGGTGAGAAAGCAGTAGAAAGCCTACGCTGAATTCTCAACATTTCACATAGTCTTTTCCAGAAAGCGCTTGTAAATTGTGAGCCACGGTCTGAAACTATTGCACTTGGAAGGAAGTGATGAGGCAAATAATTCTTAACAAACCATCTAGCAACCGTTTCCGAATCAATATTCTTTAAGCCATCTGCAAGTACACCTTTACTTAGCCGGTCTGTGATCACAATCATATTTGTACAGCCTTCAGACATTGGGAGGTCAGTAATGAAGTCCATCGAAATCTCAGACCATATCCGTTCCGGAATCGGTAAAGGCTTTAGGAATCCTTGCCGTCGACTTCTCCACGCTTTATTCCTCCCGCAGCTATCACAATTTTCCACAAATGTCCTAATTTCCTTAGCCATGCCAGGCCAGAAAAACCGCCGAGCAATTAGAGCATACGTGACCTCTCTACCTGGATGTCCATTCAAGAGTGTGTCATGTGTATTTTGAATTATTTTCGTTCTCAAATCTAGCCCTTTCGGAACCCATTCTCGGTCTCGGAATAGTAGGTGGCCTTGACTCGAGAGAGAACATTCTGAAATTGATACTTTGAGGTCAAGGTGAGTAGGGAACTTCCTCAACTGTATTTTAACTGATTCAAGGGCTTCGATGTACTGTTTATCTGCGAGGGCAGCTGATTCCCACTCTTCCAACTCTCTCGGACACTCTCCGACATGTTGATCCTCGAGCCCTTGTCCTTCCGAATGGAGCCTTTTCTGGCTGTTGTTTGAATATACGGGCCTTACAATCTGATTCGCCACTAAGACCTCTGGCTTCAGGAGTTGGATACTACGATTTGTAAGGCGCTGGTCCGCTTCGTTATTAGGCATGTCTTGGTCTCTTCTAGAAAGGGCGTCAGCTCGTTCATTTTGTTTACCAGCTACGTGTACTATCCGGAAGTTGTATCGAGAAAGGATCGAGGACCACCTCATTTGCCTTTCTGTAAGTCTGCGGACCGTCATAAAGTACTCCAAATTCTTGTGATCGGTACAAATGTCAAATTGTTCCACCCCCCTGAGTTCGGCATCCCATTCTTCTAAGCAGCGAATGATTGCAAGCATCTCCTTGTCGTATATTTCATAATTGCACTCCGCAGGATTATTTTTCTTTGAAAAGAATGCGCATGGAATCCACAACCCTTTATCATTCAGTTGCTGAAGTGTCCCGCCGACGCACCATCCTGAAGAGTCCGTTTCGATTCGCGTGGGCTTGTCGTAGTCGAACTGGCCGAGAGCAGGGGCACTTATAAATATCTCTTTGAGTTTCCGAAATGCGAAATCTGCCTCTGAATTCCACCGGAATTTGCAATCTTTACGAGTGAGGTCTGTGAGGGGCTTTGCTAGTTCTGCAAACTTATGGATGAACCTCCGATAAAAATTAGCAAACCCGAGAAAGCCTCGAACACCCTTTACTGATGTTGGAGCTTCCCAGTTCTTAATTGCTTCAATTTTGTCTGGATCCATCTGCAATCCCTTGCTAGCTTCTATAATGAACCCTAAGTACTTCGTTCTTTTCGTTTCGAACTCACATTTATCGATGTCGATTTGCAGTCCAGCTTCTCTGAGTCGCCGTAACACTTTCCGTACATGTTCTTGATGTTCCAATCTGCTCCCGGATGAATAGATCAGAATGTCATCGACATACGCTGAACAGAAATTATCCAAATACTCGCGTAAAGTCCAATTAATGTACTTTTGGAATGTGCTTGGAGCGTTGGCCAGCCCAAACGGAGTAACAAGCCATTCGTATAGGCCGTATCGAGTCCGGAAAGCGGTTTTCCATTCGTCTCCTTCAGCAATCCGAATCTTATGAAAAGCGGCAATCACGTCGAGTTTAGTGAACCACTTCGCCTTGCTAATATTTCGTAAGGTTTCATAAATCAATGGCAAGGGATACCGATCTTTTCTAGTAATTCTATTCAACCCTCTGTAGTCGACACAAAATCGTAGTCCCCTCCGGGCTTCTTAACAAACAAGACTGGTGCAGCTGCTGGTGAATTGCTCACGCGTATAAAGCCTTTGTCAAGCAGCTCAGTTAATGTTTTCCGAAGGACCAGTAACTCATCACGGGACATACTGTACAATGGGCCCCAGGGTATCTTAGCTTTCTGGCCGTCTGAGGCTTCGACGTCAATTTTGTGATCAATGCCTTTACCTCTGAGCGGTGGTAGTAATTCCGCCTTAGTATGATCAAAGACGTCTAGAAATTCGTGGTAGTGCTTTGGTAAACTTATCACTGGATCTGATCGCTGCTTTCCTGCTAGTGCTTTATTAATATCTTTCATGCTTGCTGCAAATACCTGAACTTTTTTATTCTTGTGCAGACTCCTAGATAAATGTTCAAAAGCCACAGCTGATATCTGCACTGGACCTTTGGTCCGATCATAGGCAGCCAAAAATGATTCCTTACTATGAGTTATTATACCAGTAGATTTTATCAGCATCTCGGATCGGGGACCGTTAATTCTGGCGTCTTCAGATATGATCCACGGCATTCCCAAGATTACATCATAATATCCAATGGGAGCAACATAAAGAAATACTTTCGACTGTCTGTGTCCTTCCAAATCCATATTTATAACAGCAACTTCACTCACAAATGAAGCTACTTTTCCGTCAAAGCCAACGACTTCACGTGGTCTTATTTTTAAGCGCTTAAGGTTGTTTCTCTGAGCGAAGTAGGAATCACAAAGACCATATGATAGGCAACCGGTATCAATGAGTGTATTAGCAAATATAGTATCATTAATTAAAGCAGATACAACAAAAGGTTCACCATCCATGACTTCCTCAAACCGATTCCAGTCTTCTCTCAGATTACACTCCTCTCAAGCCCCTGATTGCGACTTTTATCAGAGGCTATTCTTTTCCCGAACCATCTTCACCATTAAGATCCACTGAAACTGCAGATGCCGAGACCCTTGACTGCTGCAGCTGACTCCTATTACGACGATTCGGATTCAACGCGGGAAGCAGCGAGCAGCCTTTTATTATATGGCCCCGCCCCCCACATCTAATGCACAGGCCTTCAGAAATTCTTCGCCCAATCTCTTCCTGCGACACCCAAGTTGCTCGAATGCGTGAATGTTTACTCACCTGACCTGAGGGAGTTCGCTGAGCTGTAGCAACGCTAATTGTTGCGGTCGGTTCCCAGTCCATTTGGTCCCCACCTTCTTGGGTATCAAATGTTGAAGTAGACTGAGCATTGAGTATCCGATTATGCCCCTTTCTGCTATCCCAAGCTTTCATTCTCTCCATCTTATCCGACGTCATGCGTAGTTGGGAAACAAAATCATCATACCCTGGAGATTCAGTCTGCGAAACCATCCGATCCGTAAGATCACGATTGATCCCAGCCCGGAGATAGCCTTTCTTTGCCTCGTCGCTCCAATCCCATGCCTGCGCCTCTAATAGGGTCTGTTCGAAGTCTTGGAGAAATTCTCGGAAATTGCGGTTACCTTGGCGTATTGTATTCAACTTATTGATGGCTTTTGTTGTCTTCTCCGGGTCGCCAAAGGCCTTATCTAGTCGTTCAAAAAATCCCGCAACGGTGAAATCGTTCTTTCCTTTAGCGAATTCGATCCAGGGATGAATTCTTTGTAAAGCAACGTCTGTAAGGCGCCCAAATCCGTACCAAACTCTCTCCTCTTCACTACCGATCGCATTGGCATCAATCTTTAGCTTAGCTTCCAACAGGCTTCGGAATTGGGGGTACTGAGAAGAGTCGAGTCCTGAGAACTTTTCCGGGTGTGGTTGAGAGTGTCTTGGTCTGCTTTCTGGAGTTCCAATCTGCTGCACTGATTGTTGATTTCTTAAAAAATTGGTCAAGGTGCTTATCAAGGTTGATACCCATGAGGGCGCCTGTTCGCTGCCAGACTGACTTGATTCTGGTGCCATATAAAATTGGTTCCCTGAGTCTTGCGTCCCACTGACTCTAATTCCGTCATCCATTTCTACGTCCTTGAATCCCGACATTACGATGAAACAAATAACTAAGAGAGTGATTTGGCCGACTGATAGACTGACTGATAAACTGACTGATGATTGAAGATCTGACTGATGGTTGAAGATCTGACTGATGAACCTACTGATGATTGATGATCTGATAAAAAAAATCTGAAATCTCTGGTCTATGAGATAGATGAGAGTGATGCACTTCTACTGTAAGAGGCTCAACTCGAATAACTCAAAAGTGAGGTTCTAAAATTGTAAATTAAACAACTAAGAAGTGCATGGAGATTAACTACGAGAGAAGAACGCAGGTTTAAATAGTTATCCCGATCTATCACCCCCGAAGCCTTCCGAACGCCATAGAATTAGAACTTGCAATAACCCATAGAAGATGCTAGAATAATCTCCACGCCTTAGGATGCCAACAAACCGTTTTAGAACTTTCTGGAAGCTTTCTTAATATTCCCCAATATACGCGGACATAGCTATCATCCAAATTGGGTAAGTAAGCGATGATCATTATCTAGACAAGGATCATCGTAATGATAGCTAGCGCTTAGAAATTGTTACCTAATGTAAGCGAGAACTCCTTGCGCCACAACATCCTGATCCACGTCATCCAACGCCGCACAGAGAGTAAGGTAATTATACAAGGGCAAGAGCCCGAGTCATTAGCAAGGGTCCTGACCCTCACAGGTCGTTATGCTCTGATGTAATTTGTTTGCCCGAGCTAATTGCACACACACTGGTGGCTTTTTGCAGAGGTGATGGTGTCCATATTTCAGACATTGCTTGCATAATGTCTTCGGTGTGCGTGATTGAAAGTTAACTACTTTCAATAGAAACCCACCAATCAGTACTCCCGATCTGATGACCTCCGATGTCACGGTGGTGATGCTGAATGCAGTAATGGCTGTCGGGAAGCCGGAGAAAACACAAAAGGTTGGGAAGATTAAAATTTAACAAAATGTTGCACGACCTTTCCCAAAGGCCGTACGCAACACTATAAGGGGAGCTATGAACCCCTGATCTAACTAAATGTACCAATGACTTGGCAGAACAAGCATTAGCTAGCAATCCCATATCGTGCCGATCACAAGTCCGTGTCTCAATGCAGTCCACCATTGACATCCGACTTTTCAACTTCAGACCCGACCGTGAGAACGTGGGAGCCATGTTGGCTTGCCTTGGACATTGATATTTGGTTTAAAAGATGTGATCTCTTCTGCCATGTCAGGAAGTGGAAGATATAAAGGTACCCCATGGATAACAACAACCGGATACATCTCAAATTTCTGTGCCTTACAAATAGGCCAGTCAGCGAAAACTTTGTTCCACTTGGATTGTTGCTCCAGAAGCTCTTTTGGGGTGGATTTGTAGCAAGTTAGGACAATGTTATTCCTTGGGGAGGTATGAACTCTGGAAATTGCAATCTTGCCCATAGCTTTGTTAACCTAGTCTAGGACTTGGTTAGTGTTGAATGGAATTGATTCCTAAATGAATTTCTGAGAGAGAAGAATTGATTACCCTTCTCCCGACGGATCTCATCTATCTTTAAGTACAAGTCCCCCGTCTCTTGTGGACGCCTCTCCCTTCGACCAAGTAATCTCCCCATGCCGTCTTACAAACCGTACATGTCATCTAATTTTACTCATAGAATAAAAAAATGATAAGCGCCAATGTTACAACCCATAACCCATAGCCCGCAGACGCAAACAATACCAGTAAAAACTGACAACCCGTAGATGGTAACATGAACATGTAAATATTTACAGAAGATTGCAACGAGTTAATAATAGGAAAATATTTAGTGCGAACTAGCGTTGGCGCTTGTCTGGTCGCATGTCGAGGTCCTTGCATCATTAGCGTCCAGGGGTACATACATATTTATGCTGGGTTAGTACAAATATTTAAGCCGTAATTTAGGTTGACAGGTCGACACGTTTATAGATCGACAGTTAGGCTAATACACTGGTACCTGACTTCCCTTGTTTAAGACTAATGTTATTACATTCTTACTGTGGTCTACAGATGTCGTTAACCTTTAATGTTTTTGTTCATTCAAAAAGTATATTCCTCTCTCTTGCTATTGCTGCGTACAAGATGATTATATACAGAGCTACGTCATAGGTATTACTTTACGTGCTATCCCCAATTTAGCTAACGTCAGATCGAGACTACTCTGCCGAGTTGGGACCGACCACTGATTCTCTTATTGATGTAGACCAACAATAGAAGAACACGGTACGAGAATTTTCATGCCCTTTGGTGACCGTTGGTCAATAGTGACATTAGCAGCGTCAGGAGCTTTGCCTAGCGCCTGGAGGTAGTTTCGGGTTGGTTGCTGACGAGTGTAAAAACTTTAGGTGTTGGGGCTGAGCTGTGGGGAGTTAATTCCCTATTGTACGACTGCATAATGTCTGGAATAGGGGATAATCTACCTCAGAATAGTATACTTAATAGCTTTTAACCACCGACTCGCGGATACCTCGCCTCCTGGTCCCTTCACACTTCCTAAGGCTTCTAGACCACTTTCAGAACCTCCCAGACAGTCAGAAAAAAATTCTTACGAGGCACATGCCGTCTTGGCCGGCCGCTTTCACCACAGCAGATAGATCACGTTTGAAGCCTTCAAGGTTTCTTGTCTTAAAGTCAAAAATATAACTTTCTAACGCTAACACGCTAGCTATTACAGTAAACGACGCCTTTGTTAAGAATTCAACAGGAATCCAACCTTCTCTACCGGCCCATTTGTGCCGTGGCTAATGCCAGTAGTACCTCCGGCGTCTGATAGATGAGAGATGTTCTACACCACCCTTACAAATAGACTATGCTCTAGCTTTCTTCAAGCGGACCCTCGAGGAACTTTCGACACCATATGGTCGTATCAGAGTCGTCTAAGCTGAGCTCAGCTCGTGCATCGTAGCTTGGAGACTGGGAGAGTCGCTCTCTGACATATGCACCTGTGCAATCTAATATCTCATTCATATCGTAGTCGCCGCTCTCGACAGAAAATATTTTTGAATGCTGCGTGTTGACTCTTTTTGCGTTAGCAATCATCCATGTGCCTATGGAATACAGGTTCTGATCCTCGACCGAAATCATTTCCTGGGTTTCCGTTACAGGAGTAGCAACCGACGATGAATGCACGGGTATTATCGGAGGCCCAGTGGACACCAACTCTAGATTCTTCATTAACTGCACTAATTTTAAGTATTTTGCTATAGACGGGTCTTCTTCACTTATTTTCTTGGGCGTGGGGTTATCCGGTGATTCAATCGACGGGGCATATGTTGGAGTTTCCGTAGTCCAAGATGATCCCGAATCTAGATGCTCCATCGGCTGCACCGTTCTTGAGCTACTCAGTGCGTCCTGATTTTGCTCACTTGTTATCTTAGCTGTGGAATCTAGCGATGACAGAGCTAACTGTATTTCTGAGCTTATCAAATTCGCACATTCCTCAAACGAGTCGAGTATCATACGAATGGAAACACTTAAATCTTGAATCAGTTCTCTTTTAGATTTAATCGAAAATTTATTTATCGACCCGAATCTCTTGAAGAGGTTCGAGTACTGTATAGTCAAATTGTCAACCCTAGAACAAATATCGTCGCTACCTTCAGCCAAAGCTGTAAGCTCCTGCCGAAGTTGTTGGTCTTGTTTCATGGCTCTCATCTTGACTCCTTTCCCGGCTCTTCTCTTAACTTTTTTGGGTGGCATTCTTTAAATATTTCGAGACTCGCAAGATTAAAATTTTTAGAATCCGTAATCCTTGGTCTAAGAAATGTTAGTCTCTTCTTCACGTTTATTATTGGTGAGCCCGGCTGAACTACATATCTCCTAGCGATTCTTCCAAATTGAAACTGAGGAATAGTAAGATATTACTATGTTTAAACAGTCATCAGCGCATGTGAGGATCTAGACGGATTATTGTCGTCAGAAATTATGAATTGCCGAATAAACTGATTCTTGACTTCACTCATGATAGATTATAGAGACACAGCCTTTTCCTTATATAATAATAATCCCCATAAACGACTACCACAATTGTCAGATTGATAAAAGGTAAAACGTATTGCTCGTAGATTCTACGTTGATTGCGCCCTCATTTTACAATGACGATGTTGCAATGTCGTTCCTACCGTGCGTATTAATGATGTCAGAATCTGACCGGGGCTTACTTTTGACAAGAGGTTGAGTTTCTGATAATGCGTAAGAAGTCGAAGTCCGCGAATACATGTGGCGTCCATTAACTCATAGGCCTCACCTGATCTGAGCGTTCATTAAATTTCTTGTGTATAGAATTAGGTCGTTTCTGATCACTCTAAGAACCAAAAAATAGTAACTTACCAGTTTCGATCTTTGCTTCATGCATCTCATCCCTAGATCCATTCGCTCCATTGTACAGTGTCTCAACCCTAAAGATTGTTAAACCTTAAATCTTCAAATTACAGGCCTTATCCTTATATTTTACTCTAATCATTCCGAGCAAGGCTAGCAGATTCAGTCTAAACTACACACCTTCATACCGTCTGGTGAGCTTACAGACATATTCTCGAAACCAATTTCAAACCTAACCTTTCAAATTTGCAGCCACGAACACCTGACCACTACATTTCCCACTTCTTACTCCTAATCAGATCCCGTCACTAAAAAATCAAGATGAATTCTCACATCCATCAGCCTTTGAAGAGATCTCATCGCTAGAATCTTAATCGAGATAAGCGGTTCGCAATCCAGACACTTCGAAGGTACGGGCTTTCAAATCTTGACATTGTTCATGAATTCGGGCTAAGCCAGTGACAAGTTCAGTACGCATGCAAACGTAGTGACCTTTCGGAAGCCAGTAATCTTGGTCAATGTCCAGTCCTAAGTGGGGTTCAAGCTGAAGAGCTTGAATATTTTGTTTGCAGTTCACGAGCCGGTCGCTTTATGACCTACTTGGAACTTGCCACGGTGCAATTTTCTCACTGGAACGTTGGTGAGAACGTTGTTCGGAATACTCTAAAAAGAAGGGGATATAAGAGTTGTATTACGATTTACTCCTAAATTGGTGTAATGATCACTGAAGGAGATTATAATTCGGCAAGCGGAAGTGCTAGATTTTACTACTGTAAAACATCCACTCTAGGAAATAGGTTTAGAGTCACCGTTTTAACTCCCGTGGGTTGCGTCCGTGCACAAATGTAAACAACAACTGTAATTAACAACAATAGCAACAACGTAGTTACGACGCGTCAACGTTACTAACTCCCGGATGCCAGGATCTGCTCGCTTGTCCTGAATCCCATTTTTCGTAACAAGTTGTGTCTCCTAGAGTAAGCCTTCGACTAGCGAAGAAAATAAGAGGAGACAGTTACTTTTTGCTCGGCCTCACTTAAGTTGGACCATTGAGCAGTGGAATCGAGGCCTATGGACCTAAGAATCTTGGAGTGCTGGCGGTCAGCACACGCGTTTGTGGGTCACCAGAAAGATCACTTCGCTTATTGTCAACTTGGTTTTTTTACTGTTGAAGTCAAGACTGTTGAGGAGTTTGACGAGATGTGCTAATCTCTTAGGTTTTTTCGAAGAAATGGCTGGATATTTTGAGGATCTTTCCATGGGAACCAAAAAAGTAGTTTTCCAGTTTGGGACAAAAGTTGAGGGATATTGAACTTGGAGACCTACTACCAATGGATTTTACCAAGGATAATAACGGCACGAGAAGCTAAACCATCACTTTTACTGATGCAAGATGGTGCTCCCTGGCATCCTGCACGGAATGACATGAAAGCTTTACTCCAAGCTAGGGTAGAGCCCATCGTTTGGCCACACTTCTCTCACGACTTAAACCCAAATGAGTCTGTATGGACATCGATGAAGGATTATATTCAAGCTCGATATCCAGAGTTTGATAATGGAAAGCAAGTATCTCAGCAGACGCCCAAAAGAGCCATAAGAGAAGCCTAGGACTCAGTCTCATCTAACGAACTCGGTCAGCTTGTCGCCGGCATGTCGGCATACCTGCAAGGTGCCAGGCTGTTACGGAAGCAGATAGAGGTCCTACTTTGTATTCATGTGTTTTTAACCATCGACTCTGTCCTATTTTCAATGTGCGGTAGCTCTGTTTAATCGTAGGTTAGAAATAATGAGAATATTCATAAGTGATTTGAAGTTTAACAAAGTTTGGGTGTCAACAAGAATTTCCTATCTATAGAGCTTTTGCAAGGTATATTGTCCCTAATGCGGTAAAGTGTTTCCAGGATGTCTCGGCAAAAAGGTATGATCGTTATATAACAAGCTGGAGACTTTCAAGAAAACCCACTTTAATGCCTGTCGTTTATGTAAACTAACAACTTTTAGGCTGGTAACACTGTTCATATGCCAAGGATTTAGGGGGTTAAGAGTAGACCCAAGATGTCCTCGTTCACTACGTCAATAGGAAAAAGGACAGTTTAGCACGGATCTGGCTAGATCTTTATGCTAATTCTAGATGAACACGTGATCTCCTCGGCACTTCTCAGCCTTGCGTCTCCAAATCAAGTTGTTGTTGAGACATTTGTTAAGTCTACGGATGACATGCAAACATGCACCCTAGAATTCCCTATTGGGACGAAAGACCTCGGAAAGCGTACGCTATCCTCAGTCGCTAAAACTGAGATGATACAACCTTGTCGCTGAACACTCATACCAAAGACACTTTTGCCGGTACCACTACAGGATTACATTTGTTAAGACTTACGTCCCGTTGCTTCTCCCCTCAATCGTGAATACCTGTCCAAGGAAAAACACAAAATCAAAACCTCAGACTCCTTAGCATGCTTCATCATCTTGTCCGTCGCAACCGCGCGAAGTTTGATGTCACAATCTTTAACCCTGTCTATTAGATTATGAATCTTTCAGGCGTCTTATCTAGAAGAGAGAAATGGTAAAGTATTAGATTATAAAATATTGGATCGAGTAAAACTCTCTATTAGAGCTTTCGATACATTTTAACCAATTCTAATTACCCAAAAACTAGCCTAGCGCAATGACCGAGCATACTCTATTGCAGGGGTAAATAGTGAAGGAAACCCCTGAATGCCAAGATCTGACAGGGATTATACAATATGCCATTGGCTGCAATATTTTGACCATACCAAATCCGACAATAGCTGAACCTTATTTGTATGGGAAATTTTGCGTGATAAAAGAAGTGTAGGAGATCCCTGTAACTCGTTGAAATGATGATATTCTATTCAAAAGTGCTAGCTTTTATCAAGTATTAAATACATTTTTACCAATAATTAAGCATCATTAATAAGGAATCGAACCTCCTCTTGCTCTGATGACTGCCTGGCACCTTTCTGGCATGCTCTCTACAAGCGTAGCCAGTTGCTCCTGAGAAATTGACTCCCATGCCTCTAGGACTGCATTACGGAGCACTTCCTCAGATGGATTACCAGAATAAAATTCTGGGTGGTGCTCTTCAATATGGGATTTCATCATATCCCACACTGACTAAATTGGATTCAGGTCTGGGGAATATGACGGCCAGACTATGAAATCTACCCCCCTTGATGACAGCTCTCTTTTCGTACGTTGAGCAGAATGGGCAGGAGCACCATCCTGCATAAAGAGAAGAGGGCCGTGAGAGTCAATTGGTTGTGTTGCCGCGTGGATTAAAGGAACAATCCTCTGGCAGTAACTCTCCGCTTTTATAGTCCCCCAATCCCTACTCCAGAAGAGGGCAGGGCCCTTCTGGTTCCCATAAAAGGAGCCCCAGAACATCCAACCACGCTTTCGAGGACCTTTTCGAACCAGGCAAGTGTGATAATATGTCTCCTCGGGCTGAAAAATTAGATTAATGCAGTTGATACATGGCTGAGATCTGGACTCACCTTCCTCGAAACCCATACTCTTGTGTGACGTTCACCAGTGACCCAAGTCTCATCAGACCAAAGAATTTGGGACCACTGTTCAGGTGTCCAAGAAGAGTGTTCTTCCGCCCACTCTAATCTTTTCCTCATATGTGCAGGCGTTAGAGTAGGCTTCGCTTGAGCAATGCAACGCTTGAACCCTCTTCTCTCAAGAGCACTTTTGATTGCGATTTGGCCACAATTCCAGTGGGAAAAATTAGCAGCAAGCTCCAGGTGGCTCATCTGGCGGGCCTCACTTGAAGACGTGACAAACTCTTCAAGCTCAACTTCCTGCTGAGCGTTCAAGGCGTGGGGTCGGCCATTTCGCTTTTTGGGCGTCAGACATTGCCTTGCAAGGGCATATTGTACCCTTCTTTCGGTGATACCGAGTTGATTACCGATGGCGAGATGAGTAAAACCAAGGCCACGTAACGTGTATATCTGGACTCGCTGATCCCTAGAAAGCTGGCTCCATGATCTTGGAGTAGTGGGAGATGCTGGGGTGCTCATTTTTCTTCGCAGTTTATCGTGAGGATATAGGTTATTCGATATGTCGTGTCAACCGATTTAGTGTGGTACGAGGATGCTGTGCAACTATCGAACATAAGAGAGAAGGTTCAAGAAAGAAGGAATGCCTCGGTTGCCTTATTGCCTTAGTCTAGCCATTTTTGTAGCGCTAAAGTCGTAATGTCAGGGATAGCCCATGTAAATTACAAAGAATGTGGGGCTACACTTCTTACCCCTGCAATAGAGTAATGCAAACTCCGCTTACCGAACTCTTTTTGTCTAAATCAACCTACAATCTTGTTCTATTCGCCCAGTCCTGCTTTTCCCAGTTCGTGTGCATAACTCCGTTTGCCAGACCCCACCTTTGTAACTTGACACAACTCGACCAACAATAAATCCAGTTTAACTCTACGGTCGTCCCTCTCTAACTCAATAGTGGGTCCCGGTGTAAGTGTTGAAAATATTCATTGTAACTTGGACTTTTATATTTGCAACACTTACCCTTACAAGTCATTTTGCGTGCAGGGGTACGTATTGCAAATGTAAATGGTTGAATTTCACTGAATATTTTCAACACTTATACCGGGACCCACTATCGAGTTAGAGAGGGACGACTGTATTATCAAAGTGGGCGTTCAGGCTGCAAAAACTCCTGGTTAAAATGCCCCAGATGGCGGATCACAACACCATCTTTCGTTCAAGTCTTAGCGGACAAGCCCCAAAGTCGTACACATCAGCGACAGTCATGCCTAACTTCCCTCTTCAGACACACCTCTTCTCCCTCATGACCGTCTTCCTGTTAATATTCCTATCAATCGTTTGCCCTTCCTGTAAATTGACTTCCCAACCAATGAAGAGAACCCTCCACAACTTTGTGCCACAGGCCTTCGATCATCCGTCGGGTGTCCATAGCAACCAGGGCGTATAGTTGGAAAAATCAAATTGTTGCTGCATATGATAGGCTGTCTCATGTTTCCTTATCAACGTGATATTGGATGATCTGTTTGTCTCAACGCCCGCAACACATCAAATTCTATGTGCCACAGATGAACTGTGACTTAGGTGATAAAACGTAAAGTCAAACTGGAACTCTACCTTTTTGATAAATTTTGACTTGGCGTAATTTACAAATAATTATCATTGAAATTATCCTTACTGTACAGGTTAAAATATAATGGCAGATAACATAGGTAAAGAAGATATATTTTGACGCTCTATGTCTTTTTTGGGAATACCAACAGCGCATTATTAGGCAACAAACCGCCTAGCAGTAGATAAACCGCGTCACGCGGTCAAGATTTAATTCTTCTCGGGACTTTATAGTTTTGTTTATCCTTTCGCCTTGTTATAAGTTTTAGAAGAGTATATAAAACTGCCCAGAAAGTCTATGGATACTGTTAAAATAGGAAGATTAAAGTCAGTTGACAGACAGGATTGAATCACTTATCACTTGTGAAATTGGAAACTTGGAACAAGGAGTCTGTAAGTGTAGTGTATGAAGTTGATTGTTCATTCCGCAATGGAAAAGAGTGCTAACTTCTTAATAATCTAGGGGGACGAAGACGGCGTTTCTACCTGTACGTGGTGTCCCCTACGAACCTGGAGTTTATCTTCAGAGCCAACAGAAACACGCAATACTTAGTCACGGAAGAAAAGTCATCCAAACGAGTTTCCGGGGCGTACCCAGCTTTCGTTATGGTGGTGATGGATTAGACTAAGTTGGCCCTTTTTACCAAGACGAATTCTCACTGTTTACAGATATTTTGGCATTATACTGTCTCCCGAGGAAAGAGCACCGCTACCTGAGCGCTGGTGGTGTCGGTATAAGGAGGATATCTGGACTATGGGATATTAGGGAGATACAGATGGGGATACGCACCTCGTGTGACTCTGGTGTCTAGGCCTCGCCTGGCTGGAGTTGCAGGTTTTTTGAGACTTTTTCCCACGTACCGGTTTCCATGGCTGCTCTTTTTTCAAATTTTTTTGAGCAGAAGGTTCCGTAGAAAAGGTGGTTGAATTCTACGGGTAATTACTGAGCTAAATGGCTACCCGTCATGGGTCAATGTATCAATGATCTTGGGTTCGAGGTAAAAGGGGATAGGAGCACTGTAAAAGGTGTGGCCTGGGTCAGAGAGGAGCCCTAGTGTTATAATAGTCTTGGACTCTACATAGCACGAATAAACAAAACTACTACTACTACTTAATAATCTAACTAAAGTAATGAGTGATCACGCTAGTATCAACTGGCGTAGTGATGCTCATAGTATGTTGAGGTTTGAGGTCAATGCGTATGCAAACAGGGGAGAAACAACCTTGCACGATATTCCTGGGCCATCTCAGTTAGTAACATTAATTTCAACGGATACTATGCCATTGCCGTGATACTACACAATCGAGCCGAGCATGATGCTACCACACTTCCATACCATAAGTACTAGACAAAACAATCATGGTGCAATCAAACTCACGAGTTTCAGCCTCCGTTGACACTATCAGCGAAGAGAAGGAGATCAGCCTCACCTTGAACGCCGTATTTTGCTCGAACCTGAAACTGTAGAGGGAAAAGGTCGATCCAAAGGTATCACAAAAAAGCTCCAACTAAAAGCAAAAGGCTATGGTGAAACTTCGACTCGACGTGATCCTTCTTTGCATGAATATGAAGCATTTAAGCTTTCATCAGGTACAGCAGCGCCTTTTCTTGTAGAAGATGTGTTATGAAGTTAATGGGGCTGAGGAGTGTTTTGCGACTTGTCTAATGATGGCACTGCCCTTCGATGAAATAGTCAATGATGTGAATGAATAGTAAGTACGATATAAATGGTTATACTCGATGCGTATAGTGGATGGTAGTTCGCCCTAATGGTCACGATAGAGACTATTATTCTGACTGCTCTGACTATGACAGTATCTATATACACCTTTCCTTCAATATTAATATCCGATGCCAACTACGAAACTAAACTGCTAGGTCTATTATTGTATAGGGAATATGTTCTATATGACTCATAAGTTTCAGCAACTCTGTCACTTGGCACATTATCCATAAACTCCAAACTACAGATATCCATGAGTCATAGCCGAGTCAGCACAGCAAGACAAGAATCCATCCTCTTCTGCTTTTTGCCAATTCTCTAAAACAGCACACAAGAGTAGATCGAAGCGGGGTATAAGTGAAGGCAGTCCAGAGTTAAGGACAACAGCTATATAATTTCCGTGAGATGCAGGTGATATCAGAGATCTTTACGAGGCAGGAACAGCTTGTGAGGAAGCTTGTACGCGGAGCATAAAGTTCGATAACCTAGGAAACGCATCGATGAAGGAGCTAGAAGTAGAGGTATTCGTTGATATCGATGTAGAAGACGACACTCAGATTCGTAATACATCAGCTAAGTATTAGAATTCGGAATAACTTAAACTGATTTGATGTAGTTGCTGGCAGAATGAATATTTTCCAAATTAATGCTTGAGGTCAAAATAGGAGTATGCAAGGCTGAGAAGTGCCGAGGATATCACGTGTTCATCTAGATTTAGTAAAAAAGTCAAAGATTTAGCCAAAATCTTTATTACTTATGACATTTGTTTTTCTCAAAGTTGAAATGAGGCACGCCTGCCTTGGTAAGTCATAGCTAACTGGGAGGGGGGTGGGTAGTGTGTTAGAATGCTTGTCAGAACAAGAGTTGAAAAGCGGCAACTCTAAAGAGTGTATTAGAGTTTCAGCGAACGGAAACTAAGTTAGAAATGGTCTTATATCAAGTGGGCATGAAGTAAATATCATTGCCTTACTTAGAATTATTTGCCAAATACAAGACTTTTAGCTATTGAATTAAACCATCGTTGATAGATTCCATGCCGAATTTCAGTGGTTGAAAAAACACATTTTGGGGGAAATAGATAGTGGATCGTTTGTATGGAAATGAAAGTGTTTAGTTTCGAATTCTTAAATATAAAGATCCTGTGTGTATGATGCACTGGCATTGGGACGACTTGCTTTATTTTGAGTGGGAAACTTTAGTTGTGTTGTGGCCTGAAAAGAGCCGATTTCAAAAGAAGTATCTCCAACAAAGTTATCAAAATTCGATGATAGTTATTAATGAATTCGCACTCTACCGCTGTTTAAGTGAAGAGCGGTGCGATCCAGTCAAATCACATCTCATTAGGTTATTGCCAGCACAACAAGACAGAAAATTGTTCATCTTCTAAATCGCTTAAATTGTCGTCTCATACGCTATAGGGACAACGGTCTCTGGTACATTATCTTTGAAGGATACGATCTGTGCCTCCCTTGGTTGTGCTGGTTGTCGCTTAAGATGCACATGAGTTCCTTCAGCCTTGGCTTTCTTTCTTAGTTCAGCATTGGCTTTGACCCGGCGAACAAATTCTTCTCTTGATCGTGATAATGAAATATGCTCAATTCTCAGGTTGACACGCTTCTCGATATATCGGTGTTTAACTTTTTTGTAGACGATTACACCCACAGCATTCTTGGTGACATTGTAGACGACACCAGTTTTTCCGTGGTAAACCTTGTGAGGCATTCTAGAAACTATTAATAAAGCTGTCTTGCGTGTCTGGGTGTCTCTTGCGAGTGGCCTGAGCTAGATTTGACTGGAGAATTTTACTAACCCCTTTTGTACCGCACCATTTGCCTTGATATCAACAATATCGCCGACCCTGCAAATTCGTTAAAAGTTGCACGAAGATTACGCAGTACGAGGTTGCTCACTTGTAAACGCGTAAATATGTCGAGAGCTTGATAGCGCCTTTCTCGCGGAAGTTTCGGCTGAAGGCATATCTGGTGCCAGCGCGAAGACCTGCTGGGTGTCCCATTATGTTTGTCGATGAGAAATGTCGATAAATAAATGGAAGCTAGAGGGCGGTTAATAGTTTTTGATCTATACCGAATATTACTGTGTCTCGCTAAATTTTGAAATATTTAGGGCAATAGACCTATATCATGTGACCATATAGATATTGGAAAGTTGTGGTTCACACTGCTATCTTTGTATGAAAACGTCGATGTATTGATGATTGGGCCGTGAGAGTTTATGAAATTTAATGAGCCTATCCAACATACCTATCTGCATTATCAAGTCTGAATTTGTCTAAAGAAACTTTTAGAAATATCTCACGTGATATAGATATAAGCTTTAGCCGAAGTTTTCACCAGCACAATAATTAACGATATTTTCCATACTTCTTACTACAAAATTGACACGCCAACAGCAGCACTAACAGTAGCAACAGAGTCAAAATGGCCCCTCGATGCTATTCTAAGACAAGTCGTGTGCCCAGGAGACGTGAGTTTGACCCTTTATTACCCTACAACTATAAAGTACTCAGCTAATACGAAAAAGCTTTTGAGTCTGCCCGTCTGTAAGTTGGCCACTGTACATGAGCTTGTTTCTGTATATGTCACTAATAGCGTACCAGTGACTCTGAGCTGAAGCTTGTCGGAGAATACGGTCTACGAAATAAACGTGAGGTCTGGCGTGTCCAGTTGACCCTCTCCAAAATTAGACGTGCCGCACGGTAAATAATTCAGCCGCGCTATCTGTATCCATTATTGATTACCTTACAGACAATTGCTTACCCTTGACGAAAAAGATCCAAAACGGCTGTTCGAAGGAAATGCTCTCATTCGCCGTCTGGTTCGCGTTGGCGTACTTGATGAAACCCGCATGAAACTTGATTACGTGTTGGCTCTCAAGATTGAAGATTTCTTAGAAAGAAGATTACAGACATGTGTCTACAAGTTGGGTCTAGCGAAGTCTATCCACCACGCTCGTGTTCTGATCCGACAAAGACATATCCGGGTCGGAAAGCAGATTGTAAATGTTCCGTCATTTGTTGTCCGTTTGGATTCTCAGAAGCACGTCGACTTTGCTCTTAGCTCACCATTTGGCGGCGGTCGTCCTGGTCGTGTTCGGAGAAAGAAGACTGCTGCTGCCTCTAAAAAGGAAGGGGGTGATGCGGAAGAGGAAGAAGATGAGTAAAGAAATACAAAGCATAGTAATTCAAGCTCCTTGAAGTCCAAATTAGTATTAAATCGTACCGCGCCACCACGTCCTTCTCCATCACCTTGTACTGCTACAGATTTCTTCAATTTTCTAACGCGCATGGGATGATATTATAATAAAGTTTATTTTCCGATCATATGTCTGAAGAAAGGAATTACTCACAAGGTGGTTTTGTTCGAGGATACTTAGCCACATCTTCCGTTCTAAGCTTCTTAATGCCTGATAGGTCCTTTTTATCAGTCATATTTACCTATAAATGCAGACATCGGATCATTCACGTCCGTCCGTTTCCGCCTATATTTTTCTATCTCATCATCTGAAGCCTCTCTAATTACGTCTCTTGATCGCTTTTTCGTTGAGCCCTTTGTTGGAATTTCTTCACTTGAATGTAGCAAATGATTTGCTGGTAAACCTTCCGGAATCTCTGAATTACTTAATTTGTTCGTCTCCTCAAATGCAATCTTTCCAACTTCACCTGTGCAATAAGAATTTTTGATCAACGAGTGACAGCATGCATAGCCCCACATAAAATTAGACCACCAGCTTCCCCACACCGACACATGGTTATTGATGTATACATTTTCAGCATACTTTGACTTTGCGGTTTTCTTTGGCAACCCTTTTACTGCTCCAGATGCATCATATTCCACGTAATTTTCTGATTCTGTAATAGTAGCAACCTGGAGATTTTCGGCAATAGGATTTTCTGCGTCACCGTACTTTTCAAGCAATAGCTTTTTGTGCGCCTGCCGCTTGGCTTCTGCAGCTTCCTTCTCTCTCTTTCGATGGTACTCTCCAGATGTAGGATTTGCTTGGAGATGTAACTTAGTATCTCCAGATTTCTCTTGTGACTCCCATGCATACTTTTGAGCCTTCTCAAATTCAGCAGCATCCCCTGAAGCTCTCATAAATCCCTCCTCAGCGACCAAGGCAGCAGCCGTATCGGCAGTTGCTCCACTGTCTACCATGGATCTTGTTTTGGGATCATACTTTGCTGAGTCAAGATCTAGATTTAATAGATACTTTGCTGTGTCTTCTCGAATCCGTAGTTGTCTAGTAGCAGTGCTTTGCTGCCTTCCCATATCTGACTCTTCGGCATACTTTGCATCATCTTCGCTCTTGTCATTTTCATCTTCTTCGGTAGCCTGCACCCGTTTCTTGAGCTCTTCGAGTTCGGCGTATTCATCAACTACAGCTTTGTATTGTTTAGCATCGTATCCATTCCACCTGTCTCGTTTTGCATCCCAGCCCATTTTTACATCTTGAATAATTTCGTCTGCCTGAATATCTTTTCCCGTCCATTTAGCACCCTTTGCGCGCGGCCTGCTTAAACATTCCTTGGTTTTGTGAGTTATAGCACCACAGTTTTCACAAGCGCCCTTTCGAAATTTTGTCGCGGCAGGGCCAAGTTTCTTTCCTCGATCGTACCACTTAGTCTGCTCAGAATGAGCCTTCCTTAAACGTTGATGTTCCAGATAATCATTTTGATTTTCATCTTCGCCGATGTAAAATGGTTTCTTGGATATAAAAGATGGGATATATTCGTTTGTTTCTTTGCTCGCCGCTGATGGAACATCAGGCTTTCGTGGTTGAGCTCCTGCTGGAGGCATATCGATAGATATGTAATGGTTGTAGTTACGTTTAAAAACGGGTCTTGATATCAAAATTAGTGCCAACGATATTATGACACATGCTTACTTGCCGCTACGCGTATTTTGTCTTCCCCATAACTAAAAATTCTCAGCGGCAATCACCTCAAGGCCACAGAGGACATGCTGGCGACCAAGTTAAGACCGCCTGACCCTTTTCCTAGGTGCCATGGACTACTTTCGTTTCCGCCTCAACTGCGTCGATCATTATCAAGCTACGCCCTCTAGATATGACCCTATCTTTCGAAGCGATATTACAGAGTCAAAGTTACAAAATGAGCCAAAAGTTCCTATCATTCGGATATTTGGAGCTACTGAAACTGGGCAGAAGGTGTGTGCTCATGTTCATGGCGCGTTCCCATATCTTTACGTCGAGTACGAAGGGAGCTTGATACCTGAAGACGGTGGGTCTTTCCAACCATGCGCATCACGCATGTGCCTTTCCGAGCTGAATGAAGTCCAGTTAGTTCTTACATCCAAAGAATTCAACTCAATATTGACCATGCTCTGGCTGTTAGCTACCGGATTAATTCAAAAGATTACAACTCTAAGTTTGTTGCAAGAATAACGCTCGTTAAGGGTGTTCCATTTTACGGATTTCACGTTGGATATAAATTCTTCTTGAAAATATACATGTTGAATCCGATGGTTATGACCCGTTTGTCTGATATCTTGCGCCAGGGCGCAGTCATGAGGCAAATATTCCAGCCATACGAGGCGCATCTTCAGTATCTTTTACAATGGATGATTGATTACAACTTATATGGATGCGCTTACATAAACTGCCGTCGGGTCAACTTTCGGGCTCCAGTGCCTAGCTTCGAAGAAACAGATAAGCAATCACATATTTGGCATGACTGCTCTATTCCAGAAGAAATGATAACCGAAGATGTAGAACTTAGAAGATCCAGCTATTGCTCTATTGAGATAGATGTCTGCGTTGAGGAAATTCTTAATCGTCTGGATATAAAGCCCAGGAATCTTCATCACAACTTCATAGAACGCCTAAAGACCTTGACACCAACTGAAAAACTTGTACCCAGCTTAGCTTCGCTATGGAAAGAAGAAACTCGAAGACGGAAATCACTAATGTCTGATCCTGATCCTGGAAGTAGCCCATTCGCACCAGATCTGATGATGTCTCTTTCTTCCGGGACTCGCTTGTCACCGCAGGGAGGTTGGATTAAAGAAACTACTAATAGAGAAAAAATAAAAGCCCTTATTCTCGAAGAGAAATCTGAAACCGATGAAAATAGTTTGACCTTTGAAAACTTTGTGAAGCCAACCTCATTAGAAGCAGCTGTCAAAACAGCACTAGATGCAGTTCAAGATCTATTTCCTGAAAGTTTGAAAGCTGCTCTTGGGCTACAGGATCCTGGGATCTTTGACCCCAAGAAGAAAGAAACTACTGAAGTAGATGAAAAGCAGCTTCAGAGTTTGCCCGAGGATAACAGTGAAAATTCCTGCGATTCTGATGAAGATGTCGTCCAGGAAGTCAAGCTATGCCAAAAAGAAAGTGAGATTTTTGCTCGGAGCCCTATTGAAAAATGTAAAATGAACAAAGAAGATATTTCTATCAGAAAACTCCAAGCTACATTATGTGAATCAAACGATGAAATTTCTGGGAACAAAAAGAATAATATTCTAGATAAACCGCCCTGCTCCATAGATGCATTTATCCCAGTCAAAACTAAGCAACTGAATATCGGAGAGTTACACCGTGTTGGCTCTGCGTCAGGCTGTGAAATATCTAGGACCTTGAAACGCAGCGGATCCGAATTATCATCAAGAAATTTGTATAAGCGACCTTGTATATCACTAACTCATGAAATTCTAGAGTCTCCAAATAAAATATCAGATGATATTTTGATACCTGAATCGACACGCAAACCTACTCCTAAAGATAATTCTCCCCCGCAGCAGATGCACGAAAGTCATACCAAGAATGAAACTTTAAGGGAGTTGTCCAAAGAGAATAAATCTACTTTTAGATCTCCAAGATCCTTGAAAAAGTCCAGGTCGGCCACAGCAAAAGTCAAGCTTCAAGAAAAAGGCCTCCGGTTTCCTGCCGTAAAAGATCCCTTTCATCTGAACACTTACCTTAAAATAGACCAGAATAATAGTTCTCAAGCTCGACTGCCATCTAGATCCCATTTTCTTCAAGTGCTTCAAAAGCTGCCTCTCTCACAGCAGGTGTCGTGTTCGGACAGCAACACCCTTAAATATTCACATTTCAATATATTATCTGTCGTTAAAAGTATGAGGAAAAGATTTAGTAATTGTCATTCCAAAAGAATATTTATATTTTCTGAATTAGCTCCCACTGTGTCGGATGTTATCTCTACCATGCAAAATTTTAAACTTGCACCTTGCATTTATCAAGATGCCTTCTATAGTAATGAGCTTGATGTCCCAGAAAATGTCCGAGAATGGGCTGGGAGAGAGTTTAAGATGCAAAATTTATCAGTACCTTTCTTACCTGAATTTGATCCCGACGGCAACTCGCCGAAGCATAGAAAACGTGAAATTGGTTCATCTGCTCGACTCTGGGACGAAATATTTTACGAGGAGTGTCGACGTTTATGTGGATTACGTAGTTGGTCAATTGCTAAGCCTCCGCCAACATATCAAGATGTTCATAAATGGTTCTATCTAGAGCAGAAATCAAGAAAAAAAATGAAGACTCTGCATAGCCCTATCAAAAAAATTAGTCTCCCACCAGTCAAACATAAGATTTCTCAAATCGAAGGCCCGACTCAAAAAAATAAGCACGGATTTAAATACTCTCAACACCAGCAGGACGTTAATTTGAAAACTGAGTCTCATTTTATGAGTATAATGGGTCTAGAGATTCATGTGAACACTAGAGGAAACCTTGCACCAAATCCAGATGAGGACGAAATTCGATGTCTTTTTTGGTGCATATCATCGGATCAGCAAAGCCTTCAGGACGTAGGTTCATCTTCCAATCGGCGACTTGGGATCATTGTATTGTCAGAGGAAGGTCAATTGACCGCAAAAATCTCTAAACAACTTCCAATCGAGGTACTGGAAGAGACATCAGAGCTCGACCTCATGATTCAGATGGTAAGAATTGTTCGAGACTACGATCCAGATATCTTGACGGGCTATGAAGTTCATCATGGCTCGTGGGGCTACCTCATTCAGCGAGCACGTGTCAAGTATGACTATGATCTTTGCGAAGAGCTCGCTCGGGTTAAGATTGAGTCTGGGAGTTTAGGTAATATCAGGGATAAATGGGGCTTTAATCACACCTCAAATATTCATATTATAGGTAGACACATGATTAACATTTGGCGTGCAATGCGTAATGAGCTGAATTTGCTTCAATACACTATGGAAAATGTTGTTTTTCATCTATTACACCGTCGTATTCCTCACTATACATGGGCTGATTTGACGAGATGGTTTAACGATGAAAAAGCAAAAAAATCGAGTATCGTCATCAACTATTACCTATCCCGCGTTCAGATTGATCTAGAAATACTTGAGCGTAATGAACTCATCGAGAGAACGTGTGAACAAGCTCGCTTGTTGGGTGTCGACTTTTTCTCCGTCCTCTCTCGCGGCTCTCAATTTAAAGTCGAGTCTCTGATGTTCCGTATTGCTAAGCCTGAAAATTTTATCATAGTTTCTCCAAGCAGAAAGCAAGTCGGTAGTCAAAACGCCCTTACTTGCCTTCCACTAGTCATGGAACCGCAAAGTGCCTTCTATAATTCCCCACTCCTGGTTCTTGATTTCCAGAGCTTATATCCGAGTGTAATGATTGCGTATAATTATTGCTACTCCACCTTTCTCGGCCGAATTCATAACTGGCGAGGCACCAATAAGATGGGATTCAGCGAGTTAAACAGACAGAAAAGACTACTTGAGCTACTTCAAGATCACATCATTATCTCGCCCAATGGTATGATGTATACGAAGCCTGATATTCGGAAATCCCTACTCTCAAAAATGCTTGGAGAAATTCTCGAGACTCGAGTTATGATAAAGAGTAGCATGAAAAGGGAGAAAGACGACAAGGCGCTCCAGCGACTGCTAAATAATAGACAATTGGCGCTCAAACTCATCGCAAACGTCACATATGGATATACATCAGCATCATTCTCGGGTAGAATGCCTTGCTCCGAGATCGCGGATAGTATCGTACAGACAGGACGCGAGACGCTTGAGAGGGCTATAGCTCTTATTCACTCAGTTAAGAAATGGAATGCAGAGGTAGTCTATGGTGATACTGATAGCCTGTTTGTCTATTTAAAAGGCCGTACCAAAGATCAAGCTTTTGACATCGGGGAAGAAATTGCTCAGACGGTCACAAATATTAGTCCACGGCCCATAAAACTCAAATTTGAGAAAGTTTATCTACCTTGTGTCTTAATTGCTAAAAAGCGCTATGTTGGCTTCAAATATGAGAGTCGGAATCAAGTTGAGCCGGAATTTGATGCCAAAGGAATCGAAACAGTTCGTCGAGATGGTACACCGGCAGAGCAAAAAATTGAGGAAAAGGCTCTCGAGATCCTTCTTCGCACCTCAGATCTAAGCCAAGTCAAGAAATATTTTCAGAGTCAGTGTGAAAAAATAATGAAAGGATCTATCTCCATCCAAGACTTTTGTTTTGCGAGAGAAGTTAAGTTAGGGACGTATAGTGACAAGGGTCTACCGCCACCGGGTGCTCTCATAAGTACAAAAAAAGTTCTTGAAGGATCCCGAAGCGAACCTCATTATGGCGAACGGGTACCATATGTCGTAATTGCAGGGGCCCCGGGTTCCCGACTCATCGATCGATGTGTCGATCCCGAAGTACTACTAGAAAATAGTCACGACGAACTCGATTCGGAGTACTACATAACCAAGAACTTGATTCCACCACTCGAAAGAATCTTCAACTTGACCGGCGCGAACGTGCGTCAATGGTACGAAGAGATGCCAAAGGTGCAGCGAGCTCGTCGTGTTGATGCCGGGAAGTGCCTGGGGAACGAAGTCGTGGTGAGTAAGAAGACCATGGAATCATACATGCGCTCCTCGTTGTGTCTTGTGTGTCGTGAGAAATTAGAGAGCGAAGACTCCATCTGCTCGGATTGCGCGGCCGACGTGGCACGCTGTCTCTTCGTGCTCCAGCAACGCCTCCGTGTCGCTGAGACAAAGTTTGTCGAACTCCAAAAAATCTGCCAAAGTTGCTCACAAGTTGCACCGCTGGACGAAGTGCGATGCGATAGCAAAGACTGTGCTGTCTTTTATACGCGGCGACGACACCAAACTTATTTGAAAAATGAACGCAGTGTTGTGGAGCCCTTGATACGTGAATTGACTGAACAGAGTATACCTACAAAGGATTTGGATTGGTAATAGTATATAGAAGTGCCTCAAGAAAAGATGAAGCGTGTGAGTTTACCAGTAGAGAAAGGCAATGGCGTCAGCGAGATAAATCTCGCTAATCATAGTTATGATAAGACTTCCTCCCTGTTCCATAGACTTTTAGCCTCACCTACCCTACCCCACTACCCGGTCACTGTGATATACTCAGGTAGTATGCATCCACTCAACGCTCCTGTTTTTCAACAAGCCACATATCTTTGCTAACCGCAAGTGTATAAAAAAGCTCCATACCGAGAAATGGCGATTTATGAATGTGCCGCATATTGTGTCGGCCACTTGCCCATACTCGTTTCAATCTGATAAAGTCCGACATGAGGAATCATATTTCGGCCAAGTACTAGTATTCGACACCCTTTTACGAACTCAATTTGGCTTACCTCGGTTGTAGTTACTGTATTTTCTCTATGCAAGCAGCCCAAGATAAGAAGATAGTTTTGCTCATTAACTGCTGTTGAATTTCTGATTTCATGTACAAAAGCCTCCACTGAATTACGCTTGACATATAAACGTATACTCATCGGAAATGTGCCGGGGCGGGAGCCATGGTCACCGCACGTAAGCAATGCCACAAAATAATTAATATTTTCAATGTACAGTCGTCCCTCTCTGACTCGGTAGTGGGTCCCGGTATAAGTGTTAAGAATATTCATTGAAATTCAACCATTTACATTTGCAATACTTACGCCTGCACCCAAAATGACCTGTAAGGGGAGTGGTGCAAATATATATATTCTCGTTTACTGTCCTATATAGCTTCCTATTTACAAGGCGCCTCGCAGGACGGATGGCCATTAAACAAAGGGAAAAAGCTTTAAAGCAACAAAACCCGAAGACCCGCCACGTTGACACGACCTAACATAATGCAGAAAGACGCCCCTTTGTACCATTAACTTCAGTTAAACCGTGAATTCCATTAACTCCGTAAACGACAAGAAAAGACTCAAGTGAAGTAGTTTAGTGAAGGTGATTTTTGTTGAGAATTCGTCCCAGAACTACCCGATGCCGGCGGAAGCTCGTCCATCCCCAGTCCAATTTTCATCAAAGCCTTAGTGGTTACCGATATGGGTTTTTCCTCCTTCCGTGGACGACCGGGCCCCCTTCTCGGAGCGTCTGTCTTCTTGTTACTGGTCATCGTGATTTCGGGATCGATAATTCTAGCCCTTGATGGTAATTGCAAGGTTTTTTCCGCGACGGTCTTTCGAATTTCGGCCGTTCTTTCGAGCAGCTCCTGACGAGCCCTTTGAACACTCCCTTTATAGACCTGGTAAGTCCGGCACGCAGCTCTCTGCCACGAACGGTGCTCCCTACCGCAATTACAGCAAGAAACCCTTTTCCTTGGACAGTCCCTAGTCTGGTGAGCACCTGCGCACTCGCCACACCTGGCTGCCTTGCCGCATGAGGCTTGGGTATGTCCCCATTGACTGCAGTTATAACACTGCTTTGGTTGAGCCCGTGGAGACCATACTTGTGCCGCGTAAAGCGTAGCATTTAGAACTATTCCGTGCCTAACCACCTATTCTTGTAAGGCCTCTGTGGGAAGGCTCACCACGATCGACCCTCTCGTGTGGCCGTTCTTCTTTGCCCGCTCGTGCTCTTTGCCGTCATTTAGCCATCGAATTCTGTTGATCCTAAGCCCTGGAATTCGCAGGTTGGTCGCCGCGACTATCTCCTGAATCAAGGAAGAGTCATCAGCGTCTTTACCGCATTTAATTTGAGTCCTTAGTGGGACTCCACAGACCTCCACTGGGAAATCGTGCCGTAATATTTTCATGTCCTTAGGTTGTGCCATGTTGAGCACTGCATCTCTCTGGGATACAGACTGCACGTATACCTCGGTATCGTTGCTCCGCATCTGGCGGATTGCATAAGCCCCGGGAATATGTTGTTTCGCCTTTTGTAGCAGCTCTTGTGGCTGCAGATCTTTTGCCCCCTCTACGCGTATGCGAACCGCTGTTTTTACCATACTTGGTGCAGCCACTGAAGCATATGTCCTTGCAGCCGATATTCCAGAACCTGTTATAGGTACCGCCTTTCGAGCGGGATCCGCGAGACTCTTCTTGACAATTTCCTCCAATGCTAACATCCTTTCCTCGATAGGTGACCGGCCGCTTTGAAGTTCCTCCCATTCCTTCTTGTGAAGATTAAAAGCCTTTATAGCCTCTACAACCTCGCCCCGGGTGATCTCAAATCCTTCCTCCATATCTTCATCTGAGTAAACAATTCTTATCTTGTTTAGAAGATTCCGTATCGTGTCTAAGTTTTTATCAGCTTTTGGACTTGCTGCTGTCCCCGTACTAGCTTTCGCATTGGTGTTTGGTGGTGTCCGTGAGGTGTCTTTCTGGCTATTCTTTGCCCTACCAGCCTCTTCGCCCGCCATGTCGCGACACGACGACGAAAACTGAAATGGGGGGTATCTCAGGAGCTCTGAATCTGATAAATAAAATCAATTGATGTGAAAACGTTCATGGAACATGGTGCAGCTTCTCGAGAAATGTGGTGTTCTTTGTTGCAAATATAAAAGTCCAAGTTAGAATAAATATTTTTAACACTTGTACCGGGACCCACTATCGAGTTAGAGAGGGACGACTGTAATTTCAAGCCACAAGCGCATGTATATGAAAAAGTGATGATCGGCATGCAGAAGCAATAATAGT
Organism: Podosphaera xanthii; assembly: GCA_028751805.1. Lineage (NCBI taxonomy): Eukaryota > Fungi > Ascomycota > Leotiomycetes > Helotiales > Erysiphaceae > Podosphaera > Podosphaera xanthii. The sequence goes on from JAPWIX010000022.1 coordinate 259,506, forward strand.
CAGATGATCCTAAAAAAAGATGTTCTTACTAAGGTTCAATGTGCGCACGGCAGGGAATGTTATGATCAAAGCTGGACATGCACGATCCATGCACATCGGTCATGCTATCCACACTATGACCTTGCATAATTATCATGCGTGAAGGACGAGCGCATAATGTGAGTACTCTGATACTACGGTATTAATCGTGTATAGGCGCTAAAATTCGACTTTTACAGGGTATATAGGCTTTTACTAACTTGAATTAGCATGACGATAAGTAGATCTCCCCACCTAAACTTTAAATTTGTATGGCAAAAATTTCACAACGAAATATTCGTTGGTTTTGCTTTTTTGGTCCATTATAGCCCTCTATTCACTTTTTAATTCATTAATACATTTCATAAATAAATTATACTTCTATCTAGCTAATAATTTACATATCCGCCTTCAGCTTCGTAAACGGCTCTGATTCTTCGGGGCATCGAATCTATCAGTTTCTCCAAGTCATCCCCATTAAACCCCAGATCCCACGCCTCGTTCACTATTTGACGAAGATGCCCTTGACTCCGCTGCCCCCCTTGATCCAACGCTGGATAAAGACGCTCTATGTACGCTTTCATATAACTCCACAAAGTTTCTATCGGATTTAAATCAGGAGAATATGGCGGCCACTCCATTAGAGAAATATTCCTCCTTTCAAACTCACGCATAGTTTGCCTCGACTTGTGAGGAGGGGTGTTGTCCTGCATCACATCTAGTCCTGGTTCCCGAAAGACCGCACTCTCTATGAGAGGCACTATCCTCTCGCAGTAACTGGCCGCAGTGATATGGCCCCACTCCTTCTCCCAAATCAGGCAAGGCCCCTTCTGTCGTCCAAAGAAAGATCCCCAGAACATCCACCCAACTCTCCTCCGCGTCTTGGCTAGGACACAGGTATCTTCGTACTCTTCCCCAATCTTTGACTTAAACTTAGCTCAAGGGAACTCTAAATCTTAGGAGCCTTTAAGGGACTACTGACCTTTCTTGTGACCCAACGATCACTTTGCCGACCATTCATAGCCCAAGTCTCGTCGGACCAGAGGACTCTCATCCAATGTTCCTTCCGCCAGTGGAGATGTATTCTGGCAAACTCATATCTCTTCAGTTTGTTGACTGAAGAGATAGGAGGTTTTAATCGTGCAATCCTGCGTGCATATCCCCTCTTTGCCAGTTCACGTCGGATCACATTCTCGCTCACACCAAAGTGCCGAAATATAAAATGTGCAAGTTGGAAAAATGACATCCGACGATTTTCCGATGATAAACAGACGAAAAATTCTATTTCATCGACCTGGGAACTACTTAGAATAGGTGGCCTACCACTGGAGTACTGAGGCTCGGTATTTTCAACGCTCATGGTGTATTGTACCTGTCGCCATGTAATCCCAAGGCGTTGAGAGATTTTGACGTAACTGTGTCCCTCACTGGCCAAGGTTCTAACCTGCACATGTTACTCTCTTAACCTTATCAATTTGTAGATTTCAGACTTACTTGAATACGTTGAGTTTGTGTTAGGCGTTTTGCATAAGTAGGAGATGCTGATGATGGAGAAGGTTGTTGAGGTGAATCCATCTTTGCGGCAATCTAGTACAGTAAATTAAAATCTTCTAAAGTAGTTGACTTAAGGTTCAGATGCACTCACATGAAGTAAAAATTAGATAGATGAATGAAATAAAAGTATGCCGTTGAGCAAAATAATAGTAAATAGCTGACAATGATTTAAACGAAACGACCTCAGGTGTGCGCGAGTGAAGAAAGGTGTAGGCATGAAGGTGGGCGTTGGACTTCATATACAGATGCATATCTCTTATGCCTTAGGCCATAAGATTTTAAAATTTGAAGCTAACAGGGATACTGTGGATCTATCGTGAGGTAACCTGGAATATCACCACTTTATCTCCACTTTATCCCCGCTTTAACCCCTGTACCCTATAAGAAGCGGATCAACGAACAATACCCTATCATGAGAGTAAGGCTGAGAGTTCGATAAATTCGCACTAGACTTAGGCAAGGATGTTGAGGTATAAATTAGGATCAATTTCCCATGTTGAAAGTCTACCACCCTAGATTCCGGAGTCGTGATACAGTAGAACCCCTCTTAGCTAATAGTGGGTCCCGGTATAAATGTTGAAAAGATTCATTATAACTTGGACTTTTATATTTTCAATACTTACCCTTACAGGTAATTTTGCGCGCAGGGGTAAGTACTGCAAATATAAAAGGTAAAATTTCTATGAATCTCTTCAGTAATTATACCGGGACCCACTATTAGCTAAGAGGGATTCTACGGAGGTACAGCCCATAAGTATTATTCAATGTGGACCAGGGGTGGGCTTGGCCACCACAACGATTTCCTTAATTAGGCAACATCGCGAGAATGCACCTCGCACCCATACCTACTGTGTTTTGTATGTATTCCGATGACAACAACATCAACTCAATGGATTGTTCACTAAGTATTAGTTATTATAAGAATAGGAATTATTTTGCATTTTGTATTATGGGTTGGAAATCATTGAATCAATGCTTTGATCATTAGAACTCATACAAAACACAGTAGGAATGGATGCGAGGTGCATTCTCGCGATATTGCCTAATTAAGGAAAGCGTTGTGGTGGCCAAGCCCCCCCTAGTCGACATGGAATAATACTTATGGGCTGTACCTCCGTATTGTACAGCCCCCCCCCCCCTTGAAAACCCTATTTTGCCTGGAAATATGGATTTTTTGTACTCTCGTTGATGGGTGCTGAATGTCAAACCCACTTTTTGACCAGGGTCTTGCCATACAAATTTCTATAAAAAATATTTATCTAGGCCCACTATGGAAGGGATACTCAAAAATTTGTGTGTATTACGTGTACTCGAAATCGCGAATGTCAAAAGGGAGGGCCTTGGGGCTTTCATAAGATTAAGCTTAATCTGGTAAATTTTATAGCAGATTACGCGCTAAATACGACTAAAGTTAAAGCTAGTGACTAGCCGTAAAAATAAATCTTCAATATCTCGTAGCTCCCCCACCAGCTACAATCACCGCCTGACATCGCGCCGGCATACTTCCCATGGGATACTGCAAAGAGTTGTGACTTGTAGAATCCCATGCTTCCGGTATGATAATGCGAAGCTCAGCCGAAGACCGCTCCCGCCCATCCTCGAGTTCAGGATATTGATTTTCAATATAATCCTTCATCTCGCTCCACACTGCCTCAATAGGGTTGAGGTCTGGGGAGTAAGGAGGCCAGTTTATGGGCTCAATATTTTTAACCCTTAAACTTTCCTGAGTGAAGGCCGCTTTATGTGGCGGTGCATTATCTTGCATGAATTGCAATTCAAGATTCACCTCCATGTAGTCAGCCACATGGGGAACAATGTGTTCGCAATAACTCGGCACTGTTATTGAACCCCAATTTTTTTCCCAGAATAAGCAGGTCCCTTTCTGAGTTCCGTGAAAACTCCCCCGGAACATCCAGGCTGTGCTCTTTCTAGTCTTGTCGACGAGGCAGGTGTATTCAAGCTCGTCACCAGGCTGTATATTATTAGCCATCTAAATCCTAGCTGATGACACGCGCTACAAACCTTTCTCGTTATCTAGGCATCTCGATGTCTACCATCTGTTACCCATGTCTCGTCGCTCCAAAGGATCTGACTCCAATCGTCAATGGTCCAGTGACGATGATTTAGAGCCTACTCTAACCTTTTTATCATGTTGACCTCGGATATAGGTGGCTTTGTTCGAGACAAACTCCTGGAGTAACCTCTATCTTTGAGCGCACTTCTGATCGCATAAACCCCAGCGCCCCAGCAACTAAATTCCATGGCAAGCTCTATATACGTCATCTAGCGATTCCTTCGAGAGAGTTGCACAGAAGTTTCTAGCTCATCAGCTTGGGCCTGATCCAGTTTTCGTTTTCCACCCGGATTTCTTTTGGGAGAGGTAGTGCCTCTATTGATGATGTAAATAACTTGTTTGTAGCTCAAGTCGAGGATAGATGCAATTTCGCCTCGTTCGTGGCCAGCATTGTGTAAAGTAATTACCTGGAGTTATTTAGCTGAGATCATTCCAAATCCAGTAAAGAATGACCTGAAGGCACTTATCTGCTGAAGCTCTTCTCGAATAGCTACGCCTCGCAGGAGATGTTTCCTAGCTGTTCATCTATCGCTACAATTGGTACAATATTTAGCGTTAGGGTCATTTGAAGCATGCCTCACTTTCAACAACGATTCAGGGTAAATCGCTCGGATTTTTGACTGGTGTAAAACTAGACGTTGGCGATATATTCTTGTTGGGTGACTGGATGAGGAGCAGGCGTTATGTCAGATGAATGGATAATTACTGTAAATTAGCCGGTAGATATTACTAGGGGTAGACCCTGTACAAAGCCCAATGGACAGGGAATACCCTTTTGACATTCCGGACCCATGTATGAGAGTATGTGAAAATTGCTTTTTATTTTATCGAACCATACTGAACGATGTTCTAAGATTCTGAATTTCTTATTTTTTTTGTTTCAAATTTGGTTTCATTTAATTATTTTTTCAAATCTTTACTGTGAAACGCCTGTTTTTGCTACGAATTTTATCATTATTCACGCGACTTTAGACAAAACACAGAAAAACAATCCGAAATTTAGAAACGAGTGTGCCTCCCATTTACATCCAAAACTGCCTGGCATCTCGAATGCATACTCGCGAGAAGTGGCGTAAGATGTTCATCAGCGTTTAAGTCCCAGCTAGCTTGAACTATTGCACGAATTCTTGAAACTGGCAGCCGTTGCCCGCTTAATTCGAGGAAATAAAACTGCATTTTATCTCTCATGATATTCCAGACATTTTCAATAGGATTTAAATCTGGGGAGAAAGGAGGCCACTGCATCAACTCGATGCCCGCTCCAGCAAGTTCATCTAACACCCGGCCTCGATGAGCAGGTGGCGAGTCTTGCATGAGTTTAAAGCCCGGGTGCTCTCTGTGATAGTTGATAATTGATGGCACATATTATAGTTATGAGCTTACGAAGGGAATTATCTTTAGAGGTGATATCACAGTTGACTGGACTAAATGTGATACTCTAGATCTGGACGTCAGAATGCTTGATGTAGAGAACTGTATTCTTTCTAGGTTGGCCAGAGCTCAGCTAAATACACTAAGTAATTGCCCGTGCAGGTGCCCTAGTAACAAATTGTGAGCCATAGAAGCTTCTAGTAGCTTCCCACTTATAGCTGATCTACATGAGTTAATATCCAATCCATAATACTACCAAAGCATTGCATCTTCGGAATTCCCGCTGACCGCCATTTACAACAGCACAACCCTTTCACTGTAGCTAGCTTGGTTATTTTTCCCCTATCTTTTGTCCCATATTATACACCCACAACTTCAATCAACCGACATGTCTAATGTGAAGCAAAGTTATCCTATTATCTACTACCTAACTTTCAGCCTCCGCTTCATGTAACAAAGACCTGTAAACCTCCACAGACTTACCCCCACTAACCATATCACAACTCGACATAGCCAGCCACTTCAGCCGCTCACTTCCGAAGCGACGCGAGGAACCCTCCCCCGGAGCGAAGCGCAGGGCCGCAGGGCCAGGACCTAGTTATATGTAAACCTTTTTGAGATCCCACAAAAAATCCTCAGAACATCCAGCCATTCACCTTCAAACACCTTATATCTACACAACAGTCTTCAACCTGTTCATCGACCTAAATAGCGCATTAGAGCTGGACATAATTTAGATAGCTTCAGTATTTACCAATCTAATCACCCGAGTGTTTTTGTGAGGGTTACCGGTAGCCCATGTTTCATCGGTCCAGAGAACTCGACTCCAATCATCCAAAGACCAGTTTATATGTGTTTGGGCAAACTCAATCCTCTTCGTTTTATTGAGGTCACTCAGTACCGGCTTTGAGCGAGCCTGGCGTCGAGAATATCCCCTACTGTTGAGAGCCCTTTGAATGCATCTTAGACCAACATTCCATTCCCTAAATGGATCTAGTGACAGATCCAGATAACTCGTCCGTCGAGCCACATATGAAGACCTTACAAAGGTCACCAATTGATTTATCTATTGACTTGAGAGTACAGGCGGGCGCTCAGTCCGAACACTTGGATTCTCACTGTGTCGGGCTCAAGCGAGTTGAACTTGGTGCCAGGATAGCCCTAGATCTTTGGCAATTTGTTCGATTGTTTTGTTTGTATGTTTTCGCAATGTTTTAACGTGAATACAGTCTTCCGATGAAATATAATTCCTACGGTGCTGCGATAATAAATTAGTGGTACTCAATTTTTTTTGAGCGAAGTTGGTGGTAGGATGTAATTATTTGTACGTGGGGAGAAGATATTTGGGTATTCCATGTATAGGAGTTTTACAGTGCGGGGAAGCAGTAGTATTGAACGATTGGATAATTGGGCTCTAGATTTATTACCTCTTTTGTAATAGACGTCAATTTAAATAGGCCCCTGTCACGCTAATGCAATATCGCTGACTTAGGCCTGTAGTATTGTATATCTCAAAAAGGGGGGTTTGATTCACGACTCGAGAAAAGACTCTGTAAAACCGAGGCTAGCCAGCATAAAAATGACAATCCTGACGGATAAGGCTCATATATTTTAGACTTTATCATAGGCCCCACAGACTCTCACTTTTAGCCCCTGAAGCGAGATATACCCTGCACAGACCCACCTGTAATAACTTACCATAGCGTCACAGAAGGATATACACTATGCAGAATGAAGTTCGCTTGTTCAACCAACCTTTTACTCAAAAGCTGGTAGCTTCAGAACCACTCGATAGAATAAGTCAAAAACATACATAGATGTAATTAAGTGTCTAATAAAGCATATTCTAAACTTTTGAATCACGACTTAATTTATACAGTAAATGGTGGCTGGGAGAAACTGACTAAGCGAGGCGAACTTCATTTTACAGGCTATTTTAGTATCTAGTATTACCGCCCTTTGCAGCCACGACGGCTTCAATTCGTCTCGGCATAGATTCAATTAGGTTCTGACAGCCGCTTAAAGGTATTTTTGACCATTCATTTTTAATACGCTCCCTTAATTCCCCTACTCCCTTGGGATATTCGCCGTACCTACCCAATCTTCTCTTCAACTCACCCCAGACATGCTCTATTGGATTCAGACCCGGAAATTGGGCGGGCCAATCCAAGAAGGTGATCTTCTTCGATCTTAAGAGGGCCTTTGTAGCTCGCGCAGTGTGTTTGGGATCGTTATCTTGTTGAAAGATTAGTTGGTCGACAGGAGGCATATCCCCCAAGAGGCACGTTGCCTCCATACTACAGATCAAACTTTGGTCTAGAATTTTGATGTACTGTTGTGTGTCCATCGTTCCCATTACCTGAACCATGGCACCTGGCCCTGACCAGTTCATACAAGCCCAAATCATCACGTTCCCCCCTCCAAATTTGACTGTCTGGATTGTATTACTATCGTTGGGCAGTTGTTTATCTTTCTGCTAGGTGTAATTGATTCCGTCACTGCAAATTCGATAGATCTTTGTTTCGTCAGACCAAACCACTTTCTTCCAGTCTTCTATCGTCCACTCCTTGTGTCTTAGGGCGAAATCCAGACGAGCTTTCCTGTGCCGAGCCGCCAAGGCTGGTTTTTTGGGCTTCTTTTTGGCCTTCAAGCCCGACTCTCGAAGGACATTTCTGACGGTCTGCGGGCTGACACTAATACCTATAGACGTCTGTAGACTTGCTGCCGCTTGTTTTGGTGTCTTAACAATCCCGTTGGCTATATTGTTGACAATTCTTCGCTTGTCCCGCGGGGTCAGCTTGCTTACACCTCCCCTTTTTCTGGTACTACATTCTTCAGGAAGGGTTTTCAGAAGCTTAGAAGCCGTAGATTTGGAGCACTTAAGCTCACTCGTGATAGAACTGAATGACTTTCCCTCTTTGAGGCGTTGGAAGATTTGGTCTCGAGCTGTCATGTTTAATCTGGGCATATCGCTTTGTTGTACACTCAATTACAACCAAAAGTTAGCCCAATACGTTGCGATTGACCATGTAAAGCACTTACGAATAATTATCTGAGTTTAGTTCGATGAGTTGAGACCGTCGTGGCTGTAGAGGGCGGTAATACTAGCTACTAAAATAGCCTGCAAAATGAAGTTCGCCTCGCTTAGTCAGTTTCTCCCAGCCACCATTTTCTATATATATTAAGTCGTGATTCCAAAGTTTAGGATATGATTTATTAGACACTTAATTACATCTATGTAGGTTTTTGACTTATTCTATCGAGTGGTTCTAAAGCTATTAGCTTTTGAGTAAAAAGTTGGCTGGACAAGCGAACTTCATTTTGCATACTGTATCTTCGAATAATAGTTTAGTGATAAATCGGATAAGATATCACAAGCCATATATTTGTTCAACTTTCGAATCATTCAACCCTAACCATCATTGACTGATAGCTTGCAACTGTCAAATATACTTAAAGCTTACATCAAATTGCGTATTATGAGTCGTTCTGACCCACAGTCACTATAGATAAGAGAAATTCACTATTTACAGAAACTTCCGACAGAGAATTTATTTTACCCTGCTGGAAGAAAGTCAAAGCCCACACATGGCCTTACATGGACAATATCATAGCTCTGAAAAACATCCACCGATGCACTAAAAGAAATAGGAACAGAATCCTCGAAAATACTTCTCAAGCCCTGCTCAAGCACTCTGAATGAATAATTTAATTTCTTTCGAGCTCGGTGATAACGTCTAGCATTTCGAATTGCGCGTCAGCTCCACCCAGAATGACGGAACAGGGCCCTGCGCGTAGTCTATTTCAACGAACCTCGCAGCTCTGAGAGATTTTGAAAAAAGTTAGTGGTCCTGCAGTGAGTGCAGCCTTACGGAATTGTTCTCTAGCATCTGCTTAGAGCCAATCAATGGGATTTGTATGCACCCTCAACTAATTCTTGATCTGATAAGCCACAAATTTCAGTTGACTTTTATATCAAAAGATCTATCTTTTTTCAGGTCCTCTCTTCTAACATCTTTACCAATTCATAACTCAAAATTCCTTGATATATGGCTATTTCTAAGTCTCTACCACTAAAATGATGTCGCGGTCCATTCTATAGTGCGGACTGTCGCAGTCATATTAATTTCCGCAACCATACATTGTCGTCTGACTCAAATCGCGGGGCTTTATCAAGAGCTTTTTCAACAACACTTATGGCCATAAAGGCCAATGGATTAGATATGGAATCGTCAGATTACCCAGTCCATTCTTCTCGTCATCAAAATTCCATTATTATGTGCTCTAGACCGGGCATGCAGAAGTCAGACAGCCTGCTGAGAGAGTTTCTTATAATTCAAATTGTCTGTTAATCTCTGGCATCGAAGGGATGTGGAAGCACTAGGTCCCGACGTGTTTTTATCAGTTTTCTCTTCTCGGTTCCTCCGCAGGGTCCCTTGCGTGCTCCCGCTGGGCTTGAGTACCTCTCCGGGAAATATCCTCATTATAAACTTCCTTTTCAGTCTCTGAAGAACCAATCTCACCAATATTGAATGATCTTGAATGATTTACATACTAATTTTACCTATTGCAGACACCTTACACCGGGGATTTCGTCAGCTCAAAGTTACGGGAAATTTATTACGAAGACTGGACCTCTTTGAAGTCCATTATTATTGATCTTACAGCATTGATTTTGCAATTAATTTAAATCACCTGGTATATTTGATCCAATGTAAAGTATTAGGGTAGATAATCTAAGTTTCGAAAAAAAACAAGGATGAGATTGATCAAAATACTACACACTTTTTTCGCCTTCATTACTACCTAGCAGCTTACACGAAAAGGTCGTCATTCAGCTCTGGTCTCTAACTTATAGTTCTGGATCACACATACCCTCTCTTCAGAGCACTTAGTATGCTAATCCAATAAGATGTTTAAAATTAAGATTTTTCAATGTATTTTTGATGCTTTTCTCATCTCACTGCGATGCTAAGTTGACCTATCCTGCATATCAGCGAAGTCGCTTATATCAACTATGAAACAGAGTTGCAGTAAAAATGTCTATGATTTGATGGACTTAGCAGCTCAGCCTTAGCCTGCACCACAAATTTTGTGGTAAGTTAAGGTTATGTTAGTCATTGAGGAGGGCCAATTATTTCAAGATTTAAATTAAACCACGAGATGATTTTTGATCATTGAAGTTTGAATACCTTGTTCGGAGAGAAAGCTCTCTTTTTTTTTTTCTTCAATTTGAGATCTAATCCTGTTCGGATACGCCACCCTAAATACTACTACTCCCAACGCCTTTATAGTCTTTCCACATTCGAACCACTTCCATTCTACGCTTAGCGTATCATTATTTCTCGCTCTACCAGATGGAGAGCATTCAGATCGTACACCATCGCCTAGATCCGCGTGCAGTCCTTATTCTCCTTACTTGATTGGTTTTTTCCCCTACTCCTCCCCTAGAAAGCTCTCTTTTGCAGCTCTTGTGTTTTAAGGAAAAATTAGAGTTTAAATCCCGTCGTTTCCTGGCATCAAAATATCATTTAAATCACCCCTTTCATCAAAGCAACTCTTCCATCCTAAACTCAAACCACTTTCTAACTATTCTGCATACATAATGCATTATATTTAATATAATTTATTTGACTCCTAAATAACATTTCACCTAATGTTTGGCAATTTATGTTCTTTAAACTAAAGATAAGAGATAGCTTTGGTTGTCCTATCACCTAAATATCCTAATTCTTATTTGCACAGCCATGATTTTTAGCTAGCGTAAGCATTATCACCAGCTTAATATTTTGGATTCTTATTTCGAGATGATAAAACTAAACTTCACTGCTCAAAGTTAAATTTTCAAAAACTATCACCTAGGTTCCTGTCAGGCAAACGAGGCTTACAGCTTTACACAAATATTTTCGAAAATCTCTCACGCAGAGGAAACTTAGGGGCTGCACGTTTGCGTCTAATCATTTGGTGATAAATTATCTTCTCACAATTTCATCTCTATCTCTCTTAAATTTCCGATATATGGACAACCATTTAAAGTTCATAGATGGGCTTTTCTAGGCGACCTTTCTACGTTACCTGTTACTCATCAATGGAGACATATTTTCTTGACTAGATGGAAAACTTTCTCCACTAGCCTCGGCAAACTTCTATTTATTGGCCTGGTTATTTTTACTCCCAATCTTAAATTCTAACATCAAAATTCTCTACAAACAATCTGTCTTCCATTAAATCTAAGCACTTATTCTTCAACACTACATCTCACTAGATATTGATTCATATTCGGAATTTCTGCTTTTACATCATCACTCTCTTTTATGAAATATGTCTGCTGCTGCTGGTACCCCGTTGCCTCATCAACCCACTATTGGCTCAAACTGTCTTTCCTGTCTCAAATCAAGTCCAGCTAGCACCTATGGGTCCAGTATTGCTAGTGACTCCGGGGATGAAACTCCCCAGACTCCAAATGTTGGTAAGCTCTATGTTTCATGTACATTTGTCTCGGTTATTGAAGGTATTTTGCTTGAGTGTTTACTTCAATTTACGAATCGAATTTCCAATTTACAAAACAATTTAATCAATTACTGCAATTTTTGTTGAAAAATCTTACCATGCAAAGAAATTTTACACAAATATATTCATACGAAGGACGTTTAATATAACGTAATATATGCTGAAATCCCTTCCAGATGGTGTTCTTTTAAATAAGCTTGGGAAGCTCAAAATTCATGATAGCAAGTCTAAGTCAACTGAGCAGTAAGTCGTTTTAATTCATATCATTGTAGATTTCTGATCTTTCATCCAGCTACTCTCCACCATTCGTCCGTAATGGTGTGAACTCCGATGATCCCTTCACAGCAACTGGCTCTCCACCTCAAGGCTCTAGCCAGCATACTCCTACCGGGAAACCCATAGGTCGAGCTTCTAAGAGTGATAACTGGCGCTCAGACTCGAGCCCCAATGATTCTATTTCTCATACAGGTTCTCCATCAGCAACAAAGCCCACGCGTGATATTCAGCGTGGAACTCAGCGTGATCCTTTTGTTCCGGAATTTGACACTGAATTAAACAATATTCCAAACTCAGATAGCATTCTTGTTCATCCTCAGGATGCACAAGCTATATATCCTCCATCGAGCTGCGTTTTTGTAGCCAAGTAAGTCCAGAATCCTTCAGTTTGGAGTATCTTAAATTGATATATATAATAGCCTTCTGCAATCTGAGAGTGATGAGTCACTCGAAGTTGCTGTACTTGAAGTATTCAGAGAATTTGGTACTGTTTTTGTTAAAATTCGCAGAGATGCAAAGCATATGCCTTTTGCATTCTGCCAATACACAGTAAGCAAATTTAATGTAATTATGTAATCTAAATTAACCTTAGTAGAATGATGAGAGTGCGGAGCAAGCTATTAAAGACGGCCGTGGTCGTCTAATTAAAGGAAGACCCTGCCGTTGCGAAAAAGCAAAAGCTCACCGTGAGTTTAAATTTCGTCTAGTGGCTCCAGGAATCATTACTGATCGCCCTTTTCAGGACTCTTTTTTTTCGAGCGGAAATATGGCGCGACAATCACACCTGATGAGGTTCAAAAATTGCTCAGTAGCTTCGGAAAATTAACTGAATGTCGACCTGCTACTCCTCTTGAGATGGCTACAAATAATCTCGGGGAAGGTGTTGTCGTCAACTTCGATATGTTTGATAATGGGAAAAATGCCTGCCAGGTAAAACTTCTCAGATTTATTCCCTTATTTTACGACCGTTCAATTCCACTACCAAAGCTCTAAAATATTTGCTGATCTTGTGAAGGCTTTCAGAAATCATGCGGTGTATAAAATGATAAGTTTATTTCATCTCGGCTCTCCCAGGAATGAACGTAACCAGTCTGACCCAGCTCGTCGCGCTTATCTGGATACATATGAAATTGACCGCCGCTCGATATTTGTAGGCAACTTACCAACAGATATCAATGAGCTTGAAGTTAAAGAGATGTTTTCGAAATTTGGTGATATTATCCATATTGCAATTCACAAGAGTGAGAGTACAGTCGACCGTAAGTTTTATCACGTCAAAGATTTTCTCGATTCATTTCAGCTAAATTTAACAAGCGTGCTCCAAACATTGCTTTGCTTTTGTTGAGTTCGCACAGCAGCCAAGTGTTGAAAAGGCCATCCCAGAGCTGGTATGAATCTAGATGATCTTTTTGATATCTTCCTAACTATTCTGATAGAATGGTACAATAATTCGCGGTAAAACCCTCAGAGTAAATCAGAAAGATAGTGAAACTGCACGGGCTCGTTCACGTCGTCAACTGAACCAAATACAAAGTTCTGGTACTTCAGCAATCTACCAAACTCCCATCGCGGCGCCTCAAGTTGCGGGCAGCTCTGTCGGATGTATGACTCCCTCTCCTCTAGCGCAGACGCAGTTTGGAGGTTACGGATACGCGACTGGTGGCTATGCCAATTCTTTCTTCGTTGATGCTCGAGGACAGTATTGGGTCACTCCTAACTCTCCGTATACTCAGTCTTACCCAAATGGCTCACCATTCCAGGTCTCTCCATTTCAAAGTGCTCAGTATCAGACTGGTCCATTCTATTCTGGAAGTCCACATGGCCCGCATAGTTACAACTGGCATCAATCTCCGGCCCCAGTTTGGGGTGCACCCGGTACAACTGCTTCTGTTCCCACCTTCAATCCTTCAGGATACTCGCCACCACATGCTGGTGTTATCTCACAAAATGATCGCTCTTCTACACTAAATATGAATGTTCACACTGTTGTTGACTCTTCATTGGAGTCATCTGAATAGAAATATACAGTCTTCTATGCACCTTGCTCCTAGTCTCGCAACTTATACTTTCAAAGAAGCTCGATGGTTTTTTACCCATTACTATTACTTCTCTGTCTATCTAGCTTTGATTTTCCGATTCCACATGTAGAGATACCCCGCAATTTTCTGATCTACACTCTCGGTTGAAAGCTAAATTCAGATCGTCTTGCAATCACTTGCTTTCATATTCTTCGAATCTTCATCGCTACACTCCTTGGACTTCTTGCTCCGCTTGTTGGACAGGATGGGCATAGGATATAGGCCACAATATTTGAAATTGCTGCATCTTGAGATATAAAAATTAGGAAAATATAGTTCGCTAAGTAGATTTTACAACTGGAATTAGATTACTAGTATCGGTATTCATTACCAGCACAATAATGTAGTCTCTGTTCATCTTAAGAGCATCGTCAAAGTGTATTTGACAAATAGATTTTATAGGTTTTGCCGGTACTAAGGAATAGCAACTTTACCTGATTACTGGTACGTATATGTATATCAAGAACGTTAATGATTCAACCTTGAATTGGATTTTATCAAACCGTTCATACAGATACGTAAATCGAATGAGCCTATGACCCAACGGTCTGGATAGACATCAATACCGGAGACTGGCAGAGATTCTGGGGTTTAAACTGAATGGCTCCACATTATTCGAGATGTTTATGTGTGTATTTCCCTTTACTTATTTGTTATTGACAATTGACGCCAAGTAGGCTGACAGGAAGATCCCAGTCTCGTGCCTTCCCAGGGGCAATTGGCGTGCCTGCGTGGCTAGGACCACCAGAAATATCAGATCGTATACTAACACCAACGCTATCTACCCACAACTGCCCGAGAAGCTCCGGGGCTGCCAACGTCCCTTAATTTGTCTATGATTATTCAGGGGTCATGTGACCGATTTTGATTCTTGAACGCACTAGCTTATAATATTACAAGTACTTCCATATCTCATAAGGTCCATCAGCATTATTCGCGCTCGCCATCTTAAATCCTCCCCTGCCTCCACCATCCCTTCCCCCGCCACCCCTAAATTCCTTTGCACGCAAGGCTAAAGAGGTCTCGCTGACGTAGTAGCTATTGTCAACAACCTCAGCCGCAACCACCCGGAACCAAGAGGCGACACTCATGTTCCAACACATTGCTAGCGTCTTAGATGATGCTATCGACGATAATAATTCTATTCCCCATCATCTCCAAAAGCCATTTCGCGACTTTGTCGCGGATCTTAATTGCGTAGCCCGACGACATTTCGAGTGTCATGTTAGAGGCTCACCGCGCCCACCGGCGCCTTACTCTATAGCCCCTAATTCTCATCCGAAAAATGTGGCACAAGCTACACCCGCCACTACACTCGCCACCATCATTTCTCGTCAACCTAAATTATTTGCCGCTATTACTGCAGCTCCAATCCCTTCTCGAGGACCACACAAACAGTCACCGACAAATAAGTCAGTCGCAGCACCAGAAAATTCCAAGAACAACGGCCGATCTGGTATAGAGAAAGCTCTTGAAGATAATCGTCTTCTAGTACGACTTGACACCGGTCACCCTGGTCTTAACATGTCATTCTACGCTTTGCAACAACAGCTGAACTTGTCTCTCAAAGAGAAGCTTTTTCGCGAAGTACAAATGACCAAAACAGGCTTTTTTTCTGCTTTGTTAGCACAGAGGCCCAAGAGACTCTGTATGTCCGAATGGGCGAAATTGAACCCTCTTTGTCATCTCAGGGTTAATGCAAAGTTGAGAATCCGGTACAACATAATGCATATAGATTATCTGGCGTTCCCCGCACTTATGCAAGTTACAATGGTACCTCAATGAAACTGGTAGAAATCACTGCAGCTACTGTGGCAGAGGCGTTAACAGGCTTAACCAACGTTTCCCCTATCAGTTTTCTAGAGTCTCGAGGCTCAAGCAACTCTGAATTCTTCCATCAGCAAAGTTATATTGTTCTTTACCCAAAAGGACTAGTTCTTTCCAAGCTGCAACCTCTCTTTGGAGTGCGGGTTCCCAACAAATTACTACCTCAAAAATTTAAAACTCCCCAATGCGGAAGGTTTTTTGGCTGGCACAATGAACGATCATGCGCCCGTTTTCCTTGCTGTCGTTTATGTGGGTCAACTCAACACTTAGAGAGCGGCCATATTTCTTGTGACCCCTCAAAAGACCACTTCTGTCCGCCAAAGTGCGCAAATTGTCACGGCCCCCATTTGGCTGACTCATTAGAGTGTCTTATTCGGCCCCGAAAGGATAATTCACTGCCATCTAAATAGCAAATGGCTCAAATTAGACAGGCTGCTACGGCTGCTAGATTTCGCCTAAAGGCGGCCCATTGTGGTACCATCGGGAGTCAAGCAACGGTTGGCTCATCTGCGATTGACGTTGAGAAGCTAGCACCTCCCAAGACCTCACCTACATCTCAAACCCTCTTCAAGAAGACACCTATAATACCCGGTGGAAAATTCGCACTTCTTGCTGTAGACAGCCAACAGAGTAGCTCAATGGAAACAAAATAATGACTACTGAGACCACTTCTTTTAGAATACTTTCAGTTAACGTAGGACGCAGCTCATCTGCGCAACAAATTGCTCCTCCAACTGCTCTCAAACAAACGTAGATATCTTGCTGATACAAGAACCATATGTCTCAGGCTAGTGCCTGACAAATTTTAGGCTAATGCCTAAGGCTAAAACAATGACTTCTGAGCGGTTCCATGTTGTCACCTCCCCGGCTGACACGTCTCCCCATACATCAACGGATGACACGTCGCTCCATACATCAGCGGATGACATACGATGAGACTATGGTTTCGTACGTAAAAGAGATTGAATCCTTGTGACACATCGAATCTCAGCAGAAAAGACTCGGAAGCAGGATGGAGTTATGGAAACTAATGGAGGGAACAAAGACTAAGCAACATTCACTTGGATCATGTGAAGCAAGAAAGGGAAGTAAAACATGAGGAATAGATAAATGAAGTTTGCTCTCAGTCTCCTTTTGTTCTTTACTTCAAGATTTTCTATTGTACGTAGCTCTGGATAGCTTGTGAATAACAATCATCTTAAGACTTTTAAATCATACGTCTTCAAAGATATCTCAAGGAGAATCACATGCAAACAACCATCTTTTGAATGTTTCACTCCTATCTATGACTGGTCTACTAGACCTAGAGTTCTAACATGTTCACGAATTAGAAACACACAGTCTTTCGTTCAAGAGCGTCCCTATCACAAGACAGAGCAAGGGGCCGAGGATGTCCTCATCCTGACCATCAAAGGCCCTAGTCTCCTTCCTACACAAGTTATAAATGTCTACAACGCTCCTCCTTGAGCTATAAATCCAGGCGCTGGGATATCTTTCCTTGTTTCCATTCCAGAAAATCATCTCAAACAAAACATAATCCTTGCAGGGGATTTCAACCTTCATCATCCGCTTTGGCACCCTTCCCATCGTTCCTCTCCTTCTACCCAATCAGAAGCTCTTATTTCCTGGCTAGAGCCCAAAAATTTCTCATTTATATCTGAGATAGACAAACCAACCCACAACCGTGGGAATGTCTTAGATATTGCCTTTGCTTCCGCCTCACTAATTAGAGCAGGGATCGCTGCATCAGTCCAAGGGGACTTAGATTTAACTTTAGATCACTATCCATTGCTCATTGTTTTCTCCTATAAAACACACAAGCCTTTCACTCATTCTCGACTTCGTTTTATAACAGTCGATACAGCGATTTTCCATTCACTCCTCCACTCTCAACTGAACGGAATTCCCTCCCTCTCTGACGCATCTCTACCAAGTCTTGACAATAGAGCTGAAGACCTAATTCAAATATTGCACAACTCATTTGCTGGGTCAGCAAAAAGATTCTTACAGCACAACAGAGGCCAGCCATGGTGGAATCAAAGCTGCAAGAATTCAACATAACGATATCAAGCGGCCGCTCGTTGGCTCCTTCAAATGAAGAGGAAAAAGCATTCCGAAAAGCTGTAAAACAAGCCAAGGCCTCCTTTCACAAAAAGCTGGATGAAGCCAGCAACGCTAAAGACGAATTTGATATAACCAGATGGCATAAGTCCAAGGGAAATTTCCGTTCACCCCCACTTATTGACCCTCTCTTCCCAGACGCGCCGCCTGCTCAAAGCCTCGAAGATAAAAGAGAAGTCTTAATAAACAATATCCTCTGTAATCAGTCTGAAGTAGCTGTCATACCCTTAATAACTCCGACAGTAGCGAGAGCTATGCTTCCTTTTTGTCACAGGCCAAAGGCCTGATTTCTGATAGGCTAGAGCCTAAATTAATTAAACTTATTTGATTCTCGACGACATTAGTAATTGTCAAAATGGATCGATTATTCGACTAATGATAATTAATTATCTCTTACAATTACTCGCTCAATCGGAACCAGTCGCTGCAACAAAATAACTTAATCATTTCATTCAATTCGCAATCCATACCGACTAGGCCTTCTCATAACTATTCAACCTCAAGAACGAGCTTCGCTGACGCAAGATGCATCATGCAATCTCACTGACATTAATAGCTAATCTCAATCTCGTCACGAAAGGACGCGAAATGTCATTACGCGAAATTACACGTCGATGCATTGCGACTCAACCACGATAATCAATCATTGCTCGACTCAGATCTTGGGAGAATAAGGTAGACGGAAATTGATATGGAGAAATGAGAAATGTTCAAACAGACTGAATTATGATATGATGTTAAGAGATATATTTGTAGATAAATAGCGGAGATACTTCACCCATCCTTTTTTTTCTTCACTTCAAGATATTCTAGTATATAGCTCTGAGTAGTTTGTGAATAACAATTACTTTAAGACTGTTACACTTTTTCTCTGCTAACTATCCATGAAGTTTTGAACGCCATTCTTGCAGCTGGGAATACAACTGCAGGAAAAGATGAAATGCCTACTGCAGTTCTTCGTCTGGCATAGCCACAGATTTCAGCCCTAGTATTAGACCTCTTTCAGACATGTATTGATGTCGGCCACCACCCTAAATGTTTTCGCACCGCAATTATAGCAATGATTAGAAAGCCAAATAAAGTAGATATGACTTCCCAAAGATCGTATAGACCAATCGCTCTCCTCTCCCTATTAGGTAAGGGTCTTGAAAGAGTGGTCGCTAAGCGAATGGTGTGGGTCGCCATTAAACACAAGGTGCTGACCAGTCGACAATTTGGCGTGGTACCGCTTCACTCATCTGTAGATCTAACGACTTGCCTAACCCATGACATCGAAACTGCATTAAATAAAGGACTGACCGCCACAGTTGCTACTCTTGACATCAAAGGAGCTTTCGACACTGTACTTCCTAGTAGACTGGTAAGGCGTTTACGCGAACAAGGCTGGCCAGGAAATCTCTGTAACTGGATCGGATCCTTTGCCACTGAACGCAAAGTCTGCATTCGCATCGATGGAGAGATGGGAGCACCGAGAGCAATTGATTGTGGACTACCACAGGGTTCTTCGGTGTCCCTGATCCTTTATATGCTTTACATTTCCCCACTTTTTAAGTTAGAAGGCCTTCAAAAGTTTTTTGGATATGCCGATGATATAGCGATTCCTTAGATATCTTCAACACTCGAAGTCAACTCGCAGAAAATTAGCTCAGCAATCAATCAAGCCCTATCCTGGAGTGTTCAAGAGGGGATAAATTTTGACCAGTCAAAATCAGAGTTAATCCACCTCTCGAGAAAACACAGGGATAAAGATCGGAGCCTACGGGTTCTCGCTAGCAACTTTACTATCGCCGAGAATAATGTGCGGCCTTACATCAAATGGCTTGGAATACACTTCGACAGGAAGCTCACATTCCAACATCATGTGAAAGTTCAAACATCAAAGGCTCTCAGAGTTGCGATGGCTCTTCGCTGTCTCGGCAATACACTTCGCGGCGTGTCACCTTAACTTGCCAGAAATGCGGTAATGGCATGCGTCTTACCTATAGCGCACTTTGGTGTGGCGACATGGTAGCCAGGAATAAATAAAACACATGGCGATAAGATGATTTCTAATAGAGTTGGGCAGCACCTTTATATGTTGGATAAGGTCCATGCAGGTACAGCAAGAGCGATTTTACCCGTTTTTCGTACCACGCCGTCTTCTGCACTTCTTCGGGAGGCTGGTCTACCACCAGCTGTGGTCGCGCTAGACAACATAGCAAGAAAAGCTGCTGTCCGTGTTCGCAAGTTAGACTCTCGACACCCCCTATTCCAACGAGCGCAGAAGTCACTTATTTCTCCCGTTTTTTCAAGATTTGCACGCTCTCAAAGCAGTATCCCAGCATCAGATTAATATGACCCTCTCATTTTTGCCCCTTGAGAGCTTCAAGAACCTCTACAAGACTCTTTGAGGCGAATTGACGACCTATCAACTATGCCTAAACACAGAGTGCATTGCTCGGGGGAATTTGTCAGAAAGATTCCAACTGCTGATATAGTAGTCTACTCGGATGGCTCTAAATTACCCGACGACCGGGCTGGAGGTGGCTATGTTATATTCCAATTCAGAATTCAAGTTAAAACATTCGCCTTCCCACCAGGCAAAGGGAAAGAGGTTTATGATGCGGAGGCCCAAGCAGCCCTAAAGGGAATCCAAGCTGCGATTTCTCTACCATCGGCCCGCTTTGCCAATGATATTTGGCTGTTCACCGACAATGTTGAGGTAGCGAGAAGGCTCTTTACCAAGACTAACAGCATCTGATCATAATATATTTTTCTAGATGCTTGTCAGGGGTTGAGTTTGAAGCCCAAGCGTCGAGCACGGTCAGGAGCTCCAATGGCCGGGCTCGCTTCAGACAATTTAACGACATCTATCGTCTCCAAAGATCCTGTAAACCTAAAGCTGATAATTACTAGTTTCAGGATGATAAACCTCATGTCTCAAGTCTTGAGAGAGACATTGATTTTGTATGTAGTAACTCCCCCCCGTTGGACCTATTCCAAGCTTCGTAGTAATCTTTTCCCTACGATTAATGTCCTTGAACATTGATCCCTTCACAATACTCTGGAAGTTCTCAAATAATGGAAATCCCGCTAAAGACTCCCGCATATACGCGAGGGGAGTATAAATATTCGTTAGGTCTCTAGTCATGCCGGAATCGAAGGAAACAACCTCGCCGACGTAGAGGCCAAGAAAGGGGCTGCGTTACCCATTCAAAACGGCCAACCGGAATTCACGATAGCGTCACTCAACAAATGGATGTCAACTCGGAGTAGCCAAGCCAGAGAAAGGTAGTGGAACGATCACATGCCTCGGAACTATTTCAGCCTCGGAATCAACACTGCGCCTCCATTCCCAAAAGATCTTTTATTGAGAAGAAAAGCTTTGGGGCAAGTAATTGTGGCAAGAACTGGCCACGGGGATTCTGCTGCCTATCATACTCGTTTCAAACATGAGCTCGCTAACAATTACTGCCGCTGTGGGTCTGCAAAAACTCCGACGCACTTTTTTTATTGCTGGATCGTGAGACGACGCGGTGGACGCCCTGAAGGGCTTGTCAATTTGCTCATTCCTAAACTTCTCGGAACCTCGGAGGGAGCTTTTATTTTGACTAAATGGTTAGACCACTCCCAATATTTTGAGCAAATCTGTCCTCGCTGAGACATAAGTATTTATGTTACTTCTACTTTACCCATGATTTTTTAGAAAAAAATTTTCTCTATTTGATCGGAGGTTCTAATATGGATAAGAGGAGCGGGTGAGAGGGACTGATTAATCACCAGCCAGGAGTCTGTGGAAGTCTCACTATATATTTTGCGAATTTTGCATGCCATTCTTTTATGTGCGCAGTTTCAAACAACGCAGCACAGTAATGTATTATAGACATGATATGTCCTTAGATCTAGAGTTCCGACTTTAGTGTCTTGTGTCCCGAATGGGATAGATATCACGTGCTCTGGGGCACATGTTTATCACCCCAGACGAAAAATAGAATTATCATCATCATTACAAGTACTTGTAGTAAAATAAAATTTATGTCCAACGCGTGTCGCATTTTCATGTTAGTAACAAGGTGCTCATATGTACTTTGTCAGGTAGCTGGGAGCCTGACCTGTAACAGGCGAAGTAAATTCTTAATCGACAAGATAACTCAGTAAAATATTACCCCCTCTCCTCCTCTGAGTCTAAGTACATTTAAATAAATATGAAGACAAAGGAAAAACGTAGACTTGACTATCAAACTAATTTTAGGTCATTCTCTTTGACTGATGTTGCCTCAAAAGTGATGCCATCACATAAATGTGTAATCTGCCAAAAATAGTGTTGTAAGTTCATGACGCTAAATATATATAGGGGGTCAAGGTTAAGCGAAGTAGCCTGTCATTGACAGGGGTTTTCTGCCAATATTTACCCAAACATAGTAATTTATCGTGAAGATGACGATTAAGCGAGGCCGAATATGGTAAAGCTTAAAACTCAGTTCAAAAATAAGATGAGAAAAATTGAGGTCGACAAAAGTGAAGTCGCCTGTCTCTCCCCACTTTGTTTCGCACTAAGCCTAAAAAATCGGGTTCATACGTCATATTAAAACTTGCAATTCAGGTTTGCTGTTGATACAGATTTTTAAGCCTAATATGAAATAGGACCCCGTTCGAATTCAATACTTCCTCACATCATCTAACCATACTCCCAATCAGTTGTGAGCTTTTCCTCTGTCGTACTATGGTACCATGCCTCTAGCACAATGGGCCGAATCTCCGCCCTGTTCCGCTGTCTCGTCCGCTCAAACTCCGGGTATCGTTCTTGTATCAAGTATTTCATCACACTCCATACATTCTCGCTCGGATTTAAGTCAGGAGAGTTGGCAGGCCAGGGCATAGATTCAACTCCATTGGCATCGAGATACTCCCTAGCCGGACGTCCCTTATGAGCAGAGACGTTGTCGTGCATAAAGATGTAATCATGGCCCGTCTATTCTCTCATTTCTCTCATCCAATTATCTATCCTTGGGAGGATCTGTTCACTATATCCTTCAGAGGTCATACTTCCCCACTCCCGCTCCCAAAAGACATAAGGACCCCGTTCTGTTCCCGCGAAGCTTCTCAAGAATATCCAAGAGTTGTTCTTCTTGTAACGATCGAGAACACAAGTGTCATCAAAGCCTTAGCCCCTCTTTTATCGATATTAGAGTCCGAGATATTTTTGAAAATGAATAAGATTAGACTAACCTTTCTGGTAACATATCTAGACATTATTCGGCTATCGTTTATCCATGTCTCGTCACTCTGAAAAACTCGTGACCACTCTTGACGCCAATACAGATGCTTTTGGCTCCACCATATTCGGACCGCACGATGATTTTCAGAAAGCGGGGGAGAGCTTCGTGGAATTCGCAGCTCGTAACCTCGTTTTCTGAGCGCATTCCGAATAGCGTATTCACTGGCACTCCAACGACGAGAGTGGAGAGCCAGTTCAAGCAACGATATTTGGCTAGTTTCCCGCGAAGAGCTAACAAATGCTTCCAGCTCATCAACTTGGGCTGAGCCTAAGAGCTGTGGACGTCCTGTCCGAGGTTGGGGAGAGGCACGACCAGATCAGACCGTATTTCGAACTTGAAGGATTGTGACTTCAAGTTAATCTGCTATTTCTCTATTAGAGAGTCCGGCTCTGTGGAGTGTGAGTATCTAAATGTACTTAGTTTATGGGGAAAGTTTTCTTAAAGCTGAATTTCAGTAATCACCTGCAATCTTTGATCTCGAGTAAGATAGGGCGCACGTCTGCTAACAGGAGGAGTAATTTGAGTATTCATTCTGCTAAGGTTTTGTTAGCAATGAGGTACATTTATCTATTTGATTGGAAATTACATATTTGTATTAAACGAATGAAATTTATTGTTTACTCTGTCGCGCTAAAGATTTGATAAAGTTTGTGTAATGAAGGAAAATATTGTTTCAGATGTTTAGAGAAAATTGAGGTTGGCGGATGTAAACAGGACCAGGCTTGGCAGAAACGAGCGGAAAAAGTTGCTTTGGAAGAAATGAATCTTGGCACAGAAAATTATGTAATAGTACTAGGATACCCTGTTTTAAGGATTTCACCGTGCTTTCACCGCCTGCTGTTTAAGACTGACATAGCCCCTGCACGCCAACCCCTGTTGATTAAGCGAAAACTTCACTTACCCTTGATCCACTGTAACAATACAAAACTAACCCCAAATTCTAATTTAAAGCCTTTAACTTTTTTTTAAAAAAAATTTATTTCAATTAGAATCTATTTTATTTTTATGCTGATTTATTATAGAATTCTGGCTTCTTGACTTACTGTTTTTATTAGTTTCAAACACATAGACTTTTCTAAGTATCTTAATAGCTTTTCTGTGCCAACTTTGGCTTGAAAATTATTTGTAGATTTTTAGGGATTTTCTGTATTGTAGATGCCAAAATAGTGTTTTACGAGCTTTAAGTTTTAGTAAAATTAAGAGTTGTAGTGTAGGGATTATTTTTACCGAAAATATTGTTGCCTATTGATTAAAAGCATTTTACTACATGACATAATCCAAACGCCTGTGAACCTTTTCTTCCCTCCAATATTATTTATTCATACACTTCTTTAAGATTTTGTAGACCCAGAGACTTGTTGTGTCGAGTGTAGATAATTTCGAAATGAAATAATTTCATCTTTGTATATCTCTATTTCTCTATCCCGATGCCATAAGTCTCAAAGTGAAAAAGTCTCCTTGTCGATCATGGCATTTTTAGTTCTTACTTCTTGCTCCTGCGTAGCTATTATTAACGGGGATTTTTTACCGCTTGAATAGAAACTTTCAGATGCAGTTTGATGGACTAATCTCCTTACAGACGAGTGAGGGCTCAGGGAGATACCAGTAGCGAGAAGAGAGGCCCGTTCGTCTTCAGTAGCTGTCTGTTCAAGATCAATAGCAGGCGCTGGAACAATAAGAAGTCCTTCATCGGTGCTTTTGGTTGGGCTTTTACCTTCTCCTTGCCATCTTTTCGGCAAAAGAGGTGGCGAAGCACGCTGATGTGGACTTATTAGAGCTGAATTTAATTTTGCGTCTCTAACCCCCAGTGAAAGATCAGGAGGAGGCATGAACTTGCGCTTTGGAACAGGAATAGGAGCAGTTTTGGTTTTTTTCCCTGGTGGTGGGAGCGGAACCCCAGGAGGTGGTAAGGGCTGTCCACGGCCCATTACAAGAGGACGGGATAGGCTATTTTCAGATGAAGTTTCGCTCTTATGGTCCCCATTGCGCTGAAGAGCATTCCAGCCCCATTTGGTGGCTGTGGCTGCGGCATTTGTCATGGTCGCGAGCGATAACCGTTTAGTTTCCGCAGTAGATTGCTGGCTTACGAGAGAATTAGAATTATCCCGCCGAGGGTTAACAAATAATGATCTTTTTGATCCTGCCTCTGACTTGATAGAGAAATTATTTGTACTAGCAGGACTTGGAGGTGATGATGATGAAGTTGTTTGTTCTGAGATACTGGTCGCATCAGTAGAGGGTCCCTCTTGTTCAGTGCAAAGCTTTTTATCGGAGCTCAAATCGTTTAAAGATGATGGACATGGATTTAGATGGTTCTCAGTCTTGGCAAATTGTGACGGGGAGCCTTCGGGGGTATTAGCCGGAGAATTAAGCTGGGATAGAGCAGAGTATGCAGCTATGGTATATCCATGTTCTGAGTTCGTTACACCTTTGAAATTGTCAGCAGTTACACTATCAGTGCTCACAACAGGTGAGGATAGGCCGGGAAATGATCCTGATCGGAACGGTTTTGGGGTTGTTTCTAGTACAGAAGATAAAGTATCATTAACGTTGGATGAATCACCTAACCTATCACCGGAGAAGTTAAACGCTGGCTTGATCTTCCGAGGAAAAGTATTATTTAGGGAGTGTCGGGAGGACTTTGGAGTGGTTATTTCAAGTTCTGGTACAGTTGATTCCTCTCGATCATTATTTGATGAGCAGTCCTCATTCCCAAGTTCTTCCTTTTCTGATTGAGTTACGGTCTCCGCATTTTTTGAAGAATCATCCTCCGATTGAAATTTATCTTCGGGACTAAGATTATCAGCCCAAATGCCACCTCTTCTTGGTTTAGTTTCTGTTCCAAAAAATGGAGAATCGTCCCAATTAGGGAAGACAAGACTCTCTGCCACAACTTCTTTGATTCTATTTTCAATTTGTCGTAGTATTAAAGTGTATGTTATTTGTCTTGAGCTAACGATTGGCTCAATGACGAGATCAATTTTAGGCTGCGTTTGGAAACAAAGCCAAAATCGGTTAGAAGGAGGCGGTTTAATTCTGAGAAATATATGGCCTTCAATTTTCTTAATATTTACAGCCAGAACGAGGTTTACTTCTCTTGCCTTAAACCGAGCTCCCAGATCAATCCGAGCAGTCGCAGCTACTTCTATACGAGAATTTCCCGAATATCGCAAGTCGGCCTCAACGACAAGCTCCCCGTTAACAGTTAAATCCTTAAGTTTTGGATTTGTAATTACTGGGGCTGATTCACCCATGTCTATGTTTTGAAGAACTATCTCTGACAGGAACGCCGGTGTTTTTACCCGCGATATTTTCTTCGTTATCTTTGATCTAAAGAAATTTTCAACCTCAGACGTTTTGTATAGTGCAAGAAAGATCCTTCCTATAACAGCATTGATCCACCGCGTGTGCGTTTGCTCATCAGATGAGTGAAGCTTCTGAACTAACTTAATGATATCTTCGACATCGTATTGAAGCGGTTTGAGATGCTTTTCTTGATTTCGTAGAAGTGCGAAATAGAAATCTTCTTTTTCTGAGCAATTCTCAGAGAATAAGTAGAACGGTTTAGAGGCCTGACCATCGGGTGAAATATCTGGAGAATCTGTCCGGCGTGTAAGGCATAGCGCATTTCTTTTGATGAAAAGCTCGCCTTCGGGGGTTTCATCCCCTCCTGAATATATTGAGACATTGTGATGTGCTAAAGAAATAACGTGCCTAACTTCGAGTTGTTCATCGTCGTCAAAGAGCATCAAATGACCATGTCTGGATGCATGTGAGCTTAAAATTGAATCACGGGTGATGTACCGAGCTATTAATATCAATTGGAGTTTCAACATACCGCAAAACAATGTAGAATATATTACTGCCTTTTTTCTGTAATTTTCCCACATTACTCTTGTCGATTGGACCACTCGATGGTTTCCGTTCAAATATGCTGCGGTACATACTCTGATAGACACTTGGACTAGATGAGGTTACAATATTAGATCCAATGGGCGTTGCTCTTTCTGGTGGCCGACCACTTATTCCTCCAGGTATGTAGTCTCTGGACACCGCAAAGTATCCAGCGGCTACCTCGGTTTCATAGACTTCTTGGGCTTGATTTTTTTCGCCCAGTACATTCTTTGAGCGTTTTAAAGTGTCAAAATCATATACAGACTGTAGCGATTCTTTAACTGATTTTTGGAGTGCGTCATCATAGATAGGGAGTGTAAAATAAGCATGGAGGAAAATCGCTGCGAGAAGCAAGAAAGGAAATGTGAGGCCACCGATAAAATATATCAAAAGAAACTCAAAAATATTGCTCATGATAATTTGCGTGTATCAGAAAATTAGATACTGGTGGACACCCAAGAATTGTCTACGATGGAGTAAGATACTACTCGGTTTATGAATTCTGAGGCGGGGGAAATGGTATATGTCTATGCATAGGTCAAGATCATCCCGTTTATCCGACGGAGCGATAACGAACCACAATCGCCAACAAGACGACGATTGCTACCGAACCATACCCTCCACTTTACAACTTACATAATTAATTCACATTTAACGAAAATGTCGAAGATGTGTTTTTACTTCTTAGTTTAAAATCCGATGTAAAAATAAAGGGTTTGGCTGGATGAAAACGTGACATCCTCGGCACTTCTCAGCCTTGGGTGCCCAAATCATATTTTAGCTATGTACATATACTCTACGCACCTAGATAGCTAATTGCAAATCTCTGATACTCATTTATTCCCTACTAAACTGAAATGGCGCCGCCGCTGGGTTCTAAGCGCGCGCTTTCTCCTGATCCCCCGGACGCAGGGAATCGTGTCTCGAAACCGACTTCAACAACGAGTAGAGCAAACAAAACCACCCTTCTCAAATCCTGCTCGTCCCCACGTATTGCCGAAGCTCTCCGTCGGATCATCGTGCTTGATGATCAGTGTTGTGCGACACAAGATGTAGACAAAGAAATAAGTGACAATCCTATGGATAACGAAGAACAGGAGCTGCCTACACAGACTATGGAGAGTAGCAATTAGAATGAGGAATTTCCCCGTTTGAAAGTACCAGACAGCCAGAAAAAATAATCAAAGTAATGTAGAAAATATTAGCTTTACGCAAAGTGAAGGAAGCAAGACTCAACTGATGGAAAAAATTAAAGGCCTTCTTGACCTTACGAGTTCGTATTTACAAGACATGAAAAAGGAACACCCAGGAGTAGGGGCAGATTTTATGGCAATTCTAGCTGAAGGCGCCTCACGTGCATTTCGGGGATAGAAGGTATACTTGAGTGTACAGAATCCCCAAAAGACTGAGTCTAGTCCTAGACTGAACACTTAGGCCACGAAAGCAGCAGTTATAGAGGACGGGGTGACTATTACCTTGAACAAACAAGCACCAAGAGGAACCTCGCCTAGAGGACAAAGCAAAGAAGACCGCCGTGTAATCATAAGGCTAGAACCAAACAACGAAGCACGGAAAGTCGACTCGTTTCAACTACGCCAGACCATTCAGAAGCTTATTCCTGATAAAACACTGATATCGGATGTATAGACAGTGCCAACAGGAATAGCGATAATAGTACCAACACCTGCAAAAGCTGCGGCCATCAAGCAAAACAAAAAGGAAATTGAAACCCGGTTTGGAAATCCTGTAGTAGAGCGACAAGAGACGTGGACAACGTTTGTGATCGGACCTATTCCGATGTGTCATAGAACATGGCAACTTAGCATATCACGTGATACATATCAGAAGGATAGAATAAGGTCCACATTTAGTGTACAGGGGCTCAGGGGTAAGTGAAGGCAGCTGGAAATTTTATATACAGGGGTTATTATATGGATATATCCTATGATGATGATGATTCTATTTACCGTCTAAGTGGTAGCCCTTGGTCAACTTTACATGTGGCTACCCATCCCGGCTAGGGCATAGGACGCTAGGGCCGAAGCCCTAGAATTTCTGACTTTTATCCCAGTCTAAATTACATTGCTGTGCCGCGTTGTATGAAACTGCGCGCAGAAGAAAACTTTACATAACGTAATATGATTTTGAGCCCTCCTCATGCTCTTAACCGGCGATCAGTCGGTCCCACTCGCCCGCTCTTCCACTCTTCCTAGAGCCCCCGATCTTGAAAAAACAAAAAGAAAGTAAGGTTAACCTCATTGGAGGCATATTTCCTCGAAAAACCGAGACTGGTCCAGCCATTTACTCATGATTATGGCCCCCTCTGGTGTGCCTAGTAAATGTGGGATCAGCGTATTGATAGGCCCTGCAGGGCGGCCGTCACGGCGACGGAGAATTCGGCAGAAGAAAAAGTGTGTAGGGTTTTCAGCGATCCGCAGAGGCAGTTCAGTTTAGCATCTTCATGTTTAAAGCGGGTGTGATATGCGGCGAAGTCTCCATGGCCCGTCCTGGCTGCGACCACCCGACCCAAGTCTTTGCGGCTTAGAAGGAGTTCTTTGGGGAAACTAGGCGCGTTTCTGATCTCGAGTTGTGTGTACGTAGGCGGGCGTGATGTTTGCCACCAATTGTCTCTAGCTAGCTTGATCTGTTCCCCATTCCACTTCCCCAGGGCGGAGGAAGAGTACTCAGGAGGGTTCAAGTAGGGTATTGCAGCGCCCTTCTTTGCTTCAAGATCTGCAAGTTCATTGCCTTCGATACCGGCGTGACTCGGCACCCAACGTACATTTATTTGGCCCTCGGAGGTGTGGGAAAGTCGTGCTCGTGTTTTCCAGATCTTTGGCGCTTCCAGAGCCTCTAGAAATGCTTGCTGAGAAGAGGTGGTGGGGGTGTTTGTTAAGATCTTCCTAGCGACTTCTTTATTATCTATAAAAATCCACAAATTGTTAGAAAATCGGGCTGAAGGAAGGGCTACGGCTGCATGAATCCCTTGGTGTGCTGCGCGTATTTCTGCATCATATGACTCCTTATGTTTTCCAAAAGGGAAAGATTTCGCGCAAACTTAGATTCCGAATTGATATATAACATATCCACCGCCTGCGTTGCCATCGGGTAGTTTTGAGCCGTCCGAGTAGACCTGAATGTCACTTTTCGGGAGGGTGCTGAGGAAGGTTCGAAACATATTCGCATGAAATTCCTTAGTTCCCGTAGGTCCGCAAATACGGGCCAGAGAATTCTGCCTGGATTCTACTATCTCCCATGGAGGGTTGAGCAGGGGGTTGTTATTTTCGGAGGCAGGAATATTTCCGCATGTGCGGGCAAATCGCGTCAAAGCAATGCCATTGAGTGACTTCTGTCCTCGTGTGAATAGAGGGCGTCGAGGGTCTAGTCTACGAGTACGTATGGCGGCTCTCCTGGATATGTCATCAAGTGCAACCTCCGCGGAATTAAGCCCCGTCTCCCTTAGTAGGGCTGCAATTGGAGTTGTCCGGTAGACTGGGAGGATTGCTCTTGCAGTGGCAGTGTAAACTTTCCCCAACTTTCCAAGATGAGAGCCGACCCTGTTGCAGATTACTCTTCCACTAATGGTTCGGGATTTGCCTGGCCACCAAGTTTCAGCTCCGAAGTGGGCGATAGGTAAGACACACGCAAAAGCTGCCTGTCTTGAAAGACGTGGCGAGGCCCCTCTGACCGTATTCCCTAGGCAGCGCAGTGCATTTGCAACTTTGAGGGCTTTTGCTGCTTGTATTTGTGCATGAAATTTGAAGGAAAGCTTTCTATCAAAATGTACTCCGAGCCATTTGAGGTATGGTATCTGAGGATCTTCTGTGATAGTGAAGCTGTTTGTTAGCACAGGTGGTCGCAAATTCCTATCTTTGTGTTTGCGGGAAAAATGTAGGAGTCCGGACTTTTGAGCATCAAAGGTGATGCCTTCTGTTGAGCCCCAGGATAGTGCCTGATTAATGGCCAGTCCCAACTTACTAGAATTCCCTTCTAATGAAGGCGAAGTTTCTAGAACCGCGACATCGTCGGCATATCCAAAAGCTTTCTTCAGAGCAGAAAGTCTGAACAGGGGGGCAATATAGAGCATGAAAAGAATAGGTGAGACTGGTGAGCCTTGAGGGAGCCCACAGTTAATCGCGATAGGTTCGCCGATTATACCATCCAGGCGTATGCAGACTTTACGATCTGTAGCAAATGATGCTATCCAGTTGCAGAGCTGCACTGGCCAACCTTGCTCTCTCATTCGTCTGACGAGCCGACCCGGGAGTACAGCGTCGAATGCCCCTTTAATATCGAGCGTAGCCATGGTAGCGGTCAGCCCCCTAGCTAGCGCTGTCTCAACATCATGAGTGAGACAGGTGGTTAAATCTACACTTGAACGTTTGGGCAATGCTCCAAATTGCTGGCGGGCGAGTATTTTGTACTGTATTGCTATCCATGACATCCTTTTCGCTACGAGCCTTTCAAGACCTTTCCCAAGTACGGAGAGGGGTGCAATGGGTCTGTATGATCGAGGTGATGCCATATCTGTTTTGTTTGGTTTTCCTATCATAGCTACGATGGCGGTGCGGAAGCATTTTGGATGGCGGCCTGTGTCAAGGCATGCCTGATAGAGACTTTGTACCAGGACTGATATATAGGGCCAGGCCAGGCGGAGGATCCCGGTAGGAATCTCGTCTTTTCCGGGTGTAGTGTTTCCAGCCCCGAGGATGGACTGAGAAACTTCGTCTGAAGTCAGGGGAAGAAAGGGAAGGGAAGTAGTTGCTACAGTGGGGGTTGTCGTAGGAATGTCCTCTACCTCGGACTGGTTGCTCAAGAGATTACGCGCTAGTACATTTCTTTTATCTTCGATGGATTCGGCCGGGGGAGCCTCAGGGTTGAGTGGGCCTTTTAGAGGAGGAGTGCGAAAGGTACCTTTTGACTTATGCCACTTTGCTATTTCAAAAACATCTCTTCCGTTAGCAGCTTCGTCGATTTTCTTCTGAAAAAAGGAGATCTTTGCCTTCCTAGTGACCTTTCGAAATTCTTTCCTGTCGGCTCGAGAGGCAGAGCCTTCCCGGATTTTCTCGCGGTATTTCTTCCTCGCCTCCTGGCAGCTCTGGTTCCACCAGGGTTGTCCTCTGCCATGGGGCAAAGATCGTTTAGCGGATTCTGAATAGGAGTGATGGAGAATTTCAATGATCTGTTGAGCTCGCTGGTCAAGGCTAGCGCAGGATTTGTCAGGCAAAGGAGAAATATCGGCTAGCTGGGCGAGGAGGGATATCTGAAATTTTTCTTTATCGATAGTGGCAAAACGGATGCTGGTCTTAGGCATACTACCACGTGGTCCGCAATACGCTGTGACTAAGAGCGGGAGATGGTCTGATGTCACATCTAGGTCCTGCTGTACTGATGCAAGGGTGCCTCTCGCTACTAGCTGGCTAGACCCGAAAACGAGGTCAAGGACGTTTCCACAGTTGTGGGTCGGCACATCTATCTCTGAAATGAGTGTAAGATCTCTACATTCGAGCCAGTGGTTGAAGGCTTCCGATTGTGGAGAGGGTGAGCCATGATAAGAGGGATGCCACGTTGGGTGGTGTAGGTTGAAATCCCCTGCTAATATTGTATTTGCTGAGAGATGAATGTTAGGAGAAGAAAGGAGGCAGGATACATCCGAGCCTGAGTTAATGACTCCAGGAGGGGCGTTATAAACGTTAATTATGAGCAAACGAGGATTATTGGGCGCTCTGACGGAAAGAAATAAAATGTCACTTAGTCCCTGTTCTATTGCGATATCGGGACGTTCTTGATAGTGATTAAGGTTGTTGTTCTTTCTCGAGTACGTTAGGACTCGAGGACGCGTAGACCAGTCATCAACTGGAGCGTAGCATTCGTAGGAGGGATGTCTGCACGTGATCTTCCGTTCGGTATTCTTGGAGATGTAAGGTTCTTGGATCAGCAGGAAATCGGTGCGAGAAGTGTGAGCAGTTTGTAGAGCTATCTGTTGGGCGGCTGATGAGCGGCCGACGTTCACTGAGAGGATGCTTATCGGCTGGTTTGTATTACTCATTCATTTCTACTGAGTTGCTCTGATGGCTATTTTCTGCCAGAATTGCATAGCTCCCTAGTCCAGTTACTGGCTGCAGAGTTGGAGTTCTATTGACATTGTTAGGAATTTGTGTGGAGGGGGTTTGGGAAACTGTAGGAGTTGTTGACTGTATCTGCAAAATCCCGCAGTGCGTGGCCTTGAGACGAAGCCTTGCAGCAGCAGCGGCTTGCCTTATTGCGGCTGTTTCTTGCTTTGAGGGGAAGGTGTTGTCCTTTCTAGGCCGTAATAAGCATTCCAAGGAGTCCGCTGGATGAGGCCCGTGACAGTTCGCACATTTCGGAGGGCATTCGTGAGCTACTGCGGGGTTGCAGGAGATGTGTCCTTTCTCGACATGATGAGTCGAAGAGCAGATCCTGCAACGAGGGAATCGAGCGCATGATCGTTCGTTATGCCAGCCAAAGCATCTTCCGCACTGGGGAACTCTTGTCCGTTGTGGTAGAAGCTTCGCAGAAACACGAACTCCGAAGAGCGGGAGACTTCTAGATAGGTTGGAACCCTTAGGATAGAGAACTATCCAACTTTTGGTAGGGCTATACTCTGAGTAGCTTGAGCCGCGGGATTCCAGGACATTGATAGGTGCGACCTTTGTTAGATCTGCCAAAGCCTCTGCAACAACAGCAGCATCTATCGTTTCCATTACAATATTTGAACCATCGTATCCGGCATATGATCGAGGAACCCCGGAAAGACGAAAGGCCGTATGGTTATCTGGCTTTTCCACTATGCACTGTCCTTGCGACGACAGGAACTCTTGGATTGCGTCAATTTTACTGTTCAAACTTTCCTGGGCAGCAGCCGAGGCCGGGCAAATCGCGAAACCAGTCTTGGTAGGTTGAACCTCGCTGACCAACTTTTCGGTAAGATAATTGTTGATCTGCTGCATGACTGCGTACGGTGACATGCGTAGTGCTGGGTGGCCCTCAGCAACACTAACAAGAAGTCGGTTATCTTCCTGGGCCTTAGCCGGTTGGGCTTTCCTTAAGATGGGATTGGTAGCTTTCAGTGGAACAGCTGGTGTTCGCGATGCGGGTTGTCTTTGCGGTGCCCGAGAACGACTGCGTTGATTCTGTGCAGGAGCGGGAGCGGGAGCAGCAGCAACGCTGGCAAAAGAGGTTGATTGTGGTACTCTGGAAATTGAATGGTTATTACCAGTCGCTCGGCCGGTTGGCTGGACCAATGTAGATGCCGCCTGAGTGGACGAGTACGGTTTAGGAGGACGAGGAGAGCCTCTGACGTGACTTTCGAAGTGTCGCCGGGCCACTGCGTTTAGGTCAACCACGAATTCGCGAAAAGGTTTATTTAGATGTTGCGGTAGTGCAACATTCTCACAGATCGCCTCATCTAAGACGCTTGCAATATTTTGAAACATGAGTGTTGCCTCACGGTTCCTGGTGTCAGCGGCTGAGGTTGTTGACAGTAGCATATCTGTCAACGACCCTTCTCCTCGAAAGGCGGAGGTATTTAGGGGTGGAGGGGGTAGGGAAGGGGGAGATTTGTCATAATGGCGCGAGTGAATTGCTAACTTGCTCGTTCGTGAGCCTGTGATTGAGATGTGTGATCGTACGAGTTCAGGGTACAATAAGATGGAGTCCACTGTAGAGAAATGTCTGTAATGTGCAGGCTGTCTCGACTATGGGATGTTGACTTGCAGTATCAAAAAGAAGTTGCAAACAAATTTCAAGAGAGGGGGTTTGTATCACGACTCAACTTTGTAGCTCTAGATAGGGGAGAAGATAGATACACAGTAGTGTCTAAAAGTGCGCAATGAAACCACCACGTTGACTAAATTTTACTATAACTCTGCAACAACTTCTTCAAATTTAAAAATTCTAGGTTCAGTTAAAATCTCAGCCATTTCTTGAATAAGTCCAACTTTGTTTTGTAAAAATAATGATTAATTGTAAGGTTCGCGCTGGTCTTGGCACTTAATGTCTATTGCGCATTTTTAGACGCGTTATTCTATGCTTGGTATGACCCCCCTTTGCCTTCTTTACGGCCAGAACCCTTGACGGCATACTCTCAATTAATGTACGTCATGAATCTTCAGGTATATTTTGCCAGACGTCGTCTACTCTTTTCATCAATTCGTGCATACTTTTCGGCGTTTCCGGGTACTCTCCAAGTCGGCGTTTTACCAGACACCAAAGGTGCTTAATTGGGTTCAGGTCGGGCGATTGAGAGGGCCATTTCATGGTATTTATACCAGTGATAGCTAGCCAATTCTTTGTGACCCTAGAAATATGCTTAGGATCGTTGTCTTGTTGAAAAATAACGTTGTTTCTGGCATTGGAAAGGAGCTTGCTTGCTATTTCGTCGACTATTGGGACCAAACAAGTATTCAGAATGCCTATTAGCTGTTCCGAGTTCATCCTTCCAACCACACGACTCGTTCCACTGGCGCCAAACCAAGACATACAACCCCATATCATTACGCAACCGCCCCGAACTTCAGAGTCTCTTCGACCACTTTTGCCGAATAGCTACTTGGATTCCTGGACCAGGCATATTTGATTCTGTCGCTATTGAGTCTATTTATCTTCGTCTCATCTGAC
Source organism: Podosphaera xanthii (assembly GCA_028751805.1). Classification (NCBI taxonomy): domain Eukaryota; kingdom Fungi; phylum Ascomycota; class Leotiomycetes; order Helotiales; family Erysiphaceae; genus Podosphaera; species Podosphaera xanthii. The sequence goes on from JAPWIX010000022.1 coordinate 295,127, forward strand.
CAAATAACTATTTTTCAATCTTCAATAGTCCAAATTTCATGTTCTAAAGCCCAATGCAACCGAGCTCTCTTATGCGCCTTTGACAGCATCGGTTTCTTCACCCTCTTAATAGTCCGGAGACCCTGTTCCCTCAGAGCCAGCCTTACGGTACCAGGAGAAACTTTGTCTTCTCGTTCAAGATTGATAATCTTCGTCGCTTATACCGCAGTTTTGGTCCCGCCATTAGCCACCAAACGAGCCAGGGCTCGCTTGTCTCGACACGTTAACTTCCGTGGTCGTCCCTGCACAGGTTTTGATGAATCATCAGATGTCTTTTTCCGATACCTGGCTACCGTAGACCTATGACAGCCCATAATTTTAGCTATTCCTAGTCCTTTTTTACCTTCATCGAGTAATGTAGTGATGGATGGTATCTGGTGCTGTGAAAGTTTTCTCATTGTAAAAAAAACAGAAAATATTGGAATCAAAAAAAAATTTAGGAATGAAACAAAAGCATGTCGAATACTTTTATAGATCAAAAAATTAAAGTTTACAGCATAGTTGTCTGTTAACGCAGGTTCTATCACGTGGTGAAATGATACGCCAAAAAGTGGGTAATAGACATTAAGTGCCAAGACCAGCGTGAACCTTACAGTTGATCATTATTTTTACAAAACAAAGTTGGACTTATTCAAGAAATGGCTTAGATTTTATTTGAACCTAGAATTTTTTAAATTTGATGAAGTTGTTGCAGAGTTATAGTAAAATTTAGTCAACGTGGTGGTTTCATTGCGCACTTTTAGACGCTACTGTACATCATACATTTCTCAAAGACCTACTGAACAGTCGTTCATTCTCCGTACTGCAGTACTCTCGTAACTTCAAGTGTATAAATTGACTTGTAGTGTATGACCTTTGTCATACCAACAATAAATAATAACAATAATTATTTCGGAACTCACTGAATAGTATTCCTATTTGATAACAGATCTTGTATCTAATGTTATTTTTTTTCCAAACTGAATGGTTAGAATATTTATCAAGCGCACGGGATTGAGAGTCGTGATACAACCCCCCCCCCTTAAAGATATTATAAAAAATCAAGTAACAGATTTAAGATTTAATTAGTTATGGTGGAAGCGTATACATTTACTGGGAGAAATAACTTTTATTTAAAAGTGTATAATTTTCTGACCAAGAAATATTGTGGTTGAATAATTTCGTAGATTAGGTAAGGTATATACTTGGGCTGTTTTTCGTTGTTGTTGTTTTTGTCAGGGGAAAACTTCCTCTATTTATACATGAAGCCATTAACTAGTCCCAAAATAACTTAGTTTCTAATCCCTCTAAAATGTTCTAAGATATTTTGACTAAGAGAGAAACTCTTTGACATAGGTGTTGAGATGGTCTGTGCTGTATTAATTTAGAACCCATGCACAGACTAGTGCTAGTACTTCTTGTACTATTAATTTTAATATTATTGATCTGCATTATAAGTTTGCCGATCTTAGTCTTGTTAACCCTTGTGGTAGTAATTTATTTATTTATACCCAATTTATTTAATTGTATAATTTGTATATTTATGTATAATTTGTATGTAAAGATAATTAATGTAGAATTTATGTATATATTCTATATTTGTATTATTTGTGTATATTCATAATTTATATATTATTTGTGTATATGTATACTTTATGGTACAACAGTGATTATTGTATTTAATGTTGATTTATATTCTTGAGTGTTATTCTTATTGTAGCTCCGTTTATAATTATTTTCGGCTAATATTATTCTATATTCTTACAGATATACCCCCCCCCCTTTGAAATTTTGTTGCAATGGTTTTTTGTTGCTGAATCCGTCGAGCGGTGAACGCAAATTGAATTACTAATTAAATTGAGTATTGTAGCTACTTAGCTTCACGTAGTGCATCGAGTACCGCTGCTTCTGGAGAGTACTAAGACGTGTAACGTAAAGGTAAGACTTGATTGATTGTTCTCCAAGGAAAAGGGCTATCTATGGGATTGACGCGACGCGTACAATCACGTGGTATAATGTACAAACTATCGCCAGATACACAGTATGATATCCACGTCGCTACAGCAGCAGACGTAATTACGTCCAGTAAAATTATGTGCAAATTGTAATCAACAATTGCGTTCAACGAAGCCGGCAAAACAATCCTTGCTTCTTTCAACTCTCTAAACACTTGTCGTAACTTAGAGGCTGATTGTAAGCTGAATCAAGAAATATAAAATCTAAAAAACTCACAAAACACATGTACTTCAGGCTACTTATTCGTTCCACTGCCTCTCCATTTCAAAGGTGTTGAGAGGTTATGAGATTGCAGTAAAAGAAGGATTGCATTCAACGATGATTGGGATTAAGTATCGATAATCAGTGATCGATAAGAGAAGATAAAGATAAAATTATTTACATGGAAATAGACGGACAGTTTATTCTATATTCCTCCGTTACGTAATCAGTAAGCCCTTGCCATCCATAAATACGCCGCACATGTTATGTTCGGGGCCGTGCCCTCTGAAGCCCCATGCGATAGCGTTTTGACACCACGCCATGTCCTTAACAAAAGGTTCTATCTCGTAATCCTTCATTACTAATTCATCTTCTAACTGTTTCCATGTACGTTGTTATCAATTCTGGCGTAATCGACTTCCAGCTCTAAAACTAACAGTGGTAGAATTACTTCGTTGAAATGGAAAATACTCGGACCTTAAGTTTCCATTAAAAAATTATATGAGGCGGCCCAAAATCACGCTAGGTCTGCTGGATATGCTATCACCACCAGCAATTCATGATAGAGAAAAGGGCGAAGAAAGAAAGTCCCAGCCTATTAGAAAAGTAACATGTTTCACAGCGAAGTAGACGATACGTGCAGGAAACGACGTAGATTAACGCAATATACCAACTGCACTTTTATAATTGAGGCCAGAGAGGAGCCCTAGTCTTATCATAGTCTTAGACCCAAGACAGCACGAATAAACATAACTACATACTTATTAGGGCGCATGATAGGCAGCTGATCGAGCCTGTATCAACACGAGACCATGCCAAAGGTTTTACGATATTGCACAGCTTGTGTTGAGTTCGGATACATTAAAATAAGATATCAAGGATGTAGGTTAACTGACCATGTTCGTAGTTAATGGCCTGCTAATTAAGGGCATTCCTCACATTAAATTGAAACGATACAACAGAGCGATATTGTTTTGTGTAATTCCATCGAACCTTACAATGAAATAGTTTTGTTCGTAACTTAATACCGAAACAGTTGATAGGTGCAGTAGATTTACCAAGCTGATAGGGTATCTGATTTAATTTCATCCATATAATCAGTTCGTACATTGCCCATGAACCTTAAAGTACTAAATAAGCTGTAAAATTTTGCGGTGTTTTTTCAACAAAGATGTACAAAAATAATTAAGCACACATATACCTTTACGTACGTTTATTTTTTATTTACAGTTTATAATTACTCTGATACTACGGTATTAATCGTGTATAGGCGCTAAAATTCGACTTTTACAGGGTATATAGGCTTTTACTAACTTGAATTAGCATGACGATAAGTAGATCTCCCCACCTAAACTTTAAATTTGTATGGCAAAAATTTCACAACGAAATATTCGTTGGTTTTGCTTTTTTGGTCCATTATAGCCCTCTATTCACTTTTTAATTCATTAATACATTTCATAAATAAATTATACTTCTATCTAGCTAATAATTTACATATCCGCCTTCAGCTTCGTAAACGGCTCTGATTCTTCGGGGCATCGAATCTATCAGTTTCTCCAAGTCATCCCCATTAAACCCCAGATCCCACGCCTCGTTCACTATTTGACGAAGATGCCCTTGACTCCGCTGCCCCCCTTGATCCAACGCTGGATAAAGACGCTCTATGTACGCTTTCATATAACTCCACAAAGTTTCTATCGGATTTAAATCAGGAGAATATGGCGGCCACTCCATTAGAGAAATATTCCTCCTTTCAAACTCACGCATAGTTTGCCTCGACTTGTGAGGAGGGGCGTTGTCCTGCATCACATCTAGTCCTGGTTCCCGAAAGACCGCACTCTCTATGAGAGGCACTATCCTCTCGCAGTAACTGGCCGCAGTGATATGGCCCCACTCCTTCTCCCAAATCAGGCAAGGCCCCTTCTGTCGTCCAAAGAAAGATCCCCAGAACATCCACCCAACTCTCCTCCGCGTCTTGGCTAGGACACAGGTATCTTCGTACTCTTCCCCAATCTTTGACTTAAACTTAGCTCAAGGGAACTCTAAATCTTAGGAGCCTTTAAGGGACTACTGACCTTTCTTGTGACCCAACGATCACTTTGCCGACCATTCATAGCCCAAGTCTCGTCGGACCAGAGGACTCTCATCCAATGTTCCTTCCGCCAGTGGAGATGTATTCTGGCAAACTCATATCTCTTCAGTTTGTTGACTGAAGAGATAGGAGGTTTTAATCGTGCAATCCTGCGTGCATATCCCCTCTTTGCCAGTTCACGTCGGATCACATTCTCGCTCACACCAAAGTGCCGAAATATAAAATGTGCAAGTTGGAAAAATGACATCCGACGATTTTCCGATGATAAACAGACGAAAAATTCTATTTCATCGACCTGGGAACTACTTAGAATAGGTGGCCTACCACTGGAGTACTGAGGCTCGGTATTTTCAACGCTCATGGTGTATTGTACCTGTCGCCATGTAATCCCAAGGCGTTGAGAGATTTTGACGTAACTGTGTCCCTCCCTGGCCAAGGTTCTAACCTGCACATGTTACTCTCTTAAACTTATCAATTTGTAGATTTCAGACTTACTTGAATACGTTGAGTTTGTGTTAGGCGTTTTGCATAAGTAGGAGATGCTGATGATGGAGAAGGTTGTTGAGGTGAATCCATCTTTGCGGCAATCTAGTACAGTAAATTAAAATCTTCTAAAGTAGTTGACTTAAGGTTCAGATGCACTCACATGAAGTAAAAATTAGGTAGATGAATGAAATAAAAGTATGCCGTTGAGCAAAATAATAGTAAATAGCTGACAATGATTTAAACGAAACGACCTCAGGTGTGCGCGAGTGAAGAAAGGTATAGGCATGAAGGTGGGCGTTGGACTTCATATACAGATGCATATCTCTTATGCCTTAGGCCATAAGATTTTAAAATTTGAAGCTAACAGGGATACTGTGGATCTATCGTGAGGTAACCTGGAATATCACCACTTTATCTCCACTTTATCCCCGCTTTAACCCCTGTACCCTATAAGAAGCGGATCAACGAACAATACCCTATCATGAGAGTAGACAGTTTTTTCGTAAATGTTGTGGGGCTAATCGATAATTCCATATTTCCAGGCAGAATAGGTTTTTCAAGGGGGGGGGGGTTGTATCACGACTCGGGATTGAAAGTTACATATAATAGTAAGGAGTACAATTGAGGAAGGCAAGATTCTATCTAACCTGTGAAAGAAAGCATATTGTTTTATGGTGAATTCAAGCTTGAAATTTTTGATGAATCTCAGTGTGATCTCTGCACTAACCTACAAGATAAATAAATTTATCACACAATCTTAAAGATTGCTGTCCCATGATGGAGACATACTTAAATATTCACGTTGACAAGTGCTACAGCTTCACATTTTGAAATCTTGGTCCCATTGCCAAGTTGAAGGTCAACGATTATTCAATTATCATGCTCATTTTCAACCCCTCTCCAGCTGTGTATTCAACCTACACAATTTACGATAATCAGCAGTTTAAGGAAAATTGGCAAGATGCTATCAATGAATATGGTCTCACCTTCTGGTTTGGATTTGAAAATGGAAGAGATCTACACATATCTGGCGATTTTGAGTTGATTGTCAGGATCTGGAGGTAAATCGGATAGGTTTATTTTTAAGGGACAATGCAGAGACTTACCTACAGTAGTGACCATGTCCGGGCACCTGTCTATATCCACTATTTTAGGGATTTAAATGCTTATCGTCTTGGCCAGATATATGATAACGCAATTGCTGAGAAAGTTAGCAAAGCGGTTTTCATCTTAGGACATGATCCAGATCCCGCCATCCAAATGATTCCAAGCCTTTTGCCGACAGCTCAGCAAGCAACAATAAAAGAAAAGATTGATACAGAGCCAGAACCAATTTCAATCCATCATATTAGAAAGCCTCGTAACGCCTGGATTATTTTTCGCCAAGAGATGATGATTAAATTCAGTGAACAGATTGGACATCTACATACTAGTGAGCAATGTAAGTTTGATTCTGGTGATCAATTTTGATAATATCTGATTAATTTTTAGCAAAAGCAATTTCCAAGATGTGGAAAAAAACTCCAGCAGCAATAAAAGAGAAATATACACGCCGATCTCTGGACGAGAAAGCAAATCTTTTAACTCGGTTCCCCAACTACAGAGTTCGGCCTCGAAAATCTTCCGAGATTAAGAAGCGAGTCAAAAATAAGGTTCCCGCGGATACAACTATTGATATTTTGTGATACCCACCCAGGTCCATAATTCTGCGTAATTATGCACGGAATTTGACATGTACCATTAATGTCACAGTGCGTCCGTAATCGGTCGGTAGTCTATCATAAGATCGTCGGATCCAAATCGGCATGAGAGACCAATATGATGGTGTAGACATTAGGTCAGGATTCGGTTGCCGGGCATCCATGTAAAAACACACATATCAGTTTGTCTTGTATATAGAAATTGGTCTGGGACCATATACAAAGGAAATTTCCGGCAATTGGTATAGAATTATCGCGTAAATCACATGTAGCGATACTATGTCCCAATTTGATATGATTTTTTCATGCGCCATTTCACATAACCTCACATCTTATCGCAACAACAACGCCAACTCTGAGCCTTATTAAAGCAATACATCAATTACTTCATGACAAACCTTCCCTTACTTCCCCCCCCCCCTTGGCCCCTACACGCTTCTGCCCTCACAGGCGGAACGGAGTCTTTGACAGATTTGCTACGATCAACTACCTCAGCTGCAGACACCAGAAACAATGAGGCCATCCTCATGTTCCAAAAAATCGCAAGCATCCTTGATGACGCGATCAGTGAGAGTAGTACATTGCCCCAACACCTCCACAAGCCTTTTCGAGATTTCGCGGCCGACCTAAATTCAGTAGCACGACGACACTTCGAGTGTCACATCAGGGGCTCTCCCCGCCCTCCCAAGCCGTACAACTTGGCACAAAACTCTATCCAGCCGACAGAACACCGAGCAGCGGCTATCAAGGCTCCACAGAATAGTTCATACACCAGTGTTGCGTCTGCAGCGGCTCCGAGGCAGCGCGGAAGGCAACTGCACCCCTGAAACACCCCCCCAATATATCAATCAATGGTAATTTAACCAAAGCGAGAATATTTGAAGACAACCGACTTCTAGTTGGAGTTGCTACTGGCCATCCTTTGCTTAGCATATCTCCGTTCGCCATAATGCAGAAAATCAACACCTTCCTCAACGAGAAACTAGTAAGGGAGATACAAATCACCAAGACCGGCTTTACTATCTACCCATCATCCCTGACTGCTCATGAAACCCTATCAAATCGTATGAGTGATATCTAAACCTCCTTGTCACCCGAAGGACGATGCAAAATTGAAAAGCCAGTATCACACTCTGCCTGCAGACTCTCGGGTGTCCTTCGCTCCTCCTCTGGGTATAATTAGTCTTCCAACTAAGCAGAAATAGTAGAAATTACCGCGTTAGTCGTAGCTGAGGCCTTAACAGATTTGACAAAAGTTTCTCCATTAAGTGTTCTTGAATCAAGAGGTTCTACGAACTCTGATTTCTATCACCAGAAAAGCTGGATGGTCTTATATCCTAGTGGCTCAAATCTCTCCAAAGTACTAACTCTGTTTGGTGACCGGGTTCCAACAAAGCTCCTGCCGCAAAGAATAAGAATTCCGCAATATGGAAAATGCTTTGGATGGCACAACAAACTGGCCTGTGCTCGATCTCCCCGTTGCAGAATCTGCGGCTCAACTCAGCACGTGGAAAGTGGTCTCACTACCTGTGACCCGAAAGTAATCGACGCATGCCCCCCGAAGTGCGCGAACTGTCACGGGCCACACCCAGCTGATTCTTTAGAATGTGTCAAAAGCGGTATGTAGACAGCGTGGGGGAGAGAGGGGACAAGAGGTGGGTGTCAGGCTAAATGTTGCCATCCTACATGATTCACGAGATAGATGCATCATCACTCGGCTAAAAGGCCAGATTAGAATCATAGAACACTTTGATTTGGCAATCTTCATATATCTATATATATAGTAGAGGCATTCCTGACAGTTATCAAGGACGCAAGCAATGTTCTGGAACATGAGCGTGGCTTCATTGTTCCTGGTATCGGCGGCGGAGGTAGTTGACAGTAGCATCTCTGTCAGCGACCCCTCTCTACCCATCGGGGCGGAGGCATTTGGGGGTGGGAAGGCGGGCGGGCGGGAAGGTTAGACATGAGGAGTGAGGCGGGAATGCTATTTTGAAGAAAAGCGAGTTGTGTGAAAAGGGGGTGGTTCGGTAGCAATCGTCCTAAGGAAAAAAATGAGTCGTGATAAAATCCCCCCCTTGAAATTTTGTGTAACAGTTTTATGATGCTGAATCCGTCGAGCGGTGAAAGCAAATCGAATTTTGATTTTATTTCAGTTAACCTGTTCAGGTACCCAGTGGGCCCATGCAGGCGTCTAACTTTAATAAATACAAGGGGTTAATAGTAAGTGAAGTCTTTGCTTAATCGACAGGGATTGGCGTGAAGGATTTTTGTCAGCCTTAAACAGCAGGCAGTGAAGGTACGGTGAAGTCCCTAAAACAGGGCATCCCAGTACTATTACATAAGTTTTTGTGCCAAGTTTCATATCTTCCAAAGTATCTTATCAACTCGTCTCTGCCACTTGCGGATCCCTTCATATTCGCTGACCTCAATTTTCACTAGACATCTGGAACAAGATTTTCCTTCAATATACAAACTTTACCAAATGTTTAGCGCGATAGAAAATACAATAAGTTTCATGCGTTCAATGCAAGAATGTAATTTCCAATCAAACAGATAAATGTACCTCACTGCTAACAAAAACCTTAGCAGAATGAATACTCAAATTACTCCACCTGTTAGCAGACGTGCGCCCTATCTTACTCGAGATCAAAGATTGCAGGTGATTACTGACATTCAGCTTTAAGAAAACTTTCCCCATAAATTAACTACATTTTGATACTCACACTCCACAGAGCCGGACTCTCCAATAGAGAAATAGCAGATTAACTTGAAGTCACAATCCTTCAAGTTCGAAATACGGTCTGATCTGGTCGTGCCTCTCCCCAACCTCGGACATGACGTCCACAGCTCTTAAGCTCAGCCCGAGTTGATGAGCTGGAAGCATTTGTTTGTTCTTCGCGGGAAACTAGGCAAATGTCGTTTCTTAAACTGGCTCTCCACTTTCGTCGTTGGAGTGCCAGTGAATACGCTATTCGGAATGCGCCCAGAAAACGAGGTTACGAGCGGCGAATTCCACGTAGCTCTCCCCCGCTTTCTGAGAATCATCGTGCGGTCCGAACATGGTGGAGCGAACAGCATCTGAATTGGCTTCAAGAGTGGTCACGAGTTCTTCAGAGTGACGAGACATGGATAAACGACAGCCGAATAATGTCTGGATATGTTACCAGAAAGGTTAGTCTAATCTTATTCAATTTCAAAAATATCTCGGACTCTAATATCGTCAAAAGAGGGGCCAAGACTTTGATGACACTTGTGATCGATCGTCACAAGAAGAACAACTCTTAAACGTTCTGGGGAAGCTTCGCGGGAATCGAACGAGGTCCCTGTGTCTTTTGGGAACGGGAGTGGCGAAATATGATCTCTGAAGGATAAGTAATTGGATCAGAGAAAAGAGAGAAGAAACGGGCCATGATTATATCTTTATGCACGACAACGCCTCTGTCCATAAAGAACGTCCGGCTAGGGAATATCTCGATGCCAATGGAGTTGAATCTATGCCCTGGCCTGCCAACTCTCCTGACTTAAATCCGAGCGAGAATGTATGGAGTGTGATGAAATACTTGATACAAGAACGATACCCGGAGTTTGAGCGGACGAGACAGCGGAACAGGGCGGAGATTCGGCCCATTGTGCTAGAGGCATGGTACCATAGTACGACAGAGGAAAAGCTCACAACTGATTGGGAGTATGGTTAGATGATGTGAGGAAGTATTGAATTCGAACGGGGTCCTATTTCATATTAGGCTTAAAAATCTGTATCAACAGCAAACCTGAATCGTAAGTTTTAATATGACGTATGAACTCGATTTTTTAGGCTTAGTGCGAAATGAAGTGGGGAGAGACAGGCGACTTCACTTTTGTCGACCTCAATTTCTCTCATCTTATTTTTGAACTGAGTTTTAAGCTTTACCATATTCGGCCTCGCTTAATCGTAATCGTCACGGTAGATTACTATGCTTGGGTAAAAATTGGCAAAAAAACATCTGTAAATGACAGGCGACTTCACTTAACCTTGACCCCCTATATAAACCCACAGTCAAGTTTCTACCCTGGCCATAGGGTAGGAGGAGGTACAGTGTGTAAGAATATAGAATAATACTAGCCTAAAAGCATTATAAACAGAGCTACAATAAGAATAACACTCAAGAATATAAATCAACATAAAATACAATAATCAGTGTTATACTATAAAGTATACATATACACAAATAATACATAAATTGTTAATATACATAAATAATGCAAATATAGAATATATACATTAATTATACTTATATACAAATTATACATAAATATACAAATTTTACAATTGAATAAATTGGTTATAAATAAATAAATTATTATCACAAGGGTTAACAAGACTAAGATCTGCAAACTTATAATGTAGATCAATGATATTAAAATTAATAGTACAAAAAGTACTAGCACTAGTCTGTGCAGGGGTTCTGAATTAATACAGCACAGACCATCTCAACATCTTTAAGACTATACTCAGATGTGCACAGACACAACAACTCAGACAATTACAACAACCCTTGGATATTTAGACCCTAGGTCATAGCTTAAAGACTACAGTAAAACTTCTGTAACACGATAGTGGGTCCCGGCATAAGTGTTGAAAATATTCATTGTAACTTGCACTTTTATATCTGCAACACTTACCCTTACAGGTCATTTTGCGTGCAGGGGCAAGTATTGCAAATATAAATGGATGAATTTCGATGAATATTTTCAACACTTATGCCGGGACCCACTATCGTGTTACAGAAGTTTTACTGTATTACAATCTCAAGATCTACCTAACTTTATTCTCCAGGGATACTAATATCAATCCTTTGACATTCAAAGATTATTAGAAATAATTTATCCCCTGTAAGTGGTAAGATCATCAGTCATAGCAACACCTACGTCAAAGAGTTTCTCTCTTAGTCAAAATATCTTAGAACATTTTAAAGGGATTAGAAACTAAGTTATTTTGGGACTAGTTAATGGCTTCATGTATAACTAGAGGAAGTTTTCTATCGAGGAAAAGAACAAGAATAAGAGATCCAATATATACCTTACACAAGTTACATATCTACTAATCCTCCATCATATTTGTTGGTTAGACATCTATACACTTTTATAAATTAAAAGTTAATTTTGCTAGTAAGTGTATAAGCTTCCACCATAACTAATTGAATCTTGAATCTGCTACTTGATTTTTTATACAGTCGAACCCTAGTTATAACGATGTATTCCGTTCCAAAAAAAGTAACGATATTTAGAGTATACCGGTGAAACAATTTGGATTACATAATCATTTTATGACACAGGTGGTTATTTACGTCGTCCAATTATCAAGCGTCCTTTATTCCTTTTCTCCTTCCTTGTATTCCACACTTCAAATGTTAAATCCCCTAAATTATCAAGTTATGAGCCATTATTAGTGCCAAAGGTGTATGGGTTCATCGGAGTTTAGGATGCTGGAAGTAGTAGTAGTTTTGTTTATTCGTGCTATGTAGAGTCCAAGACTATTATAACACTAGGGCTCCTCTCTGACCCAGGCCACACCTTTTACAGTGCTCCTATCCCCTTTTACCTCGAACCTAAGATCATTGATACATTGACCCATGACGGGTAGCCATTTAGCTCAGTAATTACCCGTAGAATTCAACCACCTTTTCTACGGAACCTTCTGCTCAAAAAAATTGAAAAAGAGCAGCCATGGAAACCGGTACACGGGAAAAAGTCTCAAAAAACCTGCAACTCCAGCCAGGCGAGGCCTAGACACCAGAGCCACACGAGGTGCATATCCCCATCTGTATCTCCCTAATATCCCATAGTCCAGATATCCTCCTCATACCGACACCACCAGCGTTCAGGTAGCGGTGCTCTTTCCTCGAGAGACAGTATAATGCCAGAATATCTGTAAACAGTGAGAATTCATCTTGGTAAAAAGGGCCAACTTAGTCTGATCCATCACCACCATAACGGGAGCTGGGTACGCCCCGGAAACTCGTTTGGATGACTTTTCCTCCGTGACCAAGTAATGCGTGTTTCTGTTGGCTCTGAAGATAAACTCAAGGTTCGTAGGGGACACCACGTACAGGTAGAAACGCCGTCTTCGTCCCCCTAGGATGCCGGAATATTGGGTATAGAAGAAATATGTATTTAAATCTTTTGTCATAGCTATTAGGTTGAATACAATATGATTTAAAAAAAAACCCCTTGAATGACCTGATGAGAGATTTTCTTGTTCTACACAACTGATTAGTAAATGTTGTGTCCCCCATTGTTATAGCGAGAAACCACTGTATCTGCAGCGGATCCACCAAAGTTCTCGCTCATCTAAACCCTGTTAACGTTATTTGGTGATTGGGAGACGATATCGCGAATATTGTAAAATACAGTCGTCCCTCTCTAACTCGATAGTGGGTCCCGGTATAAGTGTTGAAAATATTCATTGAAATTCAACCATTTACATATGCAATACTTACCCCTGCACGCAAAATGACTTGTAAGGGTAAGTGTTGCAAATATAAAAGTACAAGTTACAATAAATATTTTCAACACTTATACCGGGACCCACTATCGAGTTAGAGAGGGACGACTGTACGGAGGTACAGCCCATAAGTATTATTCCATATCGACCAGGGGGGGGCTTGGCCACCACAACGCTTTCCTTAATTAGGCAAAATCGCGAGAATGCACCTCGCACCCATCCCTACTGTGTTTTGTATGTATTCCGATGACAACAACATCAACGCAATGGATTCATCAACAAATCCAGTGTCTGTAGCTCCTTTTGGACCTATACCTCAAACTTCAATCAAACGGCCTAAAGCCCCTGACCTCACACGAGACCAACGACGAGATATACGCCTTTTTCACTCAATTGACTGGTCATATAAGCAAATTCAAGATCATTTACCTTTCAAGCCAACCTTCGCACAGATTCGCTATGCGTGTTTAATCGTTAAAGCTACTCCTACAAAACGATTTGGTCGCCCTCCGGTCCTTACACAAGCTCAAATTGAAGAGCTTGTTGAATTCGTATGCGCATCAACACAAAATCGTCGTATGTCGTTTCAGAAACTTGCTGAAGTACTTGATTTTGGAGTCAAAAAAACAAGCAATACGATCCGCACTTTTAAGAGAAGGATTCCATCGACGGTTAGCAATGCGAAAGCCTCCAATTTCCGAGAAAAACCGACAGTTGCGTTTACAATGGGCTCTTGAACACGTTGAATGGACAATGGATCAATGTTATCAAATCCTTTGGACAGACGAGACTTGGATTACCGGAGGAAGACATACACGTACGTGGGTTACAAGACGACCAGGAGAAGAATGGGATCCTACTTGCATTGTAGAGAAACACCAAAGGAAAAAGGGCTGGATGTTTTGGGGGTGTTTCCACGGACATACCAAAGGACCAGGTATCTACTGGGAAAAGCATTGGGGCTCTATTAATCAGGAGAGCTATTGCGCACATGCAGTTCCAATTATTCACGGATATGTTGAAATGATGAGAAGAAAAGGAGTTCATTTGGTTCTTATGCAAGATTCAGCTCCTGGTCATGCAGCTGGAGAGACAAAAGCAGATCTTGCGGAACGAGGGATTATAGTTGTTTTTTGGCCTCCATTCTCTCCTGATTTGAATCCTATTGAAAGGGTATGGCATATTATGAAAAATTATCTTCAAGATAACTACCCTGAAAATATGTCTTATAATCAGCTGAGAGACGCAGTGAAAGAGGCGTGGGAAAAGATAAGAAGACATGAGTTTGAGGAGTTGATTCAGAGTATGAAAGCGCGTTGTCAAGCAGTTATTAATGCCAATGGATTGTTTACTAAGTATTAGTTATCATAAGAATAGGAATTATTTTGCATTTTGTATTATGGGTTGGGAATCATTGAATCAATGCTTTGATCATTAGAACTCATACAAAACACAGTAGGAATGGGTGCGAGGTGCATTCTCGCGATGTTGCATAATTAAGGAAAGCGTTGTGGTGGCCAAGCCTCCCCTGGTCGACATGGAATAATACTTATGGGCTGTACCTCCGTATATGTAAATTTAATCCGTGCCAGAAAAAATATCGGTAAAACGAGAATATCAGTATAACGTAGATAGTTATAACAGGGGCTCGACTGATTTGATTTGATTTGAATTCTAGTCGTATCAGGCTTACGCCCTACACCCAAGAGGCGTGATACGGGTGTGTGATCCGTACGGACTCACTACTAACTAATGAATGGCTTAACTTGCCAGATAATCTATAAGATATATAGAAAGAAAATAAATAAACAAAAAATTCTGTCCGAACGAGTGCGCCCTGCGCCCTGTCCTAATTTTCCCAACGATTAAACAAAGGAAAAATGAATGATATCTCTGGAAGAGCCTAAGCCTCCCGGTCAGTAGTTTGTGCACTATAACATTTGGTTATAGTAACGAATTCACGAAATTTCTCCCATCCGTTTTCTGCCAGCATCTCCCTTGCCTTTGGAGGGGGTTCCCGTTTCTCACTTCTCCAACGTTTTGATGCTGGTCGACATTCTGCAAAGTGCCATGGGCGTCTTTCTCGTCCATATTCGCACTTGCCATCAATATCCTCATGCTTGAATCTTTCATGATAATTGGCGAAATCGCCGTGTCCTGTCCTAGCTGCAATCAACCTGTGGTACGCCCATCTCGGTAAGGCAAGCTCTGGCGGTCGCTTGCGTGTCATCTTGAGATTCAAATCTGCGTGGTGCTTGTGCCCATGTTTCTGCCACCACGATGCAGCCAGCTCATCCGCACGCTCCCTCAAAAACCTGGTTAGTGATGCAAACGTAAACTTTGTTCTCCGATTTACTTCTGCAGAAAGTATCGCATCGGTTCCGTCGTCGGGAAGGTCTTTTAAGGCAGCTTTGGCGAGCTCATCTGCTTTCTCATTTCCCTCGATCCCTGAGTGACCAGGTATCCACCGGATTTCGACTGATCGGTGCCTTTGACAGTCTAAAACAAACCTATCAACTATTCCTTGAAAGGACCTCGACCTACTACTTTGTAGAGCCTGGGAGGCTTATGAGCTGTCTAGGAGTACCTTGATAGGGTTAATTCCGGCTACTAGTATTGCTGCTTCAAGAGCTTTCTGGGCCCCTAACAGCTCTGCGTCGTACGCCTCTGCCCCAAGTAAAGGTCCTGACCCCCTTCCGATCATTTGTCCTCCTCTGAACAGAGTGTAGCCTCATGCAGATCTAGCCAAGCCACAAGACGAACCATCTGGATACGCACATACAGTATCCGTTGACAGATTCTCAATCCACAATTTGGCCTGGGCAGCCTCAGGCTGCTTGTCGACAGTCGTTACCTGGCCATTACGTTTCGTTTGCGGGTAGAACAGCTTACCAGACTCTACAGCAACCGGTACGTTTTGAAGGCCCATCTGTAGTCGTGTTAGGTATCGCTCTTGATTCGTGAACGCACGGCTTTTCTGTCCTGCACGGAGTCCTAGGCGGCTTATAGTGTCCTTTGGTCCCTCTTGAGACCTGATAACTAGGGGGTGCCATGTATCCATTTGCTGAATTCGCGCCGCGGCTCTCAATTGCCTTGGCTGTAGGATAATTGCTGCCGGAGGAATTCCTGATTCTCTATGTAGAGCTTTATTAGGAGTGGTTCGCCAAACTGGTAGTGCTGCCCGAACCACTGTGATGATTGTGTTATCCAAGAGATCCGTATGCCAGCCAACTCCTGTGCCCACCTTCTTGCCTCGCTGGGTGGTGATCCGAGTTAGTCCTGGCCACCATGCTTCAGCTCCGTAGAGAGCCGTACTCAGAACACATGCCTGCACTGCCTTGATCATTGGTCCTGGGTCTGCACCCCGCTGTACGGTGTTTATTCGGCGTATAAACTGCGTTATGCGTTGCGCTTTGCCACACCACTCTTGCACGTGCTGCTTGAAGTTAAGTTGGGAGTCTATCCATGCCCCAAGCCATTTCACATGCGGAGATGGGGTGATCCTATGGCCTTGGATTTGGACGGCTAAGCCTACCGTGTCCATCTTTTTCTTGGGCCCTCCTCCGATTATCAGTAGGTCAGACTTGGCCGGGTCGATACTTATCTCATGCTCCTTTGCTAGCAGCAAAAGTTTTTCTACCTCTGCCAGAGCATTTTCCACCGCTTCGGCTGCTGTGCTTCCTATGCTTAGAACAGCGATATCGTCGGCATAGCCAATCTTATTGTCCATGTTCCCCTCTTGAACTAAGATAGCGATGTAAAGGAGGAATAGGAGCAGTGATAACGGCGAGCCTTGTGGGACTCCACACTCCATGACTTTATCTCGAGTCATTCCATCCTGGTGGCGAACACGAATCTTCCGTCGGGTCAAAAAGGACTCAACCCATCGACAAAGTGATCCGGGCCATCCTTGGTTCCACATCCGGTGTAATAGCCGTTTGTGGAGGACGGCATCAAATGCGCCCTGCACGTCCAGAGTGACCATTGCTGTTACCTTGTTGTTCCGCATTGCAGCCTCTGCATCATGTATGACGCATGAAACCAGGTCGACCGCTGAACGTCCCGGAAGTGCACCGAAAAGCTGTTGGGGGACAACTCGATGTTCAAGTGCTAGCCAAGCCATTCTCTTAGCTACAAGTCGTTCTAAACCTTTGCCCAGACAAGAGATAAGGGATATCGGTCGCCATCATTTAGCTGTTGCTAGATCTCGTCCTGGCTTTGGAATTAGGATGACTTCAGCTACTCGATATGCAGTCGGAAAGTGTCCATGCTGCAAACAAGCTTGAAAGATATCCTTCACCTGGGTACCTATGGCTGGCCAACAAGCTCTAAGCAGTCGAATGGTTATCCTATCTGAGCCTGGCGACTTGTCACCTGTGTCAAGAGTGCTTGTCGTCACGTCTTCTAGAGAAAGTGTCGCGCTCCACGGGATAGATTCCAGTTGTTCGTATTCCCACGCGGGCAGGTCGCGAGCTGCATCGAATCGAATTAGTAATCTGTCTCGTAGGGCCTCTGCTCGCTCGAGGGGATCCGATATCCATGTATCCTCCGCGGTTTTCAAGGGAGGAGGGTCTCGGCTGGTTTTTGGTTTGGCCCACTGCATCACTTTAAAGACATGTGTATCCGTAGTAGCATTCTCAACCTGCTTCTTCCAGTATTCTCTCTTTGCCGTTTTGACTGCATGTTTGAAACTCTTTCGAGCCTGCGCCGCACTTTCAGGGAAGCTTCTAGCTTCTTTGAACTCGCGATGTTTTAGTTTGCAATCCTCATTCCACCATGGTGCAGTGCTGCCGCAGAATTTTGTGGGTTTCCGTCCAACTGCCTTGCGAGCGTCTCCCAAGGCGTCCATCAGGCTCGATATCTGGCATTGAATGACGCTTATACTGTCCAAGGGACCTGGCTTGACCCAGGCTTTGACGTACTGGGCATACTTAGGTAGATCCTCGTCACGTAGACGGAGTTCCTGGCTTATTTCGGAGATGTCTGGCCTATTTGTCACTTGAACGGTCCCTACGATAGTCATGTGGTCTGATGTGCAGTTGTATTCGCTTGATACCATTGCCTCCGCTGATGTGTTGCTCCAGGCTAAGTCCAGCACATTTCCGTCCCGATGCGTGGGTGCGCCGATGTTAATAAGTAGATGCATGTCCTGAGCTGTTGCCCATTCCATGATTTGGTCACCGTTACCATACTGACGAGTCGTCTGCGGTTGCCAGTGCCTTGACACAGCGTTGAAGTCTCCCCCTACAATTGCAGAACCTGACAGGCTCCATCTGAATAAGGGCTCGAGAGTCCCACTCAGTCCTGGTGCGCGGTATACATTCACAAAAGTTATCCCAGAGACTTTCACAAAGCAGTAATCGCCGTTTTGTTCTCCGACCGAAGGAAAGATTTGCGTAGCCGCCAGGCCTTTACGGACGAAAATTATTGCCCGGGGGCGAGTCCCAGCTGCTGCCGTTGGTTTGTGGCTTATAAATCCCGGGTGATTTTTGGTGATAAAATCACCGTCTTTCTGCATTGTCCATGGTTCCTGTACCATAACCACGTTTGCACCTGCATCCCAGGCTTGCTGTAGTGCGATGTCCATTTTAGGTCCGCCCTTTCCCACGTTCACTTGGTGAAATAGAAGGGTGTTAGTTTTCTCGTTTTGGTGTTGGAGTAGTATTGTGCTACTCATAGGTTTTCCATGGTTACTTCCTGGGCGGGGGGGACCTCGACAGCCTTTCCCTTGCCCTTCTCCTCCGACTCTGCCAGTGCCGCCTTGAAGTCTCTGTGGCCTCGTTACCGGATAACTCGGAGCTCTGACGGAGTGCGCGGTACCACTAGTCCATTTTGCCTTCTGGGCCGAGCCATGCATCCGAGGTTGGTCGCCTCATGAGGTCCTGCACAGTTTGAGCATTTGGGCACCTTGATCGAGCATTCTGATGTCTCATGTGCACCGGTACATCTTCCACATCGGCTTCCTTTGATGCAGGCCCTCGTTGCGTGAAAGCCCCAGCATTTTTGGCACTGCTCTATAGGCCGACGTCGTGTGAATGGCATGGTTGGTCCACTCTCTTCGAACAACCTAAATTTCAGGTTTGCTGGCTTTTGCTTGAAGTGAATAATCCAGCTCGTAGTATACTGACCTTCTTTCACGTTGTTAGGTCGGACCTGGACTGGTGTCGCGCCGCAGGCAGATTCACACTC
This sequence comes from Podosphaera xanthii, assembly GCA_028751805.1. Classification (NCBI taxonomy): domain Eukaryota; kingdom Fungi; phylum Ascomycota; class Leotiomycetes; order Helotiales; family Erysiphaceae; genus Podosphaera; species Podosphaera xanthii. Next base: position 314,316 of record JAPWIX010000022.1, read on the forward strand.
TTTTATCACCATTTCTCTAGTCATGGTTAACCTGCAGTCCATTGTTTTAATGTAGAGTGGTACGTGTGGCACAATGACGGATGTCCAGTCCGACGCCGCCTCAATGGTCGTGTTGTCTTCCTCAAAAGATGATGCCACCCCTAGGATTGACTCTCTGAGCGCGTCTGACGCACACTCAATTGCCAGGCCGGATCTGACTTGTCAAATTGCCGTAATTGCCGAGGGCGCTACTCCAGTTCGTTCGGAGATTATCTTTTTGATTGTTACTAGTGACAGCTTGCGCCACTCGTGATCTGGACCCAGCCGAAAAAAAAGGCGTCTGTCTTCTTTTGGCATTTCTTGTATAGCCGGTTTTTTCTGTATAACAGGCTTACGGATTGTCGTGGCGGCGGGTGGTGTTGGAAGTTTTGCTGCTTTCCTGGCTATTGTGACCCAAGGAGACTTGACCTCCTGCGGCCTTTTGGAGAGGGCCAGATTGGGGCCCTCCACCGGTTTTGTCACCCTAGGGACAGCTGTTACCGTGCTTGATCTTGGGGGAGGATTCTTACAGGGTGCTTCGGGTGCTTGAGCATTACCAGTCGCAAACGCAGTCACGATTGGTGCAATCTTTTCGATGAATGGTGCCAGTAGTAGTGCATCTTCAGTTCCTGCCTTGGTTTTAGCCCAGGCGTCGATGTTTTGCAGAAATTCTTGAGCCAGGCCCATTCTCTGCTTTGTCTGGCGTTCAGCTAGTTCAATTACAGCGGCAATGACCTGAAGGCTTGGATGTAGATTGTCGCTTGGAGCGATAGGCGACGATGATGACGGCGCGCTGGAAGAACCCATTGCACCGGTCGGAGGGCTCATATTCGGAGATACAGAGGGGGGGGCGGGTACTTGTTTGGGTTGAAGTGGTCAGGATGAAAGTTGGTGTATGATGACGCGTAAGAGTCATTATGATCCATTATGGCGTCTTCCTCGGTCGTGGAGTTGCAGAGCGTCCACATAGGGATGGGTTCTTAGGGACTCGACTGATATATAGAGTTGAGATTATCCCCTCAGATGATGATAGGGGCTCGACTGATGATGATGATTTCATTTTTTTCGTCTAAGTGATGGCGCTTAGTCTGTCTGACATGTGACTACCCATCCCGGCCAGGACATAGGACGCTAAGGCCTTGGCCTTAGAACTTCTGACTTTTATCCCAGTCATAATTACATCGCTGTGTTGCGTTGTATGAAACTGCGCACAGAACAAAAAGTTTTAATAACGTAACATAATTTTTGAGCCCTCCTCTAGCTCCTAACCGATGATCAGCCGGTCCCGCTCGCCAGCTCTTCCATCCTCCTCGAGCCTCCGATCATTAACAAAAAGGAAAAGAAAAATAAAAATTGGGTTGTCCTTATCGGACGCTTGTTTCCTCGAAAAAACGAGACTTATCCAGCCATTTACTCAGGATTATGGCCTCCTCCGGCGTGCCTTGTGAATGTGGAATCAGCGTATTGATGGGCCCTGCAGGGCGGCCGTCTCGACGACGGAGAATTCGGCAGAAGAAAAAGTGTGTACTCTCATACATGGGACCGGAATGTCAAAAGGGTATTCCCTGTCCATTGGGCTTTGTACAGGGTCTACCCCTAGTAATATCTACCGGCTAATTTACAGTAATTATCCATTCATCTGACATAACGCCTGCTCCTCATCCAGTCACCCAACAAGAATATATCGCCAACGTCTAGTTTTACACCAGTCAAAAATCCGAGCGACTTACCCTGAATCGTTGTTGAAAGTGAGGCATGCTTCAAATGACCCTAAAGCTATATATCGTACCAATTGTAGCGATAGATGAACAGCGAGGAAACATCTCCTGCGAGGCGTAGCTATTCGAGAAGAGCTTCAGCAGATAAGTGTCTTCAGGTCATTCTTTACTGGATTTGGAAAGATCTCAGCTAAATAACTCCAGTTAATAACTTGACACAATGCTAGCCACGAACGAGGCGAAATTGCATCTATCCTCGACTTGAGCTACAAACAAGTTATTCACATCATCAATAGAGGCACTACCTCTCCCAAAAGAAATCCGGGTGGAAAACGAAAACTGGATCAGGCCCAATCTGATGAGCTAGAAACTTCTGTGCGACTCTCTCGAAGGAATCGCTAGATGACGTATATAGAGCTTGCCATGGAATTTAGTTGCTGGGGCGCTGGGGTTTATGCGATCAGAAGTGCGCTCAAAGATAGAGGTTACTCCAGGAGTTTGTCTCGAACAAAGCCACCTATATCCGAGGTCAACATGATAAAAAGGTTAGAGTAGGCTCTAAATCATCGTCACTGGACCATTGACGATTGGAGTCAGATCCTTTGGAGCGACGAGACATGGGTAACAGATGGTAGACATCGAGATGCCTAGATAACGAGAAAGGTTTGTAGCGCGTGTCATCAGCTAGGATTTAGATGGCTAATAATATACAGCCTGGTGACGAGCTTGAATACACCTGCCTCGTCGACAAGACTAGAAAGAGCACAGCCTGGATGTTCCGGGGGAGTTTTCACGGAACTCAGAAAGGGACCTGCTTATTCTGGGAAAAAAATTGGGGTTCAATAACAGTGCCGAGTTATTGCGAACACATTGTTCCCCATGTGGCTGACTACATGGAGGTGAATCTTGAATTGCAATTCATGCAAGATAATGCACCGCCACATAAAGCGGCCTTCACTCAGGAAAGTTTAAGGGTTAAAAATATTGAGCCCATAAACTGGCCTCCTTACTCCCCAGACCTCAACCCTATTGAGGCTGTGTGGAGCGAGCTGAAGGATTATATTGAAAATCAAAATCCTGAACTCGAAGATGGACGGGAGCGGTCTTCGGCTGAGCTTCGCATTATCATACCGGAAGCATGGGATTCTACAAGTCACAACTCTTTGCAGTATCCCATGGGAAGTATGCCGGCGCGATGTCAGGCGGTGATTGTAGCTGGTGGGGGAGCTACGAGATATTGAAGATTTATTTTTACGGCTAGTCACTAGCTTTAACTTTAGTCGTATTTAGCGCGTAATCTGCTATAAAATTTACCAGATTAAGCTTAGTCTCATGAAAGCTCCAAGGTCCTCCCTTTTGACATTCGCGATTTCGAGTATCCCTTCCATAGTGGGCGTAGGTAAATATTTTTTATAGAAATTTGTATGGGGAGACCCTGGTCAAAAAGTGGGTTTGACATTCAGCATCCATCAACGAGAGTAGGTGTTTTAGGAGATCCAGAGGCAGTTCAGTGTGGCATCTTCGTGTTTAAAGCGGATGTGTTATGATATCGGTTTCCGATGTCAATTAATGTCCGTGCACCATGAGGTACATTATACTAGTTTAGAGCATAAGCTCCGACTTGCATAATGTGCATAAATAAATAAGTACATGAGTGCATAAGTCCATGTAGCTGGAATAGAACTGAAATGAAGGACTACTCTAGAATGTTCTGGAAGAAGGGAAGAAGATTCCAGTGTATGTGAACACATGTGTTTAAAGATCTATCTATGCCGGGTAGTTAGGCAACTTAAGTGTGTGTTATCAATCAATCTCATATTTACCGTGAATTCTATTACTCACTTCGTCATTGTGTCTACGTCCTCCATCCCTGGTAATAGACATCCTGCTCATCCTCATAACCTACTTTTAAAAGAGTATGTGGTATGCAGCAAAGTCACTGTGACCCGTTCTGACTGCGACCACCCGGCCCAAGTTTTTGCGGCTTAAAAGGAGCTCCTTTGGAAAGCTAGGTGCGTTTCCGATCTCAAGTTGTGTGTACGAATTCGGACGTGATGTGTGCCACCAGTTGTCTCTCACTAGTTTAGTCTGTTCTATATTCCACTTACACAGAGCGGAATAAGAGTACTCAGGTGGTTTCAAGAAGGGTGTTGCTGCACCCTTCTTTGCCTCGAGATCTGCAAGTTCGTTGCCTATGATACCGGTGTGACTCGGCACCCATCGTATATTAATTCGGCCCTCAGTGGTGTGGGGCAGTCGTGTTCGTGTTTTCCAGATCTTTGGCGCTTCCAGGGCGTCTAGAGAGACTTGCTGAGAAGAGGTGGTAGGGTGAGTTGTTAAAATCTTCCTAGCGACTTCTCTGTTGTCGAAAAATTTCCACAACATATTTGAGAATCGGGCTGAAGGTAGGGCTACGGCTGCATGAATCCCTTGTTGCGCTGCGTGTATTTCTGCAACGTATGACTCCTTGTGCTTTCCGAGAGGAAAAGATTTCGTGCACACTTTGATTCCAAACTGGTATATAACATACCCATCGCCTGCGTTGCCCTCAGGTAGTTTTGAGCCGTGCGAGTAAACCTGAATGTCACTCTTAGGCAGGGTGCTGAGAAACTTCGAAATGTGTCCGCGTGGAATTCCTTTGGTCCTGTTGGTCCGCAAATACGGGACAGGGAATTCGGCCTTGATTCTATTGTCTCCCATGGAGGGCTGAGCAGGGGATTAATTTTTTCTGAGGCAGGAATATTTCTGCATGTACGGGCGAATCGCGTCAAAGCAATACCATCGAGTGACTTCTGTCCTCGTGTGAATAGGGGGTGCCGGGGGTTGAGTCTACGGGTACGGATAGCGGCTCTCCTATATATGGCATTGAGGGCAACCTCCGCGGGGTTTAGCCCCGCCTCCCTTAGTAGGGCTGCAGTTGGAGTCGTCCGGTAGACTGGAAGGATTGCTCTTGCAGTGGCGGTGTAGACTTTCCCCAACTTTTCAAGGTGAACGCCAACCCGGTTGCAAATTACTCTTCCGCTGTTGGTTCGGGACTTACCTGGCCACCAGGTTTCAGCTCCGAAGTGGGCGATGGGCAAGATGCATGCAAAGGCTGCCTGCCTTGAAAGGCGGGGCGAAGCCCTCTGACCGTATTTCCTAGGCAGCGCAGTGCCTGTGTGACTTTCAGAGCTTTTGCTGCTTGTATCTGCGCATGGAATTTGAAGGTTAGCTTTCTATCGAAGTGAACCCCAAGCCATTTGAGGTATGGAATCTGAGGGTCCTCTGTGATAGTGAAGCTGTTAGTTAGCACAGGTGGTCGTGAGTCCTTATCTTTATGCTTGCGGGAAAAGTGTAGAAGTCCTGACTTTTGAGCATCAAATGTAATACCTTGTGTTAAGCCCCAAGATAGTGCTTGATTAATGGTCAATCCCAATTTACTGGAGTTCTCCTCCGAGGAAGACGAGGTTTCTAGAACTGCGACATCATCAGCATATCCAAAAGCTTTCTTCAGAGCGGGAAGTCAGAACAAGGGAGCGATGTAGAGCATGAACAGAATAGGTGAGACTGGTGAGCCTTGAGGGAGCCCACAGTTAATCGCAATAGGATCGCCGATTACACCATCCAGCCGTATGCAGACTCTGCGTTCTGTAGCAAAGGATGCTATCCAATTGCAGAGCTGCGCTGGCCAGCCTTGCTCTCTCATTCATCTGACGAGCCGACCGGGGAGTACAGTGTCGAATGCCCCTTTAATATCGAGCGTCGCCATAGTAGCGGTCTGCCCCCTAGCTAGTGTAGTCTCAACATCATGAGTGAGGCAGGTGGTTAGATCTGTACTCGAACGTTTGGGTAATGCTCCAAATTGTTGACGGGCGAGTATCTTGTGTTGTATCGCTATCCAAGACATTCTCTTTGCTACAAGCCTTTCGAGACCTTTCCCAAGTACTGAGAGAAGTGCAATAGGTCTGTATGATCAAGGTGATGCCATGTCTGCCTTGTTCGGTTTCCCAATCATAGCTACGATGGCGGTGCGAAAGCATTTGGGATGATGGCCCATATCAAGGCATGCCTAGTAGAGATCTTGTACCAGGACCGATATATGAGGCCAGGCCAAGCGAAGTACCCCGGTTGGAATCTCTTCTTTTCCAGGTGTAGTATTTCTAGCCTCGAGGATGGACCGGGAAACTCCATCGGAAGTTAGAGAAGGGAAGGGAAGGGAGGTAGTTGCTACAGTGGGAGTGGTTGTTGGAATATCCTCTACCTCGGACTGATTGCTCAATAAGTTACGCGCCAGTACGTTTCTTTTATCCTCAATGGATTCAACTGGAGGAGCCTCGGGGTTGAGTGGGTCTTTTAGAGGCGGATTGCGGAAGGCGCCTTTTGACTTATGCCACTTCGCAATTTCAAATACACCTTTCGCGGTGGCAACCTTATCGATTTTCTTCTGATAAAAGGTGACTTTTGCCTTCCTGGTGATCTTTCGAAATTCTTTCCTGTCGGCTCGACAAACGGAGCCATCCTGGATTTTCCTACAGTATTTTTCCCTCGCCTCTTTGCAGTTCTGGTTCCACCAAGGCTATCCTCTGCCATGGGGCAGAGAGCGTTTAGCAGATGTCGAGAAGGAGTGATGGAGAATGCTAATGATCTGTTCTGCTCGCTGGTCAAGGCTAGCGCAGGATTTATCCGACAAAGGAAAAATGCTCGAGAGCTGGGCGAGTAGGGATGTCTGGAACTTGTCTTTATCGATAGTGGCGAAACGAATCTTGGTCTTATGCATACTACCGCGTGGTCCACAATGTACTTTGACTAAAAGCGGGAGGTGATCTGATGTCACATCAAGGTCCAGCTGTACTGATGCAAGGGTGCCTCTCGCCTCTAGCTGGCTTGACCCAAATACGAGGTCAAGGACGTTTCCACAGTTTTGAGTCGGCACATCTATCTCCGAAATGAGTGAAAGATCTCTGCAGTCGAGCCAATGGTTGAGGGCTTCCGATTGAGCAGAGGGTGAGCCGTAATAAGAAGGATGCCAAGATGAGTGGTGCAGATTGAAATCCCCTGCCAAAATTGTGTTTGCTGGGAGGTAAATGTTTGGTAAGGAGAGGAGGCAAGATACTCCAGCGCCTGTGTTAATGGCTCCAGGAGGGGCGTTATAAACGTTGATTATGAGCAAGCGAAGGTTATTAGGAGCTCTCACGGAAAGAAATAAAACATCACCTTGTCCCTGTTCTATTGTGATATTAGGGCGTTCCTGATAGTGAGTGAGATTGTTACTTTTCCTCGCGTATGTTAAGACTCGAGGGCGAGTAGACCAATTGTCAACTGGGGCATAGCACTCATAAGAGGGATGCCTGCTTGTGATCTTCCGTTCGCTATCCTTGAAGATGTAAGGTTCTTGAATCAGCAAGAAGTCTGTGCCGGAAGTGTGAGCGGTTTGCAAAGATATTTGTTGGGCAGCTGATGAGCGGCCGATATTCACTGAGAGGATGCTGATGGTATGGTTTGTATTACTCATTCATTTCCACTGAGTTGCTCTGATGGTGTCAGGCGCTATTCTTGGGAGCGCGGGGCGAATTCTAACAATAACGACGCGGGGTATAGGAACACGATGAGGAACGCGACGGGCGTTCGGGACTGAAGGCGAATAGGGGATATGGAGGAGAACGAGGGGCACTCAGAGGATACAAATAGCAAGAGGTGACGGAAAGTCACTAGAGAGACAGGAGGACGAAAGTCGGGTTTGTCAAGATTACAACTAATCCTAAAGACAGAAAACAAAGCGTGAAGCTTCCAGAGCTAAGGGGGCGAATTACTTAAATACATACTTGAGAATCCGAAGCGAAATGAGGTGACACTAATATCTACGTCTGAGCCTGAGCCTGAGGCATCCAGTCTAGTCAGGAGAATCCTGACATTACCCCTCCCTATTTTTAGAATGTGAGCTCCCGCGAACGTGGCGCATCTGGATAAGCCTCATGGAATTCTTTGACTAGTTCTAGGCAACCGTCTAGGTGTTCAGGTGGTTCCCATGTATTGTCGTTGTCATTTGTCCAGTGCACCAAGTACTGGACTTTTTTGCGACGGACTCGAGTATCTAAAATAGCTTCCACTTCGTGTACTTCATGTCCAGAAGGAGCTATTTCAATCGGTGGAGGTGGGTGTCGGTGTTGTGAGGGATAGCCGACATGGGCGGGGCGGAGTAGGCTGACGTGGAAATTGTTGTCGATTCGAAGTTGGAAGGGTAGGTCTAATTTAGCAACCAACGGTGTTTTCATAGCGGTTATACGCCATGGACCAGCACGGATATGATCAAGTTTTTTAGATGGTCTTGTGAGAGCTAGATTTTTTAGTGAAAGGTATACCGAGTCTCCAACTTGATATCTTGGGGCGGGGAGACGCCTTTCGTTTGCGTAAACGGACTGGAAAGCTTGCGCAAGAGTCATGTTCTCGTTACATAGTCTTGTTATATCTTTCATGTGTTTAACAAATTCCGGAAGGTCTCGTGGTTGTGGAAGATCTGACTCAGGCCTAAAATCTAACCTGGGGTGGTGGCCAAAAGAAGCAAAAAAGGGGAAATTCCGGTGGACGCGTTTACATGGTTATTAAAGCAATACTCTGCTAGAGGAAGATGTTTCACCCAATCGTCTTGACGGTGGTTTACGTAGTGGCGCAGATAAACTTCTAGCGTTTTATTCGCCCGTTCGGTTTGCCCGTCAGTCTCGGGATGGTAGGATGTTGAAAGCCGATGGGTGATGTTTAATCGCAAGCAAATTTCTTTCCAGGTTTTATCAATGAATGCACGACCTTGATCAGAGACTAGTGAATCCGGTAATCCCGCAAAACTTACGACATTAGACAGGAACGCGTCAGCAGTCTCCTGTGCAGACGGTCTTTCGATTGGTATAATCCACACTCGCTTGGTCAGACGATCAACCACCTGTAAAATGAACCTATAGTTGAAGTCTCTAATTTTGCAAGTTGGGAGAGGACCAATGAAGTCGAGGGTAAGATGGCGGAATGAATTCTCTGGGGGAGATAATGGTTGGAGGAATCCATAAGGCTTCTGAGTCGATGGGTTGTTCCTTTGGCATGCTTCGCATCCTCGGGTATATTTGGAAACGTTCTTGTGGGATTCAGGCCACCAGTATCGACGCGATAATAAGCTGTAGAGAGCGGCGGCTCCGCGATGCCCGTAGAGTGGGGAATCATGAAGATGTTTAAGGAGGGTTTCGCGGAGAGTACTTGGGACATATTCTTTATTATTTAATGTAAAAGAGTGAGTACTTAACGCGCAGCTGGCTAACTGAATATCTGATCTCGTGATTGTATTATCTTGGAGAGCTGTCCGGATTTCTTGACAGTATTTATCTTCGAGGCAATGCCTTTCCCAATCGTTTAAATCGAGTATAGGGGCTAGGGATGGTTCAGCTGGATCGTTGTCACTGGGGGAGGTGATTTCGATTGGGCGGAGAATATGTGAAGGTTTAAGCAGGGTTTGGAATTGGTGTTCGTTGCGACTGTCGGTGCTTTCTGAGGGCTTGTCGGCGCTGATTCTGGTTAGTGCATCAGGCTTAGAACCTTTAATTCCAGGTCTAAAGACGATTTTGAAGTCAAAATCCGCGAGTAGCTCATTCCAACGCACTTGTCTACGGTTTAGTTTTTTTGTTGTCGTGAATTGTTCAAGATTTTTGTGGTCGGTGAGGACGAGCGTAGAGGCCTCTACAGAACCGAGCTCGGAAGTCCATGTTTCAAACGCGTTAACTATAGCGAGTAGTTCTTTATCGAAGATCTCGTAATTACATTCGGCTGGTAGCATTTTTTTTGACATGAAAGCTACTGGCCGGAGCGTGCCGGATTGATCATACTGCGAGAGGATAGCTGCAGTCACGTAATCGGAAGCGTCAGTTTCTAAGACTGTTTGACGATGGGGGTCAAAGTGAGCTAGCATGGTTTTGTCTTTAAAGGCTCGTTTGATCTGTTGAAATGATGATTCGCAAGTGGAGTCCCAGGCGAATTGAGCGCCCTTTTTGGTCAAACTGGTTAAGGGGGCAGCGAGGCGAGAGAATTCTGGGATAAAGCGACGATAGAAGTTTGCAAAGCCCAGGAATCTTTGGATATCACAGACCGAGCGAGGAGTGGGCCATTCTTGGACGCATGCGACCTTGTTCGGGTCCATGCTTATTCCTTGTGTGGATACGACGAGACCCAGATAGGTTACCGACGTCGTTTCAAAACTACATTTTGAGATGTCGACCTGGAGGCCGTGCTCACGCAAACGGTCAAGTACTGTTCTCACGTGTTGGCGATGGTCCGTTAGATTACTAGAATAAATCAAAATGTCGTCCATATAAGCCGTGCAGTACTGGTCTAGGAGACCGCGGAGGGCGTGGTTTATGTAGGCCTGGAATGACGCTGGTCCGTTACAAAGGCCGAAAGGAAGTACTAGGGGTTCGAAAAGTCCATATCGACAAGTAAATGCCGCTTTCCACTCATCACCTTCCTTTACTCTGAGTTTGTTGAATGCAGATATTACATCCAGTTTTGTATAGAACTTTGCTTGAGATAATTGGCTGAGGGTTTCGGAGATCAGCGGGAGTGAGTGCCGATTCCTTACGGTAATTTCGTTTAATCCACGGTAGTCGATACAAAATCTAAGATCGCCGTTGGATTTCTTGACAAAGAGAACTGGAGCGGCTGCCGGGGAGCGAGAGACACGAATAAATCCTTTAGAGAGCTCCTTTTCTAAGTACTCCCGGAGGGTCTTAAGTTCGTGCCTATTCATAGAGTACGGACGTGCGACAGGAGGTTGTTTGCCGGGATGAAGGTCTATGGCGTGGTCCCATGAACGATGGGGCGGAAGAGTGTTGGCCTGTTTTCGGTCGAAGACGTCTAGAAAATCGTGATACTGGGGCGGTAGAAAATCTTTGGGATTTGCATCCTTGGGAATGACAGTGGTTACATCGCGTACGCGGAAGCTAGGAAGCCGTTGCATGTCACCCTCAAGCGCGACATCAAGGTCTCTAATACTTAAAGCAAAAGTTTTATTTGATGGTTGTTGACTGATTACGGCAAACTCGGCAGCCGGGATTTGTTTAGGGTGGCATTCAGTGCGCTGCTTCGGGTGTAGAAGACTTGTCTCTAGGTTGGATACTTTCCCTGACTCGAGAGCTTGGAGCGTTGTATTGTGGTAGGAGATGGTTGTCTCAAGGAGGCAACAAGAGTTTTCTAGACATGGTTCGCCAAACGTGATCGTGTGGTTTTTCCAGTTCACGTAGGGACAGTGCTTTTCTAACCAAGGCAGACCTAGGACGAGGTCATGTTTGCAGGTTGGGATAATATATGCATCAATACTCTCCTTATGGTTGTTAAGGGTCAAAGAAAAATTTACGTAACTAGTAACTTTCGAGTTCATTTTACCCTCGAAGCCCAGTATTGCGATGGGTGACTTTAAAGGCTGGGGCGTTAGTGAGAGGCGATCACAGAATTGGGTAGAGACAAAAGCAAAACCAGAGGCGCCAGTATCGACGAGAGCAACGAAAACTTCATTTCCTATCCTTGTATTTATATACATGTGACGTGATATTGAAATTTCAGAAATACCCAAGTGTACTAAAGAAAGGGACTCCAACGGACGACTTTTCGCTGGAGTTAATCTTTTAACTGATCCGAGTCAGTGGGCAGCGTTTCTATATTCGCCAAAGTGCGGGCTACAGTGGAGCAATCTGCGGTGGCATGACCAGATTTGTTGCAGCGGACACAACGGCTCAGGGCTCGGCGGGCGTCTTTTGCCTGTTGAGTTAAGCGTCCATTGGGGAGCCTGTGCTGAGACACAGAGTCCAAATCCATGGCTGACCCCCCTTGGGAGACGGTGAGTTCTGGGGGAGCAGGAATGGTAGGTCTGCTGGGGCCGATAGGGAGGAAAGGATTTGGGGCGGATGTTGATGCTGAGGCGGTAGAAGTGTGGAAGGGAGTGTTGATTACCTGGATGTTAGCATCCTTTTTTCGGAGGTAATTCACGAATTCGTGATATTCGGATGGAGCGTCGCTAGCTGCGTTAAGTAGTGTTCGCAGTTCTTTGGATAGGCGACGCTCCAGCATGGTTTTCCACTGCGATTTGTCGTGAGTTGCATAAGTCGAGTCGGCCAAGTTGTCTTCAAAAACTGAAATGAAGTCATGGAACTTCATGTTTCGTTGATACAGCGTTTCCACTGTACGGCTAGCTCTTTCGACCAAGCCAGGGTCTTGGCAGCGTTGTCTGAGCGCCGTGAAGAATTGTTCGATGGTATTAATTTCCGGGGGAACAGACGGATCCTCGTAGCACCGGAAACAAGTACGCATTTTCCCTAAGGCCGAGGGTCCAAGGCATCGATAAGCGTGACGAACCTTAGAGACTTCGTCAGGAAAGCACTCTGGCTGGTCTAGGAACTGATTGTGGAGCTGTGAGACGAATGCCCTTAAAATTGAAGATCTTCAATCGAAGGGTGTCGGCGGCGGAGCGGAAGGGCGGTGGGGCGGGTATGGCGGAGGTGGAGGAGGAACCGGAGGCTGCGGAGCCGTGTAGGCTGGTGGAGCAGTCAATGAGACAGACGCGGTTGCATATATTTCCGCGACGCGATTGGGATGAAGTTGTATGGCGGGCCCGAGGACTCCTGGAGCGTTGAGATAGGCTATGCTCCATAGTTCAGGGGGGAGCATAGGGATTTCAGAATCTTCGGTATCCATAAATTGCTCGGGAGTGGAGAAGGTGTTTGACATCGTGGACCGTGGGAGTAGGGTAAAAAATAATTTACTACAGACGCTTTGTAATGTCAGGCGCTATTCTTGGGAGCGCGGGGCGAAGTCTAACAATAACGACGCGGGGTATAGGAACACGATGAGGAACGCGACGGGCGTTCGGGACTGAAGGCGAATAGGGGATATGGAGGAGAACGAGGGGCACTCAGAGGATACAAATAGCAAGAGGTGACGGAAAGTCACTAGAGAGACAGGAGGACGAAAGTCGGGTTTGTCAAGATTACAACTAATCCTAAAGACAGAAAACAAAGCGTGAAGCTTCCAGAGCTAAGGGGGCGAATTACTTAAATACATACTTGAGAATCCGAAGCGAAATGAGGTGACACTAATATCTACGTCTGAGCCTGAGCCTGAGGCATCCAGTCTAGTCAGGAGAATCCTGACAGATGGCTATTTTCAGCCAAACTTGCGAGCCTCCCTAACCCAATTACTGGGTGCAGAGTCGAAGATCTGTTGTCATTGTTGGATATTTTTGGGGAGGAGGGCGTTTGGGTAGCTGCAGGAGGGGTCGATGGCTGTGTCTGCAAGATCCCGCAATGTGCGACCTTGAGACGGAGCCTTGCTGCGGCTGTTTCTTGCTTGGAGGGGAGAGTATTGTCCTTTCTAGGCCGAATTAAGCATTCCAAGGAGTCTGTAGGATGGGGCCCGTGGCAGTTCGCACATTTAGGAGGGCATTCGTGAGCCACCGCGGGGTTACAGGAGGTGTGGTCCCTCTCAACATAACGAGTCGAAGAGCAGATTCTGCATCGAGGGAATCTAGCATATGATCATTCATTATGCCAGCCAAAGCATCGCCCACACTGGGGAACTCTTGTCCGTTGTGGTAGGAGCTTCGCAGAAACTCGAACTCCGAAGAGTGGAAGACTTTTTGATAGGTTCGAACCCTTAGGATAGAGAACTATCCAGCTTTTGGAAGGGCTATACTCTGAATTTTTTGAGCCGCAGGATTCCAGGACGTTAATAGGTGCGACCTTTGTTACATCTGCCAAAGCTTCCGCAACCACGGCAGCATCAATTGTCTCCGTTACAATCTCTATTCCATTGTACCCGGCATATGATCGGGGAACCCCAGAAAGACGGTAAGCGGTATGGTTATCTGGCTTTTCCACTATGCACTGTCCTTGCGACGACGTAAAATCTTGAATTGCTTGCATTTTAGTAGTTAGACTTTCCTGGGCAGCTGCCGAGGCCGGACAGATCGCAAAACCCGTCTTGGTAGACTGTACCTCACTGATCAACTTTTCGCCGAGAAAATTATTGATATGCTTCATGACTGCGTACGGTGACATGCTTAGCGCTGGGTGGCCCTCAGCAACTCTAACAAGCAGTCGGTTATCTTCACGTATCTTGGCCGGCTGAGCTTTTCTTGGAGTGCGATTGGCCTCCTTTAATGGAGCAGATGGTGTTTGCGATGAAGATTGTCTTTGAGGGGCCCGAGATCGACTGCGTTGTTTCTGTGCAAGAGCGGGAGCAGGAGCCGTAACAATGCTGGCAAAGGTGGTTGACTGAGGTTTTCTTGAAGTTGTGAGGTTGTTGCCAGTCGGTTGGACGGCTGGTTGAATAGTTTTCGATGCCGCCTGAGTCGTCGAGTACGGTTTAGGAGGGCGAGGAGAGCCCCTCACGTGACATTCGAAGTGTCGCCGGGCCACCGCGTTAAGGTCGGCCACAAATTCGCGAAAAGGCTTATTTAGATGATGCGGTAGTGCATCACACTCACAAATCGCCTCATCTAAGGTGCTTGCAATGTTTTGAAACATGAGTGTTGTCTCACGGTTCCTGGTGTCAGCTGCTGAGGTTGTTGACAGTAGCATATCTGTCAACGACCCCTGTCCTCCTCGGGAGGCGGAGGCATTTGAGGGGGGTAAGGGAGGGAGATGCGATTCAGTTGCCATAACGACGCGGATGAAATCAGTGTCCATATTTTTGGCGGGGACGGGATTGTGGACGGTGTACCACATCTCACTTGCGTGGGGGCTCGACTGTAATAGAGATGTTTGGTGATAGGGTTGTGGTCCTACACGTGAACAACTGTAATCCCTGTAGCGCGCCTTACTAAAGCCGCGTAGACTGCATCAATTATAAATCACCGACTCTTGATCACACAATTTATTTGGAGGATATAGAATCTTGTCTGCCCAGATCGAAGAATTAAACCTAGGAAGAGTAAAAAGATCAATTTCAGGAGAGAAAGGTGCATAATCCGCCTCTCCTTGGGCTCGGTCTCCCATGGGAGGAATGATAACATTTTGGCTTGCCCTGACATTTTAAGTATAGAGTGCTTTTGAGTTGATTTCAATGATAATTAGTCGTTAAATGTGCCAAGTCAAGCTTTGTCTTTGCCACCAAGTTGTTAGGCAGTTAAAGATGCCAGTGATGGTCAAACAAGAAATTAGCCTTCGACGTCATCGCCCTTTTAAATACTACATCAATCTACAGAATGAACGCCTACTGTCAAAATCTTAGGGCGGCAACACTGTAAATGGATAGAGCTCCCCTCTTAGATAAAGCGGTCGGGGAATAGAGCCAAGATCTGCATTAGGAATCGAGCTGGTGGGGAGGGACCCAATTAAGAGTTCAGGGATAGAAAGTATGGTGTTGGGGGAAATGGTGTTGCATAAAGAACGAGAATCGGGATGAAGGTCGGTACTGGTTATCAACGAGAACGATTTGCCGCTGTAAGATCTCAAGAAAACTTTACATGACTTGTTGGTATCCTTTCTGTCGCTCATTAATAACGTCAATCTTGTGGTTTTTTTACATAAATTTTTGCAAACTATGGTATTTACGGCTAATCATTGGTAACAACGTGCAGCGGTAGACCCAGAATCGTGAAGGCAACAAACATTTTTAAAGACAAACAAACGGGAAGAGAGAAATTAAATTTAAGGCCAAAATTTCCTGTAACCACAACAATTTTAGTAGGGTCGGATGGTGGTATGATAGAGTAGAACCCCTCTTAGCTAATAGTGGGTCCCGGTATAATTACTGAAGAGATTCATAGAAATTTAACCGTTTATATTTGCAATACTTACCCCTATATGCAAAATGACCTGTTAGGGTAAGTGTTGCAAATATAAAAGTCCAGGTTACAATGAATCTTTTCAACATTTATACCGGGACCCACTATTAGCTAAGAGGGGTTCTACTGTACATCGTCCGGGCCGTTCTCCCAAGTAGAGTCTGGGTAGCCAAGGCACATGCCCCACTTGGGACAGGAGAAAGCTGGTTCGAATCCGGCAAGACCCTCACACCACTTCCCTCGCGGTGAATCTGTATTCGTGGAATGACGAAAGCATACTCAGATAACCATGGAGTTTTCTCGATTTTCCCCTTTAGTGGGTATTCACGGAAGAGGGTACATGTCGTAAGGCGTTATTCTCATAGTGGTATCTGCAAATGAAATCTGAGTATGAGTGTTCCAAACGTTAAACTGAGACATTCTGCGACATATACATGTCTTCCGCAATCATTCGCGTCATAGCCTCAGGCTGCATACACCAAAATGATTTAAAAAAAATCATAAAGTGGGTATTAAACTAAGGCTGAAAGAAATTTTTCGACTTGCAGTGGCAGTTGATAAAGCAATGTCCGAAAATATCTAGCAATCCGCAAAGAGATGGGATGAAATTCATACTGATTGAACAGTGAAATAGCACTTCCTGAAAATAAATCAAGAAGCTCGATGGCCATGTAACAGGCAGATTACGAGGGGATTTGTTACATATATGCCTTAGGCATCTAAACTAGCTAGCTCACTTTAGTGTTTACGTAAGATTAGGGTTTATAGTCTGGTAGCAGGAGGTCTGGAAAGGACCATGAGATTGACTTATAATTTATATCATATACCCAGTAGCAGATGCTTACAGGTTTTCACTGAATGATTTCCCCTCATGTACATACGAAAGTTGATAGTCACCTGCATGGACCCATTGGGTGCCTGATCAAGTCATATGAAACCAAAAAGAATAACGTTCAATAAGGCCATCTACTGTGAGAGTAATGCCACAAAACTCGAAGAATAGTACTGCAACAAGCCTTTAAAACTTGTGGTGCAGGTAAATTATTTTTTTAACGTACGGCGAGCCCAATTTTAACTACTCTAAACTGCAAATTCTTAATGTTAAGATACTGCAACAATAAAGTTTAAGACAGCAAATTATGTAGGCATAGAGTTTCAAACCCTACCTCACCCTGCTAAGGAGGACTCACGGAACGCCGACAGAGAATAATTAAATTAGGATTTGCAATACCATGATGTTACAAGAACAAACCCAGATGATGAAACTTTTGATATTTCGCGGTACGTATATTACTATGTACAACCATCAAAACTTGTATTCAGGTGAAAGTTGGCCTTGTAGATAACTAAAATTACCCATAAATTCGTGTTCATAATTATGTTCCCGAAGAAAATGCTCGAAATAGAAATCTAAGGTCGTATCAGGATTAAAAAGTTCCGTCTCATAGCTTGTCAGTTGGCGATCATTTGGTGCCAGTTCTGGCGATATATCGCTAAATTCTGCGCTTGACTTTTTTCTCGAATCTGCCTCAGATGATTCAAAACCTTGCTGTAGAACATCCTGTCGCGAGGCCTGAGTCGGAGTTGCTAAGCTTGGCTGACTTCTTGTAGCATTCCCGAAAATGATAAATACACTAGTTTCGTTTATCTGATGGGCAGTTGCTCGCTGGATATATCCTTTCTCAGCACATAGCTGAATTAAATCCTCCCCAGATACTTTATTTTTGATGATGCTTTCAGGTAATGTAGAAAGATCAGGCTCAAGGATTTGCCTAAAGCTAAGTGTATCTGTCTCGTCAACATAGCTAGTCCAGCCCAGTTTTTCCAGATATTCATCTACTGGAAGAATGCCAATATGCGGACAAACCAGTTCAAGATATTTAACAATAGGGGCATGTTCCTTTGATACTGCATCTCTTATTCTTGAATATGCCGCAGAAATTATAGACCACTTAGCCTTGAACGGATCACGGTTCCACAATTTTGTTAGAAGGGTGGATGCTTTTTTCTGCTGCATTTTTGGGAAAATATTTTTATAAAATGCTTGATCTTGTTAGCTTTTGCATCATGATAAAAGAGCATGACATACTTCTGAAGCCAATCCATGAGTTCAAAGGCTTGGTAGCCTTCATTTTCTGCCGTTTTTGAACCCAACGTGTATGAAATGTTCGGTTCTGAGGGACAGCTGACGTTTGGCTCTTCATTTAGTGGCTGTAGGAAGTGATATGTTATGGATGTGGATAAGCAATCGTTTCAAAGAAGGCTTAATTGACGATGATAAAGGTTTTAGGATTAAGTAGATATACTTTGTGATAGATTCTAGATGGAGAAGCCTCAAGATACTAGTAAAATAAAAATTCGATCTCTCGTAACTTCAGAATCTTAGACTTCGAAAATGGATGCAGAGTATTAGTAACATATCATCCTTCTTCATTCCATCTCCTACCACTTCTACAAGAAGTACGAGAAATTCCGTCATATTTGAAATGTGATTAACGAGCAAAGATTTAATGTTGTAGATGTTGTTTGTTGTTGTGTTGGTTCAAGGCCAACAGTAGCGCATTAAGTTTATGCCGCTTTAACAAGCGCTAACTTACATCTACCGAGGATACACATATACAGTCCAATCTCATCTATAGCGATAGTGGGTCCCGGTATAAATATTTTCAACATTTATACCGGGACCCAATATCGCTATAGATGAGGTTGGACTGTACATTTATCTTTGCTGGTACCTGTACTAGTGCACTTACTCCGGAACACACTAGCATGAACCTAATATCTAGTGCCATATAAATTTACAAAGTAGACTATGTAAATCCATAGTGAATCTCTGTGTAATGTACAGTACAATCTCGCTAAACCAATGTGGGGCAAAACTTAACCAAGGCTCCCGATTAGAGGATTCAATTGAATTGGCCAATCGGAAGTCTTGGTTAAGTTCTGCCCCACATTGTTATAGCGAGATTGTACTGTAATTATTGTTAAGATTTGTTTGTGTTAAACAATTACATTTATAATACTTACCCCTGAATGCAAAACATTATGTAGGGAAGTCATGGCAAAAGTCAGAGCCGACACTTTCATAAATTTTAACAGTAATTAAACAAGGAGGTAGAGAAAAGTGTGCGGTATGTTTTACTGAACTTCCCAATGGAGGGCCATCGACGCCCAAATTCTCCGAGTGTTCTGGACGCGAATCTATCAGAAAATGCTCCCATAATACGACTGCTTTGTGATCCTCGCCTTTTCCCACACACTGCCCGGTAGATCGTCTGATTTTAGAGACTCTTGCAGTTTCGCAAAGCCGACGCTCTCATGGTTGAAAATGGGACTTCATACAAAGAACAAGTTCTCACTGAGGTTTAATCTGGAGTAAACAACTTCTTGCCCACGGATGACCCACTCGCATTTTAGTAGTACCTACGCACCCTTTGAGTTTTCCTTTTGTTGAATTCACATGCGGCACTCTTGATATCAATTCTCGCCGGGACGTCGGCTGTTTGTTAGTTATGTTTGTATTATTTGACGTCTAACTAATGTACAAATACGCTAGTCCCATATAGGGAGATGACGCTAGAGCTAACCACCTTAAAAGCCTGAGGCACCTAGCTTCTCCACAGCAAAGGAGGGGCCTTGAATCTTTTTTTTTTTTTTAAATCATTTTTGCGTATGCAGCCTGAGGCTATGACGCGAATGATTACGGAAGATATGTATGTGACGCAGAATAACTCTGTTTGACGTTTGGAACACTCATACTCAGATTTCATTTGCAGATACCACTATGAGAATAACGCCTTACGACATGTACCCTCTTCCGTGAATACCCACCACAGGGAAAAGCGAGAAAAACCTGTGGCTATCTGAGCATGCTTTCGTCATTCTACGAATACAGTATCACCGCGAGAGAAGTGGTGTGAGGGTCTTGCTGGATTCGAACCAGCTTTCTCCTGTCTCAAGTGGGGCATGTGTCCAAGTTACCCAGACTCTACTTGGAAGAACGGCCCGGATAGTGTACCACTGCACCATCCGACCCTGGCCTTGAATCTAAAGCAGTGGTATCAGGCGACTATAACAGCCGCCCTTCCATCGAAATTATGTGCCCACTAGAAAATTGTGAGGGCCTGAAAAATGGTATGGAGAAATCCAACCTCTCCATATCAAAATGAAACAACATTAAAAATAAAAATAAAAAAAGGAGAGAGAGGTGTGTTGCTGCTGCTAACCATCGTTTGATATCGGTTCCGGCGGAGATCTGAGACATATCTCTGCGAAGAATTTGGTGCCGTCCAGCACTTAAATGACCGGGTAAGGTAAGGTGTTCTGAGGCACGAGATTTTGCCAATTGGGGCACGTTATCAGAAGGCATCATGTTTGGACGAAGGGGTATTCCGGGACTGTGTCAGTTTCATAACGAGCAGAGGCGTTTTGGAACGGTAGCATAACGGCAACCAGGATTAGTTGGCTGTAACCTCTGACAGAAGTCATGAGAAGGGGACCGGTTAGGGCTCTCATGACGATGTATATTAGGAAGGCGTTATCTTTGGGAAAGGGTATCGAGAACGTGAGGTTCTTCGGATTAGTATCTTGTTAATTGTTAGATTCCTGGGGATATTTTGGATCGGCGCTGGGAGTTGTTTGTTTTTTGGAAAATAGTAATCCCGGTTGGAAGTCTATTTTGGGAGTTTTGAAGTTTTTCATTGTATATATAACACGACAAGCCTCGGAACGAGGCTCACCACGTCAAGTCTTTTGTCGTAATTCAAACTTACACTTTTTCTCCTTCGATAACTCTCACCTCCCACCGCCACCATCACCATCACCAGTACCATTACTACCACCATATACCGTAATCGTCATTATTACCGTAACCACCACCCTCACCGTAACCCTCACCATTATCCCATACCGTAAACATTATCATAATCTTTACCTTAACTATCGCTGCCACCAACATCATAATCACCGTCGAATCCGTACTTACCGTAATTACTACTACGAAGCCCATAGTCATCCTGACATTATTATTATTATTTTCGTTGATCTTGATGGTCAACAGTTAGTACTTTTAGGCCAATACTGCCAGTTATTATTATCATTTTACCGTCATATATTTATCTCCGGCCATTTTGTAAGTCTTGCCGCGTCAGTCGGGGTCCTAAGAGGGACCTTGACTTTGTCTTTGAAGCCCCTAGGTAGTCTTCAAGGTCAAATGGTGATCAGTGTACAGTTTGAAAATTGTCAGGATGACTTCAATTCGCCGCAGCTGCATGAAAGATGTGCGGAGTCATCACTGAAGCGGGCGTGATAGGATGCGAAATCCCCGTGCCCAGAGCGCGCAACATAGACATGAACAACAAGGTGTCGAGGAAGGGATAGCTCTGCCACGCACCCGATGCGGAGCTCGATATTCAGGCTTTGGTATGATTGGGGGAAATACTGCTCCCAGTATTCCTTGTGGGCCAGTATTATAGTTTTTGACACAAGTTTTTACAGAGACAAATTAAGTAGAGCAGAGGGAGGAGTTACCATGGGCATTACTTCCTTTGCGGCTCAGTCAGCTAAGTTGTTGCCTGGTATTCCGGATTGGCCAGGGATCCAATGGACACAGACTTTACCTGGAATGGTGTGGGATAGACGATGGCCGGGGGCGTCAACTGAGCTGTGCCACTACGGTAAGTTTTCCCAGCTCCACTCAAAATATGAGTCTCAACAGTGTATATATGATTTCGCTTGCCTGACCTGGAAAGCTTGGCAGTTGACTTATGAAAATTTATGAAAATACCTTAGAAATTTGAATGTGAAATTTCTCACACAGAATGTATCGCAGCTTCCAATCTTGGTTATAATAAAGTTATGAATTCATTATTCTAATTATCCAGTTCACAATAAGTTATAGAGGCTAGTACTTTGTCGGGCCACCTTGAACTGGGAATATTACACGTAAGGAGCCAAAATGGTAAACATACTATGTCACTACGATAATAATCGTCACCATGTCAAATAAAAGTGGAATTTACAGGATATACAGTAGAACCCCTCTTAGCTAATAGTGGGTCCCGGTATAATTGCTGAAGAGATTCATGGAAATTTTACCGTTTATATTTGCAATACTTACCCCTGCACCCAAAATGACCTGTTAGGGTAAGTGTGGCAAATATAAAAGTCCAAGTTACAATGAACTTTTCAGCATTTATACCGGACGTGCTAAACGGACAGTCCCAAATGCTCGCTGGACGTCCCTGCAAGTAGATTGCGCTTCCACGCTAACCAAATCTGCATTGATCAGCGATCTCGTCGAATATTTTTTGCGCTACTCCAAATTTGGTCACTATCGTTACAAGTATAGTAGTTACCATAACAACTTAGAGCCCGTGTTTAACAAACATAACATAAAGATACCATTTAGAAATATTGGTCCTGGAATTGCCTTAATAACTTTTCCAAATCGTCCAATTCTATGTTCCAATTTCATCTTCCTCACCTTCAACTTCGCCTCACTTATTGAACTCCAAATTACAATGGCTGAACTGAACTTTAATGCGCTATCAGCATCAATCAACATATCTCAAGATACTAATGAAAGAGGTATTTTTCCCTTTCTTTCTACTAAAATACATATTGGCTGATTTCTCCAGGAATGGTTACCGGAAGTGCTCTTTTAGAGGCCCATGATGGGCATCAAAGTATACCAAATAATGAGGATACCCGTATGCTAAGCTCCCTAAAACTAATTCATTTATGGCAAAATTTCCACTAATACGCAATTTCTTCAGTCGAGACCCAGTGCGGAAGTATGGAAGAAATAATTGGTGTCCGGATCGACCAAATGGAGGACTGTCGCAAATCCATTTTCGTTAGCTAGGTGCTCGACAGCTCTCTTACAGTCCTCCATTTGGTCGATCCGGACACCAATTATTTCTTCCATACTTCCGCACTGGGTCTCGACTGAAGAAATTGCGTATTAGTGGAAATTTTGCCATAAATGAATTAGTTTTAGGGAGCTTAGCATACGGGTATCCTCATTATTTGGTATACTTTGATGCCCATCATGGGCCTCTAAAAGAGCACTTCCGGTAACCATTCCTGGAGAAATCAGCCAATATGTATTTTAGTATAAAGAAAGGGAAAATACCTCTTTCATTAGTATCTTGAGATATGTTGATTGATGCTGATAGCGCATTAAAGTTCAGTTCAGCCATTGTAATTTGGAGTTCAATAAGTGAGGCGAAGTTGAAGGTGAGGAAGATGAAATTGGAACATAGAATTGGACGATTTGGAAAAGTTATTAAGGCAATTCCAGGACCAATATTTCTAAATGGTATCTTTATGTTATGTTTGTTAAACACGGGCTCTAAGTTGTTATGGTAACTACTATACTTGTAACGATAGTGACCAAATTTGGAGTAGCGCAAAAAATATTCGACGAGATCGCTGATCAATGCAGATTTGGTTAGCGTGGAAGCGCAATCTACTTGCAGGGACGTCCAGCGAGCATTTGGGACTGTCCGTTTAGCACGTCCGGTATAAATGCTGAAAAGTTCATTGTAACTTGGACTTTTATATTTGCCACACTTACCCTAACAGGTCATTTTGGGTGCAGGGGTAAGTATTGCAAATATAAACGGTAAAATTTCCATGAATCTCTTCAGCAATTATACCGGGACCCACTATTAGCTAAGAGGGGCTCTACTGTAGACTGTCGGCAGGGTATACAGGCTTTCACCCAACTCATTTTGATGTTATTAGCGAATAACTCATGCAAAACTCTAAATTTTATATGGTGAAAAGTTCAGGACGATGGATTCATCTCCCTGTCTGAAATCATAGTGAAAAGTTAAAATTTCTATTTATGTACATTATGAAACGCATAATCTTACTTAATTACAGATGTGCAACTGATTAAAAAACCCTTAATATCTTACATATCCGCCACAGATAAATGTATAAAGATAAAATGATAATAATAATGACTGGCTCTACTGGCCTAAGAATGAAAACTGTTGACCACAAAGATCAACAACGATAGAAATAACAATATACTGATCCAAAGAATCTCACGTTCTCGATACCCTTTCCCAAAGATTACGCCTTCCTAATATACATCATCATGAGAGCCCTAACCGGTCTCCTTCTCATGACTTCTGTCAGAGGTTACAGCCAACTGCTCTTAGTTGCCGTTATGCTACTGTTCCAAAACGCCTCTGCTCGTTATGAAACCTACTCAGTCCCGGAATACCCCTTCGTCCAAACATGATGCCTTCTGATAATATGCCCCAAT
Organism: Podosphaera xanthii; assembly: GCA_028751805.1. Taxonomy (NCBI): domain Eukaryota; kingdom Fungi; phylum Ascomycota; class Leotiomycetes; order Helotiales; family Erysiphaceae; genus Podosphaera; species Podosphaera xanthii. The sequence goes on from JAPWIX010000022.1 coordinate 338,122, forward strand.
TGGCAACATCTCGTGCCTCAGAACATCTCATCTTAGCCGGTCAATTAACTGCCACCAGCATCGTATACAGCCCTAATTATCTGCGGCATTGAATCGACGAGGTTTCTTAAGTCATCCTTATTTATCGCCTTGTCCCAGGCTTTTCTAACAATATATCGCATTCCCTCTTCTGTCTGCTACCTTTCTTCAATCACGACTGGATATTTGTATGGAATATAATTTTTCATCATATTCCAGACATGTTCTATCAGATTAATATCTGGAGAGAACGGTGGCCATTCTAGAGGAACAATACTTATTTCGCTTAATTCTCGCTTCGTTCTGGCTGCCGAATGGGAGGGAACGTTACCTTGCATCACCACTAAGCCTGGTCATAATGAGACCAGGCCGAGGATAAGAGGTACTTTTTTTTTCAATTCATTCTTGTGTATGCAGCCTTTAGGCAATGACACAAATGACACTGGCACGGTACATGGAGCAATGACTCAACTTAATATGAGGGGCACTCACGCTCGAATATCATTTGATGACGTAACTCGAAGTCAGGCGCCTTACAGCCCTTTCAACCCTTAACCGTTTATGTCTGTCGCATGAACGTATTTCAGCCACCCTTGATTATCCAGCGTGCCTTCGGCATCGTCACATACATGACCACTCGAGAAATTTGGATAGGGTCTTGTCAGATTCGAACCAGCTTTCTCCTGTCTCAAGTGAGCATATGCCTTGGCTGCACAGACTCTACTTGGGAGAACGGCCCGGACGGTGCACCACACCACCATCCGACCCGATAAGAGGTACTATTTTCTCGCTGTAGCGTTCAGCAATTATTAAGCCCCATATTGTAGAATCAATTGATGGTGGTAAACACCAGAGCAAGTCCAAAAGTAAAATCAGTTAATAATTCTAATCTACCAAAAGAACTTTAAGAAGCATCTATGTCCTCATATATATATATATATATATATATATATATATATACATGTTTGTTGCCTTGCTCCAAGCCTGCTCGTAACTATGCATTACTCTATTGCAGGGGTAAATAGTGAAGGAAACCACTGAATGCCAAGATCTGACAGGGATTATACAATATGCCATTGGCTGTAATATTTTGACCATACCAAATCCGACAATAGCTGAACCTTATTTGTATGGGAAATTTTGCGTGATAAAAGAAGTGTAGGAGATCCCTGTAACTCGTTGAAATGATGATATTCTATTCAAAAGTGCTAGCTTTTATCAAGTATTAAATACATTTTTACCAATAATTAAGCATCATTAATAAGGAATCGAACCTCCTCTTGCTCTGATGACTGCCTGGCACCTTTCTGGCATGCTCTCTACAAGCGTAGCCAGTTGCTCCTGAGAAATTGACTCCCATGCCTCTAGGACTGCATTACGGAGCACTTCCTCAGATGGATTACCAGAATAAAATTCTGGGTGGTGCTCTTCAATATGGGATTTCATCATATCCCACACTGACTCAATTGGATTCAGGTCTGGGGAATATGACGGCCAGACTATGAAATCTACCCCCCTTGATGACAGCTCTCTTTTCGTACGTTGAGCAGAATGGGCAGGAGCACCATCCTGCATAAAGAGAAGAGGGCCGTGAGAGTCAATTGGTTGTGTTGCCGCGTGGATTAAAGGAACAATCCTCTGGCAGTAACTCTCCGCTTTTATAGTCCCCCAATCCCTGCTCCAGAAGAGGGCAGGGCCCTTCTGGTTCCCATAAAAAGAGCCCCAGAACATCCAACCACGCTTTCGAGGACCTTTTCGAACCAGGCAAGTGTGATAATATGTCTCATCGGGCTAAAAAATTAGATTAATGCAGTTGATACATGGCTGAGATCTGGACTCACCTTCCTCGAAACCCATACTCTTGTGTGACCTTCACCAGTGACCCAAGTCTCATCAGACCAAAGAATTTGGGACCACTGTTCAGGTGTCCAAGAAGAGTGTTCTTCCGCCCACTCTAATCTTTTCCTCATATGTGCAGGCGTTAGAGTAGGCTTCGCTTGAGCAATGCAACGCTTGAACCCTCTTCTCTCAAGAGCACTTTTGATTGCGATTTGGCCACAATTCCAGTGGGAAAACTTAGCAGCAAGCTCCAGGTGGCTCATCTGGCGGGCCTCACTTGAAGACGTGACAAACTCTTCAAGCTCAACTTCCTGCTGAGCGTTCAAGGCGTGGGGTCGGCCATTTCGCTTTTTGGGCGTCAGACATTGCCTTGCAAGGGCATATTGTACCCTTCTTTCGGTGATACCGAGTTGATTACCGATGGCGAGATGAGTAAAACCAAGGCCACGTAACGTGTATATCTGGACTCGCTGATCCCTAGAAAGCTGGCTCCGTGATCTTGGAGTAGTGGGAGATGCTGGGGTGCTCATTTTTCTTCGCAGTTTATCGTGAGGATATAGGTTATTCGATATGTCGTGTCAACCGATTTAGTGTGGTACGAGGATGCTGTGCAACTATCGAACATAAGAGAGAAGGTTCAAGGAAGAAGGAATGCCTCGGTTGCCTTATTGCCTTAGTCTAGCCATTTCTGTAGCGCTAAAGTCGGAATGTCAGGGATAGCCCATGTAAATTACACAGAATGTGGGGCTACACTTCTTACCCCTGTAATAGAGTACAGTAATACTTCTCTAACACGATAGTGGATCCCGGCATAAGTGTTGAAAATATTCATTGTAACTTGCACTTTTATATTTGCAACACTTACCCTTACATATCATTTTGCACGCAGGGGTAAGTATTGCAAATATAAATGGATGAATTTCAATGAATATTTTCAACACTTATGCCGGGACCCACTATCGTGTTAGAGAAGTTTTACTGTACTTCAAATACCAACCCCACAAAAGTGATATGAATCTCCACCAGGTTAACATCCAGCCTCGCAGGTTTCGTCTTGTCAGCCTCGCGATAATTAGTCTTGGCAATGTGTACTCTCATGATAGGGTATTGTTCGTTGATCCGCTTCTTATAGGGTACAGGGGTTAAAGCGGGGATAAAGTGGAGATAAAGTGGTGATATTCCAGGTTACCTCACGATAGATCCACAGTATCCCTGTTAGCTTCAAATTTGAAAATCTTATGGCCTAAGGCATAAGAGATATGCATCTGTATATGAAGTCCAACGCCCACCTTCATGCCTGCACCTATCTTCACTCGCGCACACCTGAGGTCGTTTCGTTTAAATCATTGTCAGCTATTTACTATTATTTTGCTCAACGGCATACTTTTATTTCATTCATCTATCTAATTTTTACTTCATGTGAGTGCATCTGAACCTTAAGTCAACTACTTTAGAAGATTTTAATTTACTGTACTAGATTGCCGCAAAGATGGATTCACCTCAACAACCTTCTCCATCATCAGCATCTCCTACTTATGCAAAACGCCTAACACAAACTCAACGTATTCAAGTAAGTCTGAAATCTACAAATTGATAAGGTTAAGAGAGTAACATGTGCAGGTTAGAACCTTGGCCAGTGAGGGACACAGTTACGTCAAAATCTCTCAACGCCTTGGGATTACATGGCGACAGGTACAATACACCATGAGCGTTGAAAATACCGAGCCTCAGTACTCCAGTGGTAGGCCACCTATTCTAAGTAGTTCCCAGGTCGATGAAATAGAATTTTTCGTCTGTTTATCATCGGAAAATCGTCGGATGTCATTTTTCCAACTTGCACATTTTATATTTCGGCACTTTGGTGTGAGCGAGAATGTGATCCGACGTGAACTGGCAAAGAGGGGATATGCACGCAGGATTGCACGATTAAAACCTCCTATCTCTTCAGTCAACAAACTGAAGAGATATGAGTTTGCCAGAATACATCTCCACTGGCGGAAGGAACATTGGATGAGAGTCCTCTGGTCCGACGAGACTTGGGCTATGAATGGTCGGCAAAGTGATCGTTGGGTCACAAGAAAGGTCAGTAGTCCCTTAAAGGCTCCTAAGATTTAGAGTTCCCTTGAGCTAAGTTTAAGTCAAAGATTGGGGAAGAGTACGAAGATACCTGTGTCCTAGCCAAGACGCGGAGGAGAGTTGGGTGGATGTTCTGGGGATCTTTCTTTGGACGACAGAAGGGGCCTTGCCTGATTTGGGAGAAGGAGTGGGGCCATATCACTGCGGCCAGTTACTGCGAGAGGATAGTGCCTCTCATAGAGAGTGCGGTCTTTCGGGAACCAGGACTAGATGTGATGCAGGACAACACCCCTCCTCACAAGTCGAGGCAAACTATGCGTGAGTTTGAAAGGAGGAATATTTCTCTAATGGAGTGGCCGCCATATTCTCCTGATTTAAATCCGATAGAAACTTTGTGGAGTTATATGAAAGCGTACATGGAGCGTCTTTATCCAGCGTTGGATCAAGGGGGGCAGCGGAGTCAAGGGCATCTTCGTCAAATAGTGAACGAGGCGTGGGATCTGGGGTTTAATGGGGATGACTTGGAGAAACTGATAGATTCGATGCCCCGAAGAATCAGAGCCGTTTACGAAGCTGAAGGCGGATATGTAAATTATTAGCTAGATAGAAGTATAATTTATTTATGAAATGTATTAATGAATTAAAAAGTGAATAGAGGGCTATAATGGACCAAAAAAGCAAAACCAACGAATATTTCGTTGTGAAATTTTTGCCATACAAATTTAAAGTTTAGGTGGGGAGATCTACTTATCGTCATGCTAATTCAAGTTAGTAAAAGCCTATATACCCTGTAAAAGTCGAATTTTAGCGCCTATACACGATTAATACCGTAGTATCAGAGTACTACCAGCCTCGCCGGTATTACTATCCTCAGCCTCGCAATTACTAGTTATGCGTACTAGTAGTAAGTGCATTAATGTTCTGGCGCAGCCAGAACTAGTCCCACGGGGTTATCCCGTAACACCCCATTCTTTCTCCCAGAACAAGCAAGGTCTTTTCTCACTCCCGAAAAAAGATCCCAAAACATCTATCCAATTCGCCTTCGAAAATTAATAACACATGTGTTGTCGTAGACCTTGTCTAGCTATGTCAAGGGATTAGACTAAGAATTGAAATTTATGGGATACTCGAAGGCAATACTTACCTTTCTTGTAATCCGAGATCTGGTGTGCCTACCATCAGTCCAGACTACTCACATCCAATCTTCTTTTTCCCAGTGGAGATGATTTCTAACGAATTCATATCTCTTTCTATTATGATTATTAGGAGAGGGTGGGTGTGCTCACTGTAGGTATGAAGGATGTATGCTAGTGCACTTGAGCTTCACTTAATGAAGATTATAATATTCTATCAAGATAATCGCTAAATACTTGATATCTAATCATTCAGTTGGAGGCTGATATCTCTTTATATATCTGAGTTCTATGAACGTATAGTACTCAGAAAATGTTACAAGAACATTCTCCTAGTTCTTACTGTTAGAAGATTCCTCTGATAACTAACTGGAATATTCTAGAAGGCTCAACATAGTTACCATACATAAGCTTTCGCTTATGTCTATCGTAATTTGAGTGCCCGTGTGGCTGAGTAAACTTCAGTCTGTTATGACATCATAGACTTGATATCACAACACTCCCCCTGACAAAGAGAATTGTCGACAATAGTGATATCTTATGGAATTGCCACAGTGGAATTAAGCTAGTGTTAAACTCTATTTACAATAGAATTTCCCCAACATTCGGTTAAGCGGATTGAGAACATCAATGTTGGAGTTCATACATCGATTCGACTTTCGTTAAAGTTGTGTTTTAGGGCAGGGGAATAGCGTCGGATGTTTTCGATTGTTTGGCTTCATGTATTCGGGTATTGTATATGGTTTCGGAGGAGCCCCAGTGTTTCAGGAGTTCTCCCGATTTTCTCCCTCAGTGTGACAAGATGTTCTTAGTAGTTTGAGATGTTTTTCTGGATATAAAGTAGGGCACTGATTGCTGAATGAGCTCCTTACACTTAATTTTCCGTCATCTCGAGACTATGGAATTCAAGTTAGTCACCTTCAGTCTTCAGTGTCTCTCAGCCTTTGGTGTCTCTCAGCCTACAGTATTTCTCAGTCTTCAGTGTCTTTCAGCCCTCGGACTTCTTCAGTTTCTAATCTCTTGTCTTGATCTCCGCTCCCTTACTTCTTTATTGGACCTTCAGCATTAGTCTTCAGTTACCTTACAGTTACCTTTTCAGCTCCCTAAGTCTCCTTACCTCAGCTTTGCGCTTCTGCCCTTCCGATCTTCAGCCTTCAGTCTTTAGCCTTTCGCCGTCGAGTCACGTGCAGATCACTACTCTGACAACCATGGAATATATTGGAAGAGCATGGAACAACTGTCAAGATCTAAACCTCGGACAAGGACAACAGGTGCACAAGAGCAAGAGTAAGAGTAAGACGTGGGCTAGGCAAAGACAAGATATTACTCAAAACGTTGTGAACACTTCTAGGAATAAACAATGAGAGATAAATACAAGACTCAGATCAGATCCATCCAGATGTGAGATAAGGCCCCTACAAAAACATATTTCAACAATTCCAACTAAACCATACACAGAAGTATGCAGAAGGCCGTGGAAGCATGGAGAATCCCCTGGATACTCTTAGATTGCCTCAACTCCTGAACAATCCCAGAACACCGTGGAATTGCCACTAATTTCCAATGACCGGCAACCAGTGCTAATGTCAAGTGGTCACGTGATGACTATCTTTAGCTAAACTCCTGACAACAACACTGGACCAATTGAATTCAATTAACCCGTTCAGTCCAATATTGTTGGGTAATCATATGTGCAAGGTGCAAGTATGCTATATCACGTGACTACAGGAGCTTGTACAGGTCACGTGAATATTGAATAGAATTGTTTGTGTAGCGAGAATAGTGAAGTATAAATGTGGTGCCTTAAACCCTAGACATCAGTGACAACAAGCCTGACAGGAGTTTACCCTCCTTCAGGCAGAGTACACCTTCCAATCACTGAACAACCCCTGAATTTTTCCAGCTCATGTATACAAGTGTCGCAATGGCTTCTGCCAGGGCTCCGATATCATCTTTGCCTGACAAACCAGACTACGAGCTACACCCATGTCTTATTGGGATTGCTGCCGCGATCAAACAATCAGAGCGCGAAAGGAAGCAAAGACTTGGTCTGGCCCAAGAATTGCTGAGGACTATCAATGTTTGAGCTAAGTCCAAGACAGGAAAGCATGATGGAACCTTGCTGGCTCCTCTCATTGAAAGCATAGCTCCAATTGTGATTTCCTTCGCAATTGGATCAGCTCCAACATAAGTATTCCCCTGTAAGACTTCCTGGTCTCCAAAGAGCGCGGTAACAACAGCCACTCCTAGGGTGACAAAGACGGTCGAGCTACCTCTCCATGGCCTTCCTGAAAAGCCACAAGCAAACAACTCCCCATGGGTAACAGTAGTCAGAAAGGCAGCCAAGCTGCCAGATCCACTGGCAGCGTCGATCTCAAAGAAATTACCCTCTTGAAGAACCCTCATCAAGCAAGTCCTCTGAAAGAAGATAAACGACTATTCCTTTGCTTGGGCAAGGAGCACGAGTGGCGTAAACTCTCACCTGCCGCTCTTAAAAACATCATTACTGAGCGTGCTGGAATAGCAGCTTCTGCCATTGTGGCAATGTATCCGGTCCGCTCAGGCCTGGCCTTTGAGTGCGTCTTAGATGCGCTCAGAGAAACAATCCTGAGAGTGTCATCCTCTCTCCACAAGGAGGATGCCACTATTGAACTGGCATCTGACTTGACCTCAGTCTTAGTCCCCGGAGAGCCTTTACACACTGGTCACCAACAAAATGGTGGCCCGGGAATGTTTGGCAGTCGCGGCTGCATCCCCAACCCAATTACGACCCATGAAAACAAAGCTAGGTCAATCCTCCATAAGTTGGCTGATTCACTTCAAACAAAAACCCATTAGTCTGAGATTCTGGCTATTTGATGAGAGTAGTCCAGCCAGATCTTTCACACGGCAACGCCCAACTGAACAATGTCAGCGATGCTGGGGTCTCCACTCTACTCGCCATTGTGGTAAAGCCGCGCTTTGTGGAAAATGCAAAGGAAGCCACGAAACAGAAGGTTGTAAAATCGAAATCCCTCGATGCTCGAACTGTGGAGGGACCCATGAATTTACAGACAAATCCTGCATGGCCCGTCAACGGTGTCAAAACAATGTTATCATCCCGCGCACACCTGCAGAGCTTCAGGTTATTTGCGAGCGGGGCAACCGCGACTTCCAATTAATGCTTGCTAAGAGAAGGAAGAGAAGCAAGGATGCTGAACCAGAGGTAGAAGTTGTCAGCATCCCAGAGGCAACCATGCAGGACCAATGAACAGAGACCAGTCAAGTGGTACAGCGGGGGGGATGTCAGGCATTCTTCTTTTTCATCAAGTAAATGTCGCAAAAGGAGGGCCTAATATTGAAATCGCACTACAACAGGCATGGGAAGCAGGAGCGGAAATTGTGATGATTCAAGAACCATGGACAATGCACAGAGACAGTACATTTATCACGAAAAGTCACCTAGGCTACAACGCACACGTTCTTTTTGGAGGAGAAGGGGTCCGTCCAAGGGCCATAACGTTCACACAAAAAGGATTACGTGCTTCTCAAATCTTTCCTTCAACAAAATAGACTGCTTACTACTGTTTTGTATAGTCATCCGGCCTCACTTTTGTCAACGTATACAGGGCTCCGCGGCCAACCGGCACCCTAGAACCGCTGCTAAGTTGGCAACCACAAGGCCCAACAGTAGTTGGCGGTGATTTCAATGCTGTGTCATTGCATTGGCAGCCCCAAGCGCACCGACAGCAGGGAAATGGAGATTAAATTCTTGATTGGGCTACGGCGCATGGGCTGGAGATAATTACTACCATAGGGGAATCAACTCATCGAGACAGCAATGTGCTTGACCTCACTTGGAGCAATACAGCTGCTTATGCTTCAGTCACTCCATTGCACCATTGTACATCCGATCATTCTACGATCGAAGGGACAGTGTACACACCAGGGATATCAGACTTAAGTGGAATCGTGAAGCAAGTTCGTGTTAGCGAGTCAAGCTTGGAAGACTTTACGCGATTTGTGAAACATTGGGCGAAGCCGGTACCATTAAATTCTATCCTAGATATAGAAAGATGCACAATGAGACTTTTAGAGGCCTTAAACGACGCCGTCAAGGTTAAAGGGCGGACTCCAGCTGTAAATAGTGGGAGAATAGCCCCCTTGGTGGGATGAAGCATGCAGTGATAAATGGGAGGACTATAAGGATGCCAGAACGCAAGCAGAAAACTCGGCAGCTGCCAGGAAGGCTTTCAGAAACACAGTAAAGATAGCGAAACGCGATTACTGGATGAAACAAATCGAGGCAGCCGAATCTGAGGCGCAGGTCTATAAGTTAATGAGATAGGCGAAGCCCCGTCCAGCACAAGAGCCACCGCCACTACAAATTGCACCCAACTGCTAGCTGTCTGATCCATTGGAACGAGCAATTGCGCTCCGCGACTCCTTACTGGCTCGATACAACGCCGATAACGACTGTCGAACATGTGAGAATGGACAACCGGAAAAAATCCCTTGGGAAACGACTTTAACCCTCGAGGAAGTAATAATGGCAACCACGGCAGTTAGAGACACTGCCCCGTGCAGCGATAAAATCACAGTACGACTGCTCAAGGCGTGCTGGGGAACAATCGGCCCACTCGTAAGAGATCTTTTTCATGCGTGTTTAGAACTAGGACATGTCCCGATTCCGTTCAAGGTGGCAGAAGTTGTAATGTTCCCAAAACCAGGCCGAGATCTATCCACCACCAAAGGATGGAGACCGATCTCACTTCTATCAAGTCTAGCCAAAGGTCTTGAAAGGTTAGTAGCTAGAAAGATGGCCCAGTTGGCAATTGAACATCAAATTGTCCCGCAGCAACTTTTTGGCGCCCTCCCTGGATGCTCAGCCGTAGACCTAGTCTCCTGCGTCATCCACGACGCTGAGGCAGCAATAAGGTGTGGTAAAGTAACAGCCATGGTGACGATCAACGTACAAGGAGCCTTCGACGGAGTATAGCACAAGCGTCTACTCCTATAGATGAAGGAACAGGGTTGGCCAATCTCTATATGCCGCTGGATCGAATCCTTCCTGAAGCAATGAAGGGTACGAATAAGATATAAGAATGGAGTAACAGACGACAAAGTAGTTGAGTGTGATGTTCCTCAGGGCTCGCCCCTCTCTCCTCTACTTTTCTTACTCTACATCTCGATCCTTATTCGAAAAGGCAGCCCCAACAGCAGGTTCAGCTATGCCGACGACATTGCAGTAGTTCGGGCAGGCAAGAACCCATACGAAGCGATAGCAGCAGCACAGGAGGAAGTTGATAGACTGGTAGAGCTGGCAGCGGAAAATAAGATCGACTTCGACCCGTCCAAGTCTGAGCTATTGGTCATTGGCGAAGGCCCAAGAAAGAGGCTGGACACCACAAATCTATTCGTCAATATAAAAAGCCAAAAAGCAAAACCGTCTCCACATATTCGATGGCTCGGGGTGTGGATAGATTCCCAACTCTCATTCAGATACAATCAACAACTGTGAGGGGTTCAACGAAGTCGTTATCACGATAAAAGACGTAACCCAAAATAAGTTTATAATTTTTACATCGCGAGAAAAATACAGGAAATACCCCCCCCTACTTAACCACCCTTTAACGCCCTGGCCGATAGCCTAGCCCGTAGTTGGTAGTCCCCACCTAGTTCCGCTTTGTTACCTAACTCCGAGCTACCCGATCCCTGCATGCACCGGTTAAACGGACCTTCTTCCGCTGGCCTTGGCGCGTCCTCGGGTACTGTGAAGCCCCTGTCAACCTCTGCTAAGTTATTACTGGGTTGGTCCCTGGTACCAACCCCGATATGGGCATAGCCCCTAACAACAACAATGGTGTGGGAAAGCGCAGAAGATAGGTCATTTCTTACGACAAATTAATAAAGTATAATGCGGGGCAGCGCCGGGTCCTCTAATACGAGCAGTCCAAGCCTGCGTAGTCAGCACGGGAACTTACGGGGTAGAGGCTTGGTGGCCTAGCCTTGCCCGGGTAAATACAAACAGCAAGAAGCAAGTCAGCAGGGGGTTTGGATGGCACACAAATCTTCTAGATCAGACCATTCTCAAGGCAATCCGAGCAGCTTTACCAGTATGGCGCACCACGCCTAATGCGGTACTTCACTGAGAGGCTGGAATTCCTCCGGCAAAAATAATACTCCAACAGAGACAGCTGCGCTGAGCTGCACGGATACGTAGACTCAAAAGCTGGCACCCATTACGATTCAGAGCAAATGAGACACCTACGGAAACGATTAAGCGTCTAGGCCTACGTGCGGGACAAAAAGGCCGCCCTATCGAAGTACACGAGCGCTACCACACGCGCCTTCAGACAAGCATGCAGACGATCCCTATGACGGAAGAACAAGGCTCTTTTCTACACTACCCCAAGGGTTCTAAAACAGATACAACCCGACAAACGACAAGAAAAGAGAGACAGAGTTCGTGAAAGAATGGCTCAAACAGTCACCCTCTGGAACTCTATACGCCTTCTCGGATGGGTCATCTAATGGACCTGGAAAGTCGGCGTTTGGATACGTCATCTATAGAAACGGACATCTTTTAATGACAAAGAATGGTCCCCTTCTGGGTGGCGAAGTTTACGATTCCGAAATCCCTGGAGCCCTTAGAGCACCAGAGGTCTCTCTCACAATAGACAGAATTTCTCCGATCAAAGTGCTACTGGACAATCAGGAGTCGGCGATTGCCTTAGAAAATGGACAATCCAGGTCGTCACAGGCAGCAGTGCGGAAATTCAAGCAATTAAATGACGAACACCGACATGTAGAGGTCCGCTGGATCCCTGGACATAGCGATATAGAGGGGAATGAAAAAGCGGACGAAATGGCAAGAACAGCACTAGCAGATATATCCCCGGAACAGGAAATTCTATTCAGACCAAAGGACAGAGAAGGGTTTCCGATTCTCAATTTTGCAGCACTCGGACGCCACATTAATTTTCGCGCGCATGAGCTAGTTGATAGCTGGTGGCGAGCGTCCCAGCCAAAACGTTACGAGGATCTAGACCTCCAAATGCGTCTAAAAAGATCACCTGAACTAGCCTTCCCATGGTGGGCGTATGTTTTACTTAGTATGTGTGGGAATAGTGGATGGTGGAGCAGAAGAATGGAAGACAGCTACTTAGGAATATGTGTGAGTAATAAAGTGTGTATTAGAGTTAATCGTAAGATAGAATCAGATATTTAGATACAGGTGGAAGGTGACCTAGCTATATACATGCCAGGCTGATCTGTGCTTCTACAATCCGTGTTAGGTAGACTCAACAACTTAACTCAACTTGTTGGGTGGCTCAAACAATGGCGTGCATACATCGACGTTAGTGATCAACCAATTGGGGATGTCCGATTCACGGGTAATGATGTGGCGATCTCCGATCGTAAGTGAAGATCACAACAGCGTATCACCGATTTATCGCAGCGCAGACTGGCCATGGTGACTTCGCAGACTACCATAGACGGTTCAGACATATAAATGCCCCAACTACATGCGTATGCGGGCGGGATAAGCGACCCTGGCACTTTGCGGAATGCCGACAAGCTAGTCAACGTTGGAGATTTACCACACGCAAAGCGTGCCCAACTGTCAAAGAGATGATTAGACACAATGGATGGCAGCTGTTTTAACAGTTCCTGACCGAGACAGAGTGCTATAAAAGATAACACGCGTGAGAACAGCGTGAGGCTTCTGTTTGACAGAATTCTCTGATTTAGCAGTTTTTTTTTTTTTTTATTTTTTATTTTTTTTTTTTTTTCGTTGCTTCCCGGATCATATAGAGACAGTCATGTAGGTAGTTATGAGTCTGCTTAGAGCTCGAATACCCATGTCACGCCCCCTGGGTGTAGGGCCATGCCCGACACGATGAACATAATAATAATAATAATAATAATAATAATAATAATAATAATAATAATAATAATAATAATAATAATAATAATAATAATAATAATAATAATAATAATAATAATAATAATAATAATAATAATAATAATAATAATAATAATAATAATAATAATAATAATAATAATAATAATAATAATAATAATAATAATAATAATAATAATAATAATAATAATAATAATAATAATAATAATAATAATAATAATAATAATAATAATAATAATAATAATAATAATAATAATAATAATAATAATAATAATAATAATAATAATAATAATAATAATAATAATAATAATAATAATAATAATAATAATAATAATAATAATAATAATAATAATAATAATAATAATAATAATAATAATAATAATATGGGGGTACAGTCCAAAGAGGACCAGAAAGCCAGGTTGAAAGTAGCGGCGTTCCAAGAGTGGGCGAACTCGTGGGAGGGCCAAGGCCGGAGACAGAACCCTGAACAAAGAGCATCAGCGGATCCGGAAATTTGGAGAGCAGGTAGGTTCTACAAAGATAAAAACACAGGATGCACCAAATTAAGCTTTAGGGGAACCCCATTGCTTATCCACAAACGCCTGAATAGGGCCCAAAGCAGCGTTGCTACACAAATAAGGAGTGAGCACATTGGGCTCAACTCGTATTTATATAGAAGGAGAGTCCCAGGAGTCGAATCCCCGAGATGCCAGTGCGGATACCCATCCCAGAATCCAAAACACATGATTATGTGCTGCCCCAGGTGGGCCAAAGGACGATCAGAAGTGATGAGGAAAGCGAAGAATCAGTCTTTCACAGTAATGATGCAAAGCCCGGAAGATATATCCCGGATAACAGAATGGATAATCAAAGAAGGATGGCTAGAACAATTCCGACTCGCGAGAGACGTCGAAAAGCTACTCAAAGAAAGAGAAGATGCGTCAAAGGGTAAGACTTAAAGAAAGGGTGGATATCGCACATGGCGGAACAGAGAGAGCGCACTTACCATAGACCTCCCAGTATGAACTGAAGAAACCAACCAGACAGGTTAGGGGTTTTCACCGAGAGGTTTCCTCCTATGTACATAAGAAGTTGATAGATTCCTGCATGGGCCACTAAAGGCGCCAAATCAGGTCAATGAAATCAAATTCAAATTCAAATAATAATAATAATAATAATAATAATAATAATAATAATAATAATAATAATAATAATAATAATAATAATAATAATAATAATAATAATAATAATAATAATAATAATAATAATAATAATAATAATAATAATAATAATAATAATAATAATAATAATAATAATAATAATAATAATAATAATAATAATAATAATAATAATAATAATAATAATAATAATAATAATAATAATAATAATAATAATAATAATAATAATAATAATAATAATAATAATAATAATAATAATAATAATAATAATAATAATAATAATAATAATAATAATAATAATAATAATAATAATAATAATAATAATAATAATAATAATAATAATAATAATAATAATAATAATAATAATAATAATAATAATAATAATAATAATAATAATAATAATAATAATAATAATAATAATAATAATAATAATAATAATAATAATAATAATAATAATAATAATAATAATAATAATAATAATAATAGTGGAGTATAAACAGTATGCGTCTCGCCAACTGAGATAGACATCGGCCTCCTCAATCACCTAAATTACATGCATGATCTCTCTCATACAATTTCCAACACCACCATAGTGACATCTTCGCAAAGATCAGCACATGATGATACTTCCCTAACTCATAACTGTAACAAATATCAAAAAAGATTTAATCAGAAAAGAAGGATCTTTCACAACCATTTTACTGTAGCCAGCTATTCAAATGACAACGGCCTCGCAGCTCCCCTATGGGGCTGCCCAGCGCCCAACCCCCTCTCCCCACGAAAAAGTGGCATCCCCGGATGTCATGATGGTCAACGCTTGACCAAGCTACCCAAATCAAACTAACTGTTATGGACATGGCGTGATGTCGACATAGTCACGTGAGATACTCAAGGCCTGTGTAACCATGGTTACTTTGTTGTTTATCATGGGTAACCACAACATACTCCATCGTAGATATATTTATTCGTGCTATCTAAAGTCCAAGCACAATTGCGCCGACCCTATTCTTCACAGACTGTCCCTCCTAAATCAATCTACATTGCCTCTAACTACTTGGTCATCCAGCCAGTGATGGCCAAATCACAGTAACCTGCTCCCTTGGCCCAGCGCGTCGCTGATGAACTCGAGCTTGTACAGCGCGTTGCAAAAGGCCGGGCTACTTGGGTTCAGAACTTCCACAACAAGTTTTGGACATCTGTTGAAGAGGCAGACCCTCTCATTAAATACTTTGTGCGCGAACAAATGGACGCGTTTCTTTTCGCAGTTGCTTCAGGGCATCCTATGCGACATGACTCTCTGAGACAGCCCAAGCCGGCGAGCTCCCTACCCAAGCCCAGCCAAAACATTCCCTCCCGACCTTTCGTTCCTCAAGCTTATCAACCCCAGAGTTGGGCAGCAACCGCCGCATGCCCATCTGCCTCTCTTCCCCCGGCTGCCGCTCAGCCCAGCACCAAAAATCGACCTCCTCGCGCAACTGCGCAAAAACCTGCCGTAATATGCAGGGGCCCTAAAGCCATCTTTCGCCTTACAGAAGACGCTCCTCTCTTTAGAGCAGATGCGACATCAGTTAAAGTTGCTCTTATTAAAATCGTCCATGGCCTCAAGGAGGGTATCGCCTCCGTTTCCCGCAACTCAACCGGATTCAGCATAAACTTCTCGTCCGAGGAATTGCTGAATCTTGCATTGGAACACGCCGACTCCATCAAGGCCTCTCTTTCAGGAGCTTTACATCAAGTGGAGGAGCGTATTGGATACGTCGTCAAACGCATTCCACGCACATTTGGAATCCGGTATCAAGTCTGGCTTCCTCTACGCTGGATGACGTCAAGAGTATCGCTCAAGCGCAGACAGGTGTGGCCCCATCTAGCGCCCGCTGGTCGCAGCATGAGAATGGTCATGACCCCTTCCGTACTGCAGTTATATTCTTCCCAAAGGAGGTTCCGACCTTTCGGATAGTTGACAGTGCCCCATCCCGGCGCTATATCCCTAACCCGAAGGTAGCTCAGTGCGAAGCTTGTTTTGGGTTCCATCAATCCTCTCGCTGCCGGATCCAAGCTTTGTGCGCCTCTTGCGGCACCCTCCGCCACCAAGGAGAATGTTCTCATCTTTGACGGTGCATCAACTGCTTGGGCCCTCACCCTGCAGACGACCTTAATTGCCCCCTCCGTCCTCGCCCTCACAAGGGCAAACTTATTCAACTCTCGATGAAAGAGGTTACCGAAATTCGTTCGGGCAACCGTAACAAGCTTCGCAAGTCCCGTCGGGCTGCTGCTGCTGCCGCCGCTGGTGCTGCTACTACTACCTCCAACTCCGACAACTCAAATGATCAGTCGCCTCCCTCCGGGAACTCCAGCGATCCTTCTACACACGCTCCTTCCGCTACCCAAAATAGGTTTACCGCCCTTGAGAACGCCTCGCATGGATCTATGGAAATAGATTCAGACGGGCAAGCGTCCAATAACACTCCAAACCTCTATGAATAATAGAGCTTATTTTAGGAGCCACCCCCCGCCTCGTCTTCGTTTCCTCCAGGCTAACGTCGGACGTGGTGGATCCTCTCACCTCATACTTTTGCAAGCCGCTTTCCAAGGCAACTATGATGTGATCTTTGTTCAGGAGCCCTGGACTAAAATTATTAATTTCAAGAATGTAACAAAGTCCCACCCGGCCTACGTTATCTTCACTCCTCCCAATCGTGATTGGAAGCTAGCCCGCCCTCGCGCTCTCACGTACGTACGAAAACGTTCTAACCTCCGTCCGATTCAGTTAGACAGTGGTTCGTCACCCGATATCGTCGCGCTCCTCCTTCAGTGCTCTCCGTCTGTAGAGGCCATTAACTTTTACCGGCAACCTGGAGCGCCTATGCCTGATTGTATCAGCCCTCTTCTTAATTGGCCGGTGAAGCCCAACTCCATATTTGTGGGAGATTTTAATCTTCACCACGAACTATGGGAGCCTAATATGTCTCGTTCGACTGGAGTCGGACACTTTGTCGACTGGATTGATGACCATTCGTTAAGGTCGGCTTTACCTTATGGAGTTCCTACTCATCGCGCTGGCCACGTCCTCGACCTTGTTCTGACTAACATGGAAGGACTTTTGGCACGGGTGGATCCAATGGCTCACACAACGTCCGATCATGAAACGATTTCTGGCGTAGTGCAGCTCTCTCCAGTCCAAAGGCGCTTTCCGTCAATGAAGTTGCCCAAGTTTGACGCAGATACTTCAGAGATATTCCGTCAAGCCCTAACAACTACCGCTCCTCCTAGCCTGCACTTTGAGGAACCCACCTCCCAACTCATAGATGCGGTGACATCCTCTGGTATTTCTACCCTATCAGCTATTCTACTTACAGCCAACCCCCAAGACCCGCATGTGTGCCATGTAAGGATTATTGGAGTCAGGAATGCTCTGACCAATGCCGACGGTATGCTGATGCGCGGAGAAGTGGTGATCCTTATCTCATCAGTGAGGCGCACCGAAGCTTCCGCAAAACTATTAAGCGAGCCAAACGTGAGCATAAGCGCGCAATTTTGGATAGCGTGTCTTCAATAACGGAGGCCCATAAAGTGGTTGGATGGCGAAAGTTCTCCAGTCGCTTTGGTCCCCCTCCGATTCAATATAAAGGCGTCACGTACAGTACCCCAACTGAGCGCGCCGACATCTTTTTCCGCACAAAGCTCGCTCGCGTAGGCAGGGATCCTGATGTATCCATGTACTCCCCTACATGTCCATCCCGAGCGATCCCAGCACCTCTTTCCGTAGACGAAGACGAAGTACGACATTGTCTACTCAGTACATCGTCCACTACTCCAGGCCACGACCATCTTTTGGTTTCTGCTCTCCGCCTCATCTGGGAAGTGGAAGCATGGCGCACATGGATCGTACACTTATACAGTCTCTGTCTGATATACGGTCATCACCCAACTATTTTCCGCCGTGCTGAAGTTGTGGTAATACCTAAACCTCATAAGGATGATCTTACTAACCCTTCGAACTGGCGACCAATTTCACTTCTTCCGGTCCTAGGGAAAGGGCTGGAACGCTCATTTGCTAGACGCTTCGCCTTCTGGGCCTTGTCAAGCCGGATTATCTCCCAAACGCAACTGGGGGCACTGCCTGGAAGATCGGCCATGGACCTCGTAGAGAGTCTTGTCCACGATGTCGAGAAAGCGTGGGACGCGAAGCAAGTGTGCACTCTCGCTACCCTCGACGTAGAAAGCGCTTTTGACAGCATCCAGCCTGGTCGTCTTTCTGCCCGCTTGTGCGAACAGGGATAGCCTAGTCCTTATGTAAATTGGGCTGCTTCTTTTGCTTCTAGCAGGAGAGCTCGCCTTCGGGTAGACGATTTCGTTGGAGAGTTCTTGGAGATACCGCATGGTTTGCCCCAAGGATCTCCTGCCTCACCCATTCTATTCCTCCTTTTTCTTGAGCCTTTATTTAAACAAGGCTTTTCCACATATGGCTACGTTGATGTCGTGGCAATTCTTTCGGTAGCCAAGTCTCTGGTCGAATCTTCGCGTCTGACTGCCGTCAGGATTGATACCGTCACCCACTGGTGCAATAAAAATGGCCTCTCGTTAGCTGAGAACAAGATGGAGATCCTGCATCTTCATAGATCCCGTCAGCTCCCCCCTTCCCTGAGCATTAACGGCGTTTTAAGGAATGCTAGCCCATCCACAAAGTGGCTTGGTGTTCTCCTTGATACCAAGCTTTCTTTCAAAGGACATGTCCAGGAATAGAGTGCTAAGACACAACGGATCAGTGCCCATATACGGCAGCTTGGCAACACCAATCGTGGCGTACCCACTGCCTTCCTCCGCAACGCAGCACTGGCAGCGGCTCTACCTGTCCTCTTATACGGTGCTGAGGTCTGGTGGCGCGGTCACTCCTATCTTTGTCGAGGACGTCCAACCTCCACTCGATCTCAACATCTTGTAGATATGATCTCTCGAGCGCTAATTAACCTGGCCCGAGCGATTCTACCAGTGTACAAGACCACGCCCTCTCCAGCACTCCTAAGGGAGGTTTACCTCAAGCCTGCGCATATATTACTTGAGGAGATCCGCCTCCGCTCTGCTGTTAGACTGGCCGCCGCGGACAGTTTTCACCCTGTGGCTCAAAGATCCATCGTCTCCCGTCCACACACCTGCCTTACCGAAAAACTAAAGCTCATTCCTCCCATCTCTCGACCCCAGCTTTTACCCCCCCCTATAAATCTCCTCGCAATCAGTCTCGAGCAGACTTCTCGGCCCAAGAATTTGCTGAGCGTATTGGAGAGCTGCCACCATGGGATATTCTTGTCTTCTCGGATGGCTCAAAGCAGGCAAATGGTTCCGCGGGGGCAGGTGCCGTAGTTCTGCACAGAGATATCACTGTGGCTGAAGTGAAAGTGCCCCTTGGTCCCGACTTTGAGGTCTACGACTCCGAGATCATCGGCGCTCTCGCAGGCCTTAGGGCTGCTATAGCAGCTCCTTCAACACATCTTGCAACCAATATTAATGTAATCCTCGACAACCAAAAGGCCGCACATCGCCTTCTCGATTCCTCACCCTCCAAGTCCTCGCAAATGGAGATTTTGGAATTTCGGGATCTCGCTTCTCGCTGGCCTGCGAGGAGGATTCTTCCCATCGCATCTCCTGGCAAGGTCCTAGTAATGTGGTCTCCCGGCCACATGGGCATTCCAGGTGATGAGTTGGCCGACAAGTTGGCAGGAGAGGCTGCTCGACAACCAGCCCCCTCTGGCGCTTCCCTTGCCGGAGTCCGCGCAAGGATACAAAGGCAGATATGGGACATGACCTCAGAATGGTGGCAATCTCATGCTCCCCCCACCTATTCTGAACTGGGTATGCCATTTCCCAAGAAACCCTCAAAGGAACTACGTCTTCCTCGCCGCTATCTGGGGTATTTGATCCAATGTCGTACTGGACACGGCGACTTTCGTTCTTATCACGAAAGGTTTCATCATAAAGACGCCCTCCTGACTTGTTCCTGCGGGGCCAACAAGTCGATCACGCACCTAGTTTTCTGCCCCCTCGTGCGAGAGAGACTTACTTCGGCTGGTTTTCGACGAAGCCTGGGCCCACTTGACATTCTCCTTGTCACAGATCAAGATATCGAAGCAATGTGCATCCGAGTAATTGATGGTAAATTAATAATCTAACTATGAAGAAATATCTAATTTAATGATGAATCCTCGTTGTGAGGTAACTAACAGAGGTCTTTATACATTTTAACCCTCAACCCTTAATTACTCCCTCCTCATTCTCGTAACCTTTGGAGTCTTCTCGAAGATTCCAGTCATTTCATCAGAGCTGCTTCACAAGCGGCCGTTTGCTTGTGCACGGAGCAGGATAATAGAATCTTCTCGAAGATCCTAGTTGATACATCAGAGCTAGTTCATGAGTAGCCGCCTACCTGCGCACAGACTAGAATTAGAGAATCTTCTAGATCACTCTGGTTGATCTACCAGTCCTCAGGGCGCTATGAAAGCATACGCTGACTAGCGCATGCTACAGGTAATTATTGGCTAACTAGCCGTTACACTCCTCGGCACCTCTCACGGAGCCAATCGTTTAGCCACTATTTTGGAGAAGGCCAGTTCCCTGTCAGAAATCTGTCCCATCCGCAACAGATGATGTATTTATGTGAGGAATTTGCTGCATAGCACCCGCTGTACCCATACCTAATTTAATGGCCTCGCTGCCAGAGCACACCTTTTTCCGTATCATGTATCGCAGTCACCATGTCCCCTCAGGGATAGGGCTTTAGTATAACTGGCGCCCAGTAGACATAAAAAACACTTAAATAAATAAATAAATTGTTTATCATGAGTCTGTGTGATGGGCTGACATCAAAACAGATGGAAAAAAGAATGATGGCCGAAATACTGTCTATTTTCTCAATGACTAGCAATCTAGGTAAAAGGTGATCTTAAATACATTTTCCCGGAGCCAGGCTCTATCTCGACTAGCTGCAAAATCATTACCAATCATAAAATTTCTTCTCTCAAAGCATAAACTGTTGGGGCCATAGTAAATTATGACTAAGCAAGATACCCCTGCTTGCAACGTTAAGGCGCAGCCTGTAACATTATCCCCTCACTTACTTTTTTTTTTTGGTGAGTTAACATGGCTTTTTTTTTTTGCCGGTAGATCCTGTTCTAGCTCCAGCTTGTTCACCAACAGAATCACCTTTGCCATATTTAGATTCGAATATATCAAGCGCTTCCGTTTCTTCGAAGTTTTTTCTTGGTTCCCAGTTGGGCTCTTCGTACTGCTTCCACTTAACCAAAACCTCTCTACGAAACCCTCGGCCACGACGTCTTTTCTCAGCTCTAAGGATTTTTTCGACCACTTGTTCTTCGTCGCCATCGGAATTAATTAATGGTGGCGGTTGTAAGTCTCTTGATATTTGAGAGGGCAAAGGATTATGGGGGTCCCGTTTTAAAAGCTCAACATGGAATCTTGGCCATATACCTGATGGGACATCGAGTTCAACTACGTGTGGAGATATTATTTTGGTAACGCGATATTTAGCGTTGACCCAGGAAAGTTTTTTTGATAGTTGAGGGGTGGAAATATTTTTCAAATTTAACCAAACACGATCCCCTGTGCTAAATTTTTCATGACTTTGTCTATTTAGATTTGCCGAGTTTTCCATTCGTTGTTGGGAAACTGCCATAGCAGCCTGTGCATATTCTTGTGCTTCGACTAGCCGTTTGACGAACTCATGAGCTTTTCTTGACGAGACAGAACTATTTTTCGTAGGATTCGGTACCTGCTCGATTGGTTGTATGTGATAACCGTGACTAAGGAAAAATGGGCTGAGACCAATAATCGTATCCCTATTATTAATGGCCAACATAGCGGAAGGTAGCATTGACGGCCATTCGTATTGAGAATAAGAAATAAATGCTCGTAAATAACTGAGAACTTCTTGATTCATTCTTTCGGTGCTACCATCGGTCTCCGGGTGGAATGCGGTTGACAATCTTTGCTCAATTTTCGTGAGTTTACAGAGGCAAGTCCAGAAGTCGCTTACCCAATTGGAGCCCCGATCAGATGTTATAAATGACGGGAAACCATGAAAACGATAATGACAGTTTACGAAAATTTTTGCACATTCCTCTGCAGACATTGAATTAGTAGCTTCCAATGTACAACTTTTGAGCAACCGGTCTGTAATTACCATCAGGTATCGCGGGTCTTCTTTTGATTTGGCAGGTAAGTCTGTCATGAAGTCTATTGATAGTTCCGAATGGAATCGCTCAGGAATTGGTAGCGGGAGAAGCAATCCTTTTTTCTTTTCTCTCCAGACATGAGATCTACCGCAAACATCACAGTTTTTGCAGAAAGTTCGAACCATTGATGAGGCCCCTGGCCAGAAAAAGTCCCTTGATAGAATCGCATAAGTACTGTTGTGGCCAGGGTGTCCGGTAACATGAGAATCGTGCGTCATTTGTATAATTGCTGTTTGGAGTGGTTCCCAGTTTGGAATCCAAACCCGTTTTCTAAAACGGAGTACTCCCCTCTCGTCAAAATCACATTCAGAGATAGAGATTTTGAGCTTTAGTTCACTGGGAAAAACTCTTTCATCATTTTTGACTGCTTTATACATAATTGATAAATCGTGATCAGTGGTACATGCTTGATCCCATAATTTTTGTAAGTTAGGATCTGAGAATATTTGATTTCCATGAGGTATTTTTACTGAAGATATATGACATACAGTCCGGTTCTGACAAGTTGTGATCGTAGCAATTTGAGATCTGACTATTTTAGCCTCAGCACTTTCCGGTTTAACCCAAATATCTTTAATAAGTTTTATGTGCCGAGCCCTTAGTCTTTCATCATTTCCATCTTGTGGCATGTCTTGTTCCCTTCGAGATAGCGCATCTGGTCGAGCACAATTTTTGCCTGCTCTAAATTTTAGTTCGAAATTATATTGCGAAAGTTTGTAACTCCATCTGATTTGACGTTCGGAGAGTTTTCTACTTGTCATGAAATATTGAAGATTTTTATGGTCAGAGAGCACAATAAAAGGGTCTTTTAGTCCGATCAGTTCACCCCGCCATTCATCAAGTGCAGAAACAACAGCAAGTAATTCCTTATCGTGAATTTCATAATTGCACTCTGCAGGTGTCAATTTTTTTGAAAATATGCTACCGGTCGAAGCTTATTTTGGTAATCGAATTGAGACAGGCAAGCACCCATAACGTATCCGGAACAGTCAGTTTCAACGACAGTTTTTTTATCAGGGTCGTAGAGCATTAAAATTGGTGCTGTAATAAATA
This sequence comes from Podosphaera xanthii, assembly GCA_028751805.1. Taxonomy (NCBI): domain Eukaryota; kingdom Fungi; phylum Ascomycota; class Leotiomycetes; order Helotiales; family Erysiphaceae; genus Podosphaera; species Podosphaera xanthii. The sequence continues at coordinate 361,568 of JAPWIX010000022.1, forward strand.
AATGTTTTAATAATTCAAATGACTTTTGATGTTCATCTAGCCACACAAATGCATGATCTTTTTTAGTCAAATTAAGCAATGGTTGTGCTTTCTCACTGAACTTAGGAATAAAGTCTCGATAAAAGTTAGCAAACCCAAGGAAACTCCTTACTCCTTTTACTGAGTTTGGAGGGGACCATGATTTGATAGCTTCCACCTTGTCGGGATCCACTTTTATACCTTCGCCTAGGCTTATAACATACCCGAGATACTTTGTAGACTTAACTGCAAACTCACACTTCTTCGGATCTAATTTCAAGCCTGCCTTATGGAGCTTTTCGAAAACAGCGTTAACCTTTTGCCAGTGATCTTCAAGACTTTGAGTAGTATAGATAAGTATATCGTCTAAATATGCGGTACAAAAATCATCAAGATAACATCCTAGTACTTCGTTCACATGTCTTTGGAACGCCGCCGGGGCTCCTTGAAGACCAAAGGGTGTCACTAACCATTCAAAAGAGCCAAATCTGGTACGAAAAGCAGTTTTTTTTTTCATCCCCTTCTCGAACTCTTAGCTTATGGAAAGCTGCTCGAACATCGATTTTGGTTATCCATGTAGATTTAGATATCGATCTTAGCGTTTCTTTTATAAGTGGCAAAGGATATCGGTCTTTTTCTGAGATTGCATTTAGAGCTCGATAATCTACGCAAAATCGTAAGCCACCTCCCGGTTTCTTTACAAATAGAACGGGTGCACCTCCTGGAGAAGCACTAGCTCTTATCCAGCCTTTATCAAGATGATCTGAGAGTGTTTTTCTTAATACAAGAAGCTCATCTCTTGACATATTGTAGAGCGGACCCCATGGTATTTCTTTATCTTTACCTTTGTTATCTTTTTGCAGGTTTATTTTCATATCTGAGGCTCTGTGCGGTGGGACAGTACTGTCTTGATCCTCCTTAAATAAATAGGACCAATGTTTGATTTGGTGTGGTAGTTTTTCTTCAATTTCTTCAAGTGATTGATCAGGAGTTACTTAGAGAGCCTTATTTATATCCTGCATAGTCATAGCAAATATTTGTTGAGTATCTGAGTTTCTATTCGATTTTAGAAACGCCATGAACTCTGTGTCCAACATTTTGGTAGCTGTGGCTACATTTTTATCTTTCTTTTGACCCTGTCAGGAGCGTTATTTTCATACCATCCTAGTTCTCTCATCACAAGGCTACCTTTTTTTCTGCCGAACTGAATTGTTCTATCATGAGAGTGGTATATAACGTCATTTTGCTCCATCCAGGGCTTACCGAGGATGACGTCATAAGCAAGATCCTTGATAATATACCCAAATATTCTTTCTCGTCTTCCATCGAAGTCAAAATCTGCGTAAGTTACGTAGTCAATAGTTCTTTTATTGTCGTCATTCTTAGCTAATTGGAGAAATTGCTGAGAAATTTTAATGCGCGGGAGATTATTTTCATTCACAAGTTTATTAGAAAACGCAGCATAGCATAAGCATCCAGTATCAATTAAACATGGTACAAAGTAACTAAAATTTAATTGACAATTTATCAAAAATGGTGTGCCATTCATCTTACTTAGAGCATTTCTAAAATCTTTCTTTGAAAATTCTTTCCTCCCCTGAACGCGACTCTGTTCAGGGGTTAATCTTCCCCCGAAAGTGCCTCGTGAAATATTTCATCTTCTGAGATGCCATTAATTGATTTTATTGCTTCTGAAACAACTTTGTTGCTTTTAACATGCGATACCAAAGTTGGTTTCTTGGCAGGGCCGTAAGTGGGACAAAGCCGTGTTCCATGCCCTGACTTACAGCATCGGGTACACTTACCTTCGTTAGAGAGTCGTTTGAATTCATCTGGCGATCTCCACTCTGCCGGTGGCTTCCTGTAGCCTTGTTGATTTTTATTGCTACCAAGAGCGTTGATAACCGCCTGGGCGATCGTCATTGCATTGACACCTCCCATCCTGGTATCTCCGTCGGCATCAATTTCTGAGGATGCTCTGACCTGTGAGTTTTCATGAATATTTTGACTTGAAGATTCATATTGGGACAAGTACCAAGTTTTTTTTCAGATTTGCCTTTTTGTTGATAAGAAAGTGAATTTTCGAGACGTCCTGCAACTCTTTTGACTTTAGATACCCATTTGGTGTAGTCATCTTCTGGTAAAGACTTACTTAACAATATATTTCTGAGGGTATGGTTTATCCCGCTTTCGAGTAGTGATATTTTTGAATCATCCGACCAGTGTGAGCAATTGCATTGAGTTATTTTGAGCTCAAAATCTTGTAGAAAATCGACGAAAAGTTGATTTTTACCCATGCGCATGCGTTGTAATTGACTTCTAGCTGTTTGTCGGGCTTGTTTGTTTTCCAACTGATCTGTAATATGAGCTAGAAAGAGTTCCCAATTGTAACTACCATCAGAGCCCCCATTTCGATACCATTGCATAATTCTAGGTTGCTTATCGGTGGGGATTGAATTGAATATACTTAAGCAAATAGACCTGTCCGATCCTAGAAACTGTCTATCTTCCTCGATTTTGACCCTTAAATTAAATATGTGAGCTTCAAAAGCGACAGCGCTTCCGTCCCATACTGGCCATTTACTGGGTTTTCTTTCATGAGTTGCCGAAGCAGTTGCAGGCACCTGTGCCGGGTAAGCTTGTGGTGAAGAGCCTTGGGGTAATGATGAAATTTGCGATTGGATTAGTTGTGGTATTAGGTTTTGTATCTGATTCATTACACTGTGAGTAATTTGTTCGCAGATGTTCTGGTACACTCCTGGTTGCATATTGGTAGCGTTAGCAGTGTCGTGTTGAGGAAGAGATTGATGTGGTTCATAGGGCGTACGTGTTCCGCTCATTTGATGTGAGATATTTTGGGTTTCCTCATTGGAGGCAGTTGCTCTGCGAGTTTCTTCAGACATAGTGTGGGTTTCTTGAAACTGTGATGATGTCTCGTCGTCGCTTGAGTCAATTACTTGTTCCGGGACCCGGAAATTCATAGAAGATGATATCTTCTCTTCTAATCTCTGTGGAGACCGGTATGCCTGATTTTATTCCCTTAGTTTATTTCTCTTATTTTTTTTTTTTTGAATGAAAGAAAATTTAAGGTAATAAATTGAAGAAAGAAGATTGAGAAAATATGTGATGGGCTGACATCAAAACAGATGGAAAAAAGAATGATGGCCGAAATACTGTCTATTTTCTCAATGACTAGCAATCTAGGTAAAAGGTGATCTTAAATACATTTTCCCGGAGCCAGGCTCTATCTCGACTAGCTGCAAAATCATTACCAATCATACAATTTCTTCTCTCAAAGCATAAACTGTTGGGGCCATAGTAAATTATGACTAAGCAAGATACCCCTGCTTGCAACGTTAAGGCGCAGCCTGTAACAGTCTGACTGTTACTGGGCAACCAAGTATTGTGAAAGTATAGAGGCCTGCCTGCCCGGTTGCTTGTTGTGTAATATATGTTTTTTGTATCTATTCATCCATCTATCGATCATCATATCAGTTCTCATCTATAAATTCTATAATTGAATGCAATCCTTCCATCACTGCAATCTCATAACCTTTTATACGTTATGAGCCCGGAAGCGTAAGCTGAAGGGTATGAATTATCAACTTCATCCAATTTTTTATATCATAACTTGAACTTGTCTTGACAAAGAATCTCAAAAGATGGGCAAAGAAAAGGTGACAATCCAATCGACCCCGGCCGCATCTATTGAGGAGGAAATCAACGGTGGACTTGGCATGTCGGGACTACTGTTACCCAGCTCAATGAAGCTAGAAGGGGCTGAAAATTACTTGCAATGGAAACAAGTAATGTTAAGAAACATAATTGCCGCAGGCCTCATCAAATACCTTCGAGATGACTGCCCAAAACCAGCTGTAGATATATCAAACTGGAAATCGATCGCATCTAACGAGCTTGATAAAATCTCTGACTGGGTCAGGGGTAACACTAAAGCGTCAAATGTTATAATGTACAATTGTAATGCGTCGACACAAAGTGTTATCACCAATTGTGGAACTGCAGCGGAGATGTGGGAGGCTCTTGAGCAAACATATGAAGGCAGTGGGATTGTGGTCCAGCATCAAGAACTGATTAATTTTGTTACAATCAAATATGAAGACTTCAACAATCTGACCTTATTCATCACTTCGTCCAGAAATACGATTCAGCGCCTCGCGCAGGTGATGGACGATGGGGAGAAAATTCCAACTTACTGGCCTGCTATGCTTTTTGTGCGTGTCCTTCAAAACAAATATCCTATCTGGACCGATCGTCAAAGAAACAGGCAAAGAGAAAAAATCGTCTGAAAGAGGCCGACTCTCGATGAACTCGTTGCCGACATTCAGGATGAAGCTCATCGTTCCGACCAACTTGAAATTAAACTCGAAATGTCGGAAATGACTAGAGCATTGAACGCCAACCTGAAAGAGCCAAACAGGAAGCCCGATAAGAGATGTAACACGTGTGGCTCCACATACCACAAAACATTCAATTGCCTACACAACGAGGAGAGACGCAAAGCTTGGGAGAAAAAGACTGGAAAGAAGTGGCTCTCGAGAGAAGAATTTGATAAAGTTAAAAGAGGGTGTGAACACGATCGAACCAGATAGTACTTCTAGTTATATCGTAAACAAGAAAGTTATCCTGTACAACTCGTCCCATGATGGGAAACATGTCTTTCCAATCTCTCATTCTAAATACCCAAGGCATTGATGTCAACAACCTTTCTCCCCAAAGCTTTGACAAATAAGCGCACAACGATTATTTCAGAGGATCGCTGGCTAGCTGACTCAGGTGCTGATACTATGGTAACTAATAGCATCTCTGATTTTACCAGCTATAAAGAAGACCGTATCGAAATCGAAAGTGCCAGCGGTACTACCACGTCGCCAGGTGTGGGAGTTGTAAGGCTTGAAGTCATGCTAACAAATGGAACAACTAGAGAAATCTTTCTAAGCGATGTTCGTTATATGCCACAATGCCCTATCAAACTCTTCTCGCTCCGAAAAATTATAGATGCAGGTGGTTCCCTACATGCAGACAAAATCCTTTTTGTGGACAGCGATAAAAGCAAGTCTGTTGAACTATGTCAGGTTGACAAGTCAGGATTTATACAAGAGTCCAGGCATTTTCACACAGGCGCTTATTTCAGTGCACTGGTAACAGCCTCAAACAATGCCTCATTAGAGACATGGCATCGACGTCTTGCTCACACAAGCTTTAAAAATGTTCCTTGCACCAAAGATATGGTAGACGGCTTAAACATTTGTGATGAAAAAAATTCTCCTAATTCTCTTATCTCTCCGGTTTCAGTAATTTGTGACGCTTGTGAGTTAGGAACGCCAATTGAACACAAGCGAAAATATGTTAGAAGCAAAGTAACAGATGCTCTCGCTCGTATCCAAGTAGATACGTTCCAAATCTCACCTGAGGGCTTAAATAATCACAAGTATGGAATGATATTAACCGACGAGGCTACATCAGAACGTTGGGGATATACTTTTAGTACAAAAAATACAGCCTTTCAATGCTTGAAAGAATTCTCGACTTATGCTCAAACACAGTGGAGCAACCATCGAAAGATAAAAGTATGGCGTCTGGATGGTGGAACTGAATATGCACCAAGTAAATTCAAGGAAATGTGTGCAGATCTAGGCCAACGTATCGAAATTTCCACGCCATATGCTCCGTGGCAAGATGGCAGGGCAGAACGTTCTATTCGAACGAGAATTGAAAAAGTCAGGAAAACGATGATTGGAATGGAAATTCCAGCACAATTGTGGCCTGAAGTTTTTTAAGCGTGTATTTATATAAACAATCGGATATGCACATCTACACTCAAAGGAAAAACTGTTGTGATCAGACAAGGTCAGGCATGATGGAACCAGGCTGGCAGTGGCCACGTGACTAGCAAGGGTGGAGTGGCGCACGTGAGGACTATGTTTGCTCTGTTTGCTTGGGTTATCTTAGGGCTAGGGTTGTTTGGTTAGTCCAGCTAGCCTACTGTGTAAATAGTAAGGGAACGTGATCCTCCAAGTTTGACACTCTTCTGCAATTATAGATACACCTTCATTAATACATCCAGTTCTATAAACATCAATCTACTATCCGTAGTAATTCATCTAGCATACCTAGGCAAGTGCATGCACCCAATCAGACACCTCGTAAAACAAAAACACCTGTGGAAGCCTTTCTTGATCAGGTAGATCCATATTTTAAAGACTACCAAACTCATAAGCCAAACCTCTCCCATCTTCGAGTCTTGGGCTGTAGAGCCTATGTCCTGATTCCCGAAGAAAACAGAATAAACTCACAGAAGCTAAATCCTCGGGCTGAACTCGGCGTACTAATTGGATATGAAGGCGAGAAAATATACAGAATCTGGGTACCCACTAGGAAAGAGAATAAAATCGTTCGATCCTCGAACTTCAGGTTTGATGAGTCAAGTAACTCTGTTCAATATCACGAAATTAAAGATAAGCAATGGCCAGATCAAGAAGCTGAAATACTACAGCATGATACGGAAATTTCAACTCATCCCAGTGACATGCGACAGATTGTTGATACACAAAATCCATACCACCAACATGATGAAATAGACAGTACTGAATATTTCAGAGATAATGAAAACGCTCCGTCGAGCGAGACTGTTAGTCAAAATGGAATCTCGGCGGAGCGGAGCTCCAAGTATATATCCGAGGAACACGTGAGCTTGATTTTCAGCCAATCATGAATTTTCCAGTTTTGAACTGGTCGAATTCAGAAAGATCACGTTCGACTTTGCACCGCTTACATAACTTGCTCATGTTCGTGGGTCGTGGGTCGAAGCGCTTGGTGCTGTGTGATGTTGAAGAAGGAGCTTTCGTTGCACGAATTGATGTTGAAGAAGAAGAAAGGGGTCGCTTACTAAGCGGACCCACCGGCCTTTTTGTTCCAGGGGTTCACAGCCAATCATTTTTAGAGTTCACTAGTTTCACGCTAAAAGTTCCGTAAGTAAGAAATCCTCGTTCCTCGGATAATAATCCAAGTGGCTCACAAATATATCAACAAATTCAAAATCAAGAAAATATCAATGAAACTGAAAGTGAAATGACCGAAGACCAAGAAGATCCCCTGCCTACTAGAAGATATAATACCAGGGATGCAAATGCCAAACCATCGCGCAAACAAGCCGAAGACGAGTCTGTTCGTGGTCCCAATGCTTCTAAATATGGTGCGTATCCAATAGCCTATGCGGCTCAGTATATAGCTGGAACCGATCTAAAGATGGATCCTCAGTCGTATGATGAAGCCATGAGTCAAACAGAAGGTGACGAATGGCGTTCTGCCACCTATAAAGAATACAATCAGCTCTATGATAAGCAAACATGGACTCTACAAGAAAAATTGACTGTCCCACCTGAATTTCGACCACTCTCCGGCAAACTAGTATTCAAAACTAAACGCAACCAACATGGCGAAATCTTGAAATACAAAGTGGGCTGGGTGGTTTGAGGTTTTGAACAAAGAAACGGCATTGACTATGATAAAACTTTCGCTAGTACATGCGCATCAACGACATGGAAACTTGCCATCGCTTTGGCCGCGAAGTATGGCTTTGAAATTCATCAGATGGACGTAGTAGCTGCTTTTCTTCATGGCTATATTTAAGGACAGGTCTACGTCGAGATGCCTCCAATGTGGAAGGAAACAATAGGACTTACTCACGGGGGTGATGTTTGTAAACTTTCCAAGGCTCTCTATGGATTGAAACAATCGCCAAGACTCTGGCAAAAGAAACTCCGAGAAGTTTTGAGGAGTCTTAATTACGAACCACTACCGTCAGATGAAGCAGCTTACGTCAACACTAGCTCGAACAATTTCTCGGCTATTATAACACATGTTGACGATTTTTTAATCATTGCTAAATCCAGAGAAGAACTTCAAAAATTCAAAGAAGATAGTTCTAAGGAGCTTGATATTGAGATTTAGGTTATACTCACTACTTTCTCGGTGTGCGCATAGTCCGAAAACACAATGCTATATATTTATGTCAAGACGCGTACATTAAAAAAATTCTTGGCACCTTTAATATGCAAAACTGCAGTCATGAGCCAACACCAAGGGTTGGATGGTGCAGTGGTACACTGTCCGGGCCGTTCCCCCAAGTAGAGTCTGGGTAGCTTGGACACATGCCCCACTTAAGACAGGAGAAAGCTGGTTCGAATCCAGCGAGACCCGCACACAACTTCTCTCGCGGTGAATCTGTATTCGTGGGATGACGAAAGCATACTCAGATAACCATAGATTTTTCTCGCTTTCCCCTTTAGTGTGTATTCACGGAAGAGGGTACATGTCGTAAGGCGTTATTCTCATAGTGGTATCTGCAAATGAAATCTGAGTATGAGTGTTCCAACCGTCAAACTGAGTCATTCTGCGAAATATACATGTCTTCCGTAATCATGCGCGTCATAGCCCCAGGCTGCATACGCAAAAATGATTTTTTTTTAAAAAAAAAGAGCCAACACCAATGGAAGAGGGGTCTAGAGAATGGCTGATACCTTATGACAAGCAAGCAAGTCTAGAGAACACACGTCTCTTTCAGCGCATTATGGGATCAATAAATTACCTCGCATGTCAGACACGAATGAACATATCCTTTGCTTGCGGAGCGCTAATGAGATACTTACATAATCCATCGCCAGCCCATATCAATGGTGGAAATGGCGACCTCTACAAGCTCCATGGATACTCGGATGCCCACTTTGCCAATTTTGACAAATCGGGATTTAAATCACACTCAGGCTGGCTGTTCTTCCTCAGCAGTGGAGTAATATAATCGTCTTCAAAACTCCAAACTACAGTCGCACTTTCTACCACAGAATCTGAATTATACGGACTCTGTATGGCTGCTAGAGAGGCCGCATGGATTCGACAATTGCTGAAGGAATTGGGATATAGAGAAGCCGACGGTAAGAGTGTAAAAATATACGCGGACAATCAAGATTCAATTGCACTGACCTCAAACCCCGAGCTTCATCAACGAAGCAAGCATATCACTGTCAAATGGTGACATATTCGACAGCAGGTGGACAATCATGAAGTAATCTTCAATTACTGCAATACCAAGGAAATGACAGCAGATGGAATGACTAAGCCTCTTGAGGGAACTAACCATCGAGACTTTGTCAAGCAGCTAGGGCTTCAAGAGATAACTGTATTTCGTTAATTCGAAAACACCTCGATATTGGCATCAACCATGAGGGGTGTGTTATAGACATGGCTGTCAAGTAATACAAAGAGTTAGGGACGAGAAGTAAGATAAATATATGGACAAAAAAAATGATGTAGATAAAATTATTGTATACATGTAAGAGATTATCTTGTGTTGTGTGTGCCAAGCCACACTAGATTACTCAGCAATTCCTGACACTCCCCCATGCTGAGGTATCTAACTCCTGATGACCTACTTCTTTCGACATTGCACCTAGACCTCGTTAACTCTCAAGACGGCCGGGTAAGCCGCAGAGCCTACATCTACAGAGGCTTGATAACTCTGCAGTTCAGCTCAGCATACGTAATGCCTTGATACAAGAGTGTCCCTGGTGCTTGTCTTGTGGTGTCACATTCTCGTACTATTGTCGTGACACCTATTCGCGATAATGTTAAGAATCCAATATCCCAACACCCAGTACCTTCAGATGTTTGTTTAATGAATCATGAGGTAATTGTTTTGTCAGAATGTCGGCCGGATTTTCATTTCCAGCAATTTTGCTGACCTTTAACCGATCCAGTGCAACCATATCGTTTCTAACATTTAGGTGACGGATTTCAATACGCTTAGTCTTTTGATGAAACTTGCCGGAATCCTTGCAGAACTCCTTTGCCGATTCGTTATCGCACCAGAGCGTTGGGACGTATCAAACTTGGTACAGGTCTCGCCATAATTTTTCCATCCAAGCCGCTTCCTTGGCTCCTTCGCTAGCAGCTATTATCTCTGTCTCCATGCTGCTCAGTGCAGTACTTTTCTGGCGTTGTGAAGTCTAAGAAATTGCTCCCCCGTTGTAGACTACAACATATCCTTGAAAAGATTTTCTATCATCTTCCGTTCCCCATGTAGCATCAGCGTATATATCAAATGCGTTAGACTTATGAACATTGTTTGCGTGTGTATCACTATAGTCCGGCGAGTAATTGATCCCATAGTGGGCAGTCCGCTGAAGATATCTCAAAAGATGTTTGGCGTGACTAAGGAAAGACTGTCGTGGCTTTGCCATAAATCTTGCCAATTGGCCTACCGCATAGGAAATATCTGTTCGAGTTCCGTTTGAGAGATATATAGTGGAGCCCACAATTTGTCTATAAAGAGCCGCGTTGTCCTCCTCAAGAAGTTCATCATCATCCCTTTCTTTTAGTACAGTTCCGGATGCAATTGGTGTTGAGACTCCATTACAGTTTCCCATGCCGAGTCGTTCCAGTAGTTTCCTAGTGTAAAATTCTTGGTGGATTGTTAGAGTACGGTTTGCTCTATTTCTTTTGACCTGGAAACCAACGAAGGTTTCTACTTGGCCTAGGTTCTTACTTTTCCATCTCTTCATAATTATTTGTTTGACTTCTTCAACGAGCAATCGAGAGCCGGCGATGAACATATAATCAACAAATAAAAGAATATAGACTCTATCCCCTTTCTCCCCCATTGGTGATGATATGAACAGATTTGGGTCTGCATCTCCTTGCTTAAAACCCATCTCGTTAAAAAATTTCTTAACTTCAAGAAACCATTCTCTAGGTGATTGTTTAAGTCCATATAACGCCTTCCTGAGTTTGAGGTAGAAGTTATTCTCGATACCTTGTATCCATGGTGCTAGCAGATGAAAATACTCCGGTATTTTCATGTAGTTAGGTTCTTTGAGCGTGGGATTTAGAAATGCGGAGTCTACGTCAAGATGATCCAGCTCTAGATCGTGGAATGCTGCATAAGAGAAAATTGCCCTTAAAGTTGCGTATCAAATTACAGTGGCAAAGGTCTTAAAATAGTCGATTCCATGTTGTTGTTCATATCCTTTGCCTACAATTCTTGCCTTTCTTTGAGCAATCGAATTATCACTGTTGAATTTATTTCTCAACACCCAGCGAGACGAGATTAGTTTACGTCCATTTGTAGATTTATAGTTACCTTCAATAATTTCAAAAGTGTTGTTCTTTTCTAAGGAACGAAGCTCATCGAGTAATGATGCCTCCAATGCTAATTTATCTTCTAAAAGTGCCTGCTCCAAAGTAAGTGACTCAAATGGGATAGCTGGAATTCCAAGTGACGTTGATCCCTGGTTGTGCTCAATGTGACGAGCATTTACTAAAGCGGCGCTATGTCCGAATCCTTTACTATTTTTCTTGATTGAGTTTAACCCGGCTACTTTTCCTGAGCGAGTGACTATTTGAAGGTTAGGATCATAATCTATATTTTTGTTTGAGTCTTCCTTGACTGATTTATCAATTGATCTAAGTCTATGACTTTCTAGATCTTGACCCGAGTTCTCTCTGACTCTATTATTTATTGATCTAAGTCTGCGACTTTCTAGATCAGGGTCTGAGTCTGTGACTCTACATGTGTTATTAAAACTATTTGATCTAAGTCTTTGTTGACTTTCTAGATCTTGACCCGAGTCCCCTCTGACTCTATTATTTATTGATCTAAGTCTGTGACTTTCTAGATCTTGACCCGAGTCCCCTCTGACTCTATTATTTATTGATCTAAGTCTGTGACTTTCTAGATCAGGGTCTGAGTCTGTGACTCTACATGTATTATTAAGGATATTTGATCTAATCTTTGTTGACTTTCTAGATCTTGACCCGTACTTTCTTGGGTACTATGGTTAGGTCTGGCAGGCGTCTGATGACTTGTGAGCTTATCTCTCGGAAGGCTTGCTTGGATTTGGTAGTTTGAATGACTATGACTTTCACCTTGTCTAATTATTCCGGGGAATACATGTTCTTTGAACTGACAGTCGACTGTGCGTTTCTCTGTCCCTGTTTTCCTATTTAGTAAAATCCAAATTGAGTTGCTTTGAATGCCTATAAATATCCAATTAGTCTCTTTGTTTGGGGTGAATTTAGAAGGTGCAATTTTAGTTTCTTTGAAAGCCAATGGAAACGCTGCGCAACCAAATACACGAAGTTTCTGTAGAGAAATAGCTTTATCTATGAACGCCGAAATGGGTGTTATGTTTGAGCCAGGGCGTGTGTCTTCCGGTCCAAATGGTAACGCAGTAGTCGGAAGTCTATTTCGGATATACATTGCATGTTCGATGGCGTAGCACCAGTAAGACTTCCAATCTAATTGGGCATGAAAGATCATTGACTTTGCTAGTTGAATTAGGAATCCGATCGCTCGTTCGGCGACTCCATTTAACGAATGTTTGTAACTTGGGGAGGGTTGTACTTCAATTCCAAGCGATCTGCACCAATCTTTCCATGCTTGTCCAATTTCCCCTGTGCTGTTATCTGCTGTGAAGAATACTGCTCTCTCTCCAGAGATTAAATGCAAATGGGCCAATATTTCTTTGCTTGCTGGTAGACATTTTGCTGTGCTTTTATTCTTCAGTAGTCGTATCCATCCACATCTTGAGGCATCATCAATTATTATGAGGAAATAGTTATATCCCCGAACTGATGTTGGTAATTTGCCAGAAATATCGGCATGTAACCTGCGAGCTGGTCTGGATGTTCGATTATCGGTCTTTTTTGAAAATGTTTCCTTCATCTTGCCGGCTAGACACGCTTCGCATGCGTTCTCCCCCTTGCTGATGGCTTTAAGTTTTTGAGGCATATTTGGCAGTCGAGATATCGTTTTATAACTTACATGAGCTAGCCTAAAGTGCCATAGTTCTGCATCATTGGATGGAACCCGGGACATTTCATCGATGGATAGAGGTGATTGTGCAGTACTACCTGATTGGTGAGCTGATAGGGAATGTTGAATATGCGATTCAGATTTTCTTGGCTTGACAACTAGCTGGTATAAGTTGTCACATAGAGGAGCTTCGAATAGCACAATCCCTTTGGTTCTGGCAGTCGCTACACAGTCTTGGAACACAACACTTATATTGTCTCTATTGCGTGCGCCAACAGAGATTAACCTGATGTCCTTGAAAGCTGGAACATACCACACATCTTTTAGGGTAAGCTCCCCAATCTTGCAAGTTCCGTAACCATCGGATGGGCACGTACTGCCGTCAGCGGTTGACAGATACTTGGGCGATGACCATCGCTTTAATCCTGAGAAGTCTCCAAGTTTTCCACTGAAATGGCGTGTCGCCCCGGAGTCTATTTTCCAACTGGGTTTATTTATGTATGTAGACATGAGAGCGGTCTCTACAACCACAGCTGCATGCTCATCGGGACAGAGATAATCATCACGGTTATATTGATTTTCTGTTATTACATTTGCGTGGTCCCTGCTATTTGAATTTGACCTGGTCTCCAGATATTGGCTGCGTACCCTTTGATAGACAGAGCAATCTTTTTGCCAATGGCCAGACCTGAGACAAAACCCACAATTTCCACAACCAACATTATTATTACCATTAAAATTTAGCCCATGATTTCCATTTCCACTAACGCCTGAACTCCTGTCGCGGTTGTTCTGCAGGTTAGGACCTCTACCTCTGATCCTTCCTCGGAAATTAAATCTTCCCCTATTGGCACTCCCACGCCTTCTCCCACGAGGGTTGCCACGACCCCTGTTGCTGTGACCTCTGATATTATCACTGCTATGATTTTGGTTGCCTGCAATGTTGGCAGATTGTCTCGGCGTTGGCGATAGTGTCTCGGCCTCTCGAAGGATTTGAATCGCGCTGGGCAGATCGAGTTTGTTGTAGATGATGTGAAATCTGGCATTGTGCCAGTTATTTTTCTCAATGGGTAGATCCTGAATAGAGAGAAGAATCCTATCCAGAATTTCTAGTTCGGATATCTGCCGATCTGACCCTAAGAGAGTCTTTTGGATGGAGGCCAGTTCTGCGTAGTACTCTGTGATTTTCGTGGTTTCGGAGTTGAATTTGATAGTGTAAAATTTGGCTCGTATTGCCGTTGCGAAGATACCTTCTGAATTGGAATTGAGCTTGGCAACTTCTTTCCAAAGAGCAGTGGCATCACGAGCTGTTACAGACTTCCGAAGGTTTTCTGTACGAAGGACGGAGCTGACAGAGCTGGCGATTATGATAGTCGCTCTCTCGTTTCTTGCGATCCAATCGGTAATTCTGTCGTTGACGACCTTGTCTTCCTTGGAGGGAGCTTTTGGCTTTAGCTCTTCACCCGTCACTATTGCCCATACACCTGCAATCTCTAAAATATCCTTGATGCTTGCTTCAAATTGTGGGAAGTTAGTACCATCAAAAATCTTGATACTTCCCCAAGCTGTCCTGTTCTCACCGTTGTCGTTAACGATGAAGTTTGTTCCAATGGACGACATTTTGTTAAATCTTTGGTGAATTGACCGGGCTATAACCTGTCAAGTAATACAAAGAGTTAGGGACGAGAAGTAAGATAAATATATGGACAAAAAAAATGATGTAGATAAAATTATTGTATACATGTAAGAGATTATCTTGTGTTGTGTGTGCCAAGCCACACTAGACTACTCAGCAATTCCTGACAATGGCGTGATGTCGACATAGTCACGTGAGATACTCAAGGCCTGTGTAACCATGGTTACTTTGTTGTTTATCATGTGTCTGACTGTTACTGGGCAACCAAGTATTGTGAAAGTATAGAGGCCTGCCTGCCTGGTTGCTTGTTGTGTAATATATGTTTTTTGTATCTATTCATCCATCTATCGATTATCATATCGGTTCTCATCTATAAATTCTATAATTGAATGCAATCCTTCCATCACTGCAATCTCATGACCTTTTATACTAGCTCCAACGACGCGTTCGGTACCAGCCGACCGCAGAGCTAGTTAAACGACCTGGTAAAATGAGATATTCTGAGGCATGAGAGGTTGTCAACTGGGGCATGTCATCAGGAGGCATAATGTTTAGACGGAGGGATATTCCGTGGCTGAGCAAGTTTCTTAACGAGCAGAGGCGTTTTGGAACAGTTGCATAACGGCAACTAGGAGCAGTTGGCTGTAACCTCTGACAGAAGTCATGAGAAGGAGACCGGTTAGGGCTCTCGTGATGATGTATGTTAGGAAGGCGTTACCTTTGGGAAAGGGTATCGAGAACGTGAGGTTCCTCGGATCAGTATATTGTTATTTTATTGTCGTTAATCCTGGTGGTCAACAGTTATCATTTTTAGGACAGTAGAGCCGGTTATTATTATTATCATTTTATCTTTATACATTTCTCTGAGCTCTTTCGAAAAGAGCCATGTGGATCCCGGGGTTTCTGCAGCTAGGAGTTAGGGGCTAGGCATCGTTGATCTTTAATCTCGGGTAAATAGATTTATGAAAGGGTATTGCAAGAAGTAATACATGTATATAGGACTCGCTGGTAGTAGTAGTTTTGTTTATTCGTGCTATGTAGAGTCCAAGACCATTAAAACACTAGGGCTCCTTTCTGACCCAGGCCACACCTTTTACAGTGCTCCTATCCCGCTTTACCTCGAACCTAAGATCATTGATACATTGACCCATGACGGGTAGCCATTTAGCTCAGTAATTACCCGTAGAATTCAACCACCTTTTCTACGGAACCTTCTGCTCAAAAAAAATTGAAAAAGAGCAGCCATGGAAACCGGTTCGCGGGAAAAAGTCTCAAAAAACCTGCAACTCCAGCCAGGCGAGGCCTAGACACCAGAGTCACACGAGGTGCGTATCCCCATCTGTATCTCCCTAATATCCCATAGTCCAGATATCCTCCTTATACCGACACCACCAGCGCTCAGGTAGCGGTGCTCTTTCCTCTGGAGACAGTATAATGCCAGAATATCTGTAAACAGTGAGAATTCATCTTGGTAAAAAGGGCCAACTCAGTCTGATCCATCACCACCATAACGGGAGCTGGGTACGCACCGGAAACTCTTTTGGATGACTTTGCCTCCGTGACCAAGTAATGCGTGTTTCTGTTGGCTCTGAAGATAAACTCCAGGTTCGTAGGGGACACCACGTACAGGTAGAAACGCCGTCTTCGTCCCCCGGCATTGTGTAGAAATTTATAGAAGAACATAGAATATACCAGTGGAGTTTGGAACACCACTAGGAATGTATATAATCAGGCAGGTCTTCCTTCTGTAGAAAGCATCCAGTTCAATATACACTTATCTTGATCTATTTGGGAACTATCAACACCCTCCCTCGCCGTCACTGTCAATCTGTGTAATTGTTGCTAGTAACAGAATCATCCAACCTTTAACGGTACGTCCTTCAGACTTGTTCATAACCAATATTACAATTGGTTTGTCTCTGGCGTAGGAGTAAGACAAAGTGCAGGGCACTGGAGTCTTAGATGATATTTCTTTGTTTTCCTTTGTTCTTCTGTATTTTATCTGGCTTCGTTAGAGCCGGTCATGTCGGTAGTTAAGAGTCTATATACATAGAACTTAACGACCTGTGCCATGCCTCCTAGGTGCGGGGCTTGTGCCCGGTCACGTTAAAAACATCAAATCAAATCAATGCGGGCTGGAGCATCATTAAATCCAATCCGAAGAAGCCATTTTCACCAATCCGCCGTCTTCCACCTCTCGAAGTATCGAACTACAACCCCCGCCAATGACTGCGACGACCGGACTGTCACGATCTTCTGCGTTGCTTCGGCGCGCCTCCATCTACAGTCCCACGATGATACGAATACCCGACGGAGGAAGAAAGTCAGAGGGCACAGAGATGGAGAGGTTGTTATGGCTTTGGAAGGCCAGGTAATGGTGGGAATCTACGAGAAGGGGAGAGTCAAGAAATTTGGCAAGGAAAGGAGAAGACAGTTTTTTGGAAGGTGAATTTATGGAATTGCGATGGAATTTTTGACTTTTGCAGTGTTGTGTGTGCCAAGGCTTTTCAGTTCGGTTAAGTGCTGCCACCACTTTTAAAACTGGCTGCGCTTCCTTTTTGGAGGCGAGACATGCGGCTTCGGTCGTGGCGACGGTACTCGGCGCGAACTGGGGTACTGTTGGGAAATCTTTTTGTTGCGTGGACGTTCGCGGCTAAGAGGAAAGGGGAGATGCAGGGCGTCGAACCTTTGGCACTTTTGTGTCTTTAATTTTTTTTTTTTTAAGCAAATACTGTCTAGCAATAGTCAGGGAATTAGGTAGTTTAGAGTCACTAGGGATCGACTACCCGTATCACGCCTCTTGGGTGCAGGGCTTGTGCCTGACACGTCATGAATTCAATCAATCAATGCCTAAATTAAAACAGAGCCTAGCGCCCTTTCTAAAGCATGTAATATGATTAACTAATGCTTATATTATGACAAAACTAAACACGTTTATCCCAGCGCCATACTCCCAAAAACCGACAATAAATCGCAATCAACTCAACTCATCTAAGGTGTCAGGTTGCAAGCCTTGCATTGATTCTTTGTATGTTTGTACTGTCGCAGGTGTAAGAAGTGAGTAAATGATTATCCGGGGTTGAACTGAAAGCAATCTCCACTCCATAAACCGCAATCGACTCAAATCAAGACCTTCTAAGTTGCTAAAGTTAATTGTCGCCGAGTCGGTGTGAGCTAAGACCTAATAGTCTGTTATCGCTTCTGATGTTCACGTCTCCCTTTCATAGCCACTTCACAACCATGCAGTTGCTTCAAAAAGATGTTGTTACAGTCATGTTGCTCCACATGTGGCCTAAGCGCATTGGATCAGCAGCCTTGCCAATAAAGCACACTGCAAGCCTGTTACTGCCATCAGTATTACAGCAGAAGTGTACTGTTATCCGACCCTTCTCTTTATTTGTATCTCAGGTCTACGGTCTAGAAACGCCTCTATCGGGCACCATCTTTCAGTAGATGCCAGTTTCATCGCAGTTATAGTTATCTTGAGGAGGATCTTGCCTTGCCAGTTCTTGTACCTGTACAAGCTGCTCTCCGATAGCAGCTTGATCAATTCTTCCATCTTCATCAGGCCGAATCCATCATTTGATGTCATACTTCTTCTTAAATGCAGTAAGCCAGCCATTGCTAAATGGAGGCACCTCCATGCCTTGATAACATGCAAGAGGCTGCCAAAAACAAGCTGCCTGCCAGATTAACAGCTAACCAAAGATTGGAATATGTGGCTTTTGCTCTTGATGCTATTGGAATACCGCTTTGTCTAGCTCCGGCCACTTGAGTGGCTTCTCACGCTGTTGTGTAGGATGGAAAGACGGTTCTAATTCGTCCAGGTGGCTGTATCTTACACCGAGGCTCTCGGATATCGTGGGCTGGATGATTTTACGATGGAATTCGTCCTCAGACCACAATCTGGGCTATTGTTGACGAAGTCAAGGGCGTCGTTGAAAATGTCTACGAACGGCACGACTTTGTGAGACTGAAATTCCATGCTGTTTTAGCATTTCTATGTACCTGTATAACACGATAAACCTTCCCAGAATAGATAATTTTGAGAGGTTAGAGGCTGCCTGCAAAATTTATAAGATGGAGCTGATTTGATAGCATTATAGAGGATATAGGGTTGCGGAGGATAGCGTTATAGAGGTTTTACTGTAAAACTATATCTATTTCTCTCTTTTGTACTTTATGAAATAAATATAAATACGGAACTCAAAGTCACCTGCATCAGTAGTTACCAACTGCCGATACCGAATCTCCGATCTTCAAGAGTGCCGTCCCGACAATTCTAAACTAAAGGGAAAAATCTCCAGTGGGCACAAGTCTGTGCTTGTGTACATGATGCCTCCTTATAATTTGAAGCCACGCTGTTAATAACAAACTTCCTATCCTTGATCTTCAATGACCTAAAGATTACGTGTCAGATACCGCCTGTTTTACAACCCTGTAGAATCATGAATTGTGGAAGATTAGTCTCTTATTTAGGCCTACAGATTTGAAACAGGTGGTGTTGAGAACTAGGAGGATTAGTGTTTCCGTTTAACACAAAGATCAGCTCTGCCGGCTAAACAGTAGATCGAGACCGATGTGAACCTAACTACTAAAATTATCGGGGTGTCACATTTACTACTGTTAATGTCTGGCTTCTTGGTTGGGACAGGCGAGTAAGTAAGAGATCCGGTCAGATACCTGCTTTGATTTGCTCAGAACGTATGCCTACGCCCTTGCGCATGTAGGTAAATACCATTGGCAGAGCGCCAGACCAATCGTCAATGGGGGAGAACGCTTCAAAAGAGGGGCGGCGATTGATGACTCGCCGAGAGAGGTCTCGGAGAATGTAAGGCTCCTGGATAAGAACCACATCAATCTGATCAGAGTAGGCGTGAGAAAGGGCAATTTCATGAGCATTGCGACTCCAGCCGGTGTTTAGCGAGAGGATAGTTAAAGGATTTTGAGGGCTTTCTGTGTTGGGAAGTGCGGCACATTATAGCTGCATTTGGTCATCGCTCGGGATCCCTTCATTGGCTAGTGCTCCAAAAGGATTATTTAGACGCAGTCGTTTTGCTGCGCTACCAGTAGAAGGAGATACTGAACGGTCAGTTGCGGGATAAGTGCCACTACCCAGTACTTGAGGCAGGGTCTGTACCTCTCAGGTGGTTGCTAGACGTAGCATCATTCTTTAAATTTTGATTGACACATCCAGCTTCTGCTTGGGCCCGAAGGCGTGCCTCAGCGCAAATTTGCCGGATCGCGATTACTTGTGTCTTGGACTTGGGAATAGCCGAGTGTTTCAGGCGAATAATGCAGTTTGGAACATCTGTAGAGTGAGGGCCATGACAATAGATACAGCGTGGTAGGCAGACATGGTCTCCCGCAGCTGCGAATAAATTTCAGTGGAGCTAGTTGTGTTCCTCAGGATAACGAGCGATCCTAGTGGAGGATGGGGAGTTAGCATTCTGTTCATTGTCTTGAGAGAGCCTGATATCAACTGGTGTGGTGCCAACGGCTGCTTTTGGTGCGTCATAGACTGCCTCGAGGGACACAGGTTGAAGGCAGTATTGGAATTTGTCATTAATTGTGCCGAAATTTCGAGAGAAATTTTCGATTTTATATGATGTCTAGGGGAAGCTTTTTCGACGGGGGCATCTCCGAAGAGGCTCGTTGTGCTAATCTTTTATATGAGAACATCTGTGTTGTCTGTGTTTGGGCACAGAGCAAATCCGCAATTTTTGTGGGTAGAACATTATTTAGGGCATTTTTGTGATCCCCTAACGTAGCTATAATGCGTGCTAGCAAAGCGTAGCCCGTAGAGCACTATTAGAGGCTGGGCGTACAAAGAGTCCGTCATCTTTTCTTGTCTCAATGGATTTACTGGTAACTTGCTTCTTTGAGCCCTGATAATTTTGTTGCTTTGCCGTAGGGGAGGAAAGAGGAAAGCGCCTGGTGCGATTTGCTGCACTTGCATAGCTGGAGGTAGTAACAGGTTTAACATTGTAGAAAATCGTAAGGATTATAACCGTTAATTCAAAAGACTTTTTTTTATATCTAACTACGTTACATGTATATATAAATATTGAGCAGCCACTAGGAGAAACTAGGAAAAGTTAAGATACGAACAGCCCAAAAATAAATAATACGAGTATTTCGTAATGGTCGTATGCGATGTGAGATAGGACCTAACAACGGACGAACACATGCTAGCGAGGATATTGATCAGACATGGTGTTGAGCTCGATGGGAAAAATAGAAATGATGGTGGCGCTAGCGTTCTAGAACATCAAACTCTTCATTTTCCACCACTCCTCCTGACCGACGAGATCAGTTCACATCAAGTCCCATTGCGGTTGAAATCATTCTTCGCATAAAGGTTTCACCTTTGGATAGGATAGTGGCTTCGTCAGGATATCGGCCAACATCTCGTTGGAGCGAACATAATTCACATGAATTTCCCCCCTCTTGGCGCAGTCCCTGGAAAAATGGTAGGCAACATCGATATGTTTAGCTTTTTTCGAATTATTGCCTTGTACCAAAGAAATCGCACTTTGATCATCAGTTTTTATCAAGACCCCACTTCTACCAATCAATATTTTATCTAGATTTAGTTCTCCCAAAAACCTTGTCAACCAAATGGCCTATTTCGAAGCCTCAAAAAAGGCAATATACTCGGCTTCCATGGTAGAAGTCGCGACTGATTTCTGTCTTTTAGATTGCCACGATACAGGGCCTCCTCCAATCATCAGCACGTAGCTACTAACCGATCGACGAGTCAAGGTATTGGACGCGTAATCTGAATCAGAGTAACATTTGGCCATATTTTCTGGTGTAATTTGACGAGAGAATGGACCGAATTTATAGGTAACAGAAAAATTCTCGGAGCCTTTGAGGTACCTGTAGACCCTACATACAGCATTCCAATGACACTGAGTCGGCGACGAGTTAAACCTGCCTAACTGCGAAGTTGCGAAGGCAATGTTAGGTCTAGTGCTGTTCGAAGCGTAACCAAGACTTCCGACTGCACTTGCATAAGCAGACTCATCTGCCAAAGGCTCTCCATCCCGCATTGGTTGAATCGCATCATATCCCTCTAGTGGAGAGGTAAATGGTTTAGCATCCATAAGACCAAATGACCTAATCTTATCCTGTATATAGTGAGACTGTGAGATTGTTGATGTCCTGGTAGGTCGGTCTCGGGTGATCTTCCAGCCAATAACAGTATCAATTTTACCCAAGTCTTTTAACGGGAATCGACTGGATAATTGATTTTTGATAGATTGAACAACATGTGTCTTCGCACCACAAATCACTAGGTCGTCAACGTAGGCACCAATAACACATCGCTCGCGAGGAGAAATAAAAATGCAAGAGTCACTTTCAGATCTTTTAGAATCAAGGGAAGTAAGTTCAAGGCTCAGCTTATCATACCATGCTTTTCCAGATTGCTTCAGGCCATAGAGAGCCTTGTTAACCCTGACATATTTAGAATCGTTGAATCCCTCAGGCGACTTCATATAAATTTCTTCGGTAGTATCCCCCTCCAGGTACGCGGTCTTAACATCCACTTGGTCAATTTCCCAATCATTAAATGTAGCAGCGGCGAGAAGAATTCTTAAGGAATCCATGCGCAACGTAGGAGAGTAGGTTTCATAATAGTCAACTCCTAGGATTTGACCAAAACCTTGTGCAACAAGCCTGGCCTTAAATCTCCCGTCGGACTTAACTGTGAATACCCATCTTGATCCAATAGGATTCCTATCATGAGGCACGTGTATCACAGGTGTAAAGACATTCTTTTGCTTGAGTGACTGAAGCTCCTCATTTATAGCCCCTTGCCACTTATCTCTGTTAGGTCCATTTATTGCCTCTTTGCATGATTGAGAAATTTCAAAACTTCCTCCGACGTAAAGCGCATCGGATTTCGGCTGCCAAGCTGATCTAGGTAGGATCTGCCTTCGAGCGCGACTACTCCTCCTAACAATAGGCTGTTCTGAATATGATTCGGGTAAATTATTTTCTGGCCGTCACGCAATTTCTGCATTCATATCATCATAGGATTCTTGAAGTTGAGGTAGTGAGGCATCTGAAGAAGTTGGAGGAATAGGAGCTGGAGAGGCGTGAGTAGAAGGGCCCATCGAATTAGTGTCTATATCAGAGCTCGATTCGGAATCGCAACTGGATTCGGAGTCGAAAATATTAGAGGTGCGATCGTATGGGTTTTCAAGCAGTTCGGTTTGATCATCAAATTGTTCTGTAAATGATTTTTCCCAGTTCCAAAACTTGTCCTTAAAGAACCGAACATTAGCAGAAAATATTATTTTGTCCCGCCCCTTTTTCGAAGGAATACAAACTCGATATTGAGTTGTAGATTCGCAATAGCCTATAAATATACCTTTTTGTGACGTTGGCGACAATTTGTATCTTTGAGGATCCTTCTCATCGATAAGTGTATAACACAAACACCCCCAAACCTTAAGGTGAGAAATTGAAGGTAAAGTTCCATTCATATATTCGTATGATGTTTTCTTATCGTCGAGAGAAGGCAACCTATTGCGTAAGTACGATGCCGTTAAAATAGCGGCATCCCAAAACCGAAGTGGAAGACCAGCATGAAGAAGCATACATCTAGCCATCGTGACTAGGGTTCGGTTCATCCTTTCAGCGACACCATTCTGATGTTGGGTGTATGGTGCACTTATTTGCTGAACGATGCCACCAAATACAACTTTCTTATATTCAGTTCCTCCGTCAAAACGCATTGCTTTTATCCGACGATTGGCCAGAAGCCCCTTTTTCTCTTTATATAGACGAAATTTCTCTGGGACTTCTTGAGTACTTCGGAGAGGATAAATATCACAATACCGAGATGCGTCGTCAGTAAAGGATACGAAATAAAGACTGCCATAGAGACCCGTAGCACGACATTTTCTCCAAGTATCGGAATGAATCAGCTCAAGTAAATTTGATACTTTAGGCACAGGATTCCGATTGATCTTTTCGACATGTTTGCATGAATTGCAAACATCGCAACAAATCAGAGATATTTCGTCTATTCGGAAGCTAGGATTCTTGATTATAGGAATTTGTAGACGTGATGTAACAATTTTTCGAAGCATTGGGAGATCAATATGATCAAACCTCTGGTGAATAAGGTCTGTGGTATTCTTATCTGTTTTATGCGAGAGGAATGAAGTTTCTAACGATTGTGCATCAACGCTAGAATTAGAATTTGGTGACGTATTAAAAAGATAAAGGCCATCCCTGGACCGAGCCGTTGCAATGATGTGTCCTGAACGAGAGTAAACACCTAATCCTCGATCATTAGAGCTAATCTTAAAACCTACAGAAGTAAACTGAGACCCAGATATCAGATTCTTTGTACATGATGGTAAGTACCACACATTATTGACTTCAATAACTTTGCTCCTACCATTATTCTCGAAGTCAAATATTGTGAATTTTACGGCGCCAATACCAGAGACAGCCATTCGTTCGCTTGAAGCTGTCTGGGTAGTTTTCGATAATGGAGATATGGAAACAAATAGGGAGCGGTTGTTGAATATATGATATGATACACCAGTATCAAGGATAATATCTGTATGATTTGAATAACTCATGGATAGAGCGTGATCATAAACTGGCCAGACACCATCCGAAGCATAACCATTTGTGTTATCAAAGAGACTTTTGGAGGTCTTTTCACCCTTCTTTTTATTACGTTTCTCTTTCAACTTTCTCGCCTTCGCAGCTTTCTCTGGATTCTTTGCAGCCCATTTCGAACTATCTGGAGTATCTAACCAAATAAAGCAGGATTCCCGAGTATGATCTTTGCGTTTACAGTGAACGCAAGTCTTAACTTTATTTGTCGACGAAGGGGCATCAGATTTTCTATCCCCCTGAGCAAAAGCTATTATTTGATCAGGATGATTTCGCTTGTAGTTAATCTGATTAGTGCGCAAGGAATTGACAGCATCAAAAGAAGTGACTTTGTGATCGTTTCTTAACATAGTTGCAGTGCCGCTGTAATGACCGTCACGATAACCATCGAAATGATCTAGAATTCGATTCTTCATAGTTAGATCTGAAGGGCGCTGCGATCTATCAACTGAAGTAATTTTTGTCTGTCGCTTAATAAGTTCTTCAGCAAAGACGTCCACGTCGGTTCCTTCATCCATCGAGAATTTCCAAAAATCTTCGAGCATCGAGTTAATACTAAAGTAACAGTAAGGCGAGAAGTACTCCTGGATCGCGCTCCACATTTCTTTCGAAGTTTCCTTGTCTTCAATAAGATAAAATAATATTCCGGTAACAATTGAAACAATGCGACTTTGATGTTTCTATCTTGAGAATTTGATGAATTACTTAATTCTGCCTTTTTCGAATCATCAGCTATTGGCGTACTTGCTTCTGGTACCAAACCTCCTGTCACATATCTTTCAGCTTGAAGATTAGTAAGGACTTGTATAAAAAGTTTGCTTCATCTCATATAACTGGATTTGTTCAACTCAGGAGCACGCCTAAGAGATATTAGGATCTCGTGAGTAGACATGGTATCGAAAAATGTTAGAATGTAGAGCCAAAAAATTATGAGAATTAACAAATAGAAATCCAAACAAACTGAAATTCAAGTAGTAAAAGAAATTGCCTGAAAATAAATCCGAAGTATGACAACAAATGGTAAGGTAGCCATTTTATAAAGACTTCGGCAGATATTCAGTAAAACGTTGGTCTCATAATCTGTACAGAATCGTAAGGATTATAACCGTTAATTCAAAAGACTTTTTTTTATATCTAACTACGATACGTGTATATATAAATATTGAGCAGCCACTAGGAGAAACTAGGAAAAGTTAAGATACGAACAGCCCAAAAATAAATAATACGAGTATTTCGTAATGGTCGTATGCGATGTGAGATAGGACCTAACAACGGACGAACACATGCTAGCGAGGATATTGATCAGACATGGTGTTGAGCTCGACGGGAAAAATAGAAATGATGGTGGCGCTAGCGTTCTAGAACATCAAACTCTTCATTTTCCAACAAATGGACATAGGGATAGACGATCTGGGTTTTCGAAGAGTGCCTGCCTGAGCGTAGGCATTGGAATGCTTAGGTACTACAAGCGCCAGCTCTGATGCACACTATTGTAGAGCGCGAGCTTGTTTGGCGGGCAGAATTCTTTGTGAAATACTGGCGCATTGTTGGTCCAGGAGTATGGCTAGCGAGCTGAAGAGAGCCTCGCCTTCTCTGGCTCGATTGGCTACAAGCTGAGCGTTTTCAGAGAGCGACAGTTGGATAAACCCCATAGGTCTCTGGAAGGGTTGACAATCGACATAGTCTAAGACTTCGGGTGAGTTTGTAGTTGCGGGAGCATCGAGGTTCGCGGCAAATGGGTCGGTTGAAGGAATGACAACTTCTATAGTTGCCGAAAAGTGGTTACCATTGGGAATGACCACCATGCGATGGTAATCGATTAGAGAGATGATAGGTTCTTGATCAATTAGCAATTGTTGGGTGAAATAATGATGCTGATGTGCCGCGAAGTAGCGCACACTACACTCAGATACCTTATGTTGTAGCTGTAGACTGAAAGCCATTTGATCTTTAAAATAAATTCCAATGTTTTCTTTTTCAGATCAAGTATTCAAGTATTGATTTGAATTCAATTGCCCTATTGTGGCGCCTATGGTGGTCCAAGCATGTGTCTACCGTACTTTTAATTTGCACAGGAGTAAATCCTTTCGGTCAAACCCCCCATAAACCTACGATATGAATTTCTATCAGGCTGGATTTTTCCTTCAGACAGTGCGTTTGCACTGATCTGCGCAATGCTGATACCTTCGCTCCAAGCACCTTCTCTCTTTCCTCTCCAGCACCCATCTCTTCACTTTCCCGGCCAAACGGAACTGCTCTAACCATCCCTATTCTAGGATTCACTGCGTTACTCTGCTTAGATCTTCTGGGTTGTTAATCATGGCCTCGAAAGACCGAGTCTTGGCTTTCCTTCACAAATCTCCCTTTCCTTTGAACCTCAGTGGGCAAGCCATCACCTCGTGCTTGGCGTTTTCCGAAGGATATCCACATTGGCAACTTGGATCAACTCCATAAACTTTTCTTCGGTACAGATAAGATTGAACCCGATATTTTGGCTTTTTGTCTATAGGGCAATACTGCTTTGCGACCTTTAGGTGTCGGTGTAAATGAAATGGCGTTCTCGAGAATTTCATCTTTTGTCTGCCTGTTTTCTTGTCAGTGTAGATGTTGGCGGCGTTCCAGGCTTCAGGGACGGAAATATTCACGTCTATTATCATATCAAAATTACTAAATTCATTTGCTGTAGAACTGATTTCAAAGAATTAATTGTATTAGAGTAAAAATTGATTGTGCCTTAGTCGTGTAGAATTTTTGGTCAATGTTGGCGCTCGAGCTAGGGGCGTCTGAATGGGTCATGAATCTCTGAAATTGCGAACTAGCCTATCGCAGACGCCACTGCTCAGAGAGTTCATTCAAGCGCACATCTAGAAGCGTTAGCATTTGATACGGAAGCGCAGTCGTCTTAATAATTTCAATCTATTCTTTATCCCAGAGGCCTAAGTCGTAGCTCTACTCAGTTTCCTATAAATTAGCCGTCGGAAAACCTAGCCTACAAGTGTGATTGCCAAAATGAGGCCTAGCACAAAGCTTGCGGCTAAAGGCTTTCTCAGTCGAAGTTTTGATGAGTTCAAGAGGTTATCTAGTTTTAGTATGTCTTACATTTTATGTATTCGAGTTAATTTGAGTACTGATAGATCAAACAGTGTTAAATGCTGAAGGTGTACGCTCACCAACTAAGCCCTATGTTCTAGCTTCTTTCCGTAACCCTGAATTTATCCAAGATTGCAAGAAGATGTCGGACAAAGATATTGGCGGGTTTTCAAATGTAGAATTAGATTGGGCACCTCCTAATACAAGCTCGAGTCAAACTTCTAATATGCACGGTCACGCAATATTCCACGGCAATATATCAACTCGTCTTCCAATAAATAACCCTGAAGTTCAACGTACAGGCTATGCAGCGTGGCGCACTAAGGATAGAGGCTACACAATATTTGGGAAATCATTATGGGACGTAGATGCCTATGCTTTCCTAGCTCTGAGAATTAAGAGTGATGGTAGAAAATACTTTGTCAACTTACAAACAGAGAGTATCATACCTACAGATATACACCAGCATAGGCTATATGCTAAGAGACCAGGAGAATGGGAAACTGTTCTGATTCGGTGGAGCGAATTTGTGAGAACTAATCACGGCTTAGTAGTTGAGCCTCAAAGGGAAATCCTTAAACAGTCATTAAGAACCATTGGAATCGGACTCACAGATAGAATACCGGGAAAGTTTGAACTTCACATAGAGAGCATGTGGGCCACAAATGATATTGACAGCGATAACACCGAGAGGAATGTGGGTCATGTAAAGCAAGATGTACCAAAAACGAAAGATTCAACGAATATAAAATGGAACGAAGGCAACGAAACTCAAATTACAAATCACGTGTCTTCACATTAGCATTTAAAGCTCAGTATCCAAGAGTTTTATTGATGAGTGAGTCATATATTGAACTCAGGGGCTTAGATCTCGTAGTACGCCACCTGGCTAATCTTCAAAGATGAGTTTGGATAACTTGAGCAAAAATAATAGCCTAGATCAACGGTTATTGACCTAAATTCCGCAAGACCATTAACTCTTCTTCCGAACGTATCGATGAGACATTAAGATAGCATTAGGATCTCTAGAAATTTGTCTAAGAGGATATGCACTGATGATGATGATGTTTAAGTCATCAAAACTTTTAGAATCAAGTTTCTCTACGCTACCTTTAATGTTACCTTGCAATAGTAGTCGGATGGCTGACCAGCATTACACTGATGCTCAACTACATGCTGCTACAATTTTGCTGGGGTCAAAAGATTTTTTGAGATATCAACCTCGAAAAGAGAAACTGGCCCCAGGATACCAGGCAATATGGCTCTCCATCAGTACCTCCAAATAACTGTTACATATGCAAAACTGTGGAGTAGGTAGGAAGCGTCGATTATATTCCGCTTACAACCTGTCGACTCTTCTTCTCGTATTTGCACCTTTAGTGTGATTCGTGATCAACGAGTCCCGAGAAACTGATGTTGAGACTTTTATAATCAATATCGAGAAAATAAGGATGTAGAGATTTACCAGCAAATGCGATCGATTGAACGGATACTGAGTTTAAGTATTATCCACTAATTATCCTGTCGTGACTAAGTTGCCAGTTCTGAATTCTCGTTGACTGAACCTGATCTCCAATGTAGAAGGGGGTCTAATGCTCTCGCTCAGATCAGGCATTCGACAATTGCAAATGGTTTTGCACCTTTACTGTATACGATTGTAACGGCTGATAAGCCGATATATCCCTGTAGCCTATCATGGTCATCATAAGCGCTTGATATAACCCCTGCAGCCCTGTTCGCTTATGTTGGTTTCCGTCTAGCGATTAGCAGGGGCGGATGCTCAGACTTGGCCTAACAGGAAACCCAGGAACTAGTTTATTAATAATGTTTCAGTACTATGCTTCATGGGTAGATTAGGCACAGTGAGTCTAAAACAGGGGTTTTAGTGGGTCTGTTAGTCCTAATTAAGAAAGGCGTGCCCGGCTTTAACGAAATGGCAAGGATAATTTGTATGGTGATTTTACCATACGGTTGATTTTGAACATTTTGATAATCTAACCACAAAATCTACAAATATGGCGGAAAGAATCTAGATACTAATACTTAGTTGGGCCTCCGTCGGCATCGATTACGGCCTGACATCTGTCATGTATGCTTTCGATGAGATCTGTGAGTTCTTGTGTACAAACAGAATCCCACGCCTCCTTCACGATCGCACGAATTTGATCTGACGACCGCCGCCTGCCCCCATTCAAATCCGGATACTTGTACTCGATCTTATCTTTCATGATTTTCCAGACGTGTTCCATGAGGTTGAGGTCGGGCGAATAAGGGGGCCAACCAATAGGAGTGATTTACCTCTCCTCGAACTCTTCCATCGTCCTCGCGGCAACGTGGGGAGGAGCGTTGTCCTGCATGACAGAAAGCCCGGGTCTAAATCTAGTCATACCGTCTGAAAGAGGTACTATCCTCTCAGAATAGCTTGAGGAAGTGATATTCCCCCTATCCTTCTCCCAAAACTGAGAGTGTCCTTTTTCAGACCCCGCAAAGGAAGCCCAAAACATCCAACCAATCTTCTTCTTGATTGTCTCAACAATACAATCAATGTCATGTTACTCCCCTGGCTTGATATAGTTTTTTGTTTTGGTGAGTTATCCAAGCTGGACAGTACGATACTAACTTTTCTGATAACCCAGCGTCTCGAATGATGGCCATCTGTTGCCCAAGTCTCATCTGACCAAAGGATGGACATCCACTGCTCAAGGGTCCAATCGATGCTGGCTTCTCCCCATTCTCTTCGCTTCCTTCTAATCTCAGGAGATGTAGTAGGCTTATTCAACGCTGTGTAGCGCTTAAAACCCCTTTTCTCAAGTTCACTCTTTATCACTCTCTCACTCACGCCCAAGTGCTTGAACGGTCCATTTGCAAGTTCAAAGTAGGTCATTTGTCGGTTTTCAGGAGATTCTTTGATAAATTCCTCAATCCTATCGACATCTTCGGATGAAAGCGATGGACTTTGGCCACGAGCTTTCTTGGGCGTCACTGATCCGCGGCGAAGAGAGTAACCAACTTGCTTTCGCGAAATGTTGAGTTGAGCTGCAATTTTTGATTGATTTATGCCAGCGTCGTAAAGCACTTTAATCTATGCTATTTAACATTTCTGTATCATTCTCTTGCCTAAATATTCACCTTCATGCACTGATCTCTGCTTAAAGGTTTGGATGAGGGAGTGCAAGGGGGTATTTGAGGTTGATCCAACTATTTTAAAGACAACTCAGCCAACTGAATCGTCAGGCTACATGTTAACATGCCTCTAATTTTACTAACAAAAAATCTGTGTATGATAGGCGAAATAAATATGGAGCTTTCAAGATCAAAATTAATGAAAATGTGATAATGATGGTTTTCGCAAAGTCGATATTGAGTCGAGCTATGTAGAGGTTATCGTTGTTGATAATAGAGCAGTTTGTTAAAACGTAAGCGATTAGGCTTCTAATTAATATCACCTAGGGGGGGAACGAAGACGGCGTTTCTACCTGTACGTAGTGTCCCCTACGAACCTGGAGTTTATCTTCAGAGCCAACAGAAACACGCATTACTTGGTCACGGAGGAAAAGTTGCCCAAACGAGTTTCCGGGGCGTACCCAGCTCCCGTTATGGTGGTGATGGATCAGACTGAGTTGGCCCTTTTTACCAAGATGAATTCTCACTGTTTACAGATATTCTGGCATTATACTGTCTCCAGAGGAAAGAGCACCGCTACCTGAGCGCTGGTGGTGTCGGTATAAGGAGGATATCTGGACTATGGGATATTAGGGAGATACAGATGGGGATACACACCTCGTGTGACTCTGGTGTCTAGGCCTCGCCTGGCTGGAGTTGCAGGTTTTTTGAGACTTTTTCCCGCGAACCGGTTTCCATGGCTGCTCTTTTTCAATTTTTTTTGAGCAGAAAGTTCCGTAGAAAAGGTGGTTGAATTCTACGGGTAATTACTGAGCTAAATGGCTACCCGTCATGGGTCAATGTATCAATGATCTTAGGTTCGAGGTAAAAGGGGATAGGAGCACTGTAAAAGGTGTGGCCTGGGTCAGAGAGTAGCCTTATTGTTATAATAGTCTCTGACTCTACATAGCATGAATAAACACAACTACAAAAACAACCATGACGTTTGTGCAACCCTGCGATATGGGCAAGTTAGTGACAAAATCTATCGTAAGTTAGCTTCCGACACGGTCCGGGATCGGCAAGGATCTAAGGAACCCCGATTTTACTTCGCGCCGCACCGCTGTTCTTCCGCAAACATCACAATTTCGAATGAAGCGCCTGACCGAATCCCTCACCTTCGGCCAGAACCGGCGCCGTAACAGTAGCCCAACCATCGTGTCTTTCCCCGGATGCCCAGTAAGATTACTATTGTGTGTCTTCTGCATAATCGCGGTCCGCAGGGGCTTATAATCTGGCACCTAGACTCGGTTCTCTCTCCCTCTAAGAATGCTGTCTGCAGCCACCGTGCATTCTGTAATATTTGCCGTCAACTTTAGCGATAAATCGGGAGGGAAGCTTCTTTCGCCAGATTTTACTGCGTCTCGTGCTCGCCGCCAATCTCCGTCCGCCAGAACTCCCTGCTGTCAAAGTGTTGCATTTCAGCGTCGTCAAATAATAAAGTGCAAGCGGCTGAGTCCTGTGCTAACGTTGAATTATCTTTAGTAATCTGATTATTCAGACCATCGAGGAAGAATGAGCTCAGCTTTTATTACTTTATCTCTCTTGGGTAAGGAGATTCTCTAGGTAGAAGCTGCATAACACGCCCACTATTCCTTTCGTCGTCAATACCAACTGGTTTATCTTAGTCCCGACGTAGTAAAGCATCTGGCCGTTCACACGCGCTCCCAGGTCGCCACTCAAGCTTAAAGTTAAATTTATGCGAGACATTATTATAACGCACTTGTCGCTCGTTCAAAAGGCGTTTTGTTGAAAAGTAGCTCAGATTTTTGTGGTCTGTCAAGATCGTGAATGGTTTTGTAATAGAGAGGAGCTCTGGCTGCCACTCTTGTAGACATGCAACGATAGCATGCATCTCTTTATCGTGTATTGGGTAGTTGACTTCTGCACTGCTAAGACGTTTAGAAAAATAAGCAACTGGTCGAAGCATACTCTGATGATCCTTTTGTGTTAAACAACATCCTAAAGCATAACTAGAACAGTCTGCTCCAAGATTGTCTCCCGGTCTGGATCCCACTGTGCCAAGACTGGCTCGGTAGCAAAAATTGTCTTCAATCTGTTGATCGCATAGTCTTCCTCAGTACCCCATATCCATGCAGAATCCTTTTTTGTCAGGTTCGTCAAAGGTGCCGCAATGTCTGAGAACCCTTCAATAAAGCAACGGTAGAAGTTCGCAAATCCTAGAAAAGATCGAACCCCTTTAACTGACGTCGGTGCTTGCCATTCTAAGATCGTCTTCACCTTTGCAGGTTCAGCTGTGACTCCCTGACCAGCCTTCACAATGAAACCGAGGTACTTCACCTCTTCACATAAGAAGTTACACTGATCGAGATCTAGATACAGTCCGGCTTTGTCGAGTTTATTCAAGATAATGCGAACAGTCTTCCAGTGACTTCCCTCGTCGCCATCCGTATAAGCCAGTACATCATCAGAATATGCCGTCGAATCAATATCTAAGTGTTCCCGTAGCTGCTCATTTATGTATCGCTGAAATGTAGCAGGCGCGTTAGCAAGACCAAATGGTGTTACCAGCCATTCAAAGAACCCCAGCCTTCAACAAAATGCCGTCATCCATTCGTCTCCTTCCCGAATGCGTACTCGGTGAAATGCCGATTTAACATCCAGCTTTGTGAAAAAACTTGCTTTGGATAATTGTCTCAATGTTTCTTTGAACAAGGACAGCGGGTATCTGTCAGGGATTGTAATCGCGTTTAATCCACGATAGTCGACACAAAATCTTAACCCGCCGCTTGGCTTCCTAGCAAAAAAAACTAGAGCTGCTGCCGGCGATCCGCCCGTCCAAATCCATCCTTTTCAAGAAGTTCTGTCAGTGTTTTGCGTAAGACTAAAAGCTCTTCCCTGGACATTCCTCAAAGGGGACCTCAGGGAGGCTGATGGGGCCTCCCATCTTTTTGCTGTAAGTTTATAGCGTGATCTAGTTGTTCTCGTGATGGTGGTAATTTATCCGCGCCACTATCATCAGCAAAAAGATGAGCAAAATCTTTTATCTCATCAGGAAGGCGTGAGCGTACTTCATTCACTGTTAGCTGGGGCTTAATACGTAATGCTATACTAAGATCTTCTATAGATGCCCTGCAAACTGTAACTGAATTCTTCGTTGATGCCACAACGTTGACTGAGGTAAGTTCAGGTTGATCTCCTATTTCGAATTCATCTATCCATCGCTTAGTGTTGAAAACTTGACCTTCTTCTCACGTAGGTCTAAACGTTCATCTCTCGCATGGATCACAGCATCTTCATCTCCCAATCATTTTTTCCCCAAAATCAGCTTATGCGTGCTGTTTGGTATTATGTAAAGCCAAAGTTTTGGCGTGACGTATCCATCTAAATCAAGCGAGATGTGGGTGATTGAATCTACGGTTGGTTTCTCTGTCGACTTTTCAGCGGTTTCTAAACGCGCGAGGGATAATGGGATAACGCGACAGCTTAAATTTCAAAGCAAAAGCATCGTCAATGATACCAGAGCACAAACATCCATTATCTACCAAAGCCTGTACCATTATGGAATCTTTGATCAAAGCATTGACTAAAAAAGGACCTGTATTCATATTTGCTTCATCATTTACAACTGTCTTTGGCTCTTGAGTGCGATTTTGCTCAGGAGCATTTAGTTTTCCGACGAGCTTCTTTCAACAGGCAGGACTCTACCTGTGGTTGCTGACTCACACAATGAAAGATCTATCGGTGGTAATGCCGCTGCATTCACCTGAGGCCTTCAGTTTGGGTTGACGGCTGGAAGGAGTGGACATCTGCTTGTCCCGCAGCCTTTTCGTTCACAACGATAGCATCGGCTCTCCTTCCTTAGCAAAGCAATTTGATCTCTTGACTTCCACTTTATTCGAAGAGGCTGTCCATCTGGTCCCCTTGCTACGTTTGCCATGTTAACACCACCCATAATAGTATTCCCACCAGAATCCAGCTGTCCAACTTGTCCGTGATTATTTCCCGAAGCTTCCCTTCTTGTCTGTCTACCGCGGTTGTTGCTTCAAAAGTTCTGGTTCCTTGGCTCCATATTCTTTGGCGTATCGTTAGTGCTAACAAGGAAGGGCGTAAGACCTTGCAGGTAGTCTACTTGGTGAGAGACTTTGTTAATGATCCTGATGTACTCAGTGAAGTCATCTTCGGGTAAGAGGTGGTTCCCGGCCAGCGCTTGCAGTAGTCTTCAATTCAACGCCCTCTGGATAATCGTTATTTTGTCTTCATCTGGCCATGTATCACCCTGAGCTTCCGTCAACTTGTTGGCCCAGATTGGGTAGAAAGACGTCCATCGTTGCTTTTCCCCCATTTCTAGGTCATGGAGCTCGTTTGCCGCACGCTTAACTCTTGTAGGACCGTTATTAGCTCGATCTAGAAATTCGATGAATTCCTCCGGTCGGTCCTCCTTGCTCAACCCCCCCCCCCCATTTCGAAAAATCCCACCGATTTGTTACGGGCTGTACCCTCGAGCGACTGGTAAATCATCATACTCAAACGTATTCCAGTCAACCTTG
Source organism: Podosphaera xanthii (assembly GCA_028751805.1). NCBI lineage: Eukaryota > Fungi > Ascomycota > Leotiomycetes > Helotiales > Erysiphaceae > Podosphaera > Podosphaera xanthii. The sequence goes on from JAPWIX010000022.1 coordinate 396,459, forward strand.
AGAGCATTTAAAACAAACTTCCTCTATTCTGGACAACTTGCCTGGTTGCCGTTAAAGCTGGGGAATTTTGTTGGCTTAATACCCTGTGTGATCTGGCGCGCTGGGTTTTTGATAATGACTACCTTCCCTGGATCTGAATTTCCCCGGTGTTCATGTACCTCAAGCCCAGCGAGTCTTTCATTAACTTGTGATAACTGCCGGTGAAATTAGTCCATTTCGTTTACAAATGATCTTTTCGTCTTTTCGTTTGAATTAGATGAAGACGGCATTGTTTCTGTCGCTACCTCCTCGCTGTCCACAGCTTCAAGTTCCTCCCTGCTTCTAAGCTGCTCGTAAATGTTGTAGGATCCAAAGACAGCTAGACCAGTCGCCTTGATATCGGTGTTCCTACCACGTGAACTGGTTACGCTTTCTTTCTTGGAGATTAACAGCGATTGTATCCGATTTGATATGTCCTCAATATTCATAGATGACCCTAAAAAATTAAAAGAAAGGTGAGTCTTATCAAAATCCTTCGGCGTTTGAATGGATGCTACACCAGATGATGTATTAATAGGAGATAGAGCGTGGGGGTACTTGACGTAAAACGTAGAACCAGCTGCGTAGGACGTAGGAACATGAAAGGACGTAGGCTGTAAAGACTTCATAACGTATAGTGGGACAAGAGTATATAGGACGTCGTGACGTATAACAGTAAGGCGTAAGAAGAGACGTAGACGTTAGCAGAAACGTAAGATTTAGGTGGTAGTTAATTATATGTCACAGTTTACTACTTAACGCTCGAGCTGTAGAGTGATGAAAGATAATATATAATTAACTAAAGAGAGGAAAATCCCATTAAGGGATGATGGTTACTATTATACATCTCAGCTTACTCTCTGTTACTTGCCAGGATTCAATACAATTCATCCTGAAACTCCCCTAATCAGACGTGGGATGGTTTCAGTGCACTGAGCTTTGTCTCTAGGATGAAATCAAAGATTGCCTCCACCAATTCTGCGCACTTTGAGTCTCAAGTATTTTTGGTTTCGCCTCCACTCCAGCGCCTGCGCTTACCTGCGTAGGCCACAGGAATTACCAGCTTCCGAGCTGTCACATTGCAGAAGAAAATATCAATATTGTTATCATTTGCCAGTGCTAGAGCAATGTTGTGTGCAGTGGGAAATCTTCCCACGTTTACTTGAATGATTCGGAGAGTAGATTTTCTAATTATGCTTGTCCTAGTCATGTTTGTGACGAAGGGGAGACACTTTCCGAACTAGCTGAGCTAGCTAAAGTCACTTTGTTTTCCACATTTTTATTTTAAGCTTTCACGTATTCCCTCCCTCCAGCAGCGCGTATATTTTGGAGTTGTAGCCCGGTGGGTCGAATAAAAACTCCATTTGACCGGCGAGGACGAGCTGGACAAGATATATCTGTAGAGGTGTGGGGCCCTCGACAGTTTAGACACCTTGTTGGCTCTTGACAGAGACCTTCATGGGCATCTGCTCCACATAGATGACACTTGAATGAGCAAGCACACGTCCGTGATGAATGGAATCCATGGCATTCTTCACATGTAATTGGACTCTGCTTTGGTCTAATTCTTTGTACCGAAACTGCTCCTCCATAAACTCTGAGCCTTGATGGGAATTTGCTAACCTTGTTTTCGGGTACACAAATTCGTACAAAGTCATTTACCTTGTCCTGAAGTGAGCGTCGAGTCCATCCGGTATGTCGAATGGGCATATATCTCTAATAACTCCTAGCTCCTCCAAGAGTGAGCCATCCATAGGGTCAATGAAGCCATCTAGGCCCCTTACTTTCTTCGTGTGAAGGCATGAACGTCGGGAAGAACTCCGACTATGGTGCAAACAATAATATGATTTGAATCTATGAAGGGAAAATCTACGTTGCGACAAGGCGTTAACTTATACAGTAGAGCCCTCTCTTAGCTAATAGTGGGTCCCGGTATAATTACTGAAGTGATTCATAGAAATTTTACCTTTTATATTTGCAGTACTTACCCCTGCACGTAAAATGACCTGTAAGGGTAAGTGTTGCAAATATAAAAGTCCAAGTTACAATGAATATTTTCAACACATATACCGGGACCCACTATCGAGTTAGAGAGGGACGACTGTAGGTTGAATTCCATGTGCCATGAGATAATCTCTTGCGGGAGGTGCTTTGTGTGCTGGCGCATTGTCGTGCATAAATAAATATGCACGACCTGTCTCTTGCCGTCTGTTTCTGTGCCAGTTCACAACAAGGGAAGGATGTGTTGGCGATAGCCTTCTGAGGTCATCTTGCCCCAGTCGGCTTCCCAGAAAACACAAGGGCCTCTCTCGATTCCGGCGAAACTACCCCAAAACATCCAAGAATTATTCTTACGGCATCGATCAACGACATACGTATTATCATAAGCCTCTCCTTTCTTCTCAGACTGTGAGTAATCAAAAAACTTTTGGATCTATATAGGAATTGCTTACCTTTCTAGTCACATAGCTCAGCATAATAGGTCCGTCATTAATCCAAGTTTCGTCGCTCCAAAGTACTGCGACCACTCTTGATCTTGCCATTGAAGGCGTTGTTCTGCCCATACTCTCCGTGCCATCATGTGATTCTCTGATAACGGCGGAGACCTTCTCGGAAGGCATCGAGGGTACCCTCTTCCCTTGAGTGCACTACGGATTGTACTTTCTCCGGCAGCCCATGAGGGGAAATGAACTGACAGTTCTAGTTAAGAACATTGTCGTGTCTCGCGAGAACTGCAGATTAGTTCTTCCAACTGATCGATTTGGTTAGGAGAAAGTTTAGGAGAGCGTCCAGTCCTTAATTTAGGAGATGCACGACCAGATTGAACAGTGTTCTTGACTTGTGAATATGTTTCTCTTAACTGAGTCGCAATTTCTTTGTACGTGAATCCCGTCCGATACAGTGCAAGTATCTGGGGAAAATCAGTTCGTATAAGTGCCTAGTTCAGTACCAGAATTTTACACCTACCTCAAGTCTTTAATCTCGACTGAGATATGAAGCACGAGTTTGACTTTGTAAAGTAGCTTGAGTATTCATGATTAGAGGATAGTATTTCTAATAAAGTAGATTCTCGGGAGGCTTGTGCTAAATTGCAAATGGCGTTGGATAACTTTATCTTTTTCTAATATCTGTAAGATGGTTTAATTAACAATGCTGCAGCCGTAGATTTTTACGAACAAATATTAATAGTGGCTTTTCCGATGAAATGAAATCGGTGTGAAAGATTAGATGATATGATCGCGACTAACCTAGAAAATTGTATAGCATGGTTAGGATATATCCACATACATATACAATATTCATTGGGTTTTCCACATCAATCCGGCAGGCTCACGAACGAGCAAGTTAGCAATTCACTCGCGCCATTATGACAAATCTCCCCCTTCCCTACCCCCTCCACCCCTAAATACCTCCGCCTTTCGAGGAGAAGGGTCGTTGACAGATATGCTACTGTCAACAACCTCAGCCGCTGACACCAGGAACCGTGAGGCAACACTCATGTTTCAAAATATTGCAAGCGTCTTAGATGAGGCGATCTGTGAGAATGTTGCACTACCGCAACATCTAAATAAACCTTTTCGCGAATTCGTGGTTGACCTAAACGCAGTGGCCCGGCGACACTTCGAAAGTCACGTCAGAGGCTCTCCTCGTCCTCCTAAACCGTACTCGTCCACTCAGGCGGCATCTACATTGGTCCAGCCAACCGGCCGAGCGACTGGTAATAACCATTCAATTTCCAGAGTACCACAATCAACCTCTTTTGCCAGCGTTGCTGCTGCTCCCGCTCCCGCTCCTGCACAGAATCAACGCAGTCGTTCTCGGGCACCGCAAAGACAACCCGCATCGCGAACACCAGCTGTTCCACTGAAAGCTACCAATCCCATCTTAAGGAAAGCCCAACCGGCTAAGGCCCAGGAAGATAACCGACTTCTTGTTAGTGTTGCTGAGGGCCACCCAGCACTACGCATGTCACCGTACGCAGTCATGCAGCAGATCAACAATTATCTTACCGAAAAGTTGGTCAGCGAGGTTCAACCTACCAAGACTGGTTTCGCGATTTGCCCGGCCTCGGCTGCTGCCCAGGAAAGTTTGAACAGTAAAATTGACGCAATCCAAGAGTTCCTGTCGTCGCAAGGACAGTGCATAGTGGAAAAGCCAGATAACCATACGGCCTTTCGTCTTTCCGGGGTTCCTCGATCATATGCCGGATACGATGGTTCAAATATTGTAATGGAAACGATAGATGCTGCTGTTGTTGCAGAGGCTTTGGCAGATCTAACAAAGGTCGCACCTATCAATGTCCTGGAATCCCGCGGCTCAAGCTACTCAGAGTATAGCCCTACCAAAAGTTGGATAGTTCTCTATCCTAAGGGTTCCAACCTATCTAGAAGTCTCCCGCTCTTCGGAGTTCGTGTTTCTGCGAAGCTTCTACCACAACGGACAAGAGTTCCCCAGTGCGGAAGATGCTTTGGCTGGCATAACGAACGATCATGCGCTCGATTCCCTCGTTGCAGGATCTGCTCTTCGACTCATCATGTCGAGAAAGGACACATCTCCTGCAACCCCGCAGTAGCTCACGAATGCCCTCCGAAATGTGCGAACTGTCACGGGCCTCATCCAGCGGACTCCTTGGAATGCTTATTACGGCCTAGAAAGGACAACACCTTCCCCTCAAAGCAAGAAACAGCCGCAATAAGGCAAGCCGCTGCTGCTGCAAGGCTTCGTCTCAAGGCCACGCACTGCGGGATTTTGCAGATACAGTCAACAACTCCTACAGTTTCCCAAACCCCCTCCACACAAATTCCTAACAATGTCAATAGAACTCCAACTCTGCAGCCAGTAACTGGACTAGGGAGCTATGCAATTCTGGCAGAAAATAGCCATCAGAGCAACTCAGTAGAAATGAATGAGTAATACAAACCAGCCGATAAGCATCCTCTCAGTGAACGTCGGCCGCTCATCAGCCGCCCAACAGATAGCTCTACAAACTGCTCACACTTCTCGCACCGATTTCCTGCTGATCCAAGAACCTTACATCTCCAAGAATATCGAACGGAAGATCACGTGCAGACATCCCTCCTACGAATGCTACGCTCCAGTTGATGACTGGTCTACGCGTCCTCGAGTCCTAACGTACTCGAGAAAGAACAACAACCTTAATCACTATCAAGAACGTCCCGATATCGCAATAGAACAGGGACTAAGTGACATTTTATTTCTTTCCGTCAGAGCGCCCAATAATCCTCGTTTGCTCATAATTAACGTTTATAACGCCCCTCCTGGAGTCATTAACTCAGGCTCGGATGTATCCTGCCTCCTTTCTTCTCCTAACATTCATCTCTCAGCAAATACAATATTAGCAGGGGATTTCAACCTACACCACCCAACGTGGCATCCCTCTTATCATGGCTCACCCTCTCCACAATCGGAAGCCTTCAACCACTGGCTCGAATGTAGAGATCTTACACTCATTTCAGAGATAGATGTGCCGACCCACAACTGTGGAAACGTCCTTGACCTCGTTTTCGGGTCTAGCCAGCTAGTAGCGAGAGGCACCCTTGCATCAGTACAGCAGGACCTAGATGTGACATCAGACCATCTCCCGCTCTTAGTCACAGCGTATTGCGGACCACGTGGTAGTATGCCTAAGACCAGCATCCGTTTTGCCACTATCGATAAAGAAAAATTTCAGATATCCCTCCTCGCCCAGCTAGCCGATATTTCTCCTTTGCCTGACAAATCCTGCGCTAGCCTTGACCAGCGAGCTCAACAGATCATTGAAATTCTCCATCACTCCTATTCAGAATCCGCTAAACGATCTTTGCCCCATGGCAGAGGACAACCCTGGTGGAACCAGAGCTGCCAGGAGGCGAGGAAGAAATACCGCGAGAAAATCCGGGAAGGCTCTGCCTCTCGAGCCGACAGGAAAGAATTTCGAAAGGTCACTAGGAAGGCAAAGATCTCCTTTTTTCAGAAGAAAATCGACGAAGCTGCTAACGGAAGAGATGTTTTTGAAATAGCAAAGTGGCATAAGTCAAAAGGTACCTTTCGCACTCCTCCTCTAAAAGACCCACTCAACCCTGAGGCTCCCCCGGCCGAATCCATCGAAGATAAAAGAAATGTACTAGCGCGTAATCTCTTGAGCAACCAGTCCGAGGTAGAGGACATTCCTACGACAACCCCCACTGTAGCAACTACTTCCCTTCCCTTTCTTCCCCTGACTTCAGACGAAGTTTCTCAGTCCATCCTCGGGGCTGGAAACACTACACCCGGAAAAGACGAGATTCCTACCGGGATCCTCCGCCTGGCCTGGCCCTATATATCAGTCCTGGTACAAAGTCTCTATCAGGCATGCCTTGACACAGGCCGCCATCCAAAATGCTTCCGCACCGCCATCGTAGCTATGATAGGAAAACCAAACAAAACAGATATGGCATCACCTCGATCATACAGACCCATTGCACCCCTCTCCGTACTTGGGAAAGGTCTTGAAAGGCTCGTAGCGAAAAGGATGTCATGGATAGCAATACAGTACAAAATACTCGCCCGCCAGCAATTTGGAGCATTGCCCAAACGTTCAAGTGTAGATTTAACCACCTGTCTCACTCATGATGTTGAGACAGCGCTAGCTAGGGGGCTGACCGCTACCATGGCTACGCTCGATATTAAAGGGGCATTCGACGCTGTACTCCCGGGTCGGCTCGTCAGACGAATGAGAGAGCAAGGTTGGCCAGTGCAGCTCTGCAACTGGATAGCATCATTTGCTACAGATCGTAAAGTCTGCATACGCCTGGATGGTATAATCGGCGAACCTATCGCGATTAACTGTGGGCTCCCTCAAGGCTCACCAGTCTCACCTATTCTTTTCATGCTCTATATTGCCCCCCTGTTCAGACTTTCTGCTCTGAAGAAAGCTTTTGGATATGCCGACGATGTCGCGGTTCTAGAAACTTCGCCTTCATTAGAAGGGAATTCTAGTAAGTTGGGACTGGCCATTAATCAGGCACTATCCTGGGGCTCAACAGAAGGCATCACCTTTGATGCTCAAAAGTCCGGACTCCTACATTTTTCCCGCAAACACAAAGATAGGAATTTGCGACCACCTGTGCTAACAAACAGCTTCACTATCACAGAAGATCCTCAGATACCATACCTCAAATGGCTCGGAGTACATTTTGATAGAAAGCTTTCCTTCAAATTTCATGCACAAATACAAGCAGCAAAAGCCCTCAAAGTTGCAAATGCACTGCGCTGCCTAGGGAATACGGTCAGAGGGGCCTCGCCACGTCTTTCAAGACAGGCAGCTTTTGCGTGTGTCTTACCTATCGCCCACTTCGGAGCTGAAACTTGGTGGCCAGGCAAATCCCGAACCATTAGTGGAAGAGTAATCTGCAACAGGGTCGGCTCTCATCTTGGAAAGTTGGGGAAAGTTTACACTGCCACTGCAAGAGCAATCCTCCCAGTCTACCGGACAACTCCAATTGCAGCCCTACTAAGGGAGACGGGGCTTAATTCCGCGGAGGTTGCACTTGATGACATATCCAGGAGAGCCGCCATACGTACTCGTAGACTAGACCCTCGACGCCCTCTATTCACACGAGGACAGAAGTCACTCAATGGCATTGCTTTGACGCGATTTGCCCGCACATGCGGAAATATTCCTGCCTCCGAAAATAACAACCCCCTGCTCAACCCTCCATGGGAGATAGTAGAATCCAGGCAGAATTCTCTGGCCCGTATTTGCGGACCTACGGGAACTAAGGAATTTCATGCGAATATGTTTCGAACCTTCCTCAGCACCCTCCCGAAAAGTGACATTCAGGTCTACTCGGACGGCTCAAAACTACCCGATGGCAACGCAGGCGGTGGATATGTTATATATCAATTCGGAATCTAAGTTTGCGCGAAATCTTTCCCTTTTGGAAAACATAAGGAGTCATATGATGCAGAAATACGCGCAGCACACCAAGGGATTCATGCAGCCGTAGCCCTTCCTTCAGCCCGATTTTCTAACAATTTGTGGATTTTTATAGATAATGAAGAAGTCGCTAGGAAGATCTTAACAAACACCCCCACCACCTCTTCTCAGCAAGCATTTCTAGAGGCTCTGGAAGCGCCAAAGATCTGGAAAACACGAGCACGACTTTCCCACACCTCCGAGGGCCAAATAAATGTACGTTGGGTGCCGAGTCACGCCGGTATCGAAGGCAATGAACTTGCAGATCTTGAAGCAAAGAAGGGCGCTGCAATACCCTACTTGAACCCTCCTGAGTACTCTTCCTCCGCCCTGGGGAAGTGGAATGGGGAACAGATCAAGCTAGCTAGAGACAATTGGTGGCAAACATCACGCCCGCCTACGTACACACAACTCGAGATCAGAAACGCGCCTAGTTTCCCCAAAGAACTCCTTCTAAGCCGCAAAGACTTGGGTCGGGTGGTCGCAGCCAGGACGGGCCATGGAGACTTCGCCGCATATCACACCCGCTTTAAACATGAAGATGCTAAACTGAACTGCCTCTGCGGATCGCTGAAAACCCCTACACACTTTTTCTTCTGCCGAATTCTCCGTCGCCGTGACGGCCGCCCTGCAGGGCCTATCAATACGCTGATCCCACATTTACTAGGCACACCAGAGGGGGCCATAATCATGAGTAAATGGCTGGACCAGTCTCGGTTTTTCGAGGAAATATGCCTCCAATGAGGTTAACCTTACTTTCTTTTTGTTTTTTCAAGATCGGGGGCTCTAGGAAGAGTGGAAGAGCGGGCGAGTGGGACCGACTGATCGCCGGTTAAGAGCATGAGGAGGGCTCAAAATCATATTACGTTATGTAAAGTTTTCTTCTGCGCGCAGTTTCATACAACGCGGCACAGCAATGTAATTTAGACTGGGATAAAAGTCAGAAATTCTAGGGCTTCGGCCCTAGCGTCCTATGCCCTAGCCGGGATGGGTAGCCACATGTAAAGTTGACCAAGGGCTACCACTTAGACGGTAAATAGAATCATCATCATCTTTTTGATTCTGAATCCGTCGAGCGGTGAACGAAAATTAAATTACTAATTAAATAGAGTTTGATATTCGCGTCACCATAGCGATAGACTTAATCACGTCTAGTAACATTAAGTGCAAATTATAATAAACAATCGCGTCCTCGCATTCCACTTCACCCTCACACAACACTTAAAACACAAGCACTTCAGGCCGTTTCATTTTCCACAGTCCCTCACTTTTAGAGGCTTTACCAAGTAATCCTCCAATACCAATTCTTCTTCTAACTGTTACGAAGTATGTTATCGATTTGAGCGTAACCGACGTCTAGTTGTAAAACTAATATTGGCAGAATTACGTCGTTGAAATGGAATCCACCCCGATCACAGCTCTTTTCGCTCCTCCACCCGGATCTTACTTTTTTTTCAAGAATTGTACGACGCGGCTCAAAGTCACGCTAGGTCCGCAGGATACGCCATCACCACCAGCAATTCCGAAAAGAGAAAAGGGCGAAGAATGAAACTTCTAGCCTGTAAGAAAAGTGGTACTTTTCATAGCGAAGTCGATGAGCCATGCAGGAAACGATGTAGACCAACGCAGATAACTAACTTTCCTTTCAAATTTAAGGCCAGAGAGAGGACCGACGGCACATGGGACGTCTGTTTCCTGCAGGCCGCAAATGAGGACACCAACTCAGAAAGTCTCACTGATAACCATGGGCCCTCCGATCCATCAGCATTTCCAGAGCAACGCCGCCTCAACAACGACGAGATCACAATAGTCCGCAGTAATTTCAACATGGGTATACCAGCTAGTAGGACTGTCGCCACTTTGAAGAACAGCAACCCTTGCTCTGAGCTAAATCATCGTGATATCTACAACCTAAATGCGCAGATATCACGCGCAAGTCGGCTCGGAAGATCTCCCCCCGAGGGTTTTATCAATTACCTCACACATAAAAAGACAAATGGAACTATCTCTTTCGAGTATGATCAGGATATCAACGTTCACATAAACTACCTCTTCATAGCAGATGTTCGGTCTGTTAAGCTACCCAACCAAAGTCCGGATGTCTTACTCATGGACTGTACTTATAAGACAAATAAATTTGGCATGCCCTTGCTGGATATCCTTGGTGTTGACAACTTAAACCAGTCTTTCACTGTTGGGTATTGCTTCTTGGATCGCGAGAATGAGACAAATTACGACACAGCGATGACTCACCTACTTTCTTTGTACCAGCACGACCGATGAACCTCGGTGATAGGTACGGATTCTGAATTAGCCCTGATGAACGCAATTGACCCTCACTTTCTAGCTCCGCAAACTACTCGAATAATCTGCTTTTGGCACATTTGCAAGAACCTGATGGTCAATTGCAAGGCAAGGTTCCAATCTGAAGATCGGTGGGAAGAGTTCGAAAGGTTCTTTTCAGACATCGTACACTCAACGACTCTTGAAGAATACTTGGGTGGGATCGAGGAGTTCCAAGCTGAATTCCACTAAAATGAAGGCTTGCCGCACGAATTACAGCCAAATTCTCTACCTGAAGATACTGAAATTAGTACCTTTTTCAGTCTCGAGCAAGACGCCGTCAAGTATGTGCTTCAACAATGGTTTCAGCCCCATCACCGCAACATCGTGCATTCTTGGACAAATCAATTCTTCAACAGGAACACAACGACAACTTCGAGACTTGACGGTGCACATGCCGTGCTGAAGAGATGGATTGGATCGCCCTCCAAAAATCTATCATCTTTATGGATCTCGATTTCATTAGCACTGTCGAATCAGATCAATGAAATAAAGATCAGACGTGCAAGAGCACTCAATGGGCTACCCGCAGGTATCTCAGGTGAATTCTTCTATGGAGTTCTGGGCAGAATTTCTCACTTTGCCCTGTACGAGGTTTGTATGAAGCTCAAGTATGCCCGGAACGAAGAACAGAGAGCTCGCGATGGTCTTAGTACTATATGTACGTGTACCTTCAACAAGTCAATGGTTATGCCCTGCTGGCACATCATTCAGGAAATGATGTCTCAAAATCGAGGCATTTCAACCGCAATCTTTCAACTTTGACAATTCTAACTAAATATACACACTTAGGCCTACGAATTAATGATTTTCATCCGCACTGGCACTTTTTTCGTCCGCAGGCTGGATTTGAACAGCAGATCCCCGATCCTCCTATTCTCGATCCTGTCATTAGGCGTCGGCGCCGTAATGCTGAGGCTGAACGCAGAGCTCATAACAGGGCGCATGATAGGCAGCGGGTCGCGCAAACTAGCCGTGTCCTGTCTCAACACAAGACTACGCAAACAGTTTTACGACATTGCACAGCTTGTGTTGAGCTCGGACACGATAGAACAAGATGTCAAGGATGCAGGACAACTGGCCATACTCGTAGTAATTGTCCTAATACCTAAGGATATACCTTTCATCAAATTAAAACGTTAGAAGCGAAATTATTTTGTGTACTTAAATCAAACTTTGACTAGGAATTAATTTTAATTGATACTAAACACACAAATAGCTCAAATGTGCAGCATATTTACCAAGTTAATAGAGAATATGATTTAATTCCATATAAATGAAAATTAGCTCACAATGTCTTGAAACCTTAGATATAATAAAATGGCTGTAAATTTTTGAGGTTTTTTTAACAAAAATACTTACTATAAAGATTCACAACCCAAATATGCTTGAGTCACGTGACCGTGGAAACTGAGACAAACAAGAATGCGATCAACAGTCAAGAGAAAATGGTTAAAAGCTAATTACTAATCTACTGTCTGAGGGACACTGATTAAATACATGCCTCTATGGTCCCTTGTTACCCCAACGAGTACTTGAGAAGACTTGAGAAGCTTCTAGTACCTTCGTTACTATCCGCACGTATGTGACCACGCTAAGCTCTATATCCCTGTTTCTGATCTGCATCTCGCCTACGAACTATATCCTGGTAAAGCAGGGCTTAATCTGCTTACACTTACAAATAATTATGCACGGTTGTAATTGTACGGGCGTTTAGTATTTATTTATAGTTTATAATTAGACAATTCTTTCGTAAATGTTGTGGGGCTAATCGATAAATCTATATTTCCAGCCAGAATAGGGTTTTCAAGGGAGGGGAGAGTTTGTATCACAACTACTCTGATACTACGGTATTAATCGTGTATAGGCGCTAAAATTCGACTTTTACAGGGTATATAGGCTTTTACTAACTTGAATTAGCATGACGATAAGTAGATCTCCCCACCTAAACTTTAAATTTGTATGGCAAAAATTTCACGAAATAATCGTTGGTTTTGCTTTTTTGGTCCATTATAGCCCTCTATTCACTTTTTAATTCATTAATACATTTCATAAATAAATTATACTTCTATCTAGCTAATAATTTACATATCCGCCTTCAGCTTCGTAAACAGCTCTGATTCTTCGGGGCATCGAATCTATCAGTTTCTCCAAGTCATCCCCATTAAACCCCAGATCCCACGCCTCGTTCACTATTTGACGAAGATGCCCTTGACTCCGCTGCCCCCCTTGATCCAACGCTGGATAAAGACGCTCCATGTACGCTTTCATATAACTCCACAAAGTTTCTATCGGATTTAAATCAGGAGAATATGGCGGCCACTCCATTAGAGAAATATTCCTCCTTTCAAACTCACGCATAGTTTGCCTCGACTTGTGAGGAGGGGCGTTGTCCTGCATCACATCTAGTCCTGGTTCCCGAAAGACCGCACTCTCTATGAGAGGCACTATCCTCTCGCAGTAACTGGCCGCAGTGATATGGCCCCACTCCTTCTCCCAAATCAGGCAAGGCCCCTTCTGTCGTCCAAAGAAAGATCCCCAGGACATCCACCCAACTCTCCTCCGCGTCTTGGCTAGGACACAGGTATCTTCGTACTCTTCCCCAATCTTTGACTTAAACTAAGCTCAAGGGAACTCTAAATCTTAGGAGCCTTTAAGGGACTACTGACTTTTCTTGTGACCCAACAATCACTTTGCCTACCATTCATAGCCCAAGTCTCGTCGGACCAGAGGACTCTCATCCAATGTTCCTTCCGCCAGTGGAGATGTATTCTGGCAAACTCATATCTCTTCAGTTTGTTGACTGAAGAGATAGGAGGTTTTAATCGTGCAATCCTGCGTGCATATCCCCTCTTTGCCAGTTCACGTCGGATCACATTCTCGCTCACACCAAAGTGCTGAAATATAAAATGTGCAAGTTGGAAAAATGACATCCGACGATTTTCCGATGATAAACAGACGAAAAATTCTATTTCATCGACCTGGGAACTACTTAGAATAGGTGGCCTACCACTGGAGTACTGAGGCTCGGTATTTTCAACGCTCATGGTGTATTGTACCTGTCGCCATGTAATCCCAAGGCGTTGAGAGATTTTGACGTAACTGTGTCCCTCACTGGCCAAGGTTCTAACCTGCACATGTTACTCTCTTAACCTTATCAATTTGTAGATTTCAGACTTACTTGAATACGTTGAGTTTGTGTTAGGCGTTTTGCATAAGTAGGAGATGCTGATGATGGAGAAGGTTGTTGAGGTGAATCCATCTTTGCGGCAATCTAGTACAGTAAATTAAAATCTTCTAAAGTAGTTGACTTAAGGTTCAGATGCACTCACATGAAGTAAAAATTAGATAGATGAATGAAATAAAAGTATGCCGTTGAGCAAAATAATAGTAAATAGCTGACAATGATTTAAACGAAACGACCTCAGGTGTGCGCGAGTGAAGAAAGGTGTAGGCATGAAGGTGGGCGTTGGACTTCATATACAGATGCATATCTCTTATGCCTTAGGCCATAAGATTTTAAAATTTGAAGCTAACAAGGATACTGTGGATCTATCGTGAGGTAACCTGGAATATCACCACTTTATCTCCACTTTATCCCCGCTTTAACCCCTGTACCCTATAAGAAGCGGATCAACGAACAATACCCTATCATGAGAGTAGTTAAATGCCCAAACGAGACTAGCGCGTTTGAGTTATTTCGAAGCTGATACCGGAGGGCAGAGTGTAGGATGAAACAGAGTGTAACAAGAAGTAGATATGAGTCTCGGTCAGGTACCGGTAAACAATGGGGGGGCTTAGAGTAGGTTGCATAGAACTGACCAGAGACGGGCCATGAAACGGCAAAGGGTCAGCAGAAGTCTGGAGCCTGGCAGACGCTCATGGAAGAACTATATATTGGGAACTGGTATCTCAGAGTTGAGGACATCGCGTGTTGACCTGAGGGTCCAGTTTTGTTATTCAGTTACCGTCAGTTTAGTAAGGTCATATCATTATCTTTAGGGCCTAGAGTGCCTAGTCAATTTTATATCTTATTCCCTCAATGATTTATCTCAACTCACAAAGTTTGTATCAACTGTCGGATAATAGTTAATCCGATATAAAGGAACTAAAAAAGAAATGTTATGCGTCATGCAGGGACCACCGACTTCAACCCCAAAATAGTCTCAAGCGGATTAACTGTTCCGACATTTATTTAATTTTTTACATTTAAAATTTGAACTGGTTACCTCCGCATGTTATATTTTATTCGGAGATAATTGTTGCAAATATTGATGGTAAAACTTCAGTATATACAGTTGTCCCTCTCTAATTCGAAAGTGGGTCCCGGTATAAGTGTTGAAAATATTCACCGTAACTTGGACTTTTATATTTGCAACACTTACCCTTACTGGTCATTTAGCATGCAGGGGTGAGTATTGCAAACGTAAATGGTTGAATTTCAATGAATATTTTCAACACTTATACCGGGACCCACTATCGAGTTAGAGAGGGACGACTATATTAGCAATTATAACTTCGGGATCAACTTTACTTGTAACGAGGATTGCCTGTGTTCTAGAATCTACAAATAGTGTGTGTTACAGGTTAGATGCCTGAGGTACTAAATAGCTGAAGGGGGGTATGGCTGGTAAGAAGAGTGCTGATCCTGACCTTCACTAGCGTGGCAAGGGCTGGGTTTTCTCAAAAGTCTATCTGGTGCAATAATGTACTCCGGCTCAGGGATTAAGAGTATATCCTTGTAAGCGCTGATCTTATGGCCTACCCCTATAGATTTTGGAACAAATTACGCTGACATAATATTTCAGGCCGGTCATGTAAGTTAGTGCTCCAAGCCTCGTCCTCGGCTGAATTACAGTACAATCTCGCTATAAAAATGTGGGGTAGAATTTAACCAAGGCTCCCGATTGGCCAATTTGATAGAATCCTCCAATCGGGAGCCTTGGTTAAGTTTTACCCCACATTGTTATAGCGAGATTGTACTGTACAGTAGAGCTCCTCTTAGCTAATAGTGGGTCCCGGTATAAATGTTGAAAAGATTCACTGTAACTTGGACTTTTATATTTGCAACACTTACCCTTATAGATCATTATGCGTGCAGGGGTAAGTATTGCAAATATAAACGGTAAAATTTCTATGAATCTCTTCAGTAATTATACCGGGACCCACTACTAGCTAGGAAGGGTTCTACTGTATCAGGTTTCAGGTTGCTCGTGAAGTAACCACTTGCACTTCATTATCACTATTCCACCCCGCTTCAGTTAACACAATCAGATTTTTTGTCGTCTACGCACAGCCACTAGATAATAATTTTACCAAATTTACACAAGCAGGTTGTAATCTTAACTACTCCCCGTTTACTGATAATCTTCACAGTATGAATCATCAAACCATAAATGCTCTATCAAAGCCTTAAAGATCCCGTAATTTGACGCAAGATCAGAAGCTACAAGCCAGTATCGCTTAAACTTTAGGTGAAAAAACGATTCCCAAAGTTACTGATTCTCACATTATAACAAGCCGGTAACAATTCAAAATATATAAAATAGTTTTCTGGAACGACGTTTGCACAAGTCAAATATACCATACGTAGCGGCCATATCAGTCCTAGAAATAGCTAAGGCGCTTTTCCAAGACTCAATTCTGCGCAAGTAGATGATCTCGAAGATTTTGTTTGTTCTTCTCGTCAGCCAAGACAAATGTCATAACTCGAGCTCGCCTCGAACTTTCCCTACTGGAATGTGGATGAAAAAGTCGACAAGAGATTTCTAACCAAGAGGAGATATTTAGGCTGCCTTCCAGATACAAGCCCCCACTACCGGAGGAAACAGGCGTATCCGTATGGCATGTGCTGAGGCTTATTTTCATTTAACTCAAGAAGACTGGTCGCTCATCCTTTGTAGCGATCAAACTTGGATCAATGATGCGAAGATTTTATCCCAACACATCACCTGGAAGAGCAGCCTATTAAATTTACTGTTTTACACATAAAGACTGACAATATCTAAGATAGGTGAGGAATATGACAATATATGTGTGACAGAAAAGCAAGGGGCAAATAATTTGTGGATGTTTTGGGGCTCCTTTTCTGGATCGCTAAAAGGGGACCATCTAATCTGGGAAAGAAAATGGGGAAAGTTAATAGCCGAAAGCTACACCGAGCACACACTCCCCCGAGTTGTGCACTGAGTTAGGAGAAATCCTGGACCTGATGGTCGCTCTATCGGATTCATGCAAGATAACGCACCACCACACAAAGCCACCCTTTCAATAGCATATCTCGGATCTAACGAAATTGGACTGATCTCTTGGCCGGCTTTCTCTCCGGATCTAAATCCGATAGAGGCTGTATGGAGTATGATGAAATCATATACACAGGCCCGATATCCTGAGCTTTTGTGAAGGGAGACAGCGTAGTCGGCTACAGGTTTGTAAGATTGTTAAGGAGGCTTGGGAGTCTACAACGCCGGATCAGCTTCGAACCCTGATTACGAGCATGCCAGCGAGATGTCAGGCAGTCATAGACCCCAATGGTAGTCCAATAGGTTATTAGTCTTTGAATTTGTGATTCTACAACAAATGCTTGTATTCGTATTCGTAAAATAAAAGATTAATTAAAAATTTAATTGCCTTCAAACCATCAGAAATTTCCTATTCAGTGCTAGTACAGAAATATCAGAAGAAATTGCAAGGGTATCAAAGCTAGGAAGCCAAGACTTTCCCTCACCAAAACTCCAAGTATTGGAAGGTTAGCAGTAAGATTCATTACCCAATGCGTCCGAGAAACCATTGATTTGACGCTAAGGTGTACCACAAAATAACCTGTCTGTATAAAGATCATCAAAAGAGCCCTACCTATAAGACATGGATATAAAGTTTATGGTTGAGCCGGAGTAAATCTTCACTAGAGGGCATCATGTTGAGAAAGTGCTGGTAATAAAAAGGGGGATCTAGGATGAACAGGAATACCAACATAAAGGGCTAGGCACATAACCATGGATCCTTAGATTTAATACATTCTTGATTTAATTGAATGATTAATTATCAAACCGTCCCTAAGACATAGAGCCACAGCCGACCCCAAAATCTGGGGAGCAGCCCATTTTATTACAGACAAACTAACTGGTAGGAAAAGGGTGTCGCGGGATCAATTGATAGTGGTAAACACCAGAGCAAGTCCAAATATAAAATCAGTTAATTATTAAAATCTACTGAAGGAAACTCTGATGTTTACTTTCCTACTGTTAAGTACTACATCTGGACCCGTATTAACAAGGGGAAAATTGTATCAATCACCATCCTCACATTACCCGCCATCAGTACCAGCCACATAATCATTAGCCACATAATAATCAGCCACATAAAGAACCAGCCTCGCGAGATATAGTGACAATCAACAAGCTACTGGCGCAGCCAGTACCAACTCCACGGATTCATCCCGTAACAAAGGGTAAGTCTTAGAGGCACACCATGCGCGATACATAAAAACCTCAAAAGGGCCCAAAGTAGTTTAGCCATGCAGATAAGAAGCGAGCATATCAGGCTGAACGCTTATCTGTACAGAAGAAAAGTCCCTGGAGTAGAATCACCTATGTGCCAATGTGGATATCCGTCTCAAAATGCCAAGCACATGGTCATGGTGTGTCTTCAATGGGGAAGGGTGTAAAGGTCGTTACTATGGACGATAATTGAACCCTTGGACGTGGACTTTGGCTGATGACTCTGACTGTAGACGTTGGCTATGGACTGAGGGCGTGGACTGTGAAATCGATGGACAAGACAATGACGATGACAATAACTATGAATCAAGATAAGATTATATTTAAACAATGATTAGATAACAAGACTCAGGTCTGAAGAGCCTCTAGATACAAAGGCAAGGCCACTCATTATACAAGTATAACTCCATCTCTACAAGGGCCATCTGGCCGACGACCAGGCCATCTTAGAAATACATAGAATATTAGAGAATGCTATAGAAGCCCAATCGAGCATTGCAAGAGAGAGAATAGTGTGGAAACCTATAGAGCCTTAACCCAAAATCCCTAGTGTTTAGAAAGATGTACAGAAGTTTCTAGAAGTATGGAATCGTCAAGTGACAACACGTGAATCCGTTACTACTCACGTGACAGCAGTAGGTAGATTAGCCGCTGATCCTGACAAAGGGGAAGAGGGGAGGTGCTGAGAAAGGCCAGAGATAGGTCTTTTGAGGCAATGATGAAAAGTCTAGAAGATGTTGCCAGAATCACGTAGTGGATTTTAACCGAAGGATGGATAGAACAGTTTCGGCTCACTAGAGAAGTCGGGGCAATGGTAGACGAAAGGGCCTGAGCGAGAGATAGGACGAATTCCACGTTGGACGGTACAGAGAGAACGCACTTTCTAAAGGTGAGTTTAAAATACTACTGAGTTAAACTGTATAGATTAGGGGGTTTTCACCGAAAGGTTTCTTCTTGTGTAGGTAAGAAAGTCATAGTCACCTGCATGGACCCATGGGGTGCCTTACCGGGTTAATTGAAATCGATATTAGATTATGAATCTTGTAGGGTCGTCTGGAAGTGGAAATGGTAAAGTATTTGGTTGTGATAACGTGTATATTATCGAGTAAAACTTAACACTACAGAACGGGCCACGGGCTCCTTTTAACTATCCCAAGCTGGCCTGTACAAAATAGCTTACAATAACAAATAATAATACAGGGTATATCAAAAAGACGTTCATCCAACTCCTTTCTCTCAACCCTGTTGGGGGACGAAGACGGCGTTTCTACCTGTACGTGGTGTCCCCTACGAACCTTGAGTTTATCTTCAGAGCCAA
This sequence comes from Podosphaera xanthii, assembly GCA_028751805.1. Lineage (NCBI taxonomy): Eukaryota > Fungi > Ascomycota > Leotiomycetes > Helotiales > Erysiphaceae > Podosphaera > Podosphaera xanthii. Next base: position 415,594 of record JAPWIX010000022.1, read on the forward strand.
CAGAAACACGCATTACTTGGTCACGGAGGAAAAGTCATCCAAACGAGTTTCCGGGGCGTACCCAGCTCCCGTTATGGTGGTGATGGATCAGACTAAGTTGGCCCTTTTTACCAAGATGAATTCTCACTGTTTACAGATATTCTGGCATTATACTGTCTCTCGAGGAAAGAGCACCGCTACCTGAACGCTGGTGGTGTCGGTATAAGGAGGATATCTGGACTATGGGATATTAGGGAGATACAGATGGGGATATGCACCTCGTGTGGCTCTGGTGTCTAGGCCTCGCCTGGCTGGAGTTGCAGGTTTTTTGAGACTTTTTCCCGTGTACCGGTTTCCATGGCTGCTCTTTTTCAATTTTTTTGAGCAGAAGGTTCCGTAGAAAAGGTGGTTGAATTCTACGGGTAATTACTGAGCTAAATGGCTACCCGTCATGGGTCAATGTATCAATGATCTTAGGTTCGAGGTAAAAGGGGATAGGAGCACTGTAAAAGGTGTGGCCTGGGTCAGAGAGGAGCCCTAGTGTTATAATAGTCTTGGACTCTACATAGCACGAATAAACAAAACTACTACTACTTCTCAACCCTGTTGAGGTTATTTTTTTTTTTTTCCCTTAAGGTCCTGGGCTATAGCCCTCTCCCCATAGGGCGTAGGACCGGTGGAGCCGGCGGGGATCATACAGATTGTATGCCCAACTCGTTCGCACCGAATGAACCAACTATATAAATCTAGCTGGTTAATTACAAAGAAATACATATATACATAAATAAAATAAGGAAATGAAAAGCACTCCTGTACCCCATACCCCAACTCCTGAAAAAAAATATATATATATATATATATATATATAATTATTACATTTGTGTTGAGATGATATACTGTCACTTCTCGCCCCAGTTTCCATCTTGTCGTGCTATTGAGCAGACTTTATCATTCATCACGATCCTTGCTCAGAGCTGAGGATGGGCCGCCCGTTAGTCTTCCAAAACAGCCTGTTTCTCGTGCGAAATTGGTGAAGTTAGTATGACTCTTGGGTCCAAGTAACTTTTTGACCAAGAGGCCATGCGGTGTATGTCTAGTAAATTTCCGTGCTAGATATCTATGATTTTGGCATCTAATAAAATGAGTTGGGTTTGTTTCTTTCCCACAGGCACACTCTAAATTGGCATCCTCATGATGGAACCGACGATGGTATTCCGCAAAGTTCCCGTGACCAGTACGAGAAGCAATCAGTGCATGGAGAAGACGTCGTGGTAGATTTAGTTCAGGTGGCTTTCTAAGTCGCATTTGGAGATCCAGATCTCTATACCGGGGTGGACGAGCATTGTTCCACCAATTATCTAGCAATTCTTGCCGTTTTTGATTCATCAGCCGTCTAAGATATGCGGTCGTGATTGCTCTAGGTGCAGTGTTAGGTTGGGGAAGTTGCGATAGTCCAGCCCGAGCTGAAGCATCTGCTGCTTCGTTACCCCTTATGTTTGAATGGCCAGGGACCCACTTGATTGTTACATCGAATGTGTTTGCTAGTTCTTGAAATCTTCTTACAACTCCCATACTAGAGGATGTTACCCCTGTTTGTAGAGCTCGGACAGCTGCTTGGTTGTCAAGAAGTATATAAATCTTTTGTCCATCTCTGGCTAAATTAGTTGCCTTCTCTAGAGCTTTAAATGCCCCCATTATTTCAGCGTCAAATACCTCACCTCCGTGAAGTGGACCGTGATTAGAGTGTAAGATGGTATTACCATGTAGTATACAGTAGCCCCATGACGAGCGCCCATGTCCTATTGAGGAGCCATCTGAAAATGCAGATATGTCTGAGGGACCGATAGAATTTGCCCACTGTTTAAATCGCTCCACCCCATTCTTTTTGTTGTCTTGCTTTGCCACGTATTTCAGAGCCTGAAGGGGCTCTGCACTTTCTGCTTGTGGTAGTTGTCTGAATGCCCGTTGAACACGAGACATCTGTTTCTCAGGCTGTTTCGACCCTCGATTCTTCGTCTTATATTTTCGTGTCCCTATATTGGGGCACACACTGGCGCGGCTTCTGAGGGGATGTCGATTATCTAAGGAGTTGATTCTTGCTGCAAGTCTAATTCTATTTCCTTCCAACATAATCCGAGCTGGTGGGATACCTCCTTCCCTGTGTAATACCACCGTCGGCACTGTTTTCCACACTGGGAGGGCGGCTCTCAACGCTATACGCACAACTTTGTCTATTAACTCACATAATTGTGATATTTGTGAAGCAACAGTTCCTCTAGCTGTAGGGCGTGTCGTTCCCGGCCACCAAACCTCAGAACCATATGTTGCCACTGACACTATACAGGAATCTACCGCCCTAACTAGTGGCCCCGGAGCTGCACCTCGCTTTACTGGATTAAGGCGTCTCATATGCTGGGCAACTTTTAGTGCTTTTCCGCACCACGTGGTAATGTGATGCTTGAAATTTAGTCGTGGATCTAAGTGCACCCCCAGCCATCTGATATGGTCTGCTGGCTCGATCAACCTGTTGTAGACACTTACCCCGACAGCCTCTTCCCGCCATCGTCCATTAAACTGTACTACCTCTGACTTTGCTACATCAAACGCTACCGCATTTTGTTGTGCCCAACCTAACAGATCATTAACCTCACTCTGCGCTGCTTCTGCTGCTTCTGCGATACTTTTTCCAACTCCAAGAATCCCCACGTCATCCGCATAACTAAATCGCTGTCCCGGATTTCCACCTTTCATTGGTTCCGCCATGTACAATAGGAAGAGTAATGGCGATATGGGTGATCCTTGTGGCACACCGCAAGTTAGTTCCCTCTAGCTCGTCACTCCCCCAGGGTACCGAACTTGAACGCGTCTGTTAGAAAGGAACGATTTAGTCCATTCAAGAATGAACTCTGGCCAGCCCTGTGAATGCATTCTCCAGATTAGTCTGTTATGCAGAACGGCATCGAAAGCTCCCTGGACGTCTAAAGTCACAAATGTGGAAGCCCATCCCTGAGACCGAGCTTCTTCTATATCATGTACTACGCATGAGACAAGATCAGTTGCTGATCTCTTTGGTAGGGCACCGAATTGTTGAGTCCCTACAATATCATGGATGATCGCTAGATGTGACATGCGTCTTGATATAATTCTTTCTAAGCCCATTCCTAAGCACGAAAGAAGAGCTATCGGCCTCCATCCTTGGACTGTAGATGGATCTCGCCCAGGTTTCTGTAAGAGAACCACTTCTGCTATCTTAAAGCATGTTGGATGAATCCCTAATTTTATGCACGCTTGAAAAAGTTTGACAATGTACGGTCCTATTATGTCCCAAGCAGCTGTCAGCAGCTCAACAGTGATTCCGTCAGGCCCTGGCGATTTGTTACCACATCCAATTGTGCAGCTGCGAACTTCTTCATCGGTTAGATGTTCAGTCCAAGGTATAGTAGCATTTGATGATTCTGTGCAAGGAGGTAGGTCATCTGATTCATTATGCCGCGCTAATAGGGCGTCGCGAAGTGTAGTGGCTCTTTCTTTCTGATCTGCAATGATCTGTCCTTCAATTATTAGTGGCGGTGGGATCTTTGTTTGCCGGGGCTTAATCCAATTAATCATTTTAAAAACCTCCGAAGAGGTTGCCAGTGATTCCACCATACGTTTCCAATGTTCTTGTTTCGCCTTTGCCACCGTATTTCGAAATTTCTTAGCCATACTACCGCGTTCTGAAGAGGCAATTGCTCTGCGGTAATCTGTATGGGCTATTTTACACTCAGCAGTCCACCACGGAGCTGGCTTCGTAGAACCCCGTCTTGGGTGAGACCCAGTTGCATGTATAGCATTTTTTATAATTGAGCAGAGTTCTTTTGCATATAATTCGACCTCTTCCTTTGAGCTTAATGGTGGGGGTGGCACAGCCCATTGAGCCATCACTCTTGCAAACTTTGGAAGGTTAGATTTTGTTACACGAACTGGGCGTGGAGTCTCCGACGTAGACTGGAATGTTGTTGGGACGGCTCCTCTAAGTGGTAGATGATCGCTCGTCATACATTCATTGCGCTCGACCCAAGCCTCAGCTTCTGCTATATTAGTCCACGCCAGATCAAGTGTATTACCTGCCCTATGTGTGGGCTCGCCAATGATTAAACAGGTTAGATTGTGGTTTTCTGCCCAATTTTCAATATCCTCGCCCTGTCCGTAAGGTCTGTTAGCATTGGGTTGCCATGCCCAGTGAACCGCATTGAAATCTCCGATTGCGATACTCCTTGGTGAGGGTGTCCAACTTATTAGCGGTTGGATAGCTGTAGAATTGTTTGGAGCTTTGTATACATTCAAGAAAGTTATGCTATTGACTATAACCCAGCAGTAGTCACCAGTGATGATTGTTGAGGGGAAAATCTGTGTTGCGTTGATTTCCATACTATTCTTCCTGGTGTACGTTATTGCTCGAGGTCTGACGTCTTCTCCTCCGAAGGGAATATGGCAATCATAAAATGGATGGGATTTACTTTTGTTAGACCACCAGGGTTCTTGTATCAGCACAACATCAACTTTTAACTCGTGTGCACGAGATAATGCTATATCTTGAGTTATGCCCCCCCTACCAACGTTAATAGAAAGAAAATTGATTTGAGATGGAGGGTGTGAAGGTGCTCGTGAGGAGTCCTTCACAACTGTTCTTCGGAAGGACTCCTACCAATTGCGGGAGACTCTGTCATATCAACTTCTGTTGTGGTGTTAATGGTATCTTGAGTTGGAATGGTATCTTGACTTTGATTGGTGTCTTGAGTTTGATTAATTTGAGACGGAATTGGAACTGCTACTGTAGCTTCTGCGCGCAAAACGGCTGCTTTCGCTCTAGCGACTGCATGATATTCTTTCTGACTCATTTGCCTGATTGTAGTTAGTTGTTCTTTGGTGACTGGTCCAGTGCGAGAAGGACGAGCCAGGCAGTTACGGCTATCTGATCTGTGCGGCCCTCCACAATTTCGACATCTGGTAGGAGCCTTGCACTCTATGTTGTGATGCATGGTTGACGAGCAGTTTTCACATGCGGGAGCGCGAGAGCAACCTCGGGTGGTATGAAAGCCAAGACATCGCTTGCATTGTTTAACAGTTTGACGTGGCTTGTATATGGAAGCGAGTCCAGATTCGTCGAATATGCGGAAGCCAGGTCGTGGAGCTTGATCTCGTGTAAAGTGAGCAAGCCATGAGTGATGTGGAGCACCTGGCCGGGTTTTGCCATGAAGTCTAACTATTTTAGGGGTGGAGTTAGTCACTCTATTGATTTCCGCGATTACACTATCTTTGTCCACGATAACACGACCATCGGGTTTTGTTAGGGCAACAGGAACAGTTGCAATTCTGTAGGTTATAAGATCGGAAGCGGGCTCCAACTTTGCATCTAACGGGGCTAGATCTGAGGATTCATCCAATAACTTTTGTCTTATTTCTTTGTCATTTATTGTCAGGGCAAAGCCCGTCTGCGTACGATTCACACTTGTTATGTCGGATTCGCTGCAACTCAAATGTTTGCAAATGATTTCGCGGATTCCGCTCGGTGCGAGGGGACGCCACTCATGTTCTTTAGAGATGCGTAAAAATATTCGCTCATCTGTACCTGCGGTCGACGGAGGTTTTGAATTGTTCGGGCCTTTGGTTTGGGGCCTATGAGATTGTTGACTAAGCTGTATAGGGAACGGCGACTTGTGATGACCCTTGGTGGCAACAGTAGCCCATGAAGAAGCGTCTTGTTGTTTGTTCTGAAGGGGACGGGAAGAGTTGGAGGGCGAAGGAGCAGACTTGCGGGTGGGAGGTATGCTTGATTTCGTCTTTATGAGTGGGACTGCTGGAGGAGGTCCAGATGGGCGTGCCGGAAGAGCTGGAGGTACAGCCATTGTGCCGGATTGCATGAATTGCGCTATGGCAGCTCGCAGGTAAGTTTTCAGGGCATCGACGAACTGTTTCTGTGTCTTTACTCTCAAAGGGAGGAGAGCGGTTTCTGCACCATTGATTGCTGCTGTGCAGACTTCTAGATTTGCTGCAGTTTGAGCTGCGTGACGCTTTTCTGCTTCAGCAATTGCTTGGAGCTCGGGTGGGTACGTCTTTTCCTTGACTGTTTCATTAATAGTATGAGACATTTGTGGTTTAGTAGTTGAAATGCTCTTGTTCAATGACTGGGAGGGACTTTGTGATCCTGTTATATCGATTGTTATCGGATGTGGAGCGACTGTTTCTTTCTCTTTCGGGACTCGACTCTCTGTCTCGAAGGTACGTATGAGTTTGTCTTTAGTGACTACAGACTGTGTCGAGTCATCTGTAGTTGGCTTGGTGGGAGGTGTTGTATGAGCCTGAGGTGTGGCCCAGCACGAATCTTTTAGACCCTTTGCTATGAGTCTATCAATTTCAGCATCTATCATCTCGATGTCTGGCGACTCTGTGTCTACAATTGATGCTTCAACTGCATCAATATCTATAAGATCTGGCGCGAGGCCCTTGTTTTTCAGGCGCGCTTTTGCTCTCGACTTGGCAATGTCGACCATGGTGAATTGACGTTTATTACGGATAGCTGGCATATTCAAATGGATGACAGGTTATGGCTTATTGACGTTGATGATGATTATTTGGAATCAGGCGAGTAGTAGTTATCTTGTTGAGGTTAATTAGCTAGTTGTGCTTGACTAACAACTTTCATAATTTCACAATCAAATCAAATTATCAATCCGATTCTTTCACTATTTCCCTCACAGTATGATAATGATGAAGAAGCATGAAGTTTTATCAACATTACTAACTAGTGGTAGTAGTAGTTTTTATTTTACGTCTTTCAGGTCACGTACATAGCACATGCCTTGTTAATTCCCTGACGGGACATATGGCGCCGAGGGGTAAGCCCCAGGCATCTACGGAAAATAAATATTTACAAGACTAAGGCGCGTTGGCGTGGCTGCCACTAAGTACATCATTAAGTAAAGACTCTCCATAAATATGAGGGTGTGTGAGGATGATAGACGGTCCGACCCCATATCCCCTTGACTGTATCGCAACTACTCGTTCATTCCCATATTAGCATTAAATTCTATCTAGTTAGTATGTGTTTTTTTTGATTGTTTTTTTCTTTAGGTTGAGGGGCAAATTTTAATGAAGAACTGGGTTTCCTGAAGTCACTTATGAAGTATTTCTCCGCCATTGAAAGTGCCGAGGAAGGGAAGTACCTCAGAGATTGGACCTGTTGGGAGCCTAGCTCGTCTTTTTGCTATATGGTGTTGAGACATGAAAAACAGTCTTATAGTAACATATTAAAATTAAACCTATTTTACCAACAGAAGTCTAATGCTTCATTAAATACATCATTGGAGAGTCAAGAGTGATCCTGTCGTAGTGATCTAACTTTAGTGATCTGTCTCTGTGCAGCCAATCCAAGTGAGTTTCCTGCCACCTAACTGCTAAGCGAGTGATCTGTCTGGGTGCGATGGTGCAGTGGTACACTGTCCGGGCCGTTCTCCCAAGTAGAGTCTGGGTAGCTTGGACACATGCCCCACTTGAGACAGGAGAAAGCTGGTTCGAATCCGGCAAGACCCTCACATCACTTCTCTCGCGGTGATATCGTATTCGTAGGGTGACGAAAGCATACTCAGATAGCCACAGGTTTTTCTCGCTTTTCCCTGTGGTGGGTATTCACGGAAGAGGGTACATGTCGTAAGGCGTTATTCTCATAGTGGTATCTGCGTATGAAATCTGAGTATGAGTGTTCCAAACGTCAAACAGAGTCGTTCTGCGTCACATAAGCTCGGCTATGTAGTTCTCGCGCACCCCGCCAAAATGTCCCCACGTAGAAAAATCTATTTTATTTCTAAAACTTCTACTCTAATTGCCATTCATTATACATTAAACTGAAGCTGAGAATCGCCTCTACCCTCGGGGTGATTTTTACGGCTCGCTCTATAGTAGATTAGGAGCGCCGAGCTTCAACAGCAGCAGTTTCGTCTATCGCACTCTTGACACTATCTATGTTGGCAAACCTTTCATTTAGGTCTACTTGTATTCTTTTACGCTTCCTCGTGGAGATAGTGATCTGAAGTTGATGTCTGAGCTGAAATAATTCTTCCTCTTGTCGTGCTGCTCGAGCATTTGCCGTTGAGATCGCCTTACCTGCTTTTTGTTGTACGAGCCGAGTAGATCTCGATAAATTTTCAGATTTTTGCAGCGATCTCCGAGACAAATATACATCTTGTGCTCTCTGTGGTGTTCGATGAATGATATTCAGGGACTCTTGGGCCTGAGACTGCACTGGAGGGGTCACAGGGCGGCATAAAATCTGTGAAGACTTTATCACACCATCTATATTGAACGGACAGATACCAGCGGCGCGCCAGCCGGCTCGAATTATCTTCTTAGAAAGGCCTTCTTCTCTAGCTTTGTGGTAGTATATAATAAATCGTTCCTTCTTGACAGGCGCAGAGTCGTCGAGGCGGGCAAGCTCACGGATCTGATTCCTGTATCTTGACTTTACGACAGAGAATACCGATAAATCTAGAGGCTGCAAGATGTGAGTTGCATGTGGAGGCAAGAATAGAAGCTCAACTTTATTCTGTTTGCATAGCCACAGAAATTCAACATCAAAATGGCTGGAATGGCCGTCAAGGAGAAGGAGACGATGTTGATTAAGCTGAGGTGCTGTTTCAGGTATAAAGATGCGACGTAACCACTCCGTTCCAATAGCTTTTAATGTCCAGCCATTCTCTGAAGTGGTATAGAGCCAGTCCGGTACAGATTTCAAAGGAAACCAAGATGTTTGTAGACTTTGACCCTTAAAAAATCACACCACATCGTAGCTTTCGACCTGCCGCTGATACACACTCAATTACTGAGACCCATTCGCGATTTTCTGGGGACTTGATTTAGGTCTTTTTTTCTTGCTACTTGCGATCACTCTAGTGTTAGTACAAACACCTAGTGCGACTCCCGTCTCGTCCATATTCCAAATATTCGCCGTCTGCACATTATGCCGCCTTCTGTTCGACTCAAACAGCTCTAGGAAAGCCCGTATCTGTTCTGGTGTGGCTAAATTTGCACGTGACACTTCAATTTCCCTCCCAACAACTGAGGTTATACTTGAATTCCTCTTAATGAATTGTGGTAACCAGAGCTTGCCAACCGGATTTTGATCACCGTTCATCAACATAATTTGACTGGCCATTTCTCGAGCTCGAGGGAAGGAGGGGGGATAACCGCGCGCATCAGGGTCAAGTATCCAGTCTACCAACATTTTTTCCTGTTTTTTAGTCAATCTTTGCTAGAATTGATGACTGAGCTGAGAATTTGTGCGGCCTTTCATTCGACCTCGAAGTGTAGATTCAGGGATTTTGTATTCCTTTGCAGCAGCGCGTTGGCTCAAAAAATCCCTGCATTGAAATCATTGATGGCAGAATTAATAGCTGTCTCATGGGCATTCAATTTGAAGAAGAGTGTGGATAGTTAGGGAGATTTTTCAAGAGTAAGGGGATTTAGGTGGGGTGCGCGAGAACTATATAGCCGAGCTTACATGTTTTCCGTAATCATTCGCGTCATAGTCTCAGGCTGCATAGGCTAAAATGATTTGAAAAAAAAAAGAGTGATCTGTTTTCTTGCAATTAGAATGAGATAACTTGTGTCACGTGATACGAGGAATCGGATTCCCCGTCCCATACATCTCACGCAGATTACCATAATTGATAGTAATACCCGACATGAATATACGATTCATATCCTTCATACTTTGTATTTACATAAGTGATTCGATTTTCAACAAGTGGCGGAAAAAGAAGTGAAGAGGCGCTTTGCGGCGACCACAACGGCAAAAGAATGAGGCATCCTGGTGTTTAAATCGCTCGTGGTAATTCGCAAAATCGCCATGTCCTGAACGGATCGCCAAAATTCGACCTAGCGTGGCACAAGGGAGCTCGAGTTTTTTGGGTCGTTGAGGCGGTGTATCAATCAACAGTCTCTTGTAGATGCCAGTACTGGTTGAAAGCAGTCTCCATAAATTGTGGGAGGCTTGCAGGTTGGAGTGCTTGGCCCATCGCCTAAGTGCGGCCTGTCAAAGTTTTGAGATGGATGTCAGAGGAAGAGATGCTCCTAGTTTCGCAGCTTTTTCGGCGGCATCATTTTCAGGTATGGAAGCATGCTCTGGTGTTACGGGATGAATCCGTGGAGTTGGAGTGGCTGCGCCAGTAGCTTGTTAATTGTCACTATATCTCGCGAGGCTGGTTCTGTGTGAGGCTAGTTCTGTGCGGCTGTGGCGTGTGTGGCTGATTATTATGTGGCTAATGATTATGTGGCTGGTACTGATGGCGGGTAATGTGAGGATGGTGATTGATACGATTTTCCCCTTGTTAATACGGGTCCAGATGTAGTACTTAACAGTAGGAAAGTAAACATCAGAGTTTCCTTCGGTAGATTTTAATAATTAACTGATTTTATATTTGGACTTGCTCTGGTGTTTACCACTATCAATTGGTCCCGCGACATCTGGTACCTATCGCATTCTGACTTCACCCGGGCCAGTGTGTGCAAGACGATAATTGCCAAACATTGACACGGGGTACTTAATATGCCCGGTGTTTGTGCAGATTGCTAACTACAAGTGAAATGTTAACAAGTATTTCGCAGGGCTATATTTATGTCATGATTTGATAGTTAGAATATCAGATTCATGACATGTTTTAACAATATCATGTCTATAATACATTACTGTGCTACGTTGTTTGAAACTATGCACATAGCTATTTGATTTGATTTAACCCGATCAGGCACCCATTGGGTCCATGTAGGTGACTATATCTTTATTATTTACAAAGGAGGAAACCGTATATTTGGTAAAAACACCCTGACCCTGCCTGTTTATTCTAATGAATTTTGTGGTTTACCTTCGGGGAGTGAAATATACACTGTTCAGTCAGTTTGGAATCCGTCCTATCTCTTTCCAGATCGCTCGATGTTTTCAGATATTGCTGTCTCGACATCCCCAACAAGTCGAAACTGTTCGATCCAGCCTTGGCTCAATATCAACTTTGTGATTCTAACCACGTCTTCTGGGCTGTTCATCATGGCTTCGAAGGACCTGTCTCTGGCTAGTCTCAGAACTTCTCCTCTTCCCTTTGCCCATCGAGGATATGCCATAACCATGTGCTTGGCGTTTTGGGATGGAAACCACATTGACATCTGGGATATTCTACTCCAGGAACTTTTCTTCGGTACAGATAAGAGTTGAGCCTGATATGATCGCTCCTTAGCTGAATGGCGACACTGCTTTGTGCACATAGCTATTATTATTATTATTATTATTATTATTATTATTATTATTATTATTATTATTATTATTATTATTATTATTATTATTATTACTATTATTATTATTATTATTACTATTATTATTATTATTATTACTATTATTATTATTATTATTACTATTATTATTACTATTATTATATTATATTATATTATATTATATTATATTATATTATATTATATTATATTATATTATATTATATTATATTATATTATATTATATTATATTATATTATATTATATTATATTATATTATATTATATTATATTATATTATATTATATTATATTATATTATATTATATTATATTATATTATATTATATTATATTATATTATATTATATTGTTGGTATGACAAAGGTCATACACTACAAGCCGATAGGTTCACTTGAAGTTATGAGAGTACTGCAGTACGTAATGAGAAAAATTGTTCAATTAGGTTCGATTGATTATATTGTATCTCTCCCCTAAACTATAGCCACGAAGTTGGTATCTATCATCGGATAATAGTTTACCCGATATAAAGGAATAACAAAGAAAACTGTTATACATCATGCAAGGACCACCAACTCCAAACCAAAAATAGACTCAACCGAATTAATCGTTCCGACTTTTATTTTATTTTATTTTATTTTATTTTATTTTATTTTATTTTATTTTATTTTATTTTATTTTATTTTATTTTATTTTATTTTATTTTATTTTATTTTATTTTATTTTATTTTATTTTATTTTATTTTATTTTATTTTATTTTATTTTATTTTATTTTATTTTATTTTATTTTATTTTATTTTATTTTATTTTATTTTATTTTATTTTATTTTATTTTATTTTATTTTATTTTATTTTATTTTATTTTATTTTATTTTATTTTATTTTATTTTATTTTATTTTATTTTATTTTATTTTATTTTATTTTATTTTATTTTATTTTATTTTATTTTATTTTATTTTATTTTATTTTATTTTATTTTATTTTATTTTATTTTATTTTATTTTATTTTATTTTATTTTATTTTATTTTATTTTATTTTATTTTATTTTATTTTATTTTATTTTATTTTATTTTATTTTATTTTATTTTATTTTATTTTATTTTATTTTATTTTATTTTATTTTATTTTATTTTATTTTATTTTATTTTATTTTATTTTATTTTATTTTATTTTATTTTATTTTATTTTATTTTATTTTATTTTATTTTATTTTATTTTATTTTATTTTATTTTATTTTATTTTATTTTATTTTGAAGAATGAATCGTACGCCACCAACTGTGCGCCAGTCCGCTGTGGGCCACCCGCCACTAAGCCAGCTCAAGCTTGAAGGACAAACAAATGATTATCAAGCCCCTAGTGGTTCAAGATTTGACAAATAGAATCGCCTAGATCATGAAACTAGCCCAGCTGAGAGATATATCACACGTCGGGGTAAAAATAATTGACGCGATAGAAATACCAGCAAGAATCGGCACCAACGTGGTGCTTCTACTCCCAACTTTCAATCCGAATATGCGCCGGCTAGAGCCCAATCCGCTTCGAGGATATTACTCGCTAATGACAACTCTGAGCTGCTTAACATCCTCAGCCAAGTGCACCAAAAATTGGAAAGCCAGGAAAAAATAAATAAGGCAATTCAATCAGAACTTAACCAACTCAAGAGCGAACAATCTCGTTCACGGGCCCCTCGTTCTCATATACGTCGTCCAATTTCACACCTTACGGATGCAGACGAGGACTCGGAACCTTGCGGCGTGACATCAAGAATTGCATCACACCGACGCGGAAATTCTAACACGAAAAACCATCCTATTCCAAAGGGCTTGTTGGCTAAGCTGTGCAATGGCGACTCCCCATCCTGTGATGCATGGGAGCATTTGATGCGAGCCAATCTTCGAACCTACCTTCGAACCTACCAGCACACTTTCCAAGACGACCAATCCGTTATCGATCATATCTTTGCCCAAACCACAGGTGAGGCAATGGTTCATTTGACCCAAAGGATGAGATCTAGTCACCCTCAAGTGTTTACGAACGAAAACGAAGTTTTTGACTGGCTTGAGAAGCTTTTCAGGGACCCTAATGAGCGTGAAACGGCTAGGGTCCAGTATAACCGCTGTCGAATGTCGCCGAATGAAACTTTTGGTAATTTTTATAGCCGTTTTTCCGCTCTTGCTTGTAAAGCTCGTATCCCGCAAGAAGATCAGCTTAAGGACATGTTTCGAAAATTTCATCCAGATTTACATCAGCAAGCCATCCACTTCATGTCCACCGAGCCTGACTATTCAACTGCTCTAAAAAGATTCCACTTTTATGACAATGAACTGCGACTTAACCGAGATAGTCAAGCTAGAAAACGGCAGCCGACAGCATTTACGACTCAATTATCTTTGCCCATCGAAACTGGTCAGCAGCTACTTGCTCAATGCGGCAGCAATAGCTCTCCAAATCCTATGACTGCTGCTACTACAGCATCAACTTCCTTTGGAATAGGTACTGATATTAATAATCGGAAGTGCTACAATTGTAGAAAATTTGGTCATACGTCACGCGACTGTCCACAGCCAAAAAAGACTATCACAACACTTAGTCCTCTTCAACAGATTGAGGAAGAAAATAGTATTTTGGATAGTATGATGAAAGAATGCAAGGTAGATGAAGCCGACTCTTACGACGAGTCGGAAAACGAAAAACCCTAGAGCAAGTCTCCTCTCTAGGGTCTTGTGTAGAGTTGACTGAGATTAATTACAGTCGCTTAATGGGTAGTGAAAAGGTGTTTCGTGTTCAATGTATGTTATCTAACAATGGAATTTCTGTTTCAATATTAGCTCTCCCTGATTCTGGAGCCCATGGTTTTTGTTTCCTTAACCGTGGAATTAGTGCATGTGTTTGTTCAAGGCTCGGTGTAGTACCAATCGCCCTTCCAAAGCCCATTACCCCTAAAGGATATGATAGAATTCCCGGCCGTATTATCACCCATTTCATTGTGGTGACGTTGTGTATTGATGGGCACACCCTTACTCAAATTCCCTTTCTAATTCTTGACCTTGGAAATCAAGATATAATTCTTGGTGATGCTTGGATGGCCCATTTTGACGTGCTTCCGGATCTTCGAAATAAAAAACTATTCTGGCGAACTCTGCTAAAGCAAACACCTTTGTTTCAAAGAAAGATTGTTATTCCACGCAAACTACTCAAACCTTTCCTTCCGAATCAAGCCCATCAAACTGACGCAGAGCGACGCGATACAGCCATAAGGCACGATGAGAAACGTGCAGCCGACGGAAAAAACTTGCATACAATATCATGACTTCCTAGACGTATTCTCTAAAGCTGCGTCAAATATCCTGCCACCCTCACGATCTTATGATCATAAAATTCAGCTAGAAAAAGATACGAAAATGACGTATGGTCCTTTGTATAATCAATCTACCGAAGCGCTTCGATTGTTCAAGGAATACCTTATTGATAATTTACAAAAAGGTTGGATTGAGCCTAGTCAAGCGCCCTTTTCTTCACCAATCTTGTTTGTCAAAAAACCGTGTGGCGGATTGCGTTTCTGCGTCGATTATCGCAAACTAAACTTGGTGATGAAGAAAGATCGATATCCTATCCCACTGATGGATGATACATTAACAAGACTTAACCGAGCAAAAATTTTTACAAAATTAGATATTCGCCAGGCGTTTCACCGCATCCGTATGGAAGCTGAATCAGAGGAGCTAACCACCTCTCACACTCGCTACGGAGCATATAAGTATAAAGTATTACCTTTCGGGTTAACTAATGGACCAGCCACATTTCAACGATATTTGAATGATGTACTTTTTGAGTACCTTGATGTCTTCTGTACAGCATATCTCGACGATATACTTATATTTTCAGATGATCCTCAAGAGCATGTGTCTCATGTCAGACTGATTCTCCAAAGACTTCGCGAAGCAGGATTGCAAGCCGACATCAAAAAGTGTGACTTTGGTGTTATCAAAACACAGTACCTTGGATTTATCATAAGTACTCAGGGAATTCAAGTTGACCCGAAGAAAGTCGCAGTAATTAAAGACTGGAAACCCCCTAGCAACTTAAAATCTGTACAGTCATTTTTAGGTTTTTGTAATTTCTACAGGCGATTCATCCGTGATTACGGGATCATTGCAAAACCGCTGAATAGGCTAACGCACAAAGGGAGAAATTTTGAATTCACCGACGAGTGTCTGACCGCTTTTAAAGAGCTTCAATACAGACTCAGTACAGCTCCACTTTTAGCTCATTATGACACTGAGCGGCGATCAAAACTTGAGACAGATGCCTCAGATGGTATTGTTGCCGCAGTTTTCTCTCAACTTGATGATGACGCTCAGTGTCACCCAGTTGCTTTTTTTTCAAAGACAATCACTCCTGCAGAACTAAATTCTGAAATCCATGATAAGGAGATGTTGGCTATCGTTCGCTCTTTCGGCCAATGGAGAGCGGAACTTCAATGCTCTCATAAAATTGAGGTCTATACGGACCATAAAGCTTTAGAGTATTTCATGTCAACAAAAGCATTAAACGCTCGACAGGCCCGGTAGGCCGAGCTACTGACGCAATATAATTTCA
Organism: Podosphaera xanthii; assembly: GCA_028751805.1. Classification (NCBI taxonomy): domain Eukaryota; kingdom Fungi; phylum Ascomycota; class Leotiomycetes; order Helotiales; family Erysiphaceae; genus Podosphaera; species Podosphaera xanthii. The sequence continues at coordinate 431,489 of JAPWIX010000022.1, forward strand.
TAATTAAATATCGATCCGGACGATCTAACACAGTTGCCGACGCCCTATCTCGACGCGAACAAGATGTCAAACCTCAAGACCGAACAAAGATGCAGCTACGCCAGCGGTCTTTATTATCAAAAGACCAATACGAAGAGATTCCGTATGAATTGAATGTCAATTTTATGGAAACATTCGAAATTGCTGACAGAATTCTACGCTTTAATCGTGAAGACCCATCGCTAGAACCCGACAGAAAACTCGCTAGGACAATTTCGGGTGTTCGTTTTCAACTTCAGGATGGATTATTACTTTACGATAAAAACCGCCTTGTCGTACCAGGCATGCAAGATATTCGAGCATGCTTGGTCAAAGAAGCTCATGCGCAGCCGTCGACAGCACACCCTGGACCCAAAAAAGCTTTGAAATTGTTATCCGCTCGATACTACTAGAAAGGAATGAAGGGATTTATCGAACAATTTGTTAACAATTGTCATTGTCAGATACCTAGGTGTCTGATCCCTTGTGTTCGCAGTTCGGAGTAACGGAGTATCGGAGTATTGGAGTTTCGGGGTTTCTTCGCGTGTTCAGATACGGTCAGACGTTTTTCTATATCGGGTCACTATTTATCTCACTCGTATTTATTTCGAGATACGATGGCGAATATTTGACATTTTCACTACAGGTAGCTCATCTCAAATTGTATATATCATAGTTCTATCTTATACCCTAGAGTCTCCACGCTTTGTTCTTCGTCATTTATTAGACCTTCAGAATTTACTCTTTAGCTTCTTAAATTACCCTTCAGACCTTTAGACCTTTAGACCTTAGACCTTAGACCTCCAGACCTTAGACCTCTGGATCTTTAGACCTCCAGACCTTCCAATCCTCGAGCCTTAGCCAGATTCTGTCGAGTCACGCAAAGCCCACTATCGTGACAGTCATCCTTGTAGAAGATCACATATTAATCGTGACAAAACGCCTGATTTTTTACATTGCCTCCCAATCCCAAACCACCCATGGCAGCATATCTGCATGGATTTTAAAGAAATGCCTGAAGATGATGAAGGTTTTAATATGTTCATTGTATTTATTGACAGACTGAGCAAGAAGGCCATCACAATTCCCTGCAAAAAAACTGTCAACGCCAAAGATCTTGCGGAGATACACTTCATTCATTGTTTTCGACACTTAGGTACTCCGGAAAGTGTAGTCTCTGATCGTGGAGCACAGTTCATCTCAAAGTTTTGGGAATGTTTATGCAAACTTTTGAAGGTCGAGCGAAAGCTATCCACAGCTTACCATCCAGAGTGTAACAGCTGTTTAGCCGCAGTAACCCTGTAGCCTATGCCGACTAGCATGGGCGAGTAGTAGCGCTTGGACATATATAAGTGAAACTAATCCACAATACTAAACCTGATGGAGCTTTCTAGAATGGTGGAGCAAGCTGTGTGTATATTTATATCTATGGCTACACACTTCAGTGGTCTGAGGAACATTCCAGAAACCATGACATTGGACATTTATACAAATTGTAATTACAAACATAGATTTCTTCCTTAGATAGAATATAAACTACCATTAGGTATACAGTTGCTTCAGCCTATATACTGCGATCCGTGACGTATATTCTATCTCTTCTTCAGTCAGTTCAGTCAGTTCAGTCAGTTTTACCAGGTGTATGACTTGGGAAAATACTTATGTGAAGGCAGCTAAGGATAGTTTATGGGAATAGATGTGTGAGGTAGTGATACTTGAGAAATGTGTCTCTAAAGAAGATGAGTATGATACTATACATGAGGGTGACCTGCTGCCCATTTATACCCAAATAATTTCCGTGCGTCGATAGTGCAAACAGAGCAAGCATACACACCCGTGAGCTCCGGATCTCGCCTAACACGTCCCGGCGCTCTAGCCCGACTGTGGCAGCATCATCCCTTCCATGGTCTGCTGGTCTGTTCCTCCATGCCCGCTGATGCTAAGCACAACACAGTCAGCTCAGTCAGTTCGGAGAGATGAATAGTGCACTTCTGAAGCCTCCCTCCAAGGAAATAAATGACGGGGACTCACGGGCAAAATAGAATGTTGAAGATACCAATTTGTGCAATCTCAAGAAAATGAGTTGATGCCTGAGGCATATATTCCTTTGGCTGTGCGTAGATATATACATGTATGTCATAAGTGGTATATAGACATCGAGGCTGGAGACAGGGGTCAAGAGGTGGGTGTCAGGCTAAAGGTTGCCATCCTACATGATATACGAGATAGATGCATCACCACTCGGCTAAAAGGCCAGACCAGAATCATAGAACACTATGACCCGGCAATCTCCATATATATATAATACAGTAGAGGCTTTCCTGACAATATAGATAGATTAACCCCTTAGCTCTTACTTTTCGGTTTTTAAATAGATATCCCTAATTTTGATTTCGATACATATTGTTGATTGCCAGCAAGCTCTTATTAACTAAGTGATATTCTCAGAGTTGGTAGATATTCTTTCCGATACACTTTCCTGAGTTGTTTATTTCATCATGGAAATCAGAAGATGACTTAGCAAGGCTTCGTTTTGCGGGATTTTGTTTCGGGTGCGAGAGGAGAGGATGCATGTCTAGAGTGTGCCCCCTACTTCCAGCTATAAGACCACAGAAGTTTAAAAAGTGTTTGTCTCTCAGAACGAGTACTGGTAAAGAGGATCCGTATGGTGATGGTCTTGGCCCAATCGACCCGAATGTTTATGAAGAAATCTTAGATGATGATGTTCAAAAAATGAATTTCTCGGGAAGAAAAGACTTAAAGTTACCAATTAGAAGTCCAACTATCAGAGTAAATACTACTGCTGGTCAAGAAATCAGGATGAATACACCACCATTTCTAGTCAATGCGTTGCTAAATGACACTATGATGGTGCAAGCTTTGATTGACAATGGTTGTCTATGTTCAGGCATCATTGATGATGCCCTGACGACCCTGTTAAATTTGCCGCGAATTAAAATCTTACCTCGGGCGCTTGAGACTGCAGAGATGTTAACAACCACGAAACCAATTATAGATTCGATCACATTTATTTCCTTAGATTTAGATGGGCACGTTACTTCAAAATTATGGCTCTACGTTGTTCCTCAAAGCACACACAAAATGATCTTGGGAAAAAAGTGGCTTGAGGAGCAGGATGCTATAATACACTCGAAAGATCAACAGTTGGAACTCAGAAAAGCCGGAATAACTATACCTAGTGTTCAGAGATGGAGAGAAGATCTAAAAAGTGTAACGCAACCTCGCTATGCGTCAGTAAACACGATTACATCAATGGTTGACACAGTACCAGTATGCAAGGCTTCGATTGAGGACATAAGCAAGGCGCTGCGCGGAAAACCACAACTATCAGTTGAACAAGCACGAGAGCGTTTGCCAGAAGAGGTGAAAGAATTTGCACATCTATTTGCTGATAATGCTGGCGCTGGAGATTTACCCCTTTCTAGAGGTATTTTGGGTCACGCAATAAACTTACGTAGCGAGAATGGAAAGCCATTATCGCCTCCCTGGGGACCCCTCTACAACATGTCTCGCGAAGAATTGTTAGTGCTGCGAAAGACATTGACAGATCTCTCAGAAAAGGGTTGGATTCATCCAAGTAGCTCCTCGGCAGCAGCTCCAGTACTTTTTGCAAAGAAACCCAACGGAGGTCTTCAATTTTGTGTAGACTATCGTGGGTTAAATGCCATAACGATTCCGGACCGCTACCCATTGCCCTTATTCAAAGAAACTTTACGGCAGCTTTCGAAAGCAAGGTGATTCACCAAGTTAGATGTGAAGTCAGCATTCCACCGCGTTCGAATACGAGAAGGGGATGAATGGATGACTGCTTTTCGATGCAGACTAGGACTTTTTGAGTGGCTGGTGACACCATTTGGATTAGCGAATGCACCTGCTACATTTCAAAGATATATAAACGAGCAGTTGCGCGAGCACCTAGATTTAGATGCGACGGCTTACATGGATGATATATTGGCATATACAGATGGAAGTGAGGAAAGCCATTGGAAAACCGTACGCAGTATCTTGACCAAGCTTGACAAAGCCGGACTATATCTAGATATTGATAAATGTGAATTTCTTTGTAAGCAAGTCAAGTACCTCGGCTTCATTATACGGGCAGGGAAGAGTGTTACTGTCGACCCATCTAAAGTTAAATCAATTCTTGAATGGCAAGCTCCAGTCTCAGTAAAGGGGGTCAGATCATTCCTCGGGTTTGCGAATTTTTATCGATGTTTTGTTAAAAATTTCTCTGAAATTGCAGCACCGCTAACTGAGCTAACAAAAAATAAGACATGGCGGTGGGAACGTGATGAAAATAAGGCATTTGAGACGCTCAAGAAAATTTTCGCCTCAGAACCAGTATTAGCTCAATGGGACCCAGAACGGGAGACTATCCTGGAAGCAGATTGTTCAGGGTACGCCATGGGTGCTTGCCTTTCACAAGTAGATGATCAAGGAAGATTGCGACCGGTAGCCTACTTCTCTAGGCGATTAACTAGCGCCGGGGTAAATTATCAGATTCATGATAAAGAGATGTTAGCAATAGTATCTGCTATGCAGGAGTGGAAAGCAGAGTTACAATCTGTAATGAGACCATTTACTATCTGGACTGACCATAAGAACTTAAATTACTTTGCAATAAAGCGTTTACTAAGCGAGCGTCAGGCGCGATATAGCGAGTTTTTACAGCAGTTCAGATACAAACTTAGTTGGAGGGCCGGAAGAGCTTGCGAACGTCCAGATGCCCTTTCACGTCGCGATCAAGATAAGCCTATGGACCTTAGTGATGAACGGAACGCTGGACGGGTCATGCAACTTTTTACTCCAATAACTGCCAGTTTAGTTAATACTTCATCAGGACAAATTACGTGTAGCCCTGTCGCAATTTCTTTTGATGGAGGTATGAATGAGATTGGTCATACGGATAAAGCAGCAACCATAGGAATTTTCGAAGAAAAAGAATTGCAGGATCTATGGGTAAAAGGTATAATGGCAGACAAAGATTGGAGACGTGCACGCGATTCAGTTCAAGCCAGCGAAAGAGGATTTCTGTAACGGCTTGCTAGCCGATGATTCCCTGTAGCCTACGCTGGCTAGCGCAGGCTGAATGTGTAGCTCGACAGGAACCTTCTAGAAGATGCTATGCATGTGCACATTTATTGGAGAGTGGGCACGGGCTATCTTGAAACAGATCATATGATCTGGGCCCCCCACTATTCCTAAGATGCCAAAGCAAAGCAATGGCTTGAACTTGAAAGCACTTCACAGAAGTCTGGAGAATCTTCTAGAGAGAACTGGAGAGAACGGTGATAACAAGTAGGTTCACGAGAATAAGGTATTACAGGGGTCATTGTTTTGTATAAATATTAGACTTGTCTACTGTAGATTTTCTCTCCATAATTGAGTTATAGAATACCATCATTTACCTGAAAGCTTACTGCTTCATTATCTGATCTGTGACAATTTCCACCAGATCTGGCGAGCCAAATGAAGGTCAATTTCAGCGAGTGTACAGTAGCAGCTGATGGCGTCCTTAGGGGTCGAGAAAATCGAATATGGGTACCAGAATACGAGCCACTTCGCACAGCACTCATGCAGCGTTTTCATGATAGTCACCTTGCTGGCCATCCAGGCAGGGACACAATGATTAGTATGCTTTTACGTCGATGGTCTTGGCCGAAGATGCGGGATTCAGTCAGAAGATTTATCAGAAATTGTGTCGTATGTGGAAGAACTACGGTCTGGCGGGAGTCAAAAGCAGGTTTCCTACGGCCGTTGCCAATTCCCGACAGAATTGGAAGTGAGTTGACGATTGATTCTGTAACAAACCTTCCATTGTCTAAAAGATGCTCAAATATCATGGTCATCACTGACAGGCTTTCGAAAGATATTTTTGTATTTGGAGCAAGCTCAATGGAAGCTCAATACTGTGCAGGACTATTTATAGATCGTTATTACAGGTACTTTGGATTTCCCCGATTCTTAACTAGTGACAGGGGCAGTGACTGGACGAGCCATTTTTGGAAAGAATTCTGCAAGCTTACAGGGATAAAACAACGGTTAACAACTGCATATCACCCACAGTCAAACGCTAGCGAAAGAGCTAATCAGGAGCTCTACAAATATTTACGGGCATTTACCTGTTAAGCGCAAGACAACTGGATGGATTTACTGCCGTTAGCTCAACTAGCAATGAATTCGCGACCAAGTTCAGCCATTGGAGGAATGAGCCCATTTTTCTTAAGAAATGGCTATGACTTGGATCCTATAGCGGAGCCTGTGGTGAAACCTGGAAATAAAAGTCACCACCCTGGAATAATTGCTAGAGAGAAATATGTGCAAAGGCTTAGAGATGCTCAAGACTTTGCCCAAGCAGCGATGGCGTCCGCCCAACAGCGGTCTGAAGGGAATGCAAATAAGTTTTGGCGACAGCCTGACAGATTTAAAGTGGGCGACAAAGTTTGGCTAGACTTAAGAAACGTAAAGACTCCACAAATGTCCAAAAAGCTAGCATAGCAACACGCGAAATACGAGGTTATAGCTGTCCCAGATGCATCAACGGTTGAACTGAGCGTGCCGGGAACCATCCACAAGCGCCTCTATGTTGATTTAATAAAGCGAGCTGGGGATGATCCGTTTCCCAGTCAAGTACGAGATGATGCTCAAAACCCTCCTGTCGTTAATGAAGTAGATGGTCCAGAATATGAGGTGGAATCTATTTTGAGAGCCATAACAATAAGACGAGGTCGAGGCAAATTACGCCAAGCTTTAGTTAAATGGGTTGGCTGGGCTGACCCTACTTGGGAGCCTATAGACTGTATAAAAGACACAAAAGCTGTTGATGATTTTGAGAAATCATTTGGTCCAATTACCACTAATGATGGTCCTGAAGAAACGCAAATCGGAGGTTTCGTGGGTCCAGCAGGGCCTAAAATAACTGAAAAACGTCGAGAGAAGCGGCGAGGGAAAATGGGAACTACCCCCCCCCCCCCATAAAAAGCGTAAGGGGGAGCAATGTGACGGCTGTTTAGCCGCAGTAGCCCTGTAGCCTATGCCGACTAGCATAGGCGAGTAGTAGCGCTTGGACATATATAAGTGAAACTAATCCACAATACTAAACCTGATGGAGCTTTCTAGAATAGTGGAGCAAGCTGTGTGTATATTTATATCTGTGGCTACATACTTCAGTGTTCTGAGGAACATTCCAGAAACCATGACATTGAACATTTATACAAATTGTAATTACAAACATAGATTTCTTCCTTAGATAGAATCTAAACTACCATTAGGTATACGGTTGCTTCAGCCTATAAACTGCGATCCGTGACACAGAGACGGACGGACAAACAGAAATAATGAATCAATATCTCGGTCTAAGACTTCGTCCGTTCGTAAACCACTTTCAAACCAACTGGGGTAGGCTTCTTCCATTAATGGATTTTGCACAACTCGCTCTACACCACAAGAGTATTAACACCTCTTCATTTGAACTTCTCTTTGGTCGACAGCCTAAGCTCTCGTTTGACTGGAAAGCTCCAGCAAAACCCAGCAGCGCTAGAGAAATACTGGCTCAGAGCGATGCCAAAAAATGATTGCTAGAATGCAAGAGGCCTGGGTATGGGCAAAAAACCATATGGAAAAAGCCCAGAAGAAAAAGCAACGCGATATAAGCCCTCACCAATGACAGCCGGACTTTGACGTGGGCGATAGGGTCTGGTTAAATACACGAAACCTAAAGTTGGACCGTCCGAGTAAAAAACTTGATCACCAAAACATTGGACCTTACCTCATTAAGCGCAAGATCAGCTGGTCTTTTGAGTTAGAATTACCGGATAATTTTAAAAATATCCATCCAGTATTTCACGCCAAACTTCTCCGTAATGACCCAGCTAACCCAGTATCCGGGGCAGGTGCTTCCAGAACCGGATGAAATATTTATGATCCCTAGAGGGTGTAACGGCCGGTAGTCCGAATAAGACCTGTAGCTCACGTTATGCAACGCGAGCCTCTGCGGGTCCCCCAAGAATAAAACCCACGTAGGGCTAATGAAAGCCGGGACATCTAGCTTCCGACCCAGTGTCATGACCGGCATGTAGACAGCTGACTAGAGCAAGAACAAGATCCTTGATGTCAAGCTATGGATGCTGTCCTACATAACACACAAGATAGATGCATTACCACTTGGCTAAAAGACCAGACTAGAAATCATAGAACACTATGTACTGGCTATCTCCATATATATATTATACAACAGAGGCATTCCTGACACCCGGACCTGCAGAAGAAGGCGAGCACCACGCATATGATAGGTCGCATGCGATGCAGAATGACTGCTACTCGACATGCGTTAAATGGCATGAGAACAATGGCGTTTGTTGTGGTGATATTGACGCCATAGCAAGTGCGGATGGAACAGGTACTAGGCAACAGGGGAGCAATGACGTTTACGACATTGATATTGACGCCATAACACGTGCAGGCGAGTGTCAGGGGAGAACACTCAGGAGTATAAGTAGACACGAATGTAGCATGATTTAATCTCCATAGAATCCGAAATCAACTCTACAACATCATAAACATTGTCAAGTTTCTAGCCTGCACGTGATAATTACAGTAAGAATCGCCAGGATAAAGAGCGATTGTGGGGCTTAGAGGGAAGTGATGACTAAGGAGTGGTTGGTGACTAGGTGGTGGTTGATGACTAAGAGGTGAGTGGTGACTAAGCGGTGGTTGATGACTAAGAGGTGGTGGTGACTAAGCGGTGGTTGATGACTAAGTGGTGGGTGGTGACTAAGAGGTGGGTGGTGGCTTAGGAGTGGGTGGTAGAAGTGGGTGGTGACTAAGTGGTGGGTAGGGTAAAGGTAATAATTGAGACAAAGAACTAAACGTGCCCCGCCAATCCCGATGGGAGACCTGTACTATATACATAAAGCTTCGCGAAAAAGGAACAAACGCGCTAACAAAGATTTCGATTAACAATACCTCAGGCATCTATAACCTTGAATCCTTACATTACCCTCCCCCTTTTTCATGGAACGAGCTCCTGCGAGCGTGGTGCGTTAGGATATGACTTGTGAAAATCTAACAGTAGCTCTTGACATCCGGTTAAGTTTTGGTAAGGTTCCCAGGTAGTGTCTTCGCAGCCAGTCCAACGAATCAAATATTGTACCTTTTTTCTACAAACTCGAGAGTCTAGGACAGCTTCAACTTCATATATATCGGGTTCATTGGTCATAGTTTCTATCGGCGGTGGCCGTAATTGCTGTTGAGATGGGAAGCCCATATAGGCTGGGCGTAGGAGACTAACATGAAAATTATTGTCGATTTTGAGTTGAAATGGTAGGTCTAATTTAGCGACGAGTGGGCTTTTCATCAATGTTATACGCCATGGACCAGCACGTATATGATCGAGTTTTTTAGTGGGTCTTGAAAGCCTAAGGTTTTTCAGCGATAGATATACGCGGTCCCCGACTTGATATCGCGGAGCAGGGAGTCGATTCTCGTTAGCAAATGATGACTGGTAAGCCTGAGCGAGGGTTATTTTTTCTGAACAAGATTTGACTAGGCCTGCCATACGCTTAGTGAATTCTGGGATTGTGCGAGTCGTGGAGGTATCTGATTCGGGCCTAAAATCTAAGCGAGGGTGATGACCAAATGACGCGAAGAAGGGGGTAACTCCTGTGGATGCGTTAATATGATTATTACAACAAAACTCAGTCAGAGGTAAATGTTTCGCCCAGTCGTCCTGATGGTGGTTCACATAATGTCGTAGATAAACCTCTAAAGTTTTGTTGGCTCTTTCAGTTTGGCCGTCAGTTTGGGGATGGTAAGAAGTTGATAGTTTATGGCTTATTTTCAAGTTGGCACAGATGTCTTTCCACGTTGAGTCTATAAAGGCCCTTCCTTGATCTGACACTAAGGAATCTGGCAAACCCGCAAAACGAATTACGTGAGACAGAAAGGTTTCGGCTGTTTCCCGAGTGGAAGTACCTTCCATTGGCGCTATCCAGACTCGTTTTGTGAGGCGATCTACAACCTGAAGAATGAATCGGTATGAGAAGTCACGAATTCGACAGATGGGTAGGGGACCGATGAAGTCGAGGGTTAGGTGCCGGAAAGAAGCTTCCGGAGCCTGAAGTGGTTGAAGGAACCCGTATGGCTTTTGGGTTGAAGGGTTATTCCTTTGGCATGCCTCACATCCCCGAGCGTACTTTACCGAATCTTTGTGACAGTCCGGCCACCAATATTGCCGTGATATCATGCCATAAAGAGCAGCTGATCCCCGGTGCCCATACAAGGGATTGCTGTGAAGTTGGTTCAACAATATCTCGCATAATGTCTTAGGGACGTATTCTTTCCCACTAAGCTTAAATGAGTGTTCGGTAGTTGCGCAGCTTGAAAGCTGTATTTCTTTTCGTTCAGTTTTAGAATTTGCGAGTGCGGATCTGATTTCTTGGCAGTATTTATCTTGGGCGCAATGCAATTTCCATTGAACTGTAGACAGCTCTGGGGTTTGGGGAGGATCCAAATTACCAGGATCATTAGATACTGCTGTGCTCAGACTTCGTAGAATTTGGTGAGGCTTCAGCAAAGTTTGGTGTTGGTGAAGGTTACGGTTATCGTCTGCGTTTTGAGGCCTATCAGAACTAATCCGGGTTAATGCGTCAGGCTTTCCACCTTGCTTACCGGTGTGACGGCGTCCACACCGCCACAATTCGCCAACGACCTAGACCCCAATTTGTGATTAGTAATTTAGTTCAATCGTAGTAGCCGTAGCGCTACGCACAGACCAACTTGAGATTGACTTGTATTTAGTAGACTCAACTCACAGTTCCTAGAGGATTGTACAACCTCGTCCTAATTGAATCATATCCCATACTTTTGCATCCGCCCCTGTGACTTTTCTGCCCCAGATTAGCGGCCGCTGCCTGTGCCGTCCGACCACCCGTGACAGTAGGTTGTACCATCACTTCAGGAGAATTGCTCTGCTCTTCAGCGGGCGCTCTTGGAGCTCTCAATCGAATCAACTTCACGCCATTCGAAGTCTGATTTTTATTTATTTTTTTTTCTCGTATCGACACCTACATCAATTCTGCCCATCAAGCGGGTAGCTCTAGATGTCCGAAGAACTATCACGAGAATCTGGCCATCAAAATATGGCACGTCTAAACGAAGGGGATACTATCACCGACCAACTTGATAATCTCCCGAAAGATGAACTCTGCGCTAAAAAAAAGATTCTTGAGTTAGCAGATAATGTCAGGTACTTATACCAGCATTGGAAAAATCACCCTGAAGAATTCAAGCACAATCACGAACGACGCAACAGGAGACGCGATACCTTATTGTCAATACCCTCTCATGAAATCAAGTGCGAAGATCCTCAAGATCAAATTCATACTAATCTTGCTCTCGATCTGCAGGAGTTCACGGATTGGTTCGTCAATAACAGGGCGGATATCGCTCTACGATTCACATCCGCTACTGAACTATCTGAATCTGTAAACGAGAACCCAGAGCTCTGGTCTAAATTCATCAGATACCTCTTCAACTCCCTACATTATGCTGATTTACATATAACCTCCCAAGAGTCAGAAATACAACGCCTATTAGCTTCTAACAAAGACCTGACTGCAGGCGTCCAGGCCCAATTTCCTCCGCACAAGAAGCAACAATATCGTGATGAAATTACAAAACTTAGGAGTCAAATTTCTGACCTAACGCGGGAGCGGGACGATCTCAAAAGAGCTCTAACAGAACATTCAACAAGCAAAGATTTTGATAGTGACAATGAGTTTCTTGAAAAAAAAAACGAAAAACAAGTCCGTTTTGCCCCAAGCAGGATTGTCCATGGTCGCCCAGATCACTTGCCACGATCAGGTTATACTTGGAGCGAGTCTAATGATCACAGTTCCGCTAGACCTCCTAACCACACGGACACGTTCGATGAAAAGAATCGGGAAAAGTACGATGAATGGTTGGACAAGCTCCTAGGCCAGATTAAGACCCACGACAACTGGTTCACGACTGAGGACCGAAAGCTCACGTACTTAATGCGTCACCTTACCGGCACCCCGTATGATCTTCTAAAGGACAAATATGACGAACGAACCCGGTCTAACCCTAAGCACAATCGTACCTTATCGGATGCAATCGCTGATCTTGATCTTGCCTTCCGTTCCCGACACATCCGCCGTAACGCAAAAGCAAAGCTAGAGTCGTTACGGATGGGTAGTAATGAAACTTTCGCTGAGTTCTACGCAGTTTTTCAAGCCCAAATTAATAAGCTTGACTATCACGATGATGATAAAATTGACGAGTTGAAATTTCGTCTTAACAGCCGCTTCGCAAGCAAAATCCTGGGTCGTAATGATACGTACAAACAACTAGTTGAATACTGCTACGCTCTTGATTCGGAATTGAAAATGTACGACGCTCGTCGACCGGCTTCTGCATTCTCTAAGGGAAATAACGACCCATTAAATCCAGCTAAATCAAAACCTCGTCTAGATCATGCCACCATAGAGCTAGGTAAATCTATCAAACCCCTCTCAGAACTCTCCCTGGACGAACTCAAAAATTACCGAAACAATCTCCCGCGATCGGCTGTCATTAGGCAACGACTAATTGACGAAAACCGCTGTCATCGGTGTATGCAACAAGGACACACCGGGCTCGACAAAGTATGTCCATTCAATCGCCTTCCCCCGTCCGTGAAATTCAAAACAAATAACGGTGCCTTCCTCAATCAAACCTCTATCTACGAAGAGGGAAAAGACACTGCCTGAGCGATAGTCGCCGCTCAGGCCAATATATCACTGAATCAAAATCATGTAATCTACCGTTAGTCATAGCCTCTGCAGCAGTTGATAGCAATAAAGTATTAGATGGGTCTCATTTAACAGCCCAATGCCAATTAAACAATGAACCTTCCACTTTCACATGCTTGCTTGACTCCGGCGCATCTGCCTATGGTTTCATAAGTCGTTCAGTAGCGCAAACACTCCATCTTCCTCTACTCCCTCTTGCAAAAGCAAAGTCACTTAACCTTGCTGATGGCACTTCGACTCGGCAGAAAATTTCTCATACTACACTCGTACGCGTTTCGTTGGGAAACCACTCTGAACAAGCGAACTGCTATGTGATAGATACACATCTTGATCTAATACTAGGTATGCCTTGGTGGGCGCGGCATAACCCGAAAGTAGACTGGCCCACCAGACATATTACTTTTGACTCTCAATATTGCCGCAAAAATTGTCTTGATGGGACCATTTCTTTTACCGCTAACCTCAACTCATCAGATAAGTCTTGCGCGCCGTCGGAAGACTCGACGCTCCCACAATGATGAAGTATGTGCAATCGATTCCCAGTCATTTGAGCAACTTCTTGAAACGCCAGGCGTTGTGGCTTACGCTCTTGTCCCGGACCCCTATAAAAAACACGAGCCCGTCAATGCCTGTAAAATCTCTACTGATGACTTTGCCAAATTTATGCAGTCCGGCCCGCTGATGTCCATCGACCAAATCCGAGATCAACTACCCGATGAATTCAAAGACTTCGCAGATGTATTTCTTCGCAAAGATGCCAACAACTTACCGCCGCATCGCCCCGGCAAAGACCATGAGATCCGGTTAAAAGACGGCGCGGATCCCCCGTTCAAACAAGGATATGCGATGTCAAGAGACGAACTTGATGCAGTAAAAAAATATATCGATGATAACCTCTCCAAAGGCTTTATACGACCGAGCTCATCGCCTTACGCCGCTCCCGTCTTATTGGCAAAAAAACCTAATGGAGGTCTCCGCATATGCGTAGACTACCGAGCGCTAAACAATATTACCATTAAAAATAGATACCCGATCCCGCTCATTAACGAAACTTTGGATAGGTTAAGCCAAGCAAAATTTTTCACGACGCTGGATGTCATCTCGGCGTTTAACCGTATACGCATCAAACCCGGAGACGAAGAGAAAACTGCCTTCACCACCCGCTACGGGCAATTTGAGTACCTAGTGATGCCCTTTGGACTCTGTAACGCTCCAGGCTCGTTTCAAAGCCTCATTAATGATTCTATTAGAGAATATCTAGATGAATTTGCATCGGCGTACGTAGACGACATCCTAGTATTTAGTGATACCTATGAAAACCATGTGAGCCACGTATGCAAAATACTCCATCGGATGCGTCAAAACGGATTGCAATTGGACATAAAAAAATGCCATTTCATGGCCAAAGAGGTCAAATACTTGGGGCTATTTATTTCAGTTGACGGTATAAGAATGGATGAGTCCAAAGTGAAAACAATCGTTGATTGGAAAACTCCTATCTCGGTCAAAGATGTTCGAGCCTTTCTAGGCTTTGCTAACTTTTATCGAAGGTTTATTAAGGGCTTCTCGCAAATTTCTGCTCCTCTTACGAACCTAACAAAGACTAAATTGCAATCTATAGCCAAACGTCCATGCCTAAATTGGACCAAGGAATGCCAAATCGCGTTCGAAAAATTGAAAACTGCATTTACAACAGCCCCGGTGCTCTCACACTTCATACATGGCCTCGATATCTGGGTAGAAACAGACGCATCTAATTATGTCGTCGCAGCCACGCTTTCTCAGTCAATCCGTGGAACGCTAAGACCAATTGCTTTCCTTTCCATGAAAATGTCTCCACAAGAATGTAACTATGATATTTACGACAAGGAATTGCTCGCCATTATACGAGCCTTCGAAGCTTGGCGTCCCGAACTCTATTCCACTGAAAACCCGATCAACGTACTTTCTGACCACAAGAACCTTCAGTACTTCATGTCATCTAAACAGCTTAATCGGCGACAAGCGCGATGGGCTGAGTTCCTTTCTCAGTTCAATTTCGTCATCACTTATCGACCTGGAGTAGACGGAACTAAGCCAGATAGTCTTACACGCCGCTCACAAGATCTGCCTACGGAAATGCACGACGAAAGAACAAGGCATCAAACCCAAATCGTACTTCAAAACCATAATCTTGCACCAAGCATAAGAATCGCCTCACTCACTAGTCCACGTGCCCCTCGCAAGTTTGATGATACGAAGTCCGAATCTCTATGGTCTACTGACGTAATTGACCATGTTGACATCAATTTGCGAATCTCACAAGCATATTCTCGTGACCCTGTCATCAGGCAACTAATTGAACTCAAAAATAATAACGCCGTTCGCTTGCCACCCCACCTTTCCAAAATGCGTATTTCGCTAGTAGATCTTGAAATAAGAAACAACCGGCTCTACCACCTCGGACGACTTTACATCCCGCCAAATAATGATCTCCGTACCACGATTATCAAGAACCACCACGATATGCCGGCCGCAGGCCATGGTGGTCGCCGCGCAACTTACGCCCTACTTAGTAGAAAGTTTTTCTGGCCCGAAATTTTAAAAGATGTCGAAAACTACGTCAAAGGCTGCCACTCCTGTAAACGCGCAAAACCATTTCACAATAAATATCAAGGTTTTCTTCGGCCCTTGGATCTACCTTTTCATAAATGGAAACATCTATCAGTTGATTTTGCCGAGGACCTACCGCCTGGCAAACACGACGGAAAAACTTATCGCCATATTATGATTGTAGTCGATCGCTGCTCAAAAGGTCGGCGATTCATACCGCTCACTAGTCTCACCGTCAACGAAATCGTCCACGCCTTTCGCCGGTTTGTGGTAGCATATGACGGTTACCCGGACTCTATAGTGTCCAACAGGGGCCCTCAATGGACCTCACATTTTTGGAAACGGTTTCTTGCAAGGATGGGTACTAAGATCAAACTAACCTCATCGTATCACCCTGAGTCGGACGGACAAACCGAAAACGCTGTTCAATTTTTAAAACAATATTTACGCCTGTTCGTCAATTACAATGAGGATGATTGGGTCAATCTATTGCCTGAAGCCCAGCTTGCAGCGCTCAACCATCCCAATGAATCAACGGGCCTTACCCCATTCTTCATTGATCGAGGTCATCACCCCAACTTTAGTGTCAACCCCCCTGATGAATTAGCGCCACAAGACCCCGTTAAATTGCAGCAACAATCTGCAGATCAAATCGTTAATCAAATACATGCTGTTCAAACTCATCTGCAGCAATCTTTGCTCTGGGCGCAAGCTAAACAAGCCTATTTCGCTAACAAACACCGGCAACAAACTCCATCTTATAAAGTCGGTGACAAAGTATGGCTAGATGCACGAAATCTGAGGACAAATCGTTCTAACAGATTGGGACATAAAAATTTGGGTCCATTCACGATTTCTAGAGTTGTACATGAAGGATCCGCTTACGAGCTCGAACTACCATCGACATTAAAAATACACAATGTCTTTCACCCTTGGCTCCTACACCTGGATGACTCTACACCTTTGTTGGGGCAACGAAATGCCCCACCACCACCGATAAAAATTGCAAGTGATGGAGAAGAATTTGACGAATTCGAGCTTGATCAAATTGTTAATTCACGCATGTTTGGAAGCCAACTCAAATACCAGGCTACATTTGTCGGAGATAATGACTGGAATATAAAGCCCAAATGGCAACCCTGGCATCACTTTAAAAATTCTCCGCTTGCAATCGCAGACTTCCACCACAAGAACACAGGAAAACCTGGCCCACACAAAACATTTGTCCGCCCGTTGGAATGGCAACCCCCCGATATTATATAAAAAAAAAAAAAAAAAAAAAAAAAGAAACCACCCGTTTCTTTACTTATGGTCCTTGTACCATAATTTCGTTTTTCTTTTCTCCTCTCTTTATAATTATTCCTTTTGAGGGGGGGTAGTGTGACGGCGTCCACACCGCCACAATTCGCCAACGACCTAGACCCCAATTTGTGATTAGTAATTTAGTTCAATCGTAGTAGCCGTAGCGCTACGCACAGACCAACTTGAGATTGACTTGTATTTAGTAGACTCAACTCACAGTTCCTAGAGGATTGTACAACCTCGTCCTAATTGAATCATATCCCATACTTTTGCATCCGCCCCTGTGACTTTTCTGCCCCAGATTAGCGGCCGCTGCCTGTGCCGTCCGACCACCCGTGACACCGGGCCGGAAAACAATTTTGAAGTCATACTCTGATAGCAACTCGTTTCAGCGGACTTGTCTCCGATTTAATTTTTTGGTGGTTGTGAATTGCTCTAGATTCTTGTGGTCTGTGAGAATAAGTGTAGAAGCTTCCACTGATCCTAATTTCGATGTCCAAGTTTCAAAGGCATGAACGATGGCCAACAATTCCTTGTCAAATATCTCGTAATTACACTCAGCCGGGATCACTTTTTTTGACATAAAGGCCACCGGTCTGAGTATTCCGGACATATCATATTGGGAAAGAATAGCGGCGGTCACGAAATCTGACGCATCAGTTTCTAGGACGGTTTGAAGCTTGGGGTTAAAATGTGCTAACATTGTGCCTTCTTTGAAAGCATTTTTGATCCGTAAAAATGCTGATTCGCATGCTGTATCCCAACGAAAGGGGACATCCTTCTTGGTGAGGTGCGTGAGTGGAGAGGCTAGGCGAGAGAATTCAGGTATAAAACGACGATAAAAATTTGCGAAACCAAGGAAACCTTGAATATCACGAACTGATCGAGGAGTGGGCCATTCTTGTACACAAGCAACCTTTTTCGGATCCATGTGAATTCCCTCTGTCGATACAATGAGACCTAGATAAGTGACTCTGGTTGTTTCAAAAGCACATTTACTGATATCCACTTGTAGGCCATGTTCTCTCAGACGCTGGAATACCGTTTTAACATGTTTGCGGTGATCTTCAAGACCCTCAGAGTAGATAAGTATATCATCCACGTAAGCAGTGCAAAAACGGTCTAGTAATCCCCGAAGAGCATGGTTGATATAAGATTGGAAAGAAGCAGGGCCGTTACAAAGGCCAAAAGGAAGCACGAGGGGCTCAAATAATCCGTACCTGCATGTAAATGCTGCCTTCCACTCATCGCCTTCCTTGATTCTTAGCTTGTTGAAGGCTGATATAACATCCAGCTTGGTGTAATACTTGGCCCGTGACAATTGACTGAGTGTTTCCGTGATGAGGGGGAGAGCATGTCGATTTCTCACTGATATTGCATTAAGTCCTCGATAGTCGATACAAAAGCGGAGGTCTCCGTTAGCTTTTTTAACAAATAAAACTGGCGCGGCGGCGGGAGATCTCGACACCCGGATGAAGCCCTTAGAGAGCTCTTGATCGAGATATTCACGTAGTGCTTTTAATTCATATTGATTCATCGAATATGGCTTAGCTACGGGAGGCTGTTTTCCGGGCTGAAGGTCAATAGCATGGTCCCAGGTTCGATGAGGTGGAAGAATATTAGCTTGCTTTCGGTCAAAAATGTCAAGGAAGTCATGGTATTGAGGTGGCAAGTACTCCCTAGGATTGGCGTTTTTGGGAATAACCATAGAAGCGTTTCCAATACGTAAGCTATGCAGTCTTTCTGAAGAGTCATCAAGCATTATATCCATGTCTCGGAGGCTTAGGGCAAAGTATTTACTTCCAGGTTGCTGCATGTCGATCACAAATGCTGTAGCAAGTACCTGAACTGGATTTTTTGGCGTTGTGGGGCTTATAGTGATCTTTTCCTTATGATCATTATTATTTTTTCTTTCGTTGCGGGCTTTGACAGGGCTGTCGTGATACGGTATGGTGGTTTCAAAATTGCAGCAAGATGAATTTAGGCATAGCTCACCAAAAGTAATTGTGTTACTTTTCCAGTCAACGAAAGGTGCATGCTTTTCTAGCCATGGAAGTCCGAGAACTAGATCAAACTTACTAGGCTGAATTACAAAGGCTGAAATGGTTTCTCTATGATTTCCAAGGGCTAGTGGGAAAGATGCTTCATGCGTGACTTTCGAGCCGAGTTTGCCCTCAAAGCTTACAATTGCGATAGGAGATCTGAGCGGTTTGGGGATAATCTGGAGAATTTCACAGAGAGATTTAGAGACGAATGCGAATCCGGAGGCGCCGGTATCAACAAGAGCAGAGAGAGATGTTGTTCCTATTTTTGCATTTATATACATATGACGGGAATAAGAAAGGTCTCGACTACTCGTTTGCTTAACCGTTACAGACTCCAATGGGCGACTTACCATTGAAGTTAATCTTTTAACTGCTCATTCTGAGCGATATATGACAATGAGCTATCGACTGATGCAGCAGTGCGAGACCCTAGAGGACAGTTTGGGGTAGCGTGCCCTTGTCGGTTGCACCAAACACACCGATCCAATGTCCGGCGAGCTTCTTTGGCCTGTTGTGTTAGGCGACCGTCGAGTCCTTTCTGTCGAGAAATAGCATCCAAATCCATTGCCGTGCCCCCTTGCGATACAGTCGGCTCCTTAAAAATAAGTGGGGTTGGGGCAGAATGTTGGGCTATGGGAGGCGCTTGCGGATAAAACCTGGAAGGAGCCATATGTACGCTAGATGCGCGAGCTTCTTGAAACCCAGAATCTTTTTGCCGCAAGTAGGTTACAAATCAGTGATAATCATCAGGAATATCAGGAGCCATGACCAGAGCATCCTTAAGCTTTGGCGAAAGGCGTCTCCGGAGCATGATTTTCCACTGCGACTTATCCTGATGGGAGTAGGTGGAGTCGGCCATATTATCTTCAAAGATAGTTATAAATTTATGAAAAGCAGTATTACCCTGGGATAACCCATCAATTACACAACTTGCTCGCTCTTCTAGACCAGGATCCTGACAACGCTGGCGGAGAGCTGCCAGAAATTCGTCAAGAGTATTTATCTCTTGAGGGATAGAGGGGTCCTCTAGGTGACGAAAAGAAGACCTCATCTTGGATAGAGCTCCTGGGCCAAGACATTGGTACGCAAATCGAACTTTTGCCTCTTCAGACACAAATATTTCGCCGTTAATTTGATTAACATGCTGGGAACAGAAAGCACGAAGATTGCTTGATTTTCCATCGTAGAGTGCCATTGGGGGGGCCCGTAGCTGAGGTATTGGAGAGGACATAGAGTTGGATGCTACTGGTGCTACGGTAGATGAAGACGAGGCGAAAAGCTGGCCCACACGCTCTTCATCTATGGTACTCGCTGCCTCAAGCATTGCAGGTGAGTGAGTGATGTAGGCCAAGCTCCAAAGATTTGGGGATATTAATTGAGGAGCTCTCGAGGGGGGTTGTGTGTTACTTGGGTTACTATCTGTATCCATGAGATCCTCGGTACCAAGTGTATGAAACGAGTTACCCATTTCAAGGATAGTATTTATTTTCGACGTTTAGTAATGTCAAGTTTCTAGCCTGCACGTGATAATTACAGTAAGAATCGCTGGGATAAAGAGCGATTGTGGGGCTTAGAGGGAAGTGATGACTAAGGAGTGGTTGGTGACTAAGCGGTGGTTGATGACTAAGAGGTGGGTGGTGACTAAGCGGTGGTTGATGACTAAGTGGTGGGTGGTGACTAAGAGGTGGGTGGTGGCTTAGGAGTGGGTGGTAGAAGTGGGTGGTGACTAAGTGGTGGGTAGGGTAAAGGTAATAATTGAGACAAAGAACTAAACGTGCCCCGCCAATCCCGATGGGAGACCTGTACTATATACATAAAGCTTCGCGAAAAAGGAACAAACGCGCTAACAAAGATTTCGATTAACAATACCTCAGGCATCTATAACCTTGAATCCTTACAAACATCAAGCTTCAGCTGATTACCAGAATTCGTGACAGAGAGCAGGAATTTGCTGTAGAAAGTATTTTTGCCGTTAAGCTTGTCAGAAAGCAGCTCCAATATTGAGCAAACTGGTTAGGTTGTGATTTGCAATACTTACCCCTGCATGCTAAATGACCAGTAAGGGTAGGTGTTGCAAATATAAAAGTCCAAGTTACAATGAATATTTTCAACACTTATACCGGGACCCACTATCGAGTTAGAGAGGGACGACTGTAGGTAGTTTAGAGTTTTTGGGGTTCGTCTATCCGTATCACGCCTCTTGAGTGCAGGGCTTGAGTCTGATACGTTATGAATTAATCGATTAGCGCTTGAGACGCTGACATAGCGTATTAATGAAGAAGGATCAACTGACTGCCCTTCGTGAAACTTGTGTTAGACTTGCCGGTCTCTACCTGAGAAAGCTGCCTGAAGGGTGTCCTCTGCACCGTCTGAAAGGAGACATCAATATGCACTATATATCATTATATTAAATCTTCATTATTATGGAGTCATTACCTTATCTTCAGTTTCACTGAGAGGCATCTACGTCATCGCGTCCTACGGAGGTACAGCCCATAAGTATAATTCCATGTCGACCAGGGGGGGCTTGGCCACCACAACGCTTTCTTTAATTAGGCAACATCGCGAGAATGCACCTCGCACCCATTCCTACTGTGTTTTGTATGAGTTCTAATGATCAAAGCATTGATTCAATGATTCCCAACTCTTAATACAAAATGCAAAATAATTCCTATTCTTATAATAACTAATACTTAGTAAACAATTCATTGCGTTGATGTTGTTGTCATCGGAATACATACAAAACACAGTAGGGATGGGTGCGAGGTGCATTCTCGCGATGTTGCCTAATTAAGGAAAGCGTTGTGGTGGCCAAGCCCCCCCTGGTCGACATGGAATTATACTTATGGGCTGTACCTCCGTAGACTTGTAACTATTAGCTTTTCGCAGAGGCCCGGGACTTACTTATCGGCGTCTTCTGTTCCGTCAGGAATTTTTAGAGTATATGCCTCGCCCATGTTCCGCTAGACGCAAAATAAATACTACTACTACTGAGCTTAAGTAGTTTCTCTGTAGAATGTTGCATGTACGTGATGTTTGTTTTGATGACTAAGCAGAACTTGGCTCTACATATAAAGTTATCTCTCTATTCGAAGTTCATGTGGCAAGTACTATCAGGGCAAATTGAGCCAGTTCAAACTTCACTGACTTGTTAAAAGATCTACCAAACGAATTGATTTTGGTCCGTAAAAAAATTTCCCTTCCGCGATGTCACTTCAATACGCTACAACATCCCGCAATGTTGACCACAGCAAGTCAGAAGGAGAGCTTGCGATTAATATAAGGAAAGCTACCAGCGTGGAGGAGTCTGCACCTAAACGAAAACATGTTCGAAGCTGTATTGTTTACACTTGGGATCACAAATCTTCTGCAGCGTTTTGGGCCGGCATGAAAGTGTTAGTTGTTTTCAATCTATGTAGTACTAGAGATATAGCTTGAACCATTTGGAATGGCAAAAATTTCTACCATGTGCTGATATCCAATTCAGGCAGCCCATTCTAGCGGACGAAGTCCAAACTTTCAAGGCATTAATTATGGTTCATAAAGTCCTACAAGAAGGCCATCCATCAACTCTACGAGAGGCTATGGCAAATCGAAATTGGATCGATAGTTTAAACAGAGGCCTTAGTAGTGACGGTATTCGTGGGTATGGTCCTCTGATCGGCGAATATGTTAGCTTTCTTCTAGCAAAGCTCAGCTTCCATTCGCAGCATCCAGACTTCAATGGAACCTTCGAATACGAAGAATATATCAGTTTAAAGGGCATAAATGATCCTAATGAAGGTTATGAAACAATTTCGAATCTAATGGCTTTGCAAGACAGGATTGAACAGTTTCAGAAATTAATATTTTCTCATTTTCGCGGCAGTGGGAACAATGAATGTAGAATATCCGCTCTAGTGCCTTTAGTACAGGAAAGCTACGGGATATATAAATTCATCACCAGTATGCTTCGAGCAATGCATACCAGTATGTCTATAAATCCTTCAGAATAATAAGCCTGACGTCTTGCAGCTACTGGCGATCATGATGCCTTAGAGCCACTGAGGGTTCAATACGACGCTCAGCACTATCGCCTAGTAAAGTTTTACTACGAGTGTTCAAATCTCCGATATCTGACAAGCTTAATCACGGTTCCAAAACTTCCTCAGGAACCCCCCAATCTCTTCTCAGAAGATGCAACTGCCCCCCGCTTACCACAACGACCTAAACAGGAGATAGAGAGACAAATAACCCCTCCTCCTGCTCCAAAAGCAGAAGAGCCTAGCGATATTGGAGAATTCTGGAAAATTGAGCAGGCAAGGCAAACAAAAGAGTATGAAGAGCAGCAGAGAGTTCTTGAGGAACGCCAAGCTCAGCAACTTTACTCTCAGCAACAAGCAGCGCTTCAAGCACAACGTGATTTTGAAGAACAACAGAGGCTACTACTTGAGCAGCAAAGACGTGACCAGGAAGCTTTGTTATCTCAGCAATTTCAGCAGCAGACGCAAGGCCGCATGGCGCAATTAGAGCAGGAAAATCTCGATGCCAGAGCACAATATGCCCGAGATCAACTAATGTTACAACAATATGACCAAAAAATTAAGGCTTTAGAGACAGAATTGAGTCATCTTCAGGGTAGTTATGGACAGCAGATCGGAAGTAAGGATGATCAAATAAAGGCTTTGCAGGAGCAAGTCAATACATGGCGCACAAAATATGAAGCCCTCGCAAAACTTTACTCGCAACTTAGACATGAGCACTTGGACCTACTTCAAAAATTTAAGGGTGTACAATTAAAGGCAGCCTCTGCCCAGGAGGCTATCGATAAAAGGGAAAAATTGGAGCGTGAAATAAAAACTAAGAATTTAGAGTTAGCCGACATGATAAGAGAGAGGGATAGAGTCATGCACGAGAAAGATCGTATTGTCGGTGGTAATCGTGAAGAGATAGAAAAGCTCAAGAGAGAGCTTAGGATGGCCCTTGACCGTGCAGATAATTTAGAACGGAGTAAAGGGAATGAGCTTTCGTCCATGCTTTCAAAATACAATCGAGAAATGGCAGATCTAGAAGAAGCTCTCCGAAAGAAGTCCCAAGCCCTCGATGAAATTCATATGAAATACAGTGAAAGTGGCTCTGATGCTGAGCGCTTGTTGAGGGAAAAAGAAGATGAATTGGAAGTCTACAAACAGAGCTTAGATGATGCTCTAATTAAATTGAATGAACTTGAAATAACAAAAGAAGCAACTGATCAAGCATTGGATGGAGAAATTGATGCTTTACTCCTAATGAATATCTCAAAATTTAAAGATGTCATAGATTCCGTTCTTCAGAGTGGAGTGCAACGCGTTGATGATGCGATCTACGAGCTTGATTCATCGATGCAGGCGGGTAACCAAAATGCGACACCATCTTACGTTTTGTCTCAAATCGAAAAGGCCTCATCTAGTGCAATGGAATTCGCCACATCTTTCAATAATTTCATCGCTGATGGCCCAAACAGTACTCACGTAGAGATTATCCGTACTATTAATGTATTTTCCAGCTCAGTAGCTGATGTACTCAGTAATACCAAAGGGCTGACTCGGCTTACACCTGACGACAAAGCAGATCAATTTATTAATGAGGCAAGGAAATCTGCCCTTTCAACAGTGAAGTTCTTTCGTGCTCTTCAAAGCTTCCGCCTGGATGGCATGGATGAGGTGCAAAAAACCGATGTTGTTATCAACAGCAACAATGAAGTTCTTATAAATTTGCAAAAGTTGAGTAAGCTCGTAGATACGTTCGCTCCTAGTGACGGAAATTTGGCTTCCAACAAAGGAGACCTAGAGGACATAATTGATAACGAACTTAAGAAGGCTGCTAATGCAATCGCTGCGGCAACAAGCCACCTCGAAAAACTCAAGTCAAAACCGATAGATGGATATTCTACTTATGAGCTTCGTATCCACGAATCAATCCTTGATGCCGCCATGGCGGTAACAAATGCAATTGGAAGGCTAATTCAGGCAGCTGCTGTTTCGCAACAAGAAATCGTTCAAGCTGGCCGTGGGACGTCATCTAAGAGTAACTTTTACAAGAAAAATAATAGATGGACTGAGGGCTTGATTTCAGCCGCCAAAGCCGTCGCATCTTCTACTAATACCCTCATCGAGACTGCAGACGGTGTTCTATCTGGACGAAGCAGTCCAGAACATCTCATCGTTGCCTCGAAAAATGTTGCTGCGTCTACGGCTCAGCTTGTCGCTGCCAGTCGGGTTAAAGCAAATTTTATGAGTAAAAGCCAGGAATCTTTAGAGCAGGCAAGTAAAGCTGTCGGTGTTGCCTGTAGGTCACTTGTGAGGCAAGTTCAAGATATGATTAAGAGTCGGGATCAAGAGGAAGAACGTGTTGATTATGAGCAGCTTGGGGCTCACGAATTCAAAGTCATGGAAATGGAACAACAAGTATGTACCTTCCCTACGAATTTCTTTTTTATATTAAGACTAACTTTTTTAGGTCAAAATCCTACAGCTTGAAAATAGTTTATCTACCGAAAGACAGAGACTAGGTGAGATGAGAAAAATATCATATCAGGAGTAGGAGTAGAAGAATTGCACTGGACCCTCAAACGGCCAAAAGTTTGGTTAATAAGATCACGACCAAGTTAGATCCAAATAGGCTTATTACGAATATTATGGCCGTCTCTACTTCATGATCTGATGGATTGAGAGACGTTAAGAAAAATCTCTTCAAGCCTCGAGAGATAAACAAAATTTCGTGGCATTATTTGCTAGAATTTTACAAGTCACATCTCTTTAATCGCTTGAGCTAGAATAGAAAGAACAGAGGACACATGTTTGGCGAAGTCTCGTTGACTGATGCCGGGTAGTCCTATAAATGCGTTTTATTGCAACGCAGTTCTCGATATGTGTGAAAGTTAAAATAAGCTAATGGAAAAGACTGTTTTTCTAATAGAACAACTCTATGATATAGAACCTATTTTTTCAAATATTTTGCTCATCAATCTCGAATTTCACTACGTCCAATAGTGCTCAAGAAATTTATTTCATCCGCTAGCAGTACCAACTAAAATTTGAGAGAAGACCAATGGGAAATAACCTTAGTTTGAGTAGAAGAATATGAACCACAGGGCTTCTACATAATTGATTTTCTGATTTGCCGAACTTGAGTAGGCACCTCAGCGTTGATGTCGAATACCTTTAAAAAATAGGGGCTCAAATATGTAGTAAATTTTTAATTGCGAGCTTTCAGCGACTGAAAATTTTCGAGAAATAGCTTCAATAGTTGATGCGGAAATAGTACAAGAGTTATGGACTAGCAGTATGAAACTCTGATTCATATAATGTAGAATAGAGTGATCATTGGTCAAAAGTGAACAAAGCATGGAGTGCCTTTTGGTAGGCTACATGTAATTTTTCATCCCGTGTCACTGAACTTCCCAGCTACTGCAGCCTCGGTATATCTTAGCGAAATCTAAGTATCTGCCACAGGATAGGCCCCGAGAGTATTCAATCCACCGGTGTGGGCTTTCTAAATTTACCTGTGCATTCAAGATGTCTAGGCATCATCAAATTCTTCTGTTTAGCTCACTCAAGGAGAGCTCTGCAGGGTACAAATATTGGATCAGGTGATTTAATTCAAGCAATTTCGTTGATATTTACAATTACTTTCCGCAGCTTGAGTGGTATATTAGGAAGTAAACCTAATAAAATTTGACTGGACAGCTAAAAGTTCATCTCAGAGGTGCTTCGTCTTTGTACAGTGGCTCAACTTGTTGTCTAGGATAGCAACACCGCAAATTACATCCTCCCTAGCACTCGACCGACGCAACTAGTCCCAAAGAGATCACAGACGCACAACATACGGCCCTTTGCTATCATTAACCATTACCGTGAAATAATTCTAGAAATGAGCCGCGTTACCCCTATCCTCAATATTAGTAATACCTTGATAACGCAAGGTAACGTGAGCAGTCCTCGGCACAGAAACTTATCCGACGAAATTTGATAAGATGAGCATGAAGCTAGTAGATGCAGAGATATGCTCACACTCATGGTTCACATTTACGGGCGACGATGATTGTTTTTCTCGCCCGAGCGAAATTTGAGTTCGAGTCAGTTCGCGTGAGTTTGTCGCGGATGGATGTGCGTTTGTCAAGAGCACTCACTTGCAATGTTTTCGCGGCTCGGATCAGCTGCTGTAGCTTGTGTTGCTAGCAAGAGTTGGGTGAGAATGACGATGTGCGTTCCAAAAACGCACGCAGATATCTATTGTGATTGTGTGGTGGTTAGAATGCGGTTTAGGCCTGTTTTATCTGTGTGTGGCGTGTGACTGGAATGGTTTGGATATGTTGGTGTGCAATGCCGTGAAGGATAATATATGCGGGCCCGGCGTTCCGTTGTATGTCGAAGGATTCTGAGCATGGCTTATGACTAGCACGTCGATTTTCAATGCTGTTTCAACTACATTCGAGTATCGGGGATTAAGGTTAACAGATGGCGCTAGCTATGTAGAATATCACTATCACTTGCCATTCTTTAAAGTCTCAAATTCTGCTCATGAAGGCTAGGAGGTTGTTCTCGGACCTGATTCATGAATTACTGATCTCTGTTTTTTGTTGTAAAAGACCGACTTGGAAATTGGGCTGAAGGAGAATATTCATGGGTGCAGATCACATCGACATGCTCGTATCTTCGGTATTAAATTTCTCTAGAGTATGCAGGGATGTTTAAATCCGAGATAAAGTTTATCCGGGGGTATTCATTGGAATGCCATATCGTTTGAAATTAGCAATTCCATGAATGATGTCTACTAATTTCGAGAGTGAATGTAAGTTCTTTGTCGTCATACTTCTTTACGCCCAGTTCCGTCAGCCCCAGAGTGCTAGACGACCACGATTTTAGCGGTGATCATTGGAACTT
Organism: Podosphaera xanthii; assembly: GCA_028751805.1. NCBI lineage: Eukaryota > Fungi > Ascomycota > Leotiomycetes > Helotiales > Erysiphaceae > Podosphaera > Podosphaera xanthii. The sequence continues at coordinate 459,182 of JAPWIX010000022.1, forward strand.
GATGAGCGACGCAGTACTAAGAAATTTTAGAGCATCCAAGCTGCCGGAGAATACCAGAGCCCGAGCTTATTCAAAAGTGCTGAGTAAGCGATGATCAGGCCGTGGATAATCATGCCTATTCTAATGCCCTGGCCGGTACGACTGCTCTTCGGTATATGTACTCTTGGGGATAGACCAGCTATATATTTTCGAGGATAACAACAATTTAAATTGTGTAGCTTTTAATTAGAAAGTAGCGAAGGTTGATAAGACCTTAACTACCATGGTGGTATTCATTTTTGTCGGAAGAACATCAGAGTTACATCGTGACCGGAATTTTGTGGCAAAAGCATCAATGCTACTTTTCATTGTCTCGTTCTGGAAATACCACCGTTCTATATTGAGAGATTTGAAGGTGTAAATCTGAGCAGATTTTAAGATCTTGTCATATTATACAAACTTAAAAAACCAGATGATGGTGCTCGTACTATCAGGAGAGTTGTATTCAGGTGATTCAGCCATCTGGAAAAATTATGGCGATTTTTGGTCGCTTCATAGATGGCACCAAAAACTGCTAACAAAAAACTATTTGGCCAGGTCAGTAGCCTGAGATGAGTTGGGAAGTCGTCACGCCTAAATTTAATTTTATCTCAAAATATAACAGGATAGCTAGAGAAATCTATGAGCTTTCTCAAGCCTCGAGTTAGGATCTCTTGAAACTTACTAAACGTGTGCGCTCACTGAGATATTCATTGGGTATTGTAGTAACTTCTTGCAAATTCCCTTAAGATTTCCGTATTATTCACCCACATCATTTGGCGAGCGTGAACTATCTTAAGGTCTCTACTCTTTTCAAGACCCCGAATACTACACGAAGGAATAACCTAGTGAGCGAAACAAGAGGATTCATACTCCAAGGAGATCGAGCTAAAGTAGATATTGAGATCCAAGGAACCAAAACTGGACGCTAACATAGATCGGGGTCAGAAAAACAAGTAGATCGAAAATTAATAGCAGGCGCAAACATGTAGATCTTTGTTTGTTGGGACGACGAAGGTCTCAAAATGATGAATGTTCATAGCGGCATATCAAATCAATGAGATGGTCTAAGCCACCGAATTGTAAAATGATAAGTGAGGAATAGAATCGCTGATTTCTGAGTGAAATTTACATCAAATATGAAGACAGGGTTAACTTGGAGTTTTGGAGGTCCAAAAGCGTTTTCCTTAAGGGTTATAATCTTCAATAAAATAATTTTATGCCGTATTTCCATTCCAATCACTACACCAGATAAACGTGCCACATCTCCATGGAGTGTTCTTTTCCTTCTCTCCAGAAGGTCCGAGCGGCATTGGACAAATATAAAAAGATCTTCCTTGGTTCATTCCAGGCTTTTTAGACACAAAAATAATACAAGGCTCGTCATGTTCACATCGCGGCGCAGTGCGCTTGGTGAAAAGTTTAGACCAGTTTTCTTTAGCTGCAATTGAATTGGAAACATCTTTGTCGGTAGATTTTTCAGGGTAGCTTAAGGAAATTTCACATTCTTTACTGGATTTAGTCTGATCAAACTCTGGCTTATTTAGCTGCAAAGATTTTGGGGTAGTTGCAGTCTTGAGCGACAGAATAATAGCATTTGATTCCGTATCAGAAGTGAGTGGAAGCTCGCCTTTCATTATGTGTTCTTTTTCGGGCACTTTTGTTGCAAAAAACCCAGCAAGAGTCTTTTGTTGTTTTCCTATATTTTTTTGATCAAGCGTTTTACTTGCTACTGATGATCTATGACGCTTAGACGGGTATGTCGGAATGTTCGATGTTTGGTTTTCTCGTTTTGTAGACATTGCCAGACCTGATGATGGTGTTTCGGGGTTTTCCGGGTTATCAAGGGCTATTTCAGGATTTATGCTAGCTTCCTCCAAAGATATTTCATCTCCTTTCTTTGTCAGATACAAACTAAGGTTTTGCTGAGTTTTCCCCTGGCTCAAGGTTATAGATTGCTTTGAGGTAAATGAGCAATCTGTTTCTCCTCCTACACAATTTATTTTGGATTTGACAGAATTACAAGTTTTTTGGCGTTTTACGAACATATCCTTGATGTTTCTTCGACGATCAAACTCAGGAAGCAATCTGGCTGATAATGGTAAGACGTCTTTCGTGGACCACTCTCTCAGACGCACACCATGCTTAAACATGCTTGAACTCATAATATCTTTGATATGTACAGCATTGCCATAGTAGTTGACGACATTATTTAAAACAGCATACACGGGGCAGTGATCAGACCCCATAAGTCCCTCCTGGATATTAGACTCACAGAACCAATCTTTCATTTCTTTGCTGCATAGAACATAGTCAATTCGGGATCCAAAGTTTCCAGGTCGAGCATTTCTCTTTTGATCCCAGCACGTGAACATTTTACTGCGTGTAGGATGAAAATTCCGGCATAGATCCACTAAGACGGGGTTTTCACGTCCTCTGTCTCTTTTTTCAAAAACTTTACCATTTACTAGTAGTTGATGCATAATTCGATTTGTCGGCGTAGATAAGAGTTCTTCTTTGAGTATACCAGATTTTCGCAGAAAATCCTCCGTGTGGGCGCTATCACTCACATCCATGGTTATATTTAAATCTCCCGTTACAAAAACATTCTTTCCAAGGTTAACAAGATTTCGTACACGAGCATCCAATGCCTTTAGAAAATCGAGCCTGAAATCTTCTCTTGATTCATCGCGGGCCGCGGGGCAATATGTTCCTATTAAAACAAAGGCTGGAAATTCCAGAATTACACAGCGACCCTCACAGTCAAGTGTTGCAGCATCAGAAAAGCATTCTGAAAGTTGCCTGTGTGTTGGATACCCACCAATTTGCAATTCAACTGAGAGGTCACGAAAGCTAGTTGTGGATTTAGGAGCAGGGAGGATGCCCGTAATTCCTTCCTCAGCCCGAATGGGGGCACAAACGGCATTACGAGTGAAAATTGCAACGCCAGAATATCCTAGTTTTCACTCTTTAGAAGTGAGCTATGGAGATACGCTCTCTTGAATCCTAACCTCTTTTATACTTTGGGAAGCTGAAGTACGCGTCCCATCCCGGGATAAGAACCATCTCATCCCGGAGATCTTTTTGTTGTATTTTAGTCTCCTGCATCACGACAATATCTGCTTTCAAAATATCAAACATGGTCTATAAACTTGTCAGAGTTGTTCACGTGATGCTACAGGATCTGTTTGTACAGAAAAAGATTTCTCTTGATTCCATGGTTGGTATGAAAACGGGTTTCTATTGAAAATTTGTCAACTTCGCCGTGACTCTATTTTTTCAGTCGCATCACAAGATGATAATCTGTTGAAATTTCTTATTCATGGCTGGATGACTACCTTACAGAGCTAGGACTGACCTAATACCGTTCACTAATGCACAATCAGCTCCGATACTCAGCTTACCTTAAAAACTTGGAGTAGTAAGCTTACCATTCCAAGTGGTTATCCGAAGACCTTTTTCTGTCTTATTCAATGGATCCATTTTGAAGGACGTTGTGTTCAATTGGTACAGTTACTCCCGACTAAATTTAGGAGCTTTAGCGATTAATTAGTCACGTTAGTCGGTGTTGGAAATGACTAGGATCCTACGACACATCAACATCAGTCAAGTCATCTACGCCCTAAACAATCGAGGCGCCCAATCGCATTAAAACCATGTTGCGCCTATCTCAGAAGTGTGCCGCGCAGGTTCGACTCAATGTTATCCGCACTCCTTTCCAGCAGCGATTTTCCAGCTCTCAAACACCAAGATTTGTAGGCGCAGAAGATAATGCTTTTAATCGCGAAAGATGGGCCGTTAAACAGCATGCCGCTTCCACAAGTGGTATGTAACTCTCAAATTTGATTTCACACTTTAGACTAACTCCAGCTGCATAACTTTGGCGCAAACTATCTATCTAGTAAGACACCACGAGATATTTATGCGGTACTAGTGTTAATAAGCTTTAGTGCAACTATTCCGGCTTTAATTATTGCAAGCGTTAACGCTTGGGTCTTATGGGAGGAACATTGGGAACATTTTAGCCATTTACCGCCTCTAGAGGAGAGGGTACAATATCCATACCAGAATATACGCACTAAGAGTTTCTTTTGGGGTGATGGTGATAAGGTCGGTTTACCCTCTAATAAAACATTGAACTAATACAAACTGATAAAACTTTAGACGCTCTTGTAAGTCAAATCCAGAGTTCAAGACATGGATGAAGATCATCAAGATTCTTATTACTAACTTGGCGGAAGTTGGAATGATCAAGTTAATTACAACAAAAAAAACTAGGTGGACATTAGTAGATAGAGATTATGCTCGTGCTATTTTCACGAAGAATGACCTCAGACAACTGAACAACTTTTCGTTGAGCTAAAATCTGACGATGAGCATTATGTTTTTTGAATCCTCGTGGCGTACCTACAGTATTGTGAATAAATCAATTACGAGAAAATACACTAGTAGTATAGTATAGAGTGACTAAAGTTGGTGTATTACAACATTTCCCATCTATACGACATTCGTTGATATCAAAATAATAAAGGAATTGAAGTAGTCTAGAGCAAAGCTTTACTTTAGATGGGGAATGGAGAGATTGCCTTGCCTTACGAAATATAATTAAAGTCTCTGGTTAAAACTTGATGAGCTTGAGGAAAACTTTTAAATCCTTGGGATTGAAAAGACATTGAGAGATAAACCAAGAGCCTTGAAAAGCAAATTGAGCAAAAAAATCAAGGTATCTTTTGTTTTTTTGAGAATCATATTTGTAGTATGATGATTGTGAGTATAGTCTGATCTATTATAGACAAGCTCAAAGTTGACGTTGGTCTGTTTAAGGCAAGGTATTATATTTTTATTCAATATTAGGATTCGCTTTCTTGCATTTTGCGCGGTGATTATCTTGTTTCTTTAAATCCATATAGATATTAGCAGCTTCGCTAGCAAGCGAAGGTTTCCCGATTACCCTCAAAATAGTGGTCTTTTTTGCCATCATCTCACGTTGTCCTGTAACATCTTCTATCGCTGAGAATTCGTTGAAAGATCTATCCATGAACTTCAATGATTGCATTAAATATTCATTTCGTCTTATATTTTCATGTTGAGCTTGACCAGCTAAGCCTACGTATGCATCTACCAAATAGGAATAGAGTTGTGCGCTCAAGGCACAACTATCGCATTCCAATGCACGAGGAAGAATTGCTTCCAAAATTTGAGCCGACGCTTGAAATTCTGCGAGTGAAGTTAAAATGTTAGCAATCGCACCCATCGCTGCCCATAGAGCATGCAACAGCATAGCTCGCCATGCGATACCAGCGGCTTGCAAAGCTAATGAGAATCCTCTTTGTGATCTCCCAGCTTTGCAGTATAATAAAGCTTTGGCAACTAAGAGGTTTACTCTCATGTATATATCTTCGTTATCTTTTCTCATATTTGATGAAATTTCTTCGATTTTTGCGAAAGCTTTGGCATAATCATCCCGGCGTATCAAGTAGTCTATATGAAGTACTGTGATTTCATACGAAAGTTCAGTTTCTGCGTCTTCCAGGTTTTGTTGTAGTAGCTGCTCGAGAAGTTGAGCGGCACCATCTAGGTTACCATTACGGAGATCACGCCTGAGTCGCAAAATACCTTTACATTTTAGCCAATACTGATTCGCTTTCCATGATCGGAGGGTGCTCAAATCTAAACTTTCTAGAATCTTGAAAGCCACATCATATTGGCCTTTTTCTCCGAGAATCATTGCAATTCTATTTTTCATCCGTAATATGTCATCGAATACGGCATATCTAGCATAGCAACTGAGAAAAACTTCGCAATACTGCTTTGATAAGTGGGTAATTCCAAGTCTTCCCCACATAGATGACTGAACCGCCATCTGTGGGCTCATCATAGCTTTTATATTTTTGTCCAGGATCAGCTGCGAGCTTTTAATGATATTCTCGAAAGCAATTGCTATGCTTTCTCCATTAGCCATACCAAGTTTCGCCTCACTCAACAACGATGAGCTCCATAAATTCCACATCCCCATTTCTTTTGATTTTATGCGAAGAAATGAAAGACCTTCTCTCTCATCTCCTAGCATACTGTTTAATTCAGTCTCTGCGATTATCCTTGGATGAGCTTTGCCAAAATGATATAGCCAGCTGAGAGCAAAATTTAAACATGCCATGTCTTTGTTTTCTCTCGCAGTCGAGACGGTTTCTAACATAGCAGCCACAGCCTCATCAAAACAAGAAAAGTCCGCTTGTAGGACCGCAAGGTTCATTAAAGCATACTGATAAAAAGGACGATCCCTGTTCTGCATGGTGTAGTCAAAGTATCGATGAAGACTATCAAACGAAGTTGAAAAGTCGCCTGACCTCCAGGAATCGAGGAAACTATGGTAAGTTAGAAAAGAATACCATGTACCAAGCCAACGAAGACTGACAATAAATAGTGAGATAAGCTGGGGATTAGGTTGCAATGATGCAGCATATTTTTAAACTCTACTCTCACTTCAGGTGGCAGCCTGCTGCCAAATTCTAAAATTTCAATCTTTGCTGGGAGCTGTGTAGAAGGGACTTACTCTGCATCATTTCGACTTGGAATTCTAAAAGCTTTTCAAAATCATCAGTACTTGAAGAATGGACAGCAGAACGTTCAAACTTGAGCGTCTCATACGCCATAAGCTCTAATTGTTCTGTAGTCTTAGTTCCCCATTCTTCCTCTCCCTCATCCAACGCTCTATCACCAGCCCACCTTCGGACTCCTGGACTTGTATTTGTCACATAGTTTTTAGAGTCATGCCTCCACCTTACAAAGTTCATCCACAGTTCTAGACAGTCGTTAAATTTCATTTTTTCGAATTCAACCTGTGACTTGCGGACAAAGCTGCCAAATGGTGAAGTACGAGACAAAAGGATCGCATCTTCAGGCGGAGGGTTATCTCCAACGACGGAGTCTTTATTTAGTTCATCACGAGTCTTGGTGAGCAGATCTGTTCGCCGATTGAAGAATACATGAAGAGCATCTAAGCTATCGATATCCCATATTTTTTTCAGAAAATGGTCCCAAATCGTTTGATCTGACAAGCCAGAGGTGGCTGGGTAAGTCCCCAGTAGAGATTTAAATGATTTAATGTCGGAGGTATGTGACAGGCATTGTTTGGAATGTAGGGACTCATTATATTTTGATTCAAAGTTCGAGGGAAGAAGTTGACTTAGAACAAAAGATACAATCGGTATAGTTGAGGAGAGAGGAACAATAGAATCAGTGTACAGTTCGATGATGGCAAGTAGACCAATTTTAGCAGGTGTTAAATAGCGGCTCATCCTTGAGAGAGCTGCGTTCAGTATTCCATCTCTTGCAAGTGAAATTTGAGTGGAAGCGATAGATATTCGTCGACAGAAAAATTTTTTTTCTCAACTTATACTTAGCCAAATGTTGAGGATGGGAGATTACATTTCCTTTTTTTCTTTAACCTGATTTGGGGTCTTATTGGTGTACGCAGTTATTTTCGGAAGATACCTATGGTCCGAAGGACGTCCCCGTCTCGACGTTTAGAACATTCACCCTCTTAATTCATTTGCAGATACCCGTACGAAGTTAAGCCTTGCGACCAACGGCCCGTAATCAAGATCGCAAAATCTGCGACCTTGTGTAGCAAGCAGCCTTTAAGAATTTTAAGCGATAAACTTAGATTAAACTTTTTGGGCAATTAATATATCAGGGACTTCAACATAATTATTTAACCACAAGCATTAAAGTATTACAGAAAGTCAATTGAATTGTCTATGGAAACTACTTTATTACAACTATTTTGAAGTTTTTGATGGAACAGGTGATAAATCTTCTTCCCTAGCCTGAATTTAGATACGATGGAGACGATTCAGAAATCTAGTTACCAGTAAATTGACTATTACTTCTAAAAGCCTGCTAAAGAAGATGTCAGTAAAATCAGTGAAAATTATAGGGTTTGGTTTTGCTGGAGATTAGTCATAAATCTTGTAATACATTGTCCGAAGGGTCTTTTTAGCTGACCATATCAGTGGCATGGTGCAGCGGTTTTCTAACTGCTCAATTTCTTCCAAATGAGTCAGAATACCTGCCATCATTATCATGAACTTTTCGACATATTTAAAGTTTCCATAGTCAGCTTGAGTATTGAAGCAGTTCATAAGTAGCTGAATTTTGGTGTTGAATTCTGGGATATTGGGTGGCTCTGGTTCATCGTCCTCCAGAGAAGCAAGTTGGTCTTCCTCATGAGGGCCTTCACGAGGCTCAAAATCATCAAAATCAGATATGTTATCTGTACCTGATTCTTCGACTGTGTTGATGAAGACGCTGTTTGTCGAAGCCTCAAATTCCGGACAAAGGATAAGTTGACTCTCAACCCAAAATAGGTATGATCTCTGGCGTCGAATTTTACTGGAGAACTGGACAGGCTTTTGAATTTCCTCGAAGCAGCAAAAGTTATGTTTAAATATGAGAACTCGGCTGAGCAAAAACGCCTCACAGCCACACGTCCATTTTATCGGATCCGTGTGGTAATTCGAGAGGCTTTGAGGACTCGCGTCCTGATTCTTACATTTCTTCCAGTCCTGCTTGAAAGTTTTTCGCCAACTCGCGACCGCCCTTCTTCGATCGCCGGTTTGTAACGCCTCCATTCGATCAAGAATTTGAGGAATCAGCCGAGTTATCATAATCCAATTAACCATGTCAATACGAGGTCGCAGAAAATGGTGGAGGAAATTATGCTTCAATTTCCGCCAATGAGACTATACAATCATTGTAGTTTTTAGAACAGGGATCTGCTTGGAATGAAAAGAGCGAGCCCAGAGTTTCCACTAGTCAAACCTATACCAGTTTACGTGTAAGAACACCCAAAGTCGATAAAAGTTTCTGCTTCGACACCAGTTGTACATCTCACTAATACATTCGCAGTGTATGGCGTAGGACGAACGTAAAGTGCCATTTCGATCGAGAATGAGAGGATGAGCGTTGTAATGACGACTAAACATGTCCAGGACCGTTTCGTGATCATCTTTCTTTGAAATTTCAAGGCTCCCGCTGCTTTCGTAAATAACTTTCCTTGACACACATTGACAGGAACCAGATCTATAGCATACGTTAACTTGTGTATCCACAAAATGTTCAAATTCCACTATACTTATGATTTCTATCAGTGCGCTTGGTTGGGATAGAGCCCCAACATATTTCCAAGCCAGAAACTTAGGATTGAGCTTCGCAAGGTGAATACTGAGCCAGAGTATTCATCTTAGTTGGATCCTTAAGCTTGGTTTGTATGGCACGCTTTGCATGCCAGTAACAGAGTTGAACTTTGGCAAATGGTCATACCTGCTCTGCTGCATTGATCTCCGATCTATCTTTGTCGCAGTCGACTAAAGTTGGAGATAGCCCTGATTGCTTTAGGGCTCTAAGAAATCGGTCAAGGACCTGTGTCAAAGTCCCAGGTGGCGTGGGTGTTCCTTTTGGACTCTCTTTCTTGATGAAAAGATAAGCCAACGGAACTCCGGTCTCGTCAAGTTCAGCAAGCAATGCGTATAGATCCATACCCTCATTGTTGGTCCCATACGTCGCATCGATTGCCACCTCCTTAGTGATTCTTGCCAGGGAGTTAATTGAGGTCTGGATGTAAAACGCCAAAGCTCGACAGTTCTCCACCCGAAAAGAATTAAAGTGGTAACTTTTGGAATGTTCATCAAGAAGCTGCCCAGCTGATAATATTTTGTCATCGTCGCGTTTCCACAAATTCTTATTTGCCTGCTTACACTGGTAGTACACTTGATGCGGCAAAATTTTCTTAACATTTGGAAGCTCGGAATCCTTTGATTTCTCATGTATCTCAGTAGGTGAGTGGCTGAGAACTCTCTCATCGATGAAAGCTTGTACTTCCGATGATATATGAAAGTTATCGTACTCCCTATGCTTGTTATGGCGAAGTCTCAGAATAAGAGTACGGCGGTCGAGAGACGGCCTAACTCTTAGCTTGCTGTTGCAGTCAAACCGAATCATCCGACTCCTATCTCGCATTTTACTCGAAGATAAGTTTTGTTCTGCAAAGGTATCCTGACAACAAGTGAAACAATATGAAATATAGAAGCTGGAATGACATATAACTCCAGTGCGCCTGAATCGAAAGCCACAGCTTTTCCAAATGATTTTGACGAGTTGGTCGACCGCGTTATTCAACTTGGATCGATCAGGGTTATTATCCTCGGTTTCTCTCAACGTGGATCCGAGCGCGACAGGTAATTGATCAAGGTTGAAGAGATAGTCAATATCAATTAGATCTGTCTGCAAAATTTAAATTATTTGTTAGCTTTCACTAGCATCGATCTTTGGCTAAACTCATACTGGTCGGCTTTCGTTACTAATTTCTCTGATAGAGTCATCCCACTCGTCAAATGATGGCAATTCCCGCTTCTTTGCGTGTCGCTGGCAAGTCTTATTTGGCTTCCCTTGTTGCATGAGAAATCCTCGATGGCGCGGTCAGAACAGCATTTAGAGCAGAATCGGGTATTTGGTTCCATTTCAAAACTGAGATCTGATCAGATGGGAGATACTAGTACTTATTCCAATGGTAAAAAAATAGATGAATTCAAGGATTCGCACTGGTGTTGGATTGAAAGAGAGTGATTATTAAGCAGGATGGTACCAATTCCAGGCTGGATGGCATTAAACCCGGATCATGTGATCGCAGTTGCAGGTATCAAAGGTGGATCATGTGATCACAGATGTTGCGATCCTGATTACGGTAAGTACTTGCGGCACGTAACTTCTTACGTCATCTATGTGTTTAGATACACAACGCCTTTTAGCAGTTAACCAGCCCCGACTTCAATGGATTCCGTATTTAATCTGCAGTCTCGCTACCTTATCTGGCGAGAGTATGGCGCCGCCTCTGGTCCCCAAGCGTGCGCTTCCCCCTGACCCACCAGACGCCGAGGATCGCGTCTCGAAACCGAAGTCTACGTCGAGTAAGAATTGCAGCAATAGCTTACTAGCCCGCTCGACAATGAAATCCGCTGAGGCCAACCGTAAGGCCAAGGCAATCGAGAGAGCGCTCAGTGTGTCGAAGCTCTCCCCCGATGCTGGCGAAACAATGAATGAATCAATGGATGAATTTCAGGACGTCCCATCGAGTGATACCACCGATAGCGTATGTGCCAATATTGATTTCAATACAACGGACAATGACATATCCTCGAGTGAAAACTGCGACACTACCAGCACTCCACACAACTCTGCGTCTCTTATGGATGCCATCAAGGGGCTTTTGGACTTGACGAATGATTACTTACGAGAACTTGAAAACAAGCATTCTGGTGTTGGTGCTGACTTCCTCGCGCTGCTAGCAGATGGCGCATCCCGAGCCATGCGTGGCCAGCGCGTGTATGCTCTCATGCCGAACCGAAACAAGTCATTTTCTACTGGACATCAAACGAAATCGTGGGCGGAAAGAGCTGCCTGCCAAAACTCGGAACAGAAAGTCTTCTCCTTGAAGAAACCCACAATAAGAGCATCCCCTCCCCAAGGAAAAGGTAGTGAGGACCGTCGTATCATGATACGGCTAGGCCCCGATCATGAAGCTAGGAAGGCAGATTCGTACGATCTTCGACAAGCTATACAGAAACTTGTTCCGGACAGTACTTTAGTTTCCGATGTGTGGTCAGTGCCCTCAGGCGTTGCTATACTCGCACCGATCCCAGCGAAAGCTGCTACTATTCTACAGGCAAAAGGCGCAATCGAGAACCGCTTTGGGAATGCTCTTGTTGAACGACAAGAATCCTGGACGACATTTGTAATAGGGCCCATCAAGAAGAAAGTTCGATGTCACGATGGTCAGTCTGACAGACTCTGCGACCCCCTCGAGGGTCTCCTACAAGAGGAACTCGCCACTGTCCGTGAATCAGTTCCCATCAGATACATGAACTGGACCTTATGTTCTCAACAGAGTGAGGAGCCAACTGGCTATATTCGAATCTGCGTTCCGGAATGCAGAGCTAGTAGATTTCCCTCCAGACTCCGTGTCTTTGATGCAGCAGTATCTGTACAAAGAATTCGTAAGCGACAGGAGGTCTTAACATGCACCAAATGTTACGGGTTTCACGCTTCCAGAACGTGTGCTAGGGCGAACAAATGCGGTGTGTGCGGGGCTGATGCACACGAGGGCCCTTGCACAAAACCTCCCAGGTGCTTAAATTGTAAGGGTCCTCACCCATCCACAGATATCTCCTGCCCCGCCCGTCCACGTCGCAGGAATGGGGTTTTAGGTCGTCTGACGGGGATGCAACTTAAGCAGATCCGCGCCGCAGGTGGTAGAGAGTTCGTTAAGTCGTTGAAGCAAAAAGCTGTCACCGCCGACCAGACGCATACATCAAGCTCTGAGCCCGAATCTATCCCTTCATCACAATAAGAATGGTCAGGAGACAAAATCAGCGGAGAGCCGCACCTCTCCGCATTATGCAGGTGAATGTTGGTAGATCTTCTTCAGCACATGATATTGCACTTTCAATAGCAAACGAAAATCAATTAGACATCATACTTATACAGGAGCCCTGGATCTTCCATGATCTCTCCAAGCAGATATCCAAGGCCCACAAAGTATTCGAATCGTTCTCCCCACTTTCGACCTGGCACTCCCGACCCAGGGCTCTCACCTATGTCCGAAAGGGAGCCAAACTAAGACCATTTCAGGTTGCTGCGGACTCATCCCGAGACATAGTGCAGATCTTTGTGACTCTCGGAAATAACGCAAAATTACCAATATTGAATATCTACAATGCCCCTACGGGGTCAGAGGGAGCAGGAGAGGGTCTGTCCGTACTTCTCAGTGGCACAGATTCTCCCTACTTTGCAGGTGGTGACTTCAACCTCAGACACCCACTTTGGGATTCAAAAGTCACCGAATCACGATCCCCCTGCACAAAACTTATTTATTGGTATGGTTGCAAAGGCCTCAGGCTCTTCAATCCTACCAATACACCCACACATAACCGCGGAGGCACGCTCGACCTGGCCTTCTGTACAGATGAGAGTGCAACATGCGAAATTCGAACAGATCTACACACCACATCCGACCAGGAGACCCTGGTCTCGACCTTATGTCGGGACCGCCCAACTACATCTGACTCCAAGTTGCAGTACAAGGCGTTGGATAATGAACTTTTTCTAAAACTTTTGGGCAACAACCAAAGTTTTACTGCGGTCACGTCCCTGGAGGAACTAGAAAGGGAAGCCAATAATATTATAAATTTGATTCATACTGCACTACATGGCGCCTGTCCTAGGAAAAAAGCGAGAAACTTTGGTACTCCTTGGTGGAATGATGAATGCCGACGGGCGACTCACAACTCCCATAGAGCTCGTCGAGTAAGCCCTGCATCTTTCGAAAAGTTTGAACTCCAGAGGGTCGTTCGTCAGGCAAAGAAAAATTACTGGAAATCACGCATTGAAGACTCAAAGACACTTACTGATGTCTACAAGGTTGTCCGTTGGCATAATGCCGCCCCTAGATATCAGTCCCCACCTCTCCGTAGCGATAGCTTGAGAAATCCGGTATTCGACCCATATGCCAAAGCTCGACTACTACACGAGGCCTTACTATGTAGGCACCTCGAGGCCGAAGATATACCACCAGATACTCCTACGGTCCCATGCTGTAGTATCCATTGGGTAGCAATTTCTAATCTGGAGGCGTTTAAAGCAACATGCCAAGTCACTCAAGCAACCCCCGGTGAAGATGAACAAACCACTTCTGTACTGCGTCTAACCTGGCCGGTCTTAGGTGATCGCATCACCAATTTATTTAATCACTGCATCAACCTTGAGACCCATCCACGTGCGTTCAAAACAGCCACGGGGATTATTCTCCCCAAATCCGGGAAAAGAGATCGAACTCTTCCGAAGTTGTATCGACCAATAGCTCTGTTATCTTGTCTAGGAAAAGGCCTTGAGCGACTTGTCGCCCGCCGTGTTTCCCACTTGGCACTTAAACATAAGATTCTTGCCCGCGATCAATGTAGTGCAGTCAGGAAACGTTCAGCCGTTGACCTTACCACTGCACTTCTCTGTGATGTGCGTGAAGCGTGGGGAAAAAATAGGGTGGCTGGCTTGCTCACAGTCGATGTGAAGGGAGCATTTGATGGAGTTCTTCGAAACCGTCTGATATCCAGACTACGCTCCCAAGGCTGGCCCAACAGTCTCATCCAATGGGTCTTCTCTTCTTTATCCGAGCGTCAGGTACGTATCCGCTTGGACCACATTACAACTGAACCGTTACCTATCCCGTGCGGACTCACACAAGGATCTCCTGTTTCGCCAATCTTATTTCTTCTCTATATGGAACCACTTCTAAGACTGTCGCGTGGACGCTTTGGCTACGCCGATGATGCTGCATTCCTCTCATCAGTTAAAACATTAAAAGAATGCCAGACAAAGCTGCAGAAACAGTTGGGTCTCTCGCTGGTCTGGGCAAGAGAGAATGGGGTTCTATTCGATATGCAAAAGACTGATCTGATATACTTCCATAAAAAACGGAAATTCATAGAGCCTCCATTACAGGCAGGAAACATTGAAATCACTGCGAAGGAACTTATTAAGTGGCTCGGGATTTATTTTGACAGAGAGCTTTCGTTCCGGGAACACATACGACTCGCCTGTCAACGATCCCGAGTAGTAATGGATCATGTGCGTCTCCCGGCCTGCTTCGGCAGGCTGTTCAAGGCTGTGCGTTTGCAACTCTATTGTACGGGGCGGAAACTTGGTACAGTCCCCAAACCTCGCAGTCGGCTCTAAACCAAGTGCAAACCGCCATTAACCGGGCTGCCTGGGCAGTACTTCCAGTCTATAAGACATTTCCTATTCCGGCGCTCCTACGGGAAACAGGTTGGGGGCCAGTGAATGCTTGGCTAGATCGCATTCATGATCGTCTAGCCGTGAGAATTGCCGCATCTGACCCTGGGCATCCCTGGCAGGGTTACAACCCTTGTGATTAACTCGGGCTTAGCGCCCTTGCTTACATCACCGTCTTTAGCGCTATCCATTATCACGGCTACTGTGGCGGCTGTTCAGCCGATTGTAAACCTGTAGCCAACGATGGTTATCGCAGGCATGTACTATCATGCAGATCATGGGTACATAAGGCAAGATCACTAATAATAGAGATTAGCGACTGCATTATGCAAGGGTCCTAGACTGTACAAGGGTCTATAATCAGGGCTACAGCATGACTAGGTAATCAGGGTTTGGCTTGAACTGACTGATACTAATTATAAGTTTTATCCTTTATTTTCAATAATTACTCACGGGTGATGTTCGAAGCTGAACAATGGGATGGAAACACAGAACTTGTATATAGAGGATTGTTCGGAACCTAAGTTAGCTTTTCTTCATAGTGAATTATCAACAACCATTACTCATACAAGTGCTCATTGCCTCATATAGTTAATCTGTGACAGCTACTTTTGTTTAATTTACTTTATCGCCAATTATTATTCAACGTTCACCTTACCCGATTGAGTTACTAGCCGTACCCACTTTATGACGATCATTATTAAATATTAGAGAACATTCACGAATCTTCTATGGAGTACTGAAATGGTTTAGTTAGGTTCCTGGGGATATTTTGGATCGGCGCTGGTAGTTGTTTGTTTTTTGGAAAATAGTAATCCAGGTTGGAAGTCTATTTTGGGAGTTTTAAAGTTTTTCATTGTATATATAAAACGACAAGCCTCGGTAAGTGGTTCACCACGTCAAGTCTTTTGTCGTAATTCAAACTTACATTTTTTCTCCTTCGATAACTCTCACCTCCCACCGCCACCATCACCATTACCATTACTACCACCATATACCGTAATCGTCATTATTACCGTAATCACCACCCTCACCGTAACCCTCACCATTATCTTATACCGTAAACATTATCATAATCTTTACCTTAACTATCGCTGCCACCAACATCATAATCACCGTCGAATCCGTACTTACCGTAATTACTACTACGAAGCCCAAAGTCATTCTGACAGGATTAATGGCATTCTGGGATATTGTGAATACTCCTGTATCTTCTATGGTTTATTATACGTTCCAGTTCTAAGGCGTTCGATGGGATTCGGTGGGGACAGCTTGGGATAACTATATATGACTGTTCTTGTCTTGTAAATAATATTCACGCACTTCTTAGTATATTAATTGAACCTTTAGATCTTTGAGTTATTCAAGACCAGCCTCTCACAATCCCCTTCGCCATAGATGGAACTCTTCCCACTTCGCCTGGATTCGTCGACGCCAGAAGCTAGAGTTATCTACTGACACTTACAAACCACCATGATGAAATTCGATCGTGAATCTCTGGCACTACAAGTTGGTGCATCAGGACGCCTTAACGGCCTTGAATCTTACGAAAGGTGGGCATGGGAACGTAACCCACTCGACCTGACGGTCTTCTCAGATGGCTTAGTAAACAAGGCTGGCAAAGCAGGAGCTGGGTACTGTGTCTACCGGGGCTCGCAAGAAATTTTCTGTGGGAAAGTGCCGCTTGGACATACCGCACAAATCTACGACGCAGAGATTATTAGGGCAGTCGCTAGCCTCCGGGCTACCTGCTCTCACTTCATGGCCCGCTTCGCGACTTACGTAGCGGAGTGTCTAGATAATGAAGAAGCTGCTATCCGCCTTCACAGCAGTTGGCTCACCCCTTCAAGCTCCCATCAAATTATGGTATTTCAGAATCTCCGTGAAACCTGGGCACGCAGAGAAAGAGCTGCGGCCGCCAAGATCGGAAATGTTCAAATAAGATGGATCCCAGGCCACAGAGGAATTGCTGGGAATACACGTGCGGATACCCTAGCTAAGCAGGCCTGCAACTCGGAGACGACTAGGTCCGAGGCTTCAATCGCAAGTGCATATAGGCTACTAGAAGAAAGATATAATGAAGTCTTAGCCTCATACTGGGACCTGAACGCGCCTAAGCGATACAAGGACCTCCAAATCGGGATCAGCTCGCGTATCCCGGCAGAATTATTCATAATCCCAAGGCGCAGTTTAGGGTCACTTCTCTCTGCACGCTCTGGACATGGCGATTTTGCAGAGTACCATCGTCGATTCAACCATAGCGAGGCTTATTTATACTGCTCCCGCGCCCATGAAAAGTCTCCAGAACACTCATTCTCCTGTCCGCTTTCAAGGCGAGAGGGCAGCCGACCAAAAAATCCGACTTGGCGCTGCTTAGAAGATCACGTGAAATAGACTCTCAGCACGAAGGACGGTGCTCAAGCCTTTCATAATTTGATGCTAGCAGTCAGGCCTTATGAACTATGACCCTTATGATTCTTATAAAAATTCAAGATACTTGGTATATTCTTTAGGGAAAAAAAAAAAAGATTGAGTTTTTATTGGTGGTTGGGGAGCGAACATAATGCGGTCGTACATTTCGTAGCCGTGGCCAGATATACTTTGTATTGTGCATTTGCGCTCACTTGGCCGGGAATTAAACATTCCCCAGTAGCTCTAGACCCACTTGGGTTGCTTGTGTAGATAATTTCGATGTAATTAGACAACTTGACATCCTTGGTGGCTTACAGCCGCGCAAGCACGCCAATCGTCCCATGGGAGACAAGAGGCCGGGTCAATCCCGCGAGCCTACTTGGCGTTAACCGTTGATAATAATAAAAATAATAATAGTAACTTCTTTCGTGAAAACCCACCTCAGGTACTGTGCGAGAAAATTTTGTGATTACCTAAGAATTCGCTCTCATGAATCTGAAACTTCTATATCTCTTCGAAATTATTGTGGCTTGAGGGTGTAGCTGGATTCGAATCAGCTCTTGCATATTACATTAGGCAGGTGTCTAAGTTACACAGACTCTACTTGGGATTATAGCCCGAATTGTATACCATTGCACCATCGAGCCCGACTAATCACCATATTATTTAGTAAATTGTTATTTCCACCTCATGTCCCTTGCTTTCGCCCCATGTCTTTTATATATATATATTTTCAAATCATGTTGTATTCAGCCTCATAACTATGACAAAAGATTTAAATACATTTTTTTATTAACCTTTTTCCCTTTATCTCTGACTCCGCCCTCCTTTGGCACTAGTCTTGGCTCATAACTTAATGAATATTTCTTTTATATCAGCCCCATACTTATTGAAACCAAATCCACCAGCTGTGTAAGTTTCAACATTTCGGCTTATCTGAAGATGGTCGCCACAGCAACGCTGCGATATTCAATTCATCAATTTAGGCTTAAACAAATTCGAATAGACATACACATGTTCACCATGACGCCTGAGGTCCCTTGTTCCGACCAAAACAATATAATTAACGTTAAAATTTACACTTCACGAATCCGTTTCGATTTCAGACACTTCTGCTTCTCTCTGTCTATGAATAATCCATAAATTTGTGTCATCAACCTTACATCTAAGACTTTCACACCTTCCATCTTATCTGGCGAAGCTAAATAGATGTAGGTTTAGCTTGATTATCGGTTGATTCTTTTAGATCAATAATTTCAATAGTTCTAACTCTATAACGCTACTCAGTATGCTACCTCTGCCTGAATCCTCTAATCCTAATACTGTTACACAAATGGAAGCCACATACTAATTTCCACATAGACAAGGCCACACAGTCTCTAGGCACCGCTCCGACAAAAGCAGATTTATTGTTAAATGTGAAAGAGGTGAAATTTATCGATCTCGAGCTTCAGAAAACCATGCAAAAAGACGAGGACTTACCTCGCAAACGCTTAGTTGTTGTTACTGGCTGCGCCTCACTTTGTCACTACAGTAGAATCTTTCAAAACTGATGGTGGATCCCGGTATAAATGTCGAAAATATTTTTCTAAATTTAACCATTTACATTTGCAATACTTACCCTTGCTCACAATAAAATGTGCAGGGTTAATTATTGCAAATATAAACAGAAATATTTTAACAAATATTTTCAATAATTAAACCGGGAACACTTTCGGCCTACACAGTGTTTACTGTACAGTTGTCCCTCTCTAACTCGATAGTGGGTCCCGGTATAAGTGTTGAAAATATTAATTGTAACTTGGACTTTTATATTTGCAACACTTACCCTTAAAGGTCATTTTGCATGCAGGGGTAAGTATTGCAAATGTAAATGGTTGAATTTCAATGAATATTTTCAACACTTATACCATGACCCACTATCGAGTTAGAGAGGGACGACTGTATTTTGATCTGTTCTCGCTTAGAAGCCTGATTTGGGTTACTTTTATTTTCCTTTTTCTGTATGTTTATAAATAGCATGTTAGACCTCTTCGTGAGGTTCTACTCTGATACTACGGTATTAATCGTGTATAGGCGCTAAAATTCGACTTTTACAGGGTATATAGGCTTTTACTAACTTGAATTAGCATGACGATAAGTAGATCTCCCCACCTAAACTTTAAATTTGTATGGCAAAAATTTCACAACGAAATATTCGTTGGTTTTGCTTTTTTGGTCCATTATAGCCCTCTATTCACTTTTTAATTCATTAATACATTTCATAAATAAATTATACTTCTATCTAGCTAATAATTTACATATCCGCCTTCAGCTTCGTAAACGGCTCTGATTCTTCGGGGCATCGAATCTATCAGTTTCTCCAAGTCATCCCCATTAAACCCCAGATCCCACGCCTCGTTCACTATTTGACGAAGATGCCCTTGACTCCGCTGCCCCCCTTGATCCAACGCTGGATAAAGACGCTCCATGTACGCTTTCATATAACTCCACAAAGTTTCTATCGGATTTAAATCAGGAGAATATGGCGGCCACTCCATTAGAGAAATATTCCTCCTTTCAAACTCACGCATAGTTTGCCTCGACTTGTGAGGAGGGGCGTTGTCCTGCATCACATCTAGTCCTGGTTCCCGAAAGAACGCACTCTCTATGAGAGGCACTATCCTCTCGCAGTAACTGGCCGCAGTGATATGGCCCCACTCCTTCTCCCAAATCAGGCAAGGCCCCTTCTGTCGTCCAAAGAAAGATCCCCAGAACATCCACCCAACTCTCCTCCGCGTCTTGGCTAGGACACAGGTATCTTCGTACTCTTCCCCAATCTTTGACTTAAACTTAGCTCAAGGGAACTCTAAATCTTAGGAGCCTTTAAGGGACTACTGACCTTTCTTGTGACCCAACGATCACTTTGCCGACCATTCATAGCCCAAGTCTCGTCGGACCAGAGGACTCTCATCCAATGTTCCTTCCGCCAGTGGAGATGTATTCTGGCAAACTCATATCTCTTCAGTTTGTTGACTGAAGAGATAGGAGGTTTTAATCGTGCAATCCTGCGTGCATATCCCCTCTTTGCCAGTTCACGTCGGATCACATTCTCGCTCACACCAAAGTGCCGAAATATAAAATGTGCAAGTTGGAAAAATGACATCCGACGATTTTCCGATGATAAACAGACGAAAAATTCTATTTCATCGACCTGGGAACTACTTAGAATAGGTGGCCTACCACTGGAGTACTGAGGCTCGGTATTTTCAACGCTCATGGTGTATTGTACCTGTCGCCATGTAATCCCAAGGCGTTGAGAGATTTTGACGTAACTGTGTCCCTCACTGGCCAAGGTTCTAACCTGCACATGTTACTCTCTTAACCTTATCAATTTGTAGATTTCAGACTTACTTGAATACGTTGAGTTTGTGTTAGGCGTTTTGCATAAGTAGGAGATGCTGATGATGGAGAAGGTTGTTGAGGTGAATCCATCTTTGCGGCAATCTAGTACAGTAAATTAAAATCTTCTAAAGTAGTTGACTTAAGGTTCAGATGCACTCACATGAAGTAAAAATTAGATAGATGAATGAAATAAAAGTATGCCGTTGAGCAAAATAATAGTAAATAGCTGACAATGATTTAAACGAAACGACCTCAGGTGTGCGCGAGTGAAGAAAGGTGCAGGCATGAAGATGGGCGTTGGACTTCATATACAGATGCATATCTCTTATGCCTTAGGCCATAAGATTTTAAAATTTGAAGCTAACAAGGATACTGTGGATCTATCGTGAGGTAACCTGGAATATCACCACTTTATCTCCACTTTATCCCCGCTTTAACCCCTGTACCCTATAAGAAGCGGATCAACGAACAATACCCTATCATGAGAGTACGTCAAATCTTTTGTCTTGAGTTAAATACGCATATCTTTCCTACTTGGCACCATCGCCAAAATCCTCTGCCAAATCATTCTCTTAATCGTACCAGAATTGTCACTCGCATCACCACTCTTACCTCTAATGAACCATTCTTACTACTGTTCCTACCTACTGAATCGCCCTTATCTGTATTATCTGCTAAACCTCTGCTCACAAGTTGACACAGTCGGTCCTATTGTATTTCAAGATCGGCTGAAAGAGATGAGCTTAATAGACTCGAGACCTCAAATATAGCCGAGCGTGATACCATTTTACAGATATTTTACTGGCATTTTAATGTGCATCCGATGATACCCGACCAACATGGCACTTGCCGTACCAAAGAACAGATCTACACAGACTACGTTGACAAAACTTACGTCTGGTGTTATTCTCCTAGCTACTTTGGCCTATCGGCTTACATGTTTATTAATTGGTATGACCCATAGCAATTTATCTGTCATAGCTATGAGGCTGAATACAATATGATTAAAAAAAAAAAAAAAAAACCAGAGCAGTGAGAATCATTGGCGCGCTTGGCGAATCCTGATAGTCTGCCCATCTTAAAAACAACTAGGATTATCGAGTCACTCTGGAAAATGATAAAGCACGACTATCTTCACCACTTTAGCTGTCCTCGGATTGACCTGGTGAGCTGGGTACTGGTTTTACGCGTAGTGCCATAAGCACTGGAACAGATGAGGGCCGTCTTGAACAACAATCATATATAATCTTGAATATAAAGAAAAGATATCATGTAAATTATGATTCTGTTGCAATAATAAGTCGAATGGATAGAAATTGATCTGATTGTTCTTTTTTTCTATCTGATGTCCCCAATATATATACATTATATCGCTCGTAGTTGACCAAGTAGAAATCGTAAATAGACTGAAACACCAAGCATTCATGACAGAAAATATAAACCTGAGACATAAAAAATCTTGCCGTACTCAGTAGCTTTAAACACCAAGAAATACCAAAACCAGCAGAAACATCAACTAGAATCAAGAACACTAATATCAAAACCAATAACGATGACAAAATATAATCCCGTACCGTCTTGAGACATCAACTGTGACATCTTGACTAGTGTTCCGATAACTTTTGTATCTAGTCATGTAACTCTTTGATGACTACTAGTCAGGTAGCTAGTCATACAAATCACCTAATGGGCACTGCTCCCTGGAGGAAGATCTTGAAGTAAGACTGGATGTCGTGATGCTTGGACTTGATGATTTAACCGGAGTTTGGTGTGCACGAATAGTTCTGATAGCTTGGACACTTGAATGATCTTGAGTACTTGAAATATGATAACTAGATATCGATGATCTTGGATCTTGACTTGAGATAAAGAATGCAAGACTGAAAACTGGAAAGCTTAAACACCGAAGACATGACCCATATTTATACCTGTAATCCTTCAACCTGATTCCCTAGAATTCTCGAATAGATAGTCTTTGACACCGAACGCCAGCGAATACTCTAGCACACTGAGGTCTCATCGAATGCTATGGAACACAATTGAATCTGAAAGAATTTTTAGAAATAATGAAATAATGGAACAAAAAAATCCAACGCCCTTAATAATAATCAGCCGAATAAATCGACAATAAATAAGTAATTGAAGTTATTGATAACGATCGACAAGAAAATACATCAACGGCAGTTTATCTAGGTAATGATTGATAATCGATCACCAAAGTATAACACAGACTAACTTAAAACATAAAATAATATTCCGGCTGTAGCGAAAAGCTTAACTGGAACAATTCGAGATAACTCGTGCTGATCCGTGACAGTGATGGAGTTTACAGAATCAGGGGGTAGATTCACAAAGTTTGGCAAAGTATCACACACATCCACCTAAGTGGATGTGTGCATGCGAGCCATTTCTTATGAGTTGCTTCACAACCTGTATGCACATTTTGAGCTGTTTCGAGGGAATCCGAGATTCGCCGTCAGAGGCAAAGACCATTCTAGGTAAAGCAGTAGTTGTCCTTCGCCCTCAGTTCATATCATCTCCGATTTCCATACCAGAAAACTTCGACCAAGATCCAGGGCTTGGGTCCTACATAACAGAATACGGGCTTCAAGATACAGAACATGAATCAGAAGATCTTGACGACTCTGAAGATGATACTGCCAGTGCTATCGCGTCAAGAATCAACTCAGATTTGGATTCTATTAAATATATTTTTAATGAACAGGCAGAAATTGGAAATTCCAAGTTTCTCGAGAGATTCGAGGCTGGAAATTGTAAGAATGCCACTTAGGGTCGATGAAAAGAACATCGCAAAAATCAAAGAACAATGCCGAAGACATGGGCACCTTAAAGACATCAAGCAACGTTATACTACAAGCCAATCAGGTAAGAGAAGTTCAATCTCTAACAGTGTAAAACCTAATTCCTTGATCAGTAATTTTCTTTTTGAAAAGCACCACAGTTTGAATTACTTTTCAATAGAGTTACTTTGTTTAAGTTTTATTGCAAGAAGATTTTAGATTGTTGAATAAACTGGACAATCTTTGATTCATTTACTGAGAGTATGTACAGTGTTACCAACCTAAAGACTGTAAGTTTGCATAAACGACAGGCATTAAAGTGGGTTTTCTTGAAAATCTTTGTTTTATTTAGAAAAGATCATAACTCTTTGCCGAGACATCCTAGAAACAGTTTACCGCATTCGAGTCAATAAACCTTGCAAAAGCTCTATAGATAGGAATTTTTCTTGGCGCCCAAATTTTGTTAAGTCTTATGTTACTAAGGAATTTTCTCATCTACGACTAAACAGAGCTGCCATAAATTTACATATAGGCTCAAGTTAATCGTTAAAAATACATCGATACGAAGTGGGACCTCTTTCTGCTTCTATAACAGCCTGACACCTTGGGGGCATGCTGACGACAAGTCAACCCAGTTCGTCAGGTGAGATTGAGTCCTAAGCTTCTCTTATGACTCTTTTAAGCGTTTGCTGAGATGTTTGCCTTCCATTATCAGACTCTGGATATCGAGCTTGAATGTAATCCTTCATCGAACTCCATACAGACTGGATTGGGTTTAAGTCGGGAGAGACAGAAGGCTACACGGTAGGTTCTTCCCCAGCTTGGAGTAGAGCTTCCATGGCATATCATTCAAGATGGCAGGGAGCACAATCTTGCATCAGTAAAAGTGATGGCTTAGCTTCTCGTGCCGTTATTACCCTTGATAAAATCCACTAGCAGTAGGTCTTCAATTTCAATTTCCCCCAACTTTATTCCCAAACTAGATCACTATTTTTTTATTCCAATGGACAGAACCCCAATACAGCAGCAATTTCTTCGAATTGACTTAGGGGATAAGCATATCTCGTCAAACTACTCACTAGTCTAGACTTCGTTCGTGGAAAACCCAAATTATCAATAATCGAATTGATTTTTCTGGTGACCCAAAAACGCGTGAGCTGACCACCAGTAATCCAAGGTTCGTCGGTCCATAGGACTTGATTCCACTGCTTGATAGTCCAACTTAGATGGGACCAAGCGAAAAGTAACCGTCGCCTTTCATTTTCTTCGCTGAACGGGGGCTTATTCTGGAAGATACAACGCTCATATCTCATTCTTTCTAGCGCATTCCGAATAGCTTTCTCACCGACATTCCAGTGGGAAAACTACACCGTGGCAAGCTCTAAGTAGGTCATCAACCGACCGACTTGTGAACTGCAAACAATATGTTCTAGCTTATCAGCTAGAACCTCACTCAAGACTAGAGGTCGACCAAGACTCCTGGCTTCTGTAAGGTCACCACGTTCGCATGCGTATTGAACTTGTCTCTGACTTAGCCCCAATTCATGAGCGATATCAGGATGTGAAAGCCCGAGCATTCGAAATGTTTGGATTGCGACCCGTTTATCCCGATTAAGATTCTGGCAACGAGGTCCCTTCGAAGTCTGATGGGTGTGTGTGAGAATTCGTCCGACCTTGTACTGTCTGTCCTTTACTTGTTTGACAAGTCCTATCTTGGTTGTCTCGGGTTGCATTTCGGTTCGCTTCGTTTCGTTTTGCTTCGGAAAATTTTCTATTTAGGCGTACCTCCTTTTAGGGTTTGACATGGGTCTTCTTTCATCCATATTGCCGACTCGCGCTTCGTCATAGATCTATACGCTTCACGATACTAATATATATCTTATTTTGTTCGATTTGATTTCTGGTCAAATAATGTAAGTAAGTACCTTGAGCATTCAGAGAATAGCTCTTTACGCCTTGTCATTTGTCTCTTCTAGAACCCTAGAATCCCAGAACCTAGTTACCCTAGATCCTCCAGTTCTCCTAGTTCCTTATTCCAGTTATTCCTAGTCCCAGTCCTTTATCCTTACTTGCTTCTTCGCTTTGTTACTCCCTACTATAGATTCAATCTTAGGCCGCCTCTTGCCTTCTTAGTACTTCTCGAAAATATCATTCTCCTAGATACCGAGCCGGCCTCGGTTGTGACGGTGTGAGAATTCATCTCGATAATTCAGTGACAGGCTCCGATTTGAAGTTAGCAGTGGAGAAAAGTGTGGTCAGGTGTTCGCAGCTACAAAGATTGAAAGGGTTGAAAGTGCACCAAATGTGTGATTTAGAGTGAATCTACTAGCCGTTTTTGGAATGATGAGAGGCAAAATACAAGGATAAGGCCTGTAATTTCAAGATTTAAGGTTTAACCATCTTTAGGGTCGAGACACCGTACACAAATATAAGTTGTACAGCTTAATTATAAAAATTGGCTTGTGTAAAATGTAACAGCACAAATATTTATAGATTACGTGATCGTCGGGATAATGAACATCAAGAAGATGTAAGTGAATAAAAAAAAACGCTTCTATGTACAACTAATATCTTAGCGACACAACAACAACATCCTCCGGTGGATACAATCTCCCTCTCGAATGCCGAATAACTCACAAACAAACAAACTGACAATTTTCATCCCAATCGAGATTTTGCAACCCTACCTTAAATGCCGTAAATGGATACCCCCCTTCCCGAAACAAACCCGACCATTCCAGACAAATATTTCTGATTGCCGACCGACGATTCACACATTACTATCACCCCCCAACTCTTGCAAGAGAGCGAGAGTTGGCGTCCCCCCTTCCTCACTCTGCTCGACATCCCCAGATGTCGAAATGGTCGACACACGACCTGACAGAAACAATACCAGCCCACCCCAAAATTCACAGAAAAGCTCTATCGAAAAGAGCATGGCAGACTTCATCGACGCGGAAGTCAAGAGATTCCAGAAACGCGTCGAGTAAGCAAGACTAATCCTCAGCACGTTCTGCAGCCTAATGGACGCGTTGGATGATGACGAACTACGAAGCTCAATGGAAGATGCAACAGTCGGTCTTAGAGAAAAGATCCGCAACATCCTTTCGGGCAATTCAGGCAACGTTCAGCCAAACAATCAGCCCCTTCAAAAAAGGACCAGAGCCAAGCAAGGCCCTGGGCCGACGTTCCAGCCTTCCACGCAGCGCAGAAGACCTACAGTAAATGCTGAAAACCACCAAAAACCCACCCCAGCTGCAGCTACTCCTCGCGTTGCTATGACAGCAACGGCACCAACTGCACCAATCACCAAGCCAACAGAAGGCTCATGGTCAGTGGTCGCCCGTAGAAACGTTGGTCGGCCGAAACAAGCCTCACAACCTGCCAAAACTTCCACACCTCTCACACCCCTACCCAACCCAACCCATCTCAGAGGCCGGCAAGGGCACACCCGTCACCTGCGGCTAAACCCGACGAAAGGCTCTTTCTGCGACTCAGGGAAGACCACCCATTGCGGAAAAAGTCACCCCACTTTGTCAAGTTGAGCTTAGCAGCAAAACTCCGAGTCGCCAACTCTGCGATTCAGCACGTAACTATTGTCAACTCGGGATTTGCTATCACTGCTGACAACGAGGCAGCCAGAAACCTTCTCCTCAGCGAAGCCCATCGCCTAGAGAGTGAGTAAAGCAACGCTGACCCCCAGATGACGGACCTCAAGCTGGGAGCGGCATCCAAATGGATTTCAGTCCTTGCCCCGAATGTCCCTGATTACTTGCACACTTTTGAATTCCCCACAACGACAGAGCCTGGCGCAACTACCAGACTCCAGCAGATAACCATACCAGTGACCAGGGAAATGGTTATTGAGGAAGTTAGGCTCAAAACAGGCATGGCACCAATCTCAGCGCGAGCCCTCGCGTCTAGCACAAACCGACCCGCAAGCGACTGGATAATCCATTTCCAAGCTGGCATCCCCAATCTCGGAGAGCGACTTTTCGAGGAAAGCGGACGCCTTACAGAATTTCACCGCCGGCCAAAAATTGCCCAATGCAATCGCTGCTGGGGACATTACCCAACGAAAATCTGCTCTAGAGCACCGAGATGTATCAGATGCGGCTCCATAGAGCACCAATGTGGGGCGTGCAAGCAAGAGATCCCCCGCTACATTAATTGCCACGGCCCGCATAGTGTAAGAGGCGTGGCTAGGTGTGATCAAAGAACCCTTGGACGTGAACTGTAAGCTATGGACTGTCGGCGTAGACTGTGGCTGTGGACTACGGGCGAGGACTATGAACTCGGTGGACAATACAATAACTATGAATCTAGACAATGACAATGACTGTGAATCAAGACAAGATTATATTGAACAACAGTAGATAACAAGACTCAGGTCTGAAGAACCTCTAGAGATAGAGGGAAAGCCACTATTTATACACAAGTCTAACTCCATCTCTACAAGGGCCATCTGGCCGACAACCAGGCCATCTTAGAAATACATAGAATATTAAAGAATGCTGTAGAAGCCCATCAACCATTACAAGAGAGAGAATAGTATAGAAACCTATAGAACCCTAACCCAAAATCCCTAGTGTTCAGACGGAAGTACAGAAGATTCTATAAGGCTAGACCTCGATTAGCGACAACACGTGAATTGATTATTATTCACGTGACAGCATTAAGTATGCGCTAATCCTGACACATGATATCACCTGATATTACCTAATATCAGCGCCGCAATGAATCATGGCCTATTCCTGACACATAGAGTTGATGATCCCGGCTGCATGGCGCGCCCAGCACGCCTAAAGGGAAAGACAGTGCAGCGGACTCAGGACCAGCTGACTGTTATTCGCCAAAGAGGTCAGAAAGACAGAACAGCAAAAGTTCGAGAAGCAGAAGCCAAGCAGAAGGCTGCCGAAGCAACTGCAGACAACAACACTCAGTCCGCCCCTCAATGCCCGCAAGGGATCACGACCGCACTGGGACAACTCACAGACCAACAATCACATTTCTTTGCGCTAATGTGGCCAAAGGAGGGTCCTCAAACGACATAATTCTACAATCCGCATGGGAGGCCGGTACCGACATTTTGCTCATTCAAGAACCCTGGGCCTCACGATGCGACAACAATTGGCTCATCAAGTCACATCCAGGTTTCGAGAAGCACTCGCCAAACACTGGAGGAGCAGATACGCCTCTTCCAAGATCGATCAGATACACTAGAAGGGGAAGAGATATCCAGCAGAAGTTCTTATGCGGCACATCCTCGGACTTTGTAGCAGTGAAAATAGATAGCGTGACATTCGTTTCCATATACCGGGCCCCAGGGGTACCTCTTCCACCACTGCTGGCATGGAATCCTGATGGACCCACCGTAATTGGCGGAGACTTCAACTCCGTACATCCAGAATGGCAACCTCTAGCGGAACGCTCACACGGAGACGGCCACACTTTGTTCCAGTGGATGCTCGACAACGGTATGACCTTGTCCTCAAGTCCAGGCGTGCCAACTCACACTAGAGGCAATACCCTTGATCTGGTATGGTCCAATGCTGGGGCAATTGCCGATGTAGCGCCAGAACTTGGATCTACCTCTGACCATATGACATTAGCAGGCGACGTTCCGCGGCCGAACGCCAGGGGAGCGACCACTATCAGACTAAACAGCCCTTTCCGGGTGAGCGATGACGCACTGGAGGATTTTACCAATGTAATGGCCGAATGGAGCAATGAAATCGGAAGGCAAGAATTGCAGACAACTAATGATGTAGAAAATCTCGGCAATGACCTTGTAGAAATCCATAGCGACGCAATCAAAGCCACTGGGAGACGAAGCTCTTCTCAGCCAGGCCAATCAGCACCGTGGTGGACAGAGGAGTGTCGAGAGGCAAACGGCCTATATAGAGCTCTCGGCGACGATGCCAGTAGGAAGGCTTTCCGACGTACAGCCAAGAAGGCAAAACGACAGTACTGGCGCCGAAAGTTCTCCGAAACAAAAACAGACACTGACATGTATCGGCTGGCTCGATGGGCAAAACCACGTCAGCAAGGCGCCACAGCTTCTCTCAGAACCGTGAATGGTTTTGAATCGGATCCACGCCGCCGAGCAACCCTCCTCCGCGACTTGCTTCTCGCTAGGTTTGCGAGGGGAAATGACATCGAAATCACTAATGATCTAACAGACTTTGAGCCTGACGCCAATCCTTTACCATGGTCGACGGAGGTCACTGAGGAAGAAGCTAAGTGGGTAGCTACATCGTGCCAAGACAAGGACCCAGGAGCTGACAACATCACTGTTCGACTACTGCGTACAGCATGGCCAGCGGTTGGACACGCAGTACGTGCTCTATACGAAGGGTCACTCCGCCTCAAGCACTTCCCATCAGTGTTCAAACTAGCCGAGGTGATCCTAATACCCAAACCAGGGCGCGACCTCAGTACAGCTAAAGGATGGCGACCTATCGCACTCCTTTCGTGCCTCGGAAAAGGGCTCGAACGCCTTGTCGCCAAGCGGATGGCACATACGGCGCTCTGCAACCAAAAGCTACCTCAACAACTGATCGGGGCACTACCCGGCCGCTCAGCCAACGATCTGGTCGCGTGCTTGGTCCATGACGTCGAGCATGCACTGAGGCTCCGACATAAAGCAGTGCTGGTGACACTTTACGTTCAAGGGGCTTTCGATGCGACTCTTCACGGACGACCATTGCGACGAATGAAAGAGATGGGGTGGACACCTGAAACAACTAGCTGGACAACCTCCTTCCTGCAGGGGCGATCTGCTCGTGTTAGATACGACGGAGGCGTTACGGATGCAGTAGAACTCGAGTGCGGCCTCCCACAAGGGTCACCTCTATCGCCGATCTTGTTCCTCCTGTACATGTCAGAGGTATCAGGGGGAAGTAACTGGAGATTTGGCTACGCTGATGATTTAGCCGTACTCGGTATAGGAGCCACTGCGACCTTGGCAGCAGAGGCCGCCCAGCGCGAAGTTAACACTATCACGGCCTGGGCAGAAAGCAATGCCGTCGCATTTGACCCAGCCAAGGCAGAAGTCTTATACTTTCTCGGCCCCCGAGCAAGAATTACAGATCTCCCACCGATTATCATCGGAGATGTAGCGATTCAAGATTCCGAAACAGTAAGATGGCTAGGAGTTTTCTTGGATAGAGGCCTCATCTTCCGCCACCACGTTTCCGAGTGGACAAGAAAGAGCACTCGACTGGTGCAACATCTTCGCCGACTCACCAGATGCACCCAGGGACCCCCTCCAGGACCATTGACCACCGTTATTCGAACAGTCGTGATGCCGATCGCACTACATGCCTCCGAGGTTTGGTGGCCAGGACTTACTCGAGACACATTTAGAGGCAAGGTACACAACTCGTGCAGGATGCAAATCGACGCAATAGATAGAGTGATTTTAGCAGGAATTCGCACCGCTTTACCGACATGGCGGACCATGCCAACTTCCGCCTTACGAAGAGAAACTGGAATCCCACCCGCGAAGGATCTGCTAGAAGAACGGCGCCTTTTGTCTGCCGCACGAATCCGC
This sequence comes from Podosphaera xanthii, assembly GCA_028751805.1. Classification (NCBI taxonomy): domain Eukaryota; kingdom Fungi; phylum Ascomycota; class Leotiomycetes; order Helotiales; family Erysiphaceae; genus Podosphaera; species Podosphaera xanthii. The sequence goes on from JAPWIX010000022.1 coordinate 490,196, forward strand.
CGCCTAGATGAATTTCACCCGCTACGACTCCGAGCTTTAGAGAGTACCGAGGCCGCAAGACGTCGGCTCGGTCTACGAGCATCCAACAGAGGCCGGCAACCTGCCGATAGAGTCCACGACTCTAGAATACAAAGAACATCCAGGCTATTGCCCGAGACAGAAAGCTCCCCACCCCCATGGAGGCCCATTCCGCCCCCCCCCCCGCGGCTATGCGGAACAGACAAAGTAACAGCTGCCAGAACCACCATGGAGTGGCTCAGCCGACTCCCCCCAGACAGTTTATGCGTCTACAGCGACGGGTCCGGCGCGGCAGAATCGCGATCGGCATGAGGCTTCACGATTTACTTCGGCGGGACCACTACCAACCTTGAGCTCAGCGATTCCGGTTCCTTAGCAGGGGCTGAGGTCTACGACGCAGAGGTACACGGGGCCATGGCAGCTCTCGAAGCAATCACCGCGAATCTCAGCAATCGGAACATATCGTCAATATATGTCATGCTTGACAACGCCGAAGCTGCTCAAGCTCTACGAACGGGAAAAACTTCATCCTCCTACTGGCGGGTCCGCAGATTCCAAAGAGCGGCAGAAGCTTCTACAGCTCCGGTCTGTGTGAAGTGGATACCAGGTCACGAAGGTATACCAGGCAATGAGGCAGCAGATCAACTAGCACGAGAAGCGCTAGTACAAATCACTGCCACCGAGGTTTCAGAGCCTCTCAGCATAGCTTCAGCTGGCCGCAAAGCTCGGGCACTGGCGCAGAACCTCTCCCGGGACTGGTGGGACTCCGCGTGCCCGAAAAGGTACGAGGATCTCAACTTACAAATGCGTCGCAAGAAACCACCTGAACTGGCACTGTCAAGGGCGGTTTACGCGCGCCTTCTGGCAGCCCGAACCGGTCACGGAGACTTTGCGTCATATCACCGCCGATGGAATCACGCCACCGCACCACTACTATGTGAGTGTGGCAGGTAAAAGTCCGTCGGTCATCTAGTACAGTGCCAAAGAGCGCTGAACAGATGGCGCCAGATTAGCGGACGGCGAAGAGCTCCCCCACTCCAAACTCTCCTTGGAGCACACGGGTGGCAGATATTCGCGGAATACGTCCAAGGGAGCGGTATCTATGAAGGGGCAGTTCTTGGTATGGCCGGAGTAAGCGCAACTGAGAACGGCTAGAATTTGCTAAGGGGGATGATACTGGCAAATTAAGGCGGAACAGGAATGGAATAGCTCGGGCGCGTGGTGGCCGAGATCGAAGAAATGCGAGGAGTACAGGGGATGTAAAGGCGTAAAGGCGCGTGACAGATTTTCTTTAAGTTGTTTTATTTGTTTCTCTGAGCTGCTGGGGTCAACTTGTTCAACTCATTTATGTTTTTTAGCATGGTTCCGGTCATTATTGTGAGACGAGGTAGAGCAGTCAACCTGATCTCACCCGGCCCCACCCGCGTCTGACCCACTAGGGGTATTATGGCACGGTAAACTACAAAAAAAAAAATATCTTAGCGACCTAACTTTAATACTAATCTCTGTAGTCCCTTGTTTCCTCAACAACATCATAGGTTAGTTCTAGCACCTTCGCTACCGCCATAGCGTATCCAAACGAAGTCCTATGCCCCTGTCGCTGATCTTCATCTCGCCTGTGGACTGATTCACGCTAATGCAAAGTTGAGTCTGCTTACAGCTCGAAATATAAGAAAATTAATTTTTTTGATCCCTAGAAACCACTCGGGCTCGTTGTTGTAGTATCATTTTTTAGGTCCACGGATAACGTGGAGCCACGCACCCTTAAGTTCCCTATTGGGACGCAAGAACTCGAAAGCGTGCGCTATCCTCAGTCGCTAGAACTAAGATAATACAATCTTGACCCTGAACACTCATACTAAGGAGGCATTCGGAGGCATCACTACAGGGTTACACTTGGTGAGACTTACGCCCCGCTTCTCCCCTCAACTGTGAGTACCTGTCCAAGGTAAAAAACAAAAAACCTCGGACTCCTCAGTATGCTTCATTATCCCGTTCTTCGCAACTGCGCGAGATGTGATCTCACAACGTCCTCGTATCTTGTCGTAGCAGGTGTTCAAGCCACAGGACTTTCAACTTGGACATGACCCAGATAGCGGACCACAATACTATCTTTCGTCGATTGTGGCCTTGGCGCGCATAAAACTCTCGAATTTGATATATCCCCTCAAATTCTCCCATAAACTCTTTCTTTCCTCCACATCCTGCTTACTTGTGCTTCCGTCTCTCATAAATTCCCACTAGAACCGTATCCTTCATCGATTGTCACGAGCAATCTCCCTTCCCAAATTTGTGCCCAGCGACTTTCATCCTCCGTCGGGTATCCATATCATCGAGGGTGTATATTTGGGGATCTCAACAAGGTATGCGCCGCGTCAATTTCGTCAGGGGTGGTCCAAAGTAGGAAGATAATCGATAGGTTGTAAAGTTGATAGAGATACATGTGAGGTTGAAGTCAATTTATGGCAGAGAGAACGCTTAACGTGATGAAAGGGCTCCGACTGGGAATGCTAGTGGACCTCTGACCCTGATCGTATGCGACTCCTCTTGACTATCTCAAATATGCAGCAAACATAATGAGCGTTTACAGCCGGCACCGCGTGAAGGTGAAGGGTTCGGCTTTGCCAGCCAGGGGGAATTTTGAACACATAATGGTTCAATTGCCAGGAAGAATCATCACATGATGCAATCTCTCCGTTGTCACACGGTAAGCATGTGACATACACTTGGCATTTAATCTTCAATCAAGTCAAATTCCGACTAACAAGATAAATTTTTCAATATGAATAGGATGTTGTGATATTCGGAGCATCTGGCTTGATTCTACTCCAGGGAAAATTGAATCAAATTTGCTGAATCAATTGCCACTTTCGATAGTGATATGATCTCAATGACTACATTTACTCAACGCAGATCTCAATGTTATATGGACATTTAGAATGATATCCAACCAATGAAAGTGAGGGAAAAAACCGACATCTATGGCCGGCGCTTATGTGGCCCAAAGAATCAAACAAGATCGTAAGGGGCTATACCTTTGAAAAATCCCGCCTATCAGTGGACTAATAATGAGAAATCTTTATTGTCTCCATTAACGGACAAACTTTTCATGCTCAGCCTTTCTAAGAACGACAGGAAAAGATAATCGTCGTAATGTGAACTCATCGATATGTCCCTGATGAAAAAGCTCAATCGCCTTCTTGGTATTCAAATACTCATGGACTCCATCGATAGCAAAAATGAAGTTCTTCCAACAAAATTATGTAGCGAATACTGTTGATTTGTGGTGGTAGGTCACAGAAAATCTAGTAAATATTAGCTAAGTTGTAATTCAACAAAATATGTTTTAGTTATTCTGATCTAGACCAGCGATCAACAAACAGATACTATTTTGTAATTAGATGGTACTTGAATTAGAGTGATTTATATCCTGAGTTCCTTATCGTAGATCTGAGGTGTACCTGCTTAGATGATGCGAAGCGAATTTTTTTTAAAATCATTTTTTCGTATGCAGCCTGAGGCTATGACGCGAATGATTACGGAAGATATTTATTTTTCGCAGAATGACTCAGTTTGACATTTGGAACACTCATACTCAGATTTCATTTGCAGATTGTTATAATATCGCTGTCCAATGACCGACGAATGTCCGTGCACTGTGAGGTACATGTACTAATTTGGAGCACAAGCTCAGACTAGCATAATGTGCATAAGTACACAAAGTGCACAAGTGCATTTAGCTGGAATAGAACCGATATGTAGGACTACTCTAGAATGTTCTGGAATGAGGAAAGAAGATTCCAGTGTGTGTGAACAGATGTATTTAAAGATGTATCTAGGCCATACAATACCGTATATTGTGTGTCATTAATTGATCTCATATTTACCGCGAATTCTATTTCTCACTTCATCATCCTGTCTGATATACATCCTCCATCCCAGGTAATAGACATCAACCTGCTCATCCTCATAACCTACTTTCAAAAGACAGATACCACTACGAGAATAACGCCTCATGACATGTACCCTCTTCCGTGAATACCCACCACAGGGAAAAGCGAGAAAAACCTGTGGTTATCTGAGCATGCTTTCATCATCCTACGAGTACAGTATCATTGCGAGAGAAGTGGTGTGAGGGTCTTGCTGGATTCGAACCAGCTTTCTCCTGTCTCAAGTGGGGCATGTATCCAAGCTACCCAAACTCTACTTGGGAGAACGGCCCGGACAGTGTACAACTGCACCATCCGACCCATGCGAAGCGAATGAACTCGGTACATAAATTATACTGAGACATACCGCTTTCGCTGGGTCGGATGGTGCAGTGGTACACTATCCGGGCCGTTCTTCCAAGTAGAGTCTGGGTAGCTTGGATACATGCCCCACTTGAGACAGGAGAAAGCTGGTTCGAATTCAGCAAGACCCTCACACCACTTCTCTCGCGGTGATACTGTATTCGTAGAATGACGAGAGCATACTCAGATAGTCAAAGGTTTTTCTCGCTTTTCCCTGTGGTGGGTATTCACGGAAGAGGGTACATGTCGTAAGGCGTTATTCTCGTAGTGGTATCTGCAAATGAAATCTGAGTATGAGTGTTCCAAACGTCAAACAGAGTTATTCTGCGTCACATACATATCTTCCGTAATCATTCGCGTCATAGCCTCAGGCTGCATACGCAAAAATGATTTAAAAAAAAAAAATACCTCATTCGCTATCAATAATTGAATCCCACAAATGAGAACTCACAACTTATCTTAATTTTTTTGTACGTGATTTCTAAAGCCTTACAAGCTCTATCGCTTTTCTATAATCTGTGTACAAAGTTCCACTGATATACATAATACGATATATTTATTTTAACGCATCTAACTTTAATAGTTGATCCAAATCATCTCATCAATGACCCATATTTCCTTCGTACTAAATGAAAAAATTCTCAACTCCGAAAATCGAACACTCTGGGGAAATTAATCAAGCCTTCGACTTATCTGTCTACCCGGCCGAAATATGATCTGTTAAACCAGCAGGTTAGAGCTACAGTCTTGTTCTCTCGAACATACTATCATAGTTCACACAAAGCTATCAACTTCGATGAAGATGGCAAATTGATGAGAAGAAAGCGTGGAGATTGAAACAATTCAAAACTTGACCTTTAATTTTCGCTTCATTTATTGAACATTCTTTCTTACCATCAAGAGATGGACTTTGTATTATGCCAAATCTGTCATTTATCGTCGTCCTTTCATCTGCTCTTTACCCTTTACACGTACTCGAAATGACTCCCAATCTGCCTTCCGATTCATACCTTGTCAAAATTGTCATCGCTACTCTAAAATTATGTACCATGCACACTCTGGTAATTCACCACTTCGATGAATACAATAAATATTCTTTGTCCCAAAAACCTCAACTATTCACGTACTTATTGATTACCAGATGTTGCATTCGGCGAACGATCCTACAGATCCCACCGTCTTGTAGGATCTCAAACGTCCCAATCTTTTCGAGTTGCGGAATTTTCTAGATATACTCGGCATGATTCATCTCCTAGCGAGTCTGAATCGTACTTCTCACACAAATTAGTATTTATCATCGAATTGAACACAGTAAGGCCTCCCCTCGGAGCTGACTATGGTTATCAAAAATATCAGCATATTCTTGGTATTGTATTCTAATATGAATGGAACCATTCCGGGAGGAATAAGATGGTCAAGAGGAATCTAAATGAAGGGCATCTAATTTCAAGGATCTAAAGATTTTAGCCAATTGGAATGGAGATGGGTGCAGTTTGCGGAACGGATGAAGGAGGTGTTGAGAACGTTATAGCAAAGAGTGGTTAAAGCGGGAATTCTCGATACAAGTAATAGAGCAAGTTCAGATGTAAAATCAGTTAATCATTAAATCTACCAAAGGAATTTGCAATGTTTACCTTCCTTCTCTTAAATACATGTTCCTCACTGCAATGGCAGGAAGAGACTTAACATCCATCATCCATCCCAAACCTTCCGTCACAAAAGTATTAGCCATATAATAATTGGCCACATAATTACCAGCCCCAGGGCCACCAGCCACATTACAAAGACTCCAGCCTCGTAGGAGCCTATAATAATTGAGAAGGTAGTGGTGGAGCCAGTACCAGCCTCGCGGGTTCATCCCGCAACACATACTACAGGTTACATATCACCCCTACCGTGTAGAAAAATCTCAAACAAGTCAGATCGAACTCTTATACGCAAAATTACACCATAGGGGACGGATAATTAACATACGTAGTGTTTCATGCGTGCAACTAACTTTATAACGCACTGATCTCAGTTTTACTCCCAGTTTTGGAATACTTAGATGATCTAAGATAACTCTCCTTAAATCTGATTGAACTGATCTTACCGACTTTAAAAATGCGTATGATAAATGTATTTCTATTTCATAGTGATATGCAATTACAAAAATGACTGGCTTCGCCTTAACTTATAAGGGTATATAAAGAACATCAACATTGGCTTCATAAATTCATCATCAAAAGATTAAAAAAAAGGAATCATGCCTCCGATGGTCAAGTACCTCTAATTTAATTGCTCACTATATACTTGCTCAACCCCTTCGAGACCCAAATAACGTGAGACTGATGCTCGTATCGTTTTCACCTGCATTAGGTGTTGGCTCGCCTAACATCTCCCATGGTCGCATGATGAAGGGTATCGGATTCTCTCTCTCAGGAGGTACCTCGTTACAAGGATTGGCCGTTATTTCAGAATCAATTTTTTTATCCTTGAGAACCACAATGCGTTTATTCGAGGGTCCGATATAACTGTACAAATATGAGATATGGGGGTTCGAAGCGATGTCTTGAAGCTTGTGAGTACACTGTTGTCGTACATCATCCGGAAGAGTATCAACCATGTCAAGCGCAAGATCATAGCTCTGCTCGATTAAGCTTTCAATGTCCTCGTAGTCTGTATCAGAGGCCTGGAGCTCGAGAAAGATAGCCGTCAGAGCCATAATTACTTTGGCTCGATTATCAGGCCAAAATTCACTAGACTCGAATAAAAAAATGTGAGCAAGAATGAATGAAAAGATGAGAGGAATCCAGCTCTCTATAATGGAGCTTTTCACTTGAAATGATTGAGAATTAGTGAGTAGAAGCCATAGACTGTTCAGAGCTACCGCTATTTCAGATATGAGGTTTGAGTTGCTCTCATGGTGAATCTGCGTAGCGTACACATTTTTTGAGATTGCTCTAATCATCATCATAAGGTTATTTCCAAGCGAGACTTTGCGCTGAAAGGTTTCCAGAAAGGTTTCGTCGGTTATGTTTGAAGATGGGAAAATAGACATGAGCCGGGCCTCTGCTCTGTGCAGCAAATATTGAGCAATATCAGGGTCGAAAAGTGAGATTATGTTAGTCCAGGTCATGTTACCATCAACAATAGCTGATTCAATGGCGAGACTAAACATTTCGAAGACCTCAGGGCCTTCTATTTTTTTACCGTCACTAAACATCGCTGTGAGTTTAACTAGACAAAATGGAAGCGATAAGTCGCCGGCAACTTTGAGTAGGAGTTCAGCGGTGATGGGACGTGGAAAGCTCAAAGAAAGCATGAGATGATCAATAGCCGTGTGAATTGCGGCTTTGGCGGCTTCATTTGAACCTTTAAATATCGGCAAAAGCAAGGTTTGTACAAAGATATCAGTATTGAAAAGTACTGTGGTACGGAGTAATCCTTGCACTTCTGGAATTTCTAGAATAGTTGACTCTTGGCAGAGCCGCTGATCAAATTTCTGAGCAGAAATTGGTGAGGATACTGACATTTCCAGGGCCGATCTTAGAATACTTAGCACAGCGATTGGAAATTTCCTTCGAGTTTCAAGCTGCATAATTCGAATTCTATATGTTTCGCTAGAATTCAGAGTATTAGAAATTTTCTTGGATGATAGAATTAAATCAAGGGCTTCTAAATAGATACCACCATAATCAAAACAGCCTATAGATCTGTTCTCACTTTGCTCGTCTTTGCAGTTTTCAAGAACTTTCTCGAGTGTGATACAGCCAGAACAAATTAATGAAGCAGAGAGTTGTACTAAGCTTGGTCTAGAAGATGCACAGAGGATTCTGTGTATCCAATTGTCTATCAACGTATCGAATAGCTCAGGGTCAAAAGATCTCAGTCTAGCAAGTAAGGCCTCATAGTTTCGTTGTTGTTGAAATGACTGGTTCCATGATCTTTCTAACGAAGAGGCAATTATATGAAACAGCTGCTTTATTGTGCTATGATCTAATTTATTTTCATTTGCTAAAATCCTCTCTACATCATCGGCGACAATCGTTTCTATATTTTCAACTCCAGTCATGTGATCCGAAATTGGTGAGCAAGCATCGATACCAGATCTTTTATTGCTGCGTGAAAGCTCCAATTTTAGATCTCTCGTAGTAGAAGCTTTTTCGGCCTGCCTTGAGCTGAGACCGACTAGAGCAACAAGAAAAGCTCTAGGGCATGAGCTCGACTGATCCGTCATGGCGCGTAGACGAGAGAGAAGGATGTTGAAAAGTTCTGTTAATCCCCCGATTGCAGAAAATTTTTCGAGGTGTAAATTTAACGTGTCAGCACAAGAAGCAAGAATTTCGATGTCATTGGAACTTGAGACAAGCTTTAACACGTCTGCTAAAATAGAGAAGTCGCCAATTTTCTCAAGGTATCCTCGAATGATATGGAAATTGGATAATGTGATTGTTGATGCTGGGATTTGAGTTTGGGTTTGAGTAGAAAATTCATTCCATTTACCCATGGGATTATATTGTTGGCCCGCCATTTTTTGTATGACCTTCTTTCTGAGCCAGAGCCCTATTTCCGATTTCACTGTCCGACTTACATTAGAGATAAAATTTTCAGTCTCTTCTGTACTGTCACTAGCTGCATCTTTGTTTAAATCAAAGTCCGTTTGCATACTAGGTAGCTCCCGGCATATAAGTAGTTGGCAGCGCTTTACGTAATTGTCTTCGTCGTCAAGAAAATTGGCCCGGTTCAATAAATTCATGCGGATTTCTGAAATTGATTCACTTAGATTTGTTCTGGGTAACTCGGCTAAGAGACGTGAAGCACAAGGTCCATCAAATCTTATGGTTTGAGAGTTGGGCATCTCACCACGGGCAATCATCCACTGAATGTACTTTGGCGTGGAGAAGTGGCCTGAGCGAGATAGCTCAGAGATTAAATGATAAAAGTCGGCTTTGTTGCGACCAGTTTCGCAAGTTGTGCTATCAAGAAAGTTGAGTACGCTTTCAGTAATATCTGAGGAATTTTTCTCCCATAGTCTCAAGAGACGCGCGCCAACATATATCTTAGTCTTTCCAGGCCGGTAGGATGATGTAGACCAGTCTAGGACCGTTCGAATTAAATAATTTTTCTCTTTCTCAGCTTCCCAACATTTGTAAGCGACGGCGTTCGTATATGGAGTCGTAAAGCATTTATCAAGGATTTTTACAAGGCAATGCTGAGACGTGAAAGGCTTTGGATAATCAAATATGTGTAACCGAGAATTCCTTGCGTCGATAGATTTGATGATAGATAATGAATGCTCATCATTAGCCCCTATACGAGAGTATATAAGATCTCTATGTTTTGCCCATGTGCTTGGTGCAACGAAGTTATTGTTATTCCAAAGTATTAATTCCTTTAAGAGGGAAGTAACTCGTTCAGCCAGTGGTGCCAACAAGTCACTATCAGGATGGTCATTGGCCTAGTGAAGATTTAGTATCCAAAATAGAACAGATTTTGGAGGAGAAATACTTCAGCGAGTTGGTCAAGGAGTGCACATGATAGTCGACGCCCGTATTTCCTATATTGTAACAGTTCCTTCCAATAGATCTGCACCACCAGAAGCCAGAGTGGAAGTCTGACCTGGGAAGTGTTTTCGAGGGAAGAAACAAGCCATTCCATATAATGTTCACGATCAAGTAAAGACTCTGCATGAAAAATTGTAGCTAGTCGAATCCTGCGCCTATTCATGAGTGAAAATTCATCTCAAGTTGGTTAACTTACGCATAATAAATCTTTGATTTAAAGTCTACATCGCCACAAGTTCCAATGATACTTTCCAAGAATTGCTCGACACAAACTGTGAAGTCACGTATCCATTTGGCCTCTCCGCCTTTTGCACATGTCCCGCCGGCACCTTTTCTCCTGTAAGATCTCAACTCATTTGCGCCCACACACCTAGCTAGCCATACAGCTCTTTCAACAGGAATATTCTTGCTCAATGACTGATCTAACAAGATTCTACCTCTGATCCCATGGGGGATAGAACGGCTGAGTCGGCGTAAAGAGATTGTAGGGTTTGCCAAGTCCTTAAGCCACATCTCTCTCTTAGTATCAGTCACCGTGACTCGTGGTGGAGGCTTAAATGTTGACGCCAAGGTTATTTGGCCATTGGTCCTTCGTTGGGCAAGAATACTGGTGAAAACGCTCGATAATGTTTGAATACCACTTTTATGTTTTAGCACAGGGTGCAATAACGAACGCGCCGACCCTGTCTCGTTTTGCGTTGTTTGAGTTTTATCAATAAAGCCCTGTCGAATGGAAGATTCTGAGAACTGGTCTTCAGGGTGGTTTCCTGTCCAAGGGAAGAAATCACCGTGGCCTTTGAGGTCAGAGAGGTAACTTCAGGGAAAATTCAGACCTACTGTTAGGAGAATAGCGAGGCGCGATTACTGGTACTTCAGGCAGATATGCTTTAGGGCGAGTGTCTTTTTTTGATGGTGCTGCCGTGTTAGATATCGGGTTCCCGAAAATTGATAGACAGCGCTTTTGGGGACGTGCTGGCATAGGCATCGATTTGCATGACGAATCCCTTGCAGACTCATCTAAGTTTTCGCGGTGACTAGGGCTGGGGAGAGCTGAAATATCACAGTAGAGTTTGGAGCGGCCCCGTGGTGGTGGGCTGAGTCTCAATGCAGGCGCTGCTGCCGTCGACGACCCCGGAGCTTCAAGTGACTGAGCAGACGGCGATTCGGGACTGACTTTTACACTTGATTGTGACATTAGACGTGCCGCATGAGCTTGTCCATTGTCTCCATCGGTATCTTGTGGTACCGATCCCTCTATATCTTGAGTTGAGGAAGGAGAAGTTGAGTATTGTTGCGAGGGCGTGTGATGTGGTGGCAGCTGTCCTGCTGTAATATTTGAAGATAGCTTGGGGGTCATTCTTCATCCATCTTCGGATTCGAGCGAGGAAAAGGGACTTCTATATCCTGGATGTAATCATGGACGATAAGTAAACGGTCAGCCTGTTACATTGGCTCAAAGTGGTCTTCAGTGACAAAAAGATGCCAAAACGTCAACATGGCAGGGAGCTAGGACAGGGATTAAGGGGACAACAATTACTAGTACTAGTACGTACTAGACTTTTGTACTATTTATGAGCCGTGATTAAGTCTACATCAATCAATTAAATAATCATCTATGCATGACATAGATAACCCACATGTATATTTACACGTATTCTGAAAACCTCGGGACTCCTTATAACTCAGTAGCGTCTCAATCTCCTGATACTGATCAATTATCACTACTTTTATTTATTTAACTAAAACATTAAACTCGTTCCGATACGCAAAATTTCTCTAGAAAAAATAGTCGCTGGTTATCTTTAATATTAACAGTCTTCCTCCCATGATGGCCGACAAGAGAAGATCAGATCTTAGTATGTAGACAAGCAAGCACAATACCATTACAAAAAATCTCAAAATACTGATTCACACCATCTCAGTTATTCCTTACCAACTCCCGAGCACCAAAGAGAGCCCACCAGATTTTGGTGGCACTCTAGGCAGCACCTTACCCATGGCTGCAATGTTTACTCGCAATAAACTAATCGGCTGGTAATCGGAATACTAAGTAGCTTTATTTGGTCGGATATTTCTGACCGTGGACAGGGCGTCTGTCGTTTTCGCAATCCAAAATTGGCTAGCTGAAAATGTGGAAACAAAGAAAACCTCTGGTCAGCCAGCCATCTTTTCTATTGCAATGTCTCGTAAGCTGTCATCCGAAAAAAAATTGCAAATTCCTGCTGATAATATACATTAGTAATGGCGCTTGTTGTGGTACCTAAGCTCCTATCAATCTATATTTTCCCTTTGGCCTTACTGATCTATGAAAAACAGACGTACCTTCCTATGTTTTTGCCTCCTGCTTCAGCTTCCAAATCATCACAGGGCAGCGTAAGACCTCCGGCACCATAATCCGAATCATCCATCTTAGATTGGGCTCAAGTTAGCCCAAAGCGATCGTCATTGCCAATTGAAAGTTTATACCGGCGTAGATAAATTAAACCCAGAGGCCATTCAGTTCTTCATGAACAAAATTTTAATGTAGTTGAAGATAGTTCACGCTAGTATTATTTTTTGCACTGTTTTTTCGTTATTTTAAGTTGTGTCTGCCCAAACTACGGGATCTACTAAGCCCCGTGCCGATTAACTCAGCCTACATCAATATTAACCGGCGCGCCGGCGTCCCTCGGAATCCACCATTCCTTAGTGGTCTACTCCTTACCATCTACCGACGTAACATACAGTGTCTTAGCCCTAAAGATTGTTAGTGGCTGATGTTAGTTTGTATGTTAAGATAGATGACTGCAAGGTATAGATACACAAAACCAACAGCAGCCACTATCAATCTTTAGGGCTGAGACACTGTACATAATATAGCCAAGCCTCTCTTGTTTAGTTGTAGGTCATTGTGTAATTAAAGTTGAGATCTATACAATTGGTTAAACTAATATAAATATTTACATAAATTGCAATGTGACCGACTGTTAAATAAGAGAGATTCAACTGCAAATCCCTGTACCGGTGTAGGTTTTGTTTGTTTCTATATTTAGGTCCCGGGCAGAGCCCTTCGTCCAATTGGTTCGGGACCGGTGGAGCCGGTGGGGATCATACTCGAGAGTATGCCCAACTCGTTCGCACCCTCTGAAGTATGTACACGCGTATATAAACAATTTGCGACGACGCCTAAATGAACCTGTACTCCATGATCCCAAAAATTCCGACAGAGACCCGAACGTAAAAGGAAAAAAAAAAAGAACATAAACCCAAAAGTGAATTATTGTGTCAACATAGCGTTTCACACGCTCTGTTTCCACGATGTCGCTGCCTTCATCGATTTCTAAGAGATGCTGTCCTCGCTTTCAGCGGAGGACGAGCTTGCGAATAGGTTGCCAAAACAGCCTGTAAGTTTTGCAAATTCTGTAAATTCTCTGACACGCTTTGGGCCGAGAAGTTGGTTGATAAGATCGCCCATTGTCCTTCCTTTCCTAAACCTACGCGTTAGGCTGGCGTGTTCTCGACAACGTACGAAGTGAGTAGGAGACGTCTCTTGTCCACAGATGCAAACTAAATTTGCATTTTCATGATTTAGTCTGCGGTGATATGCAGCGCAGTCACCGTGCCCGGTCCTTGCTGATATAAGCTTTTGCAGAAGCTGCCGTGGCATTTTAAGCTCTGGAGGCTTTCGACGGCGCATCTGTAGGTCTAGATCTTTATACCTAGCCGGACATACCTTGGACCACCAATCGTCAATTAGCTGCTGGCGACGCTGTTGCATAAGGCGACGAACATAGGCAAGCGTAATGAATTTTGGTTCAATGTGGCAAAGGGGGAGTGATTGAAGTGCAGCTTGCGCGGCTGCGTCGGCCTCTTCATTCCCAGGTATCTTAGAGTGTCCTGTTACCCATCTGACTTCCGAATTGGCTTTTTGGGAAACATCGTGAAAAATCCGAGTTAGCCTAAGACAAGAGGACGTCCTGCCAGTCTGGAGGGCCCGGACTGCAGCTTGGTTGTCCAAAAGAACATAAATTTTCTCCCCGCTTCGTCTTGTGGAGAGCGCAGCTCGGAGTGCCATGGTAGCCCCAAAGATTTCAGCATCGTAAACTTCTCCCCCGTGTAGAATCCCTTGATCTTTCTTAAAAGTGATGCCCCCGCGTTGCAGGACGAATCCCCAGAAAGATCTTCCATGTCCCTCAGAAGAGCCGTCGGAGTAGGCGCAGATAACGGAAGATGGAATTGTTCGGATCCAATTCTCGTGGTCTATAATACCCTCTGCTTTTGTTGTTTGCGTATGAGAATATAGAGGTACAATTAAGGGTTCAGCATCCTCGGATGATCGGGGTAGCTGTTGGAAAGCCCTCTGCAAACTTGACATCTGCGTTTCTGGATGCTTTGACAATATGGCCTTTGTCTTATACTTAAGCGTACCTACATTGGGACATACGCTCGCTCGGCTGCGGAGAGGATGGCGGTTGTCTAGTGAATTTATTCGTGCTCAGAGCCGTAGACGATTACCTTCTAGGAGTATTCGGGCGGGTGGAATTCCCCCTTCCCTGTGAAGGACTACGTTGGGTGTTGTTCTCCATACTGGTAGTGCGGCTCTCAACGCTACACGAACTGCTTTATCAATAAGATTACAGAAGTGGGCTGTAGGAGGAGTCACATTTCCGCGAATTGTTGGTCGTTTTAAGCCCGGCCACCAAACTTCCGCACCGAAGGTCGCTACAGGGATCACGCAGGTGTCAACGGCAGTTATCAGGGGTCCAGGAGCTGCCCCACGTGTTACTGGATTGAGCCTCCGCATATGTTGAGCAACTTTAAGTGCTTTCCCGCACCATGTTATTACATGATGTTTGAACGAGAGTTGAGAGTCGAGATGTATTCCTAGCCAACGGATATCCTTAGCCGGTTCAATCCATATATTGTTTACTTTCACTCCGATAGGATTTTCCCCTCGCCGGCCAGGGAATTGAATTACGTCCGACTTCCCTGAATCGAATGATACAGCATTATTACTTGCCCATTCAAGCAATTTATCTACTTCACCTTTGGCCGCAGCCGCAGATTCAGTAGTCGTTCTTCCAATGCCAAGTATCCCAATATCGTCTGCATAACTGAACCTAGCTCTAGAGTTCCCGCTACGCATGGGTTCGGCCATGTACAAAAGAAAAAGTAGTGGGGAGACCGGCGATCCTTGCGGAACACCACAGACCAGCTTTTTAGGACTCGTTACTCCTCCTGAATACCGGACCTGGACATATCGGTTGAGTAGAAATGAGGCTGACCACCGAAGGACCGAGTCTGGCCAACCTTGTTTTTGCATTCGCATTAGTAGTCTATTATGGAGGACTGCGTCGAAGGCTCCTTGAACGTCAAGGGTTACGAGCGTTGAAGTCCACTTTTGAGTGCGAGCCTCTTCAATATCGTGCACGACACAAGCGACTAAATCAGTAGCTAAACGTTTTGGTAGAGCCCCAAATTGTTGATGCCCAGCCACCTCAGCTGTGATAGCTAGAGTAGCCATGCGTTTGGCGATGATTCTTTCCAATCCCTTTCCGAGGCATGATAGGAGAGCAATGGGTCTCCACCCTTTCACGGAAGATGGGTCTCGACCTGCTTTTGGAATGAAAACAACCTCTGCCAACTTAAAGCAAGATGGATGATAGCCAAACTTAAGACAGGATCGAAACAGGTGAGTGACGCAAGGACCGAGTGTACCCCAACAGGTACTGAGTAATTCTACCAAAATTCCGTCTGGTCCAGGACAGGTATTTCCGCTACCTATGGTGCACGATCGTACCTCTGTTTCTTCGAGCCCCTCCGTCCATGGAATACGATTAGCCGCATTTGTTGTAGCAATGGGAAGGTCGTCTGTAGCGTCTAGCCGCGCCAAAAGATTGTCTCGTAAAATTAACGCACGCTCTGCTTGGTCTGCAACGAGGCGCCCGTTAAAAAGAAGAGGTGGCTGAACTTCAGTATGCCGTGATTTGGTCCATCGCATGAGCCTATAGATATCAGTCGGAGATTTCATCTCTTCAACCTGGCTTTTCCAATACTCCTTTTTTGCCTCCGCAATAGTGTTCCTATATTCCTTTGCATATTGATTTCGATCTGGCTCCGTGGAGGCTGTTCGATATCGGAGGCGGGCAGCCTTACATTCTGGAGTCCACCACGGCGCCGATCTGCCAGATTTACCATTAGAAGCTTTACCCACTGCTTTCAGGGCATCTACTAGCGCACGGCACAAATCCTGAGCGAACTGCTCAATGTCTCCTTCTGACTTTAGGTCCTGAGCACGAGGCATCCAACGAGAGACTAGTTGTGCAAATTGAGGCAGCTTATCTTTCGGGACTCTAAGTGGACCTTTAGATTTCTTGATAACTCGGGTACAGCTAGGTACTATGCCAGAGATCGGAAAATGGTCACTTGTCATACATTCTTCTCGGTCTACCCATGCGGAGGCTCCACTAATATTTGTCCATGCGAGATCCAAAGTGTTCCCAGCGCAGGTGCGTTGGCTCCCCCAGAATTAGACACGAGAGGTCATTCTTATCTGCCCATTTTTCTATTTTTTTCCCCTTGTCCGTAGTTGCTCGTAGCACTAGGTTGCCAGGCCCAATAGACAGAGTTGAAGTCACCCGCGGTAATAGTCCGAGGAGGCGGAGTCCACTCAAGGAGTGGTTCTACTGCTGCGGGATCATGGGGTGCTTTGTATACATTGAGAAATGTAATTCCATTCACTTTCACCCAGCATTAATCCCCTGTGAGTTTTGAGGAAGGGGATTCCTGAACTGCGTGTATATTCCTATTGTCTTTCCTAGTGTAGGTGACTGCACGAGGACGAACGCCAACGCCTCCATAAGGTATGTGGCGATTGAAATATGGATGTGACTTGGTGCAACCAGCCCACCAAGGTTCTTGGACTAGCAAAACATCTAACTGTAATTCGCAGGCTGGCGAAAGCGCAATATCGTGCGCGGCGCTCCCTCTTCCCACGTTTATTGACATAAACCTGAGAGGAGGCAACGAATGGCTTCGAGGTGAGCCCTTCATAACTGCATCGAGTCCTCCGTCGACACATCGGCGGGTGGCTCAGGGGTTTCATTATTGGCGGTCTCGAGATTTTGACTACAATTTACAGCGTGTGCTGCTTCCTCTGCAGTTGACGCCCTCGCTTCAGCAGCTTTAGCTCGAACCACTGCCTGATATTCGCAGTCTCCAGCCTGACGAAAGATTTTTAGCTGTTCCTTAGTCGGGGGGCCGCTGCGAGTTGGCCGAGCTAAGCATCTATGACTGTCAGAGCGGTGTGGACCTCCGCAATTCCGACATCGAGTGGGAGCTTGAAATACATCTTGTGTGTGCATTGTCGAGCCACAGTTTCCGCAAGAAGGTGCTCTCGAACAATTTCTTGATGAGTGGTGGCCGTTGCACCTTTTGCAAAAGTCTATGGGATCTTGTTTTTTAAAAACCTTTGCCAGGCCAGATTCATCAAACACACGAAAACCAGGTCGAGGTGCTTTTGAGAACAGTCCTAGCCATGTTCTATGCGGGGCGTCGTGATTAAGACTGCCGAACAGTTTTACTGAAGTTGGACGCACCGAAGAGACACGCTCGATTTCATCGGCCAGCAACTCCTGAGTCACCACAACACGTCCTGTATCGGTGTAAATAAAGGCAGGGACTGTTGGTATAAGAAATGGTATCAAGTTTTCAGCAGGTTCAAGTTTTGCCCCTGTCAGAAAGAGTCCGTTTGCGGCCTGTAGCAATGCTTCGCGCGCGTTGGGGTTGCTAGGACTTAGGGCAAATCCTGAGCGATCTGGTTTAATCTGTCTAATATAAGCGGGTGAGATGGCCGTTTTTTTTACGACGATATCTCGGATCCCTGCGGGCGATAATTTTCTCCACTCGTGCTCCGGGGGTAGTCGGAGGAATAATCTTTTATCTTGAATTTTGGATGGAGGTTGTTGTTTTTTTCCGAATAGCCCACTCACTTGTGATCGAGAAGGTGTGTGGGAGTCTTTCTTAGGCGCTAAGGCCTTGAATTGTTCTCTAGATTTGTTTTGCCCGACAGTGGCAGTTTCAGCCGCGGCAGCTCTAGCCTTCTTGTGCCCATTACGAGCAACAGTAGCCCAGGAGTTTTCAGTTGCGCTTGGCTTCCTGGGTAGGTTAATTCCACTGGTTGGCATCTGCTGTCGCGCTCGGGTTGGGTTTGAAGTTGAAGCTGAGCCAGCTTGTGATTCTGTAACTACAGCTGGTTTATCCGGCAAGTTTCCTTTGCTCACTTTACCGTCTTTTGCTGGGCGGGAGTGTGTGGGAACAGGTGGAGGGTTCAGAGCAGCGTCTGAAGCCGCGAAGAGCGAAATAGCATGTCGGAAATATTTTTGAAAAGCTGAACCTTCCTCTTTCTCAACTCCTTCTTTAAAGTTTGCCAGTAGACTATCGATGCTGCTTATAGCACTTGTACAAATCATCATCCGCACATGCCAGGCCTTTTCACGGCGTTGTCTTTCCTCGATGATGATCGCTAGTTTGCGAGGGAGATACGCGTTCAAAGTTTCTGTTTCACCGGTCTCAGATTGGGGGGGTGCATCTGCTGCTACCCTTTTGGAGGGAGGAACAGGCTGAAGTATTTGCCTGTGGGCCACCAAGCTGCTCGGTGGTGTTAAGTTTGACGGAGGTGGTGGTGGCGCGGTAGGGGTAGGAGAGGGCATGGATGGATCGGGGGGAGTAGGGGTTGTAAGGCTTCTGTCCGTCATCGAAGCAGGACTATCGATAACAATGTCGTGATTGTATTCCAGTGCGTAAAGTATGTGAATTGTGTACCGGTGTAGGTGTTTGTGTGATTGATGTTTGTTGGTTATTTAATGTCCAACTAATGATTATATTACTCTAATCCCAAAGTGGAAAAGGACGTCAGAACTTACTGCTCTGGAAGCCTGAGGCTCACAACTTCCTCAAACCAAGGAGGGGACCTGAAATGTTGTGTGGTGACAGTGACTAAAAATAGAAACTCACCAACAGTTTTACATGACCTCTGAAGAGAAGGACTGATTTTTGGAAGTAAATACTTCCAAGATGCAATAAGAAGAAAAAAGAAAAAAGAAAAAAGAAAAAAGAAAAAAGAAAAAAGAAAAAAGAAAAAAGAAAAAAGAAAAAGAAAAAGAAAAAGAAAAAGAAAAAGAAAAAGAAAAAGAAAAAGAAAAAGAAAAAGAAAAAGAAAAAGAAAAAGAAAAAGAAAAAGAAAAAGAAAAAGAAAAAGAAAAAGAAAAAGAAAAAGAAAAAGAAAAAGAAAAGAAAAAGAAAAAGAAAAAGAAAAAGAAAAAGAAAAGAAAAAAGAAAAAGAAAAAGAAAAAGAAAAAGAAAAAGAAAAAGAAAAGAAAAAAGAAAAAGAAAAAGAAAAAGAAAAGAAAAAGAAAAAGAAAAAGAAAAAGAAAAAGAAAAAGAAAAAGAAAAAGAAAAAGAAAAAGAAAAAGAAAAAGAAAAAGAAAAAGAAAAAGAAAAAGAAAAAGAAAAAGAAAAAGAAAAAGAAAAAGAAAAAGAAAAAAGGAAAAAGAAAAAAGGAAAAAGAAAAAAGGAAAAAGAAAAGTACGTCAGCCCCGTAAATTCCATTTTTGCGCTAATGAAGATACAGGTGGTCTAATAAGTCCTCAGTCGTTTATTCACTTTATACTTCTGCTAATCGTCCAAGAGTGGTGACTCTGGAGTGATTCTTGGGCAGTTTTCGGAGAAGAATTTTGATTCATCCAGCCACTTTGCGAGTTTTGAAGCACCGGTGGGTGTCCCGAGAAGGAGCTTAATTTTGTCTGGGCAGCCTCTGGGTAGTTTTGGGAGTTCAGTTGTGGTCAGCCTGCAGTGCAAGAAGCGTAAAGGCGACTTGAGTTCGCCGCAGCTGCATGTTGTGTGCGCTGAGTTGTGGTTGAAGCGGGCATAGTATAATGCAAAATCCCCGTGTCCGCAGCACGCAGCATATGTGTGGGCGACGTGTTGTCGAGGGAGCGAAAGCTTTACAGAGCGGCCGACGCCGAAATCAATTTCTAGGTCTTGTTACGATTTGGGGGCATGTTGTACCCAGCATTCTTTGTAGACCGCTGCTGTTAAGTAATTGATTGTTATGGGCTTTGCCCGATTGTGGAGCTGGTCCATGGGACCACCCCGGTAACTCAAGTGGGCCCACGAGAGGGGCTTAAGCGAAAGGCAGTACCTCTAGCGCCGAAACCCAAAGGGGACTTAGCGCTCGGCAGCTATCATAATTAAACAGAGGATGCGCGTACCGCGACGGTTTCAGGGTGATCAGGGAGCATTGCTTATCACAATAGTTTAGATTGGAGCCGGGGAACCGGGAGTCTAGTAGGGACGATAAGGGGTTAAGGAAGAGGACTCAGGTAGTTTCTAGAGGGTTCTATCTAGGGAAGGAGTAACTGTAGGCAGCGGCGTCCTAGGAGTATATTACGGGGGCTGATCTCTTGTGGATAGAACCAAGTTAAAATAAATAAAATTATCTTTGTGGTATTGATTTGTCGAGTTTACTCTAATCCTTTGCCCCATTACATTGATCCAGGTTTCACCAAGGCAAATGTAAGCGGAGAAGGAGGAGGCGGTGGCATAGTCATGGCTTTTTCCGTGGCTCTAACAGCAAGGGTGTTACCTAGAATTACAGAGTGGCCTGGGATCCAATGAACCCGGACTTCACCTGGCAAGGCGTGAGCAAGGCGCGTGCGACGAGGCCATTCTCGTGCTTTAGATGCAAATCTGGAAAATTTTTCTTGGGAAGAGCAAGTAGGGATTGATAGGAGCTGTTGGGCAACATCAAAGTTATCTAAAAGTACCTAAAAGCTGCTTGCGAATCTTGTGGAAGAGAGGTTCATAGCTGTCTCAATACCATTTAAGGCGGTTGCAGCTTAAGCGTCGAGGGCACAGAGTAATGGACCAAGAGGTATCTGATTTTGACAGATCACGCGACCTGCTTGGAGAATAGCTAAGCCACCCCCTACGCGATGGCCAGAAGCTGATTCTCCGCGACTTCTGTCTGAAAATAGAACCATATCTTGTCAGGGGGTACCCTCAGGAAGGCGGCGTGAAGTTCTGGTGACTCGTCTAGTCCTGGCGCACCAGCTCTCCTTGGCTAACTAAGAAAGGTTGACTAGAGGGTCCAAGTACTCTGTAGGTGGGAGGCTTAGGGCCCAGCCAGAAGGGCGTGAGACCCGTTTTTGTTGGCTTCTGATCCAAGTGTTCCGACGGTGGAGAGGGTGCCGTGGATCGAGGCAATGTATGCGGAGGAATGCCTAGCAAAGTTTTAAGTCCAATGCAATTTCTAGAGGCGGAAAACCTGCTTCTTTATAAAGCGCGCCAGCTGGGGCTGTTCGGTAGACAGTGAGAATTGCTCTTAAGCTTGTTCTTGCAACCTTTCGTGTCACGGACTGGATTAATTCAGTTCAGGTATGGTTCTTCCGGGGTTCGGCTAGTTCCCCGTCTTGTCTGCGTAAGTCCGACCGGATAAGACTAGGGCCCCTGGTGGTTGGGAACAAAGCGTTATGCATTGGCGTTCTGTTGGATCTCAGGGTTGAAGGGTTCCCCTTATCCGCCCGGAAGGCGTTAGTGTCTTTTCTGTGTATAATTAGCGGATCCATCGCACCCTTTTAACGGTGTGCGACGTCTTAGTTTATTATTCTTATTTATCCCTTGATTCATTATCAATCTACTCCGTGTTCCCGTTACCTCTTCTCCCTCCATCTCATACTGTGACATTACGTTGCACCGCCTTTACACTCTTCACCATCCGCCATTCAACGCCATGTCCGATATATCCTTTTCCTCCGCAATCGACTTCCTTAATCATATCCAGGGGCAAGACGCAGAATCTAGACGAACTTTGATCTCGAACTTGTTCGATAATGGGGTAACTTTCAGGGAGCAATCTATCACGCTGACCAGAGACCTTGAATCGGCTTTGGACCGAAATCGCGAGTTGTCCATTCTCAACTCTCAACTAGGGAAAGAACTATCTGACTGTAGGGAAAATAATATTGAACTATAGAGGACTTCGGCCGTCGATCAGTACCAATTGGCTGAGTCCTTAAAGAAACTTGAAGATCTCATGGCAGATATATCTAATCAAGGAAGTCTCTCCTCACTTCCCAAGCCTGAAATATTTAAGATCGATGTAAAATTCACGGGTGAGGAAAGAATTCTCTATCCGTCTTTTCAAAGACAGATCAGGATAGCGTTAGCCCAGAACGCTGACAGATATCGAACTCTTCAATCTCAAATCTCTTTAATTTACCAGAATTTAGGCCCAGGACCCAAGTCTTTCCTTGACAGATACCTGACCAAGGAAGGACTGTTTAACTTTGCAATGCTAAAGGAAGTATGGAATGTTTTGGATGTATCGTACTCCAACCCGAATGAAGAGGAACAAGCCCGTGGCGCTCTTAGCCGCCTCCGTCAAACTAACCGTCCCTTCGGCGCATATCTATCCGAGTTCCAGAGACTACAGAATCTGTCCGGGATATCTGACTGCAAAACCCTGATATCATACATGAGGTCTGGCGTCTCGAATGAGCTACGTTCTTGTATCAGTCAACACCAAGAATTACGCAAGAACTACTCGTTTGACGAATTTGTTGCCTTGTGCAAAGACTGTGTCCTGCGGCTAGATCTTGAAAAGCCCGGTAAGACCCCTTCTAATCTGACCCCAAGGGAAATAAATCCGACTCCTCCCAGGGCGCCCCTATCGCTCCCGCCAGTGGTGCCAATGCCGTGCCTATGGGAGGAGATCCAATGATTTTGGACAAAGTTGACCTATCACATCTTGGTCCTGATGGACATATAACACCTGAAGAACGACAGCGGCGTTACAGGTTTAAACTCTGCATGAGATGTGGGAAATCCGGACACCATCGTGACCAGTGTAAAGGTAAAGGCAAGGTGGTCTCAGTCAATTTGGCCGACGTTATTGAAAGCGAGAGTGAGGACGATGAGCCTGGTCCGTCGTTGTCTTTAAATGTCTGAACCACTACAAAAGGCACTGTAGTGGTGGAAAAAACCTGTATCTAGTTTCCGAACTCCAAAGTTCCAGCCTTAGCAACGAAAAAAATCTCAAAGCACTCGTTCTCTCGTGTTCTCTTTCCTCAAAAAGTTGTACTGTGAATACTCACGCATTCGTTGACTCAGGTGGAAATGGCTTTGGATTCATTGATGCAGATTTTGTGCACAATCTTAAGTTAAGTCCGACCCTTCTAGATATTCCGCTTGTGTTAAGGGTAGTCGACGGTAGAAAGTCCTCTGCGGGAATGGTAACCCACTTCCTTAAAATCCGAATAACAATCGGAAAGCACTTTGAATTAGCAAAGTTTTTCGTGACCAAGCTGAGCCAATACCCTATCATTCTGGGTTACGGCTAGCTACAACGACATAACCCAGAAATTGATTGGGTCTTTGGTTCTGTGAAATTCAATTCGACGTTTTGCAAATCCTCTTGTTCTGAACCTACACGTATCAACAATGTCCCTCTAAACTTGAACCTGATTAAATCCGTTCCACCTAATCTGAATTCCACGAAAGCGTCACTCCAAACACTCTCCGGATTGGAATCTCAAGAGATACGTTCTAAACTTCCATCTTGGCTCCAGCATCAGGTCCCGGCGTTCTCTAAATTGGAGTCAAGTATCCTACCTCCTCATCGTTCCATCGATCATAAAATTATCCTTAAGGAAGGTACTCAACCCCCATTCGGAAAACTGTACGGCATGTCGCAAGAGGAATTGCTAGCTCTTCGGGAATGGCTTCAAGAAAATCTGTCGAAAGGTTTCATCCGCCCCAGTTCCTCCCCGGCAGCCTCTCCTGTCCTATTTGTGAAAAAATCCGACGGAAGACTGCGCTTATGCATGGACTACTGAGCGCTCAACGCTATCACTATAAAGAATCGATATCCATTACCTCTCGTTTCCGAAACCCTCGACCGGCTCTCCAAAGCCAAATTCTTTACCAAACTCGATGTAATAGCTGCATTCAATCGAATCCGAATCGCTAAGGGAGATGAATGGAAGTGTTAAGGGTTAAAGCAAAACGGTCACTGCACGAAAGCAATACCACAAAATAAGTTTATATTGAATCTATGGAGAGGAAAGTGATGACCGCTGCAAGCGCCGCTATTTATAAGATCCCTCTAATATCTAGAAGGTTCCATTCCTTCCTTTTACTCCCTGATGCTCCTTAACCCAGAATCAACCAGAATGCTCCTCTAGAACCTTCTCAAGAGTTCTAGTAGTGATAGTAAGGATCCCCTGTATATCACTGATTATGCTTGTCGCACTATTTATGCATGCATAACATATGCCACACGACTGCGCCACATAACGTGACTCGGATGGGCCAAGTAAATTAGCCCAGCCACAGTTAGCCGGGCATAGCCCGTTACATCACCCCCTCCTTTACCATCCTGGATCGTAGTTTCCGAGGTCCTTGCCTTGCTCCTTCATTGACTCCTACGCCATCACCCAGCCCAAATTCTTTTTCGAACTTGTCTAAGGCCTCAACGTCTTCTAATTCTGAACGATCTTCCCAGTTTGGTTCGGCGAACCCCTTCCATTTCACTAAAACTTGTCTTACCCAGCCCCGCCCCCGACGGACACGTTCGGCCCTCAGAATGCGTTCAACTGTTTGCTCCGGCTCGGCATTTTGCCCCTCTGCAAAGGTTGGGTCGGGCTGGGAATCGTCCTGAACTTGCGATGGCAGAGGGTCGCTACTTGCCTTTCGTAGCAAATCCACATGGAATCTAGGGAAGATTTGCGATGGGACGTCCAGCTCCACTACATGCGGCGAAATCACTCTAGTGACCGAGTATTTGGCGTTTACCCAAGCCAGCTTTTTCTTTGGCTGAGGGGTCTGTATATTTTTGAGGTTCAACCATACCTTGTCCCCTACCCGAAGCACAGGGGCTGAACTTCGCTTCTTATTAGCATTTTCCTCCATCAATTGTTGAGCTGTTGCCATAGCTGCCGCGGCGTATTCTTGTGCTTCTCGTATTCTGGCTACAAAATTTTCGGCTCTCTTAATTGGTGTAGTTAATGCCTTCTTATCGATTAGGGATACTTGTTGAACTGGCTCTACGTGATACCCATGTTCCAAGAAGAAAGGACTTAGCCCCACACTGGCACAATCTCTATTATTAATTGCCAACTGGGCTGAAGGCAACATTTCCGACCATTCCCATTGAGCAAATGAAATAAAAGCTCGTAAGTATGCCAATACCTCCTGATTCATTCTCTCAGTCGAACCATCGGTTTCGGGATGAAATGCGGTTGACAGCCTTTGTTCAATGTTGACTAATTTGCACAAGTGTCTCCAGAAATCTCCAACCCAGTTTGACCCTCTATCTGATGTAAGTGCTTGAGGAAAACCATGAAAGCGGTAGTGACATTGTAGAAAACGCTCTGCACACGCTTCGGCATTCATGGAATTCATAGCTTCAAGAGTGACGCTTTTTAATAGGCGGTCCGTAATAACCATCAAATAACATGGATCCGACTTCCCCTTTGCTGGCAGGTCAGTCATAAAGTCGATAGAGAGCTCACTGTGAAATCTATCGGGGACTGGCAAGGGCAATAATAAGCCTTGTTTTCTTGAGCGCCAAACGTGCGACCTGCCACACACATCACAATTTCTGCAAAATTGTCGTACCATAGTACTCATGCCCGGCCAGTAAAAGTTGCGAGCCAAGATAGACAGAGTACTATTACGCCCCGGATGCCCGGTTATGTGAGAGTCGTGCACCTCTTGAATCAGTGCGGTTCTCAACGGCTCATAATTTGGAACCCAAAGCCGCTTGCGGAAACAGAGCGCTCCTCGCAGGTCGAGTTCACATTCAGCTCGATTTACTCTCAGCTGCAGGTGTGTTGGAAATTGGTCCTTATCATTCCACATGACCTGGTACAATTCCTGAAATTGAATTTTATCCTCTTCTAAAGCACGATCCCAGAGTTGCTGCAACTCCTCCTCTTCGAACAACTGATCTCCCCGGGGAACTGCGTTTATCACCGTAGCGGTCAAGAGCTCCTGCCCCTCCTCCTCTTCATGATCGGGTTTGATTAGCCAAGCGTCTTTAATTAGCTTAAATTCCCTTTCTTTCAATCGAGGATCTTCTAAAGACTTGGGCACGTCCTGTGCTCTTCGCGATAGAGCGTCAGGACGATCCCCATGCTTACCAGCTCTAAATTTCAGCTTAAAATTGAATTGCGACAAAAATTGTGCCCATCTCACTTGGCGTTCCGTCAACCGTCTAGAGGTCATAAAGTATTTTAAATTCTTGTGGTCCGTCAGAATTTGAAAAGGTTCTTTAAGCCCGATTAGTTCGCTTCGCCACTCCTTTAGGCATCTGACTATGGCCAGCAATTCCTTGTCGTGAATATCATAATTACATTCGGCCGGCGAAAGTTTCTTTGAATAGTAAGCCATGGGCTGGAGCTTCCCTCCTGGCCTTATCTGAGATAGACATCCACCCGTAGCCCACCCTGATGCGTCCGTTTCTAACACAGTTTCGAGTTCCCCATCCCATAAAGCCAGCACTGGTGCTGTTATAAACATCGACTTTAGTTTATCAAATGCTTCTTGATGCTGCTTGTTCCAATGAAACACTGTCCCCTTTTTTGTCAAGTTTTGCAATGGGGCACTGATTTTTGCAAAATTTTCGCCGAATCCTCGATAGAAATTTGCAAATCCAAGGAAACTTCGTACCCCCTTCACGTTTGATGGTGTTTCCCAAGACTTTATCGCTTCTACTTTCCCCGGATCTACCTTAACACCTTCTTCAACGTTGACAATAAAGCCCAAATACCTGATTTCTTTCTTTGCAAATTCACATTTTTGGGGATCAAGTTTCAGGCCTGCTTTATTGAGTCTCTCTAATACCTGGTTAACCTTGTTCCAATGGTCATCTAGCTCTCCGTTGGAGAATATAACCACATCATCCACATACGCAGAACAGATGTTGCCCAAGAGATCCCCCAACTCCTGATTAATCCATCTTTGAAAAGCCGATGGAGCTCCTGCCAACCCAAATGGAGTTACTAACCACTCGTATGATCCAAATCGGGTTCTAAACGCAGTTTTCCACTCGTCCCCCTCGGCTATACGTAGTCTATGAAATGCGGAACGAACATCAACTTTAGATAACCATTTCGACTTAGCCAGCATCTGCATTGTTTCTTTTATCAGGGGAAGCGGGTACCGATCTCGTTCAGTGATGGCGTTAAGGGCTCGATAGTCGACACAAAATCTGAGCCCGCCTCCTGGCTTTTTGATAAATAGTACGGGGGCCCCTCCTGGCGAGCTGCTTGCCCTAATCCAGTTTTTATCAAGTAATTCCGTCAGAGTTTTTCTCAGTACCAAGAGTTCCTCGCGCGACATGCCGTATAATGGTCCCCAAGGCACCTCCGATTCTCTTCCCGAGTCATCTTTAACCAGTTTTATTTTGGTATCTACTCCGGGCCGATGTGGAGGGAGAGCAGTTCCGTCCGTTAAATTGTCGTCCAAGAACAAGCTGGTATATTTTCGAGCTTCTTTCGGTAATCTTTCCCTTATCTCCTCATGGGATAATGATTTCTTCGGCTCAAGTGCCCGAGTAATATCATGCATCGAGACAGCTCCGATCATGAACTTGGCTTTGCTAGATCTCCGATCACCCATCTTTGACCAACCCGCAGGTGAAATTTGAGTCAGTCGGTTTCTTGTAACTGATGCCACACGGCTTCTAATTCTTTCTGGTGCGTCTCTATCATACCATCCGCTGGCACGCACGATCATTCCGTGTTTTCGACTCCCTATACGTAGGACTTTTCGCTTGGCTAAATAGACGACATCATTAAACTCCATCCAAGGTTTACCTAGTATAATCGGGAAAGACAAATTTGGCATTACATAGCCCCAAACCTGCTCCGCTCTACCATCGATATCCAAAATTAACTGTGCCATTTCTGTAATCTGAATTGTTCTACTTCCGTCGGCTAGCCTTAAGCTGCGTGAAGGAATCTTTTCAGAGTATATGTTATGTTTGCGCACAAGACCTTCATTAACAATGGAAAAACACAGGCAGCCTGTGTCAATCATTGCTTGGGTGTAAAAGGAATTGTTAACTAAGCAATCTATTAGCAAAGGTTGACCATTCCTGCTATCTAAATTTTTATGTGCATTAATTACAACCCCAGAAGTCTTGCTTTTACCCCTGAGTGCGACTTTACTCAGGCTTCCTCGTTTCCCGAAATGGAACTGTCTTCCTCAACCCCTTCCTCTCGAGTCACGTTCGCTGAGCATACTTCGGATCCAGGGCGCCTGGCCCGACCAAATTTCCTACAATACTGCCCTACATGTCCTGGCCGAGTACAACGAACACACACTCCTTTCCTCACCAGCTGATCAAATTCCTTTTTCGATCTCCAAGGAGCGGGTGGTTTTCGTGAAGAGTTAGGCTCAGGTTGAAAATCTCCCTTGGTAGGGCGGGAATTGACACTGGCCACCGAGCTATTCTGGCGATCCTGTAGTAAATGTGATACGGCCGCAAGAATTGAATCTACATCTCTCATAATAGTGTCTCCATCTTGATCTTTAACCGATTCCCCACTTCTCGCGAGAACACTTCCTGATTTTGGAGGCCCTAGTCTGGTAGATGTCTTCGTAGAACCTTTTGGTCGGTATTCTGGCAAGGCTTCAAGCTTATCCGCCACTTCTTTAACTTCCGCCACCCACGCAGAATAGTTTTCATCCGAAGGCAACTTGACTGATACTAGCGATTTCCGGAGAGAATGGTTAATGGCTGCATTGAGTAAATTGACCCTTGAGCTGGGGGTCCACGTCCGACTACCCCCACTTATCGCCACTTGGTATTCGAAATCCTTGATAAAGTCACCGAAGTATTGGTGGTTGTTCTGCTCCATCCGAAGGAGCTTTTCGGATGCGGCTAACCTAGCTTGCTTGTCCTCGAATTCGTTCCTAAAGTGTTGAATAAATTCTCGCCAGTTAAAGCTTTTCTTTTCCGATCTCTCAGTGAACCAGCTCGCAACTCGAGACTTTTTTTCTGCTGGAAGCGAATTCACCATATCCAAACAAATAGCTCTGTCCGATAAAACTCCGTCCATTTCCTCTTCAATTCTCGCCTCGAGTAGCTGAATATAGAAGGGGAATTCCCTCTGATCACTGTCCCACTTAGATAGTGCTACATCTCGCCTAGCAACACTTGGAGGAGCCTGTCTTGCCTGAGAATTACTTCCGATCAACAGCCTCACCAATCCTTGGAGGCTCTCGCCCGATAGATTTGAGAGTACGTCTTGTGACTCGTCTGACATATTAACATCTGCTGGTGGAGGAAAAGGCGGAGAGGCTGACATCACTGCTGTATTTTCGAAATTTTCTGAGAAGTCTCGATAGGTATAATCCTCAATGCTGAAGAAAGACTTTGTCGTTGAGCTCTGATCAGACTCCGGATATGAGTATCTCATACACAATTAGACCGAAAACGAATTGACCAAGGGCAACGTCCTCCGGGCTACACCCCACGGAGAGTTACCTAAAAAATAAGAGATAGATTCAATATATGTTAAGGGTTAAAGCAAAACGGTCACTGCACGAAAGCAATACCACAAAATAAGTTTATATTGAATCTATGGAGAGGAAAGTGATGACCGCTGCAAGCGCCGCTATTTATAAGATCCCTCTAATATCTAGAAGGTTCCATTCCTTCCTTTTACTCCCTGATGCTCCTTAACCCAGAATCAACCAGAATGCTCCTCTAGAACCTTCTCAAGAGTTCTAGTAGTGATAGTAAGGATCCCCTGTATATCACTGATTATGCTTGTCGCACTATTTATGCATGCATAACATATGCCACACGACTGCGCCACATAACGTGACTCGGATGGGCCAAGTAAATTAGCCCAGCCACAGTTAGCCGGGCATAGCCCGTTACAGGAAGACTGCTTTCCGGACACGGTACGGGCTTTTTGAGTCTCTAGTGATGCCCTTCGGGCTAACAAACAGGCCAAGCACCTTTCAGAATTATATCAACAGCACCCTTCAAGAATATCCCGATGTATTTTGTACGGCATACATCGACGACGTACTGGTATTCAGTGAATCGCAAGACGACCACCGTCGACATGTAAACCTTGTTCTAGACAAACTCCGACAAGCAGGGTTGCAACTAGATATAAAGAAATGCAGTTTCGAAGCCATGGACGTCAAATACTTGGGATTAATAATTTCCAGACGAGGTGTCGAAATGGACCCCTTGAAAGTCGAGTGTGTCAAATCTCGGAAGATTCCCTCGTGTGTCAAAGATTTCCAAGCGTTCCTAGGTTTTGCCAACTTTTACCGACGTTTCATTAAGGATTTCTCTCGGATTGCCTTACCCCTGACCCGTCTGACTCGAAAAGATGTGCCCTGGAAATGGTCTTCCGAATGCGACCAATCCTTTGCGCTGCTAAAAGCCGCTTTCTCACAATCTCCTGTTTTACGCCATTTCGATCTGGATCGTCGCTGCGTTGTGGAAGTAGATTCTAGCAATTGGGCCCATGGCGGTATTCTCTCTCAATTCAACGACGATGGTATACTACATCCTGTCGCGTACTTCTCGGGCAGACTTAATCCCGCTCAAACAAACTACGAAATTTACGATAAGGAACTTCTTGCTGTAGTAACCGCTTTCGAACACTGGCGTCCCGAGCTACAGGGCACCGCAGAACCAGTGTCTGTCATAACTGATCATAAGAACCTTGAATATTTTATGTCTACCAAGACTTTGAATAGGCGTCAAGCAAGGTGGTCGGAATTCCTCTCCAGATTCAATTTCGTAATTTCATACCGCCCTGGCAAACTTGGTGGAAAACCCGACGCACTCACCCGACGGTCAGAGGACCGCCCAGTAAAGGAGGGGGATGAGCGTCTCCGACACCAGCTGCAGACTGTGTTAAAACCTCACAATCTTGACCCTAGTATAGCGCGCCCCCAACCGGAAATGCTACACCTGGCACCAGCGTCTATGAGACCTTCAGATATCTCGACGAAAGATCCAGTTGCTACTTCTGTTGAAATCGAACGCTTAATGATCAAGGGTTATAGCGAGGACCAGGTTCTAAAAAACTTCATTAAAACCCTTCAAGGACCGGGCCCCTATCGGTCCAAACACCTCGACCTATCGCGCTGCAGCGTTAAGGAAAACAAATTATATTATGATAATCTTGTCTACGTACCAGACATTCCAGACCTGAAACTCCTGCTAATCAGATTCTGCCACGATCATCCGAATGGGGGACACCATGGTCGCAACAAGGTTTTCGCAGAGATCTCTCGGGATTATTGGTGGCCCAATATGCTGGAACTGATAACCCAATACACAAAGAATTGCCACATCTGTAAACGAATAACACCGTCTCGTTTAAAATATCATGGCTTGCTCAAACAGCTCCCGGTTCCCCAGCGGTGCTGGCAAGATTTATCTGTTGATTTCGTGGGTCCGCTGCCTGAATCTGAGGGCTTTGACTGCATCATGGTGGTAGGCTGCCGCCTTGCTAAAGCCCGACATTTTGTCCCATGTAAAACCACCATTAACGCTGCAGGTACCGCCGAACTATTCTACAAGCATATCTGGAAACATCATGGTTTTCCGGAATCCATAGTGTCGGATAGGGGGCCACAGTTTGTGGCAAAATTTTGGTCGGAAATCTGTGAGCGGACGAATACCCGAATCCTGCTATCCACCGCTTGGCATCCTGAGACGGATGGCCAGACTGAAAGGTTCAACGCAATCTTAGAATGCTACTTAAGAGCTTACTGTAATTACGAGCAGGATGACTGGGTTCATTGGCTACCCTCGGCGGAATACAATGCCAACAACACAGAATCCGAGACAACCAAGGTTACTCCTTTCTTTGCAAACTCAGCACAACATCCTAGGTCAGCAATATCTCCTCCTCGAATCCAAACCCAACTATCCGTATCCCATTATCTCAGATCACAACAGAAAGCGGCAAACGATTTTGTTCAACAAATGGAAAATCTGACTAGGTTCCTTCAAGAAAATATGAAGGTTTCTCAAGCTTATTATGAGAAACACGCAAACCGACACCGGACACTGCCTCCATCCTACTGTGTGGGTGATAAGGTCTTCGTAAACGCAAAAAACATCAGAACTAAAAGACCATGTAAAAAACTTGACTGGAAGAACCTGGGGCCTTTCACAATCGCCAAAGTAGTTGGGAGTCACAGTTACCAGCTCAAACTTACCGAAGACCTGAAATCCGTGCATCCAGTGTTCCACACTAGTCTCCTCCGACCCGATCCAAACAACCCGATTCCAGGACAAACCAATGAACCCAATCCACCTGTGGAAATCGACGCTTGTGGTGAATCGCTGTACGAAGTTGACGCAATACTAGACTCTCGAAGAAGAAAGCCTTTCGGATTTGAATACTTAATTAAATATACGGGAGGACACGATATCTCTTGGCAACCATTATCCGATGTCGTTAATGGCAATTTATCCGAAACCCTCCAGAAATTTCACAGTAAATACCCCCGGCGCCCGAAACCGACCACCAGAGAAATTACCGAATCTCAATTAGCGGCCAAGGCCTCTTAAACTAATGCAAAAGCGGAAAGATCGGCTGGGAACTGTTGGGACAACAGTTTGGAACGAGGGGGCTATTGTCACGGACTGGGTTAATTCAGTTCAGGTATGGTTCTTCCGGGGTTCGGCTAGTTCCCCTTCTTGTCTGCGTAAGTCCGACCGGATAAGACTAGGGTCCCTGGTGGTTGGGAACAAAGCGTTATGCATTGGCGTTCTGTTGGATCTCAGGGTTGAAGGGTTCCCCTTATCCGCCCGGAAGGCGTTAGTGTCTTTTCTGTGTATAATTAGCGGATCCATCGCACCCTTTTAACGGTGTGCGACGTCTTAGTTTATTATTCTTATTTATCCCTTGATTCATTATCAATCTACTCCGTGTTCCCGTTACCTCTTCTCCCTCCATCTCATACTGTGACATTTCACAGGAGGGATAGATGTCCTTTCACTAAGTTTGAGACAGTCCGGGTCGGAGAGATAGCACGTGTTAAGCCTGGCCAACATGTCTCGGCCCCATGATAGACGATGGGTAGTACACAACCGGTGACTGCTTGGCGTAAAAGTTTTGGAAGAGTACCCCTTAGTGTGTTACCTAGACTGCGGAGCGCATTTGCCACTACTAGAGCTTTGTCTGCAAAAATGTGGATGTGCCATTTAAAAGAGTTTTCTGCCAAAATAGACTCCCAACCAACTGATGTGTGGGCGATTCGTTTTCTCTGATACGGAGATGTTACAATACGGGATCGAAGGAGTGTTAGTCGGATTCTTATCAACCCGCTCTCGTGAGAATTGCTGAAGCTTTGCCTTGGCTGGTTCGAAAGTAATAACTTCCTCTGTGTCATAGTCTAGACAAGAGCGCTTGCGCAGCTAAATGAATAGAGGTAGTTTATATTCTATCTGAAGAGGAAGCAATCTATCTCGTAGTCCTACAAATATACACAAAGCTCTAATCCCCGTAGATAATACCATAGCTCTAACATCAATGAGGATTCCTGAAATAGGAGTTTGCCACGGAGTAGAAGGTTACCGCATGCCAGGAAGCTCTTATGTCTCAGCTTCATGATCCATCTATTTTGGGAATTCTGATATACAGTGTCTCAGCCAAAATTAATATCAGCCACTATATCTGCCAGTGCACAATGCACTACCCCTGTTAAGCCTGTGCACGCCCATGTATAACATAGGCTACAGGAATTATCCAGCTTACCAGTTGTTACAATCTGTCAAACGGGCTAGGGCTTCTTTTAGCGCCTTGGTCAAGAAGACACAATTGTCGTGTAGTAATTTTTGAGCCTCCAAAATCGCAACATCGACGGCATACCCACACCTTCGGGAGATACTTCCCGACTTGAACAGAGGAGATATATAGATCATGAAAAGGTAGGGAGAGACAGGGGAGCCTTGGAGGAGGCCATAAGTAACTGACTGGCGAGGGCCTAACTTGCCATCAAGACAAATTTGTACTGAGCGACTAGTAGCGAAAGAGGCTACCCAGTTGACAAGGAAGTATGGCCCACCCTGCTCTCGCATACGTCGGGCAAGCCGGTCTGGGAGGACAGCATCAAAAGACCCTTTAACATCTAGCGTCAGCATATTAACAGTGCGCTCCTCGCTCAAAGCTCTTTCGAAATCATGAGTCAGACAGGCGGTAAGATCGACGGCTGACTTTTCTGGGAGGGCGCCAAACTGCTGGGTTGTTAGTATCTTATTTTTTGCACCGCGATCCAAGCTACACGTCTAGCAATCAGCCGTACTAGCCACTTCCCAAGTACGGAGAGAAGTGCTGTCGGGCGGTAAGGGCGAGGGGAAGATAAGTCTGCCTTGTTTTGCTTTTGAAGCATAATTAAAACAGCTTGTTGGAAGTAGACAGGATAGTGGCCGAGAGGGAGGCAGCTGTTGAAGAGTGAATAAACATATTCTACGATGAGGGGCCAAGTGTCACTGTTTGGCAAGCTTGCCTGAATGATTGTAACGGCTGATAAGCCGATGTATCCCTGTAGCTTATGATAGCAATCATACGCTCTCGACACAACCCCTGCAGCCTAGTTCACTTATGTCAGCTTCCGTCTAGCGATTGGTTGGGGCGGATGCTCAGACTTGGCCTGGTAGGACACCCAGGAACTAGTTTCTATTAAGAATGTTTCAGAAGATATTGCAACAAGATTCAAAGGTTAGGGCTCAAGTATCTAGCAGTAGGCGAGTCATATATGTAGGCAATATCAGTAACATTCATAGTTTTTTTATTTTTTTTATTGATAAATATAAACTACTTTACAGTATACAGTGCCTCTGCCTCTATATCTCGAACCGTGACAATGATGAATCTGAATTTATATTCATTCTAAAGATCAATATTATTAGAAACTATGTCTCCAAGAATGTAATTATCACGTCGGAGAATAATGATAGGAAACAAAGAGGTAGATAAATTCAGGTTATCTCAGAAGACAGATTACAGTAGAATTTGAATTTTGAATTTGAATTTGAATTTTGAATACATTTAACGTCTGCGGCTGAACTACCTTCCGGTAGTAGCCAGAAAGCCTCCCGAGGGGCGTATGACGCGCTGTTTACTACAGCGATGACAAGTGGCTAATGACTACAAATTACATAGGAGCATCGTCATCTCATGACTAGCCCATTTCTATCTAAAGGCAATGAAAATTCCCACATTTTTAATCACTTCAAAAACATATATATCTCCTTGAGGAGACCTATTTACATATCCTTCATAATGCGGCTGAAAGCCGCCGCGCCTGGAGTCGTTCCTAGCAGCCAGTTTATTGCCTCTCGTGGTCTACGCTTACCTATCTCACGCTTGGCCTTATTTTTTGTTAGTCTGCAAAAAAGGAAGTGTACTGGTGTTTTGTCTGCCCCGCAAGTGCAGCTCTTGTAATTTTCATGGTTGAACCTGTCATGGTATGACTTGAAGTCGCCGTGTCCTGACCGGGCTGCAATTAGTAGGCCCAAAGTTTTCCTTTCAATTTGGAGTTCCTTAGGCGGTTTTCCCATAGGGTCGATACCGATTTCAAGGGATTTATATCTGGACGGAGAGTGTGTATTCCACCAATCTGTAATCATTTTAGACCGGTATGAAAGCATGATCTTTCTAACCACAGCGTAGCTCATCTTATTGATTAAGCACTCTACCGTCGCACTTTGAGCACCTTGTTTTGCCAGACGGTCTGCTTCTTCATTGCCTCTTATATTTGCATGTCCTGGGATCCAACAAGCAAATATATCACCGCTTTGTGTATGTGGTAGTCTGCTTCTACTTTTCCAATCTTGCTGACTTTTCCGAATTTCAACTATCTCTTTCCGACTTGTTAGGCTAGTTTTCCCGTTCACAATATTTGCTGCAGTCTGATTGTCTGTGAATACAATAATATTTGTGGCAAATTGAGTAGAAGCTTTTTGAAGCGCTTTTTGAATTCCGTTGTTAATTGCAATTATTTCCGTGTCGATGGGCTCTACTTTATACCCAATGCTGAAACTTGAAGTCAGAATTTTCCTTTCTGCCTGAAATAGTACAAACGCTCCCCCTGCCCTACCATCGGGTAGAATTGCCCCATCTGAGTAGACGTGGACATCGTGGTTCGTTGAGTTGTGGGTGTTTGGAGGATTGGGGGATTCCTTGTCTAAATTAGCAAGCTCTGCATCTGCTGAAATTGGGAGTAGCTGAGCCGTTTTGGTAAGTCTGGTAATCCTATTGCCATACGCTCGTTTCCTCATGGGATGACTAGTATCTAAACTTTGAATGCGAAGGGCTTTGCGTAACCTAATTTCTTCTAGCATGATTTTAATTGGGGGTACTCCTGCCTCGCGATAAATTATAGGTAACGGAGTGGTCCGATAGATTGGAAGGATTGTCCTAAGACTCATATGAATAGCCTTTGAAAGAAGTTGAATTTGATTGCCACATCGGTGCTTGAGTTCGTGAAGCTTTTTCTTTCTCCAGGCTAGTGTGTGATCCCCTGGCCACCAGGCTTCGATCCCGTAGAGAACTACCGTAAAAACGCATAATTTTACTGCTTGCCGTAGAAGGTACGGTGGAGAACCCTTCATTGTATTATTGAGACGTCTTAGGTGCGCTGCTACTACCATACCTTTTGCTGCCCAATGTCTCGTGTGTGTAAGAAAAGATAATTTTCTATCTAGCCATACTCCTAGCCATCGTGTCACTTGGTTTGGCTGAATAAATGTGTCATCAATTAGAAGACCAGGGTATTCTTTCGGCTTGGGAGCTAACGTGAAATGTTGTAGTTCACTCTTCTGATGATCAAAAGATATAGCATTTTGTACTCCCCATTCCATTAAGATTTTTGCTTCTCTGTCCAGCTTTTCGGTGCACTCCGTGAGAGTTTGTCCTGATTGTAGAATTGCCACATCATCTGCGTAGCTAAATTTCATTCTTTGATCACCTATGTGGAGGATAGGCTCCGTGTATAACATGAAGAGGATCGGAGATATTGGGGAGCCTTGAGGAAGGCCACAGCTTAGATGTATTTCATCAGTTCTTACATCCCCTAGACGTGATCGTGCAGTTCTATTTGTCATGAAAGATCTTATCCATGTAATAACCCAGAGGGGCCAGCCCTGATCAATTAATCTGCGTTGCATACGGCCCGGAAGTACAGTATCAAACGCCCCTTTTATATCAAGTGTGAGCAAGGATGCCACTAAGCTTTTTGAGCGTGCTTTTTCAACTTCATGAATGACACAGCTGACAAGGTCAAGTGCAGATCTTTTGGGAAGAGCGCCAAATTGTTGTGGGTTCAGTACCTTTTGTTGTATTGCGGCACGGCTTAGACGTCGGGCGATAAGTCTCTCAAGACCTTTTCCCAAGCATGATAGGAGTGATATAGGACGCCAAGATCTGACAGAACTGAGGTCCCTTTTGTTTGGTTTAGGTAGCAAAACTAAGTCTGCCTTCCTGAAAATCTTTGGATGATAACCTTCTGTAAGACATCGCTGATAGAGGGTGACAACTGCGTACTTAATTTCATTCCAGCATGCCCGCAATACTCTGACTGATAATCCATCGGACCCTGGGGCCGAGCTTGTCACGTGAAGAAGGCAACGCTCCACTTCCAGTTCATCTGCTTTGTCTTGAACCTGGATTCGGGCTTGATATTCCATCGGCATGTGGTCTTCTGCGATGTCATCAGTTGAGGATCTTCTTTGTAGTAGGGCTTTTGTGAGAATCAAGGCTTTCTCGATCGGAACATCGTATATTTGTCCTTCATAGTTTATTGGTGGGCTAGAGAAAGTAGCATTATTTTTATGCCAACGTGTAATCTTGAAAATATCTGAAGGGCAATTCGCATTTTGGATCAGACTCTGCCAGTATGCCTTTTTAGCTGATCTTGTCGCTTTCCTGAGATCATGTTTCTCCATTGTGGCATCCCCAAATTTCCGGGCTCGGCGATAAGCACATGCCTTTTCTCTACAATCTGTGTTCCACCATTTTGTTCCTTGAGTTTTTTGACTCTTTCGCGGTAGAAAACGTTCCATATTGATCCTGATGCACTCGGTGATCATCAGAGCAAGACTATCCAAATCTTGTGTTAAAATCTTTTCCATTTTGAGGGTTTCCTTGATTCCAGAGCAAAATCTCGGGGTATCTTCTGGTGTTAACTTGAACCTATCTTCAGTAGCCTTCTCAAAATAACCTCTGATGGGGAGAGTAGTGAGCAAAGTCTCATGGTCTGAAGTAGTATGCAGGTGTTCCTCAATGTTACAATGGGTCCCTATTATGTTCGTGAGTACAAGATCTAGAACACTACCTTTGTTATGTGTGCTTTCGTCAACGGGGGAAGCAAGGATCAGAGAATTCTCTTTGGACCATTCAACCAGTTCATCTGCTCGACTCGAGTTCCTAGCGTGCGAGTCCCATGATGGATGCCTAGTATTGAAGTCTCCGGCAATTACCGAGTTTGAGGGTACCTTCCATTGTTTAAGTGTTGTAATTACAGGGCCTTTTTCCGGTTCTTGAGGGGGTCTGTATACATTAACAATTGTGATTTTTGGAGTAGCCCCGGCAATTTTAATCCAGCAGATGTCCGCTGTATTGTTTGGCCTTAATTGTATGGGTTGGAGATTTGTGCCTTTCCTTACATACGTCATCACTCGTGGGCGGGTTTCCCATGTTTCTACGGGGCAGAAGGCCATGTAGTTAGCATGTTGCTTAGTGATTCTCTTTTCTAGCTGGGAAAAGATCCAGGGTTCTTGGATGAGGATAACATCTGCTGCTTCAGAATTTGCCAGTGCCAGGGCCAAGTCGTGATTAGCTTGTCCTCTGGCTGTATTAGCCTGGAAAATGCTCAGGATTCCATGTTTAACTTTGTATTTTGTGCGTCTCATTGGGTTAGTGAAGTAGTATGTTCAGTGATTTTAGGTGATGGATTGGCCAAGAGCCATGCCTTATGTCCGGCTTGGCGAATTCTCTTGAGATGTGCTTGTGTGGGATGAATTAGGTTGCCAAATTTTACAGTCGGGCGTGCCGGGCATCGTGGTTCATTCGCAGCATGTGGTCCTTTGCAGTTGATACATCTATAGGGTTTTTCGCAACTAGAGTGCCCAAAAGCGCTGCACTGATTACATCGCTGTTCTGAATTGCAAAGTCTAGTATCGTGAAACGCCCAGCACTTAGGGCACTGGGTTGGTTTAGGGGGCTTGGTGACCAATCGAGCCAGAGAGCTTGTGCCAAACATTCTAAAGGGGTTGGTCGATTGTTTAAAATGGGCAACAATTGTTCCTGATGGCAATGGGTTTGTTAGAGTTTTCTTCGACCATGTGAGCTTCGTGGGTTTCTAAG
Organism: Podosphaera xanthii; assembly: GCA_028751805.1. Lineage (NCBI taxonomy): Eukaryota > Fungi > Ascomycota > Leotiomycetes > Helotiales > Erysiphaceae > Podosphaera > Podosphaera xanthii. The sequence continues at coordinate 529,454 of JAPWIX010000022.1, forward strand.
CCAGTTATCAATTGTACTTCTTCTCGCGCCATCTCTTCTGTGACATCCCAAGATTTGCCATACAAAGATGTCAATGTACGGGGAACGTGGTCCACCACATATGTAAACCATTCTTCTGCCTTTTCAACTTTTCCACCTATAATTGCGGTTATTGTTTGTGCTTTTTCCAGAAGTTGATCTGCGTGTTTTCCATCAGTCAGGACTATAGCCAGTCCAGATTTCACTTTCTGAATAGTTTTCACTGTAGGACCTTCAAGGCCTAGTTTGTTGACAAGAGCCGTTTTGATAGCGTGAACGTGGTGGTCGCGAGTGGGGTGATCTTCAGGAAGGCGGACAAATATCCTGTTGTCTGGTTTACGAGCATTTGTTGAGTTTCCGAGTGCTGGAGTGCTTGGCTTTGGTGGAAGATCTGCTCCAAATTTGTAAGGCAATTGGGTCTTTGTTGCATCTGCATAGGAGAGCTTTGTTGTTTTAGCATTACCCTGTGATCTACCGTAAATTGAGTTCGCTAGTCCAGCTCGACCAGCATCATTGTTAAGAAGATTTTCTCCATGAGCAAAGCGTTTAATTACTTGAGATAATGCTTCCTCAAGTTGACCTATGGCTTTGCCAAGTCCAAGCTGTTGTATACAGCTAGTCGCTTCATCCAGTGCTCTGGCATATTCCTCGGCGATTTGTTCTCTTTCTGCTATAGCTAAACGCTCTTTGTCAAAAGCTATTTCCGTGGCCTTAGTAATATTTCCACTAATCTTTTTAGAGCTAATTTTGTCAGAAGCTATGAAAGGATCCCCTGGGCTATACGGAGTCTCTGAGCGGGACCTTGCATGCGGAGCAGGAGCTATATCTGCAAAACGAAGCGTTCTCGATTTCTGAGTAGGAGTGGATGTTAGAGAGGATAAGGCAGACGATATACGCATTGGCGTCGTCGGTGGCGACATGTAGACATCCCTGTCGGCACCCGCCATAGCTCAAAGAGAGCGGATTGGAGCGTAGATATAATGAGAAAGTGAAAATTGGGTAGATGAAAGATATGTAGTGTTGGGGATGATGAAGGTGGCGGTAGATTTGGATGATTTTGGTTGAAGATGGGCGAGTTGTGGATTGTCACCTCAGATTACAGTAGAATTTATCTATTGTAGTAGAATTTATCTATTGTTTACACGCGCCGGAAACAATAAGCAACACAATTCACGTGACCTTGTGACCAGTCATGTCCATGTCACGAGATATGGTCTGCTGCTCAACAAATATTAATATATTTATTAATTTATAGTTAAGCAGTATTGATGGTCTGAAACTCAAATCGTTTTGGTATTCTTTTTTACAGCGTGTTTTCTATATGTCTATCAACATCTACTTGTTGTCAACGACCGGCCTCGCATAAGGCTTGGCGGTCATGTGACATCTACAAGACCTTTAACTCACCCCCTTGTTACATAACCGCCATGCGTCATTTTGGTTGAACGAGGAGCTCATGTTCGAATAACCAGCATAGTTTCCTAGAATCCTATGTATAGAGAACTAGAAAAAAAAAATAAAAATTAATTTCTCCCATCAGGCCTATGTCAAGCCAGTTGTCACGCCATCCTCACTCTTCACAATTATGTCAGTGCAGTCAACAAGCTCAATGAGCCTACAGAAGTTCTCATGTGAAGGTTGAAATAAAGGTTTGGTAAGTCCATCAGCTAACTGATTTTTCGTTGGTACCCAAACAAGCTTAATAGCACCATTATTTACTTCTTGACGAAGGTAGTAATATTTTACGTTTATGTGCTTGGTACGTCCATCGATAATGGGCCTGTGTGCGAGTTTGATAGAAGCTTCATTGTCTCCGTAAATGGTAATAGGCCTTATATCTTTTAGAAACAAAAATTCATCTGCGAGTGATGCAATATAAGCTGCTTCTTTAGCTGCTAATGCTGCAGCAATGTACTCTGCTTCAGTTGTTGACTGTGAAACTGTTGGCTATCGACCGGATTTCCAGGATATTAAGCCACCTGCGCACATGAATAGATAGCCACCGGTAGACTTAGCTGAGTCCCAATTATCAGCGTATGATGCATCAGTATAGCCTTCAATTTGTGGAACGATATTTTCAGTACCAGTCATCAGGATACCATAGTTTGGCTTGCCATTTAGATAACGCAAAACTCTCTTAGCAGCTTCCAAATGTTCATGAGTAGGATTATTCATGTGTTTGGCTAGTTGACTAGTAGCAAAAGCGATATCAGGTCGTGTTTGCATAGCTGGCCACATCAGGCCACCGACAAGAGACTGATACTCCTGGGTTAAATTTGCATCGGCTTGATGACCCTCTGGTGGTAGTTGAAGTTTATTATTTACTTCCATTGGCGTCAAAGCTTTTCTGGAATCCTGCATATGGTACTTCCCCAGTAGTTGCTTAATATAAGCATCTTGAACTAGATAGAGCTTTCGCTCCTTACGAATTCTTATAATGCGACATCCAAGGTAGAAGGAGATGTCCCCTAGTGCGCGCATCTTAAAACGACCACTAATACTTTCAGTAGCAGAATTTATAACCTGAGATGACTCCGCGGCAGCAATAAGGTCGTCAACATAGACTGCGATTATAAGCTTATAAATATGGTGTTGGAAAATGCACGGATCCTGGCTGAGGGGTACATAGCCTTTGCTGATTAAGAAAGAGGTGAGTTCTTCAAACCAAAGCATTGGTGACTGTTTAAGTCCATACAATGCCCTGAGGAGCAGGCAAACATGATCACGAGATTCTTCAAACCCATGAGGTTGCTCTACGTAGATCTCGCGTTCTTTGATTTTTGCATATAGAAAGGCGGTCATGATATCATACTGTTTGGCTTCAAGGTTGTAATGGGCTATCATTGCCATTAAAAGCTTAAGAGTCGTAGCCTTAGTCACAGCGGCATAGGTTTCGTCGTAGTCTATTCCCTTTTGCTGCGTATAACCTTTGACAACTCAGCGAGCCTTAAATCTCACGGGTGTACCATCTGCACCAAGTTTTAATTTGAATACCCATCTACCCTTTATGATCGTTTTGCCATTAGTTGTTTTGAGATGGACTAGTTGCCACACGTTGTTTTCTTGCAGGCTTTGAATTTCTTCTCTCATTGCTTGCAGCCACTGTTCTTTCTGAGGACTGCGCATCGCTTCTTTGTAATGGTTTGGAGTAGTAACTTCAGTAGCATCGAGAGAATTGGTAAATGCTGCAAAGGCTCGGTGAGGTAAAGCTTTTGGCTGAGCAAACTTTGGCGAGGTATCTTCGTGTGTGAAAAGAACTTTCTTTGACGAGCGATTTCGATATTCAGTGTGCTCTATTCCAGCTCGATTCTGAGTCTTTATCCTTGAGGAGCGACGTAGTTCAGGTGGATCATCGATTTGTGGTGTACCGGCGGTGCTCAGAGACGGTAAGTTGGTCTCGTAGTCATGGTCGAGGTCGTGAAGATTATCAGTCTCTACTATGTTATCAGTTTGCGCTTCACCAGATTCATTTGTATCACCCCCTGAAGCGTCAACTGATAAGTCTCCAGGTATTAAATCTTCAGGGGTTTCTATAAGCTTATTTTCAGCAGTATTTTTTTGTCGACTAGTGACTTCGTTTTCAGTAGTGACAATTTTTATTTCGATATTTTCATCATTGTTGTTACTTAAATCAAGGCATTCTTCATCAAAACTCACATTTGTACTCCTGATGACTTTATGTAGTTTTGGGATCCACACTCGGTAAATATTATGGGCCTCATATCCAACAAGTTTACCAATTTGAGCTCTAGAGGCAAACTTATCACTCCGTTTGATATCTTGGTCAAGAACAAAAACCTTGCATCCGTAGACTCTAAGGTTTCCAACATATGGCACTTTTGGATTCCAGCTCAGATGTTCAGCAACAGTTTGATATGGTGAGATTCCTTGGAGTGTCGTAGAAGGCATGATGTTTATACTATAAACTGCAGCTTGAATTGCTTCAGTCCATAAGCCTTTTGGAATTTTTCCATGAATCATCATTTTCCTGGCAACTGTGCAAACAAAATGATTACTAGACTCTGCTCGGCCGTTCTGCTCTGAGTTATGCGGTGTAGTAATCCTGAGGTCAATTCCATTATTTTGACAGAGATCGGTAAGTTTAGTGCCGCCGTATTTTCTTCCCCCATCAATATGTAATACTTTTATATAAACACCAGTGTTGGTTTTTATGTAATGGACCAGATTTTGAAGATGTACATACGCGCCATCTTTACTTGAATGAAAACCAACACGGTGATAAAGAGATGCAGCGTCTGTCATAAGTGTGAAGTATTTGGCTTTTCCGATTGACTCTGGTGAGACGGTAACAACATCAACATTCCAATGTGTTAATGGCTCATTCGGACGAGGTGGAGTCACTCGACTAATTATTCTTTTTGACATTGCTTCTTTACAAGCATGACAATTTTTTAATTTATGATTGCCCATTATCTTAATGCCATTTGTCACTTGAAGTGCCTGTTTAAGTTTCTCTTCAGTTATATGACCGAATCGTGCATGCCAGGTATCTGCAGTTGCACTTGCGTCTCTTAGAATATGCGAATTATTCAAAGCTAGGTGGTCCGATTTTTCAATTTTGCTAGCGGTAATTTGGATGTGAGGAACTCTTTGGTGGGAGTAAACATTTGCCATAATTTCATTTCCAGTGAACAAAATTTGCCTATCATTTCTGTAAAATAGTCCTTTACTATGTAACTTTTCTGTTGATAAGAGGTTGGCTCGTAATTCTGGAACGTAAAAGACTTCACTAAAGGTCACTGTTCGGATTTTGTCACCCACAAGCGTCAATCGTATAGAGCCATAAGCCAGTGCTTTTGCCCAGCCTTTTCCAAATTCTATTCGCACGTCGCAAGCCTGATAGTCAAACATGTTGGCCAGATCATGAGTAAAGTGTGTAGAAGCACCAGAATCTAAGATCCAGCTATTGGTTGATTCCGATGAGATAAGAGCTTTGACGGCTGATTCTGGAATAGTTGGGGTAGATGAAGAAGGTAGGGAAGGTTGATTGAACATTGGTTCTGCTGATGAAAAATCCAGGAAATTCGAATTTTTTGGCATTTTGGTATAGAAATTTCGGTTAGGTTTGAAATTTTCATCAGTTTTTGAATTAACGTTTTCTTTGAAGTCATGATCTTCGTATCTTTCTACTAATTTGCAACCTAGCTCATTACATCTTCTAGGCCTAAAGCTTTTTGGAGCCTTTTCGGGGTTAAGATGCCAACAGTTATCTATAGCGTGCTTGTTCCTGCAGTGACTACAAAAAGGACTCTCTCTTTTCTGACTAGATTCGTTTATTGGTTTGGATTTCTCTTTTCGCGCAAAATTGATAGCTTGACAATATTGTTGAGCTTTTTCTTCGTCCAGTAGGGTTGATATGACGTCATCCAAAAGAGGTAAATCTTTCTCATTCTTAATATTTCGAAGTTTGTCACGAATTGTTGCAGCAAAGTTTTCATACCACGGTGAGATGATGGTGATAAATTGATAAAGCTTGATGGTGTTACTAACGTCAACTTTAGATTCTTTCAATCGGCTGCAAGCCTGGGTATATTTATGTATGAAATCTTCCAGATCTTTTCCATCATATTGGATAGATTGCCATTCTTGATACATCGAAAATTGATAGGCCAAGCCGTTGGGTTCGTATTTTGATTTAAGAAAGTTCCAAATATGCTCTGGATCATCAAGAAATTCAACATCGAGGATAATATCTTTTGACAATGACTGTTGAAGAATCCCAGTCGCTTTAGCTTTATCAATGGTATATTCCTTTAAGCGTGCATTAAATTCTCTTTTCGTTTCACCTTCTTCTGGCATTTCAGGTTCCGAGTAACCCCCAAGAACATAAGGCCAGAGACCCTTACTTTGAAGCACGCTTCTAATTTGAACACTCCAGATTCGATAGGAGCTTTGCCCCTTTAGTTGCTCGATATGGTTGGGTAGACCTTCTGTCATTTCTGCCTTGGTTTATTCTTAGATAGGGGATGTAAGTTGAGAAGATTGAAAGTTTGTCTAGATTCTTGATTGATCTCTTAGCCAAGTGCTTTTCTCTCAGTGCTTCTTAATCTATATACTTTTGATTTGTAATGTTTCAAAACGCAGCCGGGCTTATAACCAATTAATAGTTAAGCAGTATTGATGGTCTGAAACTCGAATCGTTTTGGTATTCTTTTTTACAGCGTGTTTTCTATATGTCTATCAACATCTACTTGTCGTCAACGACCGGCCTCGCATAAGGCTTGGCGGTCGTGTGACATCTACAGGACCTTTAACTTTATTTATTTCTGGAAAGCGGCAAACATTTCCACCGACCCAAACTCTGGCAAGAAAAAATTAACCTATAAAGGTTCACCCTCCTCCATACACCACAACCTTAGCAGGGCCCAGAGCAGTATCGCTACTCAGATGAGAAGCGAGCACATTGGACTCAACGCTTATCTGTATCGAAGAAAGATCCCCGGAGTGGAAAGCCCCATATGCCAGTGTGGATACCCGACTCAAAACATTCGACATATGGTAATGACGTGCCCTCAATGGGCTAAGGGAAGATGAGAGGTGCTGCGGCGAGCCAAAGACAGATCCTTCGAAGCCATGATGAATTGCCCCGCAGATATGGCTAGAATCACGCAGTGGATCCTAACCCAAGACTGGATTGAACAATTACGACTTGCAGGAGAAGTTGAGACAGCTATGAAAGTTACTGTGAAGCGAGTGGGCAAAGGATAGGCTGATCGGTATTCACACTGGATGAACAGTGTAATAGCACTTCCTGAAGGATAACTTGGAAACCTGAAAGAGACAAGACAGGCAGAATCAGGGGGTTTTCACCGAAAGGTTTCCTCCTTTGTAAATATTAAAGTTTAAGACACCTGCATGGACCCATAGGGTGCCTGATCGGGTTAAATGAAATCAAATTCAAATTCAAATTCAAATTCAAATATTTATTTATTTCTTTATTACTTTTTAAGGTCCTAGGCTAAAGCCCTATTTCCCTCTTGATTCCGGACCGACGAAGCCGGCTAAGGTTACGCCTAATGTGCAGAGCTCAACTCGTTCACATCTACAAAGTTGTAAATTATAGAACATGAAATGTAAAGCAAAATAGAAAATGAAAAATACAGAGAGAGTTGGGCCAGTATTTCTGACACTAACCTTAACCCTATTGTCCTCAATATACGACGTTCTTTTAAATACTCTCATCGCATCCAGCAGATGGTGTGTGCAGAGAAAAGCTACCAAAGCAGCCGGTTTTACTGGCAAATTCTTTAAATTTTTCAAAACAGCGTGGTCTGAGAAGTTGAGTGGTGAAGTCACTAATTGTTGCGCCCTTCCTGAGCTTGCGTGCTTGGTTGGTGTATCTCCTACAGCAAATAAAGTGAGTTAAAGAGGTCTCCAGCCCGCAAGTACAATTTAAATTTGCGTTTAGATGGTCAAACCTGCGGTGGTATGCCGCAAAGTCTCCATGTCCCGTCCTAGCAGCGATCAATTTGTGATGTAATTTCCGCGGTAAGTTGAGCTCTGGTGGTTTCCGACGTCGCATTTGTAAGTCTAGATCTCGGTATCGAGCCAGGCAGACCGACGACCATCAATCATCTATCAAAATCTGCCGCCGTAGATGCATGAGCCGATGCAAGTATGGTAGAGTTATGTAGCCTGGCCAAGTTTGACGCGGTGGAAATTTTTGTAAAGCAGCACGCGCTTCTGCATCTGCTTCTTCATTTCCGCTGATCTTTGAATGTCCTGGTGCCCACCTAATTTCCATTTTTGCTTTTCGAGCAACATTTTGGAAAATTCGCACTAGGCGAAGGCAAGAGGATGAACTTCCTGTCCGCAAAGCACTAACCGCTGCTCGGTTATTGTCGGTTGACTACGCCGGATTGGTGTCAACCAAATTGGAAGGTAGGCTAGCCTAGATAACCACTGTTATAGAGTAACTGTATGAACAGTGGGTGCAAAGGATCGGTTGCTTGAACTTCGTATGGTGGCGATTGGACAAGTACTGAACCTGATGCTGCGAAGCGTGGTCAAAGAGTCGTTATGGTCGAAGTTCTCAATGGCTTAGGCTCAGCGGTGAGTTATCAAGATAATTCAAGTGCACGACACGCGTTATTGACGGTGGTATGCAAAGATGTAGAATTCTAACTTGTTGAAATGATTGCTATCATGAAACAAGTAACATCCAACTTTGGATGTGACAGTCGTTTGCACTCACGTAGATCTGCACGTACTAATCTTTCCATAAAGTTGCGAGGCTGGTAAATACGCTAAACCGTATTAACACAAATCACTAGATTTCTGTTTCTTTAAATAGATATTATATATATAGCGATCTGTTTTCTAAGCTGGAGTAATAAAGAACTCCAAAGCTTACGATTAACAGCCTCTTACATTCCAAAATCTGCAAGATTGTGATAAGTGCCTAATCAGTCTTAACAAACTGTTGCTAATCCCTTCCAAATTTCTACAGGTTCTGAGCCCGGTGCACTAGCACAAGCACTTATTGTAAAGGTGAACCCTAAGCGCTAACATATTGTTTCTACAGATTCGATACCTCAAAGATGTCTAATTCATCTACTTCTCCGCTCCCTCAGACTAGCTCGTTGCAAAGTTCGGAAACTGTCGTTTCTAAAGATTTCTTCACGATAATTGCCAAAGAATACGGTGGTCGTTCCATGAACTTAACCCACGTCGAGCCCCTCGACAGGCAATCGAACTACGATTCATGGGCCTCGACCATTATTGCTGTGTGGAATACGCTTGGGTTACACGAATTAGTTATTGAAGGTTTAAAACCAGTGGATGACGCCGACACTGAAAAGAAAAGGTCGTACAAGCCATTATACACTTTGGCTGTAGGTGTCTACATTCAAGTTGTTAAATCTGAGATACGGCATAGTATCCTCGACAAGATTGACCCTCACTTGATGTGGACGCACCTAAAGATGATGTACAGGAGAGATACTGCGTGTTCTCTTGTTTATCAATTAGGGAACCTATATGAGATTAAATCAGTGTGTAATGCTTCTCAGACTCTCTCTTCTTTCATCGAGCAGTTTGAAACACAATGGTTTAAACTTCACAAATTCTCACGAGAATCTACAGATCCTGATCGTCGTGAGATTGCATCCTTCTTTGAGAAAGATACTATTAAGCGTGATTTCCTTCTTCGATTCTTAGCCCGTCATAAAAAGAACGTCGTTGATAATCTCACGACTAAGAGTAATCTATCTTTTTCTGAGGTCAAGCAAAGACTTGTTGATACGGATGAGGTGGAAACTCCTCATTCCGTGTTTTTAACTACTGTGGAAAAAAGGCCGAAACCTCTAACCAGGCCCGCAAATATCTCCAAGAGAAAGGAATGCAATTTTTGTCGGAAACATCATCCGAACAAGGCATCCGGTCACACGTGGAATAATTGTCGGATGTTGAAGGAGATGAAAAAGCATAAGGCGAAGGAAACTCCTCATGTTAGTGAAGAAGCTCTCATGACTCTCTCATCTACAGACAAGGTTAGTAAACAGAATTTCTATCTTGATACGTGCGCAACTTCTCACATGTGTCCATACTCAGATCGTTTCGAGCTCTCAATATGTACCGGATTTGTGACGTCAAGTTCGGGGGAGGAGATGAAAATCTTGGGGAAAGGATCTATTGTGTTGAATTGTGTATTATCAGATAAATCTATTTCTTCATTTCGTCTCAGAGATGTCTTGTATGTGCCATCACTTAAACACCCTCTTTTTCATGGAAAAAATAAAGAGCTAAAGGCTATAAACTTTATGATGATGGTAACGTAATGCGTGTCATTAAAGACAAAAAGGTCTGGCTTGAAGCAATCTTCTGTGGCTCTCTACCGGTTATACCGGAGTTGAATCTACCAATTAAAGAAATTGCATATCATACCTACTCTTTTTGGCACCAAGCATTATGCCACTCTGCCCCTTCAACTATATCTAAAACAGATAAGTTAATTCAGGTTTCCAATAATATTCCTGATTGTTCTAAAGACTTTCACTGCGAGGCCTGTGCTCTGTCTAAGTCAACTCACAGTAAACCTCATGCAGCTACTTCGAGATCAATTACACCAGGAGAATATCTGCATTCCGACCTTTGTGGTCTGTTCCCAATAGTATCTCTCTGTAATTCTCGTTATTATATTTCATTTATTGATGATGCAACTCGTTATTCTTGGGTTCACCTCTTAAAATCTAAATCTGATGCTGTTCAAGCAACAATTGATATGATCACCAAGATTGAAACCCAAAATAACTGTCGAGTAAAATCGTTGAGAACCAATAATGGTGGTGAATATGTAAATGAAAAATTTTCAAAATACCTAGATCTGAAGGGGATAAATCATGACTTGTGTGACAGCTGATAAGCTGAATTAATCCTGTAGCCTATGTGGCGCATAGGCAGGCCCAAACTCTGTAGGGATAAAGGTATGGCACATGGGGCATGTGGCAAAGGGCAGGGTACTATACGGCAGGGGGGGTTCTCGCTATTGTGGAACTTCCTGGAATACAGAGACTAGCTGAGACTCGGAGGCAAGCTGAGGCGTGGAGACTCCTTGATACACCTGGGTTTTCTATTACGAGGACTTTCTGATACACGAGGATTTCTCAGAGACCCTCAGTCATGTTAGGGCTAAGGCGAGTTATTAGATTGGAGAGAAACTGTATATATATGTGTTGAGGAACGAAATAGTTCACATCCTTATAGATTTGAATATTAATTACCTCTACCCATTTAGCAGCGCAAGCGCTCTTGTCTAGACTGTGACAAATATTCAAATCTCCTTATTTCAGTGTTCAGATTTCAGTGTTCAGATTTCAGTCCTCAGATTTTCAGATTTCAATTCAGTCTTCAGATTTTCAGATTTTTAAAGTTTAGCTTTCAGTTTTTACTATTTTGGCTTCAGAGATTTCAGCATGGCAGGGAACGATTCCTCTTCTCAGAATGTCTCCTTGTCCGAGTTCAACAAGTTGAAGCGCCAGCTTGACGAGCTGATATCAAAACAGCAGACAATGAACAAACCTCCGCCTAAAAAAGTAGTAATTGAAAAAGACTGACCGAACGAATTTGCGAAGAACATAAAGCCCACAGGTCTACCAGAGTTCTATGGCAGCAGAATACGGTATCCAGCCTGGAGAACTGCTGTCCTCGACACATTTCGTATGGACTGGAATATGTTTAGCTACGATGATTCTCGGGCTTTCTTGATGATTTACAACGCATTGAAGGGAGGGGCTTTGGAAAAGGCAGGACTTTTTTATGAGGCTGGGGTAATTGTGCAAACCAGGAATCCGGAGGATTTCATCGAGTTCTTGGATCGTCTCTATCTTGATTCGACGCGGGTAGCACAGGCAAATTTGGATCTTCACGCCATGAAGATGAGGGAGAACGAGCGTTGGAACGACTTCCTTGCAGCATGGTCAAATAAACTCACAGAGGCCTGGGGCGATTTCTGGCCAGATGAAAATAAGATTTCAATGCTCCAGAGCGCTATTAACAAAAAGTTGACAAAGGCATTAATTTCGAACCATCTTCTACCGGACGACGATCTGAATGAATGGGTCAGTATTGTGAGTAAAGTGGCTCAGCGAGTTGAAAGGGCAGAGAAAAAGTTGGATTGGTCGCTGAACCAGGAAGAGCCAGAAAGAAAGAGCTGTCAAGCGAGAAAGGATGCGTTTGGTGGTAACAATATAAGCAGATCCAGCACCAACAGTGCCCAGGATGAGAGACAATCCGAGAACTCGAATAGTCAACTAGGACGGGAACTTTCTTTGGACGACGACGGAGATGTGAGAATGGGAGGAATTAATTCAGCAAAGGTGGGAGGAAAATTTAAAGGTCGTGCGAAGTGAAAGTCTAGGGCTCAGCTGGATCGGTTAAGGGAGGAAGGAAAATGCTACCGATGCGAAAGGCAGGGTTGTACTAGTCGAGTGTGTCCTTTGCTACCTGCCCGAAGACCTGGCGGGATGGGTCCAAGGGTGAATTCCGTAGAACTTCCGGAAATTGATCCCTCAGTTTTCTTTCCACTGGAAGAGGAGGAGACGCAATTGGAGACGGCGGAAAACTAGACGCTCCCGCGAAGAGTCGCTCTCGGGAGCTTAATGCAGGAACAAGGAAAGTTGTTAGCCTTAATACATCTCCATTTTTGGTGAACGCATTACTAAATGATAAATTAATGGTACAAGTGTTAGTAGATAATGGATGTTTGTGTTTTGGAATTATTGATGAAGCTTTAACAACTAAACTTGACCTGCCGCGCATATCGATTACACCAAGATATCTGGAAACAGCTGAAGCTTCGACCGATAACAAGCCAATTGTAAAGGATATTACGTTTGTATCATTAGATCTAGATGGATACACCACGGACAAGTTATGGCTCTATGTAGTCCCTCAAAGCAGCCATCCGATAATACTTGGAAAGAAATGGCTGGAAGACCAAGACGCAGTAATACACTCAAGGGAACAACGGTTGGAACTTCGAAAGCAAAACGGTTCAGTCTATAGTGCGAAGCAATGGCGAGAAAACTTTCGGAATGTTGCTAATCCCAAGAATTCTTCAGCAAAAGAGATGGCATCGTTGATTGGAAACGTTCCGGTTTGTAAAGCAACTATTGAGGACATAGGAAAAGCACTACGTGGAAAACCAAAGCTGACCTTAGATGAGGCACGCAGTCGCTTACCGGATCAGGTTAAAGATTTTGCTCACCTTTTTGCAGACGATAGTGGCGCTAACGAGTTGCCCACATCGCGAGGAGATCTGGATCACGCAATTGACCTCCGAAAGGAAGGAGCAAAGCCACTGACACCGCCGTGGGGACCTTTATATAACATGTCCCGAGAAGAGTTGCTAGTGTTGCGTAAGACTTTGACAGACCTCTTAAGTAAAGGATGGATCAGGCCTAGTAGTTCATCAGCTGCGTCACCAGTATTGTTTGCTAAGAAACCCAGTGGAGTTTTACGATTTTGCGTTGACTATCGCGGCCTCAACGCTATTACCATTCCCGATCGGTATCCGCTACCATTATTCAAGGAAACTCTACGACAACTTTCAAAAGCAAGATGGTTCACCAAGCTGGATGTTAAATCCGCTTTCCATAGAGTCAGAATTCGAGAGGGTGATGAGTGGTTAACGGCTTTTCAATGCAGATTAGGACTTTTTGAATGGCTGGTAACCCCCTTCGGACTAATTAATGCTCCAGCAACATTTCAGAGATATATAAACGAGCATCTTCGGGAGCATTTAGATCTCGATGCCACAGCATATATTGATGATGTTCTAGCCTACACAGATGGTAGCGAGGAAGGCCACTGGAAAACGGTGCGGAGCATTTTAGGAAAATTTGACAAAGCCGGATTATATCTGGACATTGACAAATGTGACTTTCTCTGTGGACAAGTCAAATACCTTGGTTTCATTGTAAGGGCAGGAAAAGGCGTTACCGTTGACCCTGCAAAAGTCAAGGCAATTTATGAGTGGAAGGCACCAACGTCAGTAAAGGGAGTGCGGTCATTCCTTGGCTTTGCTAACTTCTATCGATGTTTTGTGGACAAATTTTCGGAAATAGCGGCGCCATTGATAGACCTGACAAAAAAAGATGCACCTTGGATATGGGGAAAGACACAAAACGATGCATTCGAAAGACTAAAGAAAATCTTTGCTTCTAAGCAAGTATTGTCGCAGTGGGATCCTGATCGCGAAACAGTTTTAGAGGCAGATAGTTCAGGATATGCCATTGGAGGCTGTCTTTCGCAGATGGATAATCAGGGGAATTTAAGGCCAGTTGCATACCTCTCCAGACGATTGAACAGTGCGGAGTCGAACTACCCTATTCACGATAAAGAGATGTTGTCAATTGTAGCTTGCCTACAGGAATGGAAGCCAGAGCTGACTTCAGTTGTAAAACCATTTACCATCTTAAGCGATCATAGAAACTTAAGTTTTTTTACAACCAAACGATTGTTAAATGAAAGGCAGGTACGGTATAATGATGTCCTACAACAATTCAGATTCAACCTCAAATGGCGCCCAGGTAAAGCTTGCGACCGGCCAGATGCGCTTTCAAGACGAGAACAGGATAGACCGCATGGAGTTACAGACGAGAGAACAGCTGGCCGAATTTTACAGCTTCTCCCAGATGTTCAAATATATGAAGTTAATATCCAAGACAAAGAGCCGAATAGTGCACGCGTTGAGACGGAGGATAGACCTATTATAAGTAAAGAAAGCCTGATAGTAGATCCAGCTACACGGTCTGATATATTTGATGACGACGAATTACGGGCGTTGTGGAAGCAGGGAGTAGAACACGACAAAGATTGGCAGCGAGCAAGGGATGCAATTCAATCAGGAGAAAGGAGCTTTCCACCTGATTTAGCAATAAAGTTGTCTGCCAATATTTCGGAATGCTCAGTAACTGCGGATGGTGTCCTCCATGGCAGAGAAAATCGTATTTGGGTTCCAGAATATGAGCCTTTGCGAACGTCAATAATGCAAAGAATACATGATAGCTCCCTTACAGGTCATCCTGGAAGAGATACAATGGTTGCTATATTATTGCGACGTTGGTTCTGGCCAAAAATGAGGGAGTCAGTGAGGCGTTTTGTTAGAAATTGTGATGTCTGTGGAAGAGCAACGGTGTGGCGCAAAGCAAGGGCTGGTTTTCTTCGCTCTTTGCCTGTTCCAGAACGGATTGGAAGCGATCTAACGATAGACTTCATAACAGACCTCCCAAAATCTCAGAATTGTACCAACGTTATGGTGATTACGGATAGACTTTCAAAGGATATATTTGTATTTGGAACAGAGTCAATGAAGGCCGAAAAGTGCGCTGAAGTCTTTGTTGATAGGTATTACCGCTACTTCGGATTTCCTAAATACTTGACGATCGATAGGGGTAGTGATTGGCTTAGCTACTTCTGGAGAACATTCTGTAAGTTAGCGGGCATCAAGCAAAGACTTACAACAGCCTATCATCCCCAGGCAAATGCAAGCGAGAGAGCAAACCAGGAATTGTATAAATACTTAAGAGCATTCAGTTGTTATGCTCAGGATGATTGGATGCAATTGTTACCTTTAGCACAGTTGGCCCTCAACACCCGACCAAATTCTTCAATTGGAGGTTTCAGTCCATTTTTCTTGCGCCATGGTTACAACTTGGACCCACTCGGAGAGCCCACACCACAAGAGAATGAAGTTCGACATCCAGGAATAGTTGCAGGTCAGAAATACGTACAGCGTCTGCGAGACGCGCAGGATTTTGCACAGGCTGCGATGGCATCTGCCCAACAACGAAGTGAGAGCAATGCCAACCGTTTTCGCCGTCAACCAAAGCGTTTTGAAGTCGGCGACAAAGTTTGGCTTGATTTACGTAATATCAAAACGCCGCAATTTTCAAAGAAATTGGCTTGGCAGCACGCAAAATATGAGGTCACCGCAGTACCTGATGCTCTAACAGTGGAGTTAAATGTGCCAGGAAATATTCACAATCGTTTTCATGTCAAACTGGTCAAGCGAGCCGGAGTTGACCCGTTCCCTAGCCAATCACGTGATGACTCTCAAAACCTTCCAGTTAGTGACGATTTAGCAGAACCTGAGTACCAAGTGGAATCCATTCTACGGGCACGAACTAAATCACGTGGCCGAGGGAAATATCGCCAGGCATTAGTTAAATGGGTTGGCTGGGCGGATCCTACCTGGGAGCCTATTGAGTATGTCAAAGACACAAAAGCCTTGGAGGAATTCGAAGCAAAGTATGGACCAGTTGAATCTTCTGACGGCCCAGAAGTTACAGAAGTAGGTGGATTTGTTGGACCCGCGGAACCACAAATACTCCAGCAACGTAAATCAAAGAGGCTAGCCAGCAACCCGTTCTTGAGAGAGGGAAGGAGAATTGTGACAGCTGATAAGCTGAATTAATCCTGTAGCCTATGTGGCGCATAGGCAGGCCCAAACTCTGCAGGGATAAAGGTATGGCACATGGGGCATGTGGCAAAGGGCAGGGTACTATACGGCAGGGGGGGTTCTCGCTATTGTGGAACTTCCTGGAATACAGAGACTAGCTGAGACTCGGAGGCAAGCTGAGGCGTGGAGACTCCTTGATACACCTGGGTTTTCTATTACGAGGACTTTCTGATACACGAGGATTTCCCAGAGACCCTCAGTCATGTTAGGGCCAAGGCGAGTTATTAGATTGGAGAGAAACTGTATATATATGTGTTGAGGAACGAAATAGTTCACATCCTTATAGATTTGAATATTAATTACCTCTACCCATTTAGCAGCGCAAGCGCTCTTGTCTAGACTGTGACAACTTGACTCCTCCCTATTCTCCTGAATCTAATGGCGTCACCGAAAGGTTAAATCGTTCCATCGGCGAGAGTATACGCGCCATGCTAACAAGCACTACCAATAAACGGTTATGGGCTGAAGCGGTCGAAACTTTCATATACACCAAAAACCGAATAGCACATAGTTCCGTTAGTGGGCGGACACCTTTTGAGGCCTTCAATGGCGTAAAACCCACTATTAAACATCTTCAGCCATTTGGCAGAGCATGCTTTGTTCACATACCGGAAGCTAAGCGTACTTCAGGTTGTAAGCTGCTACCAAGGGCTGTAAGAGGTATATTCTTAGGATACATCAAGGTGCCACATCATTACCGTGTTTTCGTTCATGAATATGGTAGAGTAGTTGTCTCAGCTGATGTCAAATTTCCGCCACATGTGGATGAAAAAAATAGCACCAATTCTGGTGTCAATTATTCAAACCAGCGACTTCCTATCACTACTTCGTTATCACCACAATCAGTTGTTCTGGATAAAGTGTTTACTTCAAATGAACGTCCAAATACAAATTGTGCAAGTAATATAATTCATACGATCGAGCATAATCCATACCAAAAAGTGTCAGAAGCCGCACCTTCAAATGACAATCCCTTAAATGTTGCGGAAATTACTCCACATTCCCATTCATCTGATTTTAACTGCAATGCTGAAACGCTCAGAAGATCCAACCGCACTGTACGACCTTGTGTGTTCGATGACACGATTACGGGGGAGTGGTGGAAAAGATCTCGTGTACATTCTTCACCTCGTCTACCTGAATCAATCAATATGGTTGATGGTATCGAAGAAGAAAGCGCATTGATTAGTATTTCAGATGTCAGAGAACCAAAGAGTTACAGTGAAGCAAAAAGCTCATCTCATTGGTCTGATTGGGGAAAATCCTTTCAGGAAGAAATGGCATCTCTACAAGAGAACAATGTGTGGGATATAGTTCCAAGACCAAAAGGGCGGAAAGTTGTTAATGGTAAATGGGTTTGCAAAGTCAAGGGAGATGCTGAAGGTGAAATCGAACGATTTAAAGCTAGATATGTTGCAAAAGGATTTTCCCAAGTTCAGGGACTCGATTATGATGAAACCTTTGCTCCAGTTGTTCGGCTTGAGTCTTTACGATTGCTCCTAGCTATATCCGCGAATAAAGGATGGAAACCTAGACAACTCGATATTAAAACCGCATTTTTATACGGTATATTAAAAGAAGAAATTTATATGGAACTTCCTGAAGGGTACAGGATAGATAACCATGTGGCTCGCCTTAATCGGTGTATCTACGGACTGAAGCAATCACCCCGAGATTGGTATTTCAGATTGGTTGATTTTATCAATCCGCACGGTTTTGTTTCTACCTTTTTTGACCCATGTGTCTTAATCCATAATACTGGCAAACTCATAATTGCTATATACGTGGATGATTTAGTACTATTTGGTGATCAAGGAAAACTCATGGATGACATGGTCAACCTTCTCAAATCTGAATTCAAGGTCAATGACATGGGCACACACCATTGGATACTTGGCATTCAAATTGAGTGCTCAAATGTATTGAAGCTATGTAGATGGATAGGGAGAGACGTCACCTTGTGAAGAATACCGTGTAGAGAAGGCTTTCAGCAGACAAGAATATGATGATCTAAGGCTGTAAGGTAAATTGATTTTTCTAATTCATCTTCTTTTACATCCGCTTGGGAGGGCCCTAATATATACACGAAAATCCACCCTTGTTGTAATCAGTGCTTCCATGATAGCCATAGAATATAAGAGAAACTGATAGAGGGTCTACAATACAGCGTAGGCATTGTGGATGTTGCTAGAAAGTGCTAGAATATAGGAGACTACAACTGTTAAACTCTAAGTGACTTTAAGCGACTTTAGGGGTACTAAGCAATGACTAGGCTACCCCCTGTTACTGATGCAGTTATGGACCCACTAATTACAACAAAATGTAGGTATCAACTTGTCTCAGACCGCATACATTGATAGAGTCCTGAATAGATTTTCTATGCAAGATTGCAACCCAGTCTCCACGCCCATGGAGTCAAACCAAAGACTCATGGTAGCGGCAAATGGAGAGCCTAGGGTCAATGCCACTCTGTATCAGCAAATAATCGGATCTATAATGTACATCGCGACTGGAACTCGCCCTGATCTTGCGTATACAGTCACTCATCTCTCACAATATAATTCGTACCCATCATCCACTCATCTAGGAGCAGCAAAACGAGTACTTCGATATTTAAAGGGAACCAGAGATCTTAAGCTAACATACAAGTTTCAATCTCCCCTGGTACTCAATGGTTTTTGTGATGCATCCTACGGAAATTGTCTTGACACTCGACGAAGTTTTGCTGGCTATCTCTTTCAGCTAGGAAATTCTAGGTTTAGCTGGAGGTCT
This sequence comes from Podosphaera xanthii, assembly GCA_028751805.1. Classification (NCBI taxonomy): domain Eukaryota; kingdom Fungi; phylum Ascomycota; class Leotiomycetes; order Helotiales; family Erysiphaceae; genus Podosphaera; species Podosphaera xanthii. Next base: position 548,226 of record JAPWIX010000022.1, read on the forward strand.
AGAAAGCAGCGTACTGTAGCTCACTCAACTTGTGAAACGGAGTATATGGCTATCTCTATTGCTACTAAACAATTCATTTGGATTGTGCGTGGTCTTCATCAGCTTGTTGACAAAGATATACCAGCAGCTTTGTTTATGGACAACAATTCAGCTATTGATATTGCTCACAATCCAAGATTGAGTGATGCTACAAAGCACATTGACATTGCTTATCACTTTACTAGAGAACGGATCGATGATGGATCGCTTATCTTGTTACATGTTCCATCAGCTGAAAATTTTGCTGATATATGTACAAAGGCATTACCGAAACCGAGATTTAATCACTTGTGCACCCATATCTTTGGTACAAAGTGAGGAGGAGTGTTGAAATGATTGCTATCATGAAACAAGTAACGTCCAACTTTGGATATGATAGTCGTTTGCACTCACGTAGATCTGCACGTACTAATCTTTAGGTAAAGTTGTGAGGCTGGTAAATATGCTAAACCGTATTAACACAAATCACTAGATTTCTGTTTCTTTAGATAGATATTATATATATAGCGATCTGTTTTCTAAGCTGGAGTAATAAAGAACTCCACAGCTTACGATTAACAGCCTCTTACATTCCAAAATCTGCAAGATTGTGATAAGTGCCTAATCAGTCTTAACAAACTGTTGCTAATCTCTTCCAAATTTCTACAAGCATAGAGTCGCTACGCTTTGTTTTCTGTCTCCACCGATTAGGTTAATAACTTAAAGACCTCTCCACATTCGTCCCGTCATCCTAGTGACCTCCCGTCACCTCTTCGCTCCCCAATCTGTTGAACGCTATCCGCGTTAACCTCGCTTAAACTACCCTCGAGTACCGTCCGTGCTCTCTCCTGCCTCCAGCGACCTGTGTGTAGTGCCTCTTACCTCGCCTAACACACCGGCGCATCACATTACAAAGCGTCAATAATTAAGCAACATTCTAGTTTTATATTCGTATTTATACCTATAGATCTGTATATAGTTGTATTGATAGTCATCAAAACTTTCCTCCACCGTGTCCCGATCTATTCCTGGTTCCAGTGACCCTATGGACACCGACTACGAAATAACGATGCTCCCCCCAAATCTTTGGAGCGTCGCCTATCTAAATGCTCCCGGTATATTAAACTTAGCCACCAAGATGAATGAAAGGCGCGTTGCTGAAGTCTACGCATCTGCCTCCAATCAATCATTCTCTCCACCGCGTTCTCAAAATACCTGCAATACCACAACTCCAACTCTTCTCCGTCCATCCGCTCCGCCCATATCGGCATATGATGGAAAGTCTTCGAACCTGCGCGCATTTCTGTCACAATTAATGAATCAGCTTCAGGGCCAGGATGAACTTTTCCCTAACGAAGCTTCCAAGATACGCTACGCATACCAGTGCCTTGGTACTGGCGCCTTGGCCAAAATCCGTTCACATTTTCGCTGCCTCGAAAATCCTGATGTCAAGCCCGAAATCACTACTATGGCAGAATTTGTCAATGCCTTGAAGCAGCACTGTCAAGACCCGGCGCTAATCGATCGCGCCAGCCGTACGGTTGAGACCCTACACCAGGGTAATATGAGGTTTCACGACTTCATCACGCTTTTTGAGGATAGTGTCGCTGACTCAACATACTCCAATCTTTACAATTCTTATTGGATGCCTACTCTCGAGCGCCGGCTATCAAAAAGCTTGCGCACCCTGTGCAATGCTGCGAGTGATGTACCAACGGAGTACCACTCGTACATCAGCTACTTGCGAAGGAAAGATGCAGGGATCGAGGCAATTGACTCTTCCCCCTCGTTCGCCACCCCTACCGCGGGAAAGCCGTAGATTAACCCCTCGATGCCGCCAATTTACAACGCCCCAGTATCAGCCACAACTGCGGTTCCCTCCCCTGTCCACTTCGAACTTCCAGTATCTCAAGGAGAATCTGCCATGGATCTAGATTTGATCTCTCACCAACGACAACCTAACGGTCAATTAACTCAACGCGCGAAAGATGCATGACGAACTCTTGGTCGGTGCGTTCGATGCAACAAGTCTGGTCATATGACTCAAGATTGTAATCTCGCCTCGCGCGTCATAGCAAATATAGCTATGGAGCCCCAAAGTGAGGAGCAGTTAAAAGAATAACTCCAACAGAAAATCGCTTGTTGGAGTCTTTTGCCATAGTTCACGTTGACTTTTCTGAAGTTTCTTCCCGACACATGTATATAAGTGCAAAAGTAGGAAATGAAAACTTAGTTGCTCTCGTGGATACTGGTGCGTCCGGTTTTGCTTTTGTCTCAACTAATCTCTGTGATCGCCTTCACCTAAAGTCCCTAGCCCTCGAATCACCCATCGCTATCTTAGGATTTGAAGGAAAATTGAGCTCTCGAGTTACTAACTCCGTAAATTTCCCCTTAATCTTAGGTAATCACAGTGAAGTGGCTTCGGCCTTTGTCATCCCAAACAGCAAGCATGATCTCATACTAGGTCTTCCATGGTTGGAAAAACACTGTCCGTATATCGATTGGAAGGAACACACGATTACCTTTGGTGAGCCTTGTTTAAATTCGGCCTGTTGTCGTTTTGAAACGACGATCTCATACTATAATAAAGCTGACAAAGCCCTTGTATCAATCAAAGAGCCCATAGCCCAACTACCTCCTCTTCAGCCAACTCCGACTACTGTATCCCAGCCAGCTCAACTCTCGGCGGGAGCATTTATCATGGCCACTCAACAGCCAGACTGCCAAACCTTTACGCTCAGCTTACGGGACCTCGATGTGATATTAGAAGATCTACCCTCGCGGCTCCCTAGTATGCATGTAGGAAACACAACCATGATTGTTCCCAAGGATGCAAACCCTGTATATTTCCTGCCTCCCCAGTATCACGAATTTCTAGATGTTTTTGACAGGCAAAAAGCTAACTCCCTTCCACCCCATCGCTCCTGGGATCATGGTATAGACCTCCACCCAGGGAAGCAGCCTCCAGTATCACGCCCTTACTCGATGAACCAACACGAGCTCAAGGCCCTCCGTGAATATCTCCAAAAAGAGCTGTCAAAGGGTTTCATTCGCGTCTCTCGCTTCCCTGCTGCAGCTCCTGTTCTTTTTGTGAAGAAATCCAATGGCGATCTTCGGTTCTGTATTGATTACCGTGGATTGAATGCAATAACTATTCGAAATCGACACTCTCTTCCCCTAATATCAGAAACTCTAAGCCAACTGTCCCAGGCAAGATATTACACTAAACTTGATGTTATCTCAGCATTCAATAAACTCAGGATCAAGGAAGGAGACGAATGGAAAGCGGCTTTCACGTGTCGCTACGGTCTCTTCGAGCCTCTCATCATGCCCTTTGGACTCTGCAACGGTCCCGCATCTTTTCAGGCTTATATCAACCACGCGCTCCGAGGACTTCTGGACAAAATTTGTACAGCCTACATGGATGACATCCTGATATACTCTGATAACCTAACTGACCACCGACGACACATAAAAACGGTTCTCCAACGCCTTCGTGAAAATGGGTTGCAAGTAGATATATTAAAATGTAGTTTTGAAGCCACTGAAGTCACCTATCTGGGTCTCATAGTATCTACCCAAGGTATACGAATGGATCCAAAGAAAGTTGCATGCGTTCAAGAATGGCCGACCCCTCGGACTCCACGCGATATTCAATGCTTTCTGGGGTTTGCCAACTTCTATCGACGGTTCATCCCAGAATTTTCTCGCAGAGCAGCACCCCTTGCTAATCTCACCAAAAAAGATGTTCCGTTTTCCTGGAATGACCAATGTGAATCTTCATTTTGTCAAATAAAACAGGCATTTAACGACGACACAATGCTAGCTCACTTTGACCCTCGTCGCCAGACCGTCATGGAAACTGATGCTTCTGATTTCGTAACTGCAGCGATCCTTTCCCAGTATGATGATTCAGGAACGCTCCGCCCCGTGGCCTTTATGTCAAAAAAAATGCTTCCGGCAGAATGTAACTACGAAATTTTTGACAAAGAACTCCTAGCAATCGTCAACGCTTTCGAGACCTGGACCTCAGAGCTCGGCTCCGTAGAAGCATCCACGCTTGTTTTGACAGATCATAAAAACTTGGAGTATTTCACCACCACCAAAAAACTCAATCGTAGACAACTTCGTTGGAATGAGCTACTTGCGGATTTCGATTTTAAAATTGTCTTCCGGCCCGGAAAATTTGGGGGTAAACCCGATGCACTGACTAGAATCAATGCCGATAAGTCCTCCAGTGACGACGACGCTCGCAATTCTCAACAGTTCCAAACACTTCTCAAGCCATCGCAAATCCTTCGCCGTCTCGAAATCAATCCATTAAACCATCCTGACTCCGTGGAAGTTGAGCAGCTCACACCTAGTATAGCACCTCTAATCGAGGAATGGGAGCAGCAATGCGGCCAAGATAAGTATTGTCAAGAAATTCGCTCTGCACTAAAGGACCCAAAGGCGAAACGTACAGTTATTCAATTAGCAAGCTGTGCCCTAACCCAGCACTCATTTTCTCTCAACGATAAAGAATATGTCCCACAAGCACTTCGCGAAGATATATTGAAACAGCTTCACAACTCTCCCCTATATGGTCATCGTGGAGCAGCTGCTCTCTACGGTATGTTGAGCCGCCGTTACTGGTGGCCCGAGTGCCATAAAGACTCATCTAAGTATGCTCGTGGGTGTCAGGCATGTCAAAGGAACAATCCGGCGACTCAAAAACCCCATGGATTCCTACAACCTTTACCCGCTCCTCAAGCTTCTTTCCGCCATCTAACTCTTGACTTCGTTGGCCCTCTACCCATATGCCAAGTGAGGGGATTTTCTTATCGATTCATCTTGCAAATTGTAGACCGCCTCACAAAGCGAGTCTGGATTATACCATTAGAAAGACCGTCAGCCTATGACACAGCCGAAGCCTTTCTTAATCATTTCATCCTATTCGCTGGTTTACCTGACTCCCTCATCTCCGATCAAGGCCGCGCCTTCATTGACAAGACTTGGAAAGAAATCTGTTGCCGACTGAAAATTGAACACAAATTGTCAACCTCATATCACCCGGAGACAGATGGTCAGACCGAGCAAGCAAATAAAACCTTGGAAGTGTACCTACGCCATTATGTAAACTACCACCAGGATGACTAGGTAAAACATTTGCCGCTAGCCGAATTTTGTTGCAACAATCATGTAAATTTATCCACAGACGTAACTCCTTTCTTCGCCTCTTTTGGGCATCACCCTCGTCTTGATTTTAGACCAGAGTCAGAATGCTCCGAGTCTCGCGGAACCCCAGAATTCATAGCCCGCATAGAGTCCATAGTCCAACACTGTGCAGAACACATTACACTTGCCCAGGCTTATCAGTCAAGCTATGCCAACAATAGACGTCTTCCTGCCCCAAGATACAAGGTAGATGATTTAGTGTACCTCTCTCTCAAGAATTTAGCCCTCGCAAGACCATCGAAAAAACTTGACCATGTCCGGGCTGGTCCATGGCGAATAATCTCTATGAAAACTCCGCTTGTCGCGAAACTCGACCTACCGTTTCAATTCAAAATTGATAATAACTTCCACGTTAGCCTCCTGCGTCCCGCCGACGTTGGATTTCCGTCCCAGCAAACCTCAGTACCACCACCACTGGAGATCTCTCCCTCGGGACACGAAGTCCATGAAGTAGAAGCTATCCTAGATTCGCGAATCCGACGAAATAAAGTACAGTATCTAGTTCGCTGGACAGGGGACAATGATACGACATGGGAACCTCATGAACATCTTGACGGCTGTCCGGATCTTCTAGCAGAATTTCACGACCCATATCCAAATGCTCCACGCTCGCAGAAGCTCGTGACCTGAACAAAGGGGGGGGGGGTAATGTCAGGATTTCATAATTCATTGTCTCGGGCTTATATTTTCTTTTGTTTCTGAATTTTCTTCTAGCCTTATGTTTTCTTTTGAAGTATAAATTTGGGTATAAGTAGTTCACTCCGGTCAGCATAGAGTTGCTACGCTTTGTTTTCTGTCTCCACCGATTAGGTTAATAACTTAAAGACCTCTCCACATTCGTCCCGTCATCCTAGTGACCTCCCGTCACCTCTTAGCTCCCCAATCCGTTGAACGCTATCCGCGTTAACCTCGCTTAAACTACTCTCGAGTACCGTCCGTGCTCTCTCCTGCCTCTCCAGCGACCTGTGTGTAGTGCCTCTTACCTCGCCTTACACACCGGCGCATCACAATTTTGAATGTCTCCTTCTACCCTGTCAAACCCCGATAATGTACTTTCTCCAAATGTTCACGAAAATATATTTCATTTAACGTCAACTTCACGGAGAATTGTTTCTCTTAAAGCCAGCTCCCAGTGGGACTGGCCTGAACTTTCCTTTAATGAACTCCTTCAGGCAGTACCAGAAAAGAAAAAAGCTCCTGGGAAGGATAATATTGACTGGACAATGATCAAAAAATCACTTGAAAGCACTCCTAAATTATTTCTATTAGCATATACTTTTCTATTTGAATGTGGTGAACATCCATCAGTATGAAAAGAATCCATAAGCATTATTATTCCCGAGAGAAGTAAGCCCGATTACTCAGCTCATAAGGCCTACAGACCTATCTCTCTAATTCCGTTTTTATCCAAACTCCTAGAGAGAATCCTTTCTAGAAGAATATCATACCTTGCGTATATTTTACCCGGCCTTCTTCATCCTAGTCAGACGGGAGGAAGAAAACAAAGATCAGCCACAGATGCTGTTATGCTCCTTCAGAACTTTGCCGAACATCACATTTCGAAAAACAGAGTTGTGTCTTATGTTGTCTTAGACGTTATGGGGGCTTTTGATAGACTTCAGCCCAGTCAGCTGATTCAAGTCTTGAGAAGGAAGAATCTCCCCGTTAACTTCATTCCATGGGTTTCCTCATTTCTCTCCCAAAGAAAAATTCGGCTTCTTTTCAATGGACAACTGAGTCACCCTTATCCTGTTACCAGGGTTCCTCAAGGTAGTCCTATCTCTCCTCTGCTTTTTCTCCTCTAATAAGCGAGTTGTTCTCTATCAATCCATTGAATGAATTCCTAGAAATCTCCTATGTTGATGATATTTGCATTTCCTATGCCTCTTCTTCAGTGAAGAAAAATCTTTCTAGAATTCAACCCTATCTTAAAACCCTCTTCGATAAAGCACAATCACTTTCAATTGTATTTGAAAATCAATTCCGAGTTATTACATTTATCAAAAAAACGACAAGCCTATTTGGAGCCATTGCACTTTGAAAAATTCTCATTGGAACCCAAAACTTGAGTGAAGTGGCTAGAGATTTGGCTGCAACACAACTTATCATTCAAAGATCATGTTGAAAAAGACTCTATCTAGCACAAGGGGCTATGCAGAGGCTTTCCCAACTTTCTTCTAAATCCAAGGGACTAAGCTTTAATGCGTTGAGGCAACTCTATCAGTCCTGTATTATTCCTGTCTTAGACTACGGCTCAGTGCTTTGGTATGATAAATATGGTACAGCAAAACTGACTCACATGTGTGATAAGTTACAAAATCAAGCCCTTGTTTCAATCATAGGTGCCTACAGAAGTAGCCCGAGCAAGGCCTTGGAAGTTGAAGCTGCCCTTCTCCCAACCAGAGTAAGACATTTCAAACAGGCTGCCTTCTACACGTCACGTATCCTAAAAATGCAACCTCACCACCTCCTTTACATTTCATTATCTTGTAAATTACAAAATGAACCTTTTCCTTCTTGCCACTCAATAGATCTAAGTATGTTTGCTTCCTTGGACGAAAATCCTAGTAGTCAACTTCATATATTAGCTCTTTTACTCAAGAAGTTCTCCATAACATCTAAGTTGGAGCCTCTAAATTCCAAGTGGTCCCCACCATGAATGAGTGACTCCTTGGATATTACTATAAGCAAACTTGATAAGTCTTTAGCAAAAAACTATCACATGAATCTATTACAGACTATCCCTCCTTCCTTATTTATTGTATATACTAATGGCTCCTTGGTCAAGGACAAAGTTGCTGCCATAGTCATTTCTATCTATCTTCCTTATACCCGGGAGCTTAAATGTCTTTCATTCAATCTTGGTGGATGCATTAGTATCACTGACGCAGGAACTTACGAAAGTTATAAGGCTTTAAGTCATATTTCTGCAACAATACCCAAAGCAAGCTGTTTCCTTTCTTCTGACAGCCAAGCTACTCTACTCAGAAATTCCAAAGCTCCTAATTTCTTTTCGCATAAGGTTAGATCTGAGAGTAATAAGATCGATCTATAACTACATTGGTGTCCGGGCCATCAAGGAATTGAGGGCAATGAACTAGCCGACAGCCTTGCAAGGAAAGGTCTTGACCAACCGATTTCATCCAAAGACATATTTACGTCTTATTTGTTTTTAAATGAAAAAATAAGAAAACAAATTCTTCTAACTTGGCAAACTGAATGGACAAAGCAATTGCTAAGAGAAGAAGGCAGAAAGGCCATTGGACTCGGCAGATTTTATAGGACATCTGCAAGGATATCCATGTAGAAATATAGAAAATATAAGAATATATAGAATAGCGATTGTAAACACCAAATATATTCAATTGTACAAGTAGGGTCGTCTTCAGCATAGAAATCTTATATATATAAGAGAAAAGTGTCGTCGTTAATTTGTAGTAATGCTTTTTCATTTGAGGAACGGTTGTTGTAACTTCCTGGTTTTTGCAGCTTTCTCGGGATGTTTAGCTGCCCAACTTGATCCATCAGGTGTGTCCAACCATAAAAAACATCCCTCACGTAAATGTCCTAGCTTTTGACAATAGGCGCAAGTCTTGCCCCCGGGCTTTTTAGGTGGTGATGACACGATGGGAGAGCTGCCTGAATTGTTCTTGGCAAGGGCTGCGTAGGATGCTGGTCGTAAATTTCGGTATACCTTCTGCGATGATCGAAGAGTTGTGACAGCGGTCTGAAAAGTTACTGATGAATCTCTTAAAGGTATTGATATTGACATATAAAACCCATCACAGCACTCTATGAAGTGAGCTAGCAATCTCTTTTTCATATTAGTGTCAGTTGGCTTGGCACTACTATCAATAGCATCGATTTCTCCCCGTATGCTGGAAAGTTGTTGTACAAACTCATCGACATCTATGTCGTCCTCTACGGTAAAGCTCCAAAATTTTTGGATAAGGTCATCCAGATCTCCAATTGGATCAGGACAGTAGAAGTCCTGCAGGTTCTTCCAACACTCTCTAGCGGTATAGTTTCGGCCAACCAGGTGGAAGACAGTATCAGGGACTAACTGTGAAAGAGCGACTCGAATATTTGTATCTTGTTTTTGAACCGCAACGTCATTCTCAGGAACTTTTGAAAGTTTGCGACTCAATAATCCATCTTTTTCTTCGTCTATAAAGCTTTCAATGTCAAAGAGAGACAAAACGTCTCGAAAGTGTGTGCTCCATCTTTTATAGCTTGAACAATCAAGCTTTGGGGCATCTTTCATCGACTTAAGAATCTTATCAGCAGACATAATGAAAACAAGAAGTATATTCAAGGAGATACAAATATAACGGAAATAGAGACAACTTAAAACTTATCAGATTAAGGACAAGAAAAAAAAAAAACTCTTAAAATTCAAAAGAAATTTATAAGAACAACTAAGTTGCTTTAGCTGAAGGAAATATATGTAAATATTTCTGTATAAAAAACAGTTGAAAAAACTCAGGTTAACGAGCAACTTGGTCTCATAATCTGTAGAAATATAGAAAATATAAGAATATATAGAATAGCGATTGTAAACACCAAATATATTCAATTGTACAAGTAGGGTCGTCTTCAGCATAGAAATCTTATATATATAAGATTTCTATGCTGAAGACGACCCTACTTGTACAATTGAATATATTTGGTGTTTACAATCGCTATTCTATATATTCTTATATTTTCTATATTTCTACAATCCATACGTATCTTCAAGTTTAAGGCTTTGAATCTGAATTTGTACAGTAGAGGCGCTTAGTCATCATAATTTCAGGCAAGAACTGGGATTGGGAACAACCTGGCCTATCTATACAAGATTGGGAAAGTAAATAGTGACATTTGTAACTTCTGTAACAAGGAGAAATAAACTATGCTACATCTAATACTTGATTGCACGTATTTTGATGGAGAGAGAAAAAAGGAATTTGATGGACTTGAACCACTCAATCTGGCCATTCTCTTCGATACCAAAGTTGGTAGACTCTGTCTTCTGAAATTCTTACAATCCAGTCAGTGCATTTCAAAATTTAAATCCCCACAAATTGAAACTTACACATTGCACAATTACACTCTATGAATCACTTCACGTTACAAAATTACAATTCTTTCTTTTTAATTTTTATCTACATCATCTCTCTATTTATTTATTTAAAATTTATTTATTTCATAATTTATTTATTTCATAATTTATTTATTTCATAATTTATTTATTTTATAATTTATTTATTTCATAATTTATTTATTTCATAATTTAATTTATTTTTCTATTTAACAATAAACAGCCCAACCATTCCATCAAGATATATTTATAAAAAAAAAATTATTGTATTGCTAAATGTTTGCTTAGGAGTGCAACCACCGGATGAAACAAATGTTAGATAGTCTTCATTAAGTCATGAGCCAAGACTAGTGCCAGAGGAGGGCGGAGATAGGGATACAGGGAAAAATGTTAATAAAAAAAAATGTATTTCAATCTTTTGTCATAGCTGAGGTTCTACGGTCGACGGTGAGGTTAAGATATCACGTTAGCTACAGGGTGTCTTGGGAGTCAAACTATATCTTCTATATAGCCAAATCTTTAGACGGTCTGTAACTTCCCCTTCTAAACTTCCATGTAGCTTATATTTAAATACATGTCCTTTACTCCCTAAGCCCCTTTTCCAAATTCCGACAAAAGAAATCATATACAACGAAATTAGTAATACATGTACTAGTAGTGTTTAGGGTTTATGCTGAGTTATACACGATGAACAATTTAGACATAACTTCGCTCCCGACACACCTAGTCCAAGGATCCTCAACCACTCCTCTTCCCATATAAGCTGTCCTCAGCTTAATTGGTTATTTGAATCAAAGTCCAACTGCTGACTTGATAGCCTTTCGATCTTGATCTAACATCCGTTGGCTTCCATACCATAGGCTTCGAACAGGATGTCCATCACGGGTGTACGCTGGGAATAGGTTTGTGCCGTTATAGCGATTTAACAATTTATATCCGCCAGGGGAAATGAGGGAATATGTGTTTCCCGAGTGAGATTGAGAGATGGCCCAAGGTCCATTGTAGAAGGGCACAAATTTATTTTTGCGCTGCCTGACTCTCAGTACCCAGTCTCCTGGCGCGTAGACCCTCATCAACGCTTTTTTTTCTTGAAGGTACTCTCTTACTTTGGCCCTTGAGGCCTTAATGCTGCTCACATAGGAGCGAGCGATAGGCGCAGCGCTTTCCTTAACAAGTTCTTTCGCCCATTGTTGTTCCTCTTCTTTAGTCGCTTCTCGAGAGTACACTGGATAAGAAATCTCCTCTTCTGGAGGCTGTGTTCCAAAAAGTAAAAAATAAGGACTATAACCGGAGGGTGACACATGGCGGTTATAGATTGTAACGGCGCGTGCTAGAGCCGTACCAAGGTTTATTTTTCTGTCGTTCAGAATTATTTAAGCCAGGATCTTTTTCAAGACGCCATTCGCTTGTTCAACTTTTCCATAACTCTGAGGCCTAGCAGGAGATGTGTGCGTCATAGTAAAGCCATACTGGGTCTGAAACTGCCTTACTTCAGCCCCACCGAAACATCCTGCATTGTCGCTAATTATTTGCTTTGGGGCTCCAAAGACATGAATCATATGTAGTAGTAAAGGGACGGTACCGTTAAAATCGGCTTTGGGTACGAAGCGAGATTCCAACCATCCTGTAGCGTATTCAATTGCGTTGAGTAAAATCTTCGAGCCGACCTGGGTATGATCAATACCCCATCGGGTCAGCGGCGAAGCTGGTTGGATAGGTCGAAGGTTTCCGAGGGAAGGATCAGGTGGCTTCATGAGTTGACACGAAGGACAAGTGCGGACAACTTAATGTGCCGCGAGCAATAGTTCAGGATGTCAGTAATGGCGGCAAGCTTCACGCATTGTAGTGCCCACAGAGGCGTGTCCTTGACTTTCGTGCATCTTTTTTATAGTAGTGACAAGTTCTTCATATTCTAGAACCCATAGAAGCACTGCTGTTCCGGAGAATGCAGGAGGGTCTCCAATATTTGTAGTGTGATTTTTTCTAATATGATGCAATTTTCCGCCGTAGATACTAAAATTATTTAGAACCCAGTTGTAATCCACATTGGGAGGCAGAGTTTGATTTTGAGAAAGGAATTCGAATATTGCTTGGAGGTCGATGCGATTTAGTTGTTCTGGCTGGGTTATATGTACAGAAATTGGTGTTTCTAGATCATTGGAGTGTTTGTTTAAACTTTTGAGGCTAGTGTTGTCGTTTTCTTTCGAAGAAAATGCTTTTTCCGGGGGCCTTGATAAGTAATCGGCTAGCACATTCGCCTTGCCTCTACGGTACAAGATACGTACGCCGTAGTGTTCAATAGAGTCCAGAAATCTGGCAATCCTGGCGGGCTGCTCCATTTTAGTATGAAAGGTCTTGAGAGATTTATAATCAGTTATAACAGTTACGTCACCTCCTTCCACCCAATGACGCCAATGCTGTAGTGCAAGAAGGATGCCTAGCAGCTCGCGCTCTTGGGCTGAGTACCTTTGTTGGGTACCATTTAACTTGCGTGAGAAGTACGCGATGGGACGGAGGACAGAGCGATCAGAATCTGAAGATATGTGCATGTGCGGTTGTAGCAAAACAGCCCCGAGGAATTTCTGAGACGCATCAGTCTCAAGGACAACTGGTAACCTCCAGTCAAATTTCCGGACTAGCGGTGAAGAGGACATCGCATCTTTGATGGCGAGCCATGAACGTTCCGATTCCGGTGAGAGAGTCACAGGCTTATTTTTAGGACCAATAGATTGATCCGTGAGTGGACCTGCTAGCTTGGAAAAATCTTTGATCAGACAACGTAAGTAGCCTGCTGCATTGACAAAACCCCGTATTTCAGAGGTAGTTGACGGTTTAGGACGATCTCGGATTGCAGCAACTTTAGCAGGGTCAGCTGCAATACCATTTTCCGAAATAGAGAATCCGAGGAAAATTCCGCCTTGGACAAAGAAACAACATTTTGAAGAATTGAGAATCAGACCATACTCGACAAACCTTGCGAATATAAGAAGTAAACGAGTGTGTAATTCGTGGATAGTATCCCCCCAGACGGCAACGTCGTCAAGCAGTCCGGCCACAAATGGGCGGAATGGCTCGAGTACTTCTTCCATGAAACTTTGAAAGGTTGCGGGGGCATTGCATAGCCCAAAAGGCATGACAAGCCATTCATAAACTCCAAAAAGCGTGACGAACGCAGTCTTTTCACAATCGGCAGGATGCATTTTAATTTGCCAGAAACCATTTTCGAGATCAAGAAATGCGTAAAACCTATGTCCCGCTGCACGTTGGATCTCGTCATAAGCGTTAGGGAGTGGATGCGCGTGTTTCTTAGTTATTTTATTCAACTCCCGATAATCTACGCAAATTCTCCAGATAGTTTGATTGTTATGTCTTGGTGTCTTTTTAGGAGTCAGCAATAGTGGCGCTGCCCACGGGCTTTTGCTTTTCCGAATTATCGAGCCGTTGTGAGTTTTACAGAAGTCTCGGATAGCTTGCTGTTGGTGTGAACTATACCTGCGAGGTGGCAATTTGATTGGCGGGTGATCTCCTGTGTTTATTTGATGTGTAGTTTTTGATAGTGATTCGATGCGACGGATAGATTTGTTGAACAAGGAAGGAAATTTTTTTGCGTAAATAGAATTATAAGTAGTTGTAAATGCGGTAGATTTCCGGAAATTAAGCGACTGTGTCTCCATTGTAGCAAAAGAACTGATATTAGTGTTTGTTGTGCTGAGGGGGTGAAGGATTGGGTTGTCAGGCATCATGAGCAATGCGACAGTCCCATTGTCTTGAAATTTTAAACCAAAGGCATGAAATGTTGTTTGTCCTAGAACAAGTTCTCCAGGAAATGAGTTATCGGGGACGACGCCTGCTGAGACAGAAAAAGGAGTTGACCACGAGTCAGGAACGTCATCGGAGGTGCGAAATTGGGCTTGTACTAAGACGTCTTTTGAGATATGAGGCCCTTTGCCTCCAATACCAGATATAGTGGAAGGAAATAACGAATTATAGCAATTGAGCTTCTCAGCTAGCGAAGAAGAGATATAACAAGAAGGACATCCGTAATCGAAAAAAACGGAAAATAGAATAGAAGGGTGTGATGACAAACGACAAAGAAAAATATTGTGTGACTTTAAGCAACCTTCCCGCAAGAATCTAGGCGAATAAGCTGGTATGTTGCGGCCTGCACCTACCGCCACATAGTAGGCACATTGGCTCCTTCACTCATCAGAGCTGTCGGAGAGCATCTCGGTCAGAAAATTTTCGATTTCCTCATCCACGTTATCGGTTTCGAGTTTACTGATCGCGTCTCTATCGATAGTATCGTTGGAATAAGTTTCCTGTGGCTCCACGACAAAAGCTCTGTGATTAGATTTAGAAGGATGTTGAAAATTTGACTTCATATTCATGTTATTTTTATTTTTAGTTTTAAACGCTAAGAAGCGTTTCCGGACTTCATCACTAAATGTCTTAGTGTAGGGTTTCTGGTCTTTGTCTCTAAAAAAAAGTTTTTGGCCTCCTGAATGTTTATTATTCTGACCATTAGATCTACAGTCTTTAGCCCAATGTCCTTTTTTTTCACAATTGTAACACGTATCATGGTTAATCGCAAAGACTTCGTCACCGGGTGATTGACGATTAGGTTCGATGTCGTGGAAGATGGCTGCTTTAGTAAGGCGTGAGTCAACGATACTTGCTTGCTGTAATTGAGGCTGATCTGATTGGGCGTAAACTTGGTCTTCAATTGGCCATTTGCTAACCCTTGTCGCGACTTGGACAATCATTTCGATTATTTCGTAGTTGGTTAGACCAATCGAATGGGGCTGTGCCAAAGTCCAAACCCTTGGGAGGCGTTTCATGGCGATTTCTTTGACCAAGTCCCTTGTCATGTCGCTCTCTCTATCAGATCCTGAAAGGTTGTAGAAAGCTTCGCGCATTCGCCAAGCAAAAGTTCTGATGGTTTCGTCTTTAGATGGAACAATCTGAGAAAAAATTGTCATCGGGCTATGGAGGACGTCCAGCCTTTGCAAAATGGTAAAAATTGCTTCTAATAATGTAGGCCAGGTAACGTGTCTGCCAGAAGCCCAAACACGCACTCCGTGGAAGTCTCCACTCATTTCTAAAATAAGCCCGTTGGGACCAAAGTCGGTACGGGACTAGGGCTGTTTGGAGCGCATTCTGAATTTGTGACAATTTTTGAAAGACTGCGGCGTCTGCAGTAACTAGTCGCCATTCTGGTCGGAGCGAAACTCTATTTTTTGCGCTAGTGAATACATTGTCGTCTATATCATAAGGCAGTATAGCTTCTGGCCAAGCTTTTATAACAAACTTTTCACCCTGAGTGAGTAACTGGCTACTCTCGCGACTTGATCAAAGATCAAGTCTTCCGTTCCTTGTTCTGTTTACTTGTTCTTTCGAGGCACTTTGCGATTGATTGGAAGATTCCCCTTGCGTGGTATTGATAGACGGTAAAGCAGAGGAAGGGAGAGAAGGTTTGGTTTCCTCTTCTTTGATCTTTTCAGGGTGAGGAACATCCAGTTGCTCGTCACGATTTTGTCCCGATATGATCCTCAAGCTTGTACTGATTCCAGCAAGCTGTGTTAGGACTTCAGACATGGTCTGCTCGCTCTTCATGATCCGAGTATCCATTTGCGTAAACTTTTTATTTATCTCGTCGTTTTGCTGCTGAATTTCTCTCTTGTGATCCTCCTGAGCAGCTCCCAATCATTTGACAATACTTTCGAGCTCGAGATTTGTTATTCCGACCATTTTTCTGATTGACTGGGGAATGGTCGAAAAAAACTTGTAGAATTGAGGTTTTCTCTTCAAAAATAATTATTTTTGAGGTTCTACAGTCGACGGTGAGGTTAAGATATCACGTTAGCTACAGGGTGTCTTGGGAGTCAAACTATATCTTCTATGTAGCCAAATCTTTAGACGGTCTGTAACTTCCCCTTCTAAACTTCCATGTAGCTTATATTTAAATACATATCCTTTACTCCCTAAGCCCCTTTTCCAAATTCCGACAAAAGAAATCATATACAACGAAATTAGTAATACATGTACTAGTAGTGTTTAGGGTTTATGCTGAGTTATACACGATGAACAATTTAGACATAACTTCGCTCCCGACACACCTAGTCCAAGGATCCTCATAGCTATGAGGCTGAATACAAAATGATTTAAAAAAAAAAGAATGGCCCGGACAGTGTACCATACCACCATCCGACCCGACCTGATGTAGTTAAAACAAAAATTAATAGTCTTGTCATATATATGGTCTGCCAAAACCCTACTTTGGGGTCACGTGAACAGTACAGTGGAATTCACGCCTCACTATTTTTGATTAATGCTTGTTGAAATCAGACGTTCCATTCTGACTTTATCAGCTGGTAATGATCAACAGTTATGGGATCTCAAATCCCATCACGTAGCATATTTCATGTGATTCCTTAAGCGATAGGAACATAACTCTTTATTGTAAAATATGAGAACTTTTAATAGTGTTTTTTAAATAAGTTGGCAAATACAATCTTAAGAATTCCCTCCAAATACCTATTTTCATCAGCAGTTTCTAACTCCACAAGTAGCTCTAGTTTAATCGGCTTTGCGGCTGGCGCTTACTTCCACAATTCCTCCTACGATCGCTCATAACTGTAATAATGCTAACGCATTATATCTTTTACAGCGTTATGTTAGCATCACATTCGTAACATTTTGGCTTCTTTGGATACCTAATGAGAATTTTAGATAGATGAAAAATGTTATTTGATGCTGAGAAGAGTTATCGTTTGGGGATGTCAGCTCGTATAGTGCAAGAGTACTAAGAGGGGCCTGACTGTAATCGAAACTTAGGGCCCATTCGATTCACAGGTACCGATGCAAAGACAAGGATCGATGAGAGTTTACTGGTATATGATATACAGTTTCGCATGGTATTTATTTACACCCGTATCGTTTGCAGGGGTAAAACTGTAGATTTTTAAACATAAGAAGTTCTCTATGATAATCAAATGCAGGGTTCCTGCAGCTCTGATGAATTCAGCCATAATGTACGCTGAGAGTACTGGGATGTCTTGCAAGAGGAAACGCTGATTGGACGTATTAGCTCATGAGATTTTTCCGTAAAAGATTTACACCCATGTTACTTTCACCAAAAATTAATCTAAATTCAAATTAATTTTGAGAGTATTATTTTTCATATCTATTCAAAGTTCCTGTAAAAATAACTTTAATTATCACAGCTAATGGTCTACAGATCCGCCTTGCGCTCGAACAACTGCCAAGCATCTATCTTACATATCACTGATAATATTTGCGAGAGTTTCAGGCTTTGTGCATTCCTGCCAGGCTTCTTCCACAAGGGATTGACTTTCAGCCCTCCCGCGTTACCGTCCCAGATCGGAGTCTCCATATCGATCCTGTATATACATTAGCTTACAAAAGTAGTCGCATAAATCACCAATTCTAATATAATTGACCATAACTTTACAACATGATCTTGAAATTAAAATATTGCAGCATTATATGTAAATTTAATTACTTTACTATCGCTGAGACAATTTTGAAGCAAAAAAAAGAGAATTGACTATTCTATTGTGGTCTTGGCGCTCTCAATTACTCGACCAGTTTTGGAAGCATCATTTTGATACAATAACTCAAAGATCTTTTCCCAACTAGCCATCCAATCCACAAGATATTTTCTCTTGCATTCTGTAATTTCTTATTATCTGTACCTTTAAACAACCATGGAAAATAAATCAACCGATTTCTGAGCTAATATATAGATGAATGGTGAAGATACGACCTGTCAATTAGGTAAAAGCTACAGAAGTAGCGTTATTTGAAATACAATCGAATCGATCGGTGAGGTGATAAGTGCATCTATAGCGTAATTTGAATCTCAATGGAATTCAATCGATTGGAAAAGATAGGGTTTGAACTAAGGCGTAAAAGAACTCCAACCATCATGTAAAAAGGAAACATAAAAGTCAGATTAATTGTATTTATAGGAATCATTCAGCCTCCAGTATCAAAATTATTTAATCAATTGATTCATACTTATATTTTAAAAATACTTCTTCCCTGAACGAGATTATTTGAGATTTTTATCAAAGTAATCTTTTCTTTAAAAAATATGAAAAAGATATTTCCCGACCAAATAACATCCATTGCAAAATTCGTCCATAAAGGGAAATCAACGAATGAAATTTCAGCAATATTAGGACTCAGTCATGCCACTGTTGTAAAATACCGAAAGATGATAGTGAAAGAAGCACCGAAATTAAAGAATGGACCACCACAAAAACTATCAGCGAGAGACAAGCGAGAAATTACCCGTTTAATAGTAAATGGGAGCGCTAAGACGGCAGTAGGAGCGTCCAAACTAGTAAATTCAGAAAGAGAAGATAAAGTTTCCGCTCAGACTTTCCGGCGGGCTTTAAGGGAGCAAGGTCTGAAGGCGATAAAAAAGAAGAAACCAAAGCTGTCAAAAGCTCATCAGAGAGCTCGCTTGAGCTGGGTTTTAGCCACGAAAATTGGACGAAAGAAGACTGGAAAAGGGTGATTTGGTCAGACGAAACGAAAATAAACAGGCTAAATAGCGATGGGATGAAATATTCTTGGGTTAAAGGCCCAAAGAATTTGCAGCCAGAAGCGATCGAAGAGACCCTGAAGTTTGGTGGGGGCAATCTAATGATATGGGGGTATATGTCATGGTATGGTATAGGTGGAATGGGCCGTATAGTTGGACGAATGGATTCTAAACAGTATTTGAAAATCTTGGATAATTTTCTAGTACCATCTATGGATAGAATTGCCAGAGAGCCCGACTTGGTACCTGCAACTGAGCTAATCTTCCAGCAAGATAACGACCCAAAGCACACATCCAAGAACACAAAAAGCTGGATAGCTTCTAAAAATCTCAAGACAATGAATTGGCCCTCTCAATCGCCGGATATGAACCCAATTGAGCATCTTTGGGGTCGGCTCAAGTGTCGACTCGGTGAGTATCCAGAGCCACCGAAAGGTATACATGAATTGTGAGAAAGACTTAGGGAAATTTGGCAAAACTTAGATCCAAATTTATGTCAGACTCTAGTTGAGAGTATGCCGTCGCGTGTTACAGCTGTAATAAAGGCCAAAGGGGGTCGTACTAAGTATTAAAATGATGCTTCCAAAACTGGTCGAGTAATTGGGAACGCCAAGACCACTATAGAATAATCAATTCTCTTTTTTTTTGCTTCAAAATTGTCTCAGCAATAGTAAAGTAATTTAATTTTTCAAAAAATACTATAATATTTTGGTTTCAAGATCATGTTGTAAAGTTATGGTCAATTGTATTAGATTTTGTGATTTATTCAACCACTTTTGTAAGGTACTGTATGACTGTTTCAATCACCATACATTTTCGATTGGATTCAAATCAGCGGAGTAAGGCGGCCAGACCATAGGTACTACTTCACGACAGCTGCAGTGTGAACGGGAGCGTTGTCTTGCATAAACTTCTTAACGACATCCGTTCTTGCAAAGCTTGACCTCAGAACTCCAACAACCTCTGGATGAATACGTTGAAGTTAACCTTACCCGGATATTTTCTTCCAGCCTCTTTGCCAGAACACAAAAGGACCTGCTTGGGTGCCGGCAAAGCATCCCCAAAACATCCAAGAATTATTTTTCGTATAGCGATCGATGATGCATGTAGTTTGGCACTCTTCGTGCCCTTGTAAAAATATTTAGCGTTTCACGTCTCTCTTTGACTGGTGAAACGAAAACTCATCTTCCTAGTGACATATACTTTGTTGACTGGAACATCGTTTATCCACGTCTCGTCACTCCAGGTTATCCAACACCAGTCATTCAGACTTAAAGACTGATTTCATTCAGCCCACTCAAGCCTTGGTCTTCTACGTTCGTCAGAGAGGAGCCTCAATTCCGGCAATGCGCCTGCTGAAGCCTCTTCTCTTGAGAGCTTTTTGAATTGTATCTTCGTCAACATTCCGTTGTGGAAAATTAATTGCTAGCTCCAGGTACGTCATCTACTGAGTCTCTTTCGAGCTGCAGATAAATATTTCTAACTCGTCTTGTTCGGGGTTTATTCTAGGTTTTAACCAGTACTTTTTCGTGGCTTAACACATCTCATGCGAATCGTATATTTTATTTGATGAATAGTAACTTCAAGTGTATCAGAGATCTCCTTATTGGGTTTTCCAGCTCCGTGAAGAGTCATACCCTGATTTCCAATAGCTTATACTCGTAAATAGAATATTTCCAATATTCTAAACTCACCTGAAACCTCTGATCTCGATTTAGTTTACTGTAATGTTTGCAAGTATTCGTGGAGATATTTTGGGAGTTCATTTTGTGAGAACATGAACCAACAAAAAAAAGTGCAACTTCCGCAAGACTTACCTGTGAAACTGTGATATATTTGTAAATATTTTTATGTTGTTTGTCTATACTGTTATTTCAGAGAAAATTTTAGGAAATTGATTTTCAGACGATATCGGATGAAGTAGACCAATAAGTCTAGGGAAACTAGAATTTGAGAAGATGTAGCAGGTAAAGAGGGGATATGCAGAGCAAGTGGGGGGACGAAGACGGCGTTTCTACCTGTACGTGGTGTCCCCTACGAACCTGGAGTTTATCTTCAGAGCCAACAGAAACACGCATTACTTGGTCACGGAGGAAAAGTCATCCAAACGAGTTTCCGGGGCGTACCCAGCTCCCGTCGCGGTGGTGATGGACTAGACTAAGTTGGCCCTTTTTACCAAGATGAATTCTCACTGTTTACAGATATTCTGGCATTATACCGCCTCCCGAGGAAAGAGCACCGCTACCTGAGCGCTGGTGGTGTCGGTATAAGGAGGATATCTGGACTATGGGATATTAGGGAGATACAGATGGGAATACGCACCTCGTGTAGCTCTGGTGTCTAGGCCTCGCCTGGCTGGAGTTGCAGGTTTTTTGAGACTTTTTCCCGCGTACCGGTTTCCATGGCTGCTCTTTTTCAATTTTTTTTGAGCAGAAGGCTCCGTAGAAAAGGTGGTTGAATTCTACGGGTAATTACTGAGCTAAATGGCTACCCGTCATGGGTCAATGTATCAATGATCTTAGGTTCGAGGCAAAAGGGGATAGGAGCACTGTAAAAGGTGTGGCCTGGGTCAGAGAGGAGCCCTAGTGTTATAATAGTCTTGGACTCTACATAGCACGAATAAACAAAACTACTACTACTACTGCAGAGCAAGTGGACAAGAGTGGGATGAAATGACAACACTTTAGCTTGATGGTTATGTAATATAAATTGTTGGGAGCATCCTGTAACTAATATGTATCTTCCCTGTATAAAACTGGGATATATCCCTAATTTCCCATGTCGATCACCGAGTAAAAGATGCCCCTGAGGCCCTGTATATATCCCTCCACGGCCAATAATATTTTCGATCCACTTTTATCATATTTTTACGCAAAGGTTGCCTTAAAAATGTGTACAAGTGGGTCTTGGATAAGGGTGAATTCAAAATTCTGTGATGCCAATGTACTCTCATGATAGGGTATTGTTCGTTGATCCGCTTCTTATAGGGTACAGGGGTTAAAGCGGGGATAAAGTGGAGATAAAGTGGTGATATTCCAGGTTACCTCACGATAGATCCACAGTATCCCTGTTAGCTTCAAATTTTAAAATCTTATGGCCTAAGGCATAAGAGATATGCATCTGTATATGAAGTCCAACGCCCACCTTCATGCCTGCACCTTTCTTCACTCGCGCACACCTGAGGTCGTTTCGTTTAAATCATTGTCAGCTATTTACTATTATTTTGCTCAACGGCATACTTTTATTTCATTCATCTATCTAATTTTTACTTCATGTGAGTGCATCTGAACCTTAAGTCAACTACTTTAGAAGATTTTAATTTACTGTACTAGATTGCCGCAAAGATGGATTCACCTCAACAACCTTCTCCATCATCAGCATCTCCTACTTATGCAAAACGCCTAACACAAACTCAACGTATTCAAGTAAGTCTGAAATCTACAAATTGATAAGGTTAAGAGAGTAACATGTGCAGGTTAGAACCTTGGCCAGGGAGGGACACAGTTACGTCAAAATCTCTCAACGCCTTGGGATAACATGGCGACAGGTACAATACACCATGAGCGTTGAAAATACCGAGCCTCAGTACTCCAGTGGTAGGCCACCTATTCTAAGTAGTTCCCAGGTCGATGAAATAGAATTTTTCGTCTGTTTATCATCGGAAAATCGTCGGATGTCATTTTTCCAACTTGCACATTTTATATTTCGGCACTTTGGTGTGAGCGAGAATGTGATCCGACGTGAACTGGCAAAGAGGGGATATGCACGCAGGATTGCACGATTAAAACCTCCTATCTGTTCAGTCAACAAACTGAAGAGATATGAGTTTGCCAGAATACATCTCCACTGGCGGAAGGAACATTGGATGAGAGTCCTCTGGTCCGACGAGACTTGGGCTATGAATGGTCGGCAAAGTGATCGTTGGGTCACAAGAAAGGTCAGTAGTCCCTTAAAGGCTCCTAAGATTTAGAGTTCCCTTGAGCTAAGTTTAAGTCAAAGATTGGGGAAGAGTACGAAGATACCTGTGTCCTAGCCAAGACGCGGAGGAGAGTTGGGTGGATGTTCTGGGGATCTTTCTTTGGACGACAGAAGGGGCCTTGCCTGATTTGGGAGAAGGAGTGGGGCCATATCACTGCGGCCAGTTACTGCGAGAGGATAGTGCCTCTCATAGAGAGTGCGGTCTTTCGGGAACCAGGACTAGATGTGATGCAGGACAACGCCCCTCCTCACAAGTCGAGGCAAACTATGCGTGAGTTTGAAAGGAGGAATATTTCTCTAATGGAGTGGCCGCCATATTCTCCTGATTTAAATCCGATAGAAACTTTGTGGAGTTATATGAAAGCGTACATGGAGCGTCTTTATCCAGCGTTGGATCAAGGGGGCAGCGGAGTCAAGGGCATCTTCGTCAAATAGTGAACGAGGCGTGGGATCTGGGGTTTAATGGGGATGACTTGGAGAAACTGATAGATTCGATGCCCCGAAGAATCAGAGCCGTTTACGAAGCTGAAGGCGGATATGTAAATTATTAGCTAGATAGAAGTATAATTTATTTATGAAATGTATTAATGAATTAAAAAGTGAATAGAGGGCTATAATGGACCAAAAAAGCAAAACCAACGAATATTTCGTTGTGAAATTTTTGCCATACAAATTTAAAGTTTAGGTGGGGAGATCTACTTATCGTCATGCTAATTCAAGTTAGTAAAAGCCTATATACCCTGTAAAAGTCGAATTTTAGCGCCTATACACGATTAATACCGTAGTATCAGAGTACATGTACAGCGGCTCAGGGTAAACTGAAAACAGGCTAGTTGATGAGTTATGTGCACCATATTAGTGTGTTCATACTATCGGAATAGCCTGCGTTCACTGAGCCCTGAGTTCCTGTACCATCGATGAAATATAGTCGGATCACATACGCCTCTCGAGGGATTACATGGTATCTAGTCCTATCAAATTTTGTCAGCGACTAGGGACAATGTATATCCATGTACCATGGTACATATATATTAACAAATGGCCACACTTACGACGACAAGTAGGCCTTTATTAGTGTTGCCGAATTCCCAAGTTTAAATACCGCATGGCTCTACACAGCAACATGACAAGGATACAACTACTTATCTTTAATCAAGTATCCAGTGCGAAATAAATACCTCCAAACCTGCTGCTAATATTGCTTCCAGAGTAGAGTAGTGTTCCGCCATCGGTGACTTAGTTGAGAATCGCTCCGGGTTCAGCGTTTACTTGTGTAAAGGAACTGAGTTAGTTTTAATCAGTATTAGCTTGAAGTGTTTGCTGATCGCCTGACAACCCGGGTGAGCTTCAGCTTTTATGTGGATTGGTTAGTTGGGCGTTCATTCCTTCACCAAGAAAGTAATGTTGCATTTGTTTCGTGCAGAGATACGGGTAGAATACGAAAAGCAGCTATTCTTCAATTACGTACGTTCTTGTACCCGGTCCGCCACTCGATGGTCGGCAGTGGTCTCATACATCTCGCAGTCACCGGGCCTTAGCGTCAGACATATCCTTTATCTAGGTGATGGTGTGAGGGATAAGCGATCTTGAGTTGTGAGTCGTACAAGATTAAAGATAAATTTGTCACAAGAGATGTCATCTATCGAACAAAGGAAATACATGTAGTTAAATACCAGAAAAGAATTTATTGTCACCTGAACTGTGAGTGAGATCATTGGACAAAATGTCTCCATACACGATTACAAATTGAGGTAGCTAAGATCAGGATATCAACTGATTAGATTCGTTAACGCGAATCATCAATTGGGATAGTATCACACTTGTAATCGCAAATCTATGCCCGCTATTCTTGAGAAAGAATAAGAAGTGCATGGATGGGGGTAAGCATTGAACGCCCTAGAACACTGGAAAGATGGCAGTGCGAGGTTGTCAAGTACAATTTTCTTTTCCTCAAAACTAACTGCTCGGCCCCAGGCGAAGTATCACCAACCAAATCAACTTCTAGTTTAAACGGCCATTTAAATGTGACGTGTATTAGGGTTTTTATCTTCTTGTGAACGCTGTTGATATCAGTGAAACTAACGGTTTCATTTTAGAGGAAACGTTAGGTGATGCCCTGATGCCAAGAAATACTTGATACAAATCAAAAAAGATGTGGCGAGGAACTAAACACAAGATCCGAAAGCGGCACTCAGAAGGAGTACTACAATGATACTAATTCGATGAGTATTGGTAAGAAAATAGTGCAGAGTTGCGAGTGTGACGTTTCTTTGTAGAGTTTATCGCAAACACTGCCGGCAACTTTTAGACGTTTTAGGAAGGTCTAACCCTGAATTAGGTCAGAGCAACTAAGGCTATTTGCCTGAGGCAACTACATATGTCGATTCCCGGGCAGATCCCATATGAACCCCTCCTCCTACCATCAACAAACATATCCTTCGGACTCTCCATTACGAAATACCCGCATCTGCAAAAGCGATACTCATTCGATCCATCCTTGGTTGGCTTTTAAATTAGAGATTTCACACAAACCTACAGAACCTCTTCAGATTAAATTCATAAAGTTCGATTCGTTATCGAAGAATAATCTTGACATCAAAGTACCATTTATGTCATCAATAGATAATCTGAAAACATTCGGTATGTCGAAATTTCGCGTAGTTGTTGATCTAAAGGTTTTCCTTCCATACCAAGCTAACACTTGTGCCCTAGATCCCTTCGCCGAAGCCGATGAAGATACTGGAGAGACTAAGCAGACGCAAAATTACATCCATATTCGTATTCAGCGTATGTTTCTCTCATACCCGCAGGGGCTGAGAAATATTTCTTCATGGCTTGACATGTATCTGGTATCGCTAATTCATGACCAGAGCGCAATGGTCGCAAGACGTTGACCACTGTCCAAGGTCTACCAAAGAAATTTGATCAAAAAAAGATACTCAAAGTTATCAAGAAAAAGTTTGGTATGAGAAATGCTGGAAATTTTGATGTCCTTTCTGACTTATGAAATAGCTTGCAATGGCACGATCGTGGTTGATAGTGAGATGGGAGAGGTGATTCAGCTTCAAGGCGATCAGCGCAAAGACGTTCAAGAATTTCTTACCGACAAGAAAGATGGTCTAGAACTTGATTCCAAGACCATTAAGGCCGGTAGTATCTATGTGTTTATGTATATGTTACTAACATTCTCTAGGTTCACGGGTTTTAATCATCCCGAAACCAATATCAGACCTCGCTACAAGGAACTTCGAACCGAGGAGATGCGACAAGAAAGCATACCTCGAACTTCTTGTTTTGCAACTTTCTGATGGTTTGACTCGTGACTATGATACCCGCATTTATTAGATAATGCTCCGAACAGATGGAATGGTCCAAAAGAAGATTTGTTCATGCTGCCTGTTGGAATAGGGAGTGTAAATAAACCATAGGTCTCAATGGACCAAAGTAATCCTAGAAGAATTACATGTAGGATGTGCCTTCGTAATCAACAAGCAAGTACATTCACGAATCACTTACAGGGAGCTCTGAAGTGACTCTATAATATCTTGCCTGATGACTCAACATGCTCAATCGGTGACAAGATTTTACTATGCTCTTGTATTCTTACAGACTGAATAAGTGGTACACGTACAGAAATCATATCACAGACAAGAGA
This sequence comes from Podosphaera xanthii, assembly GCA_028751805.1. Lineage (NCBI taxonomy): Eukaryota > Fungi > Ascomycota > Leotiomycetes > Helotiales > Erysiphaceae > Podosphaera > Podosphaera xanthii. The sequence goes on from JAPWIX010000022.1 coordinate 574,746, forward strand.
AGTGGGTATAAAAGGCACTAAATATTTACGTCTTTAGCCACGTAAAATTCCAACAATAAATCAGAGAATCCTTAAAGGCATAGAAAATTAAAATGTTAGGTAATTATGTTACTTGAGTTCATTCCGGCCAAAGCAAAAGTTGAAAGCAAGCTGCGCATTCTTCTTAGTTCTCATGATGTTCAAGAGAGACATAGCCCTGATTACTTTGGTCGAATCATCTCAGACTATTAAACAACAGTTACTCAATGTGCATCAATGAGATACCATTAGGTCTAACATTTACTGACGTACGTAGAACTCATTAACAAAACGAAGATTCCCTGCCAGTAATGATGAGATGGGAAATCCATACAACACACATCCAAGATGTAGTATTGGCAACTAGTAAGAGGTCCAATTTTGCTATGCATGAATGGTGAGAAGAGGCTATAATGTCTAAGTCGGCCGGTGATAACTGCCACCTAAAATAGGCTGTCGTCAAATGAGAAAAAGTACTAGTCTGATCAGTAGAAAGATTAAAATACATGTAACTACAAAAAAACAGTTGGCTAAATGAGACGTTGAAAGTATCAAGTTCATAGAATGAATGAAACTGAGGCGGAGATGTTCTAAATGAGCACCTCTCGGTAACCGACGGCTGCTCTGTTGCCAACATGAAACTGTAGCGTGGACCAAAGGAAATGATGAGCGCTACGCTGCGCCTAAGCGTCGGCAGTGTATGTAGGAGCATAACCGAACCGCAAGTTATCAACACTGTGCTAGGAGCTACGATTAGAAAACGACTCCTGGTCTTAGTTTGACAGACAAATTTGAATGAATATTGAGAAGGAATGGGATGCGTAGGCACATTCAACTAGAGTCCATCACCACTTGTTTTGTACTGATGGACGTCTCGGAGTGTCATCAATCTCTGGCGCGATGATAATCGGGCGCGCCGGCCGTAAAATTGGGGCGACCTAGACACAACACCGATACACAGCTGGCGTCTTACTAACGTTGCGACAGCACTCTACGAGCTCGCCGTTGACCGTGCTGCCATGCCACGAATTCTGCACCGGCCAATCCTCCTCACTTGGCATGCCCATGTGTCCTCACAACTTGTCGGCCTGAGAGACTTCAGCTGGGGCGCACCCCGGGGAAAGCAGTCCCCTCGAGATGCCAGCCTACTGCGAGGATCGCAGCCGCCGGAACGCAGTATTCGCGTTCTCTCGAAGGAGCAGATGCGGTTGCCGTCAGATTTTGGAATACTCGAAGGCAAGTCTCCTCTACGCGTCGTAATCCTGCTCCGGCAATCCACGCCAACCTCATGCACAGGTACCTTTATCACCCCGACCGGGCAGAATCGACCATCTATCTTTCAGGCCCCCGCCGCCGTCCTGGCGCTCGAGCGGACGCGGTTGTCGACTCGAGCGCGTGACTTTGTCTCCCTGCTCGTCTCCAAGTTTTCCTCGCCCCAGCAGACGGGCCTTTGGGATCGTACCTTTAACTTGGACCGGTCAACTATTGTTCCGACAGCCACGGCCCTGCATCGCCAGATGTACACTGCGTTCGCCGAGGGCGACACGGCGACCCTGAAGCAAATTTGTCTCGACGGAATCTATGCCGATTTCGTCACCCGTATCGCGAATCGTCGGCCCGAAGAGACTATGCTATGGGAGCTCCTCACGTATCATACGAAACCGAAGCTCATCTCAAACCGAGCTGCCAAGACGCCACTTGACGGTATGTTGATTCGACAAGCCGTCGTCCAAATCAATTCCCGACAAAAGCTGTCACGGTATGCGCGAGCACGAAACGGGCAGCAGGTCCTCATACCCGGATCTGGAAAGGAGAAAGATCAGGTAGAATATCTTGTCATTCAAAACATTTATCAGGACTGGAAACCCCGCGGCTGGACGATTTGGGGCACAGCCGGAGAAACAACATTAGAGGATATTCAGAGATGGAACCGGATTTAAATCCCGTTGTATAACTCTTGTCCTGTCTGACATGTTATAAAGGTGTCACGAAGTGCGAACGATCGAAGGATAGTTCCGTATAACGATCATCATGTGGACTGCGTTAAATGTATGGTGAATTTAGAGAATTTTAGACCACGGCACGTCACGCGAATCTACTCAGCATCTCAATGTGATGTTAGGAGTAATGTCTCGTAGAAAATAGATGCGCATTTATAGTTTATGATGACATCAATTAACCTTCTGTAAGCATGGAGCACGATGAAGTTATGATAAGAATAAAAGCGGTACAATGTAGTGCAAGAAATTTCTCATTGATCAAGTTATACTTCAATTCAAACGTTCGGTGGAGATATCCCCTGAAACGGGCCGTACATCTGTAGCTAAACGCGCGCCGCTACCACCTATACTCGTTGCCATAACCATCCTGAAGGTGAAGCTGATGCATTTCAGAACAGACGTCTATGTCTCTCCTATTTCGAATACAAAGCGTAAGCTCTGGTAAGATATCGACACAAGTCAAAATCACTCCACAAGAGCGACTGGTTAAGACTCTGATGTCCGCACCAACTGATGGCGTCTAAGTTCTGACGCAGCCCAGTCACAAGACGTCATATCATCCGGAGAAAAGGTGTTCCGTTTGATTTCTTTAGAGGGTCCTAAATCTGAATAAAGTTATATAGTCTACCTCCCTTTTCTGGCCAACTCTCACTCAGCACTGGACATCAACCACCCCTCTTTCCACCCTTCATCACTCCTGGATGTAGTACCAGTACACCAATTCTGTGCCAATTACTTTGATTTTGTTTCCCTGTTGTATTATTTCGAATTCAGTACCCCATTGCACAGAAAATGGCGTCCACCGTGGAATAGAAGACATTTGCGATAGCTAGAATATCGCATAAGTTTTATTTACTAGGGCCAAACCACACTCAACACTATATGAATGTTGAATAAGTCATTAGGACAAACATGTACAGTCGCCTCTCATTGTGATAATGTTGGGTAAGACTTAAATAAGGCTCCTCATCTGAGGATTTAATTGGATTGGCCAATGAGAGCCCTTGTTTAAGTCTTGCCCCACATCGTTACAACGAGAGGCGACTACAGTAATACTTCTCTAACACGATAATGGGTCCCGGCATAAGTGTTGAAAATATTCATTGTAACTTGCACTTTCATATTTGCAATACTTACCCTTACAGGTCATTTTGCGTGCAGGGGTAAGTATTGCAAATATAAATTGATGAATTTCAATGAATATTTTCAACACTTATGCCGGGACCCACTATCGTGTTAGAGAAGTTTTACTGTAGTTGATATCGGTCGTCACAAGCTCACACCGACTCAGGAAAGCAACTCGGCAAACGGCATCGATTTCCACTTCGCCTAGGCTCGCCATCAATCCACAGTCGACCTAAGCATAAAGCTGAGCGGACTCGACTGGTTGAAACCCCCCGGTCGCTCGGTAAATGCCGATTTGAAGTTAAGAGAAATCCGGAAACAAAGGTCTAGAGAGGTGGAGAATATGACTATCAGCGTGTCAACAGAGCCTCACCGAATGTGGTTCGCCAATGGTATAATCAGCACAAGATATCAGCTTGTGGAGACTCGGCCTGGCAATCGACCCAATACAGACAAAACTTAAATTTTGGAAGGGTGGGGATAACGTGGCCTGGTTCTTGAATCATCAGGGAGCTGTCCAGTTCTGTAGAAGATGCTTGGATCGCGTGCCTCACTACTCATCATCGAAAGGACTCCGCATCCAGGAAAGAGCTTAACCCGTATGTGCTATGCAGGGGTACGAACTTCCTGCAAGGTAACTTTGCTCTACGTCTGAATTCTTATGATTCCTGGAAGCTCACAGCAATAGCGAACGGGTTGATTTCAAACTCTCCTAATTTTGCATGGGTAACGAAATTCTTCTAACCTTCGATTACACTATTGAGTCTCCCGAAAAATTGATTGCTGATCCTAGATGGCTATGGATGCCATGAGATAACTGAGCTTCGGGACATGTGCTTCCAGATCAACGACATCTCACGTCCTCCAGCCTCTCGATTAGCCGGTCTTTGATCTTCTCAACCTAGAATACAGAAAGGAGCTTTGATTATTTGGCAACTGTAATTCCGGTACTGTCACAGACAAGAGATGATTCATTACATGTTACAGTAAAGCGTGCCTGGAAGCTTGCAAAAAAATGAAACATTCAGGGGATAGAAATGGGCAGGTCTATGGCCTGTCAGAGTCGTAGACTATTTCAAGAGTCCATTGCCACTTGAAAACACGCCCTCACCCCCCTTTGCCCCCAGGTTACTAGTCAGACCATTCATGAGATCTCCGGTGCTAAATTTGACAGTAAATTGGCGAATGTGGCCTCATCCGTACTTTTGGCGATCCAAAGGAAATGAGATGAACTTCAGGCCTTCTCTTTGGGAAGGGTTCAAAGAGCCTGATATGCAAGTCTACTAGACAGCTGCAGTTCGGGAGAAAACCGAGTCACCTGAGGCATACTTTGATGCTGGTAGGGCAGGGAATTGTAGCAGAGCCAATATGAACCCCAAATCTAAGTTCGCGGACATTGTCCTAACTCTTAGGTCTCAAATCGAGGCAGGTGAATTTGATAATAGTATACATGTATGTACTTATACCAAGGATACCTCAAAATAGTACCAAGACAAAATTATTACCATGGTTGCCGAACAATCCTCGTTAAATTTGGTTGAAGTTATGGGCCATTGTAAGTGTACTCCAAGGATGTATGACAGGCATTGTAAACGTATCAGACAGATGGATCGCTCCAAATCATCAAGCGAAATAAGTAGGAGAGATAGGACCACGTGGGCTAGCAGAGAACACACAGTCATCTGTGACCGAATGACAGACAAGTTACACCAAAATTATGATCATCGGCAAAGATGACACCTGCGATTAGAAGAGATACATTTCGAGACCAAGCAGCCAGCCGCTTTCCCCGCAATCCACCTGATCTGAGTTCAATTTCCAGATAAATCCTACTTTGTGTCGCGGGATCAATTGATGGTGGTGAACACCAGCGCAAGTCCCGATATAAAATCAGTTAATTATTAAAATCTACAGAAAGAATTTACAATGTCTATATCCCTTCTCTTAAATACATGTTCTTTACTGCAATGGCAGGAGGAGACTTAACATCCATCATCCTTCCCAAACTATCCGCCAAAGAAGTATCAGCCACGTAATAATAAGCCAAATTATTACCAGCCACACGAGCTCATGTACCAGCCTCAGAGTCACCAGCCTCATACTAGTAAATACCCAGCCTCGTATGAGCCCATAACAATTGAGAAAGTAATGGCGCAGCCAGTACCAGCCTCGCGGGGTCATCCCGTAACACTTTGTCTCAGCACATTCACGCCTCGCGAGTCCCGACTGATCTGCGTCAGACGAAGGCTCGCCATGACGCTCGGGGCACAAATTGGTTGTCTTCTTCACCTTCAAATTCCTCCAACTTATTCTCTCTCGCTCTCTCCATCTATGTGGCAAGCGGTCTTTTCTCTTTGTAGGGTTGTTGACTTCGGGGTTCATCGGATCCGACCATCCCCGGCCGCTGGGGTCAAATTTGCGACAGTCGTTGTCTAGCGTGCCAGAGCGCCCCTAAGGTTCAGACATGGTTGAGGCCGGGTGAGATCAGGTTGACTGCTCTGCACCGTCTCGTATTATTTGTCGGACATACCTCTATTGTATGATATAAATATAGCGATAATAGGGCTACAGTGTTCTCTGATTATAGCCTGGTCTTTTGATCAAGTAGTAATGCATTTATCTCTTGTATGATGCAGGATGGTATCCGTAGCCTGGCATCATGTCTTATTCGGTTCAGTTGTCAACCTGTCGCTCATGTCAATGAAGATCGGAACCATCCTGTAATTTGTACATGTGTTACACACGATGATCTCATCAACCCGAAGAAACAAACGAACGAACGAGAGATAAAATAAGATAAAATGTTTCCCGCGCTATTTCGCATCATGTCTATCATACAACTCCTCTCTTCATTCTTCAACCTCGTCCACTCTGCACCCGAGCTTTCTCTTTCTGCTTGACCTTTAATTGCCAGTGACATCAACCTCAGCAAATTCTAGCCATTTTCAGCTACCCTCACTCCCGCCACACCCAGAACTGGGGGGACGAAGACGGCGTTTCTACCTGTACGTGGTGTCCCCTACGAACCTGGAGTTTATCTTCAGAGCCAACAGAAACACGCATTACTTGGTCACGGAGGAAAAGTCATCCAAACGAGTTTCCGGGGCGTACCCAGCTCCCGTTATGGTGGTGATGGATCAGACTAAGTTGGCCCTGTTTACCAAGATGAATTCTCACTGTTTACAGATATTCTGGCATTATACTGTCTCCCGAGGAAAGAGCACCGCTACCTGAGCGCTGGTGGTGTCGGTATAAGGAGGATATCTGGACTATGGGATATTAGGGAGATACAGATGGGAATACGCACCTCGTGTAGCTCTGGTGTCTAGGCCTCGCCTGGCTGGGTTTGCAGGTTTTTTGAGACTTTTTCCAGCGTACCGGTTTCCATGGCTGCTCTTTTTCAATTTTTTTGAGCAGAAGGTTCCGTAGAAAAGGTGGTTGAATTCTACGGGTAATTACTGAGCTAAATGGCTACCCGTCATGGGTCAATGTATCAATGATCTTAGGTTCGAGGCAAAAGGGGATCGGAGCACTGTAAAAGGTGTGGCCTGGGTCAGAGAGGAGCCCTAGTGGTGTAATAGTCTTGGACTCTACATAGCACGAATAATCACCACTACAAACCTTGACATATTCGGCAAATTTGTGCCACCCCTGTGATCCGATTAGAGGTTTGAGAGCCGGGCTCTTCACCATCCGCTGATTTAGCACCACATGTTCAGTACCCTTCGGCACTGGACCAGGTGACTCCCTGATTTTTCTCTGCCATACTTGCACTCCAGAGTTTCAGTCACGCGATTCCATAGCGATCAATGCGAAGGTATTGGCGACACAACAGTTCGGAACTACTCCTCTCCGCTCAGCCACTGACCTCACAACCTGCTTGGTCCATGATGTGGAGACTGCATTAAACAGAAAACGCACCGCCTCGTTATTAACTTTAGATGTGAAGGGTGCTTTCGACGGCATTCTCCCCGGACGTTTAGTGCGCCGTCTCAGAAAACAACGCTGGCCTGAAAACATTGTTCTTTGGGTCACTTCCTTTGTTACTAACCGGATAGTTAGGATTCGACTAGATGGTTCGTTTGGTCTCGAAACCAAGGTCCACTATGGATTAACCCAGGGATCCCCAGTATCACCAATTCTATTCATGCTTTACCTTTCCCCCCTTTTTTTCTAGGTTTACCCAAAAATAAATTTGGTAACGCTGATGATGTTGTTCTCCTTCAAACTTCATCCTCACTTCAGGAAAATGCAGTGTTACTTTCCCGGGACCTGTAAGAGGCAATCGATTGGGGTCAGAGGGAAGGCATAACTTTTGATTCTGGGAAATTCGAACTACTCCACTTTACTCGCCGTAGAGTAGATCAAGATCCAAGACTCACACCCAGGGTCATAGCTAGTTCACTGACGATATCCGAAAACACAAGTCATCCATATATACGTTGGCTTGGGATTCTATTCGATAAAAAACTTTCTTTTCAGTGGCATGTTCGCTCGTTAAAAGCGAAGGCCCTCAAAGTTAGCAACGCCCTCTCTTCTCTTGGGAACACAGTGCGTGGTGTCTCCGCTCACTTAATTCGCCACGCCGCTGTTGCTTGTGTTCTGCCAATAGCATATTATGGATCTGAGGCTTGGTGGCCAGGCAGATTCAGGCAAGGAACCCAAGGGCGCATTTCTAACCGTGTAGATTCCCTACTTCAATTTTGGATAAAGTTATTCTTACATCAGCTCGTGCAATTTTACCCACATATCGTACCACTCCCACAGCTGCACTCCACCGCGAATCGGGGCTTCCTCCCTCAGAAATTGGGCTTAATGGACGGACTACATCGGCTACCGTCCGCCTACGCCACCTCGACTGCCGCCATCTCTTACTCCGCCGCGCAGGTAAAATTATCTCTCTCAACCGTCCTACTTCACGCTTCGCTCGCCGCGTACTAGCCCTTCCTCAGGCCGAGCAGATTAACCTGATTGCCCCTCCTCCTTGGACACCGCGACAAAGTCGTGAGGAGGCATACACAAGGGTCGGGGGCCCATGCGGTGCTTCAAAGCAAGTGGCCAAACAAGTCTTTAATTTATTTATCAGCACGATCCCTTCTAGAGATATAATGTTATATACAGATGGTTCGAAACAAGTTGATGGCTCCACGGGTGCCGGCTGCGTAGCCTATCAAGGTGACATACAAGTTCTCCAAAAAAGCATCCCTCTCGTTAAAGGGATCGAGGTCTTTGATGCAGAAGTAAAAGCAGCCTTAGCCAGTGCAAAGCTTGCACTGGACTTACCAACGACAAAATTTGCGACAAATCTCTGGATATTCCTAGACAATCTAGAGGTTGCCACCCACCTACTCGTTCCTTTTTCTGGCACATCTCAGTCTATCTTCGATGAGTTCCTCAAGATAGAGCCTGAATGGCAACGTCGATCACGGCTTCCTCATACTAGAATAGGAAATTTCAAAGTCCGTTGGGTCCCGGGACACTTGTCCGTACCTGGTAATGAGGCTGCGGACAAGGAAGCAAGTAAAGCCTGCTACTTACCTCTCGAATCAGAACCACAATACTCTAATGCCGGCCTCAAACGGTGGGCTAGGTCATCCGTACCGCAGGCATCAGACAAACTTTAGAAATGTCTCCTCCCCCAACTAAATACCTATAATTAATTAGGGATCTGTTCAGCGCCCATTTTTCCGAAGGAATTATACCTTCCTCGACATACACTGGGATGCATATTAGCCATAAGATCTGGGTGTCACAGGGCTGAAGCCTGACCCTAGTTAGGCTAATGCCTAACCACATAAAAATTAATTAGCCGAGCTAATTATGCATAATACTTATTGTTAATTTTGTTAATAATGGGCCGAGAGCGCAACCTAGCAACATCATCTTATCCAGGAATATAAACAAAACAAATTGACAACCTCAACCGAGTCATACAACATCCTGGAAGAAGATTCCATTATGCTTGAAATTAGGTACTCCATGAGCGACTAATCTAAGCTCCATTATGGTTTAATATAATGTAATGATGGCAATGGAAATAGAAGGAGATGAGGGAAGGAGTCATAAGTTTGGACAGGGAGATTTTATTTCATTCGATTTGGTCATCAAGAGAAACAAGATTCTCGAAATGTAGATAAATAAGAGAGAAACTTCTTAGATTACTTCCCTCTTCACTTCAAGATATTCTAGTAAATAGCTCTGAGTAGTTTGTGAATAACAATTACTTTAAGACCGTTACACTGGGCACGGAGACTTCGCCGATTATCATGAACGCTTCTCGCATTTTGATGCCCATCTGCACTGCCGATGCGGTCGCCGCAAAACACCATTACATTTCTTTTTTTGCTACATAGCCAAGAGGCGAGCCAGACGTCCACCTGGGCCCCCTTCTAAACTACTACCGTACTTACTTGGCACCTACGACGGAGGCCTTAAGCTAGACAGTTGGCTTAAACAAACTCGTTTCTACTCGGATATCTGCACTCGAGATGCTCCTTTGTTAAGCTAACTCATCGCACAGTCTCTTTTCCTATCATTTCATATTCTTTGTGCGGGTATCTCTATTTCTTTTGTTGCTAGTAAAGTTTTTTTTTTAAAAAAAATTGAGGGGATTGCGAAGTTCGGAGTTGGCCTGGTGCGCAGAAGATGGCGCGAGAAAGCTGTTTCAACCCCTATACGGGAGTCAAACCTAACCTGCAGGAAGCAGCGATGTGAGCGCGATTTCTTTTTTGTATAAAATTTTAGACTTTATTGAAGCCCAGGACTCACCTCCTGGCGTCCATTGTCCCGCCAGGGAACAGATAGAGCTCGTGCTACGAACGTGACTCGATAGACGTAAAATAAAGTCAATCAATCACGCGATTCCATCGACGGTGATATGCGCCGAAGTCTCCGTGTCCCGTTCGGGCTGCGATAAGTCGCGCATAGATCGCCCTTGAGAGCGCGAGCTGTGCCGGCTTTTTGCGACGCATTTGAAGCGCCGGATCTTCGTTTCTTGGGCAATAGGCCCACCAAATTTTGTAGAGCTGCTACGCTAGTGCTCGGGCTTTGCGTCCAGCTGAGGCTATGGTGGTTTGTGTCGAATCGGAATGTATGTATCGAGAAGGTATCAAGAAAGTGCCAAGTCTGCCATCTGTTTTGCCAGACTGGTGTTATTGTGAAAGTTGAATTTGGGAAAGCAGCTTCTGATTCGCCATGTGATCACCCGAGAGTACAGGTGCGTCTACTTTTAGAAATCAACTGCAACTACTGACACTGTCACTACTACATATTTTTTGAATTACCTCAGTGGTGTGCCCGCCCACCGCAGCGTGAAAAAACATGTCATACGTCAGCCAGCTTAGTATTAAAAAGTGACCGACGTCACTGTATCTATCGGACTCCCGAAAAGAGATCAAGGGCCCTGGGTTTCCCCCTCGCGCCCCAGGCGTTTGTACCACCCAATCAAGAGTCCTTTTCCACGATGACTCTTTCAAAATATAACTTGTACTACAAGGGCCTGCGAAGAATAGGGGACGACGGATCGTGCGACCAAAAGTAGCCAAGGGGAAACAAATAGCTTCTGCGATTTAGAAGTGGCGTTGCATATCGCCAACAAATTGGGTAGTTTTAAGCCACTTTCCCCGAGTGACGACGCCGGCTGTCGAGCCTGGCGCCGATCGAATTCCAGTCAACGGGTGCCAGGGTTCAGCGGGTATATGGCCCTTTGGTCCGCTGAGTCGACGGAAAAAGACCGGGTCGGGAGATTTTTCGTCTCCGCACATCCATGTTAGGGGCGCGCGGTTGTGTTCGAGGCTATGGTGGTCATTTAGTAAATCACCATGCCCAGAACGAGCCGCGAAGAAACAACCAAGAGCTCGCTTGTGTGGCCGCATGGGCTCAGGGGAGATGTATGCGTTTGGACTAGTTCCGAGTTCTTTGCAGCGTGTAGGCGCCTTCAGTGCCCTATCCCATTAAATCCGAGTCCGGTAGGCAAATACTCATTAGATTTAATGTCGCACGTGCAACGTCCTACAGTAACCGTGTTCCCTATCCTTCGCTTAAATGGCTCGAAGCTTTTGAGCCACGTTCTACCAGATTGTGACCACGTAAGATAAAACGCGTAAGTAAATAAAACTGATGTTGTCATGACAGCCGGAGGCATCTCGCAGAACGAATTAAATTGAATGCAGGCTGTTCGTATCAGGCTTACGCCTTCCATTCAACAGGCGTGATACGGGTACGTGAGACTCAAGGAATCATGTTAACCGACATAAGCATACTCTTGGTGGGCTGGGGAAACACAGAAAATAAAACAAAAACGGATTGCAGCGCGAGTGCCCGGCGCCATCTCCGCCTCTCCCGCATACGCGAAACAAATAAGAAATTTATGCCGCTGGAAATGATCACGGTATGGAACCCTACTACCCTGTAGAACCCCAAACTAGTTGTCACGCTTGGTCACAGCTACAAAGTGCAGGATCAATTGCTATCTAATCATCGTCTCCACCTGAGGCGGAGTTTCGGCTCGCTGTGCCTTCATCAATGTAAGACAGGCCAGCATTCTGGAAAATGCCAGGGTCTGTACTCTCGACTGCAGGTGCAACTCAGTTGTTGATTTTCGTGGCAAAAACACCGGTAGTAGTTGACGAGCGTACAATGCTCAGTTTGGGCCGCTGCCAAAAGTTAAGAAGTCTATTTTGGTAAAGCAAGTTCCAGCGGTCATCTCCGTCTCAATCAGAACGAAGTAGATTAAAATTCCTTTTTGAGTAGTAATGCTCTCGTAAGCAGTATTTCAAGATGCTTTGAACCACTTGATCGAAGAGCTGGGGAACACAGTTAGCCCACGCGACGCAGGGCGCCTTGGCGGGCTATTACTTCCTCCAAAGACGGGAGCGTATCATAAATGAAAACACTTCCACATGCAGCGAGGAAGACGCCTACGAGTCGACTAGTAATACATGCGTCTCACTTGTAGTACGCGACGGACGACAAGTCATGGAGAATTACAGTTCTCTTGTAACACCTTGTGGAACGGGAAGCTCTGATCCAAGAGGCGCTCAATTTCATCCGATGAGAGGGTTGTATATCGTAGCCAGCGCTGTAGCTTTGAGATGCTAGAGTCTTTTGATGGCGTGAAAGGAATACATACCTCACCTGGAATGAGCTTAGCTTTACCATTGGCCTGACTTATACATGTGTGTGTCATACTGCACTCTGTAGGATTCAGACAGGTCATCTTTCACGTTCTAGGTCAGCTCGTACATTGAATCCAGTAATCGTTAGCCCCCTTATCACAGTTTAATGCAATAGGATTATTTCTGCACTTTCATAAAGTTCGCCGATGCGCAAATCAATGTATTTGGATAGAACTGCAGAATAAAATTTTGTAGAAACCGAATTATGGTGGATGCTGAATACCAGCTGAATGGCTAACATATTGGTGCCACCCTTTCATAGCGACAGAAGTGATGGCAACTAGGCAGTAATAATGACGTAGTCCCAAATGAGTATTCTTCGTACACGTATGAAGCCGTGAGAAGATCCCAGTTTTATTTTGAGAGTGAACGACTGCTGCACGCCATATTGTCGTATGTTGAAAACATTTCTTCCCTGAGATTATCTCTCGATGTCGCAGACCGTTCTAGAAACGAAGTAGCATGCCAATAACCAGTCGTAAAGATGAGGATGAAACAAATTTCGGCCAGTGTTACTGAACTGCATGAGACCTGCCAACGGCGTTATTTGCTCCGAAAGCTTTTGGCGTGGGTAAGTCTATGTAACCACCCCCGAGATCTTCAGGAACTGGATTACATGGCTCCCAGAGAGTTTTGATTTCCATCGAACGCAGAAGCCGACGAAGCAGTGTAACCGGATTTCGGAGTTGGACGCTGAGTAAGATGCGAGAAAGGGATCTCAGCAAGCTAATGTTGTGCAGCAGCGGGGAACAACGCAAAGGATCATCTTCTTTCGATGAAAAATTCTGGAAATCAAATTGAGGAATGGCAACAACTTATTTTTGATCCGAGATTAGCTGATTCGGAGATGTATAGGGCTCTGACAGCTGTCTCGTGCTAGACTGTTCTACGGGTTGAGTAGTGCCCTGATTTGAGATTCCCAAAATACATCACTTCTTCACGTCAACATATAGTAACACTCGGTGTTGAGAAAGGAATTATTAACATGATATGAGCGCGTCTCCTTAATCTTAACGACCCAATTATGTGGCACCTCATCATCTCGAGCCGTTTCCAATCCGCTCGAATTGTTAACGGGGCTACAAGCAATGACCATGGAAAATATGATTCAAGATTCAAATCCGGATTGACTCATCATCTTACAGAGAATTGATCGCACGAGTACTACATTTCGCTGTAGAATTCCACATCGAGAATTTTTCCATTAACTTCCCACATCTTATCGAAATCAACATAGATGAGCACTACGGTGACATGAATCCTTAACCAGTCGGATCTTCAGATAGAACTCACAATAGTAGCTCCCGTATACTTGAGTGCACGAAAGATGACCGCTTGGATTCCCTGTATACGCGGTAATGCGAGGTGACGAAAAAACTCATGCGCCGCCCCAAGGCGCGCGCAATCTGCCTGTGGCTTATTCTGGTGATTAATCAAATCGGAACCCGAGAACTGACATCAACTCAAGCGGCACTTGAATATCTGCCATCTCTTAGTCGCTTGACTCTGTTTCAATTGAGCTCTGTATGTAAAATGAAGATATATGGAATTCAGATGTGACTGGTGTTGTCCTCCAAGTCTCACTTACAGACAATTTCAACGTTTATCAAGAAAATCTTTTGTCAAATCTCTAACAGCACAAGTATTGATCTATTTTCCCAGCCGTTTCTACATGTGTCCAAAGTTAAGGCGAAATGATACCTTCATGTTGTAATTGAGACATTACGTGGCTTCTCCCTCATTTAATTGGAGTTTCCACTATAGGAAAGTATATCTACATTAGCAATTTAATACGAATCACCCAAGTGTATTGTACTAAGACCTAATCGAGTATCGGATTCCGTGATGTTCTAGCGCTTTGAGGGTTCCGTAAACTCCAAAACTTGCACACGATTCCATACCATATACATGTACTTTCATCATTTTTTTATTTTTTTTCTACATTTACACTGGGATCCACTCTCGGTTTTGAGGGGTTCTATTGTATAAACTATAGAAATATCAAAACACATTTGGTGACCAGAAGATAACATGGAGGTGTATATAGAGATAGTCAGCCCGTCAAAGAAATAAGATTTACATGTACATCTTGAATTCATAAGATAACTTGGGATAGAAATCAGAATCGTTTATCGTTTTCTTTCTCTACATGCGAACGACCCTTTGCTTTACACACTGTTCTGTAAGTACTACGTCTTCCTCATCATCGCTCATACCCATCAGTACTTCGAGGGGGGATGTCTTTATTCCACCTATTTGTTCCGATTTTTGTGTCGGGAATAAACCTGACTGACTTCAGCGTGTGTTTATATACGGCTCGACATTAGGACAGCCCCAAATGGAGATGTTGGGGCTTTGCCTGTACAATCCTCAACTCCGACTCACTACGCCAAATTCTCCGCCGGCTTAACATTATGCCCAGCAGCAGAAGTGAAGAGGAATCTGTTAAATCTCCATATATTTTACATCTTCCCCTGAATCTGAAGGTAGTAGGTGCTTAGATGTACGGACAACCCTACATGTTGCACTCAAGATATTTTTGCTACAGCATCTACGGCTCTTCCAATCTCTCATTCCAGACGGACTTAGTCTGAAGCCCAGCCATCGAGATCAACTCTGATTAGGTCGATTCAATATGACTTGGAAAGTTAATACATTCTGATGCAACAAATTGGGCAGCTCAGTAGTGTCGCAGATTTGAATGAGCAAATTGCGTATTTCAAGATATTTTAGTTCGAGAGAAAGATAGACCGGCCTTGCAATATCAGTGCTTATTTCTCGTATCTGAATGCTATTACAAGTAATTAACATAACCCATTTTTTCACCTCGAACCCATTCTTCTTCGGTGCGATCCTAATGCGAGGCATAACATAAGGTAGTCATATCACAGCTGGAGACGGAGACTGTTGTCTAATTAATAGCGGGAGTCGAACTGATGGAAAGATAGTCAAGATTGAGAACAACAACAACAAAAATACTGAGGAAACGTCAAGGCGAATAACAATTGCCAGGGCACGATAATTGTAACAGTACCATTGACACAATTTCAAGATCAACCACAAAAGCGAAAACACTAGTAAAAGTTATCTGAACGTCGATGATTGAATAAATTGATTCTTCAGAATGTCAAGGATGAGACACAAGCCTCAAAACTGAAGATCTGAGACTTACAAAGAAACTGTTACACGTGTAACTCTGAACTTGACTAGGCAAGACTTCCACCAATACCATCCAGAACTATTTTAGAATCGAATAGAACGCCCTAAAATCCAGTAAACGCTTTTCAGGCCCCTGGCTAATTATAAGACATCAACGCCGGAATGAGGCGTTGAATCCTGTCACATGACCAGATGGTTTAAGTCGTTTCTAACAAACCGAGCCTTAGAAAGCCACTAATTCAGTACATCAATAAATGTGCGCCCTAACCCTTCTCGTCGCCTGCAATCCGCCTTATCCATCACAAAAACGCATCCTTCACGTACCACTGATCTTCTCCATTTTTGATACCAATCCAAAAGTACTCTAAACTGAAAAATCCCATATGCCTTCGGAAGAGAACTAGAGACCACTATCCTGACTGAGATGCCACACACCTTAACGATGGCAATGTCGTTCGCCCATGTCCAAATTTTTATTGAGTTCTGAAGGAGAATTTCTGAGATGAGAAACGACACTGAGCATGATTATGTCTGTCTCAATCACGCGGGAGCTAAATCTTCTGGTTTCTCCTCATGCAGATCATGCTCTAAATTTATTCTGGTTTCGTTTTGCTGGATCTTAAATGAGAATGTTAATGTAGACCAATTGAACCAACCTCCCACCCCCCAAGCATTTTGACCTATGTAGATCTAAGGCCATGTACCATTCAACATGGATTAAAGTGTCATATACTTGTGTTAAAGACGCTAGTGTAAGGGCATGACTTTGTTTTCAGTTGAGAAGTGGAAAAGGAGTGCTTGAAAATGCTGACAATAAAACTGGTAACCTTCTTCGAGTTGGGCAATTCCAAAGTGAAATCGGCATTGATCTTTACTTCGTAAAAATGTCAGCTTCTAGCGTAACACCGGATCCAAGCTTGAATTATTGTGAGGAGTGTCTGAAAAAAATCATTTATACAAAATCAAACAAGTTATTGATCCTGTCGTATACCCTGATAGATCTTTTCTTTTAGTCATCATCAAAAATTTGGTAGCAGTTTTGGAGAACTGTTTCAACTACTTTTACCTGCCATCCAGCGTTCTGAATATTTGATTCAATGTTGGCGCCCATTAAAGTAGGACCGAAAATTATGGCGAGATTGTTGATGTTCATTCGATTTACAGTCGAATTTTCTTGAACCCTGTTGAGGTGTAAAATGACGGCTCGAAATGTAGCATAGTTTGGATCAGGAAGGCTGTTTATTATAGCATGTATTAAATCTCGGCGAAGTGCCTCATCTTCATGTTCTGCTCCATGATTAGAGAAAAAAGCCTTAACTCATGGAACGACTTACTAGCAGCTTGAATAAATCTTGTATAATTTTTGGAAGTTAAGAGTGGATCCGGAAGATCACGAAAGAACTGTTTCAATAAACCTGCGACGCTATTTACATCATGAAAGAAGTTTGCGGGATCACGAAAATCCACTCGGGAGGCATCTGTGTGGATTCTATTAATTCTGAGCGAGCTTCTCGAACTAGTTGTGACATACCGTTATCGAATAAGGATTTAATTTTATTCACATGAGATGCGGTCCCAGAGAGGCGGTAGATACCTTCAACCTCCAAACCAAACAGGTCCACTGCTTGTATACACTGATAAACAACCATCGGCACAGCTGATCCGTCCCTTTCGAAAAGCTGCTCCAAGCTGAGTCCAAAGATGGGTCTTACGGGTGGAAGATTAGTAATACTAGATGTAAATTGTTTCGTTGGGCTTAGGGTCAGGGGTGACAGGATTGGTGATGTTTCTGATCCTTGGAATGGTAGCGAGGAAGCGTGTAATGGTCCATTGTAGCTTGTCTGACCAAGAGTAATGTTGTGGTTTTTGGGTGGTGCCAATGCTAATCCTATTGAAGGTATTCCTGGAGTATTTATGCCTTGATGCTGCAATGTTGGACTTGAGGGGAAGCTTGAGTCTTGTTGCGTTACAGAAGTTGATGGTGAATGGATGAGTTGTTGACTCGTAGATGGAAAATTTTGATGCCGTAAAGCTCCAAAAGCTTGTTGGGGCCCTTGCCTTGAAGAATGAGGAGCTGTTGAGTTTGATGGACGTTGCGAGGATGTTACTTGATTTAAAACCTATTTTGACGAGATAATCAGGAATGTTTATGTTCATATTAATGATAAACTTACTGGGTTGCATTGGTATACAATCTCTGGGCTCCGGGGCGGGATTTTAGGAGCAATGCTAACGAGATATTCGCGGAAATCTTTTTCGTTATCAATCGTATGTATTACATCCCGAAGACTTTGTGTTTCGAGGCCTGCTTCATTACTGCTTACTGGACGAAAATTCAGACCGTTACTAAGTAAAAGCCTCTCGTTAAACAAAGCTATCCATCATCAGTATGAAACTGTACAAGTGTTTCTCAAATTCCTACCAAATTTCTGCATTTGATATGTTAAGGCCGAATCGCACTCTCTTATTAGCTCCTCGAGTGCCCTGACAGCTTCAGGTCGGCTTTTGGAGCATAGATCAGCACGCTGGTTTTGTGCTGCCTGGACTTTCATTGCATAATCACTATCAGCAATCTGTAACTTCCTAAGCGCGTCTTCTTCGTGTTGGGCGGCAGACTTTGGACCTTTCAATCCGAATATTTTACCACTTTGACGATCACCAGTCCTTGCTCTGTCATAACTTTCGGCCAACGCATCATATTTAGCTTTGGATTTTCTCATTGATGCTTCTGCGTCTGCTGCTCTTTGTTCAGCAGCCAGTCCAGTACTCTTCCACTGTTTTCGACCACGTTCCATATTATTTAATACTTCAGACAGATCTTCATACATTTGGTGAAGTGTAAGTGCAAAATTAGCTTCATTTTCCGCCATCTGTTCATGAACACTCGTGAATACTTCATATGCTGTGAGGAATGAACCATTTCGATGGTCGGGTTTTCGGATATTTTCGGATGATACCCGGCATAACTTCTTGAGCCCAATAGAATGCTCTTCTTCGAGAATTGATCGCTTTTTGAGGAATATTGCGAATTCCTGTAAAATATTTAGAAAAAACCCATGACCATTTGATTGACGTTCTGAAGCAAGGCTCACCTTCGTCGATACTATAGACTGCTTCAGTCGATGTAGCAAAGTTACAAGTCCTATTTCGGAGTATATCACTTCACTGACAATTTTTGCGTCCGCACCGGGTGAGACTGAATATGACTCTACCATCGATTCTCCAGGGGCTTCAGACTCCAAAGACATGCTTGGTCTGGTATCAGTCTGTTTATTTTCTTTGGGATCATCTTTCATCATCTTGCATTTCCACTTGTTCGTATTACGATTGATTATGGTTGCTCTTTGAGTGGCGCGACAGATGTTCACTGCCCCACACAACTACCTAGGATATACCGCAATTTCTTGGCCTTATTTTTGTAGCTGACGTACGAGTATGACAACAAGCGCACTCTTTATGTTCCTTGACCAATACTTGAAGGGGAAAATTTCGGCATATTCTCCGGTTCATCCCGATTCCACGAATATTCTTGGATTAGAATTAATTCCGCTTACCCCATCAGTCGGGTCAGCAATTTAATGGACTGGTACCATAAAAAGTGTAATATTAGAGGTTACATACTGCTACATCCCTTCCTTACTTATTACAAAAGTGCTCAATCACATATGTATTTTTTGAGCATGTGTTGGTGCCTCAGGCAAACATTAACATATCTATGTCCCAAAATATACCGTCGTACATGGAAGTCATCATGCGTTATGGTCATTTTTGCTACAAGTACTGGTCAAAATTGACCTTTTTTTGTTTTTAAAACGGCGCGACACATCCCGCCTCATCTATTAGAGGCCCGTTCGGTTACACCGTCTATGGGCTCCTTTTCCCGGAGCCTCCGTTGCAATTGTGTCGCCATCCTTAATATTTATTGATTTACTTTTGATCTAATCTGACTTGGCGCCTTGAGGTCTCACGTATCTATTTTCCGAAGATACGTACAGTCGTCCCTCTCTAACTCGATAGTGAGTCCCGGTATAAGTGTTGAAAATATTCATTGGAATTCAACCATTTACATTTGTAATACTTACCCCTGCGCGCAAAATGACCTGTAAGGGTAAGTGTTGCAAATATAAAAGTCCAAGCTACAATGAATATTTTCAACACCTATACCGGGACCCACTATCGAGTTAGAGAGGGACGACTGTAGTTTATGTAGTTTACGTAGAATGATTCAGCCTAACATTAAGAACACTCATCCTCAGATTTTAGTTGCAGATACCATCACGAATTCAACCTTAACGGCACGCAACCTCTTCCTTCGACAAAAAACACAACTTCAGGGATTCAGCTTGTATTTAGGGTTTATTTGGAATTTGTAGTAATGTTGGAAAGTCTAACCCTAAGTTATGAGCTTATGGACTGGGGCCAAGGGGAGTTAAGGGTGTTAGGAAGATCCCTTTTTTTTTTGTATTTAAACCTCTTGTCATAGCTAGATGGCTGAATACAATATGATTTAAAAAAAAAAAAAAAAAACCTCTTCCTTGAATAGTCGGTACAGGGAACAGTCTTTAACCCTATGGTCATTTGAGAGTGCTATGGCCATTCAACGAATACGATGTCACTGCGATAGAATTTAGTGCATGAATCTAACTCCATTCGAACCAGCCTTCTTCAGTCCGCGGAGAGGCACGTACAGTGTTGCAGCCCTTAAATTTCTAACAACAGGCATTCATTCAGTAGATTGAGCTATTAGTTGGAAAGATAACGAAATAAAAAATTAACGCTAGTCAGTAACAATCTTTAGGGTCGAGATACTGTACAGCAGAACCTGTCAAAACTCATACCGGGCCTCGGTGTAATTACTGTAAATATTCATCGAAATTTCATCCTTTACATTTGCAAGACTTATCCAGGCGCACAAAATGGCTTGTAGGGGTAAGTAATGTAAAAGTAGAAACACACGATTGGATAAATAATGACAATTAAATCTGGAACCCATTACAGGTTTTGACAGGTTCTAGTGTATCCAAGCTGTCCGGACTCTATTTGAGATCTAGCTCAGACGGTATACCACTCCGCCACGTAACCTCACCCCTTGGGGTATTTGTGCTGCACAGACTACCTGTCTGCGTATTAGGGGGGGCCCTAGACCGCACCACCACTTCTAGCTAACCTACACCACTATCCATAAAAATGATGGGCCCTATGTGACTCACTTTCCTAAAATGAAAGCGGTCACATCGGCAACTTCCGTCAATTCCTATTGTAGCAATGTACAAAGTCTCTTACTATTTTTGCTACTTGGTTCACTCACGAACATGGAATAAATTGTGAATTTTATTTTACAGGGTATCAGGGGATCAAATTCCAACTTGCATGCGGTATTGCAGCCCTAAATATTGTTTCGAATTAACCTTAATTTTGTAGATTGAGCCGATGGTTAGAAGGGCAATGAAATACAAAATCGAATTGTCATAGCTATTAGGCTGAATACAATATGATTTAAAAATTAAATAAATACAAAATACAAAATTAGCGCTAATTAGCAAAATATTTAGGGTTCAATACTACATGCAAGTTGGAACTTGATCCCTTAATCCCCTGATACCCTGTAACCAACTTCGACCTCCACCTCTTCCTAATTGAGGGTAAAGTTGCCCGGCCAACAGACAATGGGAAATCTGTACAGGGCGTCAGCCATAAAACTTGTTAAATCCCAATTCCCAAAAGTACAAGGGTGTACCCAGCAAAATTTCGCTTAGTACTACAAAATAGGCTAGATCTAAACTCTAATTTTTACACTTTTCAAGTGTCGCTCTAGTTTGAATTTTGTTCAGCGCCAGCAACTTTCCCTGAGTTCCCACGCACACTCTAGCGATCGCGATATCTTAACGACAAAAACAAACATAGTAAATACTATTGATTATAAATATAATAGGAACAATAACCATGAACTCTCCAGAAAATTCAATTGCTAGAACCTATCGACCCCAACTATCGCGAGACTAACGGGTCGCTGTTCAAACACTTCGGAGGTACGGTCTTTCTCTTCAAGCAATCGCAACCCAATTAGGAATCTCCCACCGTCAGGCTCAATATGCCTCCGAACGTGCTGATGTCTTGAATCCCCAAAGACCAGGCCGTCCATCTAAATTGAGTGCTATTCAAGTGGATGAGCTTGAGCATTATGTTCGCAGCTCTCTAAATGGTCGATTCATGAACTACTTAGTATTATCTATGTACCCATTCTCTCACTGGAACATTGGAGAATATGTAATCAGGAGAGCCCTCCGTAAAAGAGGATACAGACGTTGTATCTCCCGTTTGAAGCCTCCGCTCACAGAAGAAAATAAGATGAAACGATTACAGTTCGCCCGAGAACATCTAGAATGGACTACCGAGCAGCGGAACCAGATTCTCTGGACGGACGAGTCTTGGATTACTGGTGGTCAGCACACACGTGTGTTTGTAACGAGGAAGTCAAGATTTTATTACTATATCCTACTGTTATGTTGTACTTATGAAGGATATCAGCCTGGAGAACAGTTAGATTAAACTTTTGTATCTTCCTGATTTGCGCGCAGGAATGGACGGATATTTTGGGGTTCCTTCATTGCTTCAGAAAAAGGTCCCTTTCTTGTTTGGAATAAGAGATGGGGCTCACTCACAACGAAATCATACTGTGAACGGATTTTGCCTCTCATAGTATCTGCAAGGGAAGCACACCCAAATATGTCTTTGATGCAGGATGGTGCACCGTGTCATGCCGCACTAAATACCATGGAAAAATTGCAGGAGGTAGGTATACATCCGATTGTCTGGCCACCATACTCTCCTGACCTTATTCCTATTGAGTGTTTGTGGAATACGATGAAGGATTACATACAATCTCATCATCCAGATGTGGAAGTGGAAAGGCAAATTTCCCAAGCCAGGCTAAATGAGGCAATTTTAGAAGCATAGGAACCAATCTCATCGGCAGAACTTGTGAGGCTTATCGCAAGTATGTCATCAAGGTTTCAGGCAGTAATCGAAGTAAATGGTGGATCAACTAGATATTAATCGGGCATTTCATTACTAGATCTTGTAAATAATAGATTTTAGACTCATCTTTAGGATGAAGGGAAGTAGAAAAAATATTCCTCTGAAGTCTAACAAAGTTTTGTCGCCAAGGGATTTTCACCATTGAAAAAGCAATTTTAGTATAGGTCATGCCCAAATCTGGTAAGGCGCGTCAGGGGTATCAATGCAAGTCAGGTCAATCTTAGCTATAGTAGGCAAAGATTTACATAAAAACCCACTTTAAACCCATCCACTAATGCGACTTAACATGTTTTATGGCTGACACCCTGTAGTTACTGGCGTATGATATCTATTTTGTAGTGGTTTTGTTTATTCGTGCTGTGTAGAGTCCAAGACTATTATAACACTAGGGCTCCTCTCTGACCCAGGCCACACCTTTTACAGTGCTCCTATCCCCTTTTGCCTCGAACCTAAGATCATTGATACATTGACCCATGACGGGTAGCCATTTAGCTCAGTAATTACCCGTAGAATTCAACGACCTTTTCTACGGAACCTTCTGCTCAAAAAAAATTGAAAAAGAGCAGCCATGGAAACCGGTACGCGGGAAAAAGTCTCAAAAAACCTGCAACTCCAGCCAGGCGAGGCCTAGACACCAGAGCTACACGAGGTGCGTATTCCCATCTGTATCTCCCTAATATCCCATAGTCCAGATATCCTCCTTATACCGACACCACCAGCGCTCAGGTAGCGGTGCTCTTTCCTCGGGAGGCGGTATAATGCCAGAATATCTGTAAACAGTGAGAATTCATCTTGGTAAAAAGGGCCAACTTAGTCTGATCCATCACCACCATAACGGGAGCTGGGTACGCCCCGGAAACTCGTTTGGATGACTTTTCCTCCGTGACCAAGTAATGCGTGTTTCTGTTGGCTCTGAAGATAAACTCCAGGTTCGTACGGGACACCACGTACAGGTAGAAACGCCGTCTTCGTCCCCCATATCTATTTTGTAAGAGTTCGGCTACGCTACAATAGAGCCTGTCCAAACCCGTAGTGGGTCACGGTATAATTACTGAAGAGATTCATCGGAATTTTACCGCTTATATTTGCAATACTCACCGCTGCACGCAAAATTATATGCAGGGGTAAGTGTTGCAAAGATAAGTACCAATAATTCAATAATTATTAACAATAATTAAACCCGGGATCCACTATGGGTTTGAACAGGTTCTGCTGTAGTAGATTCATTACTATGCTGCTAGGGTAAGAAGGGAACAGTGGGGCCAAAACTCGCTTCAGGGGTTAGCCCGTACTAGTGGGTGTACTAGACAGGGAGCTGATACTGCTGCCTGATAATTCAGTGTGTCTATGATTTCCAAGCTATAACCTCCACAGAGCTCATCTCAACATCGACTTTGCGACAACCATCATTATCACATCTTCATTAATTTTGATCTTGAAAGCTTCATACTTATTTCGCCTATCATACACTGATTTTTTTTTGTCAGTAAAATTAGAGATATGTTAACATGCAGGCTGACGATTCAGTTAGCTGAGTTGTCTTCAAAATAGATGGATCAACCTCAGCTACCCCCTTTCACGCCCTCATCCAAACGTTTAAGCAGAGATCGGTGCATAAAGGTTAATATTTAGGCAAGAGAATGATACAGAAATATTGAATAGCATAGATTAAAGCGCTTCACGACGCTGGCATAAATCAATTAAAAATTGCAGCCCAACTCAACATTTCGCGAAAGCAAGTTGTTTACTCTTTTCGCCGCGGATCAGTGACGACCAAGAAAGCTCGTGGTCGAAGTCCATCGCTTTCATCCGAAGATGTCGATAAGATTGAGGAATTTATCAAAGAATCTCTTGAAAACTGACAAATGACCTACTCTGAATTTGCAAATGGACCGTCCAAGCACTTGGGCGTGAGTGAAGGCTTGATAAAGAGTGAACTTGAGAAAAGGGGTTTTAAGCGCTACACAGCATTGAATTAGCCTACTACATCTCCTGAGATTAGAATGAAGCGAAGAGAATGGGCAGAAGCCCACATCGATTGGACCCTTGAGCAGTTGATGTCCATCCTTTAGTCAGATGAGACTTGGGCAACAGATGGCCATCATTCGAGACGCTGGGTTACCAGAAAGGTTAGTATCATACTGTCCAGCTTGGATAACTCACCAAAACTAAAAACTTTATCAAGCCAGGGGAGGAACATGACATTAATTTAATTGTTGAGACAATCAAGAAGAAGATTGGTTGGATGTTTTGGGCTTCCTTTGCGGGGTCTGAAAAAAGTCCCTCTCAGTTTTGGGAGAAGGATTGGGTGAATATCACTTCCTCAAGCTATTCTGAGAGGATAGTACCTCTTCTAGACGGTATGACTAGATTCAGACCCGGGCTTTCTGTCATGCAGGACAACGCTCCTCCCCACGTTACCGCGAGGACGATGGAAGAGTTCGAGGAGAGGTCAATCACTCCTATTGATTGGCCCCCTTATTCGCCCGACCTCAACCCCATAGAACAAGTCTGGAAAATCATGAAAGATAAGATCGAGTACAAGTATCTGGATTTGAATGGGGGCAAGCGGCGGTCGACAGATCAAATTCGTGCGATCGTGAAGGAGGCGTGGGATTCTGTGTGTACACAAGAACTCACAGATCTCATCGAAAGCATGCATGACAGATTTCAGGCCGTAATCGATGCCGACGGAAGCCCAACTAGTTATTAGTCTCTAGATTCTTTCCACCATATTTGTAGATTTTGTAGTTAGATAATCAAAATGTTCAAAAGAGGATTATTCTAGGAGCTCGCTTAAATGTGCAAAATCAACCGTATGGTAAAATCACCATACAAATTATCCTTGCCGTTTTGTTAAAGCGGGCACGCCTTCCTTAACTAGGACTAACGGACCCACTGAACACCCCTGTCTTGGACCCTTTGTGCCAAATCTATCCATGAAGCATAGTACAGTAAAACTTCTGTAAGGCGATAGTGGATCCCGATTTAATTATTGAAAAAATTCATTTGAATTTTACCGTGTATATTTGCAATACTTATCCCTGTTCGTAAATCTACCTGCATGGATAAGTATCGCAAATATACACGGCAAAATTTAAATGAATCTTTTCAATAATTAAATCGGGATCCACTATCGCCTTACAGAAGTTTTACTGTAGTTCGGGCTAGCCTTAAACATTCGCTTACATTGGATGATCGCTACTGAGCCAACCCCTCCCCACTTTAAAACTGACATAATTACAGTCGTCACTCTCTAACTTGATAGTGGGTCCCAGTATAAGTGTTGAAAATATTCATTGAAGCTTGGACTTTTATATTTGCAACACTTACCCTTACTGGTCATTTTGCATGCAGGGTAAAGTATTGCAAATATAAATAGATGAATATCAATGAATATTTTCAACACTTATGCCGGGACCCACTATCGTGTTACAGAAGTTTTACTGTATCTCTGAAACGAAATTTTCCCATCTTATCAAATTCGACATTATCACTTCAACATAATTAATTCAATTCGAAGTGTAAATACTTACAGTGGAATAAATGTTCAATTCCGTCTTATAAATTGCCCCAAGATCATCAGCAAATTCTTTTCTTAAGCCACTGTCACAATAGCAAGAGAAATATTTGGACATCTCTTACTACTATTTCAGAATGCCCTGCAGCCTCTGCACTGCTCTTTGTGGTTCCTTGCCTTCACGCAAGATAAACAATGTTGCAGGGTTCCATTCTGTTACATGAGCGATATATATATATAGTATAGGGGCAGAGAGGCAACAAATTGTGGGTGACAGCCCAATGGTTGCCATTTTACATGATACACGAAATGTACTCTATTACAGGGGTAAGAAGTGTAGCCCCACATTCTGTGTAATTTACATGGGCTATCCCTGACATTCCGACTTTAGCGCTACAAAAATGGCTAGACTAAGGCATTAAGGCAACCGAGGCATTCCTTCCTTGAACCTTCTCTCTTTTGTTCGATAGTTGCACAGCATCCTCGTACCACACTAAATCGGTTGACACGACATATCGAATAACCTATATCCTCACGATAAACTGCGAAGAAAAATGAGCACCCCAGCATCTCCCACTACTCCAAGATCACGGAGCCAGCTTTCTAGGGATCAGCGAGTCCAGATATACACGTTACGTGGCCTTGGTTTTACTCATCTCGCCATCGGTAATCAACTCGGTATCACCGAAAGAAGGGTACAATATGCCCTTGCAAGGCAATGTCTGACGCCCAAAAAGCGAAATGGCCGACCCCACGCCTTGAACGCTCAGCAGGATGTTGAGCTTGAAGAGTTTGTCACGTCTTTAAGTGAGGCCCGCCAGATGAGCCACCTGGAGCTTGCTGCTAAGTTTTCCCACTGGAATTGTGGCCAAATCGCAATCAAAAGTGCTCTTGAGAGAAGAGGGTTCAAGCGTTGCATTGCTCAAGCGAAGCCTACTCTAACGCCTGCACATATGAGGAAAAGATTAGAGTGGGCGGAAGAACACTCTTCTTGGACACCTGAACAGTGGTCCCAAATTCTTTGGTCTGATGAGACTTGGGTCACTGGTGAACGTCACACAAGAGTATGGGTTTCGAGGAAGGTGAGTCTAGATCTCAGCCATGTATCAACTGCATAAATCTAATTTTTTAGCCCGAGGAGACATATTATCACACTTGCCTGGTTCGAAAAGGTCCTCGAAATCGTGGTTGGATGTTCTGGGGCTCCTTTTATGGGAACCAGAAGGGCCCTGCCCACTTCTGGAGTAGGGATTGGGGGACTATAAAAGCGGAGAGTTACTGCCAGAGGATTGTTCCTTTAATCCACGCGGCAACACAACCAATTGACTCTCACGGCCCTCTTCTCTTTATGCAGGATGGTGCTCCTGCCCATTCTGCTCAACGTACGAAAAGAGAGCTGTCATCAAGGGGGGTAGATTTCATAGTCTGGCCGTCATATTCCCCAGACCTGAATCCAATTGAGTCAGTGTGGGATATGATGAAATCCCATATTGAAGAGCACCACCCAGAATTTGATTCTGGTAATCCATCTGAGGAAGTGCTCCGTAATGCAGTCCTAGAGGCATGGGAGTCAATTTCTCAGGAGCAACTGGCTACGCTTGTAGAGAGCATGCCAGAAAGGTGCCAGGCAGTCATCAGAGCAAGAGGAGGTTCGATTCCTTATTAATGATGCTTAATTATTGGTAAAAATGTATTTAATACTTGATAAAAGCTAGCACTTTTGAATAGAATATCATCATTTCAACGAGTTACAGGGATCTCCTACACTTCTTTTATCACGCAAAATTTCCCATACAAATAAGGTTCAGCTATTGTCGGATTTGGTATGGTCAAAATATTGCAGCCAATGGCATATAGTATAATCCCTGTCAGATCTTGGCATTCAGGGGTTTCCTTCACTATTTATCCCTGCAATAGAGTATGCATCACCATTCGGCCAATAGGCCAGACCTGAAACATAGTACACCGTAAAACGGTAATCTCCAGATATAACTTATACAATAGAGGCATTCATGACACTCTGGCTTTCAAACTGACCAAGTATCCTTCCAGTTTGCGCTACCCTCGGCCGATTATATGCCCGTCGATGGGCTCTTTTGACTAGAGTCGTGATATACGCAGTCCCCCCTTTTGGATATGGGAAGTCCCACCCCATGAAATCCCATCTCACCGCTTTTGAATGCCAAATCTGTCAAGCGGTGAAAATTAATTCTGTCACTAGTTACAAAAACTTTTAGTTTCGATGTTGCTATAGTAATAAATGATTGTGATCATCATAATATTATGTATATGTACACTAATTACAGTTGTTTCCTGCACCAGAACTTTGTAATATCTCACAACCTTAACATGCATTATCAGTGACACAATCTCGTATTATTCATTCAATCAAAGTCCACGCAGTACCTCGGTCTCACACGACCAAGATTCCATACCTTATTCAAACCATCTTTGAAGTACTACCATGTGCGACAACACCTTTCTACTCTAAGCACGTCCATTGCGTCTCAGTATAACTAATTTCTATTGAATTCCCTCTATGGAACTATATAAATGGATCCCTCACATAATACAGCTCTTTCTGCTCCCCCTACTGGTTCCTACGCTTCATTCGAAGCCTTACACGAGGCTGTACAAGGCCATGCCAAAGCTGCCGGATATGCTATCACGATTGCTAGTTATTCGAAGTGGAAAGGCAGAACAATGAAGATTCTGATCCGCAAGAAGGGTGGTTGTTACCACAGTGAGATCGATAAACCATGTCGAAAGCGACAGCGACTCACTCGGAAGACAAATTGCCCCTTCAGGTGCAAAGCTAGGGAGAGGACTGATGGCACATGGGATATTTGTTTTCTACAAGCAGAAGTTGGGAGTATCGATACAGAGAGTATCAGCCACAATCATGAACTCGCTGACCCATCGTCTTTCCCAGAGCATCGTCGTCTCAACGAAGATGATATGGCACTGGTTCGTAATAACTTCAGCATGTGTATTCCGGCATCTAGGACTGTAGCAACCTTGGAGAACCGGGAGCATGCACCTGAGGTTAACCATCGTAATATCTACATTATTAACGCCCAGATAGATCGCTCGAGCCAACACGGCCTTTCTGTCGGGAAATGCCGAGTCATCTAGTAAATGCTCGGCACACAAATAGTATTACTGTCCTCAATACTTGTATAATAATCAACTACCCTTCTGACAGTATCGTTATATACACTATCGTATTCTCTCAGCTACCTCTACTTTATCCTTTTACTCTTGTGACTTACTCTCATCTCCCCATATATTCTTAACAGGTTCTGAGCTCGGAAAGCGAAAATTTGATGTTCTAACAAAATGTCAATCACCACTGCGCTCAATAACCAATTTTCCAACAACGGTACAACGATGAACAACACAACATGGGGTGCTGTTCCAATTCTCAACGGAACTAACTACCATCAGTTTGAGACTTGTCTCAAAGACGTTCTCGAAATTGCTGGCGGCTGCACCATCGTGGCCGGTGCAGAAAGAAGCCAATTGAGCTTACGGGACCCGACGGAAAGATTTTAAATAGCCAGCTAATAAACGATCGGACATCGAGAAACGAAAGAGCTATAATCATCATAGCTGTATCTGTCAGCTCAGTCCTCAGGACAGACAGCTTCCGAGCAGCAACCACGTCCCGAGACGCGGCTGCACTTTGGATAGAAGCGCAAAAGCTGAAATCCAACTCCGGTGGCATTTTCACTGCGTCTGTGCGATCGAAATTTCACTCTTCGTTCTTTGATCCTAGAAAAATGACTATCACCCAATACTACGAGGAATTGGCTTCTGCTCAGAAGAGGCTACAAGGCACGGAACAGCCGATCGTTGAATCTGAAATTCTTCAAAGGATTCTCCTATCTCCCCAAAATCTCCCGAAAGACAACCACCACTGGCACGGCGCAAGGTTCCATATCGCCTTTAACAATCTCTCTCTCTCTTCCGCCCTGCAAGTCCTCGTGGAAGCCGAAGCCATGGAATCAGATTCAACCAATTTGACACAATCTGCAAATTTTGCAAACAACAACCCCGGCAATTCCAACAACGCGCCAAGCAACAGGGGATCCAGAGACCGAGGTGGATATTATGGAAGAGGTCGTGGCGGGATCCACAGAAATTATAGAAATCCCAAAGGAGGGCATAGAGGTGGAGCAAGGTCAGCCTCTAGGATTCCTCGTGGAAGGGGTAATAACCGTTCAATTAACAACGGTAATAACGGTAATAGTAATGCTAATTCAAATCATAATGGGGAAAGATTTGTGGGCCGCGGCAACTGTGGGTTTTGTCTTCAGCCCGGTCATTGGCGACGGGATTGTGTTGCGTATGCGCGAGCACAGAATCTGCAACTGGGATCTGGGACCAGAAACTCTGGTAATAATAGCGCCAACGTAGCTACAGATACCTCACAATTAAACTTTTATGATTATACCTGTCCCAATCAACATGTGTATGTGGTAATGGAAACCGCACTTCTATCAATTTACCGAAGCAAATCAAGTTGGAAAGTTGATTCTGGTGCTACTCGCCACTTCAGTGGAAGACTTTCGGATTTTTCTGGTCTGAAAAGATGGTCTACGGCCAAAAATATTTCTACAGCCAACGGAAACACTTGTCCTTCTGATGGTTATGGTATATGCAAAATTGGAAATTTGGTACTAAAGGATGTTTGGTATGTCCCAGCATTTAAAGACATAAGACTCATTTCAGTCGGGGCACTTGCTAAGGATGGAATAAATGTTACTTTTGACAATTACACCGCGACAGCAAGAAGAAGAAAAACAGTAATATTTAAGGCTCCTCTCTGCGATGACCTTTATCAACTTACAGACGATTCGGTGGACGTAAAACCTTGCCCAAAATCCCAACAGTCCCTTGCAGCTCATCAGTCAGGGAGCACAGCCCAAATACCAGTCCCTATCGATGAAATGTCTCGCGTCCCAACAAATGATGCAGAACTATGGCATTTTAGGTTAGCCCACGCAAGCTACAAGACAATCGCTCGGCTCCCCAATATTCCGAAGAAACCCAAAGCTATCAGCAAGGGGGAGAACGCATGCGAAGCGTGTTTGGCTGGCAAGATGAAAGAAACTTTTTCTAAGAAGGCAGACGATCGTATGTCTCAGCCAGCTCGAAGGCTACATGCTGATATCTCTGGGAAATTGCCGACATCTATTCGGGGATATAATTACTTTCTAGTAATTGTTGATGATGCTTCAAGGTGTGGATGGATAAGACTCCTTAAAAATATAAGCACATCGGAGTGTTTACCAGCGATAAAAGAAACAGTAGCTCATTTGCAACTTAGTTCTGCGGAAAAAGTCGCATTCTTTAGAGCAGATAACGGATCCGGGGAATTTGGGCAATTATGGAAAGACTGGTGCCGACAATCAGGAATTGAAGTACAACCTTCCCCTCGATATAAACATTCTTTGAACGGAGTTGCAGAACGAGCCATTGGTCACTTGGTTCAGCTAGCAAAGTCTATGATATTTCACGCACAATTAGACTGGAAAATTCACTGGTGTTATGCTATCGTGCATGCTATGCATATTCAGAACAGACTTCCAACATCGGCTTTACCTTACGGTCCTGAAGACACGCGTCCTGGCACTAATGTGACGCCTATATCGGCATTTTCGGATAAGACAATAACGCTCAATAAATTACGCATATTCGGTTGCGCAGCGTTCCCGTTGGTATTCAAAGAAACTAAACCAGCTTTCTCTAAGTTTGCCCCTAATATAGAAACTGACTGGATATTTATAGGAATTCAAAGTAATTCAATTTGGGTATTACTAAACAGACGAACAGGTGCAGAACAACGCAGTGCTGACTGTGAATTTAAAGAATATATATTCCCTGGTATGATGTGTCAAGATCTTCAAAGTCAATTGGGACTAAGATCAAATATAAATAAAGTCATTGGGGACTCAGGCCAAGATCTTCAAAGTCAATTGGGACTAAGATCAAATATAAATAGAGTCTTTGGGGACTCAGGCCAAGATCTACAAAGTCAATCGGGGCTTAGATAAAAAATTAACAGGGTCATTGGGGACTCAGGCCAGGATAAGCGTTTATCAGATCAAAATACTGGTGTCGCTGGGGACTTGGATTTAAGAAATCAAAATAAACTGCAAGTACCATCCAGTAGAGCCAATGGGGACTCAATTTTAACTACCGGAGAGTCATTAGAAACTCATGAAGCTAAGAAAATCACTATTCCTGATAAAACTAATCTTCAAATCGTCACTCGCTCTGGAAAAGTGGCTGGTCTTAATACTGATAACAGAAGCAGTAAAGGTTTCGGAAGTAGTGTGTCTCTCATGGTTAGGGCACTAAATGCTCTCCATATTGAGCAAAACCAAGATTCGACTTCACTAGGTGCCCCTTCTGTGCCATTTGAATCTCTAACTATAGAACAGGCATTCTCAGAAAATGAAGAGGCATGGAAAGCTTCATTACTGGATGAACTTAAATCCTTGGAAAGAAACAAGACTTTTGAAATAATTGAAGGTAATTATAAAGCAGAGAATGGACGCAAACTAATATCTTCTCGTTGGGTCCTGAGAAACAAATTTAGTGCCGATGGTTCAATAGCTCGAAGAAAGGCCAGAATCGTAGGGAAAGGATATGAGCAACTACATGGAATAGACTACTTCGAGACGTTTGCAACAGTTATTCGATACGCTACCCTGAGAACAGTCTTATCTTATGCAGCAGTACACGATCTGGAACTTGAACACCTGAATGTCGATACCACATTTCTTAATCCGACACTGAATGAACCAAATTTTATGAAAATTCCCGAGTACTTTCATCTCCTAGAACCATGGATTAAGGGTGTCGAAAACAAATTTTACCTCAAACTTAATAAAGCACTGTATGGACTTAAACAATCACCAAGGGAATGGTTTCTAGAGGTTAAGAGATTCTTTAGCGAAATGGGATTTAAGCAAGGAAATGCAGATCCAAATCTCTTTATATCATCACCAATGGGGGAGAAAAGAGAAAGAGTCTATATACTCTTATTTGTTGATGATATGCTCATCGCCGGCTCCCGATCACTTGTAGAACAATTTAAGCTGAAGATAATGAAGAAGTGGAAGTGCAAAAACTTAGGTCCAGTAGAAACCTTTGTTGGATTTCAAATCGAGAGAAATAGGAAAAATCGTAGCCTATTTATTCACCAAAAGTTTTACATTAAGAAATTACTGGAACGACTTGGAATGAAGGACTGTAACGGAGTCTCAACACCGTTTGTCACTGGGACTGTCCTCAAAGAAAGAGATGACGATGAATACCTCGATCAGGATAATGCAGCTCTTTATCGACAAGTAGTCGGCTCCTCAATATACCTCTCAAATGGCACTCGGCCCGATATTTCATATGCAGTCGGCCAATTAGCAAGATTCATGGCAAAACCACGGCTATCATTCTTAAACCATGCTAAACATCTTTTAAGGTACCTACAACGAACAGCTTCGTATGGAATCTCTTACTCGCCATTTGTTCGAGACTTTTGTAATAAATACGCCAAATTTAATGCATTCGATATCTATACAGATGCAACCTGGGGAACCGAAGAAGACCGGAAATCTTTTCAGGGCTATCCGGTAACTTATAATGGGGGAGTGATTTCATGGACATCACAACGTCAGAAAAGTACAGCCTTAAGCAGTATGGAAGCTGAGATTATTGCTGCCAGTGAAGGAGCAAAGGAAGCAGCTTGGATGGAAAAACTTTGGCTGGATCTAAATCAGGATCAATACATACCAACACTCTGGTGTGACAATCAAGCGGCAAAAGAATTCTGTAAGGACTCTGGTAAGTTCCATAATAAGGCGAAACACATCGAGACTCGATATTTCTATGTCAGGGACGACATGTGCATAACAGGACGATTAAATATTGAGAAAATCGCCGGAGCAGAAAATCCCGCGGATATATCAACAAAACAGCTTCCGGATGAAGGCTTACGGAGACACATGAAAACATTAGGTGTCGGAGAATCAACTTAATAGGAATCGGAATACTATCACCGCAAAATGGAAAGTCAAGTTGGAAAAACGGTATGCTATGCGACATACACCGGGGACACTCTTGTGTCAGGGCATCTACATATGCTGAGCTGAACTGCATAAGAGAACAATTAAACTCTGCAGATGTAGGCTCTGCGGCTATCCTGGCCGTCCTGAGAGTTAACGAGGTCTAGGTGGATGTCATAATGGATATTCACTGGGAGATGGAAATAGGCTCAGATATCTCAGCATGGGGGAGTATCGGGAAATGCTGAGTCATCTAGTAAAAGCTCAGCACACAAATAGAATTACTGTCCTCAATACTTGTATAATAATCATCTACCCTTCTGATAGTATCGTTATATACACTATCGTATTCTCTCAGCTACCTCTACTTTATCCTTTTACTCTTGTGACTTACTCTCATCTCCCCATATATTCTTAACACTTTCATCTCCTCAAGCATTCATCAACTATTTGACCCAGCAACGTGCGAATGGGAGTGTGTTCTTTGAGTATAGCCAGGACGCTTTAGGCAATCTCAACTACTTGTCTGTTGCGGATACACGATCCATCGAGTTGCTGAACGAAAGTCCAGATATCCTCCTCATGGATTGCACGCATAAGACAAACAAGTTTGGCATGCCTCTTGGACATTCATGGTGTTGATAATCTTAACAGTTCGTTTACTATAGGTTATTGCTTTCTGGACCGGGAAGACGAGCAAAATTATGACAAGGCAGTAACTCACCTCAAATCTCTCTACCTGCATAACCGACATCCATCCGTGATTGGTACTGATTGCGAACTGGCATTGATGAACGCAATTGATCGTCACTTTCCGCATTCTGAGACCAGCATAACTATCTACTTCTGGCATATATGTGTTAAGGGCTGCGCCCTGGATGTATGACTGGTCTGGTGACTAAGCCCAGTCTGCCCTAATCAAGGAATAACTATACGCCGTTAAATATGTATAGTTATACAGTGCTGGTCTTGGTTATGCTTTATGCACAAGGCTGCAGGTTTATGCAGTCAGTCCACGCTAAGGAAAGGGGTTGCGCTTAGTCCTTCGGTTGCGAGTCAGAAATAGCCAGAGGGATTAGGTGAGGAGTGTACGATCGCAGGCATACGAGCATACATACGAGCTCATGTGTACGAATTCATCTACACGAATTCATGTATACTAGTTTATGGGTACGAGTTGGTTTGCACGGGTTATAGGTACGAGTTCATGGGGATGACTTCATGTATACGAGTTTGGCATATCAAGGAGTTGGTGATAGAGGAAGGATAAAACAGCCCATTCCCTCGTACATTTGTATCTACATAGATAGAATATATACAGTTTGTGGCACTCGCTTGTCGTGCAGTGACCGACGCCAGTGACCCTTCACAATATGTCAGAATTTGATGGTCAATTGCAAAGCCAGATTCGAAACGGAAGAACGGTTGAAAGAATTTGAAAGGTTCTTTTCAGATGTCGTGCACTCAATGACACCCGAAGAACATCTAGACAGAGTCGAAGAATTCAAAACAGATTTCAATTACAACGAGGGCGAATTGCACGAACTTCCGCCAGCCAATTCACCTGGTGATCTTGCTCGGCACACGACCAAAACCCTTGAGCAAGATGCTGTTAGGTATGCCCTCCAGCAATGGTTAGAGCCCCGGCACATGAACATCGTGCACGCCTGATCCAAACAGTTCTTCAATTGAAACACGACGACAACCTCCGGGCTTGAAGGTGCACACGCTGTGCTCAAGAAATGGATTGGAACTCCAACCCAGAAGTTGTCGTCTGTTTGGGCCTCGATCCAGCTGGCACTGTCTGATCAGATCAACGAGATTAGAATCAAACGCTCAAGAGCACGCGACAGCTTATCTGCAGGAATTTCTGGAGAACTCTACTATGGAGTTCTTGGCAGAATTTCTCACTTTGCTCTTCATGAAACCTGCAAGCAGGTCAAATTTGCACGGAATGAGGAACTGCGAACGCGGAATGGACAGAGTTCCATTTGTACTGGGATATTCAATAAGTCGATGGGTATGCCCTGCCGGCACATCATCCAGGAGCGAATGTCCCAAAATCGAGGTATTTTAACTTTAGGACCCTAACCTCTGGCCAAGTTAAGCTAATTCATTCGTTCAGGTTTAACGATCAACGATTTCCATCAACATTGGCACTTTGATCGTCCGCAGCCTAATTTCCAGCAGCTTATTCCTGATCCTCCGATTCTTGACCCTGTGATCCGGCAACAGCGTCGAACTGAGGAATCTGGACGCCGTGCCCATGCTAGAGCACACAACAGGCAGCAGGCCGTTCAAACTGGCCGTATCTTTTCATAGCACGAGATCTTGCAACCGGTATTACGACACTGCACTGCTTGTGTTGAGTTAGAACACGACAAGATAAGATGTCAAGGTTGTCGGGCAACAGGCCATACTCGAAGTCATTGCCCTAACATCTAATTGGGGTCATAATCGTTAGGCTGAAAGACGTATTTTATGTTCGTCATAATTTTATGGGTCCTGTTTTCTTTTTCAGGGATTAGAGTCAATTAAACTTTTTACAATTAGAAAAAATCTAATCTTGTCCCAAAATTAGTAGCAGATCAAAATAACTAGGCAGAATAGTTTTTACATGGGGGGGACTTCCCATATCCAAAAGGGGGGACTGCGTATATCACGACTCTTCTGACTGCCTTTTTACAACGCCGTTGCTACCGTGTCAAGGAATCAAGTATTGGAGGTGTACATTAGTTCTTTGAAATCCAATTTTAGGTCGGTTGATATGCCAATGCGGATGGAAATAATTTTAGTTTATGAACTTATTTTGCGCCAGTCGCTCCATAATAATATGCCAACAAAGCATACCATACGATTTAGCAAAAGAGCCTGTAAAATGGTACTGATCTGCCCTGCCTCCATTCGTTTGGCTTTATTTTGGACAATTGAAAGTTGCTCAAGAAGTTTCAAGAGTCCGTGGTGAGTAATTTTGTCAATTACGCCCAAAAAGAAAGACCCCGACAGGCGAACAGGAGTATGTTGAGCTTCTTGCGCCCTCTTGATGGTTACTTGAATTAGCTGATCAGCTATCGAAAGTTCAATTGCTCTCCAATCCATCGTTAGATTTTTTACCGGCTTCCCATTCCAAGATTTCACTATGTGATGATAGCCTTCGAGACGAAAAGTGGTTGTTGTCCCAGCATGAATGAATTAATTTATCCAGACATGAAAAATCTGCTCATCATATGGTATTAACCATTGATTAAGAGCTTACTTAACCGCTTCTTGCTCCATACTGTTTTCAATATGCCTTTCGCGTTGTTCTGCTGTAGGATTAGGAAGTAACAACGGAAGATTGCCGTTGGTAAAATGGAACTCGGCTTTAATTTCATTAACTAAGCCCATAAATTCCTCAGTCATTTTTGCATGAACAACATTTTTGAAGAATACCTCGAACTCTTCCAATCGTTGTATTGAAGAATTCAGATTGTTATTTAACTCTGTATAGGAAAGAGATTATATACATAAGCTTCAGTGGCAATTATCAGAATCAGGATAGTTCACTTTGCCACTTTAGTTCAAAGACTAGACAATGATCTAGTATATTCTAGTGAAATTTCTTATGATGTCACAATACTCCTCCTACTTTACAATTGTGAGACTTGTAAAGTCTTATCATAAGTGATCAATACCCATCAACTTACACATCTGTAGATACTGTTGTTTACCGAGGTACTTTGTCGAACAATCAGCAAGCTGTTGCTTGGTGTTGATATATTCGATAATAATCCGGCCATCATTTATTAATTCCCTGACATAATGTGCAGCCACGTCAATATGTTTGGTTTTGGCGTGGAAGACTGGATCCTTGGTGAGTTCGATAGCAGCCTTATTATCACAATAAATTTGAAGGCACTCTACCTTACAAGTAATGTAATGTGGACAGATCGGAGAGGCGAGACGTCAAGATATCTGTGTAAGAGAAGCAGCGTAGTGTTTGAGATAAGTGAGGCTATTATAGAATAGGTGAGATGACAAAGAGAGAGATTCCTTCAGAGATTTTCAGCAATGTGATTGACTTTATTGGGCTAGCTACTGGATAAGATCTTACCTTCAGAGATATTCAGCAATGTGATTGACTGAAGAATTCTGAAGGAGAAGAGAGCTCGTTATATACAGGAGTGTAACCCTTATGGGACTTTAATTAGCATAATTCATGATAGACATTGATGTCCCAATATAACAATATTATCATGGTATGAGTAAGTCCTAAACCTGAATGTTTCCCCCAGAATACTTAGGTGTAAGACGCTCATATGTGTAGCTGTTAGCTCGTACCATCCATAGTTATAGATGATATAAATAGACATTAACTGGGAAATCTAAATATAACATATGAGATGATGACGATCGCGTGACAGTGTACGAGTCGGTGTGAGACGCGCATCGCGTGGGATGCTGGACTGTTTATTTTACAACAACAAGTATAGCCTACTTGGTAAAGCAGCTCCGCAATCCAGACGACCTCCTTGGCGTTGTATAACATGTCTAGATATTCTGCTTCGATTGTTGACGTTGGAACAGTTACCTGTTGTGACGGTAACCAAAAGCTGGTTATGATGAAGTCGATTGATTAATTTGTATGAGGAGAAAATCACTATCTACAAAATCTAAATTACATGTATATGTCTACGATCATGTGACCAATTAGGTAGCCACCTAATTATTGTACAACGGTCAAACCGTAACATTACCCCCCCAATCTCCTCCTTTTTTTTGCTGGAGGTCCATTGTTAGACTCTGCCGAGCCCCATTTAATCTCCCATTCGTCTAATGCGGCTGTGTCTTGTAAATTAGTCAACGATGTCCATTCCGGCTTAGGATAACCGCTCCATTTCACAAACGCTTGGCGTTCGCCTTTCCACGTTCTACATCGGAGTACTTTATCTACTAAGTATTCATCTTCATTTTCATGTTCTTTGGTTGTTACAGGGCCCGGATTTCGATCTTCAATTTGTTGTGATGGTAATGGATTATCGCAAGCTGGTAACAGTAAGTCGACATGAAATCGATTAAATATTTTCCCTGTTATATCTAGTTCCACAACTTCAGGCGATATGACTTTTGTTACTTTATATTTCGCGTGTTGCCATGCCAGCTTTCTTGATGGTTGTCCGTCTAGTTTGACGTTACGAAGCAAAAGCCAGACTTTATCTCCTACAGCATATCGAGGCGCCGGCTGCCTATTCTTATCGGCTCGCTCTTTAAACCGTTGTTGTACCGCAGCCATAGCAGCCTGCATAAATGTAGTTATTTGGGTTAGCCTTTCTATGAATGATTCGGCTCTTTCCTTTCCTGTTGATGTAGGCACTACTGATTCTGAGATAACATTTTGAATAGGATTTAGATGAAATCCGTGTGACGCGAAGAAAGGACTAACACCTCCGAGGGACATAATGTCTCTGTTGTTGATTGACAACTGGGCTGCTGGTAAGAGTTCTGACCAATCATGTTGTGTGTAAGCAACATATGCTCTAAGATATGTTTGGACTTCTTGGTTTGCCCTTTCTGTTGCGCCATCAGTTTGTGGGTGGTAAGCTGTACTTAGCCTTTGTTTCATTCCGACTAGTTCACACAGGCGTTTCCAAAATTTACTCGTCCAGTTCGTTCCACGGTCACTTGTGATAGCTCGCGGAAACCCGTGGAATCTCCAATGACATAATAAAAACCTTTCAGCGCACGACTCTGCATCCATTTTATCCATTGCTTCCAGGGTGATCGATTTAAGCAGTCTATCAGTAATAATCATGATATTTGTTGCACCTATAGATTCTGGGAGATCAACCATGAAATCTATTGACAGCTCTTGATAGAATCTATCTGGTATTGGCAACGGTTGAAGAAGACCCTGTTTCTGGTGTCTCCATATTGATGACCTCCCGCAAACATGACAATTCTTGCAGAATCGTTTAACTGCTTTGCTGATCCCCGGCCAAAAGTAACTCCTTGCTACTTGCGCCAGAGTTGCATCTCTGCCTGAGTGGCCAGAAATAATTGAATCATGGGTGTTTTGAATTAGCGCTGTAGTTAGTGGTTCGTATAAGGGCACCCAGATTCGCCCTTGGTAGCGTAATATCCCACTTTCTTGATCAAAAATAGACGATGCAATTGTCGCCTTCAATGGTTTTGGCCCATCCGATCCTTCTGTCTGCACCTTTAAATCCTTAGGCCATGTACGTTCATTCCTCTGTACTGCTTGTATAATTTGGGCGTAATTTTGGTCTTCTTTCAGAGCTTGATCCGATAAAGATTGTAAATCTTCATTCATGAAAACTTGATGTCCTTCTGCTACTTCAACACTCCCGAGCCATAGTTTTTTAATCTGGACTGGATTTAGTAGTTGTCGCTCTCGGCTCAAAAGACGAGGGTCTCCATCTCTTGGCTTGTCTTGATCCCTACGTGAGAGTGCATCGGGACGCTCATTTTCCGACCCTTTGCGATATACAAGATTATACCTGAACCTGGACATAAACTCTGCCCAGCGCGTTTGTCTCTCAGTAAGCTTTCTCGTCATTAGAAAATACTTTAAGTTCATGTGATCACTTGATATAGTGAAAGTCTTCGCGAGACCCCTCAATTCAGCATCCCACTCTTTCATGCACGCCACGACTGCTAGAAGTTCCTTGTCATGAATTTCGTAATTCATTTCAGCTCCTGAGAGTTTCCGAGAATAATATGCAACAGGCATCCAAGGTTCATTTCCATGCCTTTGAAGGAGACAGCCTCCAAGAGCATACCCAGAACAATCGGCTTCTAACATGGTTTCCCTATCTGGGTCCCATTGTGCGAGAGCTGGTTCCGAAATAAATTTTTTCTTTAGTAATTCAAATGCTTCCGATTGTTCCGGTCCCCACTTCCAAGGCGTGCCTTTTCCTGTGAGACTTGTTAGCGGCGCGCAAATCCGAGAGAATCCGTTGATGAATCCACGATAGAAGTCAGCGAATCCTAGAAATCCTCTCAGTCCTTTTATTGTGGTAGGAGCTTCCCATTCGGAAATTGCCCTCACTTTGGCTTGGTCCATCTTTATTGAGGAGGTTGGTCCTTCAGCCGATATAATAAAACCTAGATATTTTGTCTTCTTTACGCTGAATTCGCACTTGTCAATATCTAGGCCCAAACCAGCATTCTGGAGTTTACTGAGCACTAGATTTACGTGATGCTCATGCTCTGCTAAGTT
The DNA here is from genome assembly GCA_028751805.1 of Podosphaera xanthii. NCBI lineage: Eukaryota > Fungi > Ascomycota > Leotiomycetes > Helotiales > Erysiphaceae > Podosphaera > Podosphaera xanthii. The sequence continues at coordinate 616,073 of JAPWIX010000022.1, forward strand.
ACCATCAGTGTAGACTAGTACATCGTCAACATAGGCCGAACAGAAGACATCTAGGTATTCTCGTAAGGTTTCATTGATATATCTCTGAAACGAAGCTGGTGCACCATTTAAGCCAAACGGCATGACTAACCATTCGAAAAGCCCAAATCGTGTGCGAAACGCAGTCTTCCATTCATCTCCTTCCTTGATGCGTAGCTTGTGGAATGCAGCACGTACGTCAAGTTTCGTGAACCATCTAGCTTTACTCAATTTTGCGAGGGTTTCTTTAATCAGTGGTAAAGGATACCGATCAGCCTTTGATATTGAGTTCAGAGCTCTATAATCAACGCAAAATCTGAGACCGCCCCCAGGTTTTTTAACAAATAGTACCGGTGCACCTGCAGGGGAGCTACTTGCACGAATATAGCCTTTGTCAAGCAGGTCAGTCAATGTTTTCCTCGGAACTAAAAGCTCATCTCTTGACATTCCATATAAAGGCCCCCATGGTATTTCCTTGTTTGGCTCTAACTTAATTTCATGATCACTTCCAGGACGATGAGGTGGAAGCTTATCAATTAACTCTTTCTTAAATAAATTGGCAAATTTTTTATATCTCGAAGGGAGTTTTTTAAGGCTTATGGATGACTTTTTGTCTGGAGCAAGTGCTTTTTGTATATCGGCTAACGTAACCGAAAATACCTGGGACGCTTCATTATTTTTTCTCCGTGCCCTTCTAACTGTTGCTAGAAAAACTCCTGCCGAAAGAGACAAAATGTTTGGCGTCAATTTCGATAAATTTTTCTGTTTTTCCCAGACTCGCAAAGGAAGGCCACCTACAGTTGCTTCTCTGATTTCAATGTATCGATCTCTTGCATGGTAAACTACATCTTCTCGTTCTATCCATGGCTTTCCTAAGATGAGCCCATGCGACAGCTTTGGTATGATGTAAGCATATAATGTCTTCTGGTACCCATCAATATCCAACTCCATCTTTGTCATCTCCTTGATCACTTCTCCGCTATGGTTACTGTTGGTGGCTTCTGTGAGTTTCCGAGGAGTTACTCTAATTCTTGGTAGGTTAGCTTTGCGTACAAGGGAGTTGCTAACGGCGGCGAGACAGTCACATCCACTATCAATCAAAGTAGACACAGTATAGAGATTGTTTATTAATACGTCTATGATAAATGAATTTCCATTCATATCTCTAGTTGCTTCTCGATCTTCTGCTGTCTGGGACATTGCCACCGCTTTGCAAACTCCACTTTCCAGCCCCTGGACACGACTTTGTCCAGGAGCTAGTCTTTTAACTCCTCCGACTCTACATCATTATCAATTTCGTCTTCGTAACTTTCTACAGCTAAATTTGCAGGCTTTACCGCAGTTTGCGGGCGCTGGGGAGGTAGTTGCTGACAATTATGCGACTTATGCCCCCGATTACCGCATCTAACGCAGGCGCCTATTGATCTGCGGCGGTCCAACTCTTTTGGTGAGACCCACTTTGCCCTTGTCTTATTTACTCCGGTCATCCTTGTATCACCATCGGCGTCTTTGACATTCTCGGGTGGTGTGCTTGGACTGTGGTAGCTTGCAGGATTCGGAACCAAGGCAGGAATCAAGAAATTATTTCTGGTGTTGTTTATTAATAACTTACCTCCTGTGATTCCACGTGTTCCGTTGTCAAAAATTCCCTGCTGACCAGAAACATAGCTCCTAGTCTTGACTAAGCCTACCCCATCAATCTGCGAGCCAACAACTGATAACTTCTCGACGAACTCGCGAAATGAGGTCGGAAGAGAGTGGCCGATCAGATGTGTTCTTGTAGTCTGATTCAAGGCGTTATGCAAATCATGTATTTTATGTTGGTCTTCGGCAGATGATTTTAAACTCCGAGAGAGAAGCTGCTCAAAGCGTGGTAGGAAAGATGATAGTGACTCGTCGCTAAACTGTTTGCATGCGTAGAGAAGCGCCGATGCATTTTGGTTAGCGTTCCGGTCGCGAAACGTGTCATCCATTACCTTAAGCAATCCCAGAGCATATGATATTTTCCCGCTGTTCATCATCGTTTGGAACGGGCCCGTTATCATAGCTTTAGCGGCTCCAGTCACTGCCTGACTGAAGAGTTCCATAAAGAAATCGGATGGTTCCATAATCTTCCGATCAACCACATCTCGCTGGTAAATGTAAAGAAGTATCCCGTGAGTTGTGATCCACTCATTAGAATTCGAATGGTCATATACAGGGGGCCATTTGAGTGGCTTCACTTTGCTAGCTTGCGAGGGTTGGTTGGCGCTGGTCGAGGTTGTGGTATTTTGTGGGATCGCAGCCGGAGGTTCAGTCGGAATGGTGACTTGTGCTTGTGTTTTTCCCTTTAGCAAGGACACCATCTCTGCCATCATAGTTTGTAAGCTTAAGATCTCCCAGCTTTGATTCCTGGTTTGTGCTCTAGTTTCCTCCAATATTCTATAAAGTTCCCTGGTATCCTCAGGATTACTACTAGGGTATAACGGCTGACCTGATGGAATGGTTGCTGGATAACCTTCCATGGTTTCGTCACTTAAGTTATGATCCGACATTCTCTTGCTGATTGGTTCAAGGGATCTGGTCGATTCAAGGGATCTGGTCGATTCAATTTCAGTTCCAGATTCGGAGTCAGGTGGTGGAGAAAAGCGTGTCATATAACGTTTCTTTTCGACGCGCACTGAGAAGTCCTGAGCTGTGAAGAAGTCACAATATGCTCATTAACAGACGTAAAGGTTGATACAAATTAAAATGTGACGGTAACCAAAAGCTGGTTATGATGAAGTCGATTGATTAATTTGTATGAGGAGAAAATCACTATCTACAAAATCTAAATTACATGTATATGTCTACGATCACGTGACCAATTAGGTAGCCACCTAATTATTGTACAACGGTCAAACCGTAACACCTGTAATTTTGATGCCCATGTTATAGCCGATCCGGCAAACATCCACAACAAACCGTTGTCGACCTTCGTGATGGATGGCCCGCAAAATCCGCGTCTGAGTATCGAATCCGAAGTGGTCGCTGTCTTACATCTTCGCTTAGATTTGCTGAGAAAGTCAGTTGCTGGTTCTAGATAAATATATGAAGTTATAATGCTTCTAAACACTTAGGCACTCTAGGCCCTAAAGATAATAGGATGACCCCACTGAACTGGCGATACAAGAATAACAAGGTTAGACCCTCAGGTCAACACACGATGTCCTCAACTTCGAGATACCCGATCTCTACATATACATTTCCCAGAGCTGCTCCTCCGACTCTGGACTTCTGTCCACATTAGCCTATCTCATAACATGTCGCTAGACTGTTCCATCTGATGAATGCCAAAACACACATCTTCCTCCGGTACCTGACCGAGTCTCATGTCCGTAACTTGCCTCGCTTCATATCATCTAGTCTTATGTGACACCAAACCGGCTGATTTCTGACACAAACGTGCCCGTCACGTTTGGCTGTTTAGCTGTTCTTCGTATTGCACGAATATTTTAATAGATGTTTAGCCGCCGCCATATGCCTAATTGTGGGTCCACATGCGTTCTATGCTAAACGATTTGTTGCGAAACAATTCTGAGGTCTTGTACCCCTCACCAACCAGTTTAGTTCTCCAAGCAGCTTTTGATAATCTTTTACATTTTCTTCTGGTTCGGGTAATATCGATTCTTTTGGCCGCAGGCTTTCGTGACTCAATGCAGGCGTCCAGATTCGTTTTGCGTCAGCATCAGAAATATCGTACTTCTTCATTGGGTTCCTGATGTAGTGTTCTTGATCGAGAGTAATTTTCCTATTCTCCTGATCCCTGGTGATATTAATGCTCAAGATTAATGAGGCATTTCCCATATCCCTAACTTTGGGATAGCTTAAAAAGTATCTCTTCAGTTCAGCTATTCGCTTTATATCTGACGAAAAAATCAAGAGATCATCAACGTACAGAGCCACTATTAAAATCTTATCGTCGCTTACAACTACGCTGCTGTCAGCTAGAATTGACGATAATCCAAAATCCTTGAATGATTTTGAAATGCACTTGTTCCAGACGCGTCCAGAATGCTTTAGTCCTTCAAGGGATCTATTCAATTTCAGGACCTTCCCTTGAAGCACTACGACTCTATCTACTCTTGCCAAGTATTTATCCTCGTCAAGCTGTCCTTGTGTGAATGCCGAAGTGAAGTCTATTTGCTCTATTTCGAGATCCAAGGTTGCTGCTATAGCTATTAAGATCCGTAACGTTTCCAATCGGACCACTCCTGAAAAAACTTCAAAGAAGTCGACGCCTTCGCGCCGGCTAAACCTCTTGCAACCAGTCGAGCCTTGTACTTGTCTATTGTACCATCTGGAAACCTCTTAACCCTGAAAACCCATTTGGTAGTCACAAGATTTGCGTTAGTTGGCTTCTCAATAATTTTCCAGGTGTCATTTGCGGTTAGTTATTCAAGAGTTTCTACGATAGACGCTTTCCATTTTTCATGCTTTATTGCATCCCCATATGATTCTGGCGTTTAGTCAGAGCTTAAATGTTGAGCACTAAATGCTAGTGCGGCTTGATCCCGTTGAGAATGTTGTTCATTGGCTTCTCGTTCAAGTTCACCTATAAGTCGGCTCGGTGCGGGTCTCTCACGTTGCGGCAGATCGCTGCTTGAATTAGGGGCCTCAGTATTTTTATCTCTTTCAGATGATGTGGTTGAACAGATATCAAGCAAATAAATTATTACGGCATATATTGAAGTTGGATATAAAGTGCCGTCTTCGAAGGCAAGGTCAATGACGAGTCAAAGAAACAGAGTACGAATTAACGAGTAGAAATGATATAAATTGCAAAGCTGAGAAACTAGTTACAGACCACGACCTTCTTCTTGTCCATTACGATCGTCCTACCATCTTGGCTTGATCCCCCAACAACAGGCAACGTGGCAAGCGTGAAATCTAATATTGTAGTCAAACACATGTTCATCAGCTGTGCCGCGAGTATATTGATTTGAGCTTGATCCCAAGTGGAGAACTCATCCTATCCTTAGCCCATGTACTAATAAGGCAACAACCAAAATCCGGATCACCCTATGCGGCAAATCTATATATGCCTCAGGCCACAAAGAATGTGCCGTAACATAAATATTGTCACTCAGCTCCTCCTGATCCTCCAGATACTCCTCTCGATCAAAATCTTCATTATTTTTGCTGTTAATTTGTTTTAAAGTTAAATGGGGATGTGGAGTGGTTGGCGACTTGTCTAGTGATTGAGCTGTCCTTCGATGGAATAGTCAATGGTGTGAATGAATGGTAAGTACGATATAAATGATTATACTGAATGCGTATAGTGGATGGAATATCGCCTTGATGGTCACGATGGAGACTATTGTTCTTGCTGCTCTGACTATGGCAGTATCTATATACATCTTTCCTCCAATATCAAATATCCGATGCCTACTATGAAACTACAATGCGAGTTCTATTATTGTATAAAAAAAGATGTTATACATGACTCATTAGTTTCAGCAACTCTGTCACTTGGCACGTTATCCATAAGCTTCAAACTCCAGATATCCTTGAGTCATAACCGAGTCAGCACAACATAATTGGGTGATAAAATACTGACTCGTCGGTATCATCCACAATAGAACCCCCTTTCTGATTTTCCTTAAACGTAACATGAGAGCTTTCGGTAATTTTTCCAGTTTTCGGATCTACAGTAGAACCCCTCTTAGCTAATAGTGAGTCCCGGTATAATTACTGAAGAGATTCATAGGAATTTTACCGATTATATTTGCAATACTTACCCCTGCACGTAAACTGACCTGTAAGGGTAAGTGTTGCAAATATAAAAGTCCAGGTTACAATGAATCTTTTCAACATTTATACCGGGACCCACTATTAGCTAAGAGAAGTTCTACTGTAGTATGCGGTACTTGTAACAGGCTATGCCCGATTGACTGTGGCTGGGCTAATTTACATGGCCCATCCGAGTCACGTTATATGGCGTATTGGTATTGTGTGGCCTATGTTATGTATGTGCATGGCCATGCATAAATAGTGCGACCAGCATAATTAGCAATATACAGGGGATCCTTGCTATCACTACTAGAACTCTGAGAAGGTTCTAGAAGAGCATGCTGGTTGATTCTATGTTAAGCAGCTTAAGTGAGCAAGAGGAAGGAATGGAACCTTCTAGATATTAGAGGTATCCAATAAATAGCGGCGCTTGCAGCGATTTTTGTCTATCTTGTTTATAGATTCGATATAAACTTATTTTGTGGCATTGCTTTCGTATAGTGATTGTTTGCTTTAACCCTTAACATTACTGTCTAGTTGTCCTCCGATAACCAATGAATATGTGTTATTATTACTATTATTATTATTTTTATTTTACGTCTGAATGCTAGCCTTATATCTTACGAAAGAGCGACTAACCATCCCAAGCAGGACATAGGACGCTAAGGCCAAAGCCCCAGAGGATCTGACTTTTTTTCCCAAGTCTGAATAACATGGCTGTGCTGCGTTGTATGAAACTGCGCACAGGAGAAAAATTTTTACGCAAGGTTACATAATTTCGGAGACCTCCCCGAGCTCCTAACTGATGATCAATCAGTTCGCTTCACCCGCTCTTCCTAGAGCCCCCGATCTTGTAAAGCAACAAAGAGAGAATAAAAAGGTATGCCTCATCGGAGGCATATTTCCTCGAAAAATCGAGACTGATCCAGCTGTTTTGTTAGAGATATTGCTCCTTCTGGCGTGCCCAGTAGACGTGGAATTAACAAGTTGATAGGCCCTGCAGGGCGGCCATCACGACGACCGAGAATTCGGCAGAACAAGAAGTGCGTAGGTGTCTTTGCCGATCCGCAGAGACAGTTTAGCGTGGCATCTTGGTGATTGAAGCGGTTGTGGTAGGCAGCAAAGTCCCCATGGCCTGTTCTGGCTGCAACAACCCGACCTAAGTCCTTACGACTTAGGAAAAGCTCTTTAGGAAAACTAGGGGCCTTTTCAATCTCGAGTTTGGTGTATTTGGATGGAGATGAAGTGTGCCACCAGATGTCTCTGGCTAGTTTAGTCTGTTCCTTGTGCCATTTTTCCAGTGCAGCAAAGGAGTACACAGGTGGCCCCGACAAAGGCATTGCCGCCCCCTTCCTCGCTTCGCAATCCGCAGCTTCATTTCCCACAATACCATCATGGCTTGGGACCCAACGGATGTGTACCTGTCCTTCCGAGGTATGGGGCAGCCTTGATCGAGATTTCCAAATTTTTGCCGCGTCAAGGGTTTCTAAGAAGACCGGTTGAGAGGAAGTGGTAGTGGTCCTCCTTAGTACTTTTCCTGCAACTTCTTCATTATCAAGAAACATCCATAGGTTGTTGGAGAAGCGGGCTGTCGGTACGGCGGAGGCAGCACGAATCCCCTGAAGAACCGCGTGAGCTTCTGCATCGAATGCTTCTTTAAACTTTCCAAGGGGGAAGGCTCCTGTACACACTTGGATATCGAATTGATAAACTACGAAGCCACCACCAGCGCTCCCATCCAGGAGTTTGGAGCCGTCTGTTACGGGCTGCGCCTTTCTTTGTTCTGATTAGTCACTCGGGAATATTACACATCATAGGTCATGTGATGGGAGCTATGGTTCGAAACAGATCAGGGATTGTGTTGGTATTGTGTTAGCAGGGCTACCTAGTACCGGCAGTCTCCACAGCGAGTTTCAGATGGAAACAACTCACGTCAGACTCATGAGACGTTACGAAGAGAGAATTCATTCTGAAGATTATCTGGCATCTTGTGGTATGGTCGTGCGAAGGAGATCATGTACATATTATAAATTCCTCCTCAATACACATTTAGAGACCATATAGAAAATAGACAGTATTTGGCCACCATTCCTTTTTGTTACGTTATTTTGGTGACTGCCCTTCACACCGTCTGAGTATATTTGTATGTCGCTCCTCGGGATTGTACTAAGAAATTCCTGAAACGAATTCGCTCTCAGCTCTCTTGGGCCTGCGGAACCCCGGATACGGGCCTTGGTAGTTTGACGAGATTCAACTCTCTCCCAGGGAGGGTAGAGAAGAGGATTGTGGCTTTCTGAGGCCGGAATACTATGGCATGAGCGAGCAAACCTTGACAGGGCAGGGCATGTGAGTGACTTTATCGCACGCTTGTACAATGGATGTTGGGGATCTAGTCCGCGGGTGCGTATAGCTGCTCTCCTGGATATGCTGTCCAGAGCTATCTCCGCGGGATTGATTCCAGCTTCCCTGAAAAGAGAGGCGGTAGGAGTGGTACGATAGACAGGGAGGATAGCCCGTGCGGTGGCAGTGTGAACCTTTTCTATCAGCGAGAGATGAGAACTGACCCTATTAGAGATGGCTTTTCCTCTATTAATTCTCGATTTGCCTGGCCACCAAGTCTCGGCGCCAAAGTAAGCAATAGGGAGGGCACATGCAAAAGCGGCTTGTCTAAATAGAGAAGGAGAAGCTCCTCTTATCGTGTTTCCTAGACAGCGTAGAGCGTGGGCAACCTTAAGAGCCTTAGTAGATTGTATTTTCGCGTGGTGCTTGAAGGTAAGCTTCTTGTCGAAGTTAACTCCTAGCCATGTTAAATGTGGCTTCAGAGAGTCTTCAGAGACGGTGAAACTGTTCGTTTCCACTGGTGATCGCGAATCTTTATCCCTATGCTTGCGTGAGAAGTGGAGAAGTCCCGATTTAGAGGGATCGAACGTGATGCCTTCATCGGATCCCCATGCCAGTGCCTGGTTAATGGCAGTCCCCACCATGCTTGAATTCTCTTCAAGTGTTGGCGAGATCCCTATGACTGCAACATCATCTGCGTAACCGAAAGCGTTCTTGAGGGCAGTAAGTGTGAAGAGGGGGGCAATGAAGAGCATGAACAGAATGGGTGATATTGGGGACCCCTGGGGGAGACCACAATTGAGTGCAATGGGGTCGCCGATCTCCCCATCTAGTCTTATGCAGACCTCACGTTCAGTGATGAATGAGGCGATCCAATTACAAAGATGTGCTGGCCAGCCTTGTTCTCTCAGACGTTTGACAAGTCTACCCGGGAGCACTGCGTCAAATGCACCCTTGATGTCGAGTGTGGCTAGTGTAGCAGTCAAGCCTTTGGAGAGCGCAGTTTCTACGTCGTGCGTGAGGCAAGTTGTTAGATCTACGCTCGAGCGTTTGGGTAGTGCGCCGAACTGCTGAGGAGCGAGTACTTGGAAATTAATTGCTATCCATGACATTCGCTTTGCTATGAGTCTTTCCAACCCTTTTCCAAGTACGGAGAGTAGTGCGATTGGTCTGTACGATCTAGGGGATGTCATATCAGCTTTGTTTGGTTTCCCAATCATTGCTACGATCGCAGTACGGAAACATCTAGGGTGGTGACCAACATCTATGCATGATTGGTAGAGGTCGTGCACTAATGCTGATATGTGAGGCCATGCGAGGCGGAGTACTCCGGTAGGGATCTCATCTTTCCCAGGAGTAGTGTTACCAGCTCTCAGGATACAGTTGGAGACCTCCTCGATAGTAAGTTCAGGAAAAGGCAGGGAGTTATTTGCTACAGTAGGAGTCCAAAGTGAAATGTCTCCTGCTTCAAATTGATTTCGCAAAAGGTTCCTCGCAAGTAGATTTCTCTTGTCGTCGGTAGACTCGGCTAAGGGAGCTCCTGGGGTTAAGTGGATCTTTTAGGGGTGGAGTACGGAAGGTGCCTTTCGACTTGTGCCACCTTGCAATCTCAAACACGTCTTTTCCGTTGGCGGCCTCCTCAGTTTTCTTTTGGAAAAAAGAGATTTTTGCTTGCTTGGTGACCCTTCGAAAGTCCTTTCGATCCACTTGAGTTGTACTTCCATTCCGGACCTTCTCCCGATATTTCTTCCTCGCTTCCCGGCAATTCTGATTCCACCAGGGCTGTCCTCTATTATGAGGTAGCGCCCGTTTTGCTGATCCGGCGAATTAAACGTGCAAAATTCTTATGATCTTTTCTGCTCTTCTATCGATATTTGTGATGGATTTGTCTGTCAGCGGAAAGATGCCTTCTAATTGAGGAGCCAAGAGCGATAGGAACGTATCCTTGTCGACGGTAGTAAAGCGGAGGCTTTTTCTTGGTATGTTTCCCCGTGCTCCACAGTGTACAGTAGTAAGTAGAGGGAGATGATCTGACGTCACATCTAAGTCCTCCTGAACTGTTGCGATGGTCCCCTTGGCCACCAGTTGACTTGAGCCAAAGCAGAGATCTAAAACATTTCCACGATTATGTGTAGGTCTATCAATCTCTGAAATTAAAAAAAGGCCACACGATTCGAGCCAGCGGGTGAAAGCTTCAGATGGGGGGGATGGTGAGCCTCGGAAAGATGGGTGCCACATTGGGTGATGTAGGTTTAGGTCTCCCATCAAGATGGTTTGGCGAAGTAAGGAGACATCTGCTATGGATATGAGACGAGATACTCCAGCCCCTGGGTTAGTGGAGCCCGGGGGTGCATTGTATGCATTGATGATCAACAGGCGAGGGTTATTGGGGGCTTTGACAGAGAGACATAAGATATCGCCTATTCCCTGCTCCGTAGAAGATATCGGTCGCTCTTGATAGTGAATTATATTGGTGTTACGCTTCGCGTAAGTTATCACCCTTGGTCGTATAGACCAGTCGTCAACTGGAGAGTAGCATTCGAATGAGGGATGTTTGCACGTGATTCTTCGCCCGGTATCTGAAGAGATATGGGGTTCTTGTATCAGTAGGAAGTCTATGCGTGCATCGAGGGCATTTTGGAGGGCTATTATTTGGGCGGTGGAAGAGCGGCCAACATTAACTGAGAGTATTTTAATAGTACTTGGTGTATTACTCATTCATTTGGTCGGGTCTGCGCTGATGGCTGTCCTCCGCCAGAATTTCGTACCTGCCTAATCCTATGTCTAGGGCCTCAGAGGGGCCAATATTTGTCCGGGAGCCCTGCAAAATAGATGATGTAGAAATATTAGATTTAGTATTTTCTGTTGGCTGCGTACGTATTATCCCGCAGTGAGCAGCTTTGAGGCGCAGTCTTGCAGCAGCTGCAGCTTGTCCGGTTGCGCTGGTTTGTTGTTTGGAAGGGAATGTATTGTCTTTTCTTGGAGAGACGATGCACTCTAAGGAGTCAGCAGGGTGAGGCCCGTGGCAGTTTACGCACTTTGGAGGGCAACTGTGGGCGACCGCAGGGTTGCAGGAAACATGACCACTCTCCACGTGTTGTGTTGAGGAACAAATTCTGCAGCGAGGAACTCGAGCACACGCGCGTTCATTGTGCCAGCTGAAGCAACGTCCGCACTGAGGAATTCTTGTTCTTTGTGGTAATAGTTTGGCCACCACGCGGACGCCGAAGAGTGGGAGAGATCTTGATAGGCTCGTACCTCTGGGGTATAGAACTACCCAACTCTTGGAAGGGCTGAAATCAGAGGTTACTGTACCTCGGGATTCGAGGACGTTCAATCGGGCGACCTGAGTGAGGACGGTGAGAGCTTCTGCAAGAGAGGCCTCATTGATCTCTATTGCCTCTACTGCGCCTTCCTTGTTGTACCCAACATAGGTGCGAGGAACACCAGAAATCCTGTAGGCTGAATGACTTTCCGGTTTCTCAACTATGCACTGTCCCTGAGATGATAAGAACGTTTGAATCTCGGTAATTTTAGAGGCTAGCGTTTCCTGAGCTGCTGCGGAGGCTGGGCAAATTGCGAAGCCAGTTTTTGTGGTCTGTACTTCGCGTTCGAGCTTTTGGTCTAGAAAATTGTTGAGCTGTTCCATTACGGCGTAGGGAGATATATCCGGCGCTGGATGTCCAGATGAAACTCGAACTAGGAGTCTATTATCTTCGAGCGGCTTTGCGAGTTTCTCTCTGTTCGTATTTTGGGAAAGCTTTTTAGGCGGGCCAGCTTGCTTGGATAAAGGCTGCGGGCGGCTTGGTTTCGGAGCTGGGTTTGCCGCAACAGCAGCGAACAGCTTTTTACCTGAGGGTTGCGAGGTTGGGCCTAGGCTTGCTGTTGATTGGGAAACCTTTTGCGTTGCCTGTGTTGTCTGTATTGCCTGTGCTGCCAGGTATGGATTGGGAGGACGGGGTGAGCCTCTGACACGACACTCGAAGTGACGTCGAGCTACTAGATTAAGATCCGTGACAAATTCGCGGAATTTCTTCTTGAGGTGGAGGGGTAAGGTGTCGTTATCACCAGTCGCCTCATCAAGTACGATTGCAATGTTTTGGAACATAAGAGTGGCCTCACAATTCCTGTCGTCAGCGGCGGAGGTGGTTGACAATAAACTCTCTGTCAACAACAACCCCCCACCCATCTGGGTGGAAGCATGTAGGGGTGGAGGGGGGAGTGAAGGGGGAGGAAGGGGAAGATTCAACATGATGGCGCGGCGAGATTTCTGATGAGTGTAGCAAAGTGTAATGAATATGTGTTGTGCTCAGCCAAAGTCAGGCATGATGGAATCAAGCTGGCAGTGGCCATGTGACTACCAAGGGTGGAGTGGCACACGTGAAGAGTCTGTTTGCTCTGTTTGCTCGGGTTGTTTTAGGGTTAGAGTTGTTCGGTTAGTCCAGCTAGCACACTGTATAAATAGTAAGGGAACATCACCCTTGAAACGACCCACTTTTTTTCGCAATCATGTATACACCTCCCAAAATGGAATCTCGGCGGAGTGGAGCTCCAAGTATATATCCGAGGAACACGTGAGCTTGATTTTCAGCCAATCATGAATTTTCCAGTTTTGAACTGGTCGAATTCAGAAAGATCACGTTCGACTTCGCACCGTTTACATAACTTGCTCATGATCGTGGGTCGTTGGTCGAAGCGCTTGGTGCTGTGTGATGTTGAAGAAGGAGCTTTCGTTGCACGAATTGATGTTGAAGAAGAAAGGGGTCGCTTACTAAGCGGACACACCGGCCTTTTTGTTCCAGGGGTTCACAGCCAATCATTTTTAGAGTTCACTAGTTTCACGCTAAAAGTTCCGTAAGTAAGAAATCCTCGTTCCTCGGATAACAATACACTCAATTCCACAACCACCAATCTATCATCCTCAGTGATCAATCTAGCATACCTAGGCAAGTACATGCACCCAATCAGACACCTTGTAAAACAATATGCCTCTCTTGGCACTCGAATCAAGCTTATCACGTTTGCTTTTGTTAACATGCACGTAAGCAATACAACCAAATGCTTATAGATGATCAACGTTTGGACGTTGACCAGTTCATATTTCATACGGTGATTTACTTTTATCCACTGACGGCATTAGATTCCTCAAATAGTTTGGAGTCGCCATAGCCTCTGCCCAAAGACGCTTCGGAAGGTCTGGTCCGGCTAACATGGAGCGAGCTTTTGTCACCAAAGTCTGATTCATGCGCTCAACTTTTGCATTTTGTTCCGGCGTATTTGCTGTTGTCGTCTCATGTATAGCTCCTATCATGGTGATAGCTTTCTTGAGCTCCGGTGCACCGCCTGATTGACTGTTTACCAATTTTTCTCCAGATTCAAGTTCTACCTGGCGCTTCCATCCTGGTAGTATATCTAACACATCGGACTTGTGAGCCATGAAGAAAACCCACGACATGCGAGAATATTCATCCACAATCATAAGCATATGGCGACTTCCTATCGAAGAATGCTTGTACGAACCCCAGGTATCTACAAAGACCCTTTCTAGTCGCCTAGTTGCTGGATTTTTTGGTGCATCCCGATTCTGGATCCTTGTTGATTTCGTCAGGCTATACGTATTGCAATCAGGAGAATCATTTTTCCTGATTATTGGCATACCGTTAACTGCTTGAGATATTCGACTTAGTTTCTCTGGTCCTGGATGCCCTAGGCGTCAATGCCACAATAATGTACCCTCTTGAGATGTAAAATCAGCCATTTGTGCTAACTCTTCAGCTCGGTGTGCTTGTAAAATCCATGTATCGCCAACTATAGGACCTCTTGCCATTACTTTCTTGCCACGATTGATAGTAACCTCTTTTGTTCCAAAATTAACCGAGAGTCCTTTCGAAGTCAGCTTACCAGGAGAGAGAAGATTAGAATGAAGTTCTGGAATGTGAAGAGCCCCTTCGAGAATGGTGTTTTGGCCGTTGATGAGACAGCATACTTTCCCCGACCAACCACATGGAGTTCCACGTTATTCTTAGCTGTGCCAAATGTAGAATCAAACCTTTCATATTCGACAAAGATACTTTTGTCAGATGTCATATGACTTGTGGCTCCCGAGTCGACGCACCAGTCATTAGCTCCAATATTCAGATTTGAATTAGCAATCCATGCTATACCTGCTGTTTCTGGTTTTGAATCTTGATCCTTTCTCTTCGTTTTGTCATCATATTGTCTCTTCTGGCAGTCCGGCTTTATGTGACCAATTTTTCCACAATAATAGCACTTGTGCATGTCCTTTTCCTTCATGTCACTGTCCGTACTGCTATCAGTACGAAGAGCAGTTTCACCTGAAGAAACTTTCGTGTCGAACTCAGCCTATCTCAACTTTTCAACAATCTGAGCAAACGTGTATTCACTCGCTACAATACGGATAGTTTCAACTGTTGTCCGATATTTTTCGTGGTAACATCGAAGCAATGAGTCCTTCGATAATTCTGTGGGCTTATCTTCGATTGAAATTCCACCAATTTGAGCCTGTAATTGCGACAACGATGCTGCAACATCGTCTACTCTCCTCTTTGGGTCTGGTGAGGAAAATTCCTGCTAAAGTGTGGATAGTGATCCCTTGCTACGCCCTCCATTTATTTCTTCTAGCTTGGCTAATATGTCTTTTGGTGTTCGGAGCCCCAGTAAATATGTTCTTTGACTCTCTGCAGCAGTCTTCAAGACAACCGCAACCTTTGCTGACTTTTCTTTGAGCTCGTCCTTGGCACCCTCAGGTATTCCTGCCTTGACATAAATCGCCCAACCTTGAGAATCAAGATAGTCATCAATAAAACCCTCCACTCAACATAGTTAGCGTGAGATAATGGTTTCAACCCTTTGAGCCCCTGTGTTGCAAAATCCTTCGAATCATCCATAATAAAATCTTTTATTGTTACTTGAAATATTTGAACCTCCGCAGATATGATTATTTCGAAATATCAGATAAATTGCCAGAAAAAAGACCCAATAATAAATTCCCGGTTGCACAGTGAGCAAATCCGGGCTCATAACTATTGAAGAATTCAGATTGTTATCTAACTCTGTATAGGAAAGAGATTATATACATAAACTTCAATGGCAATTATCAGAATCAGGATAGTTCACTTTGCCACTTTAGTTCAAAGACTAGACAATGATCTAGTATATTCTAGTGAAATATCTTATGATGTCACAATACGTTGTTCTGTTTCAAACAACACCTTGCATTTAATCGTCAAGTAATTACATATATGGCAAAAACATATAGTCCGATTTGTGAGATGGGCTGGAAATTGGAATCAATTGCGTTAATTGGCGCAATTTTACAGTCTGTTGCAATTATTGAAGGCCAAACTCCAGGTCGAAATAGACTCACTAGGTGTCAAATGGTTTTGTTGTAGGAATCCTCCGTCTCAGAGTCTAGGAAACAAAACTCTAAAGAGAAAGAATGGCCCATATTATCGACCCCTAATATGTGCAACAAAGGCATATCAAACTTGTTTATTTTATAGGTACAATCAAAGAAAATAATATCAGGATTTGCGTTCATGTAATCAATAGAGCGCTGATATGCGATAAAGATGAAATTTATGTGGCCTCCTCGACCTTGGTCTGCCTCCCACTCTAAGAAGATACGCCCTTCTCTCTTTTCACCTTCTAGATAATCAGTGAAGACCTCTGGAGGAGACTTTCCTTGACGTGTAGACTGAGAAATATCTGCTGTACAACTATAGATGTCAATATGATGAACCTCAAAATCCGAAAATTATGATTTTAGAACTGCAATAGTTCGAGATGGTCGAATTCCGGCCGAATTGTGAGCAGATACAACAATAGTTTACTCTTCGTTAAGGTGGTGGTGTTTTGGGAAAGCTGCAGCCTCTGCTCGAGGGTGATTGTGAACATTATCCCCCTTTCTATTAGGATCAATGTGACAAAGACCCCACAATTGGTCAGGCCTCTCTCGTGCACGAATCCGAACAGGACAATCAACTTTGAGAGTATATCTTTGACATTTCGACCCTCATTGACTGTGTCGTGATACTTCCTTCCCCCTCTTCGACATGGTAAGGTTTTTTTGTGACTACCATTTTTCATCTTGCTACCCGTACAAGCAAAGGCATAACCGGCGCTCCGCGCATGCGATTGAGCTGCAGCTTTTTGAGTGATCAAAAGACGCATATCGGCCTTCTGCAGGCAAAGATAGTGGAATGAAATCCATTGAATGTGGTATATTTTTCGGATTTTTAGTATCGAAGTTTGTGATCAAGGGAGTTGAGGTTGAGGTTGGATGACGTGTAGTATTGTCGAGAATTTTAATTAGCTTTCTATTATTCTGTTGTTTTGTAGAAGAGAAATGGTCAAATTTATTACTGACTCATAGGGAGCTGATTGGGGTGATGGGTGTTGTGAAATGTAACAGTTCATGGTTTAAGGAGTAATTTTTATCTAGGCCTCTGATTGGTAAATGTAAGAAGACTGTTTCTCAGATGTCATGAAAGAGGATAATTGTTACTGTTACTGTTTGATCTAAGTTTGGTTTAATCTTGTCTTGCTCGAGTGGAAATAATCTCTACGTTTCGTTCATGTCTTCACTGATCAGCACACCCCCAGGTTTCGCGTTCTCTCACACCTGATACGGCTAGTCTTATTTGTATATTCTGAGTCATGACAATGAGCGATGTATATAGTTAGTAGGAGCGCTGGGTATTAGGCTTCTCACGCTTTGTCTTCTGTCAAAATCTAAACCCTTGAACTACCCGTCGTGCCCGCTAGTCTCCACTAGCATCCGCACCATCCTCATCCCACTTGTCGTCCCCGCGTCCTCCCGAAACCGCGTCTACCCCCCCCGCCCCTAGCGAACCGCATAACCGAGATCACCCCGACCCGCCTAACAATTGTGACGGACACAATTGTGACATTACAAAGCGTCCAAAAATATTCAATTATGAATTTCTTTAACCAACAACCCACATCCAGCAACTCTTTTCAGCCCCCACTCCCCTCTGACGATGAGGCAGACATGGACACCGCCCAAACCCACGCACCACAATCACCAAGAACTCCGCCACAAGCACTACCATCCCAGCTTCGTATGCTACCACCAAACCTGTGGAATATTCCCTATCTCTTAAGCTCACCTGAAACATGGAATGCTGCAATCGAAATGGATCCAGTAAGGGTAAGCCGTCTTTATGAGGCACAAATCTCTAGTGTATCCCAACCTCAGGCGCCTCCTGTAAATGTTCCTAGCTCTCGACCTGTTCTTGACCTACAGCCAACCCCATCTTTCCGCATTTCCGCCCCGCCTATCACCCCATACGACGGACAAGCATCATCCTTGCGATCTTTCTGTTCACAACTAATGAACCAGATCAAGAGTCAACCAGCACAATTCCCTTCGGAGAAGGCCAAAGTCTACTTTGCCTATCAATGCCTTGGCCCCGGAGCTATATCAAAAATGCGATCTTCTTTCAGGTGCTTGGAAGATACATCAATTCCCGAAGAAATTACTACCTTGTCGCAGTTCGTCTCGACCCTGAAGCAACGTTGCCAAGACCCAGCACGCGAAGATCAGGCAACGCAAGTCGTAGAATCTTTATACCAGAGAAATATGAAGTTTCATGACTTCATAACTATTTTTGAAGATAACATGGCAGATTCGGCCTACAGTGACTTCGATAAATCACACTGGAAAAAGATGCTACATCGGCGCCTCTCGAGAGAGCTACGCACTCTCCTGAACGCAGTCTCGGATGCCCCCTCGGAGTACCATGCGTTCGTCACCTATTTGCGTGGAAAAGATGCGGTAAATCAATCTATTCGCTCATCACCGGGAGGCTCTCCATCTCAGGCCCCCTACAGAACCCCATTCGCCACACCAACACTTCCACTCACTCCACCCCAAGCATCAATACCTCAAACATCACTCTTTCAGACCGCACCAGCATCACGGCCAGCCTTGACGGTTTCACAAGGCGGTTCAGCCATGGACCTCGACGCGATCTCTCGGCAAAAGCTACCCAATGGTCGTCTAACTCAACAGGCGAAAGATGCACGTCGAACGCTAGGCAGATGCGTTCGGTGCAACAAGTCAGGCCACACAGTGAACGAGTGTACGCCTGAATCACGATCCATAGCTTTTGCTGCGCCCGAAGAGGTTAAACACCAGGGAGATGATTTAAAAGAGGAACTCCAGCAATAAGTCGCGTGTTGGAGTCTCTTACGGTAGGACATAGTGAGGTAATGGAGTTGTTTTCTTCCCGTCATATGTACATAAAAGTAAAGATAGGAAATGAAACTCTTGTTGCTCTCATCGATACCGGCGCCTCAGGGTTTGCTTTTGTCTCCCAATCTCTCTGTCATCGTCTGCTCCTCCCATCAAAAAATTAGAAAATCCACTAGCTGTCATCGGATTTGAAGGTAAACAAGGAGCCCAAATCACCCACCAAGCTAATTTCTCTCTCTCCATCGGAAGACACCAAGAAAATTTACCTGCATATGTCACCTATCCATGTAAATATGACCTCGTCTTAGGTTTACCGTGGCTAGAAAAACATTCCCCATATATTAACTGGAAAGAAAATACCATAACTTTTGGGGAGCCTTGCCTCGAATCTTTATGTTGCAATTTCGAAACCACCATAACTTATCACAACTCGAGTCGGCAGGCACTCCAGTCGACGGAAAAAGCAGCAAAAAACTCCCCTCCTCTTAGCCTCCCAAATATCAAAGCTCAACCTAAAATTCGTCCAATCTCTCCTGAGGTTTTCGTTGCAGCTATCCAAGAACCCGGAACCACTCACTTTGCTCTGAGTCTCCGTGACCTCGATATGATACTCGACGACTTACCACAGCGATTACCTAGCTTACGTGTTAGGAACGCCACAATGGTCATCCCTAAAGATGCAAACCCCAGAGATTTCCTACCTTCTCATTACCATGAATTTATTGACGTGTTCGACCGAAAACAGGCAAATCTCCTCCCCCCACACCGACCCTGGGACCACACCATCGACCTTCAACCTGGGAAGCAACCGCCCGTCTCACGCCCATACTCCATGAATCGGCACGAGCTCGAAGCTTTACGCAAGTATCTCGACCAAGAATTGGCAAAAGGTTTCATTCGCGTCTCCCGATCTCCTGCCGCAGCGCCCGTACTTTTTGTCAAGAAATCCAATGGTGACCTACGTTTTTGTATCGATTATCGAGGCTTAAACGCTATCTCTATAAAGAATCGTCACGCACTCCCATTAATTTCAGAAACTCTAAATCAGCTCTCTCGAGCTAAATACTACACCAAGCTTGATGTGATATCGGCTTTTAATAAACTAAGAATTAAAGAAGGAGACGAATGGAAGGCGGCATTCACCTGTCGATATGGCCTTTTTGAACCCCTGGTTTTACCTTTCGGCCTTTGTAACGGTCCAGCTTCGTTCCAAGCATACATTAACCACGCCCTACGAGGACTCCTAGATCAGTTCTGTACTGCGTACATGGACGACATTTTAATCTACTCAAGCAGCCTAGAGGAACACCGCAGACACGTCAAATCTATCCTGCAGCGATTACGCGAACACGGCCTACAAGTAGACATCTCCAAGTGTGATTTTGAGACAACACAAGTCACTTACCTTGGCCTAATTGTATCAACAAAAGGAATCCACATGGACCCTAAAAAGGTCGCTTGTATACAGGAATGGCCAACCCCTCGCTCGGTGCGTGATGTCCAAGGATTCCTTGGGTTTGCAAACTTTTACAGACGATTTATCCCCGAATTTTCACGCATAGCAGCCCCACTAACCAACCTGACCAAGAAGGAAACCCCCTTTTCTTGGAATGATCTTTGCAAATCATCGTTCTTGCAAATAAAACATGCCTTTAAGGACGGAGGTATGCTAGCTCACTTAGACCCCTCTCGCCAGACAATACTAGAAACGGACGCCTCGGACTATGTTACAGCCGCGGTTCTCTCACAATACGACGACTCTGGAATCCTCCGACCAGTAGCATTTATGTCAAAAAAAATGTTACCAGCGGAGTGTAATTACGAGATATTCGACAAAGAACTTCTGGCTATAGTCCATGCATTCGAAACATGGACAGCAGAGCTCGGCTCTGTAGATTCTTCCACCCTTATCCTTACAGACCATAAAAATCTCGAACAATTTACTACAACACAAAAAACTCAACCGACGACAAGTCCGCTGGAACGAACTTCTGTCTGACTATGATTTCAAGATTGTTTTCAGACCTGGAAAGCTAGGAGCAAAGCCTGATGCCTTAACCCGGATCAGTGCAAACAAACCAATTGATAATGAGGACAATCGAAACAAACACCAATACCAAACTCTCCTCAAGCCATCTCAAATCCTTCGACCCCTTGACACCGAACCTATAACACAAACTGATCCGCAAGATCCTGCTACATCATCGGAAATATCCCTGGAGAATTGGAAGGAACATTGTAAAAATGACAAGTTTTGTCAGGAGATTCGATCTGCGCTTATGTCGCCCAAAGCGACCCGTTCAGACATTCAGCTAGCAAGCTGCAAGGCCACGGAACACTCTTTCATCATTAACAATAAGGAGTATGTACCCGAAGCTCTTCGGGAACTAATGTTAAAACAGTTACATGACTCTCCCTTGTACGGACATCGCGGAGCTGCTGCCCTCTACTGCATGATCTCACGAAGATATTGGTGGCCCAATTGTCACAAAGACTCAAAAAAATACGCTCGAGGCTGCGAGGCCTGTCAGAGAAATAATCCCTCGACACAAAAACCTCACGGATTCCTACAACCACTGCCCGCCCCTCAAGCAGCTTTTCGCCATCTTACGCTTGACTTCGTAGGGCCTCTACCAATATGTAAAATCCGAAATTTTTCATATCGCTTCATTTTACAAGTGGTAGACCGTTTGACTAAGCGAGTGTGGATCATACCCCTAGAAAGGCCATCAGCACAAGATACAGCTGAAGCTTTTCTATCACATATTATTCGCTTCGCAGGTCTTCCTGACTCTCTCGTTTCTGATCAAGGGAGAGCATTCATTGATAGTACCTGGAAAGAAATCTGCGCGCATCTACAAATCACCCATAAATTATCAACTTCTTACCACCCTGAAACGGATGGACAAACGGAGCGCGCAAACAAATCTCTAGAAGTATACCTACGCCACTACGTTAACTATCACCAAGATGACTGGGTCAAACATCTACCCATAGCCGAGTTTTGCTGTAATAATCACGTAAACGCATCTACAGGAGTCTCTCCATTCTTCGCTTCTTTTGGTCACCACCCTCGTTTAGATTTTCGGCCCGAATCTAATTCACCCGAAGTACGCAATACCCCGGATTTCATAAATCGAATGAAGTCGCTGGCCACTCAATGCTCTGAACAGATCACTATGGCACAAGCCTTTCAGGCATCACATGCAAATGAGAACCGACTCCCAGCTCCTCGTTATCAAGTAGGTGATCGTGTCTTTCTTTCGTTAAAAAATTTGGCTCTCTCGAGACCGACGAAAAAATTAGATCACGTACGAGCAGGTCCTTGGCGTATAACTAAAATGAAAAGCCCTCTTGTTGCCAAGCTTGACCTTCCATTTCAGCTTCGAATCGATAACAACTTCCATGTCAGTTTACTTCGACCGGCTTACACGGGCTACCCTTCGCAACATACATCACCACCAGAGCCACTTGAGATATCCCCATCAGGACACGAAGTCCACGAAGTAGAAAGTGTCCTAGATTCTAGAATCCGCCGAAGAAAACTACAATATCTTGTCCGGTGGACTGGTGACAACGATACTACCTGGGAACCACACGAGCACCTCGACGGCTGCCGGGAATTAGTTCAAGAATTCCATGAATCCTACCCAGATGCACCACGCTCGCAGGAGCTCGCATCTTGAAAAGGGAGGGGGTAATGTAAGAAGACTGTTTCTCAGATGTCATGAAAGAGGATAATTGTTACTGTTACTGTTTGATCTAAGTTTGGTTTAATCTTGTCTTGCTCGAGTGGAAATAATCTCTACGTTTCGTTCATGTCTTCACTGATCAGCACACCCCCAGGTTTCGCGTTCTCTCACACCTGATACGGCTAGTCTTATTTGTATATTCTGAGTCATGACAATGAGCGATGTATATAGTTAGTAGGAGCGCTGGGTATTAGGCTTCTCACGCTTTGTCTTCTGTCAAAATCTAAACCCTTGAACTACCCGTCGTGCCCGCTAGTCTCCACTAGCATCCGCACCATCCTCATCCCACTTGTCGTCCCCGCGTCCTCCCGAAACCGCGTCTACCCCCCCCCGCCCCTAGCGAACCGCATAACCGAGATCACCCCGACCCGCCTAACAATTGTGCCGGACACAATTGTGACAGTAAAGGAGTTATGTGTTCTTTGGGCGGCTCTTTGTAATGTTGATGTTGATCTGGAGGATCAGTAGTTGTCAGAATAATGCTTCACCCCTGTCAATATTATGCACTGTCCTCAATATGTAACGACTCTCGCCCTTGTCGGCATTACTCGGTAGATGTAACTTGCAAACTATAGTTTTATCCTAACCATCACAACACCATACACTACTACACATCTGATACGCGGACGGTATGAATCAACAACACAATTGGAGCGCATGATACAATTTTTACAGGCAACTGTTTAGGTGTTAAAGCAATGTTTTGATTAGAACAGAAGTGGGACATACCTTCATGTATGATAACAGATAGAACACATGGGAGGAAAAAAGAACGTAACAATTATTCTCTTTCTTAGATCAATCAATTCAAGACTTTATCACATTCTACTTCCAGAAAAGGCTGGACCTTTTTCTATTATCTTTTATCTTTAACTTCACATTTTCTATCCCTAATTATCACACGTTTAAACAGTAGTTATCTTTAGTGATTAGATTGGTTGAAATTATTATGAACAACTTACCCTCACAAATTTATCAGTATATATTAGGTTATGTTGCTAGTGAAACGGAAATGAAACAAACTAAATAACCACAATAACCTATTGTTCTTAAAAGACTTCAAAGCAGCATGTCCATGCAGATAAGAAGCGAGCATATCGGCTTCCAATCTTATGTGTAACGAAGAAAAGTACTCGGAGTTGACTCACCAAGTTGCCCTTGTGGATACTTGTTATAATAACGAGGTTACGAGAGGAATCAGAGTGATAGGTAGCTTGGAGGGTAATGATCACGTTGAGATGGGTAAGTATAGCATAAAAATATCTCAATTAGCTGTCTCTATTGATTGATTATATAAAAGGCACTGCTTAGTTTGTTCATAGAGGTCTACTGCCTTATTGTGTATATCTTTCCGGAACCCCTAACCGTGCTCTGCTATTCTACTAGAAGGTTCTACTCTGAAGTCATATCACTACAACGGATACAATATTCTTACTACAATTGATCCTGCGTTATTCCATGCTCTTCCAATATATTCCATGATGTTCCCAATCCGCTTAACCGAATGTTGGGGAAACTCTCTTGTAAATAGAGTTTTACACTAGCTTAACTCCAGCTAAGCGAGTGTTTACAAGCATCAACCATATTACTAGACCATGGAATTATAACAATACACCTCCCAAAATGTGGAGCACATGATCATGGCTTGCCCGCGATGGTCAAAAGGAAGATATGAAGTGTGGAGGCAAGCAAAAGATAGATCCTTCAAAGCTACGAAGAACAGTACAGAAGACGTCGCCAGAATCACACAATGGATTCTCGAAGAAGAATGGCTTGAACAGTTCCGGCTCGTGAGGGATGTTGAAGCCACAAAAGCAGCAAGAAAACTAAGTCGGAAACGTAGAGGAGTAGGTTGAAAAAAGGAAGATAGGGATCCACTGTAGGCATTGCGGCTTTTATCGCACTTCCAGAAGGTAATTCTAAGACCAAAAGTAAACAAAGAAATAAGACATGTAGGGTTGGGGGGGTTCACCGAAGGGTTTTCTCCTGTGTACATATAGAGTTAGTATACCTGCGTGGGCCATTAAGGGTGCCGAATCAGAGTATGGACGCCGGAGCTTACTACTCTGGTGGCTGCGTCTTTGATACTCCCTAAGTCGAGGTTACAGGACCTAGTCTAATTTACGATAGATTGTGACTGAACACACAAAAAAAACTTCAAAAACTTCTAGTTATATACATGAATCATTCGATCCAAGATCACGGCGCTAGGCACGAATTTTCCTTTACTCCATAGCTTAGCTCCACAACTCAAGGGTAAATGATAGATTACTTTCAAAACTTAATCTAAGTGAGATTTCTAGGGCATATGTTTGTGAAAAATTCCGAACGGCCGCGCCGCTTAGTCAATCTAAGTGCGCCTTCCCATGTGCCTAGCGGATATTTTTCCGGGTCTCCAATAGGGGGCGGGGCCCGAGGGGATCTGATTTTAGACAGACTACAGTCCAGGGAGTGCATGGGGCCTTAAGTTGGCCGAATACTGGCACGAGTACGACAAGCGAGACGACACCTAATGAGGGGTCAGTGTCTTCGTATTATGTGCCTCGGCTACTCAGGCTCGACTTAGGCGAACGGCCCGGCTTAGGCGAACGGCCCGGACGGTATACTGCCCCGCCATCTCACCCATTCGTCGAGCATTGTCCTTCTAAAATGTGAATATCCCGTCAGCATTCTCTGATCGTTAATTCCCTGCGCGTATGACCACAAGCGGATAAATCTGCGCTCGAAAGGCGGTTCTACGCTGCGGTCGAGTGAAATCGCGTAACACTCACGATCGGATGTCAAGACGGCTACGTGGTTGATTCAGCTGGACTTGTTCATACACACTGTGCTGACGACATGCGCAACACGAGGGAAACATTCGTGCATAGCAACACACATCGCTTTGTCTAGCATATCCGAATGAATCGAATTCAGCACTAATACTGAATCCACGTTCGATGCGCAAGACTCGATTGGTGACATCACGACTGGAGAATAAACGTGGCCCGTTGCTTAAGGTAAACTTCTTCGTGCTCAATCGGCCACGACAAACTAGTGCCAAAGGGATATGGGTTGACCGGTATTACGCAGGCATGGAAATATGGGTAAAAACACAAAATATATTTAAATCTTTGGTCATAGCTATTAGGCTGGATACAATATGATTTGAAAAAAATTATCGGCCGCGACTATCCATGCTGCGAAACTATAGACGCACGTGACTCGGGTTCGTGCACGGATGACCAATGTCACATGAGAAACGGTCGACCAAACCACAGAGTCAAGCAACATAGCCCGTCAGCCCGCAACATGTCTCTCTCAGCGTACCTCACATCAAAGTATCTCACGGCCGAGCCCGCAGCAGCAACAAGCAAGAAACGCAAGCGCAAGAAGAACTCCGGCTTGATTATCGCCGACGACGACGCGCTTGGATGGAGTTCTCGCACGGCCAAGTCCGATGCCGATGCCGATGAAACCGATAGCCCGCAGACGGTCGTCTCAGGCTCTGCCGACTTTCGCAAGGTCAAGACGACGACGTGGAAGACAGTCGGCGTCTCCGCACTTCACAAGACCCATGCCGAGGCCGCTGAGGCTGCGGCGGCCGATCACATATTAGCTCAGGTGGCAGCGGAGAAGTCAGCGGCTCAGAAAGATGAGGATCAGCCAGTAATTCTGGATGCCGATATAGTTAAGATGGGTGATGGAACCCATGCAGGGTTGCAGACGGCACGCGCTGTCACGCAGCAGATGGAACGTCGGAAACAAGAGGAAAAGGCGGCCTGGCAGGCTGAGAGGAAGGCGAATAAGGCTCATCGGGTCGAGGAAACTGTTTATCGAGATGCCACTGGGCGACGTATCGACCTCACCTTGCGTAGACAAGAAGTGCTTCGCGAAGAAAATGCGAGAGCGGCCAAGGAACGAGAGAAATTAGAAGCGCTAAAGGGTGACGTGCAACGAGCAGCTATGGACAAGAGACGAGAAGAACTTGACGAAGCACGTTTCATGCCACTCGCCCGGACTATCGATGACGAGGAGATGAATAAAGAACTTCGGGAGAAAGATCGATGGAATGATCCCGCGTCACAATTTATGCCACAGAAGAGAGATAGCTCAAAAAAACTAGGGAGGCCGAGTTACAACGGGGCTGCAGCGCCAAATAGATACGGGATTCGACCTGGTCACAAATGGGACGGGGTTGATCGGAGCAATGGATGGGAAGGGCATAGATTTAAAACTTTGAACAGAACTACGAGAAACCGGGATCTCGCTTATTCATGGCAGATGGATGAGTAATTTATTATCATGCCAATCCATCAGTCAAAAAGTTTAAACTAGGTAAAATTTATGGATTGATCGCCTAAGGTGACTTACTTGGGTCTTAATAACTTATCAGGTCCGTACTTTGCGTTTTCTCTCACCAACTTGATGAAATCGGCTTTCTTAGTCTGCGTCAATGGGTCATCTCCGACACGTCCACCAAAAGACTTCATTAAGTTTCCAATGCTAATACCTGCTGCAGGGAGGGCAGAAACGATCTCATGCATCGTAATCGGTCCTTGCTTTGGTAGAAGAGGTGTAGCTAAATGGAGGTAAGTGGATATTTTGCCATGGAATAAAGAGTGACAACGTGCGAACCAGTATAGTCATGCACTTTATCACGGAAACAAAAAACTATATGTGAAGTTTTATTATCGCTTCTTGTGGAGTCGAACTTACCAATCGCTGGACTACCTTGCCGAGAGCTTGCTGTTGATGCAGCATTACTCCCGGATATCTTAAGCCTTTTTCTCTTCTTTAACTCTTCGGAATTATCACCACCAATTAGTTCGCTCTCACTAGTAGGGCTTGGATTAAGTGCCGCGGTCTGATTATCGGAATTTTTAATTTGATTGATGCTAAGCTTGACGGATGAGTTATTTCGGTTAAGTTGTCCTGGATTATGCTGAGAAATCAATTGCGCTGGTCGAGTTCCAGGGGTAGATGAAGAGGGTTTGGAGACTTGTGCGTTGTGCGCCTTCTTTGGCTTCTTCCGAGCGGATTCATTACCACTAGATTCTGAGAGGTTTGGCGATCCAGGTCTCTTTCGAACATTTTGTTTTTTTGTCGAGTCGTTTAGCTTTGGTTTCGAATTTGGTGCATTTGCTCCTTTTGTATTAGAATTTGGAGCTCCTTTGGTCTCAGCTTTTGCTTTATTCTTGTTTTCTTCTTCTAGTCTTCGGTCGATTTCCTTAACTTTCTCTTCATCGGATGTATCATCCTCACTCTAATTTCATTAGCATTGAATATTCACGATTAAATAGAAACTGACTGTTTCAGAGTACGGGTGATCGGAATCGCTGTCATAAATGTAGTTTCTTTCTCGCTTTTTGAGGGCTTTTTTTACATCTTTACCAAACTTCTTTCGAACTTCAGCCTCTTTTTGTTCCTCAAAAATCTCCTGATCTATCTCGGCCTCGTTGGCCTGATCAAATACGTTCGCTCCGAGTTGTTCTTTCTTGATCCTCTCTTGCGCCTCCTTGGTTTCTTCATCTTTATCGGGCTCCATAGTAGGTAATTCGTCATCATCCTGAAAAAGATCATCTCCGTTAAAATCTAATTCATCCATATCCTCTATCTCACGTTTTCCCGAATTTTTAAACGTACTACTTTCAGACTTTACAGTATACAACTTAGCCATAGCTCTGCGACCCTCTTGGCTCGCGCGATCAGCCTCCTTTTGTTCATTAGTTTTCATCACCCACCGAGACTCTTTTACTTTCTTGCCCATTTTCGCCTCAGCTTCATCGATGGTGTACGCTTTAAATTGTCCTTTGGATGTAAATTTATACCATTTCTCTAGAGGAATCATTCTGTAGACCCCGTTCTGGAGAACAAACGCCACGTTTATATCAGAAAGCGCCGCTTCGTAGTTTCCTACCCAAGTATTCTTGTTATCTGCATCTTCTAAATGCCATGGAAGAGCTTCTTCGTATCGTAAATCAGAAGCTCTTTTTTCTTCTTCAGTTTTATCTAAGTGGTAAACTTGGGTTGTTTTTTCATTTCGGCCAGGAATTACTTTCTTTGCTGCAAGAGATGCAGGATTATTACCAGTGGGCGCGATTTGCGCCATGTCGATTGCTCTTTGTTTTTCTCTTTCGGCTCTTGCAATTTCTTGTTTTTCTGTTTCTTTAGAGTCAATAGAGGAGTCCATATCCAACTCACCATCTTTAGTCCCTCTGCCTGAAGGTTGCTGGGGGTCTCGACGATGTAAGGTGAGAGGACGAGTAAATTCTGCTTTGTTTTGTGGATCGATATCTTTTTTGCCTGCAAATCTTGCGACATGATAACGTAGACCTTCGCGAATAGCTTTTCTGCTGGTAATCAGAGGGAAGTCAATGAATTCACCTTCCGGTTTATTTGTCCAACCACCATACGTCTCTCGCGATTGAGCTTGTGTCTCTGATTGACGTGGTAACGCTCCTCTCTGCGGAGCCAATCCATTTACTGGATACAGAGGTCTAATTTCAGCTGCAGGTAGATTCGGGGTATTCAGGGAAGGTGGTGGTCTTTTCAAAGGTTTCTTGCGCGGGCGGAGAGGGTCTGTAGCTCGTGGCCTTCTGATGTATTGTGGTTGTTCATTACTTGGTGTAGGGACACTCGACTGGTCTGAAGGAGCAGTCATCGCCTGACGGTATGTGATAGTTTGCAAAAATATTTACTCTGTTAATTCGCTCCTCTAATGCTTGCTTCCTAATGTCCAGTTTTAGTTAGAGATTCCTGATAAGATTGCTTGGGTAGGTTACTTCAATTTCTGATAGCGTTAGCCTTGTCCAATGAGAAAGGGGTTTAATTGTGCAAAGTTGAACGGTTCAGACTAGAGCAAAGTAGGTTAGAGCTTATAGTTAGGCACCAACATCAAATCCAATGTAAGCGCCGAAGGACCTTTGGCTCCAACTCAACCAGTCAGCGTAGTAACAATAAGCTTAACGTCAATTCTTTGGAACGAAGGGGATATTCAGAAATGGGGGGATCGTTAATTTTCCTTATGAATAGTCTAGAATATTATTAAAGACTTGGATTAATGCACTTTCTTTTCAAAAAGAGCCAATCTTCAAAGTTTCCGAAACAAAATATCTAAGAAAGTAATACACAATTTACAGTTTTAATGTGCTTCTAATTCTTACAGTAATGAACAAAAGATGTTGTGAATCTTGTGGAGCTTTCTTCTGACAATTGTAGTTACCCCACTAGTACATTATCTGGTGATGTTACCCACTGAGCAAGATATGACTCAAAATATACAAGGTAGTTTGCACAGCACCGTACAAAACAACAAGAATCTCAATCTACAAAATCACGGGGAAACATCGGGTATATTTTTTCAGGTAGCTGGCTCAAAAGCAGTCGCAAATGAAGCAAAAAAATCGTACCCCCTACCTGATGGAATACCATCATTGTCTCGTAAGAGACCGAATCAAGCACACCGCCGACAGATGGACCCTCGATTATCTTCTGAAGTAAGCCAATGCTCAACTAAAGAAGAGCAAAAATCACCATCGGATAGCGGTAATCATGTAGTACCACGACCACAGGTCTGCCAAAACTATGCAAATAATGCACCTTATCGACAGCAATTCCTTCAACAAAGCAGTGTCCCTATGAACTTTAACTTCTCACAGGGCCTAGTTCCCTCTCAGCCTTATTATGATCCCTTTCATGATAAGAGTAGGAAACTAGACTACCGAAGCCATATATCTTACCCGAAATCTCAAGAATTTCCGACTCCGAATAGGATCCAGAACAATAACCAAGCTTCTAGGCTCTTCGTACAACAGAATTTTGCGGAAGTTTCATCTCAGAGTGACTACCTTGACAAACTCATAGAGAAAATAGTTCCTAGCATCTGTCTTGAACCAAAGGAAATCTCTGATAAAGATAAATTTAGGTCTAAGGTTGAAGAATGTTGTCGAAATGCTATAGCTCAATACGAAAAAGAGCTCGGAAATTCAAGCTTTAATGTATCAACCATTGAGCTTCGTTGCTTTGGCAGTCTTATATCTGGTTTTGCAACGAAAGCGTCGGATATGGACCTCGCTCTTCTCACCCCTTATTCGAATCCTTCTAATCTAACATTCTCTATCGTTCCACGTCTACTAGAAAAACAGTTACTAGATGCAGGATATGGTGCTCGTCTTTTGACGAAAACACGGGTTCCGATTATCAAACTTTGCGCAAATCCAACGCCAAAGCTTCGTTCTGATTTACTGAAAAGTCGCGCAAATTGGGAAAATAGCCTGCAGATTGAAGATCACAGCGAAGATAATGTGGAAAATAGGCAGGGAGTGAACAAAAGTCATCAAATACCGTTAAATTCCTGGTCAGTAATACTAGACCAAGATATGGATAGTTTATGTAGAGACAAGCTTTCGTCATTGAGCCAATCAAAAAACCAGACATTGGAAGACTATTTCGATTTAACAAAGCAAATACTCACGGAATTAGGAGGTCGTGATTACCCTGCAAACGGCCCTTCGCTTAGTGCTAAAAAAGTGGAAATTCTTAAAAGTGTCTGCAAAGCTTTCATTGAAGGTTTATCTTCCACTGTACTATCTCTTAGATTGCAAAATTATAAATCTCTGCGGCCTATTTTTGATGTTTCTGGCCGACTGCCGCTGCGATCTCTCCAGACTACATACGATCAAGTTGTAGGAGAAGAGTTGGCAATAGCATTTGACTTTCGGCCTTTAGCTGAAGCTAACGAAAAAAATGAATTTGAGGCTCAAACACTCGTTCAAGCATGGCAGAGTCTGCAGGATACAGAACTCACCGCTCGAGATATTTTTACTTTCGGCCAAAAAGTACTTATTAAATGTGAGAAGTTAAAAAAGGTACCCTCTTTACAGCTGGCCTTGCTCGAGCAGATGCCTCATGAAGATCCTGGACTTTATTTTCTAAGGACAAAAAAAATTATGGACAGCCTTAAATATGCAAAGAACCAAGCAACTGGTTATGTCCGCTCTCTCGTAGTTGGTCAATATGTTTCTGGTGTCCGGAACGAAACAATCAGAGAGCTCCTACAACAACAAGATAACAGAAACACAACTCTACCCCAGATAGGTTGGCGGCATCAAATCTTACAGCTTGCCGATGATTATGAGGAAGCTTTGGAATCAGGGCTTTATCTAGAATGCGACCGAGGCTTCGTGAAATTGTTTGTTGAACAACTCAAATCACTAGATTCTCACGAGCCTCATCTTCGCCTACCCAAAAGCACTCTGGCAAAAATAAAAAGCTTGCCAGATCCAACAAAATTGTCGCTTAATAGACCACGAGGTTATCGTCGAGATCCTCTAGAATTTCCCAAGGCTAATGTCGGGATACAATGTGATATCAATTTTTCAGCCGAGCTTGCTATTCATAACACGCATCTTTTGCGCTGTTACGCAAGTTGTGATCCACGAGTCAAAGACATGGTCTTATTTATCAAGCACTGGGCAAACACTCGCAGCATCAACAACCCATATCGAGGGTCTCTTTGTAGTTACGGGTATGTTTTGATGGTCCTTCACTATTTAGTAAATATTGCGCAGCCTTTTGTCTGCCCAAATCTACAGATGATTAGATCAAATTTTCCTGACTCTTCTCTGCCCTCCAGCATGGCCGTCTCATTCTGTAACGGAAGAGATGTACGGTTCTGGTGTAATGAGATGGAGATTACAAGCCTAGCTCAGCAAAACCTAATTAATCAAAACCACGAAACCGTTGGCATGTTGGTGCGAGGCTTTTTCAAGTATTATTCCCAGAGTGAAAAAGGACAAGGCTTCAACTGGAACAAAGATGTCCTGAGTCTACGGAGAATGGGTGGCTTATTGACTAAGAAGGAAAAAGGCTGGGTCAAGGAAAAAACTGTGAAGGAAGTCAGATTTGTTGCAGCGCTGCCTGCAAGAGTTCATGGCAAGGAAATTAGCAGTAGTTATTGCAATTCAGTGAAATCTGGCACACGGGTTAAGACTATGGAAGAGACGAAACAGATTCGCCACAGATACCTCTTGGCTATCGAGGATCCATTTGAGTTGGATCATAACATCGCAAGGACGGTCAATTACAATGGTATTAGTCGCATCAAACATGAATTTCGACGCGCATGGAAAATAATTGGCAACTCTGGAAAACCAGGCCAGAGTGAAGAGGAAGAATTACTTGATCCAGGATCTCCTGTCTCTGACAAAAAAGGTTCCCTTCTCCAAATCTTAGCTTTACTCTGTGAACCCGGGTTCCAAAGAAATAAGACTGGCATCTAGACAGGATGCCATACTTTTATATAGAAACTTAAGTTGTGCCATAATTAGCACTAGTATGACCTTAGAATAAAATTGATTTAGAGCCATAGTGGTAATACTACGAAGCTTGATAACAATATTTAAAATAAGGGGCCATTTTCTCAATCACTGTTACGGTTGTAACAAGAGATACTCAGAGCTCTTTTTTCGATTCACTCATTACTTTCTAGATTATTTTCAGTCAAAATCTAAGGATATTTTCTGGTTGGATTCTTACTTCAGTAATATATGATTTTCCCAGAGTGATTGTTTCAATAAAACTGTACTTCCAAAATTGATCACTAATAGCTCCGTCATTAATGAATTTTTGATCGGATTTATCTTTGTAAGCGTTCTCATCCTCATATATTTTATCGGTTGCTATTTTATCAAAAGCTCTTTGGCCAAGTTTTGCCTGGATATATTGTTTTCGGAAGAGTAGTAACTCATGCCTATCTTTAAGTCTTTTCGGGTTATCAATTTGGCTCAATACGTTTCCGATGAGAATTTTAATCACTGAGTAAATATGTTCAGAGAAAAAGATAGTCAAAAGAAGGCCCCAAGCATTAATGTTCCATGGTGCCCCTTCGACTTCAAGCTTGCCTCCCCTAAAAAGATAGACTAGGGCTGCAGAAGTCAAGCTACCTAGCCATGTTAGAAATTTAATGTTATCAATCCATGGACCAATGGATTCAGCACGCCAAGGTATTGGACGCTGAGCACCTAGGACAATTTTTAAAGCGTCGCCACGTATTTCGATCCAGTTGTTGATGAAAAAAGAGCCAGCGGTAAGAGGCCATATTACGGAGAAAAGCGATAAATAACCTAGGACTATTAGAAAGTACGAGATGTATTTAAAAACTTACCAAATTGGACAACCATTTCTCTAAAATCAGTTGTTACATCGTAGATCTCCAAGTTAGATTCTTCCACTACCCTCCTTAAAAAGCTCGACTCCTTGAGATCATCGTCTAAAGACAGGTCTCCGTCGTTAATTTTAGAAGCTCTAGGAGACTGCACATTTTTTATCTTCCGGGAAAATTTTCGCCTCGCGTACGGAAAAATAACCTCGGAGCCGAATCCTATGATCTGGGCAGTAACAGTGAAGTAGATTACTTGTTTCTTTAAGCGATCAGGATTAATTTGAAAGTTAGTGGATGAATCATTTATCGTCTCTCCCGGGCCGGGCCTGGTTAATAGATGAAAAACATCTAAAAGAGGAACTAGAACTCGTGCGAATGGTACATATATAAAAGCAGTGAGAAATATAGGTAAATAAGACATAATAAAGTCTAGTACAAATATCTTTTGTATCATAGATACTTCACGAGCTATTAAAGATTTTAACACTGATTTTGAAAGAAGTCTATTCCTACTTACCATGGCGTATTTCATGGCTCTCAAGGTCAGTTAAACTGGACGCGATACTTCTCAGGAAACTTGATAGTTTTGGCATTGCTGTACTTAATGTGAGAGTCGGTAAAAATATCTAGATCATCAGCATCAAATTTTACTCTTTACCACGATTTTACCTACTAAGTATTGTTTAAATGGTCCGACGTAAACTTCGGAAAGAAAAATTTCAATTGAGAAACAAGTGGATATCAAACTTCCCATGGCGATAACAGCAGCGATAATGAAAAGGAATTTGGGTAGTTGCCTGCAAAATCGGTTTGAGAAAGAGATAATTGAGATGTATTCCGCAGCTGCTGGAGAGTCTGTGTTCCTCTCAGTTTTAAATTTTGTTTGTTGCTGATGAACCGATGTTATGTCCTTGACCCCCCATTGGACAGCAAGATCATCTTGTTGTTTCTTCCAGTATTCTAGAAAGAAGATACTCCAAAGTCCGTTAACTACAGCATATGTCGGCGAGTACGGATCCAAAAATAGCCAGGCAAAAAGACCGAAGCCTGCAGGTAGGGTCAACAATAGGAAATATGTCTGCAGAAAGGCAAAGTAAAAGGCAATTTTCTCCCCGAATTTACCTCGCACTTCATCTAAATCACTAGCTGAAAGATAGTATTTGGTACTTAGATTCGTGATCCACGATTTGTTGAATACAGGGTCGTGAAGAGGGAAAATAGACTTAATACCATCCCATTCTCCAACAGTCGGTGTGATTCCTGCACCGCCTTCATTTTTGGGGTTTGTGATAAGAGAATATATTGTTCTTAACCGCTCTGCTTCAGTAATTGGATTTTTTTCTAAATCCTTCGATATGTCGTCTGGAGGTAGTGTCGGGGCGACACCGTAAACCCATTCTTGTAACCGTAAGTCGTAAGCCTTGGTTTTTAAGTTTTCTATGGATTTTATCTTAACAAAGATGAAAAGACTAGACTGCTCTCGTTGGCGAACTTGAACGGTTAGACCAGCTGTATCCAGAGATTCAATTAGCTTCACAAATTGGGCAGTAGCTCGAGCCTTATCTGTGAGAATTCATCTCATTAGCATCATCTTCCGAAATGGAACTAGAATCAAACCAATATTTTTATAGTCGAAGACAACAACAAAATCTACACTGAAAAATAATTTAGATCTAGTTTTGAGGTAGGGTAAGGGAGCTTGCACGTACCCAAAAG
This sequence comes from Podosphaera xanthii, assembly GCA_028751805.1. Taxonomy (NCBI): domain Eukaryota; kingdom Fungi; phylum Ascomycota; class Leotiomycetes; order Helotiales; family Erysiphaceae; genus Podosphaera; species Podosphaera xanthii. Next base: position 651,033 of record JAPWIX010000022.1, read on the forward strand.
TACTGCTTAAGCTCCTTGGTAGACTTGCTTCTACCGAGAAAGTCGACATGCTCAATTGATGGTTTTGGTGTTTCCTCTCGAATAACGTGATTTATTTAAAGGTAAATTCAAAGAGGTTGACCGAAGTGATCAATAATTACATGTTGACGCTTCTGCAGACCGCATTATCTCTTAAGGAAGTGAGAGATGGATATACCTAGGAATACAGAGGGTAAAACTTGACGTCCGACAATCCATTCATCTTTAAAATCACACCATATTCATACGCGAATAACTGCAACATATTTTATTACAGTATTTTTTACATATGATATCTCCCCACTCGTGAACACTTTCCTTTTATTATCATCTCCTCTACTCTGTAGATAATACTTTTGTAACTACGATTAAAGAATATGAAGGTTCAGAGGAAGGGTACTCCTGATGTACATTGAGTTTGGAGCGCTTGGCAGAAAGACCTGGGCTCAGTTAGTCTATGTCGGGCTTGTACTGAAGGTTTTTCTAGATTGAACTGACCGACATGTTACTTAAAAATCGTGTTGTGCGCTGGTACGACGGTAACCTGTCAATAAACAACCGAACAGAATTATTTAATTTTTGAAGGCAGGGCGGTGTAAATGTGTTCGGTGCTCAAAGGTACTGCACTGAATTGTAAAAAGTATCTCTACTGTTACATTCATTCTGGTCTATGAAGCGTTGAGGCTATATCACGAATAACACTGGTACGGTAGTTAGATCGATGATCCAATTTGACATGAAGGGCACCCACACCTGAATATCGTTTGAAAACACAACTCGAAGGCAGGCAAATCACAGCCATTTCAACACCGCACCGTTTATGTCCAACGCAGGAATGCATCTCACCCACCCAAAACAATCCAGAGTACCTTCGTTGTTCTTGTGTTTACAACCAATCGTGATGTTTGTTAGAGGGTGTGTTACCAAATCAGACACGTCTTTATCCTACCTCTGATGGGCCAATCGCCAGGGCTACACAGTCTCAATTAGGGAGTACGGTCTGGACGGTGTACCACACTACCACCTGAGCCTACGCTCTACTAACAACGTTATTGATTTGGTTTGAATTCATTTAACCCAATTAGGCACCCATTGGGTCCATGCAGGTGACTACCAACTTTCGTATATACATAGGAGGAAACCTTTCGGTGAAAACCCCCTAACCTGCCTGATAAAATTCTGTAATATGAAAATTTTACCTTTAGGAAGTGCGATCACATTGTTGTGTCCAGTGTAGATACCTTCTCGTCAAATAGCCCTCGCTTCCTTTTTTTTCTTCCCCTCTCTCCGACATCAACCTCTCCACTTCCCCGACCAGTCGAAATTGTCCAATCCATCCTTGGTCTAGGATCCACTGCGTGATTCTTGCCAGATCTTTTGGGTCGTTCATCATGGCTTCAGATGATCAAATTTTGGCTTTCCTCTACTCCTCAGCCCTACCCTTGACTCGTAAAGGGCAGGCCATTACCGCATGTTTGACGTTTTCCGAAGGGTATCCACGCGGGCATCTTGGATTGTCAACTCCAGGAACTTTTCTTCGGTACAGATAGGATTTGAGCCCGATGTCCCCGCTTCTAATCTGTATGGCGATGCTACTTTGGGCCCTTTTAAGGTTTCGGTGTAAGTTTGATGGAGTCCCCCTAAGACTCATCTTTATTCTGCCGGTAATATTGTCATTGTAAAAGTTGGCTGCTCTCCAAACTCTGGGCGTTATTATTATTATTATTATTATTATTATTATTATTATTATTATTATTATTATTATTATTATTATTATTATTATTATTATTATTATTATTATTATTATTATTATTATTATTATTATTATTATTATTATTATTATTATTATTATTATTATTATTATTATTATTATTATTATTATTATTATTATTATTATTATTATTATTATTATTATTATTATTATTATTATTATTATTATTATTATTATTATTATTATTATTATTATTATTATTATTATTATTATTATTATTATTATTATTATTATTATTATTATTATTATTATTATTATTATTATTATTATTATTATTATTATTATTATTATTATTATTATTATTATTATTATTATTATTATTATTATTATTATTATTATTATTATTATTATTATTATTATTATTATTATTATTATTATTATTATTATTATTATTATTATTATTATTATTATTATTATTATTATTATTATTATTATTATTATTATTATTATTATTATTATTATTATTATTATTATTATTATTATTATTATTATTATTATTATTATTATTATTATTATTATTATTATTATTATTATTATTATTATTATTATTATTATTATTATTATTATTATTATTATTATTATTATTATTATTATTATTATTATTATTATTATTATTATTATTATTATTATTATTATTATTATTATTATTATTATTATTATTATTATTATTATTATTATTATTATTATTATTATTATTATTATTATTATTATTATTATTGAATTGAATTCATTTAACCCGATCAGGCACCCTGTTGGGCCCATGCAGGTGACTATAACTCTCTTATTTACATAGGAGGAAACCTTTCGGTGAAAACCTCCTAACCTACCCGGTAAATTTCTGCCGTTTTCATGTTTACCTTCAGGAAGTGCGATGTACTGTTCTGTCCAGTACGGATATCCTCACGTCAAACTCCTACCCCTCGCCTCATTTTTTCTCCTCTCGCTCCTTCATCTGTCTTTCCACTTCCCCAACCAATCGAAATTGCTCTAACCATCCCTGGTCTAAGATCCACTGCGTTATTCTTCCTAAGTCTTCCGGGTTGTTCATCATTTCTTCGAATGATCGGCTCTTGGACTTTCTCCATACCTCCGCCCTTCCTTTGGCCCATAGGGGGCAGGCCATGATCGCATGTTTGACATTTTGCGACAGATATCCGCACGGGCAGTTTGGGCTATCAACTCCAGGGACTTTTCTTCGGTGCAGATAAGAATTGAGCCCGATGTGCTCGCTTCTTATCTGCATGGCAATGCTGCTCTGGGCCCTCTTCAGGCTTTGGTGAATGTGAATTGGGGTTCCCTTGAGGCTTAATTTTTCCTTTCCTGATTTGTCTGTGTAAATTTTGGCTGCATTCCAGACTTCGGGATCGGCTGTGGGTCTTTTCCTTAGGTTCACATTTCGACTTTGGTGTGGCCAGGAGTTTTTCCACTCTCGGAATGCCGCGATCTTTCCCAGCTCTTTCTGTCCCTTGATGGACACTTCTCCGCAGCAGATCTTAGACCTATTATTATTATTATTATTATTATTATTATTATTATTATTATTATTATTATTATTATTATTATTATTATTATTATTATTATTATTATTATTATTATTATTATTATTATTATTATTATTATTATTATTATTATTATTATTATTATTATTATTATTATTATTATTATTATTATTATTATTATTATTATTATTATTATTATTATTATTATTATTATTATTATTATTATTATTATTATTATTATTATTATTATTATTATTATTATTATTATTATTATTATTATTATTAAGGGATAACGCATACCTGCGTGGGCCTTCAAGGGTGCCGAACCAGGGTAATGAAATCAAATCAAATCAAGAGATAACGCCAAGCAGGCTCACGGGCCAATCCTGGCCTCACGCCTCCTAAGGGGCACTTGGCGTTAGATATTTATATACAGTCGTCCCTCTCTAACTCGATAGTGGGTCCCGGTATAAGTGTTGAAAATATTCATTGTAACTTGGACTTTTATATTTGCAACACTTACCCTTACAGGTCATTTTGCCTGCAGGGGTAAGTATTGCAAACGTAAATGTTTGAATTACAATGAATATTTTCAACACTTATACCGGGACCCACTATCGAGTTAGAGAGGGACGACTGTAATTGTATTTATTCGTGCTATTTAGAGTCAAAGACTAATGGGTCGAGGGGGTAATACTTTGCCCGCATAAAGTGAGCATTGCCACTTTATACGGGCAAGGTATTACCCCCGCGATCCTGTATTATAACACCAGGTCTCCTATCTGACCCAGGACACACCTGTTATGATATGCGCTAACCACATCTAGCTCGGTTGGCCACGGCATAAAGCAAGGGCCTGAACAGGGGCTCCCTTAACATTGCCGATCACCACGTTATTTGATGGAATCTTCTGGAACAAGCTGGGAATCAGTCTTGAACACTGAACTAGATGGAAGGATGAAACGGAAGTATCTAGAAGTGATAGATTGATGTATAAACAGCCCTAGTATCTCCACAAGTAGAATATAACATTAAAATCGTGCAAAAAGGCCTCCATCAACTTCTATTCTCACTCAATCATGACACACGCATCGATCAACAACACCTTCTACAATGTCCCTATCCTCTTTTACCGCGAAACTAAGATCATTGATACATTGACTCATGACGGGTAGCCATCTAGCTCAGTAATTGCCACAGATCAAGATATCGAAGCAATAAGCATTCGAGTAAATGATGGTAATTTAATAATCTAACTATGAAGAAATATTTAAAGTAATAATAATAGTGGTGATGCCTCAGCATGAAACCATGGACTGAGGAACTTACATAGTTTAATCCCTATCCCTTGATAACTTCCTCTTGTCCCAGTAACCTTTCGAGTCTTCTCGAAGTTTCCAGTTATCATATCAGAACAACCTCGTGAGCGCCCGCTTATTAGCGCACGGACCAGAATCGTAGAATCTTCTCTAAGATTCCAATTGATACATTGGAGCTAGTCCGTGAGTGCATGTAGTTGCTATCTTGCGCACAGACTAGAAACACAGAATCTTCTAGGTTACCCTGGTATCTACCGACTATCAAAGCGCTATGAAAGCCTACGCTGGCTAGTGTAGGGTACAGGTAAGTATTAGCTGACTAGCCGTTACAGTAATTACCCGTAGAATTCAATCACCTTTTCTCCGGAACCTTCTGCTCAAAAAAAAAAAAAAAATAGAAGAGCACCCATGAAAACCGGTACGCGGGAAAAAGTCTCAAAAATCCTGCAACTCCAGCCAGGCGAGGCTTAGACGCCAGAGCCGCACGAGGTGCGTATCCCCATCTGTATCTCCTTAACATCCCATTTTCCAGATATCCTCCTTATACCGACACCACCAGCGCTCAGGTAGCGGTGCTCTTTCCTCGGGAGACAGTATAATGCCAGAATATCTGTAAACAGTGAGAATTCATCTTGGTAAAAAGGGCCAACTTAGTCTGATCCATCACCAACATAACGGGAGCTGGATATGCCCCGGAAACTCGTCTTGGTGACTTTTCCTCCATGACCAGGTAATGGGTTTTTCTGTTGGCTCTGAAGATTGTTAGGAATCCCATTGTGGGCAGGCAAGAACTCGTGTTTGTATGGTTTAATTAAGCAATGGTGTCGGAACTTTGATCCCCGCCCTCATGAAAATGTCAAAACACCACATTTTCAGAAAAAAAACTAAAAAAAACCAACCTCTACAAGCCTTCAATTACAAGGAGCTGGCGTGAATCGATAGATAACCATTAGATGAACAAATAAATGCGGGGATTAAGCAATCAACGCGAGCCACGCGGACTTATTATTGTTACAAGTGGGACCTATTTTGGTGAGGGAAAACATATTGGACCCCCCAGCGCCACAGTAGCGCCACATAGAGCAGCCAATGAGATCGCACCAAATATGGTTATGTAACCCCAAATTCTCACATATTGACACCGGCAAAATGTGCGAAGAGCATGTCTAACATGCCCTTCGCGCTACTACTTATCCCCCCCAACTGTGTAGGGCTTATGATGGGTGGCTCTGAGTTTCCATTCTGTCAAACCAAAATCAATCCCTTCTCGATACAACTTTATCTTTCTCCAGCATCTAAGGTAGTTTGTCGAGATCGTGCTGTTGGACACACTCGCCAAGATGAGAGGCAGCTGTGTACGAAGGTAATCGATATTGTATTCGCACATCATCTGCGCATTCTGCTTACACCCACACTAGTAGTGCTCTATGTGGTTCAGTTCACAGTGGTACTTAGGATAGTATAGAACCCTGTGATACCGCCTATTTGAGGAACTTAGCACAGCTTCCTCAATTGCATTTTTTGCTGTGAGTAGTCATCCTGCACAGACAAGAGACGCTTGGCGCAACAAACTACCCCAAAGTCATTAGATATTATGATACAATGCTTACATCAACTTGATGTAGGTTTATAATTTGGATAACTTACTACTGGTGGAGCATTGTGGAGGGAGGGCCTCACAGTCATATCGTCATGCATCGTGGGAGATGATAAATTCAAGTCACGTTGACGATTGAACAATGCTTTGATATTGAAAGACTTTGCAGCCTCGGACTGCAATTCTTTTGCATGTTTTCTAGCTCTCTTCCCAGCTGAACGAGATCCGTTGCCATAACTTCCCCTCAAATGCTTGTCAGCATCTGCAGCCCACGACAGTGTTCTCTTCCCTTGGGTGTTCGTCTCGGTTTCAATCTCAACATCATCTGCACCGTCTTGTTAGACTTCTTTCAAGGCTTGCGGCTTGCGACTCATGATTAACTAGACATACCTTCATGGTCCATGTTCGAGTCTCCACCCAAGTCCTCAACTTCAATGTCCGTATTGCATTCTTCGGTGTCAGAGTCCCAGAACCAGACTCCATAATTCTCTTCTCCTAGGGTTTCTCCACCAGAGTCTTCTCTAGTACTGCTGATAATTGAACTTTCTGGGTCTAGAAGGCGAGGAGGTCAGCTCTCAGAAGTGGTTGTCTGCGTTCTGAAATGTCGGTTCGTGTCTTGTCCTTGACGAATACGCTTCATATGCGCTTTGCGTGCCCTTGATACCATGATGAATTCTGCGTGGTTAACAAGTGTAGGTAGTTGTAAGTAATGGAAGCTCTGCAACGGATGGTAACTGATATCATGGCTTGAAAAACCTATCGTGAGTAGCTATGTACTTAGACAGGTAGGTATCATATGATGTTTGAACAAGAAAGATCGCGACGAACTCGAAACATCACGTCCCAGGACGCGTTTATCAGATAGTGGTACATGCTGTAGGCAATTAACCAGGAAATTCAAAATCATAAATTAAGAAGTGCGCTGAGATTGTTCACAAAGCGAGTGTCAGATACCTAGGTGTCTGATCCCTCGTGTTCGCAGTTCGGAGTACTGGATTCTCGGGGTTTCTTTGCGTGTTCAGATACGGTCAGACTTTTTTCTACATCGGGTCACTCTTTAACTCATACGTATTTATTTCGAGATACGATGGCGAATATTTGACATTTTCACTACATGTAGCTTATCTCAAATTGTATATATCATAATTCTATCTTGTACCCTATAGTCCCCACACTTTGTTCTTTGTCATTTATTAGACCTTCAGAATTTACTCTTTAGCTTCTTAAAATACCCTTCAGACCTTAGACCTCCAGACCTTAGACCTCCAGACCTTCAAATCCTCGATCCTTAGCCAGATTCTGTCGAGTCACGCAAAGCCCACTATTGTGACAGCGGGAGAATTACTTATGTATCCATCCAACTCCTTTTCAATGTGACCAAACGCCACGAATTTCAACCTGTATAGACTTACAAAGTGTGCGTGCTCCAATAATCTCAAAGGCTTAGTGCCCATTGTCCATCTCCACTTTTTTTTAAAAATTATTCCTGCGTATGCTGCCTGAGGCTTTGACACGCATGATTACGGATGACATGTGTATTTCGCAGAATAACTCGGGCTGACGTTTGGAACACTCATACTCAGATTTCATTTGCAGATACCACGACGAGAATAACGCCTTACGACATGTACCCTCTTCCGTGAATACCCCCCACAGGGAAAAGCGAGAAAAACCAGTGGTTATCTGAGCATGCTTTCGTCATCCTGCCAATACAGTATCACCGCGAGAGAAGTGGTGTGCGGGTCTTGCTGGATTCGAACCAGCTTTCTCCTGTCTCAAGTGGGGCACGTGTCCAAGCTACCCAAACTCTACTTGGGAGATCGGTCCGGATAGTTTACCACTGCACCATCCGACCCCCATCGCCACTTTGCTAGATTATTTTATCAGAAGCGGCAATGCTCCATAAATAACTGCCCAGAAATGTTAGTCTAAGCGATTACCAATAACCTCGCCTCGATGTTTTATTGCAGAATCCCTGCGTTCTGGAAGGGCGAGAGAAACGCCACGATACGCCGAACAACAACAGCCCACAGCCACAGCTTAGGTCAATCACTTCCCAATACGGAGATTGGGATAAAGGCATCTAGCCCGAGCCAGCATCTAGGGTTTTAAAACTCACACTGATCTCCAAAAAACCAAACTCAATGGGAAGATCGGCCGATTGCGAAAAACAGACAACTCGAATCACTCGTGAGGATGTATCAAGAGGAGGATAAGTACAAAAATGGGATGGAATGTTTTGATTACAAGAAAAGAATCTTTCTCAATTACTGCAATAACGCCTGCGTCGAGAAAATATACCTGAAAGACGCTCTGCACATAATGTTTACCGGCGACGCCAGGGAAAAATATCTAGATCTCACACTGTAAGACGAAAATTTGTCTTTTTACAAGCTACCTGACATTATCAAGCCACAATGTGAAACGGTCCATTGGTTAGATAGGTGGGAAACAATTTGGAACACTCTCAATCTAACCGAAGAAATGCGGTGTAAGGATTCTGGGAACTGAATGCCTGAGGCTATTTTGTTTGGCCTCGCTTACCTAATATATATATATGTATTTAATTGCAGGGTTATTGTGGAAGTTTGCACATCGATTCGACTTTCATTTAAATTGTGTTTTAGGTCAGTGTAATAGCGTCGTGTCAATTACACTGAGAATATCTTTAATCAAGGTACGTACGTGGACGAGATACGTTAAGGGTAACTATCTCTTTTGATGGGTGCAGATGATTATTCATTAGGATAGCCGGTACTTATTTATACCATATGTACTGGCGTACCTCACTAGCTTAGCTGTCATGTTACTACTCCTGACACCTATGGAGTGTGCTTGTGGGGAGGAGACTACTTCCACTCACTTTATCCACTGTCGTTTCCATGCGAATATAACGCGTCGACTCAGGAGGTCAACACCTTATAACGGTGTCACAATTATTTCCAGGACTTAGGTAATGAAAGGTTAGATAATTTGCATACGGCAGAGGCCGGAGTTGTCAGGAATGCGGGAGTGAGGAAATATGGAGGCGAGGAGTGTGGATACTGGTCGGGGCTAGCGGGCACACAGACAAACGGATGACGAATGAACTCAAAAGTCTCGGATTGATAGAAGACAAAGCATGAGATATGTAGCAAGCAGCTCAGAGCCCTATTACAGACATGTGAAGAGAATCTCAAACAATTAAAGAAAGATTTCAACAGAGGAAATTTATTTTAAGTTGACACCTCATGTTATACACCAACACGCTAGATACTCTGTTGCGACAAATCCAAATGGGCCGCTCCAAGGATAATTCATGCTTGGACTCTGACAAACGGCTTTATTCACAAGCTTCTTGGGCCCAAGTGCCTCAAACGCTTTAAATTATTTATATAGGAAACCAGCTGCTTCGAAAGTCAGCCAGCTAACTCGTCTACTGCTCTCAGCGGGATCATTGAAATTATTCATGGCAAAAGGCATGGCTGGAAGGGAAACCAGGCCATTACTTGAGAAGTATCTCTCAAGTCAAAACAGCTCACTGGGAAGAATTTTTAGCAGGTGCTAAGAACAAGAGTTTGTTCAGTACATTTAATTATTCAAATCCAAAGCATTTCCAACCATCATTTGTTCCAACCCTTAAATACAAAACCATTCAAGGGGAAGAAAAAGCTGCCACAACCTTCAAGGACAAGTGTGAAGCACTGGTATGCTGTTTATTCCCTCAGACTCCTCTTCAGCAAAGCAAACCCCCCAATTACTAAAATGATTATTCATCCTCTATTCCATACTTTTCGGACACTATAAATTTTGTAAGAGATTCTTACGACACCTACCATTTAATTTCCTCAGTCACTGGGGATCATCCCTCTGAATTAGGTGATCTTCCAAGTCATTCATGCATTTTTTCTAATACCTTAGTATCTTCTACATCCCCTATCTATGACTGGCCTAGGCTACCCCTCAAGGAACTCAATCAGGCAATGCCGGTAAAAAGAACAGCTCCTAGCATAGACAGCATTGGCTGGATGATGATCAAGAAAGCTGTAACCTGTATACCTCAAACTTTCCTGAAAGCATATATATTTCTTTTTGAGTGTGGTATACATCCATCAGTATGGAAAGAAGCCATTGGTATAATTATCCCCAAGAGAAATAAGTCAGACTATTCAATACCTTAGGCCTAAATTTCTTATTTCATGTTTGTTTAAGCTCTTGGAAAAATTTTTTGCACATAGAATCTCCTATCTAGCAAATGTATCTAATGATTTCCTCCATTTTAGTCAGATGGGAGGGATAAAACAAAGGTCTGCAGTAGATGCAGTACTCTTACTTCAGCAATACGCGGAAAAAAACATTGCAGAGAACAAATTTGTATCTTGTGCATTCTTAGACATTATGAGAGCATTTGACAGACTTGAACCTAAGAAGCTTCTTCAAATCCTGCATAGGAAAAAGCTCCCAGCCACGTTTATCTCCTGGGTATCTTATTTTCTGACAGGGAGAAAGATTTCTCTTTTGTTTAATGGGCAACTAAGTCAATCTTTGGCCGTTACAGGGGCACCCCAAGGGAGTCCTATTTCTCCTTTATTATTTATTTTATCAATTAGTGAATTATTTACATCTTCTCCTAGTTCTTCTCCCTTGGAAATTTCCTAAGTTGACGACATTGATATTTGAGTTGCTTCTAGATCTGTTAAAAACAACATAATTCTCCTTAAAGAAAAACTGCAAGCAATCTTTTCCAAAGCAGGCACATTATCTATTGTTTTTGAAAAGTCTAAGTCTGAACTCATTCATCTTAGTAAGAAAAGAATACTCTTTTTAGATCCCTTCGTGCTAGATAATTTGACCCTCATGCCTTGTACTTCAGTCAAGTAGCTAGGCATCTGGTTACAGCACAGTCTTTCTTTCAAAACTCATTTGGAGAAAGGGTTGCATCTAGCCCAAGAGGCTATGCAGAGACTTCTTCAAATTTCATCCAGAACTAAGGGTTTGGGCTTTAATGCATTGAGATAACTGCATCTTACCTGTGTCATTCCTGTGTTAGATTATGGCTCAGTGCTGTGGTATAACAGATATGGTACTAAAGGCCTATTAAATATGTGCGACAAGCTACAAAAGCATGTCATTCATGTTATTACAGGTGCTTATAGAAGTAGTCCTATTAAAGCTTTAGAAGTTGAAGCTGCAGTGCTTCCTACACGAGTTAGACACTTGAAGCAAGCATCTCTCTATGCCCTGAGAATTCTTAAACGACAAACAAATCACCCAATTTACCAAGCCCTGTCCTGCAAGTTTCAGAATGAGCTTGACTTTCCTTCAAATTCTATAGACCTGGGCATGTTTGCATTTCTCAGCGAGAAGCCTAGTGGCCAGTTTCAGAGAATTGCACTATTACTCAAGCCTTTTTCTAAATCTGCGGAACTGGAGATTTTCAATGCCAAGTAGTCTCAACCATGGATGGAAGATAATCTTATAATTTTCATCTCTAATTCAACTAAAACACGAGCAAAGGAGCATCATCTTGGGCACTTAGAAACAATCCCTCCTTCACATTCTATTATTTATACAGATGGCTCCCTTGTCAAGGATAAGGGCTGTGGTATCGGTATAATATTCTATTTTCCTTACACAAGAGAGCTCAAATCATTATGCTACTATCTTGGAGACAAGATAGGCACAGCTGACGCAGAGATTTATGCAATTTTCAAAGCACTTACATTTATCTATCAAAATCAAAACAATGCTAGACGTTCTTTATTTTGTGACAGCCATACTGCTATTTTGAGAATATCTAAGTCTAGTAACTATTATTCCTTTAAAATTAGGTCCCTCAGCAGTAAAATAGATGTTAAAATCTTTTGGTGTCCAGGTCATCGAGGGATTGAAGGCAATGAACTTGCTGACATTCTGGCAAGAAAAGGCCTAGATCAACCAGCTACTAAAAGAAATGAATTTACTTCATATTCCTACCTAGTGGAAGGGATCAGAAAAATCATACTCCGGACCTGGCACTTTGATTGGACTAAGGAAGTACTTAGTGAAGAAGAGGGTAGGAAAGTCGTTGGTTTAGGGAAGTTTTATAGAGCAGCTGCAAGCTTGTCCATACCAACTTTCAGAACCAAGGCAATTAATCTCTCCAATTTTAGTAGACAGACACAGAACTCCTTTTTCCAGGCAAGAACAGGGATTGGAAACACCTTGGCTCACCTCTGCAACATTAGAAAAGTGGACAGTAATATATGCAACTTCTGTGAAAGGAAGAAGCAGACAATGGAGCATCTGCTTTTACACTGTCCACACTTCTCTATAGTGAGGCATAAGGAATTGGCAAGTCTGGAGCCCAAAAATTTGCAAATTATATTCAGAACCAAAGTTAGTAGAGAAAAACTGTTGAGCCACTTAGAGAAGTCCAAGTGCTTACAACTAACTAAAACAGTAGGGCACCAAGCTCCAATTCTCTTGCAAATTTGATTAGGACATATTAAGGGAAAAAAAATCAGATATTCTACATGAATAAAATAAACTTAAATCAGGAAAAAAAAATTAATCAAGACAATCAATCGATAAAAAAAATTGTTATTTCTGGTTAGGGATTAGGATTTGGTCTTGGTTTTTGAATTGATTGTAATGTTGGTTAGTCTAACACCATGTTATGAGCCTACAGAATAGTGCCAAGGAGAGTTGTAGGAGTTTGCAATCGCAATTAAATCCTCTAAATGTATTTAAATCTATTGTCATAGCTAGATGGCTGAAAACATCATGATTTTTAAAAAAAAAGGGAAGTCAGGCGAGATTTGTCGGTTCTCGATTATAAATCGATTTTATGTTACTTATTTCTTTTCCTTGGCAGGATATGTGTTGGAATAACGGGATCCTTGTAATCATGTGATATCATGTAACGCGTTAACGCGTCGTGTTGTTTATATTACTTCCTTAGATGATGATAGAAGAATGAAGATCCATCAACACAACTGCAGAACGTGATATTTAGATCATGACTCTTGCAACGTGTTAAAGCATCCCGACAATATGGGATTGGTGTTTGATGTTGGCGCTAGGTCGTTGTTCTATGTACTTAATTAGCTACTATTTCTGTAGCGATCCACGCGGTGAGGTCGAGTTGGGCGTGTCATTGACACGATCTTAGCTGTGTACGTCGGTCCATGACAAAAGAGGGAAAAAGGGCTTAGCCCAGGACTTAATCAAAAAAAAAACGTATTTCCCCAAAATACTTGCGAGAGCTACGAAGGTGCCAAATCAGGTTAGTGAGATTAAAAAAAATAATATTTTCTAGACTCAGTTAGAGCCGTGGTGCAGTATATAATAAATAATACAACTATGTGGACAACCCGCATTTATGGGCTAGTCGTCAAAACCAGTGCAGTAGCTGTGTGGTGATGGTGCCGGGCTACAGACCCGTGGCTGAGAAAACAACTGATTTTGAAGATGCCCCGTGGGCGCTCAGTCGGTAATTCTTGGAATCTGATCAGATAACTCGTCGCACGTATAACGTACACAGGATTCGAAAACCTCACCGAACACAGACCACCTTCTGGAGTCCGAACAATTATCGCAAGATAATGAGGGGTGATATTGGATCCTATAAACACCTACGGCGATGACGAGTCAGCAGCAGACGTAGGATATTCTAGACACATCCGAACTGTTTTGATGAACTGACGACAAGTTTTTATCTCCTCTAAGCGCCGAAGAAATGACAAGATCTCAACACAAGATGCTGTACGATCAGAACTTATTCCTACTCAATCTGCTTGATTTTTTGCTAAATTTAGATGAGCAGGTGGTATCCTCGGCACTTCTCAGCCTTGCATGCCCAAATCATATTTTTGTTGTTTTTGTCTATATTTTACGTCTGATGAGTCGCAAACAAAGCATGGACCCTAGATTCCCTGTTGGGACAGAGGACGCTCCATAGAGATGCTGCTGCTAGAGACAAGATTTATAGAGTGACGAGAATGTATTCACATTTTTTTTATTAAATCATTTTAGCGTATGCAGCCTAAGGCTATGACGCGTATGATAACGGAAGATATGTATGTGACGCAGTATGACTCAGTATGACGTTTGGAACACTCATACTATGAGAATAACGACTTGCAACATGTACCCTCTTCCGTGAAAACCCCCCACAGGGAAAAGCGAGAAAAACCAGTAGTTATCTGAGCATGCTTTCGTCATCCTGCCAATACAGTATCACCGCGAGAGAAGTGGTGTGCGGGTCTTGCTGGATTCGAACCAGCTTTCTCCTGTCTCAAGTGGGGCACGTGTCCAAGCTACCTTGACTCTACTTGGGAGAACGGTCCGGACAGTGTACCACTGCATCATCCGACCCTCGCATTCACAGAACTGCCCGAGGAGCACTCGTAGATGGCCAGCCAGCCCTCTTGTCTCACTCCGACCTCCCATCATTACTCATAATGCCCGTAGTATACCCCTCAAAGCTATAGATCCAGGGCGTTCAATCCAAAGTCTTCATAAAACCCGCTCTCTCCGTTCCCTAATCCGATCCACCTATTCCTTCCCTACAAATTCCCCACTTGAATCCTTGCCTTCCTGAGCAATTAGAGCGTGATGTCTCTCCAAATTTGTGCTCATCAGCTGATTCCTCTTCCGGAACCACAGAGCACTGACAGTGGACAGATGGAGTGCGAGAAGGTGCGAGACAAATGTAACGGCGGGTAAGCCAGTATTTTCCTGTAGCCGACGTTTGTCAACGTACGCGAGCTTGTAATACCTGGTGGCAAAGGAATTGCCGCAAAGACTTGACAGGGTACGTTTCATAATCGTTCTACGTGCGACAGGGGCTGCCTTGATCTTTTGTTATCCTGAAACATTCGATGAATGTAAACGACGCCTCAGTATTACAGATCTCAGCGACGAGGCAATGAGCTTGCGGAGGAAGAGTACTTGTGTATGGTCTAGGTTTATCTCGTGGCTAGCTTCTCTCAAAAGAATTAATATTAATTACGATCAACTACACCATTGCCAATCTTTGGGGTACCGACCCGTCACAGCAAAAGATCATATCCTTGTTGGATCTACTACAGTCTCGCATGATATTTATTTATATGCATATAGTTTGCAGGGTTTGAACTGCAGATCTTGACACAGAAGGAGAAGTTCTCTCTGATAATCTCATGCAGAGTTCCTGCAGCTCTGATGAATCCAGCCATGATGTACGTTGAGAGTACCAGGATGTCTTACGAGGGGAAATGCTGATTGGAGGTATTAACTCGAGATTCTTTTGGAAAATATTTACACCTATGCAACTTTCACTAAGGGTCGGATGGTGCAGTGGTACACTATCCGGGCCGTTCTTCCAAGTAGAGTCTGGGTAGCTTGGACACGTGCCCCACTTGAGACAGGAGAAAGCTGGTTCGAATCCAGCAAGACCCGCACATCACTTCTCTCGCGGTGATACTGTATTGGCAGGATGACGAAAGCATGCTCAGATAACTACTGGTTTTTCTCGCTTTTCCCTATGGTGGGTATTCACGGAAGAGGGTACATGTCGTAAGGCGTTATTCTCGTAGTGGTATCTGCAAATGAAATCTGAGTATGAGTGTTCCAAACGTCAAACTGAGTTATTCTGCGTCACATACATATCTTCCGTAATTATTCGCGTCATAGCCTCAGGCTGCATACGCAAAAATGATTTAAAAAAAAAAAACTTTCACTAAGAATCAATCTAAATTCATACTAATTTCGAGGATATTATTTTTCATTTCTATTCAGAGTTCCTATAAAAACAACTGTAGACATCATAGCTAATTGTCTATAAATCCGCCTTGCGCCCGAATAACTGCCGGACATCTATCTTGCACAACGCTGAGAATCTTTGCGAGAGTTTCAGGTTTTGTGCATTCCTGCCAAACTTCTGCCACAAGGGATTGAATTTCGGCCCTCTCACACTGTTGTCCTGGATCGGAGTCTCCATATCGATGCTGTATATATGACTGCATCAATCTACATACATTTTCGGTTGGATTCAATTAAGGGGAGTAAAGGCGGCCAGAGCATAGGTACTATCCCAAGTTCACCATGGTACTCCTTCACGATATCTGCAGTGCGAACGGGAGCGTTGTCTTGCATAAACTGCACAACAACACCCGTTTTTGCAAAGCTTGACCTCAGAAATCCAACAACCCCTGGAAGAATATGTTGACGATAACCTTCCCGGTTATTTTCTGCCAGCTTCTTTGCCAGAACATAAAAGGACCTGCTTAGGTGCCGGCAAAGCATCCCCAGAACATTCAAGAATTATTTTTGGTGAAGCGGTGAATAATGCGTATTCTTTCGTACTCTTCGTGCTCCTGTAAAGATCTTTAGCGTTCCACATCTCTCTTTAAATAATAATACGAAAAATGATCTTCCTAGTGACATGTACTTTGTTGACTGAACCGTCGTTTATCCATGTTTCGTCACTCCAGAATATCCGACACCAGTCATTTAGACTTGATGACTGATCTCGGTCAGCCCACTTAAGTCTTAGTCTTTTAGGTTACTTAGAGTAGGGAGGCTTATTTCTGGCAATGCGCCTGCTGTAGCCTCTTCTATTAAGAGCATTGCGAATTGCATCTTTGCCAACATTTCATTGCGAATATTCATTGCTAGCTCCAGGTACGTCATCTGCCGAGTCTCTTTCGAGCTGCAAACAAGCATTTCTAACTCGTCTTCTAGTTCGGGACTTATTCTAGGTTTTCGACCAGTGCTTTTTCCTAGCACAACACATCCCATGCAAATTAGATATCTTACTGGATGAATAGTAACTCCGAGTGTATCAGAGATGTTCCTCTTAATCTTTTCAACTTCATGAAGAGTTGAAATCTGATTTCAATTAGCTTATACTCGTGAATATAATATTTCCAGTATTCTGAACTCGCTTGAAGCCTCTGACCTCAATTTAGATCAGTTGAGTGTTTGCGAGTATTTGTGGAGGTATTTCGGGAGTTCATTCAAGGACATGAACCAACAAAAAAAGTACAACCTGCACAAGATTTACCTGTGAAAATGTAAGATATTTGCAAAGTTGCGTCTAATTATTTTTCTGTATTGTTATACGAGAGAAAATTTAGGAAATTTATTCACAGACGATTTCGGTAAGGGAGCCGATTAAGATTAAGAGAACTGAAACTCGACAAGATGAAGCAGGCGAAGAGAGGGCAACAGTAACCTAATAAGAGGAGTATTGGCAGAACTCATCATTTGAGCTTGATGGTCAACTTATTGGGAGCATCCTGCAACTAACATGTACGTGCCCTGTAAATAGCTGGGACATATCGCTACTTTTCCATGTCGATCGCCGAGTAAAAGATGCCCCTGCGGTCCTGTAATAGTGGCTGTCGACCATCGTGATAAGTCGTGCAACGTCTTGTTAATTTCTATCCTGTTTTGACCATTTTCTAACATAAACACTTATCCCCGAATTTCCCGCGCAATCCTCTCTGAATACCCCTCAGTATTATCTTGTAACCCCCTCGCACCTCCGCTGTGTGATAAAACCCATCGATAAAGAGCCCCAGACTAAATAAAACGACCTGGGAAATTATCACTTGCTCCTCGAACGAACTATGAAAAGTGCGCTAAAAGAACAAGTAATCTTTGTTTCATGTGCTTGTGATCATGTGCTTGTGATCATGTGCTTGTGATCATGTGCTTGTGATCATGTGCTTGTGATCATGTGCTTGTGATCATGTGCTTGTCCAGGTCAGCAATTTTACTGTTGTAACTCGGTTATGAGCAGATATAGAATTGTGAATAAGCTAGGGATAACAGAGAAGTGCAGAAGATGATACTCAGTAGTATCATCGATCACACTAATTAAGTTATTCATATCCTCAGTCTCTGAGGTAGACAAGACTTATACATATACATATTACATTTTCAGGATAGTCCATCAGATAACCAGAATGTCCGATAGCCTAACATCCTATCCTGTCCCATAATGCTACCATGTTGTACTACTCTCATGATAGGGTATTGTTCGTTGATCCGCTTCTTATAGGGTACAGGGGTTAAAGCGGGGATAAAGTGGAGATAAAGTGGTGATATTCCAGGTTACCTCACGATAGATCCACAGTATCCCTGTTAGCTTCAAATTTTAAAATCTTATGGCCTAAGGCATAAGAGATATGCATCTGTATATGAAGTCCAACGCCCACCTACATGCCTGCACCTTTCTTCACTCGCGCACACCTGAGGTCGTTTCGTTTAAATCATTGTCAGCTATTTACTATTATTTTGCTCAACGGCATACTTTTATTTCATTCATCTATCTAATTTTTACTTCATGTGAGTGCATCTGAACCTTAAGTCAACTACTTTAGAAGATTTTAATTTACTGTACTAGATTGCCGCAAAGATGGATTCACCTCAACAACCTTCTCCATCATCAGCATCTCCTACTTATGCAAAACGCCTAACACAAACTCAACGTATTCAAGTAAGTCTGAAATCTACAAATTGATAAGGTTAAGAGAGTAACATGTGCAGGTTAGAACCTTGGCCAGTGAGGGACACAGTTACGTCAAAATCTCTCAACGCCTTGGGATTACATGGCGACAGGTACAATACACCATGAGCGTTGAAAATACCGAGCCTCAGTACTCCAGTGGTAGGCCACCTATTCTAAGTAGTTCCCAGGTCGATGAAATAGAATTTTTCGTCTGTTTATCATCGGAAAATCGTCGGATGTCATTTTTCCAACTTGCACATTTTATATTTCGGCACTTTGGTGTGAGCGAGAATGTGATCCGACGTGAACTGGCAAAGAGGGGATATGCACGCAGGATTGCACGATTAAAACCTCCTATCTCTTCAGTCAACAAACTGAAGAGATATGAGTTTGCCAGAATACATCTCCACTGGCGGAAGGAACATTGGATGAGAGTCCTCTGGTCCGACGAGACTTGGGCTATGAATGGTCGGCAAAGTGATCGTTGGGTCACAAGAAAGGTCAGTAGTCCCTTAAAGGCTCCTAAGATTTAGAGTTCCCTTGAGCTAAGTTTAAGTCAAAGATTGGGGAAGAGTACGAAGATACCTGTGTCCTAGCCAAGACGCGGAGGAGAGTTGGGTGGATGTTCTGGGGATCTTTCTTTGGACGACAGAAGGGGCCTTGCCTGATTTGGGAGAAGGAGTGGGGCCATATCACTGCGGCCAGTTACTGCGAGAGGATAGTGCCTCTCATAGAGAGTGCGGTCTTTCGGGAACCAGGACTAGATGTGATGCAGGACAACGCCCCTCCTCACAAGTCGAGGCAAACTATGCGTGAGTTTGAAAGGAGGAATATTTCTCTAATGGAGTGGCCGCCATATTCTCCTGATTTAAATCCGATAGAAACTTTGTGGAGTTATATGAAAGCGTACATGGAGCGTCTTTATCCAGCGTTGGATCAAGGGGGGCAGCGGAGTCAAGGGCATCTTCGTCAAATAGTGAACGAGGAGTGGGATCTGGGGTTTAATGGGGATGACTTGGAGAAACTGATAGATTCGATGCCCCGAAGAATCAGAGCCGTTTACGAAGCTGAAGGCGGATATGTAAATTATTAGCTAGATAGAAGTATAATTTATTTATGAAATGTATTAATGAATTAAAAAGTGAATAGAGGGCTATAATGGACCAAAAAAGCAAAACCAACGAATATTTCGTTGTGAAATTTTTGCCATACAAATTTAAAGTTTAGGTGGGGAGATCTACTTATCGTCATGCTAATTCAAGTTAGTAAAAGCCTATATACCCTGTAAAAGTCGAATTTTAGCGCCTATACACGATTAATACCGTAGTATCAGAGTATGTAATCCCTGTACGCTGTTCTAGGACTAGTACATGAATATGCCATATCCCTGTAAATAGACAAGGGCATGCGCATAGCGGCTCTGACAGTCATATCACAACACTTACAGATTTTCTTCAGATATGATACTATTCTGACAGCTGTACGCCCGAAATCTCAGAGTAGCGATCCTGTCAGAAAAATTCCACAAAGGCTGTGCATAATAACAAGAGTCTCAAGTTTTCTGCGTCAGCTGCCAATACTTTCCTTATCAGACAAAAATACTTGCTCAAAGATGAGGCTTATTCCTAGACCCTGAAGACGTCCGCATTTACTTTCTGGTCAAGAAGCCCTTGGTCAAATATCGATCGGTAAAGTAGCAGCAACTTAGGATGAACAAATCTTTTCCAATCCTCAGAGTCCTGGCTTGGGGCCGAGTCGACATGAAGAGTATGCCAAAAAAACCCTGAGGATACACCACCGTCTAGACAAGCGCCAACTAATCTGATCTTTTACTCTACAGAACGCATTGCGTCTTGCCCAAACATTTACGTTTACCTATTTAAATATTTACACAAGTTCGAATCCATCGTCTTCCTCTGGCGATTCATCAGGCGTGTCCATTTTCGATTCTTTCATCTTCTGTTTTAACTTCTTTTTTCCCTTACCTGAGAGAATAGTTTTCTCGCCCTGGGCATCCAGAACCTCATACTCTCCATTCACAATTGTTTCTATCATATTTTCTTCCCATGTTTTTTCTGCCCGATCTACAAGCTTGTCGAGGTTTATGGGATGCTCCTTCCCAACTGGAAAATACTCATCATCAGAGCTTGAGAACTCTGATTTCATTCGCTCAGCAGTCGTCATAGTGATAGCTGATCCAGAGTCATTCTCATACTGTTGAAGTAGGTCAACGAGAGATTGCGAAAACAGGAAAGTAGAGTCTTCGGAAATATCGATCTTTGCACGACTTTTGGAGGTTTTTCGGCCCTCAAACTTAACTGACCAGCCAGTCCCCATTGACTTTTTGCCTTTAGCTTTGGATGTTCTATAAGGTTAACACACAAGTCACACTCCAGGAAGAAGAAAACAAACCGTTTCTTTTTTTGACGGGCTCTCTCACCTAACCTTGCCCTATCAAGGATTTCACTTAGATTTTCCTCTTCCAAAGCAGAGTGATCGTCATGTGTCAATTTTTCCTCGTGTTCTTTATCCCGCTTTGAAGGAGCTGCGGCCGAACGGAGGTTGCGATGTTCAAGTGCGGGAGTCATGTTGCCTTTTCAAAGTTGACGAAGTTGTAAAGTTCGAGCTTGTTACAAATTGCAATCTAGCTGCTCAGGAGGCAAGTGAACAGAGGATTATAGGGAAGCGGAAAAGATACTTGAATGAAGACTTCGAAATAAGAGTATTCCAATCTTAATTGATAGTGAATTAAAGGGGTGCATAACTCACATACATGTAACTAAAATGATATTTATATTAACATACTTTCTATTCCGCAAGTAACTACTTGTAGTAACCAGCAGATACTCCAGGTTGCAACTAAGTTTGTGATAAGCATGTGTTACTTACCAAGCTTCTCTTTCTCCCCACTTTGGAGTCACTGTTAAGTCGTCATTAATCCCTACCCCGCAGTCATCTACAACCTTGAAGGAATACAAGTACTTACGTTTTGTATCAGGAAACACACTCAATAATCAAATATATGGATGTGACTTGGACCCTTTGCTCCTGTGATTCTTTTCTGGTTAGTTTACTTCGTTAGTTCGATCGATTTTAGTTAGATTCACCATTCTAACACAGTATTAAGTGATCCAAATTGACATCGCTTTGGACGACAAGAAAAGGTCCTGACTAAATCAGATTAAAACAATGTGAGGAATTCTATCGCTGGCTTCGAAGACAGAAATAAACTGAGTGCTCTCTTGAAAGCTTTGTTTCTAGCCAGATTTAAGACACCAAATTGCTTATCTGCTCCTGTATCATCCTTCACCGGTACATCACGTCAGAGGGCCTCTCAGCCCGCCCTGCCAAAGTTCATTTAACTATGCTCGATATAAAGGGACCAAGAAAAGTTGCTATTCTCGAGTCCGTGACGGCTAGCTGTGGCTCGAAAATATGGATCGAACGGGTCTCGTCGTATCGAAGCATTAACAAAAAAAGTCTTGTAATTTCCAAATGAGCACTTGAACAATTTGCCAACATTCAAAGGCAGAGACATCACGGTCGACATCCAGCCAGACAAGCGCTGATCCGATCCCAGTGAGGCTGATAGCACCACTACCTTGGATACTGAGACCGTGCAAGATGATCAAGGAGATGAGAGTAGCCCAGAATTTAACAGGTTCTTCCCCAGGTAGGTGTACGTCGATCAAAGCGAGGCCTGAATCTATTGGAGCTGGTTTACAGTTGTAGGAACAGCCTTTCGCTGCCGATGATTGTACTTGAAGTGAGTACGATCATGGCTGCGCACGCTAAGTACGGCCACTCTCCATATGACGATCTACAGTAACCATCTACAGGGGGACAAGGGTAAGTTAACGAAGGTTAGAGAATAAGTTATGTGCACTATATTTATATGTTTATACAATCGGAATAAACAGAATTTACTGCCTAGCCTTCGTTAACTTACTTTTGTCCCCCTATATCTTTACACCGGGGATGAGCGTGCCAAGGAAAGCTACTATAACCATCTACAACTTGAGTTGCTGCCACGGGATTGAAATGGCGTAGTAAAGTACAGAATGGACCAGTATGATCTAGGCTGTAGGAATAAGTACTTCGTAGAAAATTTCTAGTCCTTGGGAAGAAAGCGTACAGGGTATATGGGGAAAAAAGTCCAAATAGCATGTGGTGCTGCAGCCCTCAATATTGTTAGAAGTGGGCGTTAATTTTGTACGTCATTGCCCTTCTAATTACCAGCTCAATCTACAGAATCAACGCCCACTTGTAAAAATATTTAGGGCTGCATCACGACAAGCAAGTTGGACTTTTTTGCCCTGATACCGTGTATAATCAAAGTCGTTCTAATATATATTGTCATTGAAGTTGTACTGACATGGTATGGGTGAATTCCACAAATAGCTTGTCTCGCTTTACTTCCTCTCTAGTTGTACTGCTCATCATCAGATCTATCATTCTCTTCTCGGAGATAATTGCATCGTAACAGTCGTAAAGTAACATCAGTAATGATTGCCAATTGAAAAAAATTGTCTGTCTAAATTCTGTATCATTTTTAGAGAACTTTCTCTTTCGGCCTAAGGGGTCATCGAGTTTCAAAGGAGTCATTTTCAGAACAATATGATACTTATCAGACCAACATCAACCCCCATTCAACATAGCTCATGTGGGGTTTATCGAGCAGAACCAGCCGCTCACACACTATGGAATTTCACTGCAAAGTGCTGACACAGATCGAAAGTCGACATGTGATCTCCTTGTCTTAGAATGACCACAACCCTTTTGTTCGAAATCTACCTCCTACCAGAACTCTTGTCAACGACGTTTCTACACTTAAAGTTTTGGTCGCTGGAGCATGGCTTTCTTTTTTTCCAACACTGGATAAGTGTATGAAATCCTGTGATGCAATTAATCTGAAGAGTTACTGTTTCGACTTGAAAACGTTGGTAAATTAACTTCAATGCCTCTGATACTAAACATGGCATGCTGTTAAAATTTAAGCGATTTGGGATTGGCCACCGAGTCACGCTGTTGGCCTTCATCTCGTGCTGTAGCTTGATCGGATCAATACGCTCCACCGCACCATAACTTATACATTCAGTATTTCTCAGCACATACTGTATATGACTATCACAGTTCGAGTATTGATGCGTAGGCAATCATATAAGCAAAGTATTTAAATTAATATACTCCTGGTAAAGGTGATGAGCCTCTAAAGATATATTTATAGGGACTGATTGCAGGGGGTATGCGAGCGTATATATTTCTGATCATTTAAAGGCTTAACATATTAAGAAATCTATCTACAGTAAAACTTCACTAACACGATAGTGGGTCCCGGCATAAGTGTTGAAAATATTCATTGAAATTCATCCATTTATATTTGCAATACTTACCCCTGCACGCAAAATGACCTGTAAGGGTAAGTGTTGCAAATATAAAAGTCCAAGTTACAATGAATCTTTTCAACACTTATACCGGGACCCACTATCGAGTTAGAGAGGGACGACTGTAGTTTCATTTAGACCCAAGATCTTAAGATTATCACGGACCTATTTTCCAAGAGCTTTTTTTGTACTTGAATGAGGTTCTAAAATTAGGAATCCCTTTTAATTCCTCAGAATGGCCGGTCTTTGGATCACGTTGAACATCTGCGACGATCGAATGAGAGAAGACGCCATACCATATTTTCGGCCCCACCTCAATCTTCAGTTTGAATATTACCTATTCCCTATTTTTAGTCGAACTGTAACGGGCTATGCCCGGTTGAGTAGTAGTAGTAGTAGTAGTAGTAAGCATTTAACGCCAAGTAGGCTCACAGGATAAACCCGGCCTCTGAGCCCTCAGGAGGGCGCTTGGCGGGCCTGCGTAGCCTAAGGCTACCAGGCGTCTCCGTCGTCCTATGGACGCCTATTATATCTACATCAGCAGCTCGGAATTTTACCCAGAGTCTGCTGTAGCCAAAGCCTATTTTACTCCAAGTGCCTGGTCGCACCTTGCTCCTCCTTCTTTATTTTGTTATTAGTGTCTTTTTTTTTTTTTTTTTAAATATATTAAAGTTATATACGCCCAAACTCCCTGACCACCTTAACCCGCGTCCCCTTGCTTAACCCTCAGATTGTGCCTTTTTACACCAATTTCCAAATGCTCGAGCCCCGGCGACTGACCCAAGAGTCCACTTGATGTTGCCTTCTTGACCTCGCGATTTTTTGGGACGGGGTCTTTGAATACCGCTAAGTCTGCAGCAGACGAAGGGATGATCGGGAGATTTTTCCTCGCCGCAGTCGCATAGCAGGGCCGCCTCTTCGTGCTTAAATCTTCTGTGGTACGCAGCAAAGTCGCCATGTCCTGATCGGGCCGCAAGAAGTGAGCCGAGAATTCTTCGAGAGAGGAATCGAAGTTCGTCGGGTATTCTACCCGTCATCTGGATCCCGAGATACTTATAGCGCTCGGGAGCATTACTCTGCCAGTAGGTCCTTATGCTTGCCTCATATCTTTCATTAAGGAGCCTTGTGGCTCTTGCGACCGATGCCTCGGTGCGAATGCTGGGTTCGTGGCAGGCAATTTTTGCTAGCGCATCGGCCCTTTCATTCCCTGGAATACCTGCGTGGCCTGGTATCCACCGGACGCTTGCTGTTCCAGGCAATATGCCTTGCACTCGGTTTCTCTTGTACCATCCTTCTCGAAGTGCCTGGAACTCGTCGATCCTTGTCGAGCTTGTCGGTGTTGTGTGCCCGGAGTGTAAGCGCAATGCAGCTTCTTCATTGTCCAGACAAACTGTGACATTGGTGGCAAATTTTCCCATGACATGCGCGACTGCCACTTTGAGACCTTCAGTAGCGCCGATTATTTCCGCGTCGTAAACTTCCACAGTTCTTCCTAGGGGGACTATTCCGCACGCAATTTCAGTATTTGGCCCGCGGTAGACGCAGTACCCTGCTCCCACGTTTTCTTCATCATCCATGGAACCGTCCGAATAGACTATGAGGTCCAGGATCCCTATTTTTCCTGATGCCGCCCATCTTTGGTGTTCAAGTATCCCCTCTCTGCGACCAACAGCGCCAATTTCTTCCCTAGCTTTGCTTCTGTCAAACTTGTGCCACGGTGGGGTAGCTGTGTCGAGTGAAAGTTCCAGCTCTTGTCGGCGTCTGATCCACTGAAAGTGAGAGGAGTTCCATCTTTTACGTAGTGGATGCTTAGGGTCCGCCGCAGCGACTCGCACTGCTAGTCGATCGTGAATTCGTTCCAGCCACGAAACAGCGGGGCCCCACCCCGTTTCGCGTAGGAGCGCCGGAATCGGGGTGGTCTTGTAAACTGGTAGGACGGCTCGTGCCGCGCGATTGATTGCTCCCTGAACTTGGTTAATGATCCAAGAGGAGGTTTTTGGGCCAAACCATGTCTCGGCCCCATAGAAGAGCGTTGCAAAGCCCACGCCTTGAATCGCCTGTCGGAGGAGGGCCGGCCGAGCCCCTTTGATCGTGTTGTTTAGTCGCCTAACATGGTCCGTCACCACTCGGCACCGCTGACAGGATCTGCGGACATGTTCTTTGAACGTTAGTTTCCTGTCGAAGAGTACGCCTAGCCATCTCGTGTGCTCGTTCGGTTCGATGACACTTTCCTCCACCAGGAGAGGAGGTTCTGTGAACTTCCTCTTGTTGTGAAAGTACTGTACTTCTGTCTTTGCATTATCAAATTGTACGCCATTTTCGCGTCCCCAGAGTAACGTCTGATCTAGGCTCGCCTGTAACTTACGTCCACATTCTTCGAGACTTCTGGCTGTCACCATGGTTGTGATGTCGTCCGCGTATCCGTAACGTCGCCTGGATAATCTTAACACTGGTTCTACATAGAGCAGGAATAGAATTGGAGAGGCTGGGGAGCCTTGAGGAAGACCACATAAGATTTTGAATGGTTTCGAGGTTGTCTGATCAAGTCGGATTCTTGCCGTGCGGTCTATAAAGAAGGAGCCAACCCAAGCAATAATATTTTCTGGCCATCCCTGTGACCTTAGTCGGTTTAAAAGGCGATTTCGTAGTACTCCGTCAAACGCTCCCTTTACATCCACAGTCACCATGCCGGCGACTTTGCCCCTTGCGAGTGCTTCTTTTACATCGCATAGTAGCGCCGTCGTTAGATCTGTTGCGCAGCGTTTTCCAATAGCACTACATTGATCTCTGGCTAGAATGTCACATTTTAGAGCCCAGTACGAGAGTCGTCTTGCGATAAGGCGTTCTAGACCCTTTCCTAAGCAGCTTAGAAGGGATATCGGGCGATAGGATTTCGGTAATGTCCGGTCACGTTTCCCTGTTTTTGGCAAAATGACGACTTCAGCTCCCTTGAAGGTTCGCGGGTGTACGCCGAGTGACGCACACTTGTTGAATAAGCTTGTGATACGGCTTCCCATGGACGGCCATGCTAGTCGGAGGATTGGGGCTGTTATTTCATCTTTTCCGGGTGAAGATGTGGGAACCTGGCAGGTCGCTCGGAAGGTCTCTTCCTCGGAGAACTTTTGCCAAGGTATATTTCTTCTGGCGACAGTGGGTATTTCTTGATGCGTGTCTGAGGTTTCTGTGTGCCGAGAGAGAAGCGTTCTATGGAGAAGTGATGCCTTTTGTTCAGGGCAGTAGACATCGGCCACACCGTTATCTCCCTTAAGGGGTGGGGTCTGTAGATTCGGGGCTGTATTATGCCAGTTCACTATTTTGTAGACGTCTGTTAGGGACTCTGATTTCTCAATCCGAGCCTCCCAATAGGATTTTTTGGCTCGTCTGACAGTTTTCCGGAATTCTTGTCTTTCATATTCACATCCTCCTGAGCGTTTGGCAGTCTGATACCTGCGGATAGCCCTCCTACAGTCTTCGTTCCACCAAGCGGTTCCTTTGGAGTTGCCAATTTTTCGGGGGCACGAGCCTAGTAGTGCTGTGTGAATGGTTTGCATGATGTTCTCGGCTTCCGCCTCAATGTCTGCTGAGGTTTCTATACTTGGGGGGTCCTGTCTGCCTCCTAACAGGCTTGTAGAGAGTGTTTCATTAAGAGATTCGTACCGTAGACGCCTTGTTGAGCACTCGCTCAGGTATCCATGGAGAGGAATCGTTGTGACCAAGGTTTCGTGATCGGAGGTTGTGTGGAGTTCACACGAGATTTCACACTTCGCTCCCTCTATAGAACAGAAAGCAAGGTCCAAGGTGCCACCTCTGTTGTGGGTCGGGAGGTCTGTCGGGTTGAGGAGGCACATGTCTTTTTCCCTAGCCCAGTCGATTAGGGTGGTTGCCTGTGTGGGGTTAGAGGTAGCAAATGAGTCCCACGCTGGGTGCCGGAGATTGAAATCTCCCCCTACAAATCCGGGTGAGTCCAGAGATTCTACTAGTACTTTTAGACCATCGTCAGCACCTACGCAGTTAGTAGGAGCATTATATACATTCCAGACTCCTATCATTCGTCCGCGACCGCTAGAGACGGTGATTTTTACACAATCTGAGGAAAGGTCTATGGCAGACTGATAAGGGCGAAGCCCTTGAGATTTTCGTACGTAAGTTATGGCCCTGGGCCGCGTATGCCATTCAGAGAGGGGTGCAAAAGTCATGAAATTAGGGTGAGACATTGACCGCCTCGCAGAAAGATCTCTTAGGATCCAAGGTTCTTGGACTAAAAGAATGTCGATGTCATTGTCGTGTGCATGTTGAAGTGCAATACTGTGCGCGTTTGCGCCTCTTCCCACGTTTGCTTGCATAATCCGGATGTTTTGTTTCTTTGTTGATTTGTGCCTTCTGACCATGCTTAATTAGAGGATGGGGGAGAGACGGTCGTGCTTTGGGTTGCAGCTTAGGGTTCTTGAGAGCTTCTTAGGGACTTAGAATGCTCTTTGCGTCCCGCCGCGCGGATGTGGCGCAATTGGGCCCCTGTTGGGCGGACAAATACGCCATGATCTTTTCGTGGGCGGGCCGGGCAGGATACGTCAGTGGTTTTGTGAGGTCCGCGACAATTCAGACATTGAATAGGGTGAGTACAGGAGCCCTCATGAGAGTCTTTACCGCAGGACCCGCATTTCTGCTGGCGAGCACAAGTCCTGGTGGAGTGGAAGCCGAAGCATTTGGTACAGGTTATTAGTTGGCTTCTTTGTCGGATACGTTGGACACTTGTGGCTTGTCCAAACAGCTGGATACGTGACGGGAACTTGTTTGCCTTAGCCTCAGGGACATGTATCCGGATGTACCCAAACGAGTGGGCAGAATCTTTCGATCTTTGGGTCCATGCTATATGCCGAATTGGCATAGCGTCTTTAATGTCTACTATGGACGGTTCTGATTGCAGTAGGCCCTCGAGTGGGTCAACTGCTCCATCCAAAGTGGTGACATTCTTTGGTACGGGTCCAATGACAAACGTGGTCCACTTTTCCTGTCTTTCCACCTTCGCATTTCCGAACCGTGCAGCAATGGTGTCCTTATGCTGAAGAATACTTGCAGCTTTTGCGGCGGTAGGTGCGAGAACTGCAATTCCGGAGGGAACCTGCCAGGCATCTACCACTAGCGTTGGGTCGGGAACAAGCCGTTGGACTTGTTGTCGAAGCAGAAATGGCTCTGCATTACGAGCCTCGTGCTTGCTGTCTAAGCGGATCATTATCCGTTTGTCTTCTTTGCTCTGGTGTTGTGGCGGTGAGGGCCTTCTCGGAGCTCGGCGGAGATCCACATTTTTGTTGTCTTTATTCCCGGCCGCAGCTTTCGCTGCCCAGGTTTTGTTCTGACGTTTGTCCTCGGCGACCTTGTCCATTGTACTGGCCTTGACGCTTGTGTAAATGTTTTCGCCACGGATAGCTCGAGACACCCCATCCGAAATAAGAGCAAGAAAGTCAGCTCCCGCACTGGGGCAAATGTCTTCCATCTCTTCTAGATAGGGGCCAACTAGGTTTAGGAGACCTCTGGCCATTGACATAAGGTTCGATTTCTGTTTGTTTTCTACAGACTCCATATCCTCGTCCTCATCCTCATCGTCTGACACTAGGTCGGGTCTGGGTGGTTCAAATTGATCCGTAGCTGTTCCTTACCCAAAAAAGTTTTTCATTAGGGTGGTGGGAGCTTGGCTGAGGGAATTCTTCATGTCGCTCGATGGAGCTTGAGGGGCTGTCCACGACCATATCGGCGTCGGCAATGTTCGGATGGGGCAGCACAGCCTGCGGACCCTGATGCGCCGCGATACTTGAAATCGCTGCGTTAATGTTCGAGGCGGAGCGTGTTAATGTAGCAGTGGATGACTGCCCTCGCCCCGTGTTGTTGACGTGTTTGTGGATCCGGTTGCTGGAGTCCACAGTCTCGGACGCACCGCGTTTCTTGTCGCGGGCCGGAGGTGCCATATCCTCTTGCAAGAGAATAGGCACGGATTTTTAAATAGGGTTATCGTATGAGCTTTGGGATGCTGAATTTGTATGTGCGTGTATGGCATGAATGCTATGCCCGGTTGACTGTGGCTGGGCTAATTTACTTGGCCCATCCGAGTCACATCATGTGGCGCAATTATGTCGCCGATGGCATATTTTATGCATGCGCAGGTGCATGCATAAATAGTGCGACTGGCATAATTAAAGATGTACAGGGGATCCTTGCTATCACTACTAGAACTTGGGAGAAGGCTCTAGAAGAGCATGCTGGTTGATTCTAGGTTAAGGGGCATCAGTGAGTAAGAAGAAGGAAGAGAACTTTCTAGATATTAGAGGGATCTAATAAATAGCGGCGCTTGCAACAATGTTATACTCACTCGTCATAGATTCAATATAAACTTATTTTGTGGTATTGCATTCGTGCAGTGACCCTTTTGCTTTAACCCTTAACACGAACATCCATGTCAGTTTATATTTTCCTTTGACACGCTTCTGGGCAGTTTGATAACTATTAATAACCAAATGTGTAATCTATCTTTCAATGCTCCCTGCGAAGGTAACTCTACATTAAAAATTATCATCTCTTCTGATGTAGTAATTTGATTGTTAGCTTATGGTAAACGGGTTTTGACTTCAGTTTTTGCTCCCATACAAACACCTCTTTTACACCCATCGACCTTTTTGGACACGTCGCTACTGTAATTTAAGTTGGGAATTATTGCTGAAAGCTCTAAGATTACACTGGTTTTGGAATAAGTTCCTGTGATGTTTCGCAGATAGCTTTAGTGATTCGTTGAAGCTTCTGCTTTGTGGAATGCAGGACATACACGATGCAAAATGAAGTTCGCTTGTTCAGCCAACTTTTTACTCAAAAGCTCGTAGCTTCAGAACCACTCGATAGAATAAGTCAAAAACCTACATAGATGTAATTAAGTGTCTAAGGTAGCATATTCTAACTTTTTGAATCACGACTTAATCTATGCAGAAAATGATGGCTGGGAGAAACTGACTAAGCGAGGCGAACTTCACTTTGCAGGCTATTTTAGTAACTAGTATTACCGCCCTTTACATCCCCGACGGTCTAAATTCATCGAACTAAATTCAGATAATTATTCGTCAGTGCTCTACACGGTCAATCGCAACGTATAAGGCTAACTTTTGGTTGTAATTGAGTGTACAACAAAGCGAGATACCTAGATTAAACATGACAACACGAGACCAAATCATCCAGCGCCTCAAAGATGGAAAGTCATTCAGTTCTATCACGAGTGAGCTTAAGTGCTCCAAATCTACGGTTTCTAAGCCCCTGAAAACCCTCCCTGAAGAAAGTAGGGCCAGAAAAAGGGGGGGTGTAAGCAAGCTGACCCCTCGGGACAAGCGAAGAAGTGTCAACAATATAGCCAACGGGATTGTTAAGACACCAAAACAAGCGGCTGCAAGTCTACAAGCGTCTATGGGTATTAGTGTCAGCCCGTAAACCGTCAGAAATGTTCTTCGAGCGTCGGGCTTGAAGGCCAAAAAGAAGCCCAAAATACCAGCCTTGGCGGCTCGGCACCGGAAAGCTCGTCTGGATTTCGCCCTAAGACACAAGGAGTGGACGATAGAAGACTGGAAGAAAGTGGTTTGGTCTCACGAAACAAAGATGAATCGAAATTGCAGCGACGGAATCAATTATACTTGGCAGAAAGATAAACAACTGCCCAATGATAGTAATACAATCCAGACAGTCAAATTTGGAGGGGGAACGTGATGATTTGGGCTTGTATGACCTGGTCAGGGCCAGGTGCCATGGTTCAGGTAATGAGAAGCATGGACACACGACAGTATATCAATATTTTAGACCAAAATTTGATCTGTAGCATGGAGGCAACGTGCCGCTTGGGAGATATACTTCCTGTCGACCAACTAATCTTTCAACAAGATAACGATCCCAAATACACTGCGCGAGCTACAAAGGTCCTCTTAAGATCGAAGAAGATCACCTGCTTG
The DNA here is from genome assembly GCA_028751805.1 of Podosphaera xanthii. Taxonomy (NCBI): domain Eukaryota; kingdom Fungi; phylum Ascomycota; class Leotiomycetes; order Helotiales; family Erysiphaceae; genus Podosphaera; species Podosphaera xanthii. The sequence continues at coordinate 683,054 of JAPWIX010000022.1, forward strand.
GATTGGCCCGCCCAATCTTCGGATCTGAATCCAATAGAGCATCTATGGGGTGAGTTGAAGAGAAGATTGGGTAAGTACGACGAATATTCCAAGGGAGTAAGGGAATTATGGGAGCGTATCAAAGATGAGTGGTCAATAATACCTTTAAGTAGCTGTCAGAATCTAATTGAATCTATGCCGAGACGAATTGAAGCCGTCGTGGCTGCAAAGGTCGGTAATACTAGTTACTAAAATAGCCTGCAAAGTGAAGTTCGCCTCGCTTAGTCAGTTTCTCCCAGCCATCATTTTCTGCATAGATTAAGTCGTGATTCAAAAATTCAGAATATGCTACATTAGACACTTAATTACATCTATGTAGGTTTTTGACTTATTCTATCGAGTGGTTCTGAAGCTACGAGCTTTTGAGTAAAAAGTTGGCTGAACAAGCGAACTTCATTTTGCATAGTGTACATGTGTGTACGAGTTTTCCAACAGGTCTCTGGTTAATTGCTATTCGGTTTGCCATTTTCTCCCATAATGGCTTCGCGATCGCGCTTGTTCCTAATTAAATTCGGAGATCTGTAGAACGTGACAAAGGATATGCTGGTAGTACATGCTGTCAGAAGACACCTGAAACTGATCGGTTAATGAATCTGTGTTGTAAGGGTGCAAAGGATTAGAGTAAATTCGGCGAATCAATACCACAAAGATAATTTATTTATTTTAACTTGGTTCTATCCACAAGAGATCAGCCCCCGTAATATACTCTATTGCAGGGGTAAATAGTGAAGGAAACCCCTGAATGCCAAGATCTGACAGGGATTATACTATATGCCATTGGCTGCAATATTTTGACCATACCAAATCCGACAATAGCTGAACCTTATTTGTATGGGAAATTTTGCGTGATAAAAGAAGTGTAGGAGATCCCTGTAACTCGTTGAAATAATGATATTCTATTCAAAAGTGCTAGCTTTTATCAAGTATTAAATACATTTTTACCAATAATTAAGCATCATTAATAAGGAATCGAACCTCCTCTTGCTCTGATGACTGCCTGGCACCTTTCTGGCATGCTCTCTACAAGCGTAGCCAGTTGCTCCTGAGAAATTGACTCCCATGCCTCTAGGACTGCATTACGGAGCACTTCCTCAGATGGATTACCAGAATCAAATTCTGGGTGGTGCTCTTCAATATGGGATTTCATCATATCCCACACTGACTCAATTGGATTCAGGTCTGGGGAATATGACGGCCAGACTATGAAATCTACCCCCCTTGATGACAGCTCTCTTTTCGTACGTTGAGCAGAATGGGCAGGAGCACCATCCTGCATAAAGAGAAGAGGGCCGTGAGAGTCAATTGGTTGTGTTGCCACGTGGATTAAAGGAACAATCCTCTGGCAGTAACTCTCCGCTTTTATAGTCCCCCAATCCCTACTCCAGAAGAGGGCAGGGCCCTTCTGCTTCCCATAAAAGGAGCCCCAGAACATCCAACCACGCTTTCGAGGACCTTTTCGAACCAGGCAAGTGTGATAATATGTCTCCTCGGGCTAAAAAATTAGATTAATGCAGTTGATACATGGCTGAGATCTGGACTCACCTTCCTCGAAACCCATACTCTTGTGTGACGTTCACCAGTGACCCAAGTCTCATCAGACCAAAGAATTTGGGACCACTGTTCAGGTGTCCAAGAAGAGTGTTCTTCCGCCCACTCTAATCTTTTCCTCATATGTGCAGGCGTTAGAGTAGGCTTCGCTTGAGCAATGCAACGCTTGAACCCTCTTCTCTCAAGAGCACTTTTGATTGCGATTTGGCCACAATTCCAGTGGGAAAACTTAGCAGCAAGCTCCAGGTGGCTCATCTGGCGGGCCTCACTTAAAGACGTGACAAACTCTTCAAGCTCAACTTCCTGCTGAGCGTTCAAGGCGTGGGGTCGGCCATTTCGCTTTTTGGGCGTCAGACATTGCCTTGCAAGGGCATATTGTACCCTTCTTTCGGTGATACCGAGTTGATTACCGATGGCGAGATGAGTAAAACCAAGGCCACGTAACGTGTATATCTGGACTCGCTGATCCCTAGAAAGCTGGCTCCGTGATCTTGGAGTAGTGGGAGATGCTGGGGTGCTCATTTTTCTTCGCAGTTTATCGTGAGGATATAAGTTATTCGATATGTCGTGTCAACCGATTTAGTGTGGTACGAGGATGCTGTGCAACTATCGAACATAAGAGAGAAGGTTCAAGGAAGAAGGAATGCCTCGGTTGCCTTAATGCCTTAGTCTAGCCATTTTTGTAGCGCTAAAGTCGGAATGTCAGGGATAGCCCATGTAAATTACACAGAATGTGGGGCTACACTTCTTACCCCTGTAATAGAGTACTCCTAGGACGCCGCTGCCTACAGTTACTCCTTCCCTAAATAGAACCCTCTAGAAACTACCCGAGTCATCTTCCTTAACCCCTCATCGTCCTTACTAGACTCCCGGTTCCCCGGCTCCAATCTAAACTATTGTGATAAGCAATGCTCCCTGATCACCTTGAAACCGTCGCTGTACGCGCATCCTCTGTTTAATTATGATAGCCGCCGAGCGCTAAGTCCCCTTTGGGTTTCGGCGCTAGAGGTACTGCCTTTCGCTTAAGCACCCCTCGTGGGCCCACTTGAGTTACTGGGGTGGTCCCCTGGACCAGCTTCACAATCGGGCAAAGCCCATAACATGTGTACACACTTACATCTCCTGCTTTTATGATCTTTTGAGAACTATTGAAGTCTTACCGTAGCACACTGCCTCTGGTAGTCCGTAGTGTCGGCAATCGTATCATCTGGTCGAAAATTTCAGTTCAAGGTGTTTTGCCGATTTATAAAAGTTTTAGAGACGTAAATATTTTGAGAGGCAGAGATATAAAGCAAAATTAAGAAATCATGTGCTTCGATACTTGTGTGGGGATGACGGACAACTTACCTGTAATTACTAGTACGGTAGCATTGAATATTCCAGGAGGCCAAGAATCTTGAAACACCAAGGAGCGTCGATCTTGGGCGTATCAGTTTGTCTCTACTACTGCTACCGAGTCAATCCAATTGTGAATGAGGTGGTCCACCAGAAATGACCTTCACTCATACATACAGGACCTAAGATACCACAAGTCAAGGTTTACTGTCATAGAGACCTCGTGGATATTTCTCTCAATCACGTATAGTAAGTTTCAACGAAATTGCTCCCTTGTTTTGCAGAAGCATCATACAAAATGGACCCATTCCTCGTCCGACTTTTGTTCATCGCGTCTTTCACTCATTAATTTGGCGATATCTTATTTCCCTCTACCCAATGTTGTCGTTCTCGAAATTTGTCGTTTGGTCCACTCTTTTGTTTTTAAATGGCGAGGCATTCTTCTTTCCCCCAACTCCGACGCCCTTCGCACCAAGAAGTGCGGCATTGGAGCCACGAGATCTAGTCGATCGAGAACTGGCATCACAAGGCTTTAATTTCTCCCTCAGCGAGACGGAGTTAATAGAAATGTAAGTTAAAGAATTCAGAGGGGAGGATTTATTTTGACCGATGGCAGTTTACCATCATTGAAACTGACTTGCGTGCAATGCGAGACATGGGGGGAGATGACCCTGACAACGTCACAGCTGCTAAGAGAGAAAAGTTGGAGAAAAAAAGTATTGAATTTTTTCAAACATCCCGTCAACACCATCGTTGACTCGTTTGGCCTAAATCTCAAGCTCTCTTTCGGAGATTTTGGTGGCGTCTTTTACTTTGATGTTCTCGCGGAAAATCGATTGGCTTACGAATTTCCTATTTTCATGTCAGAAACTCCATATGGAATGGCCTTAGGCACCGATTTTTCGATAGGATTTGTTCTATTCGTTGATTTGGTTTTCTCATCTCATGCGAGAGATAACCTTGATATGTCAATTGGGTTTGAGTTCTCCTTCCCGCAAGGCTCTTATCTCTATGTCGATCCACTACGTGGAAAGATACTCGATAATAATTTGTCTGTCACCCGTCGCCATTCTCCGAATCAAAGCTAACAGTCACAAGTGAGGAGGGACCTGTGAACAGTCTTCCGATTATTATAAGATCAGGTACAGCTGAGTTCGCTGCTGCTCTCAGAGTGCGTTTCCAAGGTGGTATAACGATTATGCATTTCGGAACTGGATATGATTTTGAGCTAGCCATATTTTCCAACATTCTCGAATACCATAATACTGTCCGGCGGTCGAATAGCACTGATATTGATCCTGCTGAACTTGATCCAAGCCTACAGGATGGGAAATGCGACCTACTTGTCAGTCAGAGTCTAGATAGCACTTATGGCTCGTACGTCCACGCAATAGCTCACATCAATTATTTAAAGTCAGGATTCTCGCCAACATCTCAGATGACAGTCTTCGAAAAAACAATTGCGACGAGCTGTATTGAGCCAGGCACGGTGACAACTCCGGCTTCAACACCAATCATGACTTCGCGCCCAATAAATCCGGATCCTACTCAAATAGCCTCACCTGCATTCTTACGCCATCCTGCTACGGCGGATGCCGAATTTATGCTAGAGCTTCGTAACACAAGGCCAATGATCGTTCTACCTCAAGCTACCCATGTCCCCTGAGAAGCTAATCCAGTTTGTAGCTTCTTTCATCCAAAACCCTACAAGCGTAGATGATTAAATTTAGGAGATATAAAGACGTGACAAAGGTACGATGCTTAATTAAAGGTCGACTCTTCCAACGTCTAGAATATCACGACATGATATGATCATTCTACCTTTATTTCAAACCTTTGAGTTATGAAAATCCGAAAATATGCTGCGAAATCCACGCACATCGCATGTCTAAGACACATGTTAATTGGCTGTTATGCAAGACAAACTGATTTCTCTAGCTGAGTACAGGTGATGTCCTAACACAAACAGCTCCATCCGAAAAAAATTAAAGATAGTCAGCTACTTGATGCACTGGTCACGGGGCTTGCAAGTATTCACGGCTCCTTCAAGCAGTAGCTTGTGATACATTGGTGCCCAACAATCCTCGCTATATACGAGCGAGTAATGAAGAAAAATTCATGTATGAAATACGCCTGTCCAAATTACTATTCTTTCAGCGTCCAAGACGCTGATTTTGCGATGAGATAACTAAAAAATAAGTCAGTTCTTGATAATTTTGCATATGCAATTATCATAATGATGACATAAATAGAACCAATAATTGACACATAAAATAAGGAACCAAACTTCGCTTTCGAGTTTTCCAACCCGAGAATACTCATTGCGAAATTTAAATGATAACCGTTGCCACTTATGACCATCAGAATACCTGTATATAGTTCAAGCCATTCGTATCGGGAGAGCAAGCTCCTCTCAAGCTGACACAGGGGGACGAAGACGGCGTTTTTATCTGTACGTGGTGTCCCCTACGAACCTGGAGTTTATCTTCAGAGCCAACAGAAACACGCAATACTTGGTCACGGAGGAAAAGACATCTAGATGAATTTCCGGAGCGTACCCAGCTCTCGTTATGGCGGCGATGGACTAGACTAAGTTGGCTCTTTTACCAAGATGAATTCTCACTGTTTACAGATATTCTGGCATTATACCGCCTCCCGAGGAAAGAGCACCGCTACCTGAGCGCTGGTGGTGTCGGTATAAGGAGGATATCCGGACTATGGGATATTAGGGAGATACAGATGGGGATACGCACCTCGTGTGGCTCTGGTGTCTAGGCCTCGCCTGGCTGGAGTTGCAGGTTTTTTGAGATTTTTTCCCGCGTACCGATTTTCATGGGTGCTCTTTTTATATTTTTTTGAGCAGAAGGTTCCGTAGAAAAGGTAGTTGAATTCTACGGGTAATCACTGAACTAAATGGCTACCCGTCATGGGTCAATGTATCAATGATCTTAGGTTCAAGGTAAAGGGGGATAGGAGCACTGTAGAAGGTGTGGCCTGGGTCAGAGAGGAGCCCTAATGTTGTAATAGTCTTTGACTCTACACAAAACGAATAAACACAACTACAAACAAAAAAACAAACATCAAGCTGAAATAAATAGCTGTTTCATAATACGAAAATACCGATTGTTGGGATTCCACTGGGTTCAAAGCTTCACTCGCGTCTGGTAAAAGTAGTGTAGATTAACTACTGTAGCTATAACCGGAGCTTCATCACTTCAAATCGGGTCTAGTATATCGTCGACATTCAAAATATCAGTCGGCCAAGATTGATTGTATTCATCCGGTACAGCATTAGAGTCGAGACAAAGTCATCGAGTGGCAAGGATATAAACTGTTTTAATACATAGACGAAAATCTATCCACGAACTCCAAATACCCGCCCGAGTCCGAGGGAGCTCTGCTTGATGGGATTCATCGTAAGCGATGACAGCGAGGGCCAGCAGCAAGAATTTGCAACGATGAGCACATTCTTCAGAAAACGTTCATCAGTTTCCACGTCGTGGTACCCACAACCGTCCAAAGATAGAATTTAAATACATGGAGACCAGCTCAGTGGAATGGAATTTGCAGACCGATGAAAGCTGGATGAGATGAAATGATCTGCTTCTTGACCCGACCAGGATATTGAAGGGGGTATGTGCGATATCGGGTAGACTCAGGCTCGGTAAGACAATCTTCGTCATATTGCTGTTGCCGTACACGTATCGATGTTTCCAGAGAGGACGTTTGCATATCTCTGTCGCTAACACTGAGAGCGATAGCGTCTTCACAGATCCGGTTCGGCCTCACGGGTTGCTGTCCTTTGCTGTGGACATGATGTGATGTCGATAAGTGGTCACGTGATATACTCAGACCTTGGGTTTCGAAGTTTCACCAGTATGACTCGTTCGCTTGTTGGTAAACAACTGGTTTATCTGTTACTGGACAACCAAGGAGTATAACATTAAGGTAAAGAGAATTGCCTACCGATATTCAGGTCAGCAATGTTCACATACAATTGTATATCTTTCCAATGATCATCATGATAAGTATTATCCTAAAATTCAATAATGCTATGCAATCCTTCTACTCACTGCAATCTCATAACCTTGTACAGGTTATGAGCCCGGTAGCGTAAGCTGCATCATCAACTGTGTTCGTCACAGTAATCACTTAATTAGTATAATTCAGATAGAATCTATATTGACATTTAATTTTCGGAAATGAGCGAAAAGAAGGTCTCGCTTCCACTAACCTCAAACACACCTATTCAAGAGGAAATCAACGGTGGATTAAGCATGTCTGGAATATTGTCGCCCCCCTCACACACACACACACTACTACTACTATTACTGAGCTTCATATTCAGCCTACAGCATATTTACAGGGGTTTCAGAATGGCCCCAAGGACTGGCTCACCACCTGGTGAACCTGTACTAGTGAATTCCTCAATGGAAATTGATTCCATTCCTACTTCTCAAGAATCAACTAGCTTACCATCCTCCCCCGAGATTGATCTTGTAACCCTACCAAGATTAGACTCGTCTATATGGGGAGACAAAAATTTTCCCAAGTCCAATCCTGACAATCCCTAAAGTCAATCCATGAATCAAAATGCTGACAACTGTATCCTAAGCAGTAACCTTACATCCTCAATTGATTTTACCTCTAATACTACTCTTAAAGAAAAATCCAAGTTAAATAAAAACACAGAGAAGAGAAGTAGACCATTACATGACAGCTATTCACCTGGAAGTAAGAACATTAGGATTACAAAATTGACTCACTCTGTAAAGCAATGCAACTGCATATGCTTTATTCATAATGGTGAAAATGAAGGTCCAAATACTATTTCCAAGACGATACAATCTGAGGGTCCTACGAAGCGAAAACATTCACAGCCCAAAGCCTCTTCTAAGGACACTAGCATAACCATGCAAGAAAGAACTCAAAAAACCCAAGCTAAACCAAGCAAAACGACTCCCCCCAAACCAACCTCCAGTGTGACCCCTGTCACACCATCAACAAAGCCCAAATTCACCTACGCAGAGGAAGCCTTATACTTTGCAAGAGATAATATCTTGGAAGCTTATAGGCTAAACTGACAGAGACAGCCAAAAGCAATTACTAGACTTTTTAAATCTTTTCAGAGCCTATACAGAAAAGGGCTACAACTCTATCCAAGGTTTTATTCAACTAAATGACTTGGCTATTCCTCCAAGGACCCCTCTTCACTCTTCTCAGAATAAAAGACCACATCTACATTTAGGAAAAGGTGTCACAACCAAACCAAATAAAGATCAAGACATTGAACCCCCTACCGTCACTTATGCTGGCCAAGAAAACTATCTCAAGCATAATATTCCTCCAGGCTTCAATTTAACCTCCCTTCCCCATCCTTTATCCATAATTAGTACTAACTATGGTAGTCCTCCCAAGGCAAGCTATGCTCAGGTAATTCAAAAGTCACCAGCACCGAACACCAGGCCTATGCCTCCAACCAAGGCTAGCCAGTCAAAACAGTCCTGTCAACAACCGAACACCAACCATCAAGTTCAAACTCTGCCCAATAAGAGCACAACGAAATATGAAATTCATGTTATCACCCTGGTTCTAACTAAGGGTAGTTAAGTCCCAGCTTATCAATCTACACAAGTAAGAGACAAGGTAAATAAAGCTATGGGTAAGATAGCTATTTCTCGGGTTCATACTTCCCCAAGAAACAACATTTTACTTGTTTCCAATCAACCCCAGAGGAGCTCCTAGAAAACCTACCCAAGCGGGAAAAAGTTTTTGCTGACTGGCCTGTAAGTAAGGCTCAGAAAGTTGAGGCCTGGCCTAACGTGGTCATTCATGGGGTTCCTTCTTACCTATCAATTGATGACATTCCTCAAGAAATTTCTTCTTTCAATCCAAAAATTTCTCTACAAGGCATGCCAAGATGGCTTACTGGGCCACCTAAGACTTAACATGGCTCTATAGTCATGACAGTTAGCTCAGAAGCCGAGAAAGCCCTAGCTCTCCAAACAAGAGTGCTGATTAGTGGTCTTTTGCTGAGGGCAGTTAATTATAAAACCAGAAATGAGAAGACTCTATGTTGCACATTTCTTAAGTATGGACGTCATCAGCTTCTGTGTATGAGGCAACCAGTATGTGCTATATGTGTAAAAGACCACAAAACCTCAGAGCACAGTTGCTCAACATGCAAGGCCTCTGTTAAATGCCTCACTACCCAACTAAATGTTATAACTGCAAATCTTCATCTCATATTGCTCTTAAGAAAAAGGATTGTGAATTTTATGAGGTACTCTTATGATAGAACAAATCAAATTCTGTCAACACAATGTTGCCAAAGGGAGGTTAATTATTAAATCCTTCTTTGAAGTTGCCCTGTCAAATAAAACTGATGTCATTTTTGTTCAAGAACCCTTCGTGTATTTCAATTCTTCTATTCATGCTTTTACTTCACTGTCTCATCCAGCCTATCATCTGATCCTACCTAAGTCAAGTGCAGGTATCAAACCAAGAGTGGCTACTTATATTAATAAAAATAGTGCAGTTGATATATCAGCAAGGACTGACCTCTTATTCGACACTGATATGCAAGTCTTTGAAGTATCTACATGTTCTGAAAATTTCTCTATCTTTCATGTTTACAATGAAAAGTCTTCTCCAATGGCAGAGGTATAAACTACAATTCTACAAAGGCTCTTTCAGTTGAATATCAATACATCCAAACCTTTTTTCTTCTTAGGTGATCTAAACCTACACCACCCATGGTGGAACCCCTTAATCACCAATTTTTCTTCATTTTCTTCTGATCTTGTTCAATCCTAGAAAGTCATAGGACAAAGCTCCTGATAGACTCTCATATAATAGAAGAGTATGGAGGAATATTTCACAGACAAAACACAAGGAACACATCTATCATAGACCTAGCCTTTGTTGCTGGCTTCCAGAAGCTTAAGTGGTACAACTGGAATCATGGAGAAAGCACTGGCTCAGATCATGAGGTAATTCTGTTTAAAGCATCCTTCTCAACCCAAATTAGTCCTGGTCCCTGCCTACCTCCAAGATTTAATATAAAGAAGGCAAACTGGGAGACCTATGCCAAAAACCTACAATCTCTCGAACCCTTGCTTTTATCTCAGCTCAATTATGCAATTTCTGCCAAGGAGCCAGATCAAGTAGCACGTCTCCTTCAGGATTTAATTATAAAGCATCACAAAATGCTATTCCTCAGTCTAAGCCATCTTGCCACTCAAAAACCTGGTGGACTGATGAACCTACCAACCTAAGAAAGGACTATCATTCAAAAAGAAGAAGAGCTATGAAGTCTTGGTATGCTACTGACATTGAGGAAGCTAGAATTTCTAGGAACAACTATTTCAGAAAAATTAGCTTTACTAAAACGGCTCACTTGGAGGAGTTCCTAGCTGGAGCTAAGGATAAGAGTTTATTCAAAGCCTTTAGTTACTCTAACCCCAGGTTGTTTCAACCATCACTGATCCCGACTTTAAAATATAAGGACTCCAGGGCATTGATAGAACAGCATCAACTTTTGCAGATAAGTATACTGCCCTAGTTAGCACTTTGTTTCCAGTAAAAGCACCTATTATAAATGAGGATCCTCTTCCAAACTCTGTTAATACTGCTATTGCGGTATCCACACTAACCATCAGTCCATTAGCAAGTACCCAGTGGGACTGGCCAGAACTCTCTCTTAATGAACTTCTTCAGGCAGTACCTTTGAAGAAAACAGCTCCTGGGAGAGGTAGCATCGATTGGTCAATGATCAATAAAGCTGTTCACTGTCTACCTCAATTCTTTCTTAAAGCTTATTCATTTCTTTTTCAATGCAGCAAACATCCATCAGTATGGAAGGAAGCCATTGGCATAATTATTCCCAAGTGGAGTAAGCCTGACTATTCCATGCCTAAGGCCTACAGGCCAATTTCACTCATTTCATGTTTGTCAAAACTTTTGGAAAGAATCTTTTCACTCAGAATTTCATATCTGGCAAATGTCTCACCTAGACTTCTCCATCCCAGCCAGATGGGAGGGAGAAAACAGTGGTCTGCAATCGATGCAGTACTCTTACTCCAGCAATTTGCGGACAAAAATATCGCAGAAAACAAAGTTGTATCCTGTGTATTTCTAGATATTATGGGAGCTTTTGACAGACTTCAATCTGAAAAACTGTTCCAAATCTTGCACAGGAAAAAACTTCCAGTTGTGTTTATTTCTTGGGTATCATCATTTCTAATAGGGAGGAGAATATCTCTCTTATTCAATGGCCAACTAAGTCATTCTTTTTCTGTTACAGGGGCACCTCAAGGAAGTCCTATTTCTCCTTTATTATTTTTATTATCAGTAAGCGAACTATTTTCATGATCCCCACAATCTTCATTTCTTCAAATTTTCTATGTGGATAATGTTTGTATATCTGTTGCTTCTAAGTCTGTCAAAAATAACAACATGGTCCTCAAAGAAAAGTTCCAAGCACTCTTTTCCAAGGCAGATTCTTTATCAATTGTTTTTGAAAAGTCCAAGTCGGAACTTATACATTTCTGTAAGACGAAAATACCCTATCTGGATTCCTTAGAGCTAGATAATCTGACTCTGAATCCTAGCACTTCAGTCAAGTAGCTAGGCATCTGGCTCCAACACACACTTTCTTTTAAAATCCACGTGGAAAAAGGTTGCACCTAGCACAAGGGGCTTTGCAGAGACTTCTCCAAATTTTATCGAAAACAAAAGGCCTTGGCTTTAATGCACTGAGACAGTTATATCTCACTTGTATCATCCCTGTGTTGGACTATGGCTCGGTGCTATGGCTCGGTGCTATGGCTTAACAGATATGTTACAGTAAAGCTTTCTAATTTGTGCGACAAACTACAAAAACATGTTCTTCTTGTTATGACTGGTGCTTATAGAAGTAGTCCTATCAAAGCTCTAGAAGTTGAAACTGCACTGCTTCCTACAAGGGTAAGACACCTCAAGCACTCATCATTCTATACACTTCAAATATTAAAACTTCAAACAAATCACCCCATTTATCAAACCCTATTTTGCAAGTTGCAAGATGAACTTGAATTTCCTTCTGATGCCGTTGATCTTGGCATGTTTGCATTTCTTGATGAAAAGCCTAGTGGGCAGCTTCAGAGAATTGCATTATTATTGAACCCATTATCAAAATATGTTACACTGGAGTTGGCCAATGCCAAATGGTCTCCATCATGGATTGAAGAGAATTTATTTACTTCAATTTCTAGTTCAAACAAATCCAGGGCAAAGGATCAACATCTGGAGTTCCTGGAGTCAATTCCTCCCTCTCATTTTATTGTTTACACAGATGGCTCCCTTGTCAAGGATAAGGGCTGTGGCACTGGTATAACTTTATGTTTTCCTTCAAAGTCAGATCCCTAAGTAGTAAAATGGATGTCAAAATCTATTGGTGTCCTGGTCATTAAGGAATTGAAGGCAATGAACTTGCTGAAAATTTGGCAAGAAAAGGCCTGCATCAACCTGCTATTAAAAAGGATCAATTTACTTCATATTCCTTCCTAGCGGAAAGAGTTAAAAAAATGTTTTAGAAGCCTGGTACTCTTACTGGACTAAGCAAGTACTTAGGGAAGAAGAGGGCAGGAAAGTCATTGGCCTTGGAAAGTTTTACAGAACTTCTGCAAGGATTTATGTACCAATTTTCAAAGCTAAGGCAAGCAATCTTTCAAAATTTAGTAGGCAGACTCAGACCTCCTTTTTCCAGGCAAGAACAGGGATTAGAAACACCCTGCCTCACCTCTACAATATAGGAAAAGTGGATAGTTATATATGTAACTTCTGTAATAGCAGGAAGCAGACAACGGAGCATTTGCTCTTGCACTGACTACATTTTTCTACAGTGAGGGATAAGGAATTTGAAGGTCTGGAGCCTAAAAATCTACAAATTATGTTCAAAACCAAAGTTGGCAGAGAAAAACTATTGAGATACTTAGAGAAGTTTAAGTGTATGCAACTAATAAAAACAGTAGGTCAAGAAGCCACAATTCTTTAATAAAGCAACATAAAATAAAAAGAATACCAAAAGAAACATATTCAAAAAAGAAAACAAGATACAGGCATTAAGTCCGAATTTGGGGTCAGTTTGGTATTATTAGTAATGTTGGACAGTCTAACCCTATGTTATGAGCCTCTAGACTGATGCCAAGGGGAGTTCAAGGAGTTGGGAAGCGGGTAACTGTATTAAAAAAAAATAAGTACTTAAATCTCTTGTCATAGCTAGATGGTTGAATACTATATGATTTAAAAGAAAAAAAAAGTCGCCCAACCAAATGAAGCGGGCAGGAGCCGAAAATTACTGACTGTGGAAGCAAGTCATGTTACCGAACATCATTGCTGCAGGTCTGATTAAAAATCTTCGAGATTGTTAGAATACGATGTGATGATTGTCAGATACATGTACAATACTCTTGTTTACTTATGGCGTCGTGTCGGCGCACTATACACAATCCAATGGATCGTTTGTTTTAAAAAATCATACTTGCGTATGTCGCCTGAGGCAATGGCGTGTATGATTACGGAAGACACGTTTACCTCGCAAAATGACTCGGGCTGACGTTTGGAACACTCCTACTCAGATTTCATTTGCAGATACCACGACGAGAATAACGCCTTACGACATGTACCCTCTTCTGTGAAGACCCACCACATGTGGAAAGCGAGAAAACCTTGTGGTTATCTCAGCATGCTTTCGTCATCCTACCGGTAGACTATCGCCGCGAGAGATGTGGTATGAGGGTCTTGCCTGCGTCAAACCAGCTTTCTTCTACTCGAAGCGGAGCATGTGCCTCGGCACTTCAGACTCTACGCGGGAGAACGGCCCGGACAGCGTACCACTACACCATCCGACCCAAAGTAAGGTAAAAAGCTCTGGCGCGTTTTATATGGTTGAATGTTTGTAACATAAAAAGGTTTCGGTTCATTTTAGATAGACGTAAAATAAAAAAAAAACATCAAGTGGAGCCCCAGGAAAGAATATTTAAATTTGTCTCAATTGCCCGCCCATTACATCGTTGGAAGCATTCAATTATTTCAAGGATCATTCACAAATTTTTAATTCTTGTTGGATTCATAGACTGCTGGCGTGCTAAATTTCGAAATGAGATATCATATGTATTGACTTGGCATTGAATATGACTAGAGATTACCTTTGCAAGCGCCTATGCATAGAGATACAATTAGAATCATTACATGAACTTTCTAGAGACAAATCAAAGACCAATCATTAGGACCTCAAGTTTTACGCCGCCTATGCCCAAATAAAATTCATGATCCTAAGCCTTGACTTTTGTGGTACAGAAATATGATGTGAAGGTATGCAAACCCGCTCAATCTTCAACCCTGGTTTACTTGAAACGATCTCCCATCTTTAAAATCGTCACAATTCAAGAATTTTGAGTTGTGCAAATGAAAATTTGCTACAGCTGATAACATCATAGAGGCTTTATGTTCCACACCTATTTTTAATGAATAAGATTTAAAGAAATGTTGCTGATGCCAATCGAGAGGCAGCATTTCGAGCATCTACCCTATCTGAGTCATCAGTGGCTTCTTTAATCGCTGGAACTCCAATCGGCCGATCTTCTTCTTCTTCAGAAACGTTTGATATGAAGCCACCAGGTAGGCCCCGATTTATCTGATCTGAGCGCCGTGGAACACCACTCCAGGCATCACCTTTAGCTCCCTGGCTGGAAGCGAGAGTGGAGCGTCGGGTCGCCGGGTGCGTTTCACGACCAAGACGGCTTAGGCCACCAGAAGAATCTATCGCACGAATATCGGGCCGTATGATTTCTAGTGTAGCTAACGTACGTCGTTCAGCTTCTATCTCACGTATCACGTATTCCCGAATGCTTAGCTTCATATCGGCAACAGTGCGCGCAAACCATCGGCGCTGCTCAAGCAATAGATTGCTAGTTACACGCTGACATTTTGCTTGAAGAAACAGTTCGTGATTTCGTGCTTCCTCGTGTGAAGCAATCGCCTCATCAACCTTTTCTCGTCGGACGGAAGTGCTCACTTTTAGCCTGTCGGCTGCAGCTAATTTGCTCTGTGTTATTTGCTGGGCTTGTACAAGCTCACGAAGAAGAATATGTCGATTGGTGAGGGTCTCTTTTACGATTAAAGCATCTTGAGAATGATACTGAAGAGGATCACCAATTGTGGTAGCTTCGGCAGTGCCTTGAGCAGCATGATAATCTCCAGTAGTCTGGATCGTTTTTCCCAGCTTTCGATAAGCATTTGCCAATCCTTGATGCGGTTCTTGTATATTCATAGATCCAAGCTTGACACCAAAGTCGGATTCTGCTAGCCCCAGTGCTTTATGCTATCATTAAATATATCTAAAAAAGTAAAGGATGTATCGGCGCTCACCTTTTCGAGCTTTTACTAGTTTATCAACTTTGTGTCCGGCATCCATCGCTCCTAGGTAGAAAGCCTTTACGATGGGCCGGGCATCCTGAAGCTCTGGAGTATCATCAGGAGGAGGTGCGAATTGTTTGATCACCTTTCTGCGGACACCTGTTGCTGGTTGTTTTTTCCTTAGCATAGGACTGTAGCCAAAATCACTTTCAATGAAAAGGATCATTTCATCATCTCTCATCAAGACCTCGTTAGAGCATACGTAGTTAAGCCACTTTTGAAGAGACGCCTTGACTCGGGCTTCATCTTCGTCAGTTCCAATACCAGCTGATGTCAGGGCCGGAGGAACAGCTGGAACAAGAGCTTCGGGATTGGATGAAATGAGGTGGTCTGCGAGCTTGCAAAATTCAGAATGAGTTCGACGTACGTCGCGGAATTGAGTTGTTCGGAATTTAGGAAGGTTGGTCTAGGCCATTAGTTAATTCATTAAAACCACAGCAGAATCAATTCGTAATACGGCTTACATGGACATCAAATCTGAGAATAGGGTCTTTACGCCCATTTCTTTCCAATCCAGTAATTCTAGCTTGAAGCTTGTAATGAGTTCCAGCGGTACTCTGTGTACTTTGGCGCGCATTACGATGATACCTCTGAGGTTCGGGACGAGGCCCCTCTGTTTGATTTTGGTGTTGTGGTATGCCTTTAAATAGTTGTAAAGAATTATTGGGAAATGGCTTCTGCTCATCATCATGAGAGTAAACTGGTGATGCGGCGTGTGACTTTCGGCGTTCATCTTTCACCAATCCAGGGATGTGATTACTGTTTGGCTTTAGATCACTTTCTGAAAATCCATTGTTTTCGGGATAATTTTCCACACCGTGATCGATTCTAGGTAGCGTAGAGGGCAAGGACGATTCCCAGGGCGAAGCTGCTGGATTGTCAAGATCATTTGTAGATTTTGTGTAGTCCATCATGGCCGTCGAATGCGGTTCGCTTTCCTTTATCTAACGTAGCAGATGCCTGCACAAGGTAATGCGGTTCTGAGGCCACAATCCTCTGCAAATAGCACTTGTGATACAGCCCTTGAATATTCGAATCAACTCCGGCCAGTATATGGGTAGCTCTGAGCTTGGATGCAGTTGAAGCTCAGGAAGACAACATCAGGTGATGTGTTTTTTAGCTTCTTACAGTTGTCTGTCAAGGCAACAACGATGGAAAATTCGTCAGCTTCTATTTTGTTCTGCGAATCGCCATCGGTTTACAGTTTCATCCCACAATCACAATGAGGATTCAACTATAAAGAAAACCCGGAATATAGGAATTATTGCCCACATTGATGCAGTTCGTAGCCTCACTTAGCCAACAACGACCAATATTGATATTTGCTCAGGGAAAGACTACTACTACTGAGCGCATGCTCTACTACAGCGGATTTACAAGACGTATAGGAGGTGAAATATTTCAGTTTTCATCCAGCGGGTCACTTTTTATTGTCATTAGCTTGCTTGAAAAATTAATTACAATTAAAGCTCTATGGAATTACTAACGCCAGTTAGATGTTGACGAAGGCTCGACCGTAACCGATTTTCTTCCAGCTGAAAGAGAAAGAGGTATCACTATTCAGTCCGCCGCTGTCACCTTTTTTTGGCCTCCTGTAAATAAGGAAAGCACTTCGTTACTGGCGAAGCAGAGAGCCCAACATACGCATAAAATTAATCTCATCGATACCCCTGGACATGCAGATTTCACCTTTGAAGTCCTTCGGTCACTTAGAATACTCGATGGAGCTGTTTGCGTCCTCGATGGAGTTGCCGGTGTTGAAGCACAAACAGAGAAGGTTTGGGCCCAAGCTCAAAAATACAATATCCCAAGGATTGTATTTGTCAATAAGTTAGATCGTATTGGTGCAGCCTTCGAAAGAACAATCAAAGAAGTCGGATCCCGCTTACGAGGCTTTCCAGCACTATGTCAGATTCCTTGGTGGGAAGGAGGAAAAGGAAGGTTCTGTGGCGTTGGTGATGTTATCAACCTTTGTGCCTTAAAATGGGAGGTAGAGAGTGATGGAAAGAGCATTCAATGCTTCAGTCTTGAGGAGCTTGCTCACAAAGATAGCGATCTCAGGACGGAGCTTATCAAAGCACGTAGTGCACTCGTCGAAATTCTTTGCGAATTCGACGAAGAGCTACTTGAGTCGTGGCTAGCGGCAGACGATGATTGCTTGCTAGTTAGCGCTCAAGATATTCGAGATAGCTTAAGACGTTGCTTAATCGATGGCTCTGGAAAAATTATTCCAATCTTTGCAGGAGCTAGCTTCAGAAATATTGGAATACAGCCCCTGCTAGACGCTGTCAATGACCTTCTTCCTGATCCCACTGAAAGACCTCATCCAGAAATCACTCTTGGCACCCAAAAAGGCAATTTATCAGACTTGCTACAGAGAAAATTGAGCCTCGCTTCCTCCCAAAACAAACAAATGGCAAGGAAAATGAATCAGCAGAAATCGTTGATATCAAATCTGGAAGCTTGTGCGCTTGCATACAAAGTCGTGAATGACGTACGTCGCGGCGTATTAGTATACATTCGGGTCTACTCCGGATCGGTAAAAAAAAATACAACATTATGGAACACGAATCTTCAGGTCGGGGAGAAGCCATCAAGAATATTACAGATGCAGGCATCTGAAGCTATTGAGATCCCTCAGATTGATGCTGGTCAAATTGGTGTTATAGTTGGCCTGAAGCATGCACGCACGGGCGACACATTAATTTCTTACCCCAGTGTGAATCCCAAAGCTGGACCGCCCAATCCGCTTAATACTCTTCAACTGTGCCCTATAGACGTTCCACCACCTGTCTTCTTCGCTGCGATTGAGCCTCATAGTCTTAATGAAGAGAAAAATGTGGCAAATATCTTATCAATCATGCTTCGAGAAGACCCAAGTCTACACGTTAATATCGATGAGGATTCTGGGCAGATGCTCTTGAGCGGGATGGGTGAATTGCACCTTGAAATTGCCCGTGATCGACTTGTAAATGACTTCAAAGCTAAGGCAACCATGGGAAACATCGAAATTAGCTATAGAGAGTCTGTGTTATCTTCAACCTCGATTCATAGAGTTAATTTTGATCGAGAAATCGCTGGCAAAAAAGGGAGAGCTGCTTGCGAGGCTAGCATCACGCCTATAGATCAGGACCTGGTCTTTTCAGAAGATTCAACAAATACTGTCAGCCGCGACAAAAACTTGATAACTGTTCATATATCTACTTCGGGAGATGATTACGAAGATCATCAAATACCGTTTCATGACCTGCCTCTAGCCGTAATTCGCTCATCTTTAATAAATGGTGCAGTGGCAGCACTTGCTCGAGGACCTCGATGCTCGTTTCCGCTCTACAATTCACACGTGATCATCAAGTTAAACGCAGCAACAGATTTGTTTGGAAAAGAAACATCTCCAGCCGCGCTCTCATCAGCCGCAAGATTAGCAGTCAGGACTGCGCTTAATGAATCTTTATTTAACGGCCAAGTTTCCATTATGGAACCTATCATGAATGTTTTGATATCATGCGACGAGGCCTCACTTGGCTCCATTGTGCATGATATTTCTGCAGCTCGCGGAGGCCAGGTGACCTCGTTAGACAGTGATAATCCTGAAGATGAAACCTCAGAACTATCAACGATTGATCCTGGCAAAGTGTATGTTCCAAGTGATCCCTTTGCTGATAGCAGTAGTAACCAAGCCAATGAACTTGGTCAACGACGGCATGTGGCCGCAAAAGTACCACTAAAGGAGATGGTTGGATATTTAAGGCATCTTCGAAGCTTAACAGCTGGTAGGGGCACATTTATTATGAGTTTTGACAACTTTGAGAAACTCACCGGGCCCAGAGAAAAAGCTGTCTTTGGAATGGACAGGGAGTGCCTTGCTCGCACAAATTGAATCAAAATGTCGTGGCATACTAAATATTAAAATTTATTTCTGTTCACAGTTAGCCACATGTTAATGTTTAGAGTAATTACTTAGCAGCTATCATATATTGGTTGTTCATTCCACTTCCCAAAAAATTATCATTTTTCATCCAGGCTCTCATTTCCTTTACACTACCTGTAAAAAGCGGATTGTTAACTATTTGGATGCTACGTGTTAAGGGCTGCGCCCTGGATTTATGACTAGTCTGGTGACTAAGCACAGTCTGCCCTTACCAAGGAATAACTATACGCCGTTAAACATGTATAGTTATACAGTAGAGCCCCTCTTAGCTAATAGAGGGTCCCGGTATAAATGTTGAAAAGACTCATTGTAACTTGGACTTTTATATTTGCAACACTTACCCTTACAGGTCAGTTTGCGTGCAGGGGTAAGTATTGCAAATAGAAACGGTAAAATTTCCATGAATCTCTTCAGTAATTATACCGGGACCCACCATTAGCTAAGAGGGATTCTACTGTACAGTGCTGGTCTTGGTTATGCTTTATGCACAAGGTTGCAGGGTTATGGGTACGAGTTCATGTGTATGACCTTGTGTATACGATTTTGGCACATCAAGGAGTTGGTGATAGAGGAGGGATAAAACAGCCTATTCCCTCGTACATTTGTATCTACAAAGATAGAATATATATAGTTTGTGGCACTCGCTTGTTGTGCAGTGGCCGACGCCAGTTTCCCTTCACACTACGTCAGAGTAAAAAGTACGTATACGCTCTTGCAGTTGCTACAAACCAAATTCTTTGCCCGAAATGCAAAAATTATGACCTGATACCTTTTAATTAAGCTCTCATTTCGAGTTTTAGTAACTATTCCTATCATAAAATTATCACGAGCCTTATCGGTTTTTTTGTTTGGCTTATTCATATAAGGTTACTTAACCTTTTAATAAAGATCCGCACGCCGGCGTATTTGACAGCCACGCATAGATTGGTCTTGCCAACGAACTTGTCCATATCTACAATTCTTACGGATGATAGATAATAAAAGGTAAGAGTCTTCGGCAATCTCATAATCAGCTTGAATATTATTATTTGCCGATGAATATATTACCTGCGCAGAACTTAAAGAGCACCCGTATGCTGCCACAAATTTTCTTTTTCCAGGAAGTTTGTTAGCAAAGCCGAAGGGCTGCACTCCACGCGTATTGTTTTCAACCAGAGACCCAGCCTAACAAGAAAAGGTAGTTTAGGCTTCTGAGGTAGAAAAATTCAACTCAGTTTAGATGGACTAGAATATTTCGATGCAAGTACATCTGAAAGATGCTTAAAAGTATGGACCCCCGAAGGCCAAAACTTTGAATTAGACTTGTCGAGACGTCATATCTACAGAAGCAAATCATATCTATCTGAGGCCTAAGTATCGGGATCAGTTTGAGGACTGAGCTCCAGTGTCAGACTCTGCAACCGCTGACCAGGTAGAGACTCCTCTTAATGTATACTTAAATGAAGACTTGTGGGGGTATTACTGATGGAAAGGGGCCCCGAGTGGATCTAGGAAAAGGTACACCACCTGAGGCAAAAGTGTCTTTGGCCCGTTGACAGAGAGGACCTTCATATCTGTCAATAATCGTAGACTCAAATAGATAACAGTTTAAAAAAAACCCGCTGACTTGGGTATTTCAGACTCCAGCTTGTTGAAATGATCTTCATCAGATCTTTCCAAGTATTTGACCGAATCTCTCGGACTACGTAATAGATCCTTCTAAGTCCCGACCATCATTCTACGTGGCGATATAAGGTATCTGGGGAAAAAAGTCCAACTTGCATACAGGGCTCCAGCCCTAAGAATTATTATAAGTGGGCGTTAATATTACATGTCATCGCTCTCTAAGTACTAGCTCAATTTACAGAATAAATGCCCACTTGTAATTATCTTTAGGGCTACAAACCTGTATGCAAGTTGGTCTTTTTTCCCCCGATACCCTGTAATTATCAAACTCTGTTCCTTGTAAGATGTTAGTCAAGGCTACTACATCATCATCATCACAGCTGTCGGAAACTATCATTGATGCATCATATGGCTTTCAAGTCAAAGTTTTTCTCAATTAAAGAATGTGCCACACCAATTCGCCTATTGATCTGGCTTGCACCAGATAAAACCATTCCTGAATTCATCTGTATCGGTACATGGCATCATGGACACGACGATGAGTGGCATGGCTGGGAGGCGAGGGTCGGCTATTGAACTAGCGCCAAAAGTATTTACTACGTTAATCTTACCCAAATTTGTACGTTTTTTTCCTGCAATTATTGTCAAACTATATTTGATTTAACTAGAATTCTGGTCGTTGTAGTATGATTAAGTATATAATGTCACATTAAAGTCGGTTTATATAGGTGCTTGTACAACTGGTGTTTTGTTTGTTTGTTTCTATATTTAGATCCCGGGCAGAGCCCTTCGTCCAATTGGTTCGGGACCGGTGGAGCCGGTGGGGATCATACTCGAGAGTATGCCCAACTCGTTCGCACCCTCTAAAGTATGTACACGCGTATATAAACAATTTGCGACGACGCCTAAGTGAACCTGTACTCCATGATCCCCAAAAATTCCGACAGAGACCCGAACGTAAAAGGAAAAAAAAAAAAACATAAACCCAAAAGTGAATTATTGTGTCAACATAGCGTTTCACACGCTCTGTTTCCACGATGTCGCTGCCTTCATTGATTTCTAAGAGATGCTGTCCTCGCTTTCAGCGGAGGACGAGCTTGCGAATAGGTTGCCAAAACAGCCTGTAAGTTTTGCAAATTCTGTAAATTCTCTGACACACTTTGGGCCGAGAAGTTGGTTGATAAGATCGCCCATTGTCCTTTCCTAAACCTACGCGTTAGGCTGGCGTGTTCTCGACAACGTACGAAGTGAGTAGGGGACGTCTCTTGTCCACAGATGCAAACTAAATTTGCATTTTCATGATTTAGTCTGCGGTGATATGCAACGCAGTCACCGTGCCCGGTCCTTGCTGATATAAGCTTTTGTAGAAGCTGCCGCGGCATTTTAAGCTCTGGAGGCTTTCGACGGCGCATCTGTAGGTCTAGATCTTTATACCTAGCCGGACATACCTTGGACCACCAATCGTCAATTAGCTGCTGGCGACGCTGTTGCATAAGGCGACGAACACAGGCAAGCGTAATGAATTTTGGTTCAATGTGGCAAGGGGGGAGTGATTGAAGTGCAGTTCGCGCGGCTGCGTCGGCATCTTCATTCCCAGGTATCTTAGAGTGTCCTGGTACCCATCTGACTTCCGAATTGGCTTTTTGGGAAACATCGTGAAAAATCCGAGTTAGCCTAAGACAAGAGGACGTCCTGCCAGTCTGGAGGGCCCGGACTGCAGCTTGGTTGTCCAAAAGAACATAAATTTTCTCCCCGCTTCGTCTTGTGGAGAGCGCAGCTCGGAGTGCCATGGTAGCCCCAAAGATTTCAGCATCGTAAACTTCTCCCCCGTGTAGAATCCCTTGATCTTTCTTAAAAGTGATGCCCCCGCGTTGCAGGACGAATCCCCAGGAAGATCTTCCATGTCCCTCAGAAGAGCCGTCGGAGTAGGCGCAGATAACGGAAGATGGAATTGTTCGGATCCAATTCTCGTGGTCTATAATACCCTCTGCTTTTGTTGTTTGCGTATGAGAATATAGAGGTACAATTAAGGGTTCAGCATCCTCGGATGATCGGGGTAGCTGTTGGAAAGCCCTCTGCAAACTTGACATCTGCGTTTCTGGATGCTTTGACAATATGGCCTTTGTCTTATACTTAAGCGTACCTACATTGGGACATACGCTCGCTCGGCTGCGGAGAGGATGGCGGTTGTCTAGTGAATTTATTCGTGCTCAGAGCCGTAGACGATTACCTTCTAGGAGTATTCGGGCGGGTGGAATTCCCCCTTCCCTGTGAAGGACTACGTTGGGTGTTGTTCTCCATACTGGTAGTGCGGCTCTCAACGCTACACGAACTGCTTTATCAATAAGATTACAGAAGTGGGCTGTAGGAGGAGTCACATTTCCGCGAATTGTTGGTCGTTTTAAGCCCGGCCACCAAACTTCCGCACCGAAGGTCGCTACAGGGATCACGCAGGCGCAACGGCAGTTATCAGGGGTCCAGGAGCTGCCCCACGTGTTACTGGATTGAGCCTCCGCATATGTTGAGTAACTTTAAGTGCTTTCCCGCACCATGTTATTAAATGATGTTTGAACGAGAGTTGAGAGTCGAGATGTATTCCTAGCCAACGGATATTCTTAGCCGGTTCAATCCATATATTGTTTACTTTCACTCCGATAGGATTTTCCCCTCGCCGGCCAGGGAATTGAATTACGTCCGACTTCCCTGAATCGAATGATACAGCATTATTACTTGCCCATTCAAGCAATTTATCTACTTTACCTTGGGCCGCAGCCGCAGATTCAGTAGTCGTTCTTCCAATGCCAAGTATCCCAATATCGTCTGCATAACTGAACCTAGCTCTAGAGTTCCCGCTACGCATGGGTTCGGCCATGTACAAAAGAAAAAGTAGTGGGGAGACCGGCGATCCTTGCGGAACACCACAGACCAGCTTTTTAGGACTCGTTACTCCTCCTGAATACCGGACCTGGACATATCGGTTGCGTAGAAATGAGGCTGACCACCGAAGGACCGAGTCTGGCCAACCTTGTTTTTGCATTCGCATTAGTAGTCTATTATGGAGGACCGCGTCGAAGGCTCCTTGAGCGTCAGTGGTTACGAGCGTTGAAGTCCACTTTTGAGTGCGAGCCTCTTCCATATCGTGCACGACACAAGCGACTAAATCAGTAGCTGAACGTTTTGGTAGAGCCCCAAATTGTTGATGCCCAACCACCTCAGCTGTGATAGCTAGAGTAGCCATGCGTTTGGCGATGATTTTTTCCAATCCCTTTCCGAGGCACAATAGGAGAGCAATGGGTCTCCACCTTTTCACGGAAAATGGGTCTCGACCTGCTTTTGGAATGAAAACAACCTCTGCCAACTTAAAGCAAGATGGATGATAGCCAAACTTAAGACAGGATCGAAACAGGTGAGTGACGCAAGGACCGAGTGTACCCCAACAGGTACTGAGTAATTCTACCAAAATTCCGTCTGGTCCAGGACAGGTATTTCCGCTACCTATGGTGCACGATCGTACCTCTGTTTCTTCGAGCCCCTCCGTCCATGGAATACGATAAGCCGCATTTGTTGTAGCAATGGGAAGGTCGTCTGTAGCGTCTAGCCGCGCCAAAAGATTGTCTTGTAAAATTAACGCACGCTCTGCTTGGTCTGCAACGAGGCGTCCGTTAAAAAGAAGAGGTGGCGGAACTTCAGTATGCCGTGATTTGGTCCATCGCATGAGCCTATAGATATCCGTCGGAGATTTCATCTCTTCAACCTGGCTTTTCCAATACTCCTTTTTTGCCTCCGCAATAGTGTTCCTATATTCCTTTGCATATTGATTTCGGTCTGGCTCCGTGGAGGCTGTTCGATATCGGAGGCGGGCAGCCTTACATTCTGGAGTCCACCACGGCGCCGATCTGCCAGATTTACCATTAGAAGCTTTACCCACTGCTTTCAGGGCATCTACTAGCGCACGGCACAAATCCTGAGCGAACTGCTCAATGTCTCCTTCTGACTTTAGGTCCTGAGCACGAGGCATCCAACGAGAGACTAGTTGTGCAAATTGAGGCAGCTTATCTTTCGGGACTCTAAGTGGACCTTTAGATTTCTTGATAACTCGGGTACAGCTAGGTACTATGCCAGAGATCGGAAAATGGTCACTTGTCATACATTCTTCTCGGTCTACCCATGCGGAGGCTCCACTAATATTTGTCCATGCGAGATCCAAAGTGTTCCCAGCGCGGTGCGTCGGTTCCCCCAGAATTAGACACGAGAGGCCATTCTCATCTGCCCATTTTTCTATTTTTTCCCCTTGTCTGTAGTTGCTCGTAGCACTAGGTTGCCAGGCCCAATAGACAGAGTTGAAGTCACCCGCGGTAATAGTCCGAGGAGGCGGAGTCCACTCAAGGAGTGGTTCTACTGCTGCGGGATCATGGGGTGCTTTGTATACATTGAGAAATGTAATTCCATTCACTTTCACCCAGCATTAATCCCCTGTTAGTTTTGAGGAAGGGGATTCCTGAACTGCGTGTATATTCCTATTGTCTTTCCTAGTGTAGGTGACTGCACGAGGACGAACGCCAACGCCTCCATAAGGTATGTGGCGATTGAAATATGGATGTGACTTGGTGCAACCAGCCCACCAAGGTTCTTGGACTAGCAAAACATCTAACTGTAATTCGCAGGCTGGCGAAAGCGCAATATCGTGCGCGGCGCTCCCTCTTCCCACGTTTATTGACATAAACCTGAGAGGAGGCAACGAATGGCTTCGAGGTGAGCCCTTCATAACTGCATCGAGTCCTCCGTCGACACATCGGCGGGTGGCTCAGGGGTTTCATTATTGGCGGTCTCGAGATTTTGACTACAATTTACAGCGTGTGCTGCTTCCTCTGCAGTTGACGCCCTCGCTTCGGCAGCTTTAGCTCGAACCACTGCCTGATATTTGCGGTCTCCAGCCTGACGAAAGATTTTTAGCTGTTCCTTAGTCGGGGGGCCGCTGCGAGTTGGCCGAGCTAAGCATCTATGACTGTCAGAGCGGTGTGGACCTCCGCAATTCCGACATCGAGTGAGAGCTTGACATGCATCTTGTGTGTGCATTGTCGAGCCACAGTTTCCGCAAGAAGGTGCTCTCGAACAATTTCTTGATGAGTGGTGGCCGTTGCACCTTTTGCAAAAGTCTATGGGATCTTGTTTTTTAAAAACCTTTGCCAGGCCAGATTCATCAAACACACGAAAACCAGGTCGAGGTGCTTTTGAGAACAGTCCTAGCCATGTTCTATGCGGGGCGTCGTGATTAAGACTGCCGAACAGTTTTACTGAAGTTGGACGCACCGAAGAGACACGCTCGATTTCATCTGCCAGCAACTCCTGAGTCACCACAACACGTCCTGTATCGGTGTAAATAAAGGCAGGGACTGTTGGTATAAGAAATGGTATCAAGTTTTCAGCAGGTTCAAGTTTTGCCCCTGTCAGAAAGAGTCCGTTTGCGGCCTGTAGCAATGCTTCGCGCGCGTTGGGGTTGCTAGGACTTAGGGCAAATCCTGAGCGATCTGGCTTAATCTGTCTAATATAAGCGGGTGAGATGGCCATTTTTTTTACGACGATATCTCGGATCCCTGCGGGCGATAATTTTCTCCACTCGTGCTCCGGGGGTAGTCGGATGAATAATCTTTTATCTTGAATTTTGGATGGAGGTTGTTGTTTTTTTCCGAATAGCCCACTCACTTGTGATCGAGAAGGTGTGTGGGAGTCTTTCTTAGGCGCTAAGGCCTTGAATTGTTTTCTAGATTTGTTTTGCCCGACACTGGCAGTTTCAGCCGCGGCAGCTCTAGCCTTCTTGTGCCCATTACGAGCAACAGTAGCCCAGGAGTTTTCAGTTGCGCTTGGCTTCCTGGGTAGGTTAATTCCACTGGTTGGCATCTGCTGTCGCGCTCGGGTTGGGTTTGAAGTTGAAGCTGAGCCAGCTTGTGATTCTGTAACTACAGCTGGTTTATCCGGCAAGTTTCCTTAGCTCACTTTACCGCCTTTTGCTGGGCGGGAGTGTGTGGGAACAGGTGGAGGGCTTAGAGCAGCGTCTGAAGCCGCGAAGAGCGAAATAGCTTGTCGGAAATATTTTTGAAAAGCTGAACCTTCCTCTTTCTCAACTCCTTCTTTAAAGTTTGCCAGTAGACTATCGATGCTGCTTATAGCACTTGTACAAATCATCATCCGCACATGCCAGGCCTGTTCACGGCGTTGTCTTTCCTCGACGATGATCGCTAGTTCGCGAGGGAGATACGCGTTCAAAGTTTCTGTTTCACCGGTCTCAGATTGGGGGGGTGCATCTGCTGCTACCCTTTTGGAGGGAGGAACAGGCTGAAGTATTTGCCTGTGGGCTACCGAGCTGCTCAGTGGTGTTGAGTTTGACGGAGGTGGTGGCGGCGTGGTAGGAGTAGGAGAGGGCATGGATGGATCGGGGGGAGTAGGGGTTGTAAGGCTTCTGTCCGTCATCGAAGCAGGACTATCGATAACAATGTCCATGTAGATGTTAATTGTATGCTAGCGGATATGATTGATAGTAATCGGTAGTTACAAAATGTAGCACATGCCCTGTAAACCGATTGTGGATATGTGTACAACTGGTGTGATGGTACCAGTTCTTTTTCGGTCGTATCAGGCACAAGCCCTGCACCCAAGAAGCGTGATACGGGTAGCTGATTCCCAGAGTCTCTAAACTGCACAATGCAACGACTATTGCTAGCCAGTAGTTGCTTAAAAAAGACCTATAGGAGTTAAACTACCAAACGTGACGGGCACGTTTGTGTCAGAAATCAGCCGGTTTGGTGTCACATAAGACTAGATGATATGAAGCGAGGCAAGTTACGAACATGAGACTCGGTCAGGTACCGGAGGAAGATGTGTGTTTTGGCATTCATCAGATGGAACAGTCTAGCGACATGTTATGAGATAGGCTAATGTGGACAGAAGTCCAGAGTCGGAGGAGCAGCTCTGGGAAATGTATATGTAGAGATCGGGTATCTCGAAGATTGGGACATTGTGTGTTGACCTGAGGATCTAATCTTGTTATTTTTGTATCGCCAGTTCAGTGCGATCAAATTGTTATCTTTAGGGCCTAGAGTGCCTAAGTGTTTAGAAGCATTATGTCTTCATATATTTATCTACAGGTGCCAAAGATTCGACGATCTGCATCTCCCCCATCAGCGCCGCGAACGTCCACGAAAAAAGATTTCCCGACAGTACACCGACTCGCGCCGAGTACTGTCGTCACGACCGAAGCTGCAAGTCTCGCCTGCAAGGAAGCACAGCCAGTTTGGAAAGTGTTGGCAACACTTATCCGAACCGTAAAACCTTGGCACCCATAACACTTAAAATTCATTTTATTGCTTGATTTGATTTCATTACCCTGGTTCCGCGCCCTTAATGGCCCACGCAGGTATATCTTACTTTTTAATTACACAGGACAGAGCTACCGTAAATTTAAAGTTAAGACAAAGTTAATCGTTAAAAATACATTAATACGAAGCAAGACCTCCTTCTGCTTCTATAACAGCCTGAAATCTTGCAGGCAAGCTGGCGACAAGTCGACCGAGTTCGTCAGATGAGGCTGAGTCCCAAGCTTCTCTTGTGGATCTTTTGAGCGTCTGTAATAGCATTTGCCATCAATTCTCAAACTCCGGATATCGGGCTTGAATTTAATCTTTAAACGTTTCCGTACAGACCCAATTGAGTCTAATTCAAGAGAGAAGGGAGGCCACACGATTGGTTTTACCCCAGCTTAGAGTAAAGCTCATATGGCATTCCGTACAGAGTGGCAGGGAGTGCCATCTTGCATTAGTAGAAGGGGTGGATTAGCCTCTCGTGCCGTTATCATTCTAGGTAAAATCCACTGGTAGTAGGTCTCCGAGCTTAATTTCTCTCAACTTTTTTCCCAAACTTAAAAACTACTTTTTCGGTTCCCATGGATAGATCCCCAAAAATTTCAGCCATTTCTTCGACCCTACTTAGAAGATAAGCACATCTCGCCAAACTCTTCACCAGTCCAGACTTCGTTAGTTGAAACCCCAAATTATCAATAAGCGGTCTGATCTTTCTGCTGACCTACAAACATGTGTGCTGACCGCTAGTAATCCAAGATTCGTCGGTCCATAGGACTTGATGCCACTGCTCAATGGTCCAACTTAAATGAGACCAAGCGAAAAGTAACCGTCACATTTTATTTTCTTCGCTAAGCAGAGGCTTATTCTGTGAGACACAATGCTTGTATCCCTTTCTTTCAAGAGCATACCGAATAGCTTTCTCGCCGACACTCCGGTGAGGAAATTGCACTATAGCAAGTTCCAAGTAGGTCATAAAGCGATAGGCTCGTGAAATACAAACAAAACCTTCAAGCTCGTCAGCTTGAACCCCAATTAGGATTGGAGGTCGAGAAGGATTGCTGGCATCTGAAAGGTCACTACGTTCGCATGCGTGCTTATCTTGTCTTTAACTTAGGCCCAATTCATGATCGTAGTCATAATATGAAAGCCCATGCCTTCGAAGTGTCTGAATTACGACCCATTTATCCCGATTAAGATTCTGGCGACGAGGTCTCTTCAAAGACTGAAGGATGTGAGAGTTAATTTTGATAGTTCAATGACAAGCTCTGATTTGGAGTAAGATGTAGGAAAATATAGCAATCAGGAGTTCGTTGGCTGTAAAGTTTGATAGCTTAAAGTTAAAGTTGATTTCAGAAATTCAAGGATCCGACCGGGAAACACTTAAAACAAAGCGTGTGATTTAAGGTGAATCGGCTAGCCCTTGTTGGAATGGTGAGCGGAATGCTTTAAGGAAAGACCTGTAATCACAAGATGTCGATTGTGTCAGCCGATTTAATGCTTTTTTTTTAAAAAAAAAAAATCACATTGTATTCAGCCTCATAGCTATGACAAAAGATTTAAATACATTTATGTTTTATTAACCGTCTTCCCCTGTATCCCTAACTCCGGTAAACCAACCCTCCTTTGGCACTAGTCTTTGCTCATAACTTAATGAAGACTATCCAACATTAGTTTCAGCCGGTGGTTCCGCTCCTAAGCAAACATTTAGCAATACAATACTTTTTTTTTTTTTAAATTTTTTTAATTGAATGGTTTGGATGTTTTTTGTTAAATAGAAAAATTTTTGGTAGGCGTATTCACTAATCAACTGCTAGCAGTAAACTGTGAATGGGCATTGAATTCTCTCCTTCTCCCTGTCCCAAGCTAACTATATATTTACATAAG
Organism: Podosphaera xanthii; assembly: GCA_028751805.1. Taxonomy (NCBI): domain Eukaryota; kingdom Fungi; phylum Ascomycota; class Leotiomycetes; order Helotiales; family Erysiphaceae; genus Podosphaera; species Podosphaera xanthii. The sequence continues at coordinate 713,210 of JAPWIX010000022.1, forward strand.
ATTTGATGACTAAGGCATTAATCACCTGATACTGACATAATAATCCCACAAAAATATATTAAATTATGAGATAAATCAATTTTAATGCCCGCTCAGGACATGGTGATTTTGCAGAATATCACCGACGATTCAAACATAGCGATACCGATCTTTACTCCTCATACGGCCAAGAGAAGTCACCAGAGCACCCGTTTTCGTGTCAATTTCTGAGTCGAAGCTGTGGGCGCCCCAGAAACTCTACCAGACAAAACCAGTCAGATATTGTGAAATGGTCTCTTGGCTCGACTGAGGGTGCAAAAGCATTTCATAAATGGATCATGGATCAGCGCATTTATGACTGAACCTGCCGCTAACCCGCACTCACTAGCTGCGATTCAAAAGCATTTTACTTTCTTTATTTTCTCATTTCCTTTCCCGTTTTGCTCCTTATAGGGGACAAACCACATACATGTAATTCTGTTTTAAGTGGAGTACCGCGATTTTCTTTCCCAGCACCTCTTGCGTTACACTTGCTGTGGTATCATGGATGCCCCAAGCAACCCTGGAGTCTCTCGGATTGTTTGTGTAGATATATATGCTGTCAGTGGACAAACTGATATGCCTGGTAGCCTCAGACTACGCAGGCATGCCAAGTGCTCCTAGGGAGGCCCGAGGCCGGGATTAGCCCGTGAGCCTGCTTGGAGTTAATCGTAAATAAATAAATAAATAAATAAATAAATAAATAAATAAATAAATAAATAAATAAATAAATAAATAAATAAATAAATAAATAAATAAATAAATAAATAAATAAATAAATAAATAAATAAATAAATAAATAAATAAATAAATAAATAAATAAATAAATAAATAAATAAATAAATAAATAAATAAATAAATAAATAAATAAATAAATAAATAAATAAATAAATAAATAAATAAATAAATAAATAAATAAATAAATAAATAAATAAATAAATAAATAAATAAATAAATAAATAAATAAATAAATAAATAAATAAATAAATAAATAAATAAATAAATAAATAAATAAATAAATAAATAAATAAATAGATAGATAGATGGAATAAATAAATAAATAAATAAATAAATAGATGGAGTAGATAAATAGATAAATAAATAGATGAATAGATAAGATGGATAAATAAATAGATAAATAAACATAGATAGATAAATAAATAGATGGATGAATAAATAAATAAATAAATAGATGGATAGATAGATAAATAAATAAATAAATAGATGGATAAATAAATAGATGGATAGATAGATAAATAAATAAATAGATAAATAGATGGATAGATAAATAAATGGATAGATAAATAAATAAATAAATAAATAAATGGATAGATAAATAAATAGATGGAATAAATAAATAAATAAATAGATGGATAAATAAATAAATAGATAAATAAATAAATAAATAAATAAATAAATAAATAATTAGATAAATAAATAAATAAATAAATAATTAGATAAATAAATAAATAAATAAATAAATAAATAAATAAATAAATAAATAAATAAATAAATAAATAAATAAATAAATAAATAAATAAATAAATAAATAAATAAATAAATAAATAAATAAATAAATAAATAAATAAATAAATAAATAAATAAATAAATAAATAAATAAATAAATAAATAAATAAATAAATAAATAAATAAATAAATAAATAAATAAATAAATAAATAAATAAATAAATTTTAAATCCCGCCCTCAAAATGCCCTCTATCTCTATACGCAGCAAAGAGCTGGGCCAAGCAGAAACTACACATCTCTTCAAAAAAAAAAAATACTGGGAACGTAACTGCCCCCAGTCATATTGGGAGCTTGGTCTTGAGTTCTTAGTAGGCCCCCCGCATGAACTGTCCCTGCCCAGATCTAATGCCGCTCATATATACGCCGCCCGCTCGGGTCATGGCGACTTCGCCTCGTATCATTTACGCTTCAAACACGACAACCCGCATAACCACTGCAGCTGCGGTGAACAGAAATCCCCTAGGCATGTGTTACTATGCAGCCGGCAACCCCATAGACTCCCTAAAGCTCCTAGCGCATACCCGGACAAGCATTCATATTTTTTCGGTGCCCTCAAAGGAGCGACCAAATTCTCCAGATAGCTTGAAGATATAAAATTTTTCGAAACAGTCCATCCCAGGTTTCCTTCCTCAGATTCACAACTTTGATATGGCGTTTGGGCTAATACTCCAGTGCTCACATGGCTCCGTGGAGCAGTAACGGTCTTTTTTCTTCATTTTTTTTTTCCTTTTCTTTTAAACCTCACATGACCTAAACTTATATTGTGAGCTGGCGTTTTTATTTGGCGTAGTTGACTCGTAGATATCTCATGTACACAGTCCCAGAAATCAGCTCACCGGGCCTTTCTTCTTTTGTTTGGGAAGGTAGCTGCCTCAGCCACTAGAGCCGTAAGCTCTAGCGTTTTTTATTAAGTTAAGCTTGCACAGGCCTCGGGGTTTGCTAGATAAACGATAAATAATATAAACAAACAAAATCAATTTTAAATAAATAGAGAAATGATGTCGATAAAATTCCAAAAGTAAGCATTGTAATTCTGTAACGTAAAGTTACTCTTAAAGTGTAATTGTGCTATGTATAAGTTTTAATTTATGGGGATTTATATTTTGAAATGCACTGACTAGATAGTAAATAATTGTGATCGACTCAGTCGGGAGTCGAACCCGCAATCTTTGCCATGCAGTGTGAGCCGGAAATTAAAGTCTTAACATTAGGCCACCAGGTCTCGTGATTTAATGCTTGTATTGTGCCGCTACAGTAAGTTTTCCCTGCTCCACTCAAGTCACATACCATTCTCATTGAAACTTCTGACATTCCCTACAATTCGATCCCACTAAGTTTATATCCATTAAGTGCGCTTTAGTTTGGTCATCGCGCTCGTGATGGCCAAATCACAACAACCACCTCCCCTGGCCCAGCGCGTCGCTGAAGAGCTCGAGCTTGTACAGCGCGTGGCAAAGGGTCGAGCTACCTGGGTTCAAAACTTCCACAACAAGTTTTGGACATCTGTCGAAGAAGCTGACCCTCTTATCAAGTCCTTCGTGCGCGAGCAGATGGACGCGTTCCTCTTCGCAGTTGCTTCTGGGCAACCTATGCGGCATGACACACCGAGACAGCCCAAGCCGGCGAGCTCCTTACCCAAACCCAGCCATAACCTTCCTTCCCGACCTCCCGTTCCAATCACAAATCAACCTCGAAATTGGGCAGCGACCGCCGCAAGCCCACCCGCCTCATTACCCTCGGCTCCAGCTCAACCTAGTACCAAAAATCGACCCACTCGCACAGCTGTCCAAAAACCTGCTGTGAAGTCCAAGGGCCCTAAAGCAAATTTCCGCCTGACTGAAGATGCCCCTCTCCTTAGAGCAGACGTAACATCAGTCAAAGCTGCCTTCATAAAAATCGTCCCTGGCCTTAAAGACGGTATCGCTTCCGTTTCCCGAAACTCTAGCGGATTCAGCATGACCTTTTCATCCGAGGAATCGCTGAATCTTGCGATGAAACATGCCGATTCCATCAAGGCCTCTCTTTCAGGAGCCTTACATCAGGTAGAGGACCGGTATGGATATGTCGTCAAACGCATTCCCCGCACCATCTGGAATCCCGTGTCCAATCTGGTTTCCTCAACCCTTGATGACGTCAAGACCATTGCCCAGGCACAGACGGGCGTCGCCCCATCCAGTGCTCACTGGTCGCAGCATAAAAATAGCCACGATCCTTTTCATACGGCGGTCATCTTCTTCCCAAAGGGGGTTCCTACATTCCGAATAGTTGACAGCGCGCCATCCCGGCGATATGTTCCCAACCCCAAGGTAGTTCAGTGCGAAGCTTGTTTCGGGTTTCATCAATCCTCTCGCTGCCGGATCCAGGCTTTGTGTGCCTTCTGCGGCACTCCCCGCCACCAAGGAGAATGCTCTCACCATCGCCGATGCATTAACTGTTTAGGACCACATCCTGCAGATGATCACACCTGCCCCATTCGCCCTCGTCCTTACAAGGGCAAACTTATTCAGCTTTCCGATAAAGAGGTTACTGAACTTCGCACAAACAACCGCAACAAGCTCCGTAAGACACGGCGGGCTGAAGCTGCTACTGCTGCTGCCACAGCTGCCTCAACTGCCTCCGACCCCGGCAACACCACCCCTTCTGCTAGTCAGAATAGATTTACCTCCCTCGAAATTTCCTCCTCTGGATCTATGGATGTAGATTCGGAAGAGCAAGCTCCCATTAATACTCTTAGTCCTACTCTCCATGAACAATAGAGCATACTTTAGGAGTACCCCCCCGCCTTGTCTTCGCTTCCTTCAAGCAAACGTTGGACGTGGTGGATCTGCGCACCTTATTCTCTTACAAGCCGCTTGTCAGGGTAAGTACGACGTCATCTTTGTCCAGAAGCCTTGGACTAAAGTTATAAACTTCAAAAATGTTACCAAGTCTCACCCGGCATATGTTATCTTTACTCCTCCTGATCGGGACTGGAAGCTTGCGCGTCCACGCGTACTAACCTACGTCCGGAAAAAATCTAACCTCCGTCCTATCCAGCTGGACAGCGGATCCTCACCAGACACTGTAGCCCTCCTTCTTCAATGTTCTCCCCCTATAGAGGTTATCAATGTCTATCGGCAGCCTCAAGCCCATATGCCTGAGAGTCTGGACCCACTCCTAAGGTGGCCGGTCAAGCCGAACTCCATAATCGTGGGAGATTTTAATCTTCATCATGAGTTATGGGAGCCAAATGTATCTCGCTCGTCCGGAGTTGGCAGCTTTGTCGACTGGATTGATAATCATTCCTTAAGGTCGGCTTTACCATATGGGGCTCCTACCCATCGCGCTGGCCACGTCCTTGACCTAGTTCTAACAAACATGGACGGACTCTTGGCCCGCGTGGACCCCGGGTCTCATTCGACTTCCGATCACGAGACAATATCTGGCCTAGTTCATCTCTCTTCAGCTCAAAGGCGCTACCCGTCAACGAGGCTGCCTAAACTTACCCCCGAAAAAACAGAAGTGTTCCGACAAGCACTCATAGCCACTACTCCTCCTGTTCTTCCCTTCGAGGAACCTACCCCCCAGCTCTTAGATTCGGCAGCTTCCTCGGGCATCGCTGCCCTATCAGCTATTCTACTTTCAGTTAACCCACCGAGGCCCGCGTGTGTGCCATGTAAGGATTATTGGAACCAAGAATGCTCTGACCAACGCCGCCGGTATGTTAATGCCCGTAACAGTGGTGATCCAGACCTTATCAGCGAGGCACACCGTAACTTCCGCAAAACCGTTAAGCGAACCAAACGAGAGTACCAGCGCTCTAAGCTAGATAGTGTGTCTTCAATTTTGGAGGCCCATAAAGCGGTTAGATGGCGAAGATTCTCCAGTCGCTTCGGTCCTCCTCCAATTCTATTTCAAGGAGTCACGTACAGTACCCCGACTGAGCGTGCTGACATCTTTTTCCGCACGAAGCTTACCCGCTTAATCAGACAGCCGGATGTCTCTGTGTACACCCCTACCTGCGCATTGCGAGAGATACCTGCGCATTGCGAGAGATTCCTGCGCCACCCTCCCTGGACGAAGATGAAGTGCGACACTGTCTTCTTGATACATCTTCCACAACCCCAGGTCACGATCATCTCTCGGTTGTTGCTCTTCGCCACGCCTGGGAAGTCGATACATGGCGCACGTGGATTGTAAACTTGTACAGTCTCTGCTTGACATTCGGACATCATCCAAGCGTTTTTCGCCGCGCTGAAGTTGTGGTTATACCGAAACCTTACAAGGATGATCTGACTAACCCCGCCAATTGGAGACCAATCTCTCTCCTCCCTGTCCTTGGGAAAGGGCTGGAACGCCTCTTTACGCGTCGTTTCGCCTTCTGGGCGTTGTCGAGCTGCGTTATCTCTCCAACGCAACTTTGAGCTCTTCCTGGAAGATCGGCTATGGACCTCGTTGAGTGCCTTGTTCACGATGTCGAGAAGGCATGGGATATGAAACAGGTGTGTACTTTGGCTACTCTTGACGTCGAAAGCGCTTTCGATAGCATTCAGCCTGGCCGCCTGTCTTTACGGTTGCGCGAACAGGGATGGCCAGTACCGTACGTTAACTGGGCTGCATCTTTTGCTTCAGACAGGAAAGCTCGCCTCCGAGTGGACGATTTTGTGGGCGAATTTTTGGATATTCCGCACGGGTTGCCTCAGGGATCCCCTGCTTCACCCATACTGTTCCTCCTCTTCCTTGAGCCTTTATTCAAACTCGGCTTCCCCACTTATGGATATGTAGATGATGTAGCGATCCTGTCGGTCGCTAAGAATCTAGTCGAATCTTCGCGCCTCACTGTTGCTAGGGTTGATGCAGTCACCCAGTGGTGTAACAGGAATGGACTCTCGTTAGCTGAAAATAAGATGGAGATTCTGCATCTTCATAGGACCCGTCAGCCCTCTCCTTCTTTAACCATCAACGGCATCGTGAGGGATGCAAACCCAACGGTAAAGTGGCTAGGCGTTCTCCTTGACACCAAGCTTTCCTTCAAAGCGCATGTACAAGTATAGAGTGCTAAGACGCAACGGATCAGCGCGCACATACGTCAGCTCGGCAACACCAATCGTGGTATACCCACCGCCTTTCTTCGCACCGCAGCCCTGGCTGCGGCGCTACCTGTACTTTTGTACGGTGCGGAGGTCTGGTGGCGCGGTCATACTTATAGCCGCCGCGGTCGCCAAACTTCAACTCGGTCTCAACACCTCCTAGATTTGGTCTCTAGAGCCCTCGTCACCCTAGCCCGAGCAATACTCCCTGTATACAGAACCACCCCCACTGCAGCTCTTCTGACAGAAGTTTGGCTCAAGCCTGCTCCTATATTACTTGAGGAAATGCGCCTCCGCTCTGCCCTTAGGCTAGCTGCCGCGGACATCTTTCACCCCACGGTTAGAAGAGCAATCGACTCCCGGGCACACACTCGCCTCACCGAAAAGCTGAAGCTCGTTCCGCCCTTCCCTCGCCCTCAACTCTTAGCACCCTCCTACAAAGCCCCTTTTAACCGCTCTCGAGCAGACTTATCTGCCGAAGAATTTCTCGAGCGTATCAGAGCACTGCCATCATGGGACATTCTTGTCTTCTCAGACGGCTCAAAGCAAAAAGATGGGTCTGCAGGGGCAGGTGCTGCTGTTTTCCACAGGGACATCACTCTAGCTGAAGTGAGAGTGCCTCTCGGGCCCGATTTCGAGGTCTATGATTCCGAAATTATCGGCGCCCTAGCTGGGCTTAAGGCCGCTATAGCGGCTCCTTCAACGCACCTTGCAACCAATATCCACGTAATCTTGGACAACCAAGAAGCAGCACAACGCCTTCTGGACGTCTCGCCTTCGAAGTCCTCCCAAAGAGAAATTTTGGAGTTTCGAGATCTCGCGTCACGCTGGCCTACGAGGAGGATTCTTCCATTGGCGGCTCCTGGCAAAGTCAACGTAATGTGGTCTCCTGGCCATATGGGAATCCCAGGCAATGAGCTGGCTGATAAGTTGGCCGGTGAGGCTGCCCGTCAATCGGCCCCCTCTGCTGCATCTCTTGCCGGAGCTCGCGCTAAGATCCAAAGGCAAATATGGGATTTGACCACAGCATGGTGGCAATCTTATGCTCCCTCTACCTATTGCGAGTTGGGGATGCCTTTTCCCAAGAAGCCTCCTGAGGAACTACGACTCCCTCGCCGTTATCTCGGATATTTAATCCAATGCCGCACTGGACACGGTGACTTTCGTGCTTATCACGAAAGATTTCATCATACTGATGCTCTTCTGACTTGTTCCTGCGGGGCTAACAAGTCAATCACCCACTTGGTTTTTTGCCCCCTCGTGCGAGAGAGACTGGCTTCGGCTGGTCACCGACGAAGCCTGGGCCCACTCGATTTTCTTCTCGGCACATCTCATGGAGCCAAGCGTTTCGCCACCATATTGGAGAAGGTTAATTTCCTCTCAGAAATCTGCCCAATCCGTCCCATATGAGCTAGTCATGTGAGGAATCCGCTGCATAGCGCTCACTATATCTACATGTATTCTAATGGCCTCTCTGTCACAGCACCTTGCTCGTACTACATATAGAAGTCATCATGTCCCCCCCGGGATGGGGCTTTAGTTGTAACTAGCGCCCGGTAGACACAAAAAATAAATAAATAAAATAAATAAATAAAATTCCCTGCTCCACTCAAAATATGGGTCTCGACAGGGTAAGCATGTTTTCACTAACCTGACCTGAAAAGATTGGCAGCTGATCTATGAAAATTTATGAAAATACCCTAAAAATTTGTATGTGAAATTCCTCACGCAAAATGTATCGCAGCTTCTAATTTTGGTTCAAATAAAATTATGAATTCATTATTCTAATTATCCAGTTCATAATAAGTTAGAGAGGCTAGTACTTTGTCGGGCCACTTTGAGCTTCATAAGAGGCTCTCATCCTGCTTGGAATTGACTCAATAAGCTCTTACAACTCCTTTTTATCCACGGCCCTGTCTCAAGCTTCTACTACAATCTTTCAAAGCTCATTTTGCGACCTATTATTTTCCGGAGCTAAATCAGGATAGTGATATGCGTTGTAGTCCTTTATCAACTTCCAGACATGCTCTATGGGGTTCTATTACAGTTTGAGTGGCGAAGCAGTATTATAGTACTAACGTGCGAGTAAAATGTATGATTCGATGAACATGAAGGCAATGATGAGTGAGTATGAAGATGAAGATATGTATTATTTTTTAACTTGTCTATCTTTCCATGTAGGTAATACACTCTCCTTGTATACACAAGTCGTTGTTACCCTACTGCCCGGATCCTATGCTTGCGCCTATTATCTACCAAGCACCGAGTCGAGTCTACTAATATCTATTTACAGAGTTGGAGACTTATTCTCGTATTATTTCCATATAGGGTCTCCTTTTGTCTTACGACTCCTATCACCTGACTCGGCCCATCTGACTCGGTATCGGCACATACGACACAGGCTATCCGTACATGCAAGTGCCTATTCTTGTTGCTTTATACCTACACTGCACAAATCCAATGTCGCTATACATAACAGGTTCAGGTCAGGGGAGTATGATTGCCATCTAATCAGAGAGATGTTTCTCCCCCTTGGCTCATCCATAGTTTGCCTTGCCTTATGAGGTTGGGCGTTGTCCTGCATTAGTTGTATATGTGGATGACTTGGAATCATGCAGTGAGGAAGAGGTACTATCCTCTGACAATACCTATCAGCAGGTATACTACACCACTCCTCCCAAATCAAGGGCCTTTTTCGCTCCCAAAAAAAGAGCCCCAAAACATCCATCCAATTTTCTTCCGAATGTTACTTATGACACATGTAGCGTCAAAATTTTCATCTATCTAGATGAAAAATTAAGGTTAAGAATCTCAAATTTCAGACAAAGCAGGCGGTACTGACTTTCCTCGTGATCCAAATACTACCATGTCGTCCATCAGTCACCCAGGTCTAATCTGTCCAGAGAACCCTCATCCAATGCTCTTTATTCAAGTGAAGATGTTCTGTAACGAACTCAAGTCTCTTTCTCTTGTTTTCTGCAGAAAGTGGGGGTTTCGAAGCGGCAATACGACGGGCCTATCTGTTTTATTTGGGATGTGTGGGGACTATGTGTGACTGACCGTAGAGTGATGGAGAATGGTTACTGAGTAATGTGTGTAAGATGAGAATAGAGAAGATAGATTCGATAACTAGTTACAGGTGGATGGTGAGATAGCTAAATACATACCAGGCTGATATGTGCTTCTTCAACCGGTGTTAGATACACTCAAAAACTTAACTCAGATCTATGTGTGGTTCAATCGATAACGTGCATACATCGACACTAGTGATCAACCAATTGGGGATAACCGATTATCGGATGGTGATGTGGGGATCCCGATCGTAAGTGAAGATCACAACACTCCCTCTGTCGATGTGCTGACTTGGAGCGTCTGGATTTGTGGTTAGATGGCTGTTAGCTAGCTGATTGTAACCTGCGATTCAATTTTGTTCAGAGCATCTGACAATTGTCTATCTGATGGGACGTAGACTATTGCTATCTGTCCGTTTTGATATTGTTCTCTGCAGTAGTGGTTCCTAAGGGCTATGTGCTTTGATCGTTTGTGGTTATCATGGTTCTTGATCAAAGGTATTGCCGATTGATTATCTACGTGGAGATTAGTGCAGCTTGCTCCTTCTATAAGACTCACTAGTTCGAGTTCTTGGAACAGAGACTTGATCCACTGCAGCTGTCTACAAGTTTCGGTCGCGGCTAGGTATTCCGTCTCAGTTGTTGAGAGGACTGCCTCCTTTTGATGGCGTGATTTCCAAAATATTGGTCCTGATGCAAGCCTTATTAGTGAGCCTGATGTCGACCTGCTGGTCGATGTGTCTGCAGCGAAGTCTGCATCCGAGTATGCTTCCAGAATTGGTTTATTAGTGCCTTTAGTGAAGGTTATGCCTTTATCTGGTTATTTTGTTACATACCGAAGAATATGGCGTGCGGCCTGAATTTGTTCAGTGGATGAGTTTGCTAAGAAGCGGGCTAGATGATTAACTGCAAAAATAATGTTAGGGCAAGTATTGTTGGAGAGATATTGTAGTCCTCCGATAATCGAGTTGTACTCATGATTATCTTCATTAGAACATTTTGAAGTGTTGACATCTGTAAATTTATCTAATGGTGAGCTCGCCGGCTTACGGTTCTCTAGGCCATGCCTTTGTAGTAGTGTGCGAGCGTATTGACCTTGGGAAAGAGTAAGTGTATTATTGTGTTGCGAAATGTTGATTCCGAGGAATAAGTCTGTATTGACAGGTTTTAACTTGTATTTTTTGTTCAGAGCAAACATTAGTTTGTTTATTTTGTCGCGATTTGGTCCCATAACCTGAAAGTCGTCAACGTGTAGAAGTACAAATAGATCATGTGGCTTATTGGTGTATAAGCATATGTCTGATATTGTTGAGTAGAGCCCCAGCGCTGCCAGAGTTGCTTTGGCGTCATCATACTAGAGTGCAGCAGCTTGTTTGATTGACTTTTGTATATTTAATATCTCGAATTTATCGATCAAAAGTCAGTTGAAGAATATCTAATTGATAGATTGATTATTAAAGATTAACTTCCTTCTCTCCTCCTATGATAACCACTGCCTCAGCTTTGTATTATCCCAAGATCTCAGGTCTATTCTATTCTTAACTACAATGGCAAATGCTAAAGGTAATCCGATGTTACTTGAATATCTATATCTATATCACTCGACATCGGGATACGAGTGCTAATTATATATAATTGATAATTTGGATCATAGCAGAAGCCTGGGCCTTAAGAGTACTCTCGGATATATTTGCCCCAGATCGACACAACTCGGACACACCCCTTCAGGCGTACTGCTAGGAATACTCAAGATTTCTAATTGGCTATATCCTCTAGACCAATAAGCCGTACAAACTCTTGGTGTTTTGCTATATGCAGACGTTTTGTCAGGCCATCTGCAGGTATTTGTGAAGTAGGAATCCAGGTTAAATGAATATTATCTTTGAGATTCTTTATTAACTTTTCCCTTAGCCAGTGCTGATGGATGTCGATGTGTCTTAATTTTGTCGTTAATAAGGGGGTTTTCTGTGTGAGTATATTGACAGTCTGTTGATTATCGCATAAAAATCTTGTACTGATAGTTGACGTCGTTTCTAAATGGCTCAGAAATCGTTCCAAGGCCATTAGCTCTTGAGCAGCAGCAGAGAGTGCCACTAATTCTGCCTCAGTGGTTGAGGTAGTGACAGAACGTTGCTTGCTAGCATGCCATACGACTGGACCCCCGTATAGGAAAGCAACAAATCCTTGCGAAGACTTTCGCCCTTCGTTATCACCGAAAGAGGCATCCGATGCCATGATCAAAACATCAGAATGAAGTTCAGTAGGTGTTGGTTAAACTTCAAGGTGGAATCACGTGATATGAATGTGAGTGCAATTTAATAAATATATATCGTATCCTTCTCTCTAAAGTGTGGGGAAGTACCTCCTACTTATGGAACTAAGAATGACCAGCCTTCTGTAGATAAATATATACATGATAAAACTATGAAACAAAGGAGAAGATCGTCAAGGGGTGATTTCAATTTGTGGGTGCAGTGCGCTGTCGGTAAATAGTAGATCACACGCTAAATTGTAGATCACATGATTATCCATTTGCTGTGATCGGCTGACAACTTATTCCTACAGTAGGTTTTATTAGTTCACAATCGTATAAGATTCCACGCTTACTGTCACGGCACGGCATTCTGTCCCGTCATGTTATAGGGTCACGTGGATGGAGGATGTGAGATTGATGGCTGAGGCAGGAAGGAGCACGTGCGCGGTGATTAAGTGGAAACCCGCCCGCCTAGGAATAGCCTCAGGGCTTTTTGTACTGGGATATTCTTCTTTTCTGTTTCTCTCCAGCTTAGTATTCGCTCCATAGATTGAATTATTGCTATACAAGCTGTATTTCACTTGTGCATATTCTACGCCGTGACACTTACCGGTATTGACTAGGTACTGAAGGACCTGTGTGATAGCGTGAAGGTGTCGTATTGCAGGATTCAGGAGGTGGTCTGCACACATTGAGACAGCTAGTGAGATATCTGGTCTAGAGCATATAGAAGCGTATACAGCTGTGCCTACTTTGCGTTGATAGATTTGTATGAGGTCAGCACTCAATTTTTCATCTTTATTTGCGCTCATGTCGTAATCCGGTGCTAATGGTGACATCATTCTCCCTGATTCCTTTATCTTGAAGGTTTTGCTGATCTGATCAATGGACTTTTCTTGAACCAGCCACATCTTTCTTTTTTCGCGGTTGCGGATAATCTTAATTCCGACAAAAGATTTAGCTTCCCCAAGTTTTTTCATCGGGAATAACTTGCACAATTTATCCTGAATTTCCAATGCTTGTGCTTCGTTCTTTTTGTCAAACGCTAAAATGGAATCGTCGACGTAGAAGAAAAGAAGTACGCCATTTTCTTGTAACCATAAACATTGCTCTTCACTTACTGACTTAAAATTTAGTGACTTCAAAGCGTTAGTGTAGCAATTGAACCAGTCTCTGGGCGATTGTCTATGACCGTATAATACTTGCCTCACGCACAACACCTTTCCTCTTTGTCTAAACCCGTCAGGCATGTAGCAGTATATCGGTTTGTCTCTTTGGGCATTCACAAAGGCTTGAACTGCATCGAAACTCAAAGTCTCCATATTCTTATAGTTAATATAGGCCATTATTGACCTAAAGTGTTGAAGACTCAGCGTATGGGAATAAATTTCATCTCGGTTGTAAGACGTATTATCCAAATCTCCACGAACAACAACTCTGGCTTTATGCTTGACTAAATCTCCATCCTTTTTTGTCACAAAAACCCATCTCATAGGAAATATTTTTGATTCTTCAGGAACATCATTAATATCGATAACATCCCATGCGTGACGGCTTTGGAGTCCTTGGAATTCGGTTTCTGCAGCAACCATAAACTGTGTGCGATCGGGATGCCTTTGCATTTGTTTCCATGATTTCGGATTGTCTGATACCTGAGGAGTTTTAATTTGCAAATTTTGATCATCATAGGTTTCTGAGTTATCAAAACGACATATTTTATCGTCTAGGCGATCAGCCGTAATTGCGTTCGCAAGACATGCAAAGAAAGGCTGTCCAGATTTAATACCGTAATCTTCTTCCGATTCCGTATAAGTTACTGCAGATGCTCCATAGTCCGTTTGTTTTCTGGAACGAGTACCGCTAATGATGTTATCGACACTCAAATCTGAAGAAATTTCGTTTGCTCTTGGAGCTGTGTTTCTGAGATTTCTCTTTTCCGGAAGCGCAGGTGGAAAGTTTCCTGGGATATCATACTGATCGTTATTTGAAAGATCTAACTTCGAAATTTCTGATGCCCCTTCAGTTTTTCCTAATTTCTCTACTATATTTGACTTTTCCGTTGTTTTTCCAATTTTGAACTTAAATTCAATAAATTATTTTCGCTTTGTATCGTGTTCCATCTATTTAAGCGTGGGTTGAGAAAATTTAATCCTGCAGAGTTGGGATTTCTAGGAAGCTGACTGATTTCGATCGGAATTTCCGTATTATTTATATCGTCACAGAATAGTCGACTTTCTTGAAAGATCACATCTCTAACTCTGACAATTTCTCTTGATGTTGGATGCCAGATCCGCCAGATATTATGTGCTTCGAAACCAACGAGATATCCAATCCATGCTCTTTCAGCCAGCTTTGCGGACGCTAAACGTTTCTCCCGTGGTATATGAACAAATGCACGGCAACCGACAACTTTCAGGTTGGAGATATCGGGTTTATGACCTTGATATTTTTCGAATGGAGTAGCCCAGTTTAGTCCTTCATTAGGCGTCCTGTTAAGTAGGTAAACTGCTGTTTTGACTAATTCTGGCCATAGATCTTCGGGAAGACCTGAATGTATTCTCAACGTGCGTGCAACTACACATATTCGGTTTCCAGAGGATTCAGCAAAACCGTTTTGCTCCGGGGTATAAGGTACGGTATTTTCAAACTTAATACCCATGTCTTGTAGCATTTGTTTGAAATGAGAACCGAAACCTTTTTCGTTGTCTCCATGAAAATATCTCACAATGCGGCCTTCGTTCTTGAGCATTTGAATCATATTCATGATCGATCGAGAAAGAGTTAACTGATCTTTTGAAGGTAAAGTCTCAACAAGATGGCCCCGACCCTTAGCATCGTATGCATGTATTGCATATTTATCTCCATTCCACGCTTTTTGAAATATGATGAGGTCGACATGCATTCGCGTCCAGTAGTTGTCGCCCCTATCTGCAGGAATTCTGGAAATTATTCGTTTGGATTTTGAAAGCAAGCATCCATCACATTCACCATCATAAGAGCCTGTAACTTTCACACCAGCTACTGCAATACTTAGCTTTTTGACTGTGTTAGGACCTGGATGCCCAAGACGGCGGTGCCAGACAACAACATCTGCAGAGGACACTCTTCGCAACGAAGAGTTTGTAAGGAAAACCGAGTCTTGATGCACTAAATCCAGAGAGACAGTTTCTGGTATTCCCGTCACAATTTTGGTTTGCTTTGGTGGTATTGCCTCTTTTGCGACGAAATTTTGGTTGTATTGGTTCCAGATTCTAATCACAGGAGATCTTTCAGCGTCCCAGCGTGTCAACCAATTTTCTGAGTGGTCCCAAATAAGCATTTGATCTTTTATACGATCCATTGAGACAATGTTTACCATAAATTTGGGAACGTAAAGGACCTCATCGATTCTTAAAGTACTTGGTCCATCCGGTGTACTAACTCGAAGTATAACGGATCCAACACCTTCAATCTGGCAATCTCCAGCACCCGTCGTGATTACTTGCCGAGCTCTCATCATCTTTAATGTCCAAAATAAGCTTTTTTGATGACAAATGTGACGACCCGATCCTGAATCAAACACCCACCAATTTTTGTATGGCAAAGCGTTTTGTGATGCTGTGAGTACTAGTATATAAGATGAATGTTGTGGGTGCTCGGTGATGTAGTTTTCGTGTATTTCCATATCATCCGAACTTGTTGCAGCTGACGAAGAACTACCTTTAGGGTTATCGAGCAATTCACGTGGTATTTTATGCCCTAGTTCTTTTTCGATTGATCTTCTCTTATCAAGATCTTTCAATAAGTTGTATAATTTCTTTTTGGCAAACAATGGTCGACGGTCAACCCATTTTTCTGGTCTGGCATCGGCGTTAAACAGGAAACACGACTTAATCGTGTGGTTCTTTATCCCACATGCACATTTAGTGCCCTTTTCTTCTTTGATTGCTTCCGTATTCTTCTCAGTGTCGATATTTTGATTTGCCGTTGAAAGTGATACAGGAGGGTTGAAAACATTTTGGAGTTCTTGATTACCAACATACTCAAATCGCTTCAGTTTTGATTCGCATAGTCTGTATTGTTCGGCTAATTCAGACAATGTGATCGAGCCCATCCAGACAAGAGCTGCGAAGCTAGTCGCAAAAAAAACAGATCGATGTCCTAAGGCGGCGTGGAAACGGTCGATTACTTCGCTTGCCCAAGAATATTTGCTGGAAATAGCGATATTTTCAATTTGAATCCAATTATTTAGCCATATATCGATATCAGTTGTTTTTGCTGATCGCTCAAGTTTTACGAGTCTCGGTTGTAAATCTGTTTCTGCGGATTTTGATGAAGGGTTCAACGTTCTTTTTACAGCTCGATACAACATGGTTGGAGTACGATTCTTGAAATTGTTCGTGGTGACGACTCGCTCATATAAGGTAGGCTCCAATAGGTTGATCATATAATCAAGGAGTTGCTGAATTCGGTCATGAACCACGATAAATTGACGTTCTCTAGCTTCCCACAGTACAATATCCTGTGTCGATGCTCCATCCTTGAGTGGTGTTGGTCGATAAATTTTCAAAGATGGATCCGGGGCGTCGTCGTTTTCCACTTCGAGCAAATCTTCTGTTATTAATTGAAATGCGCGTTCTTTAATGGCACGACGCCAACGTTCAAATCCTCCAGCGTTTTTTAACAAAAAATTTGAAGTCATTTTGTAAAAAAAATAGAAATAAAAATAAAAGTAAAATTCGACTTAATTCAGTGGAAATTGCCGGGCTTATAACTGATTGACTTTTGTATATTTAATATCTCGAATTTATCGATCAAAAGTCAGTTGAAGAATATCTAATTGATAGATTGATTATTAAAGATTAACTTCCTTCTCTCCTCCTATGATAACCACTGCCTCAGCTTTGTATTATCCCAAGATCTCAGGTCTATTCTATTCTTAACTACAATGGCAAATGCTAAAGGTAATCCGATGTTACTTGAATATCTATATCTATATCACTCGACATCGGGATACGAGTGCTAATTATATATAATTGATAATTTGGATAATAGCAGAAGCCTGGGCCTTAAAAGTACTCTCGGATCTATTTGCCCCAGATCGACATAACTCGGACATTGTTTGAGGCCATAAAGTCCCTTCCTGAGTCGAATAATGTATCGATCCTTTTTAAATCCTTTAGGCATTTCCATGTATAACTCAATGTTCAAGTTTGGATTTAGGAAGGCTGTGGGGACGTCGCATTGGCATCTATGCCAGTTAAGATAATGGGACAATACAAGCATAATGCGTCCTGTTTCCGGTCTAGGTGTCGGTGCGAATGCTTCATGATGGTCAATTCTAGGCCTCTGTGTGTAGCCTTTTGCGGTGCATCGAGCTTTATATTTGTCGACACTACCGTCTGCCAGAAATTTCTTTTTAAAGACCCATTTACATTTCATTGGCTTTCGACCTTTGGGTAACGCATCGAGGTTTATAATTTCAAAAGTTTTTGTATTTATAAGTGATTGGAATTCTTCTAATGCAGCAGTTTTCCATAGGTGGGTGTTACAAGCTGCGACTTTCGCGTGTTTAGGGGATAACCGAAACGTTGGAAATATTGTACTAGGTTCGGCCTTGGATGAAACTCTCCGACCTTCATACTCAAACAGAGAGTCATAATTACTACATGTAATACACAGATAGTTTTGTAGTTGTATCTTCGGCATGACGAACATGTAGTAGGAGGGAGGAACAGAGATAGATATATGGGCAGTCCCTCTACTAGACTTACTTTCGAAAGTCGATTAGAAAATAGACAGTATCTGGCCACCATACTTTTCTTATTTATCGTTTTGGTGCTTCGCCCCTTCACAGTGGGCTTCTGGACATGACATAGCCTCTTCCCAAGTTTTCGGATCGTTTGAATAAAGTGCAGCTTTTCCGTGATGTAGGCGATAGTAGTCAATACGTTTTACTGCTCGACCTCTCATGGTGCGCATCAATTCTCCCTCTGGCGAGTGGGCTCGTTTTTGGCCAGCTAGAGATCTTATGGGATCCCATCCGGTCATTATCAAATCATCAGCTTGTGAATCGTCAGAGTGCGGTGTGGTTTGTGACTGTTCGATTTCTGTGTCGTTGTCCGAGTCTTCGTAGTTATATCTGACTGCTGTGTCGTGCCCATTGTCTTTATTGGATGGATTTGAATCTGGTGAGTGAGCTCTTTTCTGACCAGCTATCTGTGGGATTGGATCCCAACCAGTCATCACTTGATCGTAGCGAACTTCTTTTTCATGTTCAGTAGGTGAGATAATGTTTTCAGATGTTTGATGCGGAGTGTGAAGTTCATCATGCTCCGATGTCTCAGTTGGATCCGGCTCAGTGTTTATCGAAGAAAGAGGGCTTTGATTGGATTCGATCCATGTTGACGATGGAATAGGTGGCGTTTGTGAGTTTTGTGTGTTGTGATCTTGTTGACGATTGCTACTTTGATAAGGCTGGGTATGTGAGATGCTATCCAATATAATTGGGTCAGTTGTATTTGAAAAGTCGTTCGGATGCGATGAAGGTCGCGTATTTCCGGAAGATTGAGGTATGTCGTCGTTGAGAGCTAGTGGATTGTGATTATTTAAGTCTGCAGTGAGATTGGTTCGTTGGGCTGCGCAGTGGGAAACGATGTTGCTAACGTATCATTTGTCCAATTGCTGGTGGTTCGTTGCTTGTCAATAGGGTGCATTTCGTCTCCAAACATGATGTCTTCATTGATTGACGCGTGAGGGGTGAAGCTCACAGCCCATTTGAGCCCTTGGACTGGTGTTATGTGGGGATACAATATGAGAAAGTTCTTGGTTGTATTTTGTTGAAATCCTAGAAACCATCCTTTGTCCGCTCTCGGTTCGAACTTGCCTGGCTTAAGGTGTATTAGTTTATATGCACGGCATCCGAATCGTGGTAGTATTCTGAGATCAATTTTCTCCAAATGCGGTTGCTGCAGCCCTGATAGGAAGTCGATGATGGGCAGATTCTTAGTTCAGATACAGTATAGTCGATTGACGACGAAACATGCGTGTCGCATAGCCCAACTCCAGTAACATGGTGACATCTTGGCGTCAATCAGAATTGACCCCGCAACTATGATTATAACTTTATTTGCGGCTTCAGAGGGTCGATTTTGCTCAGGTGTATATGGAGCTGACGTGTCAGTTCGAATGCCTTGTTGCTCACAGAATTATTTGATTTTGATGAACTCGGAGCCTCCATCTCCGAAAATTGTCCGGACGCGCCTGTCATATTGGTGGTGCATGCTTTGTATCCAGTTAACTAATGTCAATGTTATTTGATCCTTGGTAGTAGTGGTGAGCACCCATCTCATCCGAGTTTTGGCACCAGTAATAATCGTGGCGTATTGCAAACTGTCGGTGGATGGGACTAGCTTTCCCACAGTAACGATGAACACTTCGTCGAGAGGATGTTTGGGCATTGGCCGTGGTTCTCTAGAGACAAATCGTTGTGCTTTGCTCAGGTGACATGTTTCACAGGTTTTCAGCTCGCTGGTATCAATTCCCTCGAGACCCAATGAGAGATCTTTGGTCCGTTTTAGAATCGGTTGGCCGATATGTCCAAGTCGTTGGTGCCAGCGTTGAATGCTTTCTGTTGTTGGTATTCGGGCGACACCCAGTGCTGCATTGTTAGTGTTGTTTAATTCTGCTGTGTAGAGAGGCCGGATATAATACACGTCATTGTAAAGTGAAAGTCGCGCTATAGGTTCATCTGGTTTGCCGTTCATGAGTCTAATTAGCATTTTGTTCTTGTAGTCAGGAAATATGTTTGCTAGTCTTTGTAGTCTCCCTGCAGATATAATTCCTGATGATGATTTTGGGGAGTATAATGCATCCTGTAGTATAAGAGTGTGATTTCCATATTTTACGCGTGCTGTACCTTGTTGATTTAATGAAGAGATACCTACGGCTTGGTCAAAGTGAAAGGGTTGGTGGCGCTTGGAAAGATTATCAAACATAGATCTCACAGGGATAAAGTGGTGCGATGCAACAGTATCATAGATGACAGAAAATTTATTAAACTTTGATGACGCGCCTGTTGCCGCTATTCCGTCAGATTCTTTCCGACGTCCTGTTTTCTCATCAAATAAAGAGTCCATATACTCCCGAAACTCCTTCCCATCTTCTTCATCAAAAATTTCATCATCGTCAGCTTTAGCAACAGCTTTCCCTTTGCCCTTATCTTCAGCTTTACTCTTGCCGTATCTCCATTTATCGCCATACCTGGCGAAGGCAAGATCAGGGTTCTGTTTGTAGCAGTGCTTATTTCTATGGCGGTGTTGACATAGGCGTCATCGTGCTTCCTGGTTAGGTGTGGGAGTCTCTGTGGCCGCAGAAGCGGGAGCGGTGTGTTGGCGACCAATTTGATGGTTTATCGCCGCAGTACGGAGGGATGATGCCATCGTTTGCAGTGGGATGGGTTTATCCACGCTATCTAGTGCCTTGTGGTCTTTCCATGAGCTGAGCCATGGGACGTGTAAAGTGCCGACAAGGAAGAGTGCACCGGCGGTGGCCTCCGGGATAGAGCGGTCAGTGGGCGTTTCGTCTGTAGCGCTGAGGTTTTCTGCTGCGGTGGTGACATTTTGATAGGCTGTCAGGAATGCGTCGCAGTACGCTTCGACAGTTGTGTTTAGCTTTAGTGTCTGAAATTGTCGTAAAGCATCGATTAAGGTGCTGAAGCTGTCTCCCTCCTCGATTTGGATACACTGTCGTATAAGGCTTTGGCGGATAACCTAACGTAATCACGTGGCCAGACCTTGTTACTGAGCCTTACGAGGATCATAATTCGTGCCTCGGTCTCGTTGTTTTTCCAAATGAGTACTTCTCTTCTGTGCAATTTCCATGTTTTCTCCCATGAGGCGTCGATCACATCTTTTGCTCGTAACGGAGTGTTGAGACGTTCCACCGGATCAACGTCAGGGTCGTCGTGTATAACGTGGCCAGTTAGGTCGCGCTTGGCAAGACAAGCCCGTAACGCTGCATCCCACCGGCTGAAGGAGTCGGTTTCCCCAAGGATTATTATGGAGCTGTTCTTCGACATGTTTTTGTTAAGTTGGACGAATTGCTAACCGGAGTCACAACCTGTTTTATTTGGGATGTGTGGGGACTATGTGTGTCTGACCGTAGAGTGATGGAGAATGGTTACTTAGTAATGTGTGTAAGATGAGAATAGAGAAGATAGATTCGATAACTAGTTACAGGTGGATGGTGAGATAGCTAAATACATACCAGGCTGATATGTGGTTCTTCAACCGTTGTTAGATACACTCAAAAACTTAACTCAGATCTATGGGTGGTTCAATCGATAACGTGCATACATCGACACTAGTGATCAACCAATTGGGGATAACCGATTATCGGATGGTGATGTGGGGATCCCGATCGTAAGCGAAGATCGCAACAGTATCCCCTTGTTGACACTGTCCGTTGGATTACCTTCTCACTCACTCCAAAATGACTAAAATGTGCGTAGGCGAGCTCGAACTAGGTCAATTGATGGTGTTCTGGAGATAATGTAACAAAGTCTTCAATCTCGTCGACCTGTTCACCGCTCAAGACAAGGGGGCTACCGCTACTGTTTTTAGGGGAGAGATGGTCAGCTTTGGCTGCATAGCGACCCTAGTGATAGGTCACTTGGAGTCGTCGCGCGATCTTTTGGTAGCTGTAGCCTTCTCGAGTCAGAGTTCTCACCTGCCAATTTTTAGAGACGACGCATGATTTAGCTCTCTTTTGTCATGATACTTACTTCAATACGCTGTTCTTTTGTCCCTTTTTTTGCTCTGGAACGAGCAAGAGATGGAGGTGAGGTTGATGATGGTGGAGGCGTCTGTGGACGATTCATCGTTGCAATGATTTAACTGATCCATTCTTTGGCATCCTAAATGAATTATTTAAATTCAGAATTTTTACAACTTACAATCGGTATGTTGAAGACAATTTACTGAAGTGATGGCGTCCTTTTGAGATTTGTGATGGTACTGCTGAACAATAATGGTGGGGCAGACGTTCGGGAGAAGACACTGTAAAACCGAGGCTAACCAGCATAAAAATGATAATCCAGACAAATAAGGCTTACATATTTTAGACTTTGAGTTAGATGTCATCGGCCCCATACACTCCCGCTTTTAACCCCTGAAGCGAGATATACCCTGCACAGACCCACCTGCAATAACTTGCCGCACACTACCCCTAGGGTAAGTTTTCACCAGTGGATCAAATTTATTGGGCGAAATCGGATCCTTTAAGCCTAATTAGGTAGCATCTTTTCTGAGATCAGGTTTTCAGACATTCTGACAGGGATTATTTGTATGGTGTTTTGCCCGACAGAGGTTTTCACCATTAGCACTAGTTCACAAGCTCAATTCAAATTGGTAATATTTTTTGAATTTAATCGATTTCAGATAAACAAGTACATGCAAATTTACTTTACGTAGCAGATTTAATATTTTGCAGGCCCGCCTTGAGCAAGTATGACTGCCTCACATCTCGTGGGCATGCTTCTGATAAGCTTCTCAAGCTTATCCGGTTTAGTCGCGTCATTGCATGCTTCTTTCACTTTTCCTCGAAGTTCATCGTAGGATCGCTGCCTTCCCCTTTCCAATCTCGGGTAATGGTACTGTATGTAATCTTTCATTCTATCCCATACGTGCTCAATTGGATTCAGGTCGGGAGAATACGGAGGCCAGTCGATCGGAGTGATGAACCTCTCCCGGAACTCTTCGATTGTTCCCGCTGCGCTGTGTGAATGATCATTGTCCTGCATCACAGAAACCCATGGTCTCATGCTCACCATTCCATCAATCAGCGGTAAAATTCTCTGAGAGTATGATTCTGAGGTAATAGACCCCCATTCCTTCTCCCAGAAAAGGCAAACACCTTCCTCTATCCCTGCGAAACTTCCCCAAAACATCCAGCCAAGACTCTTTCTCACCTTTTCCACTAAGCAGGTGGCGTTGACTTCTTCACCCATCTTGAACTAAGAGTTAGATCGGTATTTTTTATTAGTTGAGGTACAAAGATACCAACTTTTCGCGTTACCCATTCTCTCTTATGTTGGCCGTCTATGACCCAGGTCTCATCAGTCCAAAGAGTCGCCATCCAATCTTCAACAGTCCAGTCCTTGTGGGCTTCGGCTCACTCCCGACGCTTCCTTTTAACCTCTTCAGAAAAGGGAGGCTTTTTCAGCGCTGGATGACGTCCGTAACCCCTATTTTTAGCTCGTTTTGAATAACCCTTTTACTCACTCCAAAATCCCGAAATGGGCCAAGGGCAAGTTCAAACCATGACATTCGACGACCTTCAGAGGATGATGTTATGAAAGCCTCAATCCGGACAACATCAGAAGAGGATAGTGTTGAGGGCCGACCTGCAGCTTTCTTGGGTTCAATATACGGAGTAAAAAGGGTGTATCTGACCTGGTTTCGAGATATGCCGAGTTGTCTTGCAATATTTGTCTGATTCATTCCCGAATCGTGGAGAGTTTTGATCTAGACGTGTTACCTTAGATATTTATTTACCATGAAAATTGGGCTTACCTGGAGACGCTGATCTCTGTTTAATCGTTTGGCGTTGTTAGTGTGAGTTGCTGGTTGTACCTGGCTCATCTTTTAAAGAATAATTGGCCTATGAAATATGCTAAATGTTAAGAGTAACGGTTTATTAATTCTCTTATATGAAAATGCTGATGATGATGATGATGATGATGATGATTCTGTAGACAGTAACAGCAACGATGTCTATTCAAGTGCGTAGATGAGGGAGGGGAAGAAAGAGATCGAGGGAGCAGTCCAGTAAAAAGCCTGATCACTCAGGCCAACATTTTCAATTTCTTTTGTTGTAAAGACTAGCAGGATTATATAAGACTAGTGGGGATAATATTCATAAGCGAGGATTTAGTGCATGCTGAAAACTTACCCTGGGGGTAGAGTATCAGCACAATAGATTTGAGTTAGCGTGAAGATGAGTCATCGACATTATTTGAATCTCGGTGGAACAGGAGACCCGGACCGATCGAGTCACCACAGGAATCAAAGTCTCTGCTTCTTAAAAGACAAGAGAGCATCTACATTAGACTAGACTTGATCTCCGTACAATTCCCTCTTCTTCTACGTAATTTCTTCATGATCGATATTTATTGTCCATTTTCTTAGTCAAGAGTGTTATGGCGAGGTAACTTGAGGATTCGAAATGACGCTTTCGAAGCAGACCAAATAAAATTCAGAAGAAGATTACTCGTGCGCTAACGGAATATGACTCAAACAAATACGTTCAGAGATATCTTATCATAAGTGAGACTATGTTACAAATTACAAAGCTGGTGTTCTTAGCTTGGCCAAACGTAGCACACTACGTACCCCAGCAGTTCCTAACTCTTGTCTCGTGCCAAGCACTCCTCGTCCGGCGTAATCTCAGTTGGCAAGTATGTATGGACAATTAGAATTAGCCAATTCCTTGCGCCCCATTTACACTGGTCACTAGAAGTAGAAAGGAATATTTACACTGTCCTAAACCTTGTGCCATGAAGATTTCAATCATTCCTGCGTACCCCTGTTCATTTGGTGTTTGAGGCCAAAATTAGTTTTGCCTTAATACCGAGGATTTTCCTCTGCCAATCCCAACACCTTCATGGTTCGTTCCAATGCGATTGAGATTGCTCATCAGATCAATTCGGCATCTTCGTCTCATCCTTGCAAATTTACTGCGTGCATGTGGGGGACGAAGACGGCGTTTCTACCTGTACGTGGTGTCCCCTACGAACCTGGAGTTTATATTCAGAGCCAAAAGAAACACGCATTACTTGGTCACGGAGGAAAAGACATCTAGATGAATTTCCGGAGCGTACCCAGCTCTCGTTATGGCGGCGATGGACTAGACTAAGTTGGCTCTTTTACCAAGATGAATTCTCACTGTTTACAGATATTCTGGCATTATGCTGTCTCCCGAGGAAAGAGCACCGCTACCTGAGCGCTGGTGGTGTCGGTATAAGGAGGATATCTGGACTATGGGATATTAGGGAGATACAGATGGGGATGCGCACCTCGTGTGGCTCTAGTGTCTAGGCCTCGCCTGGCTGGAGTTGCAGGTTTTTTGAGACTTTTCCCGCGTACCGGTTTCCATGGCTGCTCTTTTTCAATTTTTTTTTGAGCAGAAGGTTCCGTAGAAAAGGTGGTTGAATTCTACGGGTTATTACTGAGCTAAATGGCTACCCGTCATGGGTCAATGTATCAATGATCTTAGGTTCGAGGTAAAAGGGGATAGGAGCACTGTAAAAGGTGTGGCCTGGGTCAGAGAGAAGCCCTAGTGTTATAATAGTCTTGGACTCTACATAGCACGAATAAACAAAACTACTTCTCTCTCTCTCTTGAGGTTAATGGTTATCGTCGGAGTTCAGAAAATGTTCCTGAGGCATCGACCAAAGTAAAATTTTAAATCGTATGGCCTGTGCGCTTATTATAGTAAATTAAATGGGGACTAACTATTTTCCGAACCTGCTTTCCTGTTATTCTTAGTTACAACCAAATCCTTCCAAGCCATTGACACAGATGCTGATACTAATTCCTTCGGCTGACAACATCATGTTTAAAATTTTACGACGCAGAGAGTAATCAAAAAGTTCCGTTCAGTCTGATGATGCATGATAGACCTTTAAGACGACCTTCTTCGAAAGGAATGTTTTGGTGAATTTCGTTTTCTTGGCATTTGCTGGGAAAAGTATATCTATATAGTATTTCTTCTTCTCTTCTATATAGTATTTCTTCTTCTATCTATATTCTTCTATATAGTATTGAGATATTTGTGGATCCGATTTTTAAAAATCTAGAAAATTTCATTGGTCGGTCGGCGGTCGGTCCGTGGTGTGAGTGGTCAGAGGGCTGTGTGGCGACGTCATTTCGGCTGACCGCCCGAAAATAGCAGAACACGGACGTGAGTGATTGGCCAAAGGAGCGTCGTGGTGCTGACTCAGAACATCAGACTAAATGTGGAGACCATGGTAAAAATCAGATCACGTTGATTGGGTGGTGGCCGAGGGATGCGCTAGGGTGGCAGAAGAGGCAGAAACGGGCGGCGATCTGGGGAGAAGGGGTGGTCTCATTGGATGGCGGTGGTCGCTTCAGCTGACAAAGATCCGGTAGACTAAATGTGGATACGATTTTAAAAAATAGATCACGCTGATTGGATGCCACTAGCGCAGTTCGATATACGCGAGTGAAGATTTTTCATCACCTCCCACGAGCCGGTTCTACACTTTTACATTCATTATCGTCGCCGTCGATGATTCCAACACCACCATCAGGTACGTCGTCCTATTCTCATCGCTGACAACTTCACAGGAATATAGTACTACACATAGTACTACACATGGCTTCAGGTAAGTAAATGGCTCCATTCTGATATGCTGATAAACCCACAGGTCGTCGTCGCAGCATTATTCTTCCCGAAACCAGGTATGTCGTCCACTTTTCATCGCTGACAATAATCAGGAACCGTCAGGTAAGTAACAGCGGCCCCAATCTAGAATATAGACTATCAAACAGGTCGCTGCAACAAAATTTCATTGCTTTTGAATCAGGTACGTCGTTTACAACGCTGATTGCTGATAATTTCACAGGAAATACTATTACACATGTCTTCAGGTAAGAAAATGGCTCCATCCTCAATCACTGACAAATCCACAGGTCGTCGTCGCAGCAATTATAAATCTGAAATCAGGTACGTCGTCCCTTTTTCACCGCTGATAATCTACAGGAAGCCTCAGATAAGTGACATCCACTCTATTCTTGAACTCTGAAAACTGAACAGGTCGATGCGGCATCATTTCATCGTTTTGAGATCAGATACGTCTTCAAATCAAGCTGATAATTCTTCACAGGCTTTGAAATCGAAATTACCAGCGAACAGCTTCAAACGTAAGAAACATTCTCACTCCAACTGCTTCTATGACAATTTTAGGTCGTTACTGCCACTCATACTTCGATAACTGTCAGGTACGTCTCCGCGAAGCTTTCAGAAGTCATATTAACTGTTTCAGAATTATTAGCCGCGAATCCTTTAAATACTTGATACCTGCATCTTCGAAAACCAATAAATTACGCTAACGATCAATACACCACATCTGATCAGGTACGAATTCAAAACTATATAACACTCTATTAACAAGTTTAGAATCGAATTCACCCCTTCTTCAATCATCAGACATTATCGTTCGAAATCAGACCATTGCCATTCATCAGTCAATAGTTTACTGAATAGACCATAATATCACCAGGTACGTTTCAAGTCGAGTTCCAAAACAGCAATTAACGAGCTATAGAAGAACTTTATTCGAAATGTCGACGAGTTTGAACAGATTTTCAATAAGAAACTAACCCAATTACCCATTACAAAATAATTAAAATGACGACTGGCAACAGTCGATGCATCTACTAAAGAGCGTCAGAAAATCGATAAGCCTAAGAAGAACAGAGATTCCGAAGATCAAATTTAAACCATCCTGTTTTGAAAACGATTGCTAACACATACCCAGGTCACATTCGCCACTTAAAAATCACATTTAAATTCGAAAGCTTCAGATCACGTTTTTAACCGTTACCAAAAGATCTCCTCAGAGACACCAGTTGCATCCTTCCAGAGGAACGTCACATCTCAGGGATCTGACAAATACCATGGTCGAAGATATTGAAAAGACACTAAGAATATCCTTCATTTGAAAAACCTCATCCGAGACATCACTAACAGTTTATGAGTAGGAAATTGGCACATATTCCTTAACGGACTCGACTGGATACCATTGGCGCCTCAACTATACCAAGAACCATCTCCAGGAGGACACACTTTCCAACTTCACCAAGGTTCGGACTCTGTAAGGACAATCGTAATGATTTCTCGCAATGACTTTTAAATTTGCCATACTAACGTAAAAGCGAAGCTTTCCATAACGTAAAATCAATTATCTGAAAATTTTGAGACTAACAAGTAAAGTGTAGAAAGTAATTGCATTGTGGCTAAAAATAAAATCGTGATTAGTAATTGAAGAAACGGCACAATTGTTAGATAATATTATTAATGTTAAATAATTTAACAATGTATAAATAGATAAAAACAAAAAAATTTCTGTAATTTATAGTTTAATCAGAAATTATTTATGCAGGTGTTTAAATGAATAAATTAATACACATTTAGTATGTACAATTATTCAAGCATAACACTTATGAAATGTTTTGTGCAGACATAAGAATATGAAATACATTTATTTGTGCTGTTATAACCATAGCAACTTTCGTCTTCGGTTAAGTTGGTATCCATGGCAACAGGGTTTTCGGTTAATATGTTAACAAGGGTACCCCAGTCATATTATGATATTTTATATAATTTCATTTTCGATTTATGCCGATATTATTCCAATCAACGCATAAATATAATCATGGATACCCCTGACTCTGAAATCTTTGATGTTCATTAAGTCTCAGGGATATCCATGATTGAAATTTAAGAATATAATATCTTCCATGTAGGGATATCCCTGATAGAAAGTTGTATTCAAATAATTCATAAATTGGGATAACGTTCATAAGTTCAAACTTTTTGCCTGGGTTTATCCATGAGCTACCCTGTAATATTAATATTCATGACCCTACACGTGTAGGGATACGCCTAGCATGGCAATTTTTGAACAATGAATCAGAGTAGGGGTATCCCCATTTCGATGCATTCTAATGCAGGGGGGCCATCATGGATATCCCTGACAATAATGTTTTTTTAAAAATTGATACCCCAAGGGATATCCCAGTCTGTTAGATGATTTATGCAAAATCGTATTAGGGTTATCCTTGAAAATAAATCTTAATATGCAGAATTGCTAATTATATCATCCCTGACGTAAGTACAACCCATTCTCAGTTGTTAGCATGGATATACCTGACAAGTTTTTTTTTCAAGGTAATATGCTTGAAGGTGTCCCTGATCGGATTATGAATTATGAAACCTGTTATATTAACGGATCCCTGACAACCAATTGACCCATGTATATACGCCAGCATGGCTATCCCAGATAATTTATTGAGCTTTTATAACAGATATGACAGCATTTCGTACCCGGACTCGGATTTTCTTCATGCAATGCTACAAGCATGGGTATGCCACTAGGAACTTTTATATAGTATAAAATTATTTTATCTCATTTAATTAACATCCGTATAAACCAACGATCACTGATATAGTCATCCTTCTGATTACTTAAATAATCGGTCGCAGTGAATTAGTTAATTTATCAGAGGCATGACTGTACCTTTCTACACCTGAAAAATTTATTTGCATTATTGCTGAACGCAGAATGCAATCGCCCATCGTACATTTGAAATTCACAGTTGTTTCAACATGGTTGTGGGAATGGTTTGTCGCGACGTGCTGTCGTTATCATGAGTGTCAAGTGTAGGAGACAACTCTAGAGATAATTTTATGTGAATTTGTCAATGCGGAAGGTCGACCATCAGAGTATAAGGCGAATAGGATTAAATATGCGTAACAAGGGAGTTTGAGCGACGTTCCGCCCCTTGCGAATAGTAAGCAGGGCTTTTATTAGCAGAATACTATCACTGGAATACATGGTTAAGGATCCACCAACGCGGCAGTTCGTCAATCACGATATTTCACCACAATGCATAATTAAGCGCGATCCATTAAGTTCAGTCTGAGTTCCGCCCCTTGCTGATAGTAAGCAGGGCTTTTATTAGCAGAATACAATCACAGAAATACATGGCTAAGGATCCACCAACGCGGCAGTTCGTCAATAACGATATCACACGACGCTGCATAATTAAGCGCGATGCATCAAGTTCAATCTGAGTTCCACCCCTTGCTGATAGTAATCAGGGCTTGCATGATCAGAATTCATCCACAGGGATACTATACTTTGGAGCCATTCACGTAAATCAACTTCTTATATAACATGTATTATCGCTGAAAAGGACCTGGGAAATCAAGGATAGTTTACTCCCATGCTACAATAAGCTTGAGGGTTATAAAGGTGATATGAACATGGTTCCTTTATTATTTATCCGTCATCGCAACAGAATGACTTACAAGGATGCATCTTTCTGGATCCATCTACGCGTCCATTAGATTCACACCTGTAGATTTGGGAATATCCATTGCGACGTCATTACGCCACACCTACTAAAATTGGCAGTTTGTGGATCGAGTGTTTTAAGAATGGTTTTTTATTCTCACCTTCGACACGTAACATGAATGCATGCCGTGATAATGATTTAAGGTATTGGATAATCGGATACTAAGATATTAGATGCGATAATTAGTTGTCTTATTGCAATCATACTCAATTTTGCCCGCCGTTCGAAACACGTAGTTTGTGATCATTGTACTTACGAGGGCCACACTTTGAATGCTCAATACAACGCGAGTCAATGACCAAATATATGGATATCTTTGAAAAACAAATCAAATCTTTACTATACAATTAGATGGCAAGGTCAAAGTTGCGCGATGTTGCCAACGTGATCACAAAGGACAGTTTGTGGTTCATAGTCTTTAAATGGCGTACTTATTAGTTGCCACTTAGCAAGTAATGTTCTACACACGATACTTCTGAAAACGTACCATATTTTATATTTTATATTTTAAAAAAAAATGTTATTCAGCAAAACGGTCACGCGACTTTCTTAATATCTTTTTTTTTGAACTTTTTGATAATTCTTATGTAATGATTGCGTATCGCTTATTTTTGACGCTAGCAGGTCCCCATCTGCACAAACTATAAATATTTCTCAGCATCCCTTCCGACCCTTCAATTCATTTTCCACTTTTCACATACATTTTTGATCTCATATGGTTCCACCATAAACCTTCACCCATCATTTTGTAGGTCTTTACTCCGATTAAAATACTTAATTAACAAATTTTTGACAGTACACCATACACCCTTTATATTGGTCGAACCTATATCGACGACCTCAAGTCGACTATTTTCTGTCTACGCATAAAACATACGCTCCACTGGCTACGTGTATGAGGCAAAAATTAAGACCTATCATTGACATGTAAAGATAAGAAAGTCAAGGCTACAAAGACAGCCCACAGGCGTTGCAAAAAAACGTGCTCCTAAAGAAAAGAGATAATCTATCAAAAACTATAAAACATAACGAGTATTCTATCATCCTACATGCGGTAGTTGTAGATGCAACTGGAATCAATACCTCAGACATATAATGCAAGAAACGCTATCGGACTCTAAAAATATATCTGAACGAAAAATATCAACAAAATCAGAATAGTATCGTTAGGGTTATCTCAAAAGAAATAATCTTCATCCACGATCATCTACTATCACCTAACGTATGCCACCAATGTCTTAAAGAAGGCTATGTCATTACTCTCCTGCTGGAGACATACGATTCTCAAATTCAGCTACTATTGATACATTGTCGTGAACTCCAGACTATTCACGATCTGAACATATCCGGAATCTCACTTCACCAGTGCTAGACCCTTATACTACATATGCATGTTGTATACTCGACCCTACCTGTCATCATTCTCCATCAACATCGAGGATCTTAATCTGTTCCCCTCTTGCATCATCCAGTCTTACAGATTACCGCACTGTTTCATCTCGACAGACATTATTGGTCTATATATTACATAGAAGACCTTGACACATCCTTCCAACACCCACTTATAATACCTGTTTGGAAAGGATATAGGCCTTCAATATCATGCAACATGACCTGTTGCGCAATCCACTTGACATCTCATGTTCAGGGAATAGACCATCCATTCCCTGATACACAAATTACCTATGTTCAGGCTGAACATGCGTAACTTCCGTTATATTGAAAACCATCAAATTCTCACCTGAGTTTGGTCCAAACAATTAAACGCCTCCTCCCAAGTAACAGATAGAAGTTAGAAACTCCACGCTTCTCATCTGGCTCTGATAAAGGCAAAATCATCATTTCTTATTCATGTGAATCAAGTAAACCGTAATCTGGAATGATTATCTTCGTTATGCTTCACGTAAACTGATTATAATTCGACCTTATGATGAATTTCTTCATGCCTTTATTGAGAATAACTAACTGCTCTTACGAAGAAAGTGAAACATGTACTGAAGACATGCTCTTCGATCGACATCTATAAGTGATGAGATCAACTAACTTATTACTCATCTACACGTCCTCGAATGGGTCCGCAAGATTAACCTTTGCCATCCTCCATCTTGAGTATAAACCAACTTTTGTTCGGGTTTGACTCAGAATATTTACACGCCTTTCCAAAGTACCAGATGGAAGCCACACTTCACGCTTCTCACCTGAATTAACAAAAGGCAAAATCAACCCTCTCATTGAATGCCAATAATACTGACAAACGAAGTTTAACATAACGGATATTGCCTCTCCACTTTACGTGAACCATTCCACCACCCATAACTTCAATCAACTGACATGTCTGATGTGAAGCAAGCTTTTCATAATATCTGATGCCTAACTACCTGCCTCCGCTTCATGTCACAGGGATCTGTAAACCTCGGCAGACTAACTCCAACTAACCGCATTACAAGTCAACAAATTAGCCACCCACTTCCGAAGCAGCGCGAGGAACCCTGCCCCGGAGCGAAGCGCAGGGCCAGGACCTAGTATGGAGATGAACATGTTACCCCTCCAGACACCACTTCATTAATCCATATCTTCGTCCATCTTCATCTACTTAATCATTCTCTTGATCAATTTAATTCCCTGTTTCATCACGATGCGTTCAATCACTGTAGTCTCTGTCTTTGCCCTCGTCCTCTCCGTCTCAGCTCTTCCACCAAGCAACCTCAGCGAGAAAAGTTACAATGACGATCATGTAGAGTCGGTCAAAAATGAATGCTCAATTGAAAATGTGGGCTACGGTTGTAATCCAGCTGCAATTTCTCGAGATAATACGGGGAACCAACATGAATTTCCGGCTCAGAGAAAGCATTTCTACTCTCAATTTAAGATTACCTTGTTTGCATATCTGAATTTCTCCCAAACTTTTTCCTTGCACGACGCTCAGTTCTAACAAACGTTAAAGCGAGTCCTGATGGCGAATATAAAGAGAT
The DNA here is from genome assembly GCA_028751805.1 of Podosphaera xanthii. Taxonomy (NCBI): domain Eukaryota; kingdom Fungi; phylum Ascomycota; class Leotiomycetes; order Helotiales; family Erysiphaceae; genus Podosphaera; species Podosphaera xanthii. The sequence continues at coordinate 746,265 of JAPWIX010000022.1, forward strand.
TTACATGGAAAATAATTTCATAGGTTACTTCTATAGAAACAGGTTTTACGATGCGAAAAAGAATCCTCATCATAGAAACAACATAAATTTCAAGTGTTACAGGGGTCACAGACAACATCCTTGTCTTACCCCTGACTCCCCTACTCATGTAGAAGTAACAGCCAACCGAGTACCGGATGTCAACGTTGATCAGGAACCTGTTGGCAAAAATTGAGTCACATAATTTGTTAAAGAGAACAAATATATTGCTGCTGTGGTTGGGAGGAAGATTGATCCATCAGAACCAAGACAGCTGCGCCTGTTCAGCCGAATGCATTCTCAGAAAGATTTGAAAGTGTGAAGGGTAACTGGCGTCGGTCACTGCACGACAAGCGAATGCCATAAACTGTATATATTCTATCTATGTAAATACAAATGTACGAGGGAATGGGCTATTTTATCCCTCCTCTATCACCAACTCCTTGATATGCCAAACTCGTATACATGAAGTCATCCCCATGAACTCGTACCTATAACCCGTACAAAGCAACTCGTACCCATAAACTAGTATACATGAATTTGTGTAGATGAATTCGTACACATGAGCTCGTATGCATGCTCTTATACCTGCGCTCGTACACTCCTCACCTAATCCCTCTGGCTATTTCTAACTCGCAACCAACGGACTAAGCGCAACCCCTTTCCTTAGCGTGGACTGACTGCATAAACCTGCAGCCTTATGCATAAAGCATAACCAAGATCAGCACTGTATAACTATACATATTTAACGGCGTATAGTTATTCCTTGATTAGGGCAGACTGGGCTTAGTCACCAGACCAGTCATACATCCAGGGCGCAGCCCTTAACAGAAAGGCTAGTCAGGAATACGATCCAAGAACGATTGATGGACCAAGTACTGTCTATTTTTCAATCTAAATTTTACCAGGGCTAAAGCTAGATGTTCAGTAATTGACTTCTCATCATGATTTAGTCAGAAGAGACAACTCTTCCGTCTGAGGTCAACCCTTTTGTTTCGCGTATTTTTGCGTTGTTTCGGGGAGATTTGTCATGATCCACTCACACCTTTACTAGTGACGACAATAGCGCGAGGACACTTAGTAGGTTTGGGCACATCCCGTAACAAAGGAAGAGACTGAACATCGATACTAAAGATGGTGCTGGACCGGCTCTAGATATATTTTCCGATGGCATTTCCCTTGCTCGTTCCACTCAAAATAAGAACTATATTACTTTTCCCGAATATTGAGAGTGGATGTTGTCGTACAGAGAATAGCAGCATGGCTGCACTGCTGTCCTTACCCGAAATGGCATCGTGTCATAATACTGTGTTTATGGCAATGGTTTGTACATATTATCACATGATTTTGTGCATCGCGTCAATCCCATATATAGCCGTTTTCATGAGAAATAATAAACAAGTCTTACCTTTACGTTACACGTCTTAGTACTCTCCAGAAGCGGCAGTACTTGAGGCGCTACGCGAAGCTAAGCAGCTACAATACTGAGATAATTATTACTAATCTGTATTACTAAGCTGATTCCATAATATTCAGCCTAACAGATCAGTATAGGCAACCACATAATACTAGCAGTTTTTCTCGCTGGTTCGCATGACCAAACTTCCTCATGATGCAACACTTTCCCTTGTATGGTAATGCGTAGAAATGTGTAAAGGTGTATGGAATTTTTTTTTAAAATCACACTGTATTCAGCCTTAAGGCTATGACAATTATGTCCTGAAGTTAATTACTATTAAAACCTAATCCTTATACCGTGTAATGATCACTCTAAGGGGTCCTAATGGAAAGCGTGGAAGGTAGACTTCTCAATTAATCAACTAGTAAGGAAAAACTACTGTATGTCGAATCAAGGATCTAACACTTAAGGTTTTTCTCTTGAGTATAGATCCGTGCACGCTAACAAGCAACCCAATAACCACGTGAGCAACAAGCTAATTGTACAGGGTATTTTAATCTCCGGTTCTCCGAACTCCTAGCTAATGACAACTACTCAAACCCGTGACGGGTATCATGAGGATCATGGAATTGCAATGCATCAGAATTATTCTCAACAATTACAAATATTTTTTACATTTTGTCGATTCAATGCTGCAATCTCTCATTTCTCTGATCCGGTAAGCAGAGGACCTCATGATATTCACTTTACGTTTAGTATCAGCGGTTGGGAGTGGAATTATCTGCCATTTGATCCCCAGCTGTTCTCCATTGACGAATGTGGATATGTGTCAGGACTGGTCTGTGGGTGCAGTACAGGTCGAGGCGGGAGCGGGTAGAAGATAGTGAGGTGCACGAGGTGACGACAATCACTGAGAAAGGGGACGAGAGGACGTTGTTAGATTCAATCGTCTATGGAAAGACATATACAGTCGTCCCTCTCTAACTCGATAGTGGGTTCCGGTATAAGTGTGAAAATATTCATTGTAACTTGGACATTTATATTTGCAACACTTACCCCAACAGGTCATTTTGCCTGTAGGGGTAAGTAATGCAATTGTAAATGGTTGAATTTGAATGAATATTTTCAACACTTATATCTTGACCCACTATCGAGTCAGAGAGGGACCACCATATCACAATTCTACAATTCTACAATTAAATACATAAATATTAGGTAAGCGAGGCTCAACAGTATTGCCGCAGGCATTAGATTCTCAGAATCCTTACAACGTGACTTTGAATCGGCAGCAGTTTACCAAGGCAGATGTGCTTTCTCTGCCAACCCTATAAGCTGACCATTAGTTGTATCACGCATGGCTATTATATCTTAATGTGCGAGAGAGACTCTTACGAGAGAGTGCCTCGACGGTGCTTTGAGTCAAGGAGTGTGAGCAACATATCATTTACTGTGCCACTACGGCAAGTTTTCCCAATTCCACTCAAAATATGGGTCTCGACAGGGTATATATGCTTTCGCTAGCCTGACCTGGAGAGCTTGGCAGTTGATCTATGAATATTTATGAAAATACCCTAAAAATTTGTATGTGAAATTCCTCACGCAAAATGTATCGCAGCTTCTAATTTTGGTTCAAATAAAAATATGAATTCATTATTCTAATTTTCCAGTTCATAATATGTTATACAATAGAGCCCCTCTTAGCTAATAGTGGGACCTGGTATAAGTGTTGAAAAGATTCATTGTAACTTGGGCTTTTGATTTGATTTGAATTCAATTGCCCTAATGTGGCGCCTTTAGTGGCCCACGTAGGTGTCTACCGTTCTCTATTTTTTTATACAGGAGGAAAACCTTACAGTAAAAAAATCCCCTAAACCTGCCATGTGAATTTCTATTATGTTGGATGTTCCTTCAGAAAGTGCGATTGCACTGCTCTGCGCATTGCGGATCCCTTCACTCCAAGCACCTCATCTCTTCCCTCTCCACTTCCCTGGCCAAACGGAACTGCTCTAACCATCCCTTGTCTAGGATCCACTGCGTTATTCTATTGAGATCTTCTGGGTTGTTGATCATGGACTCGAATGACCGGTTCTTGGCTTTCCTCTACACCTCTCCCTTTCCCTTGACCCTTCGTGGGCAAGCCATCACCACGTGATAGGCGTTTTCCGAAAGATATCAACATTGGCAGCTTGGGTCGTCAACTCCGCGGACTTTTTTTCGGTACAGATAAGACGCGAACCCAATGTGCTCGCTTCTTATCTGTATGGCAATACTGCTTTGCGACCTTTTTAGGTGTCGGTGTAAATGGAATGGCGTTCCCGAGAAGTTCATCTTTTGTCTGCCCGTTTTTTTGTCCGTATAGATGTTGGCGGCGTTCCAGACTTCAGGATCGGCTATTGTTCTTTTCCTCCGGGTTCCATTTCGGCGTTGGTGTGGTCAAGAGTCGGCCCATTCTTGGAATGCCGCGATCTCTCCCAGCTTTTTCTTTCCCTTTATGGACTCTTCTCCGCAGTAGATCCTAGCCCATTCTTCTCTATCCCTTTCCTTGGATAGAGATCCTTAACTGCTTTTCCCTCTCGCTTGTTGCCTGATCATCCGGCAGGTCTTTTCTATGGTCTCTTGGACCAGCGAGTTGCGAGTGAGCCCGGCGTGCTGCAACCTTCTATTCTTTAAATAGATCTCCATCGGTATGATGGTCTCGTGCTGGTGGACTTGTAAGCTCCTGTAATACTGAATAAGCATCTTCTCTGTATTGAATTTAGAGGTTTGACTATCCTTTCGGGGATGTTCCGCGTTGTCCCCGTCTCAGCCCAAATAGAGGATCCATATGTAAGGGCCGGTCTAACTATTGTACTGTAAAGTAGCTTTGCTTTGTGGAAGGTTGCCCCACACGTTGACTGCGTTAGTCTACTTACCGACTGCACTTGAGTCGCAGCATTTTGTTGAACCTTCTTTATATGGGCACCCCAGTTAAGCTTTGGATCGAAGTAAACTCCCAACACTCGAAGGGAAGATTGAGGCGTGGTGGTGTGACCCTGCATGTCGACTGTGGCTTTCAGATGGTGCCTGTTCCTCGCCCGTGAAAAGTGCATTAGCTGGTACTTTTCTGGCGCAAATTCTACCCCATGCTTCTCAGCCCATAGCTTGCAAATTTGGTGCTGCTGCTCCAGTTTTCGGCAATTTTCTTCAGTAGAATCCGACCAGGTAAGTATGTTGGTATCGTCTACAAGACCTACCGCTGTTGATGTTGGAGTTTGGAGCTTCGGGAGAAGTGTGCTCACAAAAAAGAGGAAGAGGATCGGGGAGAGAGATGAGCCGTGGGGTATGCCGGTATACGTATGTATTTGCTCGCCTTTGAAGGAGCCGAGGGCAATCGAAGTCGTTCTATCTGTTAGGAATGACTTAATGTAGTTGGTAATCCAACTTGGGATTCCCCTTTCCCTAAGGTTATGGATTAATCTCTCGTGAGATACGTTGTCGAATGCTCCAGAGATATCAAGGCTGAGGATGGATGCCACGCGCTTTTTGTCTTTCCCCCAGATTGTGCGGATCTGCTCGGTTAGAAGTTCGATAGCTGAGATCGTGGACCTCTTGGGTCGGGCCCCCATCTGTTCGTCCGGGAGAAGATTGTGGTCTTCTGCTGCTTTTGATATTCGGTTAGCCACTAATTTTTCAAGTAACTTACTCATTGTGTTTAAAAGAGCTATTGGTCGATAGGCCTCGGATGTATCATATCTCGGCTTCAGCGGCTTTCTTAAGACCATTGTTGTTGACTCTTTAAATCCTTTTGGATGGTATCCGTGAGTGAGGCAAGCATTGAATAGATCTGATAGTACTTTACTGAGGGTCTCCTTGCAGTTCTTGAGGAGTCTATTTGGAATCCCATCCCGACCCGGGGCCTTGTCACTTGGTAGCTGACCAAGTATTCCTTCGATTTCGGCAGGGGTGATAATATGGGTTACTGTATGTAGCTCATCGGGATAGGTAGTCTCGGCACTATCCTGAATGTCTGCGGCAATAGGAGGAGGGAAGAAATGTCTCGCCATGAGTTTGGCTTTGTCTTGATCTTCAGTGTGTATATTTCCCTCTGTATCCCTAATGTCTGGTAGTTGGGGTAATCTCCGGAGTTCTTCGGTATCTTTCCTTGCCCATTTGGCGAGTTTCCATATCTTTTGGGGGTCCTTAGAAGCCTCTGACACCGCTACTCTCCATCCAATCGATTTGTCTCTCCTGATCTGACTTTTCTTTTTTTTTGTAGCTTTATTATATGCTATCCAACCCTCCTCCGTACCCTGTTTTGTCCACCTCCTTCTGGCCTTTCGAGTTGCATTGACGGCCTGTGAATATTCCTTTGTCCAGTAAGGTTTGGCATATTGGGAAGGCCTAGCTTTCGGGATAGTTTCTTTGGTAATTTCTCGAATAGCCGAGGTAATGTATGCTAATCTTTGATCGATAGCTTCAGTAGTAAGCAACTGACCATTTATTGCTGCCAGATTCCTCAATTTTCCGGCTAGTGTTTGGTTGACTATTTCCCAGTCTACTATTTTTCATCGAAATCGAGGCTCTGCCACTACCTCGAGCGGTGGCTTGATTTGGAGTTCTGTCATTATTGAAATATAGTCCGAGGATGATTCGAGCTGTTCGGGTGAGTAACATCCTATCAGGGCGTCTTCTAAGCCCTTTGATGTGAATGCTAGGTCGAGGGTACTTTGGCTGCCTCTGCTCTTCCAGGTTATGGTGCCCTCGGGGAGAATGAGTTCCATATTCTGTTCCTTTAACATTTCTATCAAGCTCTCAGCCATTTTATGGTGGCTAAGGACTGCTGAGCCTCCCCATCTGGGATGATGGAGATTGAAGTCGCCCACTAGGATATGCCGACCAGCTTGAGCTAATATTTCAGGAATCCACTGAAGTGTTCCGAGGTCCTCACTGCTGTGAGATAAGGGGCGTGGATTATAGATGCTATGTACCCGCACTTTACCCCGATGTGTCTGTAAGCTTATAGAGGTTATGTCTCCACCAGATTTTACTGGGACGGCCTCCATCTTCCACTTTTCTACCGCTAGTACTTTACTTATATACATGCAGGTTCTTCCCTTGGTGCCACCGGGGAATACCAGGTGATAAGATGGGTGTCTTAACGTGGTATTTTCGAGAAGATTGCGCCACAGTTCCTGGACTGCCACTATATGGTGCTTTTCTGGGTCAAGTTCCTGGAGGAAGTGTGATTGAACTCTGTCTTTACTTCTGTTCACGTTATACTGTATTATGTTAATAGTTTAGGTGCCCTTCATGACTCCATCACGCAATCCGGTGCCCCGTTTATCTCTGTAGAGTTCTCCCGTGTCACAGTCCGGGGTCCGTTTTTGGTAAATGCCGTTGATGCACTGGCCGGGGGCGTCAGTTGGTTCCATGAACCTGACATTTCAGGGACAGCTGGGCCAGGAGTCTTGCGCGGTCTTCCCGGACCTCGACGAGCGATGCTTAAGCCCACTGGGTTGACGATTTCCAAAACTGACGCGCCTGCTCTTCTTTTCTTGGAGCCTACCAATTGCCACTCATCCTGAAGATCTCCAGATAATTCCACTGTAGGCTGGTATCTCCCCGGATCGCTGGTCCTGTTGATCTCGGGCTTTGACTTTGCCGCTAGTTTAGTTGGTCATTTTTGATCCCATGCTGGATTTTTCTTCCCGCAATTACAGCACCTCACTTCCTGCTTTCCAGGACAGTTTCTGGAGTTATGAGCCCCAGCACAGTGGCCGCATTTAGATTCTACGGAGCAGTTTTTGGCGATGTGACCGAGTTTCTGGCAATTAAAGCATTGCATAACCCGGAACCCAGACCTGAAGATCTCTGTGACTTTTACTTCATATTTCCACAGTAGCCCCTTTTCTATTCCCTTGTCTGCATATTCCGCATCATTAAGCCAAACAATCATTGACCCTGAAGTTTTGCCTGGCTGCTTGTTTTTTTTTCAGCCAAGTGGCTCTTTGAATGCTGATTCCCTGGATGTAAAGAGAAACAGTCTTTTGTAATTCTTTAATTTGTTCGGGACTCTCTGGATTGAAAGAATGAGGCATGCCATGCACAAGAATTTGGTAGGCAGGGCTCGTAACATGTGCTGTTGCCGCGAGCTTTGTCGCCCATTCTTTCAGCTTCTCCATGATTCTCCTAGTTTTTTGCGTGGCGAAGTAGACCTTAACTTGTCCGTTCATCAGTTTGTTGGCCCCGACAACTTCTTTTGGTCCGAGTTTTCCACCAATTCTTCGCTGGATAATTTCACGATTTCCCTTCTTTCTTCTTCGTCCTCTAATCTAATGGCGGTGCCTGTTGACTCGGGCTGGCTTGTCACCTTTGCCCACGATCTTCATTGTGATTGGGCTATGCTGTGGTTTTATGATATGGTGGCTTTGATATGTTTCACTTCCTGCAGTATCTTAGCCATGATTGGTGTCTCCTCTCTATCTACGCTCTGAGAGGTATGGGGGGAAACTTTCGTCTTGCGGAGGCTATTGATCACTTGGATCGCCTCCGCGATAATTTTCTTCAGCGGTCTCGGAGGGAGATTGTCGTCTTTTAATGCCTGCTTATATTTTCTGATTGCTTCATCTGCGCTTGGCATTGCCTCTTTGGCACCACTGCTAGCTCCACCCTTATCGCCACCAATTCCAGACGCGTTTCCGGTGTACTTGCTACTGGCATCTTTGAACGGATCGATGACCACTATGTTGGACGCGTTAATTAGACTCATTTCGAAGATATCGATTTTGTTGATTGTTGATGTTTTCAACTTGGACTTTTATATTTGCAACACTTACCCTTACAGGTCATTTTGCGCGCAGGGGTAAGTATTGCAGATATAAACTGTAAAATTTCTATGAATTTCTTCAGTAATTATACCGGGACCCACTATTAGCTAAGAGGGGTTCTACTGTAGAGGCTAGTACTTTGTCGGGCCACCTTGAGCTTCGTAAACGAAGTCGTGATACAACCCCCCCCCCTGAAATTTTGTTGCGACAATTTTTTGATGCTGAATCCGTCGAGCGGTGAACGCAAATTGAAATACTAATTAAACTGAGTTTGTCATCCGCGTCGCTACAGCAGCAGACGTAATCACTTTCAGTAAAATTGTAATCAAAAAATAATAAACAATCGCGTACGACGAAACCGGCGAAGTAATTCTGGCTTTTTTCAACTCTTTAAACACTTGTCGTAACTCACATGCTGAATACAAGATGAATCAAGAAATAAAAAATATAAAAACTCATAAAACACATGTACTTCAGGCCATTTACTTCTCCCTTAGTCTCCCCATTTCATAGGTTATATCTAGTAATCTTTCATCGATAATTCATCTTCTAACTTTTTCCATGTACGTTGTTATCAACTTGAGCGTAAACGACGTCCAGCTCTAAAACTAACAATGGCAGAATTACTCGGTCGAAATGGATTCTACCCGAAGCTTACGTTTCTATTAAAAAATTGTATGAGGCGGTCCAAGTCACGCTTCGTCTGCTGGATATGCCATTACCACCAGCAATTCAGAATAGAGAAAAGGGCAAAGAGGAAACTTCCAGCCTGTAAATAAAGTATAATGTTTCACAACGAAGTGAACGAAACACGCAGGAAACGACGTAGATTGACGCAAAATACCAGCTGTCCTTTAAGATTCAAGGCCAGAGACGAACTCGAGTCTTATGATAGTCGTAGACTCAAGATAGCACGAATAAACACAACTCTACACGTATTAGGGCGCATGACAGACAGCAGGTCGAGCCTGTCTCAACACGAGACCATGCCAAAAGTTTTAGGATATTGCACAGCTTATGTTGAGTTCGGATACGGTAGAACAAGATATCAAGGATGTATGGTAACTTGACATACTCGTAGTCAATGGCTTGATAATTAGGGGCATTCCTCACATTAAATTGAAACTATACTACGGAGAGAAATTGTTTTGTGTAATTCCATTGAACTTTGACCATGAAACAGTTTTATTTGATACTAAATACCCAAACAGTTCTTATGTGTTATAGATTTACCAAGTTGATAGAGTATCTGATTTAATTTTATCCCAAATATAATGTAGCCCGTACATTGTCCAAAAAGCCTAAGGAAATGTATAGGCTGTAAAATTATGAGATGTTGTTCATCAAAGATATACAAAAATAATTATGCACACATGTACTTGTACAGTCGTCCCTCTCTAACTCGATAGTGGGTCCCGGTATAAGTGTTGAAAATATTCATTGTGACTTGGACTTTTATATTTGCAACACTTAGCCTTACAGATCATTTAGCGCGTAGGGGTAAGTATTGCAAATGTAAATGGTTGAATTTCAATAAATATTTTCAACACTTATACCGGGACCCACTATCGAGTTAGAGAGGGACGACTGTATTGTATTCAACCATCTAGCTATGACAAGAGATTTAAGTATATTTTTTTTAATACAGTTACCCGCTTCCCAACTCCTTGAACTCCCCTTGGCATCAGTCTAGAGGCTCATAACATAGGGTTAGACTGTCCAACATTACTAATAATACCAAACTGGCCCCAAATTCGGACTTAATGCCTGTATCTTGTTTTCTTTTTTGAATATGTTTCTTTTGGTATTCTTTTTATTTTTTGTTGCTTTATTAAAGAGTTGTGGCTTCTTGACCTACTGTTTTTATTAGTTGCATACACTTAGACTTCTCTGAGTATCTCAATAGTTTTTCTCTGCCAACTTTGGTTTTGAACATAATTTGTAGATTTTTAGGCTCCAGACCTTCAAATTCCTTATCCCTCACTGTAGAAAAATGTGGTCAGTGCAAGAGCAAATGCTCCGTTGTCTGCTTCCTGCTATTACAGAAGTTACATATATAACTATCCACTTTTCCTATGTTGTAGAGGTGAGGCAGGGTGTTTCCAATCCCTGTTCTTGCCTGGAAAAAGGAGGTCTGAGTCTGCCTACTAAATTTTGAAAGATTGATTGCCTTAGCTTTGAAAATTGGTACATAAATCCTTGCAGAAGTTCTGTAAAACTTTCCAAGGCCAATGGCTTTCCTGCCCTCTTCTTCCCTAAGTACTTGCTTAGTCCAGTCAGAGTACCAGGCTTCTAAAACATTTTTTTAACTCTTTCCGCTAGGAAGGAATATGAAGTAAATTGATCCCTTTTAATAGCAGGTTGATGCAGGCCTTTTCTTGCCAAATTGTCAGCAAGTTCATTGCCTTCAATTCCTTGATGACCAGGACACCAATAGATTTTAACATCCATTTTACTGCTTATGGATCTGAATTTAAAGGAAAAATAATTCTTATATTTTGTAATTCTTAAAATAGCAGCGTGGCTGTCAGAAAATAAATATATGTTACTGCTTTGAGTATTGCATAGGTCTCTGCATCAGCTATGCCAATCCTGTCTCCAAGATTGTATGATAGTGACTTGAGCTCTCTTGTGTAAGGAAAACATAAAGTTATACCAATGCCACAGCCCTTATCCTTGACAAGGGAGCCATCTGTGTAAATAATAAAATGAGAGGGAGGAATTGACTCCAGGAACTCCAGATGTTGATCCTTTGCCCTAGATTTGTTTGAACTAGAAATCAAAGTGAATAAATTCTCTTCCATCCATGGTGGAGACTATTTGGCATTGGCCAACTCCAGTGTAACATATTTTGATAATGGCTTCAATAATAATGCAATTCTCTGAAGCTGCACACTAGGCTTTTCATCAAGAAATGCAAACATGCCAAGATCAACAGCATCAGAAGGAAATTCAAGTTCATCTTGCAACTTGCAAAATAGGGTTTGATAAATGGGGTGATTTATTTGAAGTTTTAATATTCGAAGTGCTTAGAACGATGAGTGCTTGATGTGTCTTACCCTTGTAGGGAGCAGTGCAGCTTCAACTTCTAGAGCTTTGATAGGACCACTGCCCCCTACACGAGCTCCCCAGATGAGTTTAGGATCCAGATGGATTCCAAGTATCCAGAGAGATACTTGGGGGCTTGTCTGTTGACTTTGAATTCAGAATGTTGCTTGAATGTTACGTTTTTCCCTCGCTCTGGAGAAATGCATCAACTGATATCATTTTATTCCTTTATGATTCTCCTGACGTTCGACACATTTATCTACGACGATTATTGTTCTCATCTGGTTACAGTAGAGCCCGTCCAGAATCATAGTGGGTCCAGGTAGAAATCTTGAAAATATTCATTGGAATTTTATCGTTTATATCTAAAATATTTAGCCCTGCACGCAAAATGACGTGTAAGGGTAAGCATTGAAGAAGTGCCGACAATTCAATAGATCTTAACAAGAATAAAACCGGGAACCTACTATGGGTTTGAATGGGCTCTACCATATATTCCATTTCGATTCATTTCATTCCATCTCAGTTCTTTTATTTTTTAATGGTGCTGCATCAAGCAAAGGAGGATTCAGTATGCTGGACGGTCGGAAAAATCATGTGCCCAGCAGACTATATCATCGGCATTGAAGAAAATAAAGCTGCCCGCCTATGGGAGAAAAGATATACCTACTAGGAACAAGGAGAATGACCTTGCCAAATGGAGCAGAATCTGCGAAGGAGAAAAGGACACGAGTAGCCAGGAGTCACTCAAAGTCTCAGCCTTTCAGGAGTGGGAAAACTCTTGGAAAATCCAGCAAACGGAGCAGCACTCTGGTCACTGAGCGCCTGCAGATCCCAAAATATGGAAAGCTGCAAATATAATTATCGACCAAAAGACCGGCATACTACGCATGAACCCCCAGAGAACTCCATCCGAAATCCACCAAAACCTGAAGAGGGCCCAGAGCAGTATATCGATACACATAAAAAGCGAGCATATCAGGCTCGACGCTTATCTGTATAGAAAAAAAATCTCTGGAGTAGAATCACCCAAGTGCCAATGTGGATATCCATCTCAAAATGCCAAGCACATGGTCATGGTGTGTCCTCAATGGGCAAGGGGAAGAGGGGTGGTGCTGAGAAAGGCCAGAGTTAGGTTTTTTGGGACAATGATGTAAAGCCCAGAAGATATTGCCCGAATCACGCAGTGGATTCTAACAGAAGGATGGATAGAACAGTTTCGGCTAACTAGAGAAGTCGAGGCAGTGATAGACAAAAGGGCCTAAGCGAGAGATAGGACGAATTTCACGTTGGACGGTATAGAGAGAACGTCCTTTCTAAAGTTGAGTTTAAAATACTACTGAGTTAGACTGTAAAGTTTAGGGGGGTTTTACCGAAAAGTTTCCTCCTGTGTAAATAAGAAAGTTATAGTCACCTGCATGGACCCATAGGGTGCCTTACCGGGTTAATTGAAATCAAATCAAAAATGGTGCTGCATACTTTTTACTCACACAGGTCTCGTTATTGCACGGGAAGGTGGGGGGAGGCCTAAATTTCCAAATCAAATATTGAAAAACAGTTCAGGAAAAGGTAGGAATTGTAACTGGCGACTAAAGTCTTATGAGATTCGAATTATTTTTATGGGCCAGTGCCAAGGGCAGTTTAGGAATGGAGATTCAAGGAGATAAATTATATACGTAAAATGTATTCAAGCCTTTCTTCATAGCTTCGAGGCTTAATACAACATGGTTTAAAAAAATGCGTGTAAGGGTGTTCTGGGACAATATCATCTTGTGGGCTCCATTTTGTAGCATGGAATCAGTACGGAGATATAGATAGGGACATCAGGAGATAAAATCCATGAAATATTGGTTCTTTATTTTCGAGTTACAGTTGTTCTCAATATCGATAAAAAAATGTCTGGAAATATTTCTTGCCCCTTAACCCCCATCCTTTTGAGGACGTGATGATGTTCTGGATAAGGCGCCTTCTAGTCCCAAAGAGTTCCGAAGAACGTAAATCTGCCAGCGCTCCGTTCAGGGCGGCTTTCTTAATGAAAAACGCTCCGGCAATCTCTACAGACTGCATCGCTGGTGTATGGTCTCACTCTTGAAAGAAAATTTTCCTGTAATGGTCTTGCCTATCAAATACCAGAAGCCTTGAATCGAACAATTAGAGATGACGCCTTAAGTTAATCATTACTTAGCATTTCATCAAATATTACACCAAAGGACGCTGCGGCTGAATAGATATTCACTAGATCATCAATCATGGGTTTCTTTACACGACGTACTAGTCATCTGAGTGAGCAAATAACGCAGAGATTGACTCTCCAAAGTGATTTCTTCGAATTGCCTCCGATAGAAGTTTTGTTAAGTCCAGAATGACGAGCTTAGATGTAGAACGTGCTTTTTCAGGAGGAATCGGAAAAGAATTAGTGACTACAATTGTATCGATACAATCACAATCTTGAAATTCGTCTAAAGAATTACCTCCGAATAGACCGTGAGTGGCAATGCAGTAAACCTTTTTTGCACCTCCACGTTTAACAACGCATTCAGCAGCAGCAATCCAAGATCCAGCTTTATCTATCATATCATCTATGATAAATACGGTCCGGTTACGAACGTCGCCAACAAGCGTTATCATGTGCTCGAACTTCGGGTCTTTGAAGCTTTCTTCTTCTTCATCTGAACTCGCAACAATATCGTCAGAAGCATGGGTTGAGCCAACGTCTTGAAGTGGTTGCGTAAGAGAGAGGATACTTTCTTTGAAGTCATTGTCCAATCGGTCTGGTTGTATCAATGTTGACACAAGTGACTGAGTTGGGGATGGATAATCATCAGGCACGATATGACCTTGGACAAGCCGACCTTGGATTATGTCACGAGCCTTCTCGTCAATAAACTCGGCATCCTCTTCGGTAGGAATCAGAGAATTAATGCTAGCTGCCTGATCTTGCGCTGGATTTGCCCCTTTGGATGAAGAGCCTATTGATAAAGTCGAGGCAGTATTAGGGAGGCGGAAACATGTATTACTAGATACTAATTCATTGGTACTAGTGTGGATTGCTTGACTAGAGCTTAACTGCGTCTTAACAGCATCCGATACGGTTTTTACGTAATTCGAAGAAACATCAACACTTGGGGATTCAGATTCCAAATGAGTTTCTGATGCATTGCCTATGTTCAGCTTTAGCTTTTGCGTTTTTGCCTTCATATGGGAGTCTTCAAGTTGTGTACTCGTGTCATGAGGCATGCTAGGTTCAGATAAGCGGTTATCATGGCGGTAAATGCTGTGATTCGACGATGTATTGGCACAGCCGCGTTTTTTCTCGGTCGTTATCATGCCAAAGTTTAGCTTGAGGGCATCAGCCAAAGATGTGACTCTCTTCGTGCCTCCTGGATTCTTAGAGACACATACGGCCTCACGCCAATTAGGAACAGTATGCCTGATCCAGGTTGCGATAAGAGGCTCTGCATGTAGGTTGTCGACCGGACATCTGAAAAAACCTTGCATTTGAGATGCGTGAAGATCAATTGTAATGACATGCTTGACGCCAGCAATGTCAAGAAGGTTAGCGAGCATTCGAGCAGTTATTGCTCCTCGATGGGTCTTCTTTTTAGACTGTCTACTGTAGGGGAAATACGGTAAGACAACTATTTCAAGTTAGCCAGTAACGTTTTTAAAAAAACTGCTTCCTACCAGTGACCTTATTAGCTGAGCCTCCCTTACATGCTGATATTAGGATAAGAAGCTCCATGATACTGTCATTGATCCTGCTGCTACCAGATTGAACGACGAAAACGTCCTTATCTCGAATACTTGTCAAAATCTTCACACTTATCTCGCCCTAGGAGAAGTCAGGCTGATTTTTTCTTGTTCAATGTTATGTACTAATTACATTGGCAAACTGCGAGAGCTCTGCTTCGGCGGGAGATGTGCCAAGTCTATGGCAAATTTGAGAGGCAAGGGCAGGACATGAACTGCCTGCAAAGATGAGGATATCACGCATCTTTTGTTAGTGATAAAATTGTCGGAGGCGTGAGATCAACTGTCGCGAATTTGGCCTGGAAGGAATTTAAATGATCTGCACCGTATTTATACCAATGACAAGGGTCAATTAAGCCTAGCGTAACACGCCCCAATCCAATCCAGTAATCCTTCGAACATATTTTTTATTAAATGAATTTAGCGTGTGCAGCTTGAGGCTATGACGCGTACGATTACGGAAGACGTTTATGTTCCGCAGAATGACTCAGTTTGACGTTTGGAATATTCGTACCTAGAATCAATTTGCAGATACTACTACGAGAATAACGCCTTACAGTATTTACCCTCTTCCATGAATACCCACCATAGAGTAAAGCGAGAAAAATCCATGGTTATCTAAGTATACTTTCGTCATCCCACGAACACGATATAACCGCGAGAGATGTGGTATGAGGGTCTTGCTCGCGCCGTACCAGCTTTCTCCTGTTCCAAGTGGGGCATGTGCTTCGGCAACCCAGACTCTACTTATGAGAACGGCTCGGACAGTATACCACAACACCATCCTACCTGTGCCCCTGCATGCTTGCTCGTAACATGTGTAGTTTTCCACAGATTAACGTCGATTTTTGGCTGAAGAGTAATCATACACAGATAGTGTTTACCAATAAAACTACAAAGGTAGTCCTCGCAGCTCGTAACTATGTCCGTGTTTACCCATCGCAAGGAAAATCGTGAACAAATTATGTCAACTGACACGTACTTTTATCATAAGAGTATGTTAACACTGCAAAAAGACGTTCTTTGAAGATTCAACCGATTTCGAAACTCTTCTATCCCGTCTCAACCAGGACTAGTGTCTATTTTACCCTGACACTATACAGTAGAACCCCTCTTAGCTAATAGTGGGTCCCGGTATAAATGTTGAAAAGATTCATTGTAACTTGGACTTTTAATATTTGCAACACTTACCCTTACAGGTCATTTTGCGCGCAGGGGTAAGTATTGCAAATATAAACGGTAAAATTTCTATGAATCTCTTCAGTAATTATACCGGGACCCACTATTAGCTAAGAGGGGCACTACTGTACAAGAGAATTGCCCCGACGTTATATCACCGTAGCACACGACCATAGACTGCACGAGGTCAAACAGGCATCTTAAAATATTTAGCCCACAGTACCAGGAAACTACTGGCACTACGTGTGCTTCCAAGAGGTACTTGATGCATGGATGACCAGGATATTTAGGGAAAATCGGATTCTTTATGGCACATGTCGATCTTAGTCAACTAAATTCGTAAATTTATAAGAAGACTTCTAGTGCGGGATGTTCGTTCTCTATCTGTCATCTCATAACATAGAATTTTCATGGGACACTATTACAATAGAGCTTCTGGGTATCTTTACTTGTAATTTTAGGATAGCTTAGGCTACACAGTTTCGACGAGACACTCTTTGCAAGTGTAATTAAGATCTTCTTGATTGAATCTCTTCAAATCCAAAATCCTAGTCTCCCTGGTGGTATATCTCCGAGAGGCACACTGTTACAAATAATTGGTCAAAAGTGACCACTCTGTTTTAGGCTGTGATTTTTTCGATTTTTAATGACGTAGTCGATGAGCTCCCTACGATTAGCAACGTTGAAAATATCTATGGGGGATACATGTAAGTTGAGTTTCGACCCGACAGTAATTTTGCATTCAATTACATCAACACAGATCGGGACTGTCGTTTTTCGGTTCGCGTGACTGCCGTACTCCTCACCGACTCAGCAGAATGCAAGGGAAGGCATCAGTTTTTCTAATAACAGAGTATAAAGGAGATTTGGAAGAGAGCGCCTGGACATCAGTACATCGGCACTCATCCCTTTGTCAAACTCAAAATTTTTGAACTGGTAACGATAATTGCTTGATACTTTTCGACAGTCAATGAGAAATATTCGTTCGAAGTTCCATATTCATCATCTGATTAAGAGCTAAGAAGAGTCCACAGAATAATGCTGTATGCTTCAGAAAACCGAGACATAAATATCTCTTGGTCTGACTGTCCTAAGTGACAGGACTAATAAACAGAATTTGGCCCGACAGAAAAAGTAATCTCTTTGATAACCTTGAAGCTTTGCGTTGCAAAATTAAAGTCATGCACGTCTAGCTCTTTGTGACGGAACTAAACCAGTGTGAAAGAGTAGATTGATTAACCTTGTATGAAGAAGAAACCTTGCTGACTTCAAGAACTGACTTTAGATGCAGCTAACAACTAATCGTTTTTGCCAAACTCGAAACATCTTCATGTAAGAATCAATGCGTTAGAGAGCATCGTGAAGTAGAAAAGACAAGTTGCCTCTGACGTCACATTTGCGAGCGCGTCATACCGTTGTGCTAGTTCGACATTGATGTTGTTCAATACTTTGGGAACAACCTAAACTCAGCTTGATCGGTCAACCTGTGACATCTTACTGAGTGCCTGGTCATGACTGTCAATCTGAGCTAACTGCTGAGAAGACGTAATCGAAATTGTTAATATCAGATTCAGATGATAATATCAAAGAAATAATGAATTTTGGAACGTGAAATCGTTAACTATAATCGGGATTTAGTTTATATAAAGTTATTCTTTAAACCAACAAATGAATAGATTTTAATCCAATCCCGACTTTCTAAAATGGGCATCCCAAAAATGATGACCAACCTGAACTCCTATGGGACTCAAGAACCCTTAGAGAACTTTGATGTAGTTCTTGACGGGCATGCTCTTGCCTACCATATCTACGAACTCTGCATTCGCGGTCGATCTCGTGAAACAAATGCAATAGAAGTACAGCCAACATACCTCGAAGTAACAGAAATGGTTATATTCTGGTTAGACATGCTTCTTGAAAACCAAGTCGCTGTGTAAGTAGGCTTTGCTTAAGCAATTAAAGAATACTGACTGCTGCTAAGGAAAAAGATATTTTTCGACGGATTTCTACCTCACACCAAGCTCAAACATCGATCAAAGAAACTGGGAATTCTAACAAGAAGATTGGAAAAATATCATACAAACCATGCCTTTCCATGCAAAAAAAGAGCGAGGATCCAATTAACTAGTATGCCTTTATTTGGGACGACTTCGGGGGTTGATTGGCTTACGTATGGCTGTACACCACCACCATTCTTAGTTCCTGCAGTTTTTGAGACGCTTTGTGAAACTGATCGGTACAAAAATATATCAGAAGTGGTCCCTTGGGAAGCGGATCATTATTGCTCAAATTACGTCAGAGAACATGGAGGCTTGATAATATCCGGGGACACCGATTTCTTCATTCATGATCTTGGACCAAATGGAGCTGTAGCATTCTTCAGAGGCTTAGAACGATCACCCTCAAATAAGAAAATTCTGGCCACAGTTTACAGACCAAACACCATAAGTAATAGACTGGGTCTGCATGAATCTTACGGCTTAAGCTCTCTGGCCTTTGAGATGATTACGAGACCTGAAAATGCATTTGCTCATCATTTGAATAATGCAAGATCGCATTTGGCAATAAGAAATTTTCGCGATAAGTATGAAAAGTTCATGCAAGAATATAATATTAGGATTAAAAATCCCGATTCAACAGTTAATATGTCCTCCACCAAAACTTCTCGACTAAGGACTCTGGATCCTCGAGTTTCAGAGTATGTTCTTCAATATCCTTGTTTTGCAGAAGTAGCAGGACAACCCTTTCGAACTAGGTATGTGTCTCAAGAAGATTCGCATCACATATTTTTACCATTTAGCCTTGACTGTCCATCTCGTAAAAGTAGCTGGGAAGTTTCATCTGCCGTCAGACAAGTCGCATACAGTCTGATCAATACTATTGTGCCTCAGTCGGAGAAAACAGGGACTGTTATTGAACACAGAAAACAAAAAGGCGAAGTCAGTGGTCGAGAGCTACTACTACCTACTCTCAGCCAGATTACAATGGCGACTGCACAATTCTCGACGAACTATGTACGATTAAAAAAACGATTTCCGCATTTTAAAAATCATGAGATTTGGATAGCTATGACCATACTTCAAGACATAGAGTGGTCTTGGCGTAATGACAAAATACCCGTGGTCACTCAATTCATTAAGTTATTCGAGGACCTTGGTTCTAACTTCACCTCGGATTGGGACTACTCCTGGGATCTAATTCATTTTATTGCTCAAATTCACGCTTCTTTGTACTCTTTTCGTATAATGCAGCAAATCGCAGAGATAACGTTCGCATTTCGTGACGGAAACTTCGCTCATACTCCCATCTTGGACTTCTATCAGCATCTAAGAAGCTTACCTCAACTGAGAGATTACATGGATCGTGAATCTCTCGTTGAATTTTTGAGGACTCATCTTGCATGTATCAATAATGCAGCAGTCGATTTATTACGAGATTTTCATCATAACACTTTCAGCTAGAAGCAATACGTCGGAGAAAAAAATGATATCACTTTGATAGAATATCAACTTGGTGACTTGAGGGCAGACAAAACTGCTGAGAAAGTACCATCAACCACGCTAAATTTACATTTGAGAGGGCGCAACTTTGTTTTTAGGACTGTGATTCAGTATGTGTAGTAATATGATCTAAAGAAAAAATCTATCTTTGAATATGAACACATTCACCACTAATACCATATTAAAATTAACCAGCAATCTCTGGCTCAAAATTTATCCCTACAATTAATCACACTAAACAAATATTATCTATTTACAGGCCAAGCTAAGATCAACAACACTAGGAGCTTTTCGGGCCACGTGTTGATGCTTTCATTTCTAATCTTCAAGAGTTCCTTTGTCGATTACACTGTAATCAAAATCAAACAGGAAAATGATAAATCCTTCATAAGACTGAAAGAACTTCACAAGAAGTTTAATTTTCAGTCAAATTGTGGAGCTACTTAGCATCAAGATGATAATGATAAGTGTAGGCTTCAAGGCTGTCAATATAATTGCCTAGACTAAGTTCTGACTAAAATCAATATTTAATCCGGCAAAATATCTACTTTGGAATCCTCCATAGAAACTATTTACTGCCAGTAAAGACTAAGTTCCAGGTACAGTAATCCCTCAGGAAAGATTGATGGAGAGAAAAATTTGAAAATATCCCACTTGTCGCTACCTTAAGCAGATGAGATTGAAATGATGAGGGAGATGAGGAAGGTGGACCAGTATTTATAATTTTTAACCTCAAACGCTTAGTGTAGGTAATGCTCGACGACGGAGAATCGACAAGGCTCTAAATGTACGGTTCTTCGAGGGACCATGGACAGAAGTTTGGGGGGAAAGTTTATCGTAAGAGGTGAGTTTCTATTGAAGTATCAGTCACTTAGCCTTGGAAGACATGTGACTTGCTTTATAAGCAAGTCGAAACTAGCGCCTTAGGGAAAGTGTAGTAAGACGTAGAGTTTGTAGATTATATACATATACAATATGTTGAGAAATAATGAGTTCCTCAATCATGGAATTGCAGAGCATGTCAATTCTAACAAGCTACAGAGAGAAACTAAGTATAGAAACTTGGATCACGTGAAGACCAACAACGTGGACAGATGACTAATCCTATCTGGCATATTTCCAACACAATACATCCAAGTTGAGACAGTGATTTACCAGCAGTGAAGTTTTTGATCATATCTAACTTCAATAGTTTCTGTTCTTCGAGATAAACGGATAGACTTCGTTTGGCCTCAAGTATATCCCGGTCTAAGGTTAAACTCGATTCGGGATTTCGTCGTTTTGGAATAATCACCATAAGATGCTTTGGGCCGTTTAACCTCCATTTCACGACATGTATCCACGACTGAAAATCACAACTACCTTCCCACCTTTGATCGTCTACGTTTACGTTGGAAATTTCAATGAGGACTTTCGAGCCAGATATTTTTTCACGCCTTGTTTTCAATTAACTGCTCAGAACTTTGAATTAATTCTGTCATCACTTGTGCCTCACTAACTTCGTCTTTTATTGCCCTTAAACCACTCATGGTTTTCATTCAATCCCGTAACCTGCTCATCTTTCCACTAAAACCTATTAACGAATTCATGCACTGGCTTTACGGGTGCTAGCCATCAATGATACGATCCTGGGATCAATATTTTGATACCAAAGTATTTCGCCAAGATATTTTTCCCATGGACCAAGTTTTCAATTCAAAGTGCCTTCAAATTGTTAATGTTTTGTTCGGAAGATCCGTGGTAATATTGAGCCCTGACCATCTTAACATTTATCAGGAAATGAGGTTTTTTATCAAAATTGTTTCATCACCGCAGCACTTGGCTCGAGCTTCCAGAAAATCATGGTAGCTAGACTACAGTAATTGAATTCTTAATCTTTAACGATTAATCAGATTAAGGTCGTCTCCAGGGGAAAATATCAAGAGGCGGAGAGGACGGACGGTGTTTTTGAAATGGAACGGTCTCTAAGATTCGTCTACATCTTTCCAATGCCTCATGGCAGGCGAGGAAGGCATCTCAAAAAATTGTGGATCGCTCTGCTGGACCAGTGTCGGAATCTAAGCAGATTCGTAGTAGCACTACGAATGTAAAAACAATTTAAAAAACAAGGAAATTAAATTCATTTAAAAAGCTCCTCCCCCTCCTCTGACGTACAAGGCACTCATAACTATTACGTTCTGTTTATTCCGTACGATGCTGCTCGCTTAGCCCTGGGCTCTACTTTTAGCTGAGTCTCTGGACTTTTGAAACTATCAACTGCCCAGATTATATCAACTCCGTTGTTTCAAGAAATTGTCAAACGCTTACCTTCATCAAATATGAACAAATAAACAATGCCATTGGTAACAACTATTTTTCGTATCAATTTTCTAAATATATTGATGCAAGATTTGTTCCGATAGACAGAGACAATGTGTCCGACACAGTTGCGAGCAAGGGAAGCCTGGTTGTCGCGGGTCTGAAAAATCGTATCAACTTGAATATATCTGCCGGCTTTGTCATTGCTTCGGCCTTGCGCCACAGATGAGCTTATTTGGCTTCAGTTATTTTTGCTCTCAACTTCTTCGCAAGGTTCGAGTGGTAAGGTGGCTGCTCGATAATCTGCGTGAGCGACCTTGCATTCGGCGGTCTACCAGTGGGCCAATTTTCCTCCTCCTTTTTACGGTTATGTTCCTGTCACTTTGATGGCGCTGGAGAGATGGAAGAAAAAATTCTCGGCATAAGCTTCAACTTTTTCTATTGGGTCGAGTTGTGGTGTGAAGTGAACCTACTGTGAATTGACTATAGCGTACCTGGGTAATTTTTCTCTTCATATCCTGATATCTGGTGGCTCACGGTCTAAAATCGTGTTTGGAATCGGTACTTGTTCCCGAATCGGAAGGTGATCATTCGTCAAACATTAGCTCTGGTCAACAAATACGCGGGCAACATCGATGTTGGCTGAGGTGGGGTCCAGCGTGCTCCCTGCTCCACGCGTGGACTCGTCAATTATAAGACAGGTAAGGTTATGCCTTGCCGCTTACTTCTCAATCTTCTCGCCTCGGCCCTACAAGCGATTTGTGCCAGGTTGCCAAGCCCAGTGCATAGCTTTGAAATCTTTTGCAGCTACCGAAGTTCGAGGAGTGATCCATTTAACTAGCGGACGAATTTCAGTCGAGTCATTTGGGGCCTCGTACACATTCAACAATGTAAGTCCATCGAATACTATCCAGCAGTGGTCTCCAGTCGCTGTCATATATGGGAATGCCCTCGCAGCTAATACTACCCTGATACTCTTCCATGTGGACGTATCGAGATTATGATATTGGAGGTGAAAGGTCTTCTGAATAAGATTGATATTTGTTTCATTAATATTTTCCACTCGAGGAGATCAATGATAAAATATACAATATCCTTCGTGAGTGGTCGTCACCTCTAAAGTTACAGCTACGGAGCACCAAAAAGCTCCAGGGTTGGTGCAAAAAATACGTCACAGGCCTAAACCTCGATGTCCCAGAATATCCAACTTCCCTCTCTCGGTTGTCGAAACCCACTGGACGATTAAGACAAGTCATGCACTGAACAGGATGTCACAGCACTTGATCGTACGTCTACTCCACCAGAAGGCATGTGGCAAACGTATCCTGAATGTGACTTGGTAGTCTTTGTGTGTATTTTATCAAATGACCAAAGGGTGAGATGCACATGCGTCAATAGTCTCAAGCTGTTAGTTACTTTATTCCTGGGGCAGTCTAATACGCGTCACTCTTCTTTTCTTTTCTTTTCTTTTCTTTTCTTTTCTTTTCTTTTCTTTTCTTTTCTTTTCTTTTCTTTTCTTTTCTTTTCTTTTCTTTTCTTTTCTTTTCTTTTCTTTTCTTTTCTTTTCTTTTCTTTTCTTTTCTTTTCTTTTCTTTTCTTTTCTTTTCTTTTCTTTTCTTTTCTTTTCTTTTCTTTTCTTTTCTTTCTTTTTAAAAAAAACAATCTTGCGTATGCAGCCGAGGACTATGACGCGAATGATTACGGAAGATATGTGTATTTCGCAAAATAACTCAGCTTGACGTCTGGAACACTCATTCTCAGATTTCATTTGCAGATACCATGACGAGGATAACGCCTTACGACATGTAACCTCTCCCGTGAATATCCGTCATAAGGAAAATCGAGAAAATCCCATGGTTTTCTAAGTGTGCTTTCATCATTCTAGGAATACAATACCATCCCGAAAGATGTGGTGTGAGGGCCCTGCTGAAGTCGAACCAGCTTTCTCCTGTGTTATGTGGGGCATGTGTCCAAGCTACCCAGACGCTACTCGGCAGCGCGGTCTTAATGGTGTATCACCGCACCATCCGACTCAGCAGGTTCGACTCGCTATTGTATGAAACAGGCGATTATTTGATTTAGCCTGGTAAGAATGTCATCGGTAAGTCGACCAATTGTAGATAAGCAAAACATATACATGTGACCACTAACGATTTCAAAGTGTCACACTTGCTCGGAGGGTTACTTGTTGTCAGGACCTTGGTTGATCTGAAAGTTTCAGCATCAATCATCTCGATATCGAGGTGGTCAGCATCCGTCCCCTGGGAAAAGGTCTCTGGCGCAAGTATGCTATCTATCCCTTCTAGATTTGGCGCAAGGCCTCTCTCTTCGGACATGCCACTGCCTCTACTTTGCTAATAGCCGTAAAGTTCGGTTTAATGGCACTTGGGGTTGGTTGGCGCTGGGTACTCTCCGGGGTATTCTGAGGAGCCTTTGAGTGGTTTACAACAAAAAAATTACGAGCGTATCAATGAACTTCAAGGAAGTGTAGGAAGGGGAATTAGGCATGTGCTGATTCTGTGAATTTTTCTCGTTTTTTTGAGTGTGTATACTATCTATCGTCTGATATAGGCCAGGCCACCGTTCGATAGGAACATGAGGCAAATGTAAGACACCTAGAATACGTGATCCTTCAAGCTACAGCAGTGCCTATCCAGTGCCCGACTTTAACTGAGACTCACGTTTGACCCGGCTAGTTACATCGGGTCGAATGAGTAGGGACGTATTCACCATGACCTGAAGGCCACGAGCCTAGGGAAAACCTAATGAGAAACTCCGTGGGAAACCCCTCATTGAAACTCCCTTGCCATTCCTCCCGATTTCGTTTTCGGAAAGCAAACGTAGTCATATCTGAAATAAGCCATGAAGGCATTAAACCCACCTCCACTAGAAGGCCCAACCAGCACCTCACCACTTGTACCAACGACCTATCATGAGTGATGTCTCCATCACTTAGATTTTTGTGATCAGTAGAGCCCTTCGCCCTACCTCTCTGGGACAGACATGAGAGTTCTTCGGAGAAAAGATTCTTGTGACATCATAAGATATTTCACTTCACTAGAATATACGAGATTATTGTCTAGTCTTTGAAGTAAAGTGGCAAAGTGGTTAAGTGGCAAAGTGAACTATCCTGATTATGATAAATGCCACTGAACCTTTTGTATATTATCTCTTTCCTATACAGAGTTAAATAACAATCAGAATTCTTCAATAAAGATGCTGAAGATGATAATGATGAGACGAAGCCGACCGAGATCCGCGTGGATAGAGAGGGATTCTGATGCATGTGACGGCGACTCGTCTCAACTCTCCCAGACTTGCAAACAGACTGGGCGATAACGGCCGACATCACGTGAAGATGAAGAGTTCGGCTTTACGAGCCATGCCGTATCAGTTTCATTCGTGTCCTGGCTTAAAGGCTGCATACATAAAAATGCCCTGGAAAACAAAGCCGTCACCCTGGTGGCCAAAAAATATTAGCACTTGACGGAGAAGGGTGACTTGGAGGAAGCGAAGTGAACGAGATTTGGGCTACATGGTGCTGTTGAAAAGCTGGCCCTGATGTTTTGATTGCATAGGGATTAAGTCTGGCTCTAAGATACTGTTACAGGCTGTTGTCTGGTTTGGTGAAACCCGGAGTTAATCCGGCTCGGTGATCAAGGGGGTCGTCATAGAGTAGTCTGTTCAACTTTGGAAGCTGCGGACAAGACAACTCCTGTGTCAATTTACACGGGATGTTTGATATGTATTATATAACTATATAAACTATCCATCGCTCTTCTTTCTCTACACAGGATATAAAGCTAATTTTGAGACACACATTTGTGAACAACCATCGTGACCATTCCCATTCACAGATACTGGCTAGTTTATTTCCATGTTTGTCTGGTGGATTGGCTAATGAAAAGGGGAGCTACGGAGCTAAGCGAATTCGCTCACAGGTTGCTGGGCAACAGCTTCACTTTAACTTTTTTGATCCATGTAAGTAACTTCTCTAGTAAGCTTATCTAGACAGTAGAGATAATTTATATGTAATTAGCTTAGGGTTACAATTTACATGTCGATTTGTAGTCAAACTCGAACAACTGTCGTGATGTACCGTTTGGGCCATTCTCCCGAGCAGAGTCTGGGTAGCTTGGACACGTACCCCACTTGAGACAGGAGAAAGCTGGTTCGAGTCCAGCAAGACCCGCACACCTCTTCTCTCGCGGTGATACTGTATCTGATGGATGACGAAAGCATGCTCAGACAACCATGGGCTTTTCTCGATTTTCCTTGTGGCGGATATTCACGGGAGAGGTTACATGTCGTAAGGCGTTATCCTCGTCGTGGTATCTGCAAATGAAATCTGAGAATGAGTGTTCCAGACGTCAAACTGAGTTATTCTGCGAAACATACATATCTTCCGTAATTATTCGCGTCATAGCCTCAGGCTGCATACGTAAGACTGATTTGAACCCCCGAGGCACTTTGATCATCACCGTCGATACACATACATAATCAGATCCACGAATTTCGACCCTGATATCCATGCATGCTATCAATATCTAGCAACCGAGACGCACTCAAGTCAAGGAGACTTCCCCTTGAACAAACCAAACTTGCAAAAGCTACTGGCAAATTCAATCTTTCTCAAAATAGCTGCATGGAATCAGAATCTCTGAAAATTAGCGTACAGCTTGCCTTGCAGATTATTTCGCAAGATACGGCAGTCAATATCTGAAGCTCTTCTGCGGCCCGTAATATTTCACGAAGGACTCGGCATGGCCGACGCACTTGAAATCAGTAAATCCGACGCTTGTGCGTCTAGTTCGCTGAAGCTTACTACATCTGAGGCGGAGGCACTACTAGATCGTATTCTGGATCTCAGTGAGAGAGGGTATCTCCCTGGATATTAACGTGAAAGTTGCGGGGCGAGCTTATTTCTGAGCACGGCCAAGCCCCTATCAGATCACATTGGGAAATTGACTTTCGCAAGAGCCACCAAGAATATGTGGTGTTCAATAAAGGTATCACTTTAATAGAGCTAGATTCGAGGGTTCAGTGATACGTGATTCTGAATCCAACTAGGACAGAATACTTTAGCTAAACACAGTATTCTCAACGAAGATACTTAAGGCTGCGATAAATCAGTCTTTGTGATGGGGATAGTTTGAAAAATACTAGTGGTTCCTTGCACTGAGCGTTGAAGTTGAATAAAACTGGTACAAGCGAGACTTCAATCATGGGTTGCTGTTAAACTAGGCGTCAATGTAAAAGGGTGGACTTTTCCGTTATTCATCATCCTCCCCCGAAAGCACCGCCTCCTGGCCTAGTATTAGGAAGAGGAATCACCGCAAGACTGGAATATTTCAGTTTAAGCGAATGGCTTTTCTATAGAAGATTGAAGCACGCTAGAAGAAAAGGTAGGGAGGGGTGAGGAACGGATAAAGACGGGGGAAAAAATGCTGTAAAACCTGCTGGAAGATCGTCATAATTCACGAACTTATACCTTAGATATACAAGATTCCTGTCACGGGGCGAATATATGATCAGAGAAGTAACTTTTGTTGTACAATGAGGCGAAAACTACGGGAGAAGTATTAAATATACAAGAGATGCCTGAGGCAATATACAGAGTCTGTGCCCAGGTTAGTACCGTGACAATTCCATAGAACGAAGAAAAATTATCTGACGATAAATGAACCATAATATTATGCACCGTTGATCATGATTGCGAAGTTAGAGTAGTGTTGAAAGATTATCCCTTTCGCTTGTATCTTAGTTGCTTGTCATGGTTCATTGTATGGACATCGTTGTACTAGGATTATTCGCTCGGATCAGTATTTTTGGGCTTGTTGATTGCCGCAACAGGGCAAGAGTGCAAATATACATAAAAGAGTCCGTCCCAGTCAGAGTAAGCCTTATCCACCACGGGGGATTTCGCTCCATAAATCGGCGTGACTATTTCTTTCAACTTTGAGTGTAGTGGTACCATGGCTTTACTCGGTGCCCCTAAGACTTTTAGAGTCGTCAGATGTACCCAGAATTGCCGAAATTTGACCGCAAATGTCGCACATGATGGATTCCAGACTTTACTCGTATCCAAGCCTGTTGAAATACTTGCAGTTCCCGACCCAAGATCAGTAGCTTCAGTCACTATGGTTTTAGTTGAAGCAGAAGAGTAGATTCTAGTTGAGGCGCAAGCAAGGGCATAATTTCAGAAACAAATCTGATGCCGACAATAACACTGTAAGCTCCAATACATATACCTGGTCTCCACACCTGTATCGTCGCTAGGTTTTCGCTAAACTTGTCTCGCTTAATCCTGATTACTTTCGAATCATATTAGTGAGTAAAAGCTTCAGGGGCACTGTAGGCATCTTTTTCTGTAATCGCCATAAGTTTCCATCAGACTTTTTTTGATGGTCACGATTGACAAATCAGTCCTGTCTTAGACAGGGAAATCAATTGGGGCTGAACCTCTGTATTTTAGAGGGCTCGTTATTACACGGTCCACGACCAAGGAAACCGTGTCCGAGTTTTTTAGTTATTCAATGGTTGTGAGATGATCGGTTCCGGCTGTTCTAACGTCTTCGAAATGTAAGAATTAAATTCAACCATATAGCCTGAGAAAACAAATACAAGACATGGGCCCAGTTCAGATGGCAGAGAAAAGTCTAAATATAGAAGATCATGGGAAATAGTGGATGGTAAGACAACTCACCAAAGGTTTTCTTAGACACGCTCACCTAGTCTTCGCAATAAATTCTCCGAGTCGTCATTTGTTGGATTTCAATGCACCAGCAAGTTTTAATTACTCATATTGCTACGGTAACATATCTCCCACGCCCGAGACTTCCTGGTAAGCAGGAGTAGTCCACGAGGTATTTGCTTTCTTATTGGTAATTTTAGATGATTCAATGATCTTGTGCTTCTGTCCTGCCTGTCTAATATCCTTGATACTCTCTGTTAGATTATTCAGCAATGACACAAGATTCACATCATTTTGCTCCGACATTAACTCATGCTCAAACTCGGAAATATCGTCGGGAATGAGCAAAGATAGTCGACTAATAATAGCTTGGATAGATCGAAGGATAGAATGGTCGACCGGATTTAAACCCTTACTCTCTCTGTTATGGTCGTCCGTGACTTTTACGGAGGCTTGATGTTCAGAGAGGTTTTGAAGATATACACCAAGAGTTTTGATGCGTGCATGTAACATCTTCACGGCATTTACTCTTGATGTCAAGGAAGCAAGTAACTCTTCGTCCTCACGCGATAAATATCTATCCTCACCGTGAGAACGCGAGATGGCCTTATCTTCAGCAACCTCAACTGCTGTAGCATTGCCTCCTCCCTTCGCTACGAAATCAACACTGATCATCTCTGCATCTCCAGTCTCAATAGTATAAGGTAACTCTTTAAATCTGAAAGAAAGCTTTGAATCGACATCCTTCATCTCACGGTCCTCGTCCTGAACGCCAGATAGTATTCCATCTGATTCTAGCTTGCTTTCATAGAGTGTGAGGGGCAATTTTCTAGCCGCCGCTTGATTCCCGATGGCGCTAGGATGAAATCCGAGTAGAACAGCAGAATGATTGCAGGACTCCACGATCTGCCAGTGAATAGGAAGATGAATCGGCTGTGGTCCTGAAGTGGGTAAAAGAGTATACCAGCCAACTAGATCGAGTGGAGGAGACTTGTGTACGTCTTTCACTGTAGAAATGTTGATCTTAGCAATTATTCGCCTGGACGCCTGAAGAGCTTACTCTGCGTGAGTCGATTCTCAAACCAGGACTGATTCAAAATTATTTCGCCACCGACCTCGCTCAGGAGGCATTCGAATGCGTGCTCGATCGTAATCTCTCGCTCATTCTGCTGACCCATCAAGGCCCCGACAACAGGGCCGGGTTGCTGGCGTAGAGTGTGCCGAGTGATGTAATCCGATATAGTAAGAAGAACAAGAGGATGTAGTGCGATATCATAACTACGTTCAGGGAAGCTCTGAGTGGATATTAGAGGATTCGCGAATGCCATGATAATCGGGAGCTGCCTATCAATCTGGGTCCTAGAGTGACGGCCGTAATCGAATCCAAAATAACAGTCTGCTAGCGTATCCAACCCATAGCCCCTGCAATCACGTGATCACGTGATCTATTAATAAGATTGAGTTGCTGTAAGAACAATTCTCTAGCTGATAAGTCGCAATCATCACCTTCATGCGGTGCCGGCTGTAAACGCTCAATATGTTCGCATATCTGGAATAGCTAAGAAGCGTCGCAACTCAATCGTTGTTGGAAGCCCGCAACGCACCCTCGGTCGATGGCTCCTCAGCTTGTAAACAATTTTCTTCGACAAGACCTGGACCCACTCAACCCTAAGTCTCTCATGCCCAGATTTCATTTCAACTGGAGTCCACTTCTTCCGGAAGTCACCCGGAAAAACAGTATAAACCATTCTCTGGATAAAAATCCGCATGCACGCTCTAGATGTGATGGACTCCCGACGGAAGATTTAAGTCGTAGAGCACAAATTTGGCAAGGCAGACACGACATACAGTTCACTTTGGGGAAGAGGTCTGGAACAATCTCCACAAGAAAATGATGGATAGGTATTAAGATACGAGAGAAGAGGGAAAGATATTAGGACAGGGGATCGTAAGGAATTTTAACTACAACGCATTGTGCGTGTGCGGGAGCAATGTCTGAAAAATTGTCGCCGACGCTCTAAATGCCGGCGTATATCAGACGTTTCTGAAACGCCCTGTGCTCTAGAATAGTGGCGCCCCCTTCAGCCGGCATAGTACATTCGTGGAACGGCACTGCCTCAGTCGTTCGTGTTTTTGATTCAATTTTTCCCGGTCGAAGACTCACATCTGGATTAACTGTTGGGGAGAGCAGTTTGTAATTGAGAAACCGCGGGATCAGTGATCCGGGACAGATGGTCGAGAGATGGAATTGGCTCTGGGGATCTAATACTGTCTAGTTACATTTGCTTATCGCGAGAAGTATATAACGCGTCGATGTAGAAAAACACAAGAATCATCTAGAGATCTTACTTACTGAATTGACTTGCTACGACATAATTACCACTGTAGTGTGAGTTACCAGTAAAAGATCTGCCGACTTATATACACAGCTCGGGGGAGTCACATGGAGTGTGGGTGGGAAAAGAACTACTATTATGTCGAAATCTCTCGAGAGACCGACGCGTCGGGTAGCCATAGATAGGCCGAGCTCACTGGTACATGGTCCTTGAGGTTGTGTGCTGTGGGCTGGCACGACGTGACAAGTAATCAAAAATAACTCCCTGAAAATTTCACCGGTGCTAAGCAAAGGCCGATGTGCATAATGGTCGTACAGACAAACTTGCGCATTTAGTGTTATATTATTACCTAAGCCAAAGGTAGATAGTACTTGAGGGATTATTTTCGCCCTTATTTTTTTTTTATTTTTAATCGATCTTGCGTATGCAGCTTGGGGCCATGACGCGAATGATTACGGAAGATACACTCTGCAAAATGAAGTTCGCTTGTTCAGCCAACTTTTTACTCAAAAGCTCGTAGCTTCAGAACCACTCGATAGAATAAGTCAAAAACCTACATAGATGTAATTAAGTGTCTAATGAAGCATATTCTGAATTTTTGAATCACGACTTAATCTATGCAGAAAATGGTGGCTGGGAGAAACTGACTAAGCGAGGCGAACTTCATTTTGCAGGCTATTTTAGAATCTAGAATTACCGCCCTTTGCAGCCACGACGGCTTCAATTCGTCTCGGCATAGATTCAATTAGATTCTGACAGCTGCTTAAAGGTATTATTGACCATTCATCTTTGATACGCTCCCATAATTCCGCTACTCCCTTAGAATATTCGTCGTACCTAACCAATCTTCTCTTCAACTCACCCCAGAGATGCTCTATTGGATTCAGAACCGGAGATTGGGCGGGCCAATCCAAGCAGGTGATCTTCTTCGATCTTAAGAGGGCCTTTGTATCTCGCGCAGTGTATTTGGGATCGTTATCTTGTTGAAAGATTAGTTGGTCGACAGGAGGCATATCTCCCAAGCGGCACGTTGCCTCCATGCTACAGATCAAAATTTGGTCTAAAATATTGATGTACTGTCGTGTGTCCATCCTTCCCATTACCTGAACCATGGCACCTGGCCCTAACCAGGTCATACAAGCCCAAATCATCACGTTCCCCCTCCAAATTTGACTGTCTGGATTGTATTACTATCATTGGGCAGTTGTTTATCTTTCTGCCAGGTATAATTGATTCCGTCGCTGCAAATTCGATTCATCTTTGTTTCGTGAGACCAAACCACTTTCTTCCAGTCTTCTATCGTCCACTCCTTGTGTCTTAGGGCGAAATCCAGACGAGCTTTCCTGTGCCGAGCCGCCAAGGCTGGTATTTTGGGCTTCTTTTTGGCCTTCAAGCCCGACGCTCGAAGAACATTTCTGACGGTTTGCGGGCTGACACTAATACCCATAGAAGCCTGTAGACTTGCAGCCGCTTGTTTTAGTGTCTTAACAATCCCGCTGGCTATATTGTTGACACTTCTTCGCTTGTCCCGAGGGGTCAGCTTGCATACACCCCCCCCTACCATGTAGAACACTAACGAATAATTATCTGAGTTTAGTTCGATGAATTGAGACCGTCGGAGATCCAAAGGGCGGTAATTCTAGATTCTAAAATAGCCTGCAAAATGAAGTTCGCCTCGCTTAGTCAGTTTCTCCCAGCCACCATTTTCTGCATAGATTAAATCGTGATTCAAAAATTCAGAATATGCTTCATTGGACACTTAATTACATCTATGTAGGTTTTTGACTTATTCTATCGAGTGGTTCTGAAGCTACAAGCTTTTGAGTAAAAAGTTGGCTGAACAAGCGAACTTCGATTTGCATAGTGTACGTGTATTTCGCAGAATGACTCTGACGTTTGTAACACTCAGTCTCAGATTTCATTTGCAGATACCACGACGAGGATAGCGCCTTACGACATGTAACCTCTTCCGTGAATATCCGCCATAAGGAAAATCGAGAAAAGCCCATGGTTGTCTGAGCATGCTTTCGTCATCCATCAGATATAGTATCACCGCGAGAGAAGAGGTGTGCGGGTCTTGCTGGACTCGAACCAGCTTTCTCCTGTCTCAAGTGGGGCATGTGTCCAAGCTACCCGGACTCTACTTGGAAGAACAGCTCGCACAGTGTACCACTGTACCATCTGACCCTATATATCTATGTATTTTACATATTTGATACACACACAAATAACCTGCTTAATCACCATTTCTTCGCATACATTACTAAGACCGATCTATGCAATCAACAATAGACGGTTCACAATTTACAGCCGCGTCCATCTACACTTTCCTAAATTTCTACATATACTCTAGCTAGGAACCCTTCAAGTTGAGACATGTGAAGTCTAACTCTAATCTTTACAAGCTCTAGTATTCACAGTCACATCCGGCCTGGGGGTTTTCTTGATATGAATTTGGGAGGTTGCTTCACGCTCAATATTATTCAGAAGCCCCCTGAAATTTAGTTTACTTCCACAAAAAATATTCGAGTGAGGCTTGAAAGTTGCTACTAGATTTAGACTGCTGTTACCTGGATCTCAAGATGCAGTCTTCTATATGCACTCGGCATCAGAAGCGTCGGAATTTTCAACCGACTAGCCTTTGGATGTGTTTCAGGGTAAGGTGTTGTGCTGACTCGGTTATGACTCATGGATATCTGGAGTTTGAAGCTTATGGGTACTGTGCCAAGTGACAGAATTGCTGAAACTTATGAGTCATGTTTGACATCTTTTTTATACAATAGTAGTACTCGCATTTTGGTTTCATAGTTGGCATCGGATATTGATATTGGAGGATAGATGTATATAGATACTGCCATAGTCAGAGCAGCAAGAATAATAGTCTCCATCGTGACCATCAAGGCGATATTCCATCCACTATATGCATTCAGTGTAACCAATTATACCGTACTTACTATCCATTCTCACCATTGACGATCCCATCGAAGGACAGTACCATCACTAGACAAGTCGCCAATCACCTCCACATCCCCATCAACCGATGACAGAAGGCAGGACAAATACTGGGGACAACACCGTCGGTAGAACAAGCGGTGATATCAATGACAATGACAATAATAACGACAGTAACAATAGCAATACTAGATATACTGAGGTAACAGTCACAACAGTAGTAAATTAGTAGGACAGCCGCAAGGACAGAGGTATGATCAAGATTAAGACAACAAAATTTCGAGGACTTATTCAATGAGCTAAAATAAGTTAGATATAAGACTAAGAGCTGGTGAGTTTTGAGACAAGAAAGAGAGACTGCCTTAAATACACAAACTCCTGAGGATTACTTCCACAACCCAGCTCTATTAAAAATACATGGAACACCTCAAAACGCCATAGATAGCTCATCGAAATCAAATAATTTGAGAGAAAAGGGGTCGAGTAGAATCTCATAGGATATCACGGAACATTCAAGAACGTCGAATTTTTTGAATTTTTTTTAAATTACTTTGCGTCGTGCCTCCGCGCAGCACAAGTTTTAAGACACAACGTGCCAGTTAGTTAAGCCTGGGAGAAAGCTGTCCGATATGCCGGCGTCCTTAGGGACCCGAAATTCTCCGAGAGATAGATCATTCTACCAAGCGCCTTACTGTACGTATATATATACAAAGAAGCAAGCTCTTTCGCCGAGTCACTTTAGGTTTGTCTAGTAGAGAGTATATGTCTACAGGATTTACAAGGGGGGAAGTATTTTTCAGTAAGACAGTGCAAGATAAGGTAGGAAGAGACTACCAAAAAGCAGTTTGGCGATGATAGTTTCAGGCGTGTTTTCTAGTGCCGTTGTTGAATTTCGTCGAAAAATGAAGTTCTCTCAACCCAATTTCCGAAGGAGAATGCGCCATCTTTCGAGCCTAAAATCCAACGGATACTTGTGGGGGGTGTCGAGGCCCATCAAGCCGAGCCCTTTGGCGGCCGAGCTTGCAGAAAAAGCAATGGCCCGGGAATTTTCTTCGCCGCAGGTGCATGTTAGTAGGGCGTCTTCGTGATGGAACCGGCGATGATAGTCGGCAAAGTCGCCATGTACTGTCCGGGCAGCAATGAGCAGACCAGGGGTGCAACGGTTGAGACAGGCGAGTTCTGGAGAAAATCTAGCATTAGAGCTAATACCAAGCTTCTTAAGTCTCGCAGAAGCATTTTCCTGCCAGTAAGCGGCGATAAATGACTGGTAGCGTGCCTTTGCATCCCTCTTGGCTCTTGCGATTGAGGTTGAGAGATTTGAGGCCTGGGACGCGCTGGTAGATTTAGCCAGGGCGTCTGCAATTCATTACCAGGTATACCTACGTGGCCTGGATACCATCGTGCGCTAACTGATCCTGGTTAAGTGTTTGGATTGCGAGCTGTATGTATCCAGGAAGATGCTAACTCTCGAAAGAGAGCTCTTCGAGGATAGCTTGTCGCTGTGGGTGTGTCTGCGAGGAGGCGTAAGGCAGCCTCTTGATTGTACAGGCAGACCGTGACGTTGGTGACATAATTAGCCAGAGGGTTTTTTGAGGGCTGCGGAGAGTCACTCAGTAGCTCCAGCTACCTCGACATCGTACACTTCTGCTGATAATCCAAGGAGTAGAGATCCTTTTCCAACCTTCTGCGTGAGACCCCGGTAGATTGGGTATCAGGCACCGGCTTGGTCTTCTATTAGGGCGCCGTCTGAAAAAAACGAAGAGATCTAACTGGGGGGGGCCTGCGAGTTTGAAAAGCGCATGCGCCAGATGCTCTACCTACAGCACTTATGGCACAGGTTTTCTTCTCGACTTCGGGACCAGGTTGGGGAAATGGTATCTCCAGCAAGCTCAGGGTTGATTCTTTGACCAATCCAGAGCAAGCGTGCTAAATTACTCAAGAACACCAAAGAATAATAAATTACCCGATAACTACATGTAGTCACGTGCTCATGATCGAGCCGAAAGATAAGTCCATGACAACGTATTGTTGATTGATGCATGTACAGCACGACGCATCGACATGTGGAGATGTACTAAGAGGATATCGGAAGAACCACGAATTACTGGTTTAAATAGCACATCTCAAATTCTCGATTCTGTGCCAAGCGCTACTCCGGAACTAGAACAATTGTCGTAGGAATCGAGAGAGCTGGGTCTGCATTTAAAATGATGTACGCAACATTGTTGGGTAATGATACAGTATATTTAGACCTTTGATAATGACATGCAAATGTACCAACCCTGATCGATAAAACCCGAAATTATATGTTCATATTTGTTGTCATGAGCGGCATGTATATAGCGGACAAGAGTAGAACAAGATCAAAATGTAATGCCAGGCTATCAATACTGCCATATATTTATTTCACAAGGCAGATGCATTATCACTAAGTCAAAAGACCAAACCTGAATTTTACAAAACTACTAAAAAGAATCTCCATATTCTCCATATATATTATATTATACAATGGAGGCATTCCTGACATGTGTGACCGAATCGTAGAATTTCTTAGTAGCCAAAACTTAGTCATGATCCAGACATAGCTTAGACCGGAAACTTACGATAATTACTTGATTACCCTTTGTGGCGTCCAGTCTCATTAACACGTAGGGTCACATATCAATATTAATATTGGAGGCAAAAAGCTGGGACCGCAAGAATAGTTACCGTGGTAACGATGTCCTCAGAAAAGAAATTGTTGCCATATGAAGCTACACTTCAGCACTCGTCAGCTGCAAACTTCAGTCGGTCATCTTCTGCCGCAACGAATAATGGAAGACCATATGGATGTACAGTTGTGCATAAAAATAAGTTGATAACTCGGGTCGGATGGTGGTGTGGTAAATCGTCCGGGACTTTCTCCCAAGTAGAGTCTGGTAGCCAAGGCACAAGCCCCATATGAGACAGGAGAAAGCTGGTTCGAATCCGGCAAGACTCTTTCCACACTTTTCGCCAGGTCATGTATATGATGATGAAGATGATGAAAGCACGACTGGATAGTTGTGGGTGGCTGAAATGCGTCCCTGCAGCAGACATAAACGGTTGAGGGTTGAAAGGGCTGTAAGGCGCCTGACTTTGAGGTATGCCGTCAAATGATATTCGGGCGTGAGTGCCCCTCGTATCAAGTTGAGTCATCATTACATGTACCGTACTATTGTTATTCGTGTCAAAGCCATAAGGCTGCATACACACGAATGATTTAAAAAAATTCAAAAACTTATCTTTTCTATTAGATTGATGAGCACCTCAGCAATTACGAATTGTAAAAAAGTGATTTTTGCTCTCTACGAACCTTCATCTACTTATCTGTAAACCATATATTTTGCAAAGAAAGCAATGCGTCTCAGTTACCACAACATTGTTTTGAAATCCTAATCATTGACTCACTTTTGTGGACGTCATCTCAGTATTTGGTGAAGCCCCCTTAAGCCTGTAAATGTTTAGGTTAGAGCAGCCGGTTGCTGTACGAAAGCAATACCACAAATAAAGTTTATATTTTTCTGTGATTATTTTAGCCTGGTCGGGACTTTAATACTTATACGCTGCGATAAACACATGATCACTCGGCTGCCCGGGGTGATCAGTGAGCCTTTCAGCCTCCTCC
This sequence comes from Podosphaera xanthii, assembly GCA_028751805.1. Classification (NCBI taxonomy): domain Eukaryota; kingdom Fungi; phylum Ascomycota; class Leotiomycetes; order Helotiales; family Erysiphaceae; genus Podosphaera; species Podosphaera xanthii. The sequence continues at coordinate 783,891 of JAPWIX010000022.1, forward strand.
ATATATCGCCCTCAGTGATTCGACAAAGAGCTAAGCCTCCAAATTTATAACCGAAACTTTATGTGATGCGTATGGGCCAAGAAGCCAGCCCAGCCACAAATTATTAGGCCTAACCCGTCACAATAGCATAGCTTCAACTCTGGAAATCATATTAAAAATGAGGGATTCGGACCCAACCACGTCTGTATCGCATGAAATTGTCTCTACCATTTCCTGGAACTATGCATGCCTCGTTCTATTTCAGATCTTCTCCAATTCTTCTTTTAACAGTACTCCGAAGATGTTTGATTGGGTTCAAGTCGGAAGACTAAGATATCCTGGTTATTTTTGTCCACACCCTGCGAAGCTAAGCAATACCTTTTGACGCTAGAAGTATGATCCAGATCATCACCTTGTTGGAGTATCAAGTCTTGTATGGATAATAAACAAGACAGATTGTTGGTTTGATCTAGCATAAGTAACAAATAAGCATCTAGAATTCAAGTTAAATTCAAATTATTTGCTCCAAGTTCGTTCTTCCAATGAATTTTGTTGTCCCTTCGGCATCAAGTCAGAAATTTTATTTTCCGATCATCAAATTTCCGCCTCGAAACTATAGTGTCTCCTCCACCGTCTCTAGGACCAAGTCACTCGAGACTCCCACACCGGGATAATTGATGCCATTACTGGTAATTCGGTTTATCTTTGTCTCATCAGGTCAACTAGCGCTTTTCAAGTTATCAATTGTTCAGTATTTATGAGCCACTGCCCACGTTATCCGTGATACCCGGTGAATTTGACATCGCCTTAGTCCATTTTGCCGCTCTTCACCCCTATTTCTTCAAAGCTTGCCGGAAATTTCCAGTAAAGAGTCGGACGTTTCTCACTTGGTTGGGGGATCTTGTGATCTTTAATTCTATTTTAGCTCCGCCGTCGGCCACTGAGCAAGTCATCTTTTACTTATCCTAGTGTAAATATTTGTAAATATCCCGTACGAACAGTTGGAATTTGCTTTGACTTAGTTCCTCGCTATCCTTAAGCTGTAGACTGACTACACCTCAAAGTTCTTGCTATTTCCCTGCTTAATTAACCCTCATTAGTCAACGCAGTGATGAAGAACATCAATTGTTAGATAGCACTCTCAACCTGAAAAAAGCGTCACGAGCGAAATTATTTGTGTAATGAGAACAGAGGTGAGGCCCTCCCGATTACATGTCTCAAGATTTTTGGCCGGATTCGTGATGAAGGTGAGTATAATCAAGAGCTGGAGAAATTGCTGAGGTAATGCCGATAAAGATGAACTCTGTTATCTCTATATCCCAGATGGTCAACCTAGGTTGCATGGTGCTGTGGTACTTCATCCGGGCCATTCTCCCATACAGGGTGTGGGTAGCAAGGAAACATGCCTCACATGACAAATGAAAGCTGGTTCTAATCCATCAATACCCTCACTCCAAATTCTCTTGCGATGATCCTGCATTCTTCGAATGAAAAAAGCATACGGAGACATTTAAGATTTTTTCACACTTTTCTTTGTAGTGGGTATTCACGGAATCAGTTACATGCGGTAAGGGTTAACTTTTTTTTTTATAAATCATTTTAGCGTATGCAGCCTGAGGCCATGACGCGAATGATTACGGAAGACATGTATGTTTCGCAGAATGACTCTGTTTGGCGTTTGGAACGTTCGTACCAGATTTCATTTGCAGATACCACTACGAGAATAACGCCTTACGTCATGTACCCTCTTCCGTGAATACCCACCACAGGGAAAAGCGAGAAAAACCTGTGGCTATCTGAGCATGCTTTCATCATTCTACGAATACAGTATCACCGCGAGAGAAGTGGTGTGCGGGTCTTGCCGGATTTGAACCAGGTTTCTCCTGTCTCAGGTGGGGTATGTGTCCAAGCTACCCAGACTCTACTTGGGAAAACGGCCCGGACGGTGTATCACTGCACCATCCGACCCTAAGGATTAACTTCGTAGTGGTATCTTCAAAAGAGTTCTGGGTATGAGTGTTCCCAACATCAAAAAAATGAGCCATTTCTAGGTAAAAACACGTATCTTCAGAGGGACGAAGAGGGCGTTTCTACCTGTACGTGGTGTCCCCTACGAACCCGGAGTTTATCCTCAGAGCCAACTGAAACACGCATTACTTGGTCACGGAGAAAAAGTCACCCAAACGAGTTTCCGGGGCGTACTGTTATAATTTTAATGAAGATATGTCGAGCCTAATGGATCAGGGAATATTAGATTGGCTCTCGGGAGTAATCGGTGCATGATTTTTGGAATTGGTTTCGGGAGCGTCGGCTTATGGGAATGGAGATTAGTATTTCGAAATATCTTGTAATTATTGATGGTCTGTTATTGTTTATTTGTCGGAAGAGTCGGCGCACCTTCATATATAAGAAGACGAGAAGGAAACTATGTATCTTCAGCTTCGCAATTTGTATTCTTTTTACATATCTATCAATTAGTGGTTTTATCCATTACCTCCTCTGTCGGTCTCATCCACAGATCTTCTAAACCTGGTTTTTATCTTTACTTATCTTATCTTCATCCTTACGTTTACCTTATCTTATCCTCTATCTTAAACTCTTCTCTTATTCCCCCTTTCGAACGGTCGCTCACCTATCTCCCCTCGAAGACGGCGATTTAATCTCCCTTCCGAGTCTCGCCGTAACACGTACCCAGCTCCCGTTATGGTGGTGATGGATCAGACTAAGTTGGCCCTTTTTACCAAGATGAATTCTCACTGTTTACAGATATTCCGGCATTATGCCGTCAACCGAGGAAAGAGCATCGCTACCTGAGCGCTGGTAGTGTCGATATAAGGAGGATATCTAGACAATGGGATATTAGGGAGATATAGATGGGGATACGCACCTCGTATGACTCTGGTGTCTAGGTCTCGCCTGGCTGGGGTTGCAGGTTTTTTGAGACTTTTTCCCGCGTACCGGTTTCCATGGCTGCTCTTTTTCAATTTTTTTTGAGCAGAAGGTTCCGTAGAAAAGATGGTTGAACTCTACGGGTAATTACTGAGCTAAATGGCTACCCGTCATGGGTAAATGTATCGATGATCTTAGGTTCGAGGTAAAAGGGGATAGGAGCACTGTAAAAGGTGTGGCCTGGGTCAGAGAGGAGCCCTACTGATATAATAGTCTTGGACTCTATATAGCACGAATAAACACAATTGCAAACACGTATTTTCAGAAAATGCCTGTATGGGCCTGTAAGGTACAGGGGGACAAGGTTAAGTTAACTAACTGGTCATTTACAGGGGTTTTTTTGCCCATTATTGTCCATATTAGGTAGTTTTCAATGATAATCTTGTTTAAGCGAGGCCTTATCAAGTAAAGCTTCAAACTTGATTCCAGAAAAACTCGAAAATAACGTGAGAGAATTCGTGTTCAATAGAAGTTAACTGCCCTGTCATTTTGCACTTTGCTTCGCATTAAGCTGAAAAATCACATTCATACGATAGTCATGTTTTGATTTCATATTGTAATTTCCTATTGTATCACTAATTTTTTCTGGTATGGGATGGGATCACCGTTTGCGCCAATGACTTCCTCGCATCTTCTCGACATGCTTTCCATTAGACGAGAAAGCTTTTCCACCGTCGTGCTCTGGTACCATGCCTCTAGCACAATAGAGCGAACCTACTCCCTGTTCCACTGCCTCTTCCGCTGCCTCTTCTGCTCAAACTCTGGATACCGTTCCTGTATGGAGTATGATGAAATACTCCATACATTCTCGATCGGGTTTAAATCAGGGGAATTAGCAGGCCAAGGAATAGATTCGACTCCATTGGCGTAGAGGTATTCCCTGGCAGGAAGTCCTCTGTGTAAAGCCGCATTGTCGTGCATTAAGTAGACTTGGCGACCTATCTCTTCGGACTTCGCCCTAGTCCAATCTACTACCAACGGGAGAATACGTAAAGCGTATTTTTCGGAGGTCAGATTTCCTCAATCCCTCTCCCAAAAGATGCATGGGCCCCGCTCAACTCCCGCAAAACTCCCCCAGAACATCCAAGAATTGTTCTTCTTGTAACGGTCTAGGACACAAGTGTCGTCAAATTCCTGACCTCTCTTTTAATGTAGTTAGAAATTTGCATACCTTGGACAATAGATTGGTCTATACTCAATTTCCTGGTAACATGATCAGAAATTATTCGATCGACATTGATCCAAGTTTCATCACTCCAAAGAACCTGGGACCATTCTTGACGCCAGCTTAGGTGCTGCTCTGCCCAAGGAATGCGTACCGAGCGATAATTTTCGGTGAGGGGGGGACATCTCCTGGGTAGACGTCTTTCGTATCCTCTCTTGCGCAACGCATTCCGAATCGCAAATTCCCTGATGCCCTACTGACGAAAGTGGAGTGCCAGTTCGAGAAACGACATCTGTCGTGTTTCTCTACAAGAACAAACAAAGACTTCCAGTTCATTAACCTGAGCAGAGCTCAAGGAAAGTGGCCATCCTGTTGTAGGTTGAGGGGAGACGCGGCCAGATCGAACTGCTCCCTGAACTTGTGTGATGGTTACTCTTAACTGATCTGCTATTTCCCTGTTCGAGATTCCTGCTGTGAAGTGCGAGTATCAAAGTCACACTAATTTACTAGATTATCCATATGGTTGCTGAAGTCTTATACTCACCTGTAATCTTTGGTCTCGTGAGAGAAAGGGCGCGCGTCTGCGGACTGTTGGGGAGATTGTATTATCCATCTTGTCATGATATTTGTAAGTAATAAATAAAGCAAGCAAACGAACATTAGACTTACTAAGATGAGTAAATTACAAATAATTTTTTTGTGTTAAGTGTGCTGATCGAGTAAGAATTTGGAGTTATTCTTAACGATCAGAAACAATGATGACGATGTCGGAAAGCAAGTTCGTGGGCGATGCGGGGAGAAGCGTACACAGAGGACATAGTTGCAGAGATGGGACTTACCAAAAAGATTTTCACAGTAGCTTTACCGCCTACTTATTTTGGTGAAAGCTACCCCTGTCGTAAAACCCCTGTCGATAATTCGTTTTACTAATTTACCCTTGCACCCCTGTACGAAATCAAGTTAAGTGAAATTAAAAAGAAATAAATTATTCTTCTAATCAGGCTAGCTCGTTGATCCTAGTAGATCGCTAAGCGAGAATTTGAGTAATCAAATTTGATCTGACAACAAATAAACCCGATTAGAAGACGGACTACAGTAAAACTTCTCTAACACGATAGTGGGCCCCAGCATAAGTGTTGAAAATATTCATTGTAACTTGCACTTTTATATTTTCAACACTTACCCTTACAGGTCATTTTGCGTGCAGGGGTAAGTATTGCAAATATAAATGGATGAATTACAATGAATATTTTCAACACTTATGCCGGGACCCACTATCGTGTTACAGAAGTTTTACTGTAATTAAGATGCAAAACTCACCTACTTCGTGAAGGATTAGCGAGGCCAAGACCACGTTAAAAATGTACCAGTATCAGGTTGTAATTCTTAGCGGAATAATGCGGATTTTAACTTTGATACGTAGTTTTGACTCAGAATCTCATTACAATAATTATGTTACAATTGGGAACATACCGGCAGTACATGTGCCAAAAATGCCGATGTGTGAAAGTTTTTGCAAATTTTACAAGGAATAGAAACAATGGAACGCTTTTCTCTTTAATTCTCCTTTAAACATGTACTTTGTCCTTAATTTTATATCAATTGGTATGGGACTTGGGATAAAGTTCATCCTTATTTTGGAGTAGTAGCGACAGGGATTATCTCTTACAGGGCCTCAGGGGCATCTTTGGCTCGGTGATCGACATGGAAAATTAGGGATATATCCCAGTTTTTTACAGGGAAGATACATATTAGTTACAGGAAACTCCCGACAATTTATATTACAAATCCATCAAGCTAATGTGTTGATGTCATTTCATCCCACTCTTGTCTACTTGCTCTGCTTGACCTTGACCCTATTTACCTGCTCCATCTCGGCGAATTCTAGTATTCCTAATCTCAATCGTCTCTTTCATCCGATATTGTCTGCAAAGCAATTTCCTAAACTTTCCTATGATATAATAGTTTAGAAAAAAAGTAACAAGACGAATATTTACAAATATATCACAGTTTCACAGGCAAGTCTTGCGGTAGTTGGACTCTTCTCTGTTGGTTCATGTCTTCACAGAATGAACCCCCAATATCTCCACAAACGCTCGCAAACACCCAAGTGAACTAAATCGAGATCAGAGGCTTCAGGTGAGTTTAGGATATTGGAAATATTCTATTTACAAGTATAAGCTACTTGAAATCAGGTTTTAACTCTTCATGAAGCTGCAAAAACTGATAAAGAGATCTTTTATATACTTGGAGTTACTATTCATCAAATAAAATAAACGATTCACATGGGATTTTTTGAGCCAGGGAAAAGCACTGATCGAAAACCTGGAATAAGTCCCGAACAAGAAGACGAGTTAGAGATATTTTGTCTGCAGCTCGAAATAGACTCGGCAGATGACGTACCTGGAGCTAGCAGTTAATTTTCCACAACAGAATGTTGGCGAAGATGCAATTCGATATGCTCTCAAGAGAAGAGGCTATAACAGGCGCATTACCAGAAATAAGCCTCTCTCTTAGGAACATAGAAGACTAAGGCTTGAGTGGGTTGAATGACATCAGTCTTTAAGTCTAAATGACTGGTCTCAGATAATCTGGAGTGACGAGACGTGGATAAACGATGGTCCAGTCAACAAAGTGCATGTCACTAGGAAGATGAGTTTTCGTTTCACCAGTCAAAGAGAGATGTGAAACGCTAAATATTTTTACAAGGGCACGAAGAGTGTCAAAGTACATGCATCATCGATCGCTATACGAAAAATAATTCTTGGATGTTTTGGGGATGCTTTGCCGGCACTCAAGCAGGTCCTTTTGTGTTCTGGCAAAGAGGCTGGAAGAAAATAACTGGGGAAGGTTATCGTCAACGTATTCTTCCAGAGGTTGTTGGATTTCTGAGGTCAAGCTTTGCAAGAACGGATGTTGTTATGAAGTTTATGCAAGACAACGCTCCTGTTCACACTGCAGCTGTCGTGAAGTAGTACCTTAGTGAACATGGGATAGTACCTATGGTCTGGCCGCCTTACTCCGCTGATTTGAATCCAATCGAAAATGTCTGGGGATTTATGAAGTCATATATGCAGGATCGATATGGAGACTCCGATCTGGGACGGCAACGCGGCAGGGCTGAAAGTCAATCCCTTGTGGAAGAAGCCTGGCAGGAATGCACAAAGCCTGAAACTCTCGCAAATAATATCAGTGATATGCAAGATAGGTGCTTGGTAGTTATTTGAGCGCAAGGTGGATCTATAGACCATTAGCTGTGATATCTACAGTTATTTTTATAGGATATTAGAATAGAAATCGAAAAAATATTCTCATAATTAATTTGAATTCAGATTGATTTTTGGTGAAAGTTACATGGGTGTAAATGTTTTACGGAAAAATCTTATGAGCTAATATGTCCAATCAGCATTTCCCCTTGCGAGACATCCCAGTACTCTCAACGTACATGATGGCCGAATTCATCAGAGTTGCAGGAGCCCTACATGTGACTATCATAGAGAACTTCTCCTTATGTATAAAGATCTACAGTTTGGCCCCTGTAAACGACACGGCTGTAAATAAATACCATGCGAGGCTGTAAGTTGTGCTCTTTAAATTATCTGTGAATGCAGATTTCGGTCTGACTAATCCTCTGATGCTGATTAATCTCTGGGTTGTGGACCAGTCGGCAAGATCAGCTCTTATCAATAGAGCTATCAGTATTCAATTTCAATTGTGATCAGATTAAAATCCAATACCACTTGAGAATTCGTAGTTGATCTAAATTAGCTTTTTACAGAGACTGTCTTTGCCGGCGAAAACACTAGTACAAGCTGCAAAATTTTGCAGCAGCAAATCTCATCACGAAAAGCCGTGGAACAATAGTATAGATTTTCAAAGGATTTTGGTTGCCTTGAAAATCTAACCGTTGTTGTGATTAGATATACAATACAATCTCGCTATAAGAATGTGGGGCAAAACTTAACCAAGGCTCCCAATTGGAGGATTCAATTAAATTGGCCAATCGATAGCCTTGGTTAAGTTTTGCCCCACATTGTTATAGTGAGATTGTACTGTACTGTTACATAAATGTGGAGTGACAAGGTGCTTTCACGGAGCTTAAGGCCATCTTGAAAATGGAACAAGGGTTAAGATTTTTTATTTTTAGTCTCTGCCATGTTGATTATTTTTCCTGCTGGTGCATCTTATTAAGACTCCATCTTTTAACCTGATCGTTAACGGAGCTGAACCAAATAACTCTTTCAATTTTGTACTGAATCTTCCAACCATGACGGCTAAATCAGAGCTGTCAACACCTGGCAATCCCGAAGTAAATTGGGGCAGAAGAGCACATCATGGCACCTGGATACACTTTCTCGTCTGTGCTACGATCATGTTTACCTCTCCCATCCTGGTGATAACATACTGGGTCGCTCTCTCATCTTTTGGGGGCTCCCTTCTGGAGACCGTTTCCACTGCATATAACCTTGGTCTTGTTGGCTTTTTGAGCCGTTATGCTCCACGCCCTGATTCGACTACATCTCTTTACTACAGTGCGTGGCTCCTCTTCCAGGCTCTACTGTACCGATTCCTCCCCAGCAAATTTAACTATGGTCAGCTCACACCAGCTGGCCATCTCCTCGTATATAAAACTAATGGACTACTGGCGTGGATCATAACTCACACTCTTTACGTCTCATCGGTTGCCCTCGGCTATCTTGACCCTGCAGTTATTGCCGTACACTGGGAAGGTCTACTTTTTGCAGCAAATGTGGCCGGATTTATCCTCACTACAGTAGCCTATATCAAGGCCCATGTCGCCCCTGACCATCCTACCGACCGGAAGTTCAGTGGTAGTGTTGTTTATGATTACTACATGGGAATTGAGCTCAATCCTCGTATTGGCAAGTACTTCGACTTTAAGCTGTATACAAATGGTCGTCCTGGTATTGTTGCGTGGACTTTGATGTATGACTTTTACCCACCTTCTCGTACACCCTCTTTAAGTGTTTACGCAGTTGAGCCGCCAGCTAACCTTTGGATAGTGATTTGTCATTTATCGCGTACCAATATCAACGTTTTGGTTTCATAACCAATTCCATCCTCGTCTCAACTATTCTTCATACGATCTATGTTGTTGACTTTTTCTATAACGAAGATTGGTATCTCCGTACAATCGATATTTCGCACGATCACTTCGGATTCTATTTAGCATGGGGATCGCTCGTATGGTTACCTAGCATCTACACCCTGCAAACTCAGTACCTTGCACGGAATCCCGTCTCTCCATCAAATTTCCAGGCTTTATTCTTTCTTGCGACTGGAATTTCTGGATATTTGCTCTTCCGCAGCGTAAACCATCAAAAAGATATCGTTCGTCGAACAAATGGTGAATGCATGGTTTGGGGTAAGAAGGCAGAGGTAATGCAAGTCAAGTATCAGACGAAAGACGGAAAAGAGCATAACAGCATTCTCTTATGTTCTGGCTGGTGGGGTCTTAGTCGCCACACAAATTACATGGGAGATCTTATTCTGTCCTACTCTATGTGCGCTGTTTGTGGTATTGAACACTTTCTGCCATGGACATACGCAATATTCATGACGGTCCTTCTTATTCATCGCTGCTGGCGTGATGAAGAACGTTTATCACAAAAGTACGGCAAGGGATGGGATGACTACTGTAAGCGTGTGAAATGGGTGATGATACCTGGAATTTACTAGCTAAAGTATGTTGTACGATATTTCAAGGACTGTGAATTTCTTCAAGCGTCGTTTTTGGAGTTCAGAACTATGATTCGAGGAAATAGGCGTAACTAGGAGTAGATCCAACAATCTCGAGACCCGAGAACCCAAATTACAGAAGCTCATGATGTCTGTATTTTTCATGTAACCACGGCAGTGTCTTCGATACTTCAATTTATTTGTAGCGTGGGAAAAATTAATAAGAGACTCAAAGACAAACTCATTAGATTTAAATGCTAGCGTCTCTGTCAATTGAAGGTAGATGAAGTTGATTATTGTCCAGAGAAATAGAAGACGCTTTTAGGACATTAAATGATTGCCAACTGACCTTCAACCTCCCTATGATCGACCATGTATTTACCTAAATGTTTGTACTGTGACATAATCACCTCCATTACGGTACCCTAAAAATCGAATAATTTAAGTGAGCCGTCTCAGAACAGCTAAGATTAATTCTATCAGTACTCGGGTTCATTTTGGCTCGCACCGACTGGCTTGACTTTACAATGATGTATGTTCTCTTTCACCGGTCTCTCACTCAAAGGCATGCTCCATAACGAGGTTAGCTAGTGATTTGACAAGTCTGACTCGATTCAGGAATGAGTATGCTCTATTAATCGGTATCTCTCGCGCTGTGCGGTCGACAGCCTCATTCCACGCAACTATGAGGTCAAGGAACACCTCCACTCCTGCGTCAACTCTTCACGTCCACTCTTTAATCCACGTAAATGACGTGCCACTTGACAACTCAAGGACAATGATATTCGACAATTCATGTTGCTCCCATTTCCTATCCGGTCGACGTAGACGTGGACCGGCACGCACTCCCGCTGCACGAAATCGATGAACCCGTCGATCCCGCAGCGGACGTGAGTCCCGTACTTAACGCCTCGCATGGATCCTGATCATCCCTCACCATTCGAGAAACTTCAGACGCCAAGTCAGAGAGTCTAGATTTGATCGTCGTCACCTTAGTACTTCCCCTACGACATCGTGACCCAAGCGCGTTCAACATGATCCATGGACGCCAGCGACTCACTTCTCTATTTCACATTCTCCATCGTTCTCGTCACGTATGAGCCCACATCACGCGTCGACTGCGGGTCGTCGAATGTTGCCGCCACAAATACTCCTGCCGGCCACTCTGCGTTGATCAACGCGTCGTAAACATTCTTACTCCGTCTGGATGCATAATTAGATGTGATTGCGGATGAATTAATCACAATCCTCGTATCTCGCTCAGTTTGGTTGATTGGTTGTTTCCGATCGTTGAGCTGCGATGCTAGATATTTATCCCTGTCTCATACTTGCGCGACATCTCGCCAAGTCGGACTATGTTACGATTGTGGGCGTCTACGGGATGCATCACTGCCGGGAAGGTTGACGAGGTATGTGCGTCGGGGAATGACCTGTGATTCACTCGCAAAAAACTGCGAAAAATATCTGGCCGATATCAACCTACCGAATGGATCTTCCATCATGCGTGTGCTAGATGCCCATCCCCATCGATCGAGCATTTTACCAATCTCTTTTACATTCCATTCCAAGTCCAGCATACCCTAATTTCTATGTCAATGCACGCAGCCTTTTTCGCGGACTCATACTGACTCGCTAACGAGCTAGTCCCGGCGCAGAGCTGCGGTCACAACCGACTAGGATTCGCACGGCGGTGTGCGTGTACGTGCTCTCAGTTACGTGAGGGTACATGTCGACAAGATCCGTCTTAATTCAGGGCCGACTGGTCTAGCTAGAATTTACAATAGCCTGTAAGTTGGTCAAGTAAATGACTACATGTCAACAACATATTTGTAATTAAAAATTCCACCTTGTCATAAATTCTACACCAATTCTCGATACTTTCCATGCAGATTCAAGGAACAAATCCACACACTACTAAAATCATATTGGTCTTGGCACATGAGTCATTTGACCAAACTCGAAAATTTAATTTTATTATCGAGTGCAACCACCTCTTGCCTTCACTACGGATTTAACTCTTACCGGCAAATTCCTATTCAGGGTTTACCAGGATTCGATGGCAATTTTCTCCAAACTTTTCCAACTCTTCCCCACATTGTGTACCTACTATCAGGTGATTCCGGGTACTGACCAAGTCGCCGGTTCTCTCGACACTAGAGAAGCTCGATGGAATTTAGACCAGGGAATTGGCTCGGAAAATTCCCACTGTATATGCCCGTCGTCGCTAGTCAATTCTTTGTGGTCTTAAAAGCATGCTGTGAGTTATAATCTTACTAATCCAAAAGCCTAATTCTGGGACAGGATCCGGGCCAGGCAGCGACTGGATCAAGAGCTGGGAGTAACAAAGTAGCCGGAACACTTAGAAACGGTTTAGAAGTCATCGTTTCGATCATACGGCTCATGCCACCCACTCCTCACAACAGTATAAAGCTCCAGATCATCCAACTCCTGCCCCTAAGCTTGACTGTTTCCCTTTCACAATATCATTCTTTACTCTCGCTAACCAAAGCAGTTGGCGTCAGTTTATTAGCGAGGTAAAATAAGTAGAATGGTCCCCTCAGACATTTCGTAGCGTCGTGCTCGGTTACCATTGATGAAGAGTCCGTCTAGGTTGAATGGTGCAGTGTTATACCGTTTGGGCCGTTCTCCCGAGTAGAGTCTGGGTAGCTTGAACACGTGCATTTTATGATACAGAAGAAAGCTGGTTCGAATTCAGCAAGACCCTGACGCAAAATCTTTTGCAGTGATATCATATATTTAGAATGATGAAAGCATACTTAGATAACCATGGGTTTTTCTTGCTTTTCCCCATTGTGGCTATTCATAGAAGAAGTTACATGCCCTCAGGTTCAACTTCGTAGTGGCATCTGCATATAAAATCTGAGTATGTGTGTCCCAAACGTCAAAATGAGTCTTTCCTTGGACAATAGGTATCTTCCGAAAAGACCTGAGTGGGCAGTAATACGCTAAAGCAGGCCATTGAAATCAGAAAAGGACTCTGTCTTAATTTATGACACATACCCGACACCTCATAGTACGTAATACCAACAATTTTAGATCTATTTATTTTGATCTCACTTGACCAAGTAAACTGTCATCCATGTTCTTCGGTCGATTTTTTACAGGATCATGCCCAGCCCAAACAAGCTCTTCGACGAGCTATAGCCAACTCTAGGTCTCCTCTTTACCGCTCGTACGCCTCGTTCTCTCAGAACTCTCCCACCCATTTAAGATGTCTTTGTGTCATTTCTTTTCGAATTAATGGGATTGTCGCTTCGATTCCATTTTTCGCTTTGTCTTTTAAAATCAGACAAACAATAGCCCGCTTTTCTCGAAATGTCAACTTCGGCAGGTGATCTGGCTCCAGCATCGGCGCCTAATTTAAAATTATCCTCTTACATTGATAGACTGGAGATCAACTTGAACCCCAAATATGGGCCGTTGCCTTCTGAGTTTTTTTCTTATATCGAATACTCATGGACGATACTGGGTGTTGCGAGAGCTTTCTCAATTTGCCACGTGCTGACAAATCACGACCCAAAATAATGTTAGAGTATAACAGTCACCCGACGATTACTGATGCTAGGTTTTGTAGACATGTTTGAAGTCGTTGTGAGGCGGTGCTGAAAGACAAAAAAAGTTACACTTTATGCAAAAATCATCCTTCCACATCTAGACAAGCAACCCATGATGCCGAGATCGACGCAACGTTGAAAATCCTTGGCTCCTCTCTTCGAACATACACCGGGAGTTGAGAGGATTGATTTGGAGTTCGTCTAAAGGTAGAGTTTTCACAGCTCACGCTGATGTCAAAGAGTGATATTTTCTCGACCTAATTCGTGAACCACAGCGTCTCTCAACCAGTATCCCATTGAATCTCTGAAGTTGTACTTATGTTTACTGATATGTGTGAAGGCTTAATAACCTACTTTACTAACTGTGCGTTCGTAATAGACATTCCTCGCTTACTAGCGTACCCACGTGACTTCTATTTCCACAGCTACATATTGTGGTGCTAAACGCATTCACAAAATAGCCGACAGAGGATAGGCGCCGAGGACTTATCGGTTCCTCCCCTGTGCATTTGATGTGAATCTACGCCATCTTGTCTCGCTCGACGACCTGTTCAGATCGACCGAGGTGTCTTCTTGACGCCCGAGAGAAGAATTTGGTGTAGCTTCGGCTGTTCTACATATCGCAGCTCCAGATAAGCGATCATTCGACTAGGCGTTGCCGCGATAGCTTACCGCGATGGACAGTGGGTGTGGTGCTGCCATCTCTACCCCTATTTGTGGTAGCACGCCCTTCCATCAGAAGTTATATCCTGAAAAAATCCTTGCGGAAAGGTGCTCGGCAGAAAGGTCCAGGTCCCTCTACTTCTTTGGGGTCATCTCGACACTTATTCGTTCGGTGACTTTTACAGCTGGGCTGACCGTCACGTGTTACATAGTTTCACACTGCTGTGCGCGGGCATGACGCTTAAGACAAATAAGAAACAATATTTGGTGCGGATACAATTCCTCCCTAGCTGCCTGTTGTAAGGGGGCTGGTCTCGATAGTTCACAAATGTGTGTTGTCAATTGAGCATTGTCTCCAGTATCTGTATTGATGTAGGACAATAGAGCATCTGTGTAACGGTTGGCTCGCCTGAAGTTGCCCATAGCCTGCACTGGCCAATGCAGGCTCACTCCAAGGGCTCCCTTGAGAGTCCCAGAGAACCCCCTACAATATTTTTTAAAATACAGTAACCTGTGTAAGCCGATAGTGTTCCCAGTTTAATTACAGGGTATCAGATTCCAACTCGCATGTAGTATTGCAGCCCTAAATATTGTTATTAACTAGCGCTTATTTCATATTTCATTGCCCTTCTACCACTGGCTCGATCTACAAAATAAACGCTAATTAGTAGCAATATTTAGAGCTGCAATACTACTTGCAAGTTTGCATTTGATCCCCTGATACCCTGTAATTAAACCGGGAACAGTATCGGCTTACACAGGTTTCAGTGTAGCACTGATTCCAAGAAGCTAGCATAAGCATCCGGGACCAGTAATCTATCAAACAGCTTCTTGTATCAAAGCGCAGAAGCTTCTAGAAAGGAGAGATAAAAACTACCAGAAACTACCCGCATAGATGAAAACTGCTGGGGTTGATTAAATATATACCGTGTCTTATGGGTAGAAAAGGTAAATGTACTCTCATACATGGGTCCGGAATGTCAAAAGGGTATTCCCTATCCATTGGGCTTGGTACAGGGTCTACTCCTAGTAATATCTACGGGCTAATTTACAGTAATTATCCATTCATCTGACATAACGCCTGCTCCTCATCCAGTCACCCAACAAGAATATATCGCCAACGTCTAGTTTTACACCAGTCAAAAATCCGAGCGACTTACACTGAATCGTTGTTAAAAGTGAGGCATGCTTTAAATGACCCTAACGCTATATATCGTACCAATTGTAACGATAGATGAACAGCGAGGAAACATCTCCTGCGAGACGTAGCTATTCGAGAACTTCAGCAGATAAGTGCCTTCAGGTCATTCTTTACTGGATTTGGAAAGATCTCAGCTTAATAACTCCAGGTAATTACTTTACACAATGCTGGCCACGAACGAGGCGAAATTGCATCTATCCTCGACTTGAGCTACAAACAAGTTATTCACATCATCAATAGAGGCACTACCTCTCCCAAAAGAAATCCGGGTGGAAAACGAAAACTGGATCAGGCCCAAGCTGATGAGCTAGAAACTTTTGTGCGACTCTCTCGAAGGAATCGCCAGATGACGTAAATAGAGCTTGCCAGGGAGTTTAGTTGCTGGGGCGCTGGGGTTTATGCGATCAGAAGTGCGCTCAAAGATAGAGGTTACTCCAGGAGTTTTTCTCGAGCAAAGCCACCTATATCCGAGGTTAACATGATAAAAAGGTTAGAGTGGGCTCTAAATCATCGTTACTGGACTATTGACGATTGGAGTCAGATCCTTTGGAGCGACGAGACATGGGTAACAGATGGTAGACATCGAGATGCCTACATAACGAGAAAGATTTGTAGCGTGTGTCATCAGCTAGGATTTAGATGGCTAATAATATACAGCCTGGTGACGAGCTTGAATACACCTGCCTCGTCGACAAGACTAGAAGGAGCACAGCCTGGATGTTCTGGGGGAATTTTCACGGATCTCAGAAAGGGACCTGCTTATTCTGGGAAAAAAATTGGGGTTCAATAACAGGGCCGAGTTATTGCGAACAAATTGTTCCCCATGTGGCTGACTACATGGAGGTGAATCCTGAATTGCAATTCATGCAAGATAATGCACCGCCACATAAAGCGGCCTTCACTCGGGAAAGTTTAAGGGTTAAAAATATTGAGCCCATAAACTGGCCTCCTTACTCCCCAGACCTCAACCCTATTGAGGCTGTGTGGAGCGAGATGAAGGATTATATTGAAAATCAATATCCTGAACTTGAGGATGGGCGGGAGCGGTCTTCGGCTGAGCTTCGCATTATCATACTGGAAGCATGGGATTCTATAAGTCATAACTCTTTGCAGTATCTCATCGGAAGTATGCCGGCGCGATGTCAGGCGGTAATTGTAGCTGATGGGGGAGCTACGAGATATTGAAGATTTATTTTTACGGCTAGTCACTAGCTTTAACTTTAGTCGTATTTAGCGCGTAATCTGCTATAAAATTTACAAGATTAATCTTAGTCTCATGAAAGCTCCAAGGTCCTCCCTTTTGACATTCGCGATTTCGAGTACACGTAATACACACAAATTTTCGAGTATCCCCTCCATAGTGGGCCTAGATAAATATATTTTATAGAAATTTGTATGGCGAGACCCTGGTCAAAAAGTGGGTTTGTCATTCAGCACCCATCAACGAGAGTACTAAAGCGACCGGGGTACAACCCCAATGACTAAGGTTTTGATTGGTTCAGTCTTCATGGAAGCCCATGTCTAGCTCGCCCACTAGTTTTACTAGCAAGGATATTCACTAATGATCTTCCGTGAAAGTCAAAATTAAATGGGACGGATTTCAACTTAAAAAGAAAGGTAAGAAGGGTTTTCTTATTAAAAAATTAAAAAAAAATCATCTAAAATACACATCAATCTCAAACATATTATTGTTCTTTAGTACTAGATTATACGTCAAGGGCCTCAGTCTGGTTCATGAATAAGTAAAACGAAAGCATCTTGCCTGTTTTATTTTAGTCTGTCTCATCCTAATATTTTGTGTATCCTCCATTTGCCTTTATCACCGCTACACATCTTGCGTGCATACTGCTGACCAGATTTGATAATTCCTCAGACGAGATAGAGTCCCATGCGGCCTCTGGCAATATTCTTAACGTATCAGACCGCACTAGCCTGACCCCATTTATCTCAGGACTATTAGCTTGAATATAGTTTTTAAGATGTTCTACAACGACTCGATCGAGTTTAGGTCGGAAGAATAAGGTGGCCAACTAATAGGCGTTATTCCAACCTCACGTAGCACCTCCATCGTTGAGCGTGCTTTGTGACAGGGTGCATTGTCTTGCATGTATAAAATTTCTGGGTTTTCCAAATGAAATTGATTCAACAGAGGCACAACCCTTTCACAAAAGGATGAGGCCGTCATTGTGCCCCACTCCTTCTGCCAAACTAGAAATGGCCCATTAGATGACCCATGAAATGATCCCCAAAACATCCAATTGTTCCCATGAGAATGACGAGCCAAAATGCAGGTCTCGTCAAACTCATCTTCAGGCTAAGTTATGCTATTAGTCAAGGAAAATTTTGATAGAATGAATCAAGACGTATTTTTCTTGTGACGCAAGGTTTCATATGAGAGTCACCCGATACCCATGTTTCGTCAGTCCATGGGATTCGACTCCATTGCTCCTCGCTCCAATCTAAATGTGATTGGGCGAACTCCAATCTTTTCTGCTTGTTAATCGCACTTAGCGGAGGCTTCTTCCGGGCGATACATCTGCTGTAACCTCTTTTTTTGAGAGCACTAGAAATTAGTTGCTCACTGCATCCCCAGTGGCTGAAGGGTCCCATCGCTAGCTCTAAATAGCTCATCTGACGGGTTTCAGGAGATTTTCGGACGAAAGCCTCAAGCTCATCAACTTGTTCAGTACTCAGTATTGATGAGCGTCCTTTGCGAGGTATAGGATTCTCATCATTTCGAGAACACGCACGCTGCACTTGCCTCATTGTGAAGCCAAGTTCGTTGGATGTATCTTGTAGTGTCAAGCTAAATCTTCTTAATGTTCTTATTTCAATAAATTGATCGCGAGTAATCTGCTTGCGAGATTGTTTTTTGGAACTGAAATTTCGAAAGACATTGTAAGATAGATAGATAGGTGATGTTAAGAATTATGGATTTTGTTTGAGGAGCAGTCAGGGAAGAGGGTTGGAGAAAATATTTTCTTTAACCGATCGTTTGACAAAGACAATTGGACGACACTTCATGGCGAGTGGAGTAATAAGAATTCGTAGCCTAACCTATTACGTGTTAGCTTGACTGCATTTTCATGGTAGGCCCCTGAGGGACCCACTTTAAAATTGTACCTTTCCAGCCCCTGATAGAGGGTACACTCATCTGTAAACTTAGCTCTTCATAGACGAATTATAAACTACTTTCCAGCTGTTACCAATACCAGATAAATGTACAAAGATAAAATAATACATATAATAACTGGCACCACGGGCCTAAAAAGGATACCTGTTGACCACCGAGATGAACGACGATAAAAATAACAAGATACTGATCCGATCCTCACGTTCTCGATCCCCTTTCCCGAAGATAACGCCTTCCTAAGACACATTATCATGAGAGCCATAACCGGTCCTCTTCCCATGACTTCTGTCAAATGTTACAGCCAAATACGCCTAGTGGCTGTGATGCTTCCCTTCCAAAACGCCTTTGCTCGTTATGGAACTTACTCAGTCCCTGAATGCTGCTACTAAACAGGATGCCTCCTGATAATATGCTCCAATTGGCGACATCTCGTGCATCGGAACACCTCATCCGACTCATTCATACAATTATGCTCCCTTGCGTTGACACCTTGAGAAATGACAATCTGTATGCATATATTACCTTGCTGAACTTCATCTCGTACATCAAATGTGGAGCTCTACATTAATTAATCTGTACGCTGTTCCTTGTTTAGTCCAGTATCATAGAACATGCGTCGATTAATCTTGTAGTATTAACAATCAATTTTCTATTTTACTACTAATAACAGAACCACGGCCAATAATCCTTTGTTTACACAGTTCCATGGGGTCTTGCTAGCTGAGCCGAATAAATGGCCGATCTAACCAAATAAGGCAAGAACCTTCACATGTACCACTGAATCACGGAGAAGAGTTTTGAGTGGTGATACACGGTGTCTCAGTCCGAAAGATGGAAAGTAGTTGATGCTCGTTTCATACGTCGTCGCCTTGCAATTGCTTACAACGGCATGCAAAATTAATTTCAATTACTGACAATCTAGAAAGCTGATAGACTGTATAGTCAAATCTTGGATAACTTAAGTCATCGGTTATACCTAAAGAGTTAACTTATGCGAGATATAATTCGTACTGTTTGACCCTAGTCAATCCGCAAAGTTTTTGTTATTATCTCTTCGAGGTGTTACTGTACATGTATGTTCTATTTAATTTTCACAATGTTATATTCCACGAGCAGCTTAAGCCGCCGAGTAGTCCGATATCGTATAAATATGTGGAATTGTGTAGGAATGATGACCTGTTCTGTATGCTTTGTTCAAATTCCGCTGTCTGCATGCCGCTCCAGACATAAAGCTTCGCAGAATTGCTATAAAAGCGTTTATCAAGGAATACGCATCCTCTGTGATCATAACTTCATTCAGCGCATTACTCATAACCAGGAGGTGAAAAGTTTATAAGCATCAGAAGGAATATTGATTAAAACAGAATATAACATTTGTTGTAATTATGAGGGTATAATGAAAAATGGTGCAGAAATAGCCGGAAAGCACACGGAGAGTTCTTGATAGATTTTATAGCAAAAAGTTTTAGGAGTAGGATGCGGCGGTGGCAATTAAGACCGAACGTTTCGCTTAATGGCGAAGACGAGAATCATTCTCTCTTGTTGTCATTTTATCTCTCGTTCAAATATTCTTTGGCATCCTTAAATTTATCTTTCCGAGAGGGTGATTCTTCAACATTTTCCCGGAGTTCTGGAAGTGAAAAATTAGCCATGCGAATAGGGCTAATAATTCTTTGGTCATGATATGTTCGATCTACTGAGCGTTCTTTAAATTCAAAAGGATCCTTGCGTGGACTAGAGCTGCCAACTTGATACAGCCTACGTGAAGCACTACGGGCTGGAACTGGCGGTGGCTTGGGCCTTTTAGGGATATTTACTAGGCCTCCTCGTGCGTTGGAAGCTGGCCGAATAATCGTCGTCATTGCGGAAGAAGCTTCGTATATGACTGGCTCCTCATCTTCAAATTCGGATTCAAAATCTTCGTCTTTCGCTTCGCCCTCTGATTCATCTGTAAAAATAGTGGTGTTTTCTCTGGTCGACGGAACCCTAGAGCTTTTTGCATTTGGTCGTCTACTTTGGGTAGATGTTGATCTGTTAGATATGTGGCTGCTTGAATAAGCCACGCTTCCGCGATGCACTATGAAAGTTTCGTTTTCCTCGGGCTCTATATTTGACTTGTCGTCACATTTAAGTGCGTCAAATGTACGATTACTTAAGCTGGGGCTTGTATTTGGGGAAGCCAGATGATCCGACGGAGTAGCGATCTCTTCGGTTTGTGTGGCTCGATCTATGCTTGTTCGTGTTCTCGCGCTAATACAGCTCCCCCTGTTACTTCTACTGGCCAATGTATCAATACTCATCCGATTAAATCTCGCAAAAGCAGGGCTTGTTGGGCTGGGATGGTATTCGAACTGTGAACTAGATGGCCGGCTTCTTGTTCCTGACTCTCTGATTTCAAACCCTGCCTTCTCAAGAGCCATCACTCCGTAGGGATCCGGGTCTTCAGCTTCCGGAATTCCAAAACACGTACTCCGAGAAGATTGCACATCTAGATCTCCTAGACATGGTTGGTTGCGCAAACGTTCAATGTCTTTTTCATTTGTCGTGCCGTGGCCCTCAGCGAGTCTAATTACATCCATAAGCAAACCAAGCTCGTATGGTGAATGCCGTATCTTGCCCGTAATTATATCCGCAACTCCGATTTTTTGTCCGTAGAAACGTTCGTTTTCATCATTTCGTTCGATAATAACAGTTCCCTCTATCTGGGGAGACGCGTGAAATCCACGAGACTTGAAGTATGTGAATATAGATGACTGGCTTTGAACAGTGATTAGCAGATTCTTCTCCTATCTTGCACACATCAATCTTCGTCCTTAGACAGCCATCTTTCGAAGTAATTCCCACACCAGCTTTTCCAAGAGAAATTGACACAGTACTTACTTTTCAGATTGCAACGACCCATTATCTTCCGCGTCTCCCACACTTTTGAGGGGGCCATCGGCTACATGTACATCTTTACCCAGGGATAGCTGAAGCTGAGCAAAGGATTCAAGCGTAATTTGATCGTTGATGACTAAGACACAGTCATACGTATCGATTCCTCCTAAAAATGCCAAGCGAGATGTGTGCAGAAGTATCCCAGAAGGTGGACTCCATTCACCATTGTCCCTCCTCGCTATCAGCACACCAGATCCACCGGCGCCTGAAATCCACAAACCGGCTCGCGTTGTCGTGAAAATCGCTAGACCAGCTGCCTCCTGAATCACCTTCTCGGGGATCCTCTTCAAGAGTAGAGGGTTATCAGTTGGAGATACCGGAGAGTGAAAATTTTCGAATTGAAATCCCGTCTCTGGTGATCTTTTAGCAGAGATCTCACATGAGAAGAAAACCTACTGCAAAACGAGTAGAGAATTCTGGCAGCTTTTTCTGCTTCTTTATCGAGAGTTGTCGGCCATAATATTTTCGCTTCCGACGTCCTGAAAGAACATTCAATTTGAGAAGTTTCTTGCCTCGCCCAATTTTGTGTATCCCCTTTGGTCAGCGCTCCCGGTTGTTGAAAAAGCGCAGGTGAATGAATATATGGCCAAGGATGATCGGGGGTGTTTTTTGGAATCGTTTTGGGGCGCTCCCACGATGACAGCAGTGTAGAAACCCGCTTCATTCTCCGACCACTATCCCCGAACTATCTTCGCGGAGATTTAGTTAAAAATGATCTCCAGCAGATATGAAGTGACAATACCAACAAAGCCGAGAAGATCGACATGCAAAATTTACAAGTTGGAGGACGGTAACATGAGGCTTGATAAATTTAGGAATGACATTCGGGGAAATACTTGTCTACACTTCAAAACACCGATCATTGAGCCCATGATTATGTCGCAGAATTGAAGATGATAAACATCTACATGATGTCGAATAAATACTGGAGAACCTCGTTATCTCTAGGTATGAGGTGATGTTAATTGTTCGCGACGGTAATTAAGTCTTGTTCGATTGAAGCCTCTACACATTTGATTCATCTACACGTGACAGGAATACATAATTTATCCTCGTGCTCTCTCCGCTTCCCCATCCGCTCCACTTTCTATTCAGAATACAGTCGTCCCTCTCTAACTCGATAGTGGGTCCCCGTATAAGTGTTGAAAATATTCATTCTAACTTGGACTTTTATATTTGCAACACTTACCCTTACAGGTCATTTAGGGTGCAGGGATAAGTATTGCAAATATAAACGGTAAAATTTCTATGAATCTCTTCAGTACTTAAACCGGGACCCACTATTAGCTATGAGAGGTTCTACTGTAGATCTACAATCGTCATGGGGATTATGCATTCGCCTTTCCACTAGTGCAGGTCCCATCATAACTGGACTTTCATTGAAAGAGATACGATGATAACATTATGTAATCCCTACCGATCGCTTATGAGAAGTCGTTCACCTTTCACTTCAGCCACAATTTAATTAGTGCTTTTTGTGACTGACTGACTCATGGTCTCAGACTTGCAGTTGACCAGGCAGAGCAGCTTTACACTACTTATGCCGGATCTTTTTCGATGTAATGCGAAGGCAAGGTATATGTCCGTAGGCGGAAGGGAAAAGAATGCTCGCATCAAAATTAATTTTTGATAATATCTTCCGCTCGGCAATCTCGTCGAATTACCATTCTTTTTCCTTCTCTACCTGTCCAGCCACTTTGCAGAATCAATCATCACAGGGATGGATCAGGATCTTAAGTTATGCATGGCCAGTATACGTCATAAATGAAAATATATTCTGTTAAAATAGTTCGTTGATAAATGGAAGAAGTAGGGTACAGACTGTTCCAAAGTTTGGAACAGTCGCCTTTCACCCAATAACATACAGAGATGCAGGGGTCAAGTCTAGTCTTGTAAGAATATAGAATAATATTAGCCGAAAATCATTATAAACGGAGCTACAATAAGAATAACACTCAAGAATATAAATCAACATAAAATACTATAATCACTGTTATACTACAAAGTATACATATACACAAATAATACATAAATTATGAATATGCACAAATAACACAAATATAGAAAATATACATAAATTATACATGCATATATGTTATACATTCATTATCTTTATACACAAATTATACATAAATATACAATTGAATAAATTGGGTATAAATAAATAATTTATTATTACAAGGGTTAACAAGACTAAGATCGGCAAACTTATAATGCAGATCAATAATATTAAAATTAATAGTACAAGAAGTACTAGCACTAGTCTGTGCATGGGCTCTAAATTAATACAGCACAGACCATCTCAACATCTTTAAGACTTTACTCAGATGTGCACAGAAACAACAACTCAGACAACTACAACAACCCTTGGATATTTAGATCCTAGGTCATAGCTTAAAGACTATTACAATCTTAAGATCTACCTAACTTTACTCTCCAGGGATATTAATATCAATGCTTTGACATTCAAAGATTATTAGAAATAATTTATCCCCTACAAGTGGTAAGATCGTCAGTCATAGCAACACCTGTGTCAAAGAGTTTCTTTCTTAGTCAAAATATCTTAGAACATTCTAGAGGGATTAGAAACTAAGTTATTTTGGGACTAGTTAATGGCTTCATGTATAAATTGGGGAAGTTTTCCTCTGACAATATCAACTAAGAAAAATAGCCCTAAATATATATCCTACCCAATCTACACAATTACTCATCCACAATATTTCTTGGTTAAAAATATATACACTTTCTAACAATAAAAGTTATTTCTCCTAGTAGGTGTATACGCTTCCACCATAACTAATTAAATCTTGAATCTGCTGCTCGATTTTTTATAAATCTGTACCAGGGTATGAAGTGTTAAGTGTGTTTATTAAATCTTGTGCTACACCTATCAAGCCTCGCCAAGTTAGTTTTGATTTCATGCTGTGACTACTGTGTCCCTATAGCGATACCCTCTACGATATGGCTATCATTCTAGGAATCCTCTAAATCAAGTGCGACAACCTCTAACACTGGCCAATATCGTAATTCCGCTTGTCCAACTCTTTTTTTAAAAATCATTTTTGCGTATGCAGTCTAAGGCTGTGACGCGAATGATAACGGAAAATAAGCATGTGACGCAGTTTGGCTCTGTTTGTAGTTTGGAACAATCACACTTCGATTTCATTTAATAGTAGTTTTGTTTATTCGTGCTATGTAGAGTCCAAGACTATTATAACAATAGGGCTCCTTTCTGACCCAGGCCACACCTCCTACAGTGCTCCTATCCCCATTTACCTCGAACCTAAGATCATTGATACATTGACCCATGACGGGTAGCCCTTTAGCTCAGTAATTACCCGTAGAATTCAACCACCTTTTCTACGGAACCTTCTGCTCAAAAAAATTGAAAAAGAGCAGCCATGGAAACCGGTACGCGGGAAAAAGTCCCAAAAAACCTGCAACCCCAGCCAGGCGAGACCTAGACACCAGAGCCACACGAGGTGCGTATCCCCATCTGTATCTCCCTAGTATCCCATAGTCCAAATATCCTCCTTATACCGACACCACCAGCGCTCAGGTAGCGGTGCTCTTTCCTCGGGAGACAGTATAATGCCAGAATATCTGTAAACAGTGAGAATTCATCTTGGTAAAAAGGGCCAACTTAGTCTGATCCATCACCACCATAGCGGGAGCTGGGTACGCCCCGGAAACTCGTTTGGGTGACTTTTCCTCCGTGACCAAGTAATGCGTGTTTCAGTTGGCTCTGAAGATAAACTCCAGGTTCGTAGGGGACACCACGTACAGGTAGAAACGCCGTCTTCGTCCCCCTTCGATTTCATTTGTAGAAGCCACTACGAAGTTAATCCTGATGGCAAACAACTTCTTCCGTAAAAATCCACCACAGGAAAAAGCAAGAAACCCCCTTGAATATTTGAGCATGCTTTCGTCATCCCACCAATCCCATATCACCAAGAGAGGAGTGGTGTGAGGGTCTTGCGGGAGTCGAACCAGCTTTCTCCTGTCTCAAGTGGGGCATGTGTCCAAGCTACCCAGACTCGACTTGGGAGAACGGCCCAGACAGTATACCACAGCACCATCCGACCCGCTTGTCTAGTTCATAGGTTCGGGAACATATACTATTTCTTCTAAGCCTTTACTTACGGCTTGAGACCGTGAGTTATACAGTTCAACAGTAAAACTACTAGCTGTAGCTAACATCTCGTCGATATTCTATAATAGAGGGTTGTCCAACACAATTGAGTTTTCAGAAGTTATACTCTACCCCCAGGATAAGTTTTCATCAGTGGATCCAATTTGTGGGGCGAAATCGGATCCTTTAAGCCTAGTTAGGTAGCATCTTTTCTGAGATTAGGTTTTCAAACATTCTGACAGGGATTATTTGTATGGTGTTTTTGCCCGACAGAGGTTTTCACCACTGGCACTAGTTCACAAGCTTAGCCCAAATTGGTAACATTTTTTGAATTTTATCGATTTCAGATAAACAAGTACATGCAAATCGCAACAGGAGAAACAACAACCAAAGTACATGCAAATTCCTGGAATTCATGACTGATTCAATGGAAATACACCAGGAATCTCTAGTTCCGTCGACAGACACGAGCATCGAACTACCCCCTAATCCCCCAATACCTCCAATACCCAATTCCCCTTCCGCGTCAATACCACCTCCGTCAAATTTAAAACCATCTGCAAAGATAACAGAAGGCAGACAGATCCTCAAGCCTGTTGCCCCATCAAAGCGACCTACGACTGAAAGACCTACTCCAATCAGTAGCAACATATGTAATATTGAGAACGCGTTCCTCCCAAAGGAACTAGCTGAGATAGTTGCGGGCCGACAACGTCGCGAACGTGCATGGTACGCCCGCCTAATGATATGTACAACTGCCATTAGCAGCATAGAAAGTACATTAGCAACATTCGTTGATGAAATCGAAGTAAAAGAAGTTGCAGCGTTTATGGCTTACCTACAGTTGGCCATAGCCAAATTTGCGGCAGTTGATAACTCACCAATCCCCCCCAAAATCCCAACTCACTCTCGACCGACTAGAAGTAGTGGGCATGAACTAGGAAACGATAAAATTGCAGCGAGCAAATTTCCGGTAGCGATCCCAAGAAGTAATACGAGGGCAGATTCAAATATGAGGAATACACAGGAGATGTCTAGTCTACCAAAGATCCCCGAAAGAGTAGAGAGCACATGAGCCACAGTGGCTCGTAAGTGTGACAGCTGGTGAGCTGTATTGTGCCTGTAGCCTATGATTTGCATAGGCTTGCATAATTATTTATGCAATGTGGATCATTCTGGGGTTGATAGGTGGTCTATGCTCACCTGGAAATTATCGGCTTAGACACTAGAAGCATCTAGAAGATGGAAACCTCGAGAACCTTAGAATGAGGGCCAAGGGGAATCTTCTAGATGAAACCACTCATGTATAAATACCTGTAGCACGTCGAACAGTATTTGCTCTCCATAGATTTGAATGTAAAATTACCTCTTCTCATTTAGCTGCATAAGCGCTCTTGATAAGACCGTGACATATATTCAAATCTTCTTACTCGGCTTTTAGCCTTCAGCCTTCAGTCCTCAGCCCTCAGATTTCAGCAGTGCGGTAGTTCATCCCTCAGACGTTCTGCCTTCAGTTCTCAGATTTCAGTAGTTTGGCAGCTCGTTCTTCAAACGTTTTGTCTCCAGGTCCCAACGTTCAAGAATTCAGCTCCTCGACTCACGACCCAAATTTTGATAAGCACTAGGTTACCGAAAACATGGCTGGGGAATCAAGCAAAGAAAATACTGTCACAATCAATGACTTTTTATTGTTAAAGCGCCAGTTCAATGAATTACTTGCAAAGCAATCCGCCGAATCCAAGCCTTCAAAGTCAAAAGTCATCATTGAAAAGATCCCCCAAAGGAATTCGGAGTCAAGTTAAAGCCGACCAATCTTCCGGAATTCAATGGCAGCAGAGTGAGGTATCCAGCCTGGAGGACTGCCGTCCTAGACACCTTTCGGATGGATTGGAATTTGTTTGGGTACGATAACTCGCGGGCTTTTCTTATGATTTATAACTCATTGAAAGGCGGGGCATTGGAAAGAGCAGGGCCCTTCTATGAAGCAGGCGGAATCAATATGACTAGGAACCCTGAGGATTTTATAGAGTTCTTGGACCGACTCTACCTTGATACTACACGGGTCTCTCAGGCAAATTTAGACCTTCATTCCATGAAGATGAAGGAAACTGAAAGATGGGCCGACTTTCTCGCTACATGGTCGAATAAATTGACCGAGGCTCGAGGTGATTTCTGGCCAGACGAGAACAAGATTTCCATGCTTCAGAACGCTATGAGCAAGAAGTTGACGAGGGCCCTGATCGGAAATCACCTTCTTCCTGACGACGATTTTATTGAGTGGACTAGAATTGTGAATAAGATAGCCCAGCAAGTTGAACGTGCCGAAAAGAAAGCAGGATGGCCACTGGGTTGGGTGGATTTTGAGTCGAGTGAGCATAGCTCTGGACCTAGGAGGGAAGCATTCCGCAACGATATGAACCGTGGGCCTTCTGAAAGGAGCAATGGATCCAAGCTCTCGGCAGAAATGGAATAGCCAGCAGTTGACAGCTCAGGGGACACAATAATGGGAGGGGTTAATTCTGCAAGAATACCTGGGAAAATCAAAGGGAGAGCGAAGTGGAAGTCCAAGGCTCAGCTGGACCGCCTGAAAGAGGAGGGTAGGTGCTTTCGGTGTGAGCGAAAGGGATGTCTTAGTCGTTCCTGTCCTCTGTTACCAGCTCAAAGACCTAGGAGAACGGGTCCCGGAGTAAACACGGCTGATCTGCCGGAAATTGACCCTTCTATTTTCATCCCTTTGGATAATACTGAGGTACAGTTGAACGTATCGGAAAACTAGACTCTCCTGGAAATAGTCGCTTCCGGGAGCCAGAGGCAAAAGCTAGTCATAATGTTAGTTTAAATACAGACCCATTTTTAGTCAATGCATTAATTAATGATACGTTGATGGTACAAGCGCTGATCGACAATGGATGCCTGTGTTACGGAATTATTGCTGAAGCCCTCTTGACTAAGCTTAATTTGCCGCGCATTCCAATTTCCCCCAGATATCTTCAGACTGCAGAAAGTTCAAGTGAAAATAAGCCCGTTGTTGAATCTATAACATTCGTCTCTATGGATTTAGATGGGTATCTGACAGCAAAAATATGGCTATACATAGTTTCTCAGAGCACCCACTCAATGATTTTGGGGAAAAAATGGCTCGAAGATCAAGATGCAGTAGTTCACTTCAGGGAGCAAAAATTAGAGCTTCGAAAAGGTGGAATTTCAGTATATATTGCCAAAAAGTGGCGGCAAGGGTTTAGGGCCATTCCCTGCCCAAAAAATGAATCAGCAGAATCAATGGCTTCCATTATTGGGAGAGTTCCAGTGTGCAAGACGACTATTCAGGACATAAGTAAGGCATTATGTGGAAAGCCAAAACTAACTGTGGATGAAGTAAGGGAACGCTTGCCAAATCAAGTAAAGGACTTTGCGCATTTATTCGCAGACGATAGTGGGGCAGACGACTTGCCCCCATCGCGTGGCCATTTAGATCATGCTATTAACCTCAAGCATGAGAAAGGAAAGCCTCTATCATCACCCTGGGGCCCATTATACAACATGTCTCGGGAGGAGCTTTTAGTTTTACGGAAAACGCTAACCGACCTTACTGACAAGGGATGGATCCGTGCTAGCAATTCACCAGCAGCAGCTCCAGTATTATTTGCAAAAAAACCCAATGGTGGACTCCGGTTTTGCGTAGATTACCGTGGGCTAAATGCTATCACAATTCCAGATCGGTATCCGTTACCCTTGTTCAAGGAGACTCTCAGGCAGCTCTCTAAGGCAAGATGGTTTACAAAACTAGATGTTAAGTCAGCTTTCCATCGTGTTCGAATAAGAGAGGGCGACGAGTGGATGACAGCGTTCCGATGCAGATTGGGACTCTTTGAATGGTTAGTCACACCATTTGGATTGGTGAATGCACCGGCAACTTTCCAGAGATATATTAACGAGCATCTACGCGAACATCTCGACCTGGATGCGACAGCTTATATGGACAATATACTGGCTTACACCGATGGGACCGAAGATGGGCACTGGAAAACAGTCCGCAGCATACTCGGCAAGCTAGAAAAAGTCGGGTTATACTTGGATATTGATAAGTGTGACTTCCTGTGTCAGAAAGTTAAATACCTCGGCTTTATTGTAGAGGCAGGAAAGAGTATTTCCGTGGATCCAGACAAAGTAAAAGCCATTTTGGAGTGGAAGGCTCCTAAAACTGTGAAGGGCGTCCGGTTGTTTTTAGGTTTTGCGAATTTTTATAGGTCTTTTGTTGATAAATTCTCGGATGTTGCGGTGCCGCTTATTCAGTTGACGAAAAAGAATACGCCATGGCGATGGGGAGAAGATGAGAGCAACGCGTTCGAGAAACTTAAAAGCGTTTTTCCATCGGAACCAGTGTTAGCCCAGTGGGACCCCGACCGGGAAACAGTTCTGGAAGCGGATAGTTCTGGATATGCTATAGGGGGATGTCTCTCTCAAGTAGACGAGCAGGGCAAGCTAAGGCGTGTTGCATATTACTCAAGGCGGCTGAGTAGTGCCGAAGCAAACTATCCTATTCATGACAAGGAATTGCAATCCATTGTGGCCTGCTTACAGGAATGGAAGGCTGAGCTATTTTCTGTCGCTAAACCTTTCACGATCCTAAGTGACCACAAAAACTTGAATTATTTTACCTCTAAGCGTCTCTTGAGTGAACGACAAGTGCGATATAACGATGTATTGCAGCAGTTCAAGTTTATTTTAAAATGGCGTCCAGGTGATGCTTGCGGTCGACCAGGTGCATTGTCTCGACGCGATCAGGATAAGCCGGTCGGCCTTGAAGATGAGCGAACTTCGGGCCGGATTATGAGGCTCCTTCCGACGGTGCCACTTTACCCTGCTGACATAACACCTCATACAGATATCGACAAATCCCATAATTCCCCAAACAATGCAGCAGGGTTTCCGATAGTAAATTTGGGCATCCATACTAGGATTTTTGATGATAATGAGTTACAGAGTCTATGGAATCAAGGGGTTGCTGCAGATAAGGACTGGTGTCGTGCGCGAGATGCAGTTAAGAAAGCCGAGAGAAGTTTTCCGCCAGACCTTGCTTTAAGATATTTTGTTAATATTGCAGAGTGTAGCGTAAGAGCAGATGGCGTGCTTCAAGGTCGAGCGGATAGAATTTGGGTGCCAGAATATGAGCCCTTGCGCACGGCTATAATGCAGCGAACTCATGATAGTCATCTAGTCGGCCATCCGGGTAGAGATACGATGATTGGTATACTTCTATGACGTTGGTTTTGGCCCAAAATGAGAGACTCAGTACGACGTTTTGTTCGAAATTGTGACGTCTGCGGTCGTTCCACAGTATGGCGGGAGGCTAAGGCAGGATTTCTACGGTCTCTACCTATCCCTGAACGTATAGGTAGCGAGCTAACAATTGATTTCATAACCGATCTCCCACAATCCCAAGGCTGCCAAAATATAATGGTAATTACAGATCGGTTATCAAAAGATATCTTCTTGTTCGGTGCTAGTCCAATGGCAGCTAGTAAATGCGCTGAGTTATTTATCGAGAAGTATTACCGGTACTTTGGGTTTCCAAGATATTTAACTAGTGACAGAGGGAGTGACTGGCTAAGCCATTTCTGGAAGACCTTTTGCGAACTGACTGGAATAACTCAACGACTTACCACGGCATACCATCCCCAGTCAAACGCCAGCGAAAGAGCTAACCAAGAGCTGTATAAATATCTTAGGGCTTTTACTTGTTAGTCTCAAGATAATTGGTTCAACCTCCTGCCGCTTGCTCAGCTAGCTCTCAATTCAAGGCCCAACTCAGCCATTGGTAATAGAAGTCCTTTTTTCTTACGGAATGGATATGATCTAGAGCCCATAGGAGAACCGACACCCCAGAATAGCAAGGGACGACATCCCGGGGTAATTGGGGGACAGAAATTTGTGCAAAGACTACGAGACGCCCAAGACTTTGCCCAGGCAGCGATGGCCTCAGCACAGCAGCGTAATGAGACCAATGCCAATCAATCACGACGACAGCCTGATCGTTTTCAGATTGGTGAAAAGTGTGGCTGGACTTACGGAACGTTAAAACGCCACAGTTGTCTAAGAAGTTAGCTTGGTTGCATGCAAAGTACGAAGTTACCGCAGTACCAGATGCTTTGACTGTGGAACCAAATGTTCCAGGAAACATCCACAAACGTTTCCATGTGGAGTTAGTAAAAAGGGCTGGTAATGACCCTTTCCCAAGCCAGGTGCGAGATGATGCGCAAAATCCTCCGGTTGTTGATGACCTTGATAATTCAGAATATGAGGTCGAATCTATTCTTCGAGCTAGAACAGCAACGCGTGGTCGTGGCAAATTCAGGGAGGCCATGGTAAAATGGAAAGGCTGGAAAGATCCGACATGGGAGCCTGTTGAGTATGTTCAGGAGACAAAGGCACTAGATGATTTCGAATCGAAGTATGGGTCTATAATGACCAATGATGGACAATCAGAAATGGAAACCGGAACCTTTATTGGACCAGCTGAGAAACAAACCATGCAGCGACGTCGATCAAGAAGATTGGCAAAAGATAAACGATAAGTCCTCAGAAGGGGGAGGGAAATTGTGACAGCTGGTGAGCTGTATTGTGCCTGTAGCTTATGATTTGCATAGGCTTGCATAATTATTTATGCAATGTGGATCATTCTGGGGTTGATAGGTAGTCTATGCTCACCTGGAAATTATCGGCTTAGACACTAGAAGCATCTAGAAGATGGAAACCTCGAGAACCTTAGAATGAGGGCCAAGGGGAATCTTCTAGATGAAACCACTCATGTATAAATACCTGTAGCACGTCGAACAGTATTTGCTCTCCATAGATTTGAATATAAAATTACCTCTTCTCATTTAGCTGCACAAGCGCTCTTGATAAGACCGTGACAGTAAGGG
Source organism: Podosphaera xanthii (assembly GCA_028751805.1). Classification (NCBI taxonomy): domain Eukaryota; kingdom Fungi; phylum Ascomycota; class Leotiomycetes; order Helotiales; family Erysiphaceae; genus Podosphaera; species Podosphaera xanthii. The sequence continues at coordinate 816,248 of JAPWIX010000022.1, forward strand.
CAAGAAGAAAGCTCGGATATCTATGAGCACCAATGCACCAGTAGCGCCTGCTAGGAGAGCAACTCAAAGCTTGTCTAGCAAGCAAAAATCTCCAACCAGAGACTCCACCAAAAACGTTGTCACTGACAGAAGACTCTTTGTTCGACTGCTAGAAGAGCACGAATGGCGCAAGCTATCTCCTGCTGGAGTTCGTGAGGTCATTGTTAAAAAATGGCCATTTCACCTGCAATTTTTGGAAAGATAAAGCCTGTCCACTCGGGATTTGTCTTGAGTCGTTGCAGTGAGGAAGCTCGTGAGAAGATCCTAAATGCAGGAAATGGGCTCTTTTTATCGGGAGCAAAATTAGAATCTGCTACCAATTGGAAACCAGTTATCGTACCAACTGTACCTGCAACTATCCGTAAGGAACAAGGTGAGGTAGAAGTAAGCAAAAGTATGCTTACTGATGAAATTGAGCGGGTCTGCTCGATACGTCCAGCACATGTGAAGCTATACAGTGGAAATAAACCTGGGGCTCCCCACAGAACTTGGATGGCATATTTCCCCACTGCCCCTCGCACAAGCTTCAGAGTATTTGATGAGTCTGGGATTGCAAGAAATTTCAAAAAGCATCAAGCATTAGATTTTTGCAAACGGTGCAACGGTCACCATCCTACAAAGAACTGCTCTAGGGCACCGTCGTGCGGAAACTGTGGATCAACAAACCACGTCGAAGACTTATGTATTGCTGCTATTAAGTGCAGAAACTGCGGTGGTCCACATCGTTCAGATAGTCGAAAATGTCTTGCACGTCCGACTCGCTCCGGTGCACCTACAAAAGAACAGCTGAAGATATACCGCCAAGCAGGAGAAAGGGAATACCAGGCTACAGTCCGAGCTAAAGCTGCTGAAGAACTTGCGGCCTCAGCTACAATCAGCAACATAGAAATAACAAGCAGTCAAGCTTCTGAAATCGATAATAATATTGACAATATTCCAGCGTCCTCTGTCCAAATATCGACAGGCGATGCAATGCGTTTATGAAGGACAACCAAAATGGTTGCTACCCCCTCCAGGATGTGCTCAATTCCATGTCAATTAATGTAGGAAGAGGGAGAACCACGCATGACATCGCATTAGCCCGCGCAAGCGAACTAAAAACAGATGTTTTGCTAGTACAAGAGCCTTGGTGGTACAACAAGACAAAGTCTCATCCATACTTTGATATATATCTTCCATTTGGAGGAGAAAATATTCGGTCTCGGGCAGCGACATACGTCAGAAAAGACCCTAGTAGAATTCATTCAACCCAAAAACACCCACTCGTACCTACAGGCGACTATCGTTGGGTAGAGGTAAACGGCATCATGTTCCTTAATGTTTACAAAGCCCCTCACGACCCCCCCGCTGTTCAACCTCTTCTCAATTGGATACCTACACCTAAAACAGTGGCAATTGGGGATTTTAACTCGGTGTACTGGGCCTGGCAACCTAGTGCCAGCAGCCACTACGGGCAGGGCGAAGAAATAGAAAAATGGGCGGAAGAACATAATCTTACTTGTCTCATTGTTGGAGAACCGACACACCGCGCCGGGAATACTTTGGATTTAGCTTTCACGAATATAAGTAAAACTATGGCTTGGGTCGGCACTGAAGAGTGCATGACCAGCGACCATCTCCCTATTTGTGGTTTTGTCCCCAACCACAAACTATCAACTCCGAACTTACCGACGTATAATGGCAAACTCAAAGTGTCTAAGCAAAATATACCTCAATTTAACAGGGTAGTCACGCAATGGCTATCTAGTCTTAGATTAATAAACAAAATAGAAGAGATAGATAATTTCGATCAGGATATTATTTGGGCTCTAGAGAACGCACTGAAAGCAGTAGGTAAAAAGCCTAACATGAAAAGCAGAAGAGGTGCTCCATGGTGGACGGCCGAACCCAAATCTGCTCAGCTGAACTACAGAGAGGCAGTGGAAGTATCCGAGCGTAGAGAAATGGCGAGGTCATTTAGAGCCACGGTAGCTTCCTCAAAGAAAGAATACTGGAAAAGTAGGATAGAAAAAATGAGATCCCCTCGAGACGTTTTTAAACTCATGAGATGGGCGTCACCTCGAAACGCCGCCGTCACTCCCCCCCTTCGGCACGAAGGACGCTCTATATCAGACCAAGAAGAAAGAGCTGAAATCCTACGAGACAGCCTTTTAGCAGGATTTTCCACATCTGACGATATTCCTCCTTGTTCATTGACAGGAGATGGGCTTATTCCATGGTCGGATGATATATCAGAACATGAGGTGCGGGCCTGTACCATTGGCAACGGAAATACTAGCCCAGGAGTAGATGGAATTTCGGTTGAGCTACTCTCAGCTTGTTGGAATAAATTAGGACCTCTTGTCACCCATCTTTTTCGTGCGTGTCTCAGTCTTGGATATCACCCTGTTTGTTTCAAACTGGCGGAAGTTGTTTTTCTACCAAAAACTGGGCGAGATCCTTCGTCTGTAAAAGGATGGAGGCCTGTCTCTCTGCTGTCTTGCCTAGGAAAAGGGTTGGAGAGACTAATCGCTAAAAGAATGTCCCAACTTGCCATTGTCTGGGATATTGTTGATCAGCAACAATTCGGAGCACTGCCTAAACGATCCGCAACCGATCTCGTTTCCTGTGTGGTGCACGACGTTGAGGAAGCTAAGACACAAGGCTGGGCCTCAACTTTTGTTACGCTCGACGTGCAAGGAGCATTTGACGCTGTCCTTCACAATAGATTAATTTGGCGGATGAAATCGCAAGGATGGCCTAGCTCTTTACTACGGTGGATTTCATCCTTTCTCAAAAACCGCAGAGTTCAAGTCCGCTTTCAAGGGGGCGTGACAAGTCCCAAGGAGCTCGTTTTTGGGGTCCCACAAGGATCACCTATCTCCCCTTTGTTGTTCCTGCTATATATGGCGGAATCGATGAGAAGCGGAAATACTATCGCACGATTCAGCTATGCTGATGATATTGGTATCCTAGGTTTTGGACGCACTACTTCAGAGTCAGCTGCCGTGGCGCAAAAAGAAATCGATAGCCTATCAAATTAGGCCCATGAAAATGCTGTTCGTTTTGATACTGATAAGTCGGAAGTGATTCAGTTCCCGGGGCGTAAGAAAGAAGACTTTGTTGAAATAGTGGTGAATGGGAAAACGATAAAACTGGCCGAGCAAATTCGCTGGCTGGGGGTGTACCTCGACCATAAGCTTACGTTTAAACATCATGTTGCAAAATGGTGTGGAAAAGCACTAAAACTGGCCCAGCATATGCGACAACTCAACACCGTCAAAAGAGGAGCAGCCCCCAAAGCTTTAGTAGTCGTGGTAGATTCATGTGTAATCCCAGTCGCAACTTATGGAACAGATGTGTGGTGGCCAGGCTTGTCTCGTCCGACTGTTACGGGGTCCGTTAGACCCCCTACGTCATTTCACTGTGACCTAATTAGTAAGGTCATAATCAAGGCACTTAGAGCTACTCTACCCGTATGGAAAACAACTCCAAATGTTGTCCTACATCGGGAAGGAGGTGTACCTCCAGCTCACATTCTCCTAGAAGGGTATCGCCTGCGACTGACGGCTCGTCTCAATTCACTCGATGACCGCCATCCTCTAAGAATAAGAGCAAGTGTGTTTCCTAATGTAGGCACCTTGAAATTTAAAAGGAAACCAAGGCTATCAAAGAAACCCGAAGCACAGATGTCCCGTGTTCAGCGTACATATCGTCAACTGCCTCGAGCTGAAGCCGCGGAGACATTACCAGCCCCGGTTTATACTCTTATGCTTGGAACAAAAGCAAATGGGGTAGTTAATCATGAGCTTTGGTTAAGCTCAATTGCTCCTAGCGATATATGTGCCTACTCCGACGGGTCATCTGAGGGTCCTGGCCGTTCATCTTGGGGGTACGCTCTTCAACGTGGAGGAATAACCTTTCAAAGGGGCGGGGGGTGTTACATGGTGGAGAAGTCTACGATGCAGAGATCTTTGGTGCGACCATTGCGCTTCGTGAAGCTTTGTCCGTAAGAAATAATGGTGAGAAAGTATATATACTTCTCAATAACCAGGCCGCAGTAATGGCTTTAACAACTGGAAAATCAGCATCCAGTATTCGACTAACAAAACTATTTCACTGTTTAGCGAAGTCTGTAAATGCTGAGTTTAGATGGGTGCCAGGCCACTCCAAGATTAGTGGAAATGAAGAAGCGGATGCAGAGGCTCGTGCTGCTCTTAGAGACTTGCCCGAGAGACAATCTCAGCCAAATTACATTACCTTAGCATACCTACGTCGACTTATGCGGCAACATCACCAACAGTTGGTGGAAAAATGGTGGTCCGAAGTCTGTCCTCCGAGGTACCAAGACCTTGATTTGAAAATGCGTCGGAGAAAGCCACCCGAACTTACACTATCTCGGCGGCTACTTCATAGATTGATAACTGCCAGAACTGGACATGGCGACTTTGCGGCATACCACCGCCGCTTCAAACACTTAGACGCCAAACTCGAATGCGTCTGTAGACAGGAGATTACTCCAACACATTTTATTAAATGCCGAAGGTACGCGAATCAAGTGCACAAACTTCGAAATGGCATGACCATAGACAACTTTAGAAGGAAACTACTAGGGCATAATTGCTTGAAGAAATTCTCCGAATTTGCAGAGCCTACAGGTTGCTTTAATGACTATCCTACTCAGCTATCCTCAGCTGGACGCGAGGAGGGCATATGATAAATTGCCAACACTTGGAATGGCGGGTTAGAGCTTAGTGTGAGAAATGCTGAGAGAACCCTATTATTTGGTACTTTCTCTAGTTTTTTTTGTTTTTTTTTCCTGTTTCATTGTTACGTATCTTAATCAAACACTTTATGTAAATAACGGGCGTGAACGAGTAGGGCATGCCTGAGGCCATGATCTTTACCGGCTCCGCCGGTCGTGGACCCAATGTGGGCATAGGGCTTAAGCCTAGGACCTTAAATAGAATAATTAAATAAGTACATGCAAATTTACTTTACATGGCAGATTTAATATTTTATAGGCCCGCCTTGAGCAAGTATGACTGCCTCACATCTCGTGGGCATGCTTCTGATAAGCTTGTCCGGCTTAGTCGCGTCATTCCATGCTTCTTTCACTATTCCTCGAAGTTCATCTTAGGATCGCTGCCTTCTCCTTTCCAATCTCGGGTAATGGTACTGTATGTAATCTTTCATGCTATCCCATACGTGCTCAATTAGATTCAGGTCGGGAGAATACGGAGGCCAGTCGATCGGAGTGATGAACCTCTCCCGGAACTCTTCGATTGTTCCCGCTGCGCTGTGTGAAGGATCATTGTCCTGCATCACAGAAACCCATGGTCTCATGCTCACCATTCCATCAATCAGCGGTAAAATTCTCTGAGAGTATGATTCTGAGGTAATAGACCCCCATTCCTTCTCCCAGAAAAGGCAAACACCTTCCTCTATCCCTGCGAAACTTCCCCAAAACATCCAGCCAAGACTCTTTCTCACCTTTTCCACTAAGCAGGTGGCGTTGACTTCTTCACCTATCTTGAACTAAGAGTTAGATCGGTATTTTTTATTAGTTGAGGTACAAAGATACCAACTTTTCGCGTTACCCATTCTCTCTTATGTTGGCCGTCTATGGCCCAGGTCTCATCAGTCCAAAGAATCGCCATCCAATCTTCGACAGTCCAGTCCTTGTGGGCTTCGGCTCACTCCCGACGCTTCCTTTTAACCCCTTCAGAAAGGGGAGGATTTTTCAGCGCTGGATGACGTCCGTAACCCCTTTTTTTAGCTCGTTTTGAATAACCCTTTTACTCACTCCAAAATCCCGAATGGGGCCATGGGCAAGTTCAAACCATGACATTCGACGACCTTCAGAGGATGATGTTATGAAAGCCTCAATCCGGACAACGTCAGAAGAGGACAGTGTTGAGGGCCGACCTGCAGCTTTCTTGGGTTCAATGTACGGAGTAAAAAGGGTGTATCTGACCTGGTTTCGAGGTATGCCGAGTTGTTTTGCGATATTTGTCTGATTCATTCCCGAATCGTGGAGAGTTTTGATCTAGACGTGTTACCTCAGATATTTATTTACCATGAAAATTGGACTTACCTGGAGACGCTGATCTCTGTTTAATCGTTTGGCATTGTTTGTGTGAGCTGCTGGTTGTACCTGGCTCATCTTTTAAGGAATAATTGGCCTATGAAATATGCTTAATGTTAAGAGTAACGGTTTATTAATTCTCTTAGGTGAAAATGCTGATGATGTTGATGATTCTGTAGGCGGTAACCGCAACAATGTTTATTGAAGTGCGTGGGTGAGGGAGAGGGACAAAGAGATCGAGGCAGCAGTCCAGTAAAAAGCCTGATAACTCAGGCCAATATTTTCAATTTCTTTTGTTGTAAAGACTAGCAGGGATTATATAAGACTAGTGGGGATAATATTCATAAGCGAGGTTTTAGTGCATGCGGAAAACTTATCCTGGGGGTAGAGTAGGATGATCATATCTGTATATGTCGTACCGCTAGCTTTTAGTAAGTTTGTCTACGTGGCCGTACGAGTACAAACGGTTTGCTCCAGCACAAACTTTAACTCCATATCTCATCGAGTATAAAACTGTATGGGACGAGGTATAAAATTTATACTCGTGCTGGGATTTGGAGAATATGTATTAATATTAACACTGGTTTTGGGTAGTAGGGGTAGTACTTGTCAGTGGATATAATTAAATTTGAACGTCATTACGCTAAATTTGTCGGTAGTGATGTGCAAAATTTAATTCAGCAGCAAATTGGTTCTTTATCTGCTCCCCAGTGTACAGTGTGCCAGCCCTAAAGATTGTTAGTGGCTAATGTTAGTTCTGTGCGCTTTATCCTGTAGTGACCTATCTTAACATACAAAACTAATATCAGCCACTAACAATCTTTAGGGCTGAGACACTGCATATACAGAGGATACCCCTGATATGTAACCCTAAACTATTAGTTTTCTCTTTTTTTTTAAATCATATAGTATTCAGCCTGATAGTTATAACAAAAGATTTAAATTTATTTTTTATTATTAACAATATTCTCTGAATCCCTAGCCCTGGGGAACCTATGCTCTTTTAGCACTAGTCTTGGCTCACAACTTAATGAAAATGTAGCTCTCACAGGACTAGTATTAATTCTAGGACAATGTCGCAGATCAAGTACCAGCATTGTCGTGAGCGAAGTTTCCTAGGTACAGGGGGTCAAGTGTAAGTGAAGTTTTCGCTCAATAGACAGGGGCTGGCGCACAGGGGTGTTGTCAGCCTTAAACAGCAGGCGGTGAAGGCACGGTGAAGTCCCTAAAATAGGGCATCCCAGTACTATTACATAATTTTCTGCACCAAGTTTCTAAGTATCCGTTTAAGTCGTTTCTTCCAAATTCGTATCTGTCCATATCTTCTGACCCCAACTTTCACTAAACATTTGGAACAATAAATTTTCCTTTCATTACACAAACTTTACCAAATCTTTAGCGCGATAGAAAATACAATAAGTTTCATGCGTTCAATACAAATATGTAATTTCAAATCAAACATATAAATGTACCTCATTGCTAACAAAAACCTCAGCAGAATGAATCCTCAAATTACTCCACCTGTTAGCAGACGTGCGCCCTATCTTACTCGAGATCAAGGATTGCAGGTGATTACCGGAATTCAGCTGTAAGAAAACTTTCCCCATAAACTTACCACATTTAGATACTTACACTCCACAGAGCCGGACTCTCTAATAGAGAAATAGCAGATCAACTTAAAGTCACAACCCTTCAAGTTCGGAATACGGTCAGATCTGGTCGTGCCTCTTCCCAGCCTCGGACAGGACGTCCACAGCTATTAAGCTCAGCACAAGTTGACGACCTGGAAGCATTCGTTTGTTCTTCGCGGGAAACTAGACAAATGTCGTTTCTTGAACTGGCTATCCACTGTCGGCGTTGAAGTGCCGGAGAATATTCTACTCGGAATGCGCTCAAAAAACTAGTTCATGAGCGGCAAATTCCACGTAGCTCTTCTCCGCTTTCTGAAAATCATCGTGCGGTCCGAATATGGTGGAGCGAATAGCATCTGAATTGGCGTCAAGAGTGGTCACGAGATCTTTGGAGTGACGAGACATGGCTAAACGATAGCTGAATAACTTCTGGATATGTTACCTGAAGAGTTAGTCTAATATTTTTCATTTTTAAAAATATCTCGGACTCTAATATCATCAAAAGAAGGGCCAAGACTTTGATGACACTTTTGTTATCGATCGTTACAAGAAGAACAACTCTTTGATGTTCTGGGGAAGCTTCGCGGGAATTGAACGAGGTCCTTGTGTCTTTTGGGAGCGGGAGTGGGGAAATATGACCTCTGAAGGATATAGTGAACATATCCTCCTAGGGATATGTAATTGGATCAGAGAAAAGAGAGAAGAGACGGGCCATGATTATATCTTTATGCACGACAACGCATCTGTCCATAAAGGACGTCCGGGTAGGGAGTTTCTCGATGCCAATGGAGTTGAATCTGTGCCCTGGCCTGCTAACTTTCCTGACTTAAATCCGATCGAGGATGTATCGAGTATGTATAATGAAATACTACATACAAGAACGATACCCGGAGTTTGAGCCGACGAGACAGCGGAACAGAGCGGAGATTCGACCCATTATGCTAGAGGCATGGTACCATAGTACAACAGAGGAAAAGCTCACACAACTGATTGGGAGTATGGCTAGAAGATAAGAGGAAGTATTCAATGCAAATGGGGGTCCTATATCCTATTAGGCTTAAAAATCCGTATCAACAGCAGACCTGAATTGCAAGTTTTAATATGACGTATGAATTCGATTTTTTAGGCTTAGTGCGAAACAAAGTGGGGAGAGACAGGCGACTTCAGTTTTGTCGACCTCAATTTCTCTTATCTTATTTTTGAACAGAGTTTTAAGCTTTGCCATATTCGTCCTCGCTTAATCGTAATCATCACGGTAGATTACGATGTCTGGGTAAATATTGGCAAAAAAACACCTGTAAATGACAGGCGACTTCACTTAACCTTGACCCCCTATACATGTAAAGTATCTTAACCCTTGAGATAGTTAGTACCGGACGCTAATTTTGAACGTCGCACCCAGATAGTGTATTAATTGATTGAATTCATAACGCATCATGCACAAGCCCTGCACCCAAGAGGCGTGATGCGAGTAGTCGATCCCTAGATACAGGGGTACAAGGGTAAGTTAACGAAGGCTAGGCACTAAATTCTGTTTGTTCCGATAGTATAAACATATAAATATAGTGCACATAACTAGTTCTCAAACATTCGTTAGCTTACCCTTGTCCCCCTATACTCTTAACTACCTAATTTCTTGACTATTACTAGCCAGTTTTTTTTTTTTTTTTTTTTTTTTTCTATTATCCTATTTCGGCGCCTGAAGGCCCACGTAGGTATTTTTCGGAAGATACGTATTCTTTGTTATAGAACGACTCATTTTGACGTTTGGAACACTCATACTCAGATTTCATTTGCAGATACCACTACGAGAATAACGCCTTACGACATGTACCCTCTTCCGTGTATACCCACCACAGGGAAAAGCGAGAAAAACCTGTGGCTATCTGAGCATGCTTTCGTCATTCTACGAATACAGTATCACCGCGAGAGAAGTGGTGTGAGGGTCTTGCTGGATTCGAACCAGCTTTCTCCTGTCTCAAGTGGGGCATGTGTCCAAGCTACCCAGACTCTACTTGGGAGAACGGCCTAGACGGTGTACCACTGCACCATCCGACCCTTACTAGCCAGTTACTGCTTAAAAAAACAAGACACAAAAGTGCCAAAGGTTCGACGCCCTGCATCTCCCCTTTCCTCTCCGCCGCGAACGTCCACGCAACAAAGAGATTTCCCAGCAGCACTCCAACTCGCGCCGAGTACCGTCGTCACGACCGAAGGCGCATGTCTCGCCTCCGAGAAGGAAGCATAGCCAGTTTTGAAAGTGGTGGCAGCACATATCCGCACCGAGATCTTGGCACGCACAACTATCCCAAAGTCAAAGGCCACAAAATTATCAAAATCGCCCTCTGCGAGACCCTAACTCCCCTTATCGTTGCCAACATTTCCTCCCTTCCCTATCTCGTAAACCCCTACTCGTTCCCAGCTTTGCAAAAATTATCGTGACGACTTCTCCAACTTTGTGCCCTGCGAGTTTTATCCTCCGTCGGGTATTCATAACGTCGTGAGCTTGTAGCTAGAGGCCGAGAAAGACGGAGCTAAAAGTCGCATGTCCATAGTCAGCGTGGTCACTCGTGGAGGATTTCATTTGATGGACCGCAGATTTTAGAAGGCGGTGGTTTGATCGGAATAGGACCTCTTTCAGTTGGACGAACTGAAATTGCGAGGGCGTTGACTGAGAGACTGGCAGCTTGTATGTCGATAAGGTTCGAATGCGACTCTTCTTGACTATCTCAGATGAGCAGCGAACACACTGAGCGATTACAGCCGGCATCGCGTGAAGGTGAAGAGTTCCTCTTTGCCAGCCTTTGTTGCTGGTTATATTATACAGTAAAATCTCTCAAAACTGATAGTGAGTCCCGGTATAAATGCTGAAAAAATTTATCGAAATTTAAATATCTATATTTGCAAAACTTACCCCTGCACGTAAAATGACGTACAAGTCTAAGTATCGCAAATGTAGATTGTTAAATTTCGATGAATATTTTCGACATTTATACCGGGATCCACTATTAGTTTTGAGAGGTTCAACTGTAATTTTTTTTAGTCGCGCTTTGCAGAGTCCAGGACTATTGTAGCTCTAGGGCTCCTCTCCCGCCCAGACCACACCTAATGTGCACCTACCCCCTTTTACTTCGTTCCTAAGATCATTGATACCTTGACCCCATGACGGGTAGCCATTTAGCTCAGTAATTATCCAACCACCTTTTGAATGGAACCTTCTGCTCAAAAAAATTGAAAAAGAGCAGCCTTGGTAACCGGTACGCGGGAAATAGTCTCAAAAAACCTACAATCCCAGCCAGGCGAGGCCTAGACACCAGAGTCACGAGATGCGTACCCCCATCTGTGTATCCAATATCATATCGTCCAGATATCCTCCTTATACCAAATCCACTAGCGCTCAAGTAGTGATGCTCTTTCCTCGGGAGACAGTATAATGTCGGAAGATCTATACATGCTGAAAATTTTTCTTAGCAAAAATGGCCAGCTTAGTCTGATCCATTATCATCAAAACGGGAGCAGGGTACGTCCGGAATGTCATTTGGATGACTTTTCCTCCACGACCAAGTATTGCGTGTTTCTGTTGGTTCTGAAATTAAACTCCAGGTTCGTAGGGGACACCACGTACAGGTAGAAACGCCGTCTTCGTCCCCCTAATTAAATCTTTATTTGTTGGCTATGAAGTTTGAGAAGGTAATAACGAAGATAATAACAATTTAACGAATCTAACTCTCTGTAAAGATGTGTTCATCCCCCATATTATCTGCCGCTCTCCAAACTTGAGTCTGGGTAGCCGTGGCACACGCCCCACTTGAGAAAGGGGGCAGCTGGTGCGAATTCAGTCAGACATGCACACCACATTTCTCGTCTGGTCATGTGTATGACGATGACGAAAGCACTTTGGATAGTCGTGGGCGGCTGAAATGCGTTCCTACGGCAGACATAAGCGGTTGAGGATTGAAGGGCTGTAAGGCGTCTGACTTGGAGTGATGTCTTCAAATGATTTTCAAGCGTGAGTGCCCCTCGTATCAAGTTGAGTTATCGCTCCACCTACCGTAACAGTGTCATTCGTGTCATAGAGTCGGATTGTGCAGTGGTACACCGTCCGGGCCGTTCTCCCAAGTAGAGTCTGGGTAGCTTGAACACATGCCCCACTTGAGACAGGAGAAAGCTGGTTCGACTCCCGCAAGACCCTCACACCACTTCTCTCGCGGTGATATGGTATTCGTGGGATGACGAAAGCATGCTCAGATATTCAAGGGGGTTTCTCGCTTTTCCCTGTGGTGGATATTCACCGAAGAAGTTGTTTGCCAGCAGGATTAACTTCGTAGTGGCATCTACAAATGAAATCGAAGTGTGAGTGTTCCACACTTCAGCACTGAGACATCGTGTATACAATAGGTACCTTACGAAAAAGACCTGCGTGGTCTAATAAGACACCTACCCAGTTTAAATAAATAAAAAATGTGATACTTGTCAACGGCTGCTAATCGCAAGGTTAGTATGTAGAGTTGGCCTCAAATCAAGAAACAGCTTTGTAGTATGCGAGATCTCCTGGTACACATGTACTGGTGCAGCCAGATTGTGATTACGGGCTTCCTCTGATATACATACCTAGCTTCCTAAGCCCGGTTCCCATCTTGCCGTTAAGTCGATACTTTCAGGATTAATTAATTGGCTTTAATTCATGATCCATTCAAAATATATATGTGCTTATGGATAGGAAAATAAATTTGCAGGGGGCTCAAAGCCTACTCAAAGATAAAAGTCGGGCAAACTGGAGGTGAGGAGACTCAGTTACGAAGCTGGCGTTGGTTTAAAAGGCGGACAATATTAACGTTTAACTGAAATCTAAGTTAAATCTTCTTCTGTCTTTAATTCTAATGTCCTATTTAGAATGGGAGACAACTAAACGAGTATAAGTATAAAGCACGATCTATATCGTGCAGTAAGGTGTCGGCGCCAGTAGTTTTCAGTACATTGTTAGATCGGGAAAAAGCTTGCTGAAAAGTTCTTATGTGAGTCCATATATATTGTTATCCTTCAATAGAGTTACCTCTAGCTTAAATACTTTTACTTAGTACACTGGTACTTAAACAAGATGGTAGTGGGATCATGTTGTGAGCCGCTTTTATCGGAACATCTGTCCCGTATTTTGCTCATCGCAATTTCAGGTTAAAACCGCTGGATGTAAGCTCTGAACTTTTGTCCTGAGTTAATGCTTTCATCATGAAATGGCTGCTTGATCTGTCTTATTTTTTTTCAACTACCAAGGGATCTAATTTGTAGAACTGACTGATTGTAGTCTGCCTCTAATTTGGTGTCAGATTTGATAATCAATTCATAAGAGGACCGTTTCAAACTCCTTTGAGTCTTGGATACATGGTCTTCAACTTAGTCAATTAAGACTCACTTTTAATACTTGAAGCTCCTTGTGGCCTTTCTGTAATAACTCTTGTATTTTTTCGGAATCACGGACATCCCGATTCTCGTGGAATGAATCTCGCGTTCTTCTTGATGCGTATTCTCTGAAGTTATATGAAGCGAATTGCTTGCTTTGTCGAAGCAACTGACGATACTGTGAATCTCAATATTAGCAAGCCCTTGTAATTTTGGAATAGACACACTTGAGCTAACATGAGAGTAGGAGAAAAAGACGACACCAACTTACAAGTGATCTTGCCTGTTTCGCTACTTCACCCCTCTTTAGTCCGATAATGGTAGACATTTTACCCTCTTAACATAGGTCTATTCAGATGAAAAAAGCAAACAATGATCACAACCAAGGAATCCGTTGGCCACAATCAGATTAATTCAGCTTTACACCAGATGTGTGATTTGGAAAAACGACTGTCTTCTTGTAAAAGATGATGCCCGAGGAAATTTGGTGTCATCATGGCTTGGGAAATTTGTTGGTGTCTGATTACTAATATGTTACCAATCAGTGACGTTGACAACCTCTTCAGGACAAAACTCATGTCCGCGATGACAGACTTAACTGAGAAGCATGTAACTGTCAATGCTCTACAATACCGGCACTTAGTGTTATACATATTATAAAACCACAACCACTGTGCCAGTGACTTGTATGTAAGATGAACCAGTATGTGGATGTATAACGCGGCCAGTGTTAAATCAAACCACATCCACATTGCAATGAGTTGAGTGATGGATAAGTGCTTTCGAGATACAGTAGAACCTGTCCAAACCTATAGTGGATCTCGGGTTTAATTATTGCTAATATTTATCAAATTTTTGGTACTTAATTTTGCAACACTTACCCTTACAGGTCATTTTACGTGTAAGGGTAAGTACTGCAAATATACACGGTAAAATTTCTATGAATCTCTCCAGTAATTATACCGGACCCAATATGGGTTTGGACAGGTTCTACTGTAGTGCCAAATAAAAATAAAACAGTCAATTCTCGTTTGCTATCCTTTTTAGCTTCTTAGATATAAGGCAAATTGCAAGATGGACGGCCCTTTGAAGAGAAAAAGCTCTCTCGAACAAAACCCGTCGACCCACCACTAATATACGCCCCAGCTTTTTGCCTAGGGCGTCCGAATATCTTTCCACAGTCTTTGTATTCAACCTTGTTTATCCATCAACTCCTACGGAAGATAGGGCTGATCCCAGGTAAAGTACGGGAGCGTAGTCAGGTCGATTTTCATAGAGATTGGTTGAGGCCTCAGCTGTTTCATTTATCGAAACTTCCTTTCTGTTGGAGAAATTGATACTTGGATGAACCTCCCAGAGAAAAAGAAGAATTGATCCCCTTCTCTGTAGGGTCTAACTAATCCTTAAATACAAATTCACTCGTCTTCCTCTAGTCACTGGTCCCTCTTCTCGACTCCGAATTCTCAGCATCCGGTTGTACAAACAGAAGTTATCATCTAATTTCAAGCACGACATAAAAGCCTGCTAAGCGCCCATACTCCAAACAAAAATACACAGGCACAAATTATAACTGTAGAAAATTAGACATCTTAGATGTTAACATGAATACAAACAGTTACGACTCGATGGCAGGGAGTCAACATTTCATATGGGGATAAAATGATTAGCGCTCGGCTGGTCGCGTCTAAGGCCCTGACTACTTAACCCGCAGAGGTTACATATAATTCCTTGTTAGCCATGCGTACCCTTGTAGGTGCTGATAAGCTGGACATTTTCTTGGTCGCCCGAGAAGCCTCTTGACAACCACAGGATTTTTATTCGTGATCGCCGTCTAGCATTGAGCATCTTTGTTAGTCCCAATCACTTACACCTTGTGAATTTGCGTTTTACGGCTTGTAAGCTCTGTTGAAAGTGAAATATACTTGATAAACGTAAAATACTAACTTAGCCCAATTCCTTTCTAACCTCTCATATAATACATGTCTGTTTAGTCGCAAGTGATCCAGCCACAATAATACGACTTGATTGATCTGGTGTTACACGGTCCCGGTGAGTGATCTTCCTATCGCTTTTGGAATTAGGCGAGTGATCCGCCTGCCTGCCCTTTTAGCTCAGACATATCACGTGATATTAGTTTCCAATTCGCAACAAGCTCATTCCGAGCCATTTCCACGCTTCTTCTGTAGACAAAATGGGTCTTGCATATCTTGTTGTGCCATGACTTTTGCGCCTTCCCATATTTGCAGCACGATAAACTTATTTTGGTGCGGTGCCGGGTTTGGTGACTTCCGGCACACTTACCACATCTCGCTGCCTTGGTGCACGGCGCCTGGGTGACCCCGCGGGTTGAGGTTGTAACACTGCTCCTATTGTATGTCCAATAATACGCTAGTTCGTGTTAACACACAATTACCAATTAGTTTTATTAGATAGTTTTTTGTATATAGAAAAGGTGCTATAGTTTGGGGTGGGAGTCATCAACAACTCCCACTTGATCCCTTCTACAGCCTCCAACTTGTTGGAATTCACAGAATCACAGAGTAAAAATATATCCAGATATTTCGTATTTTTATTCACTTAACTTCTTGATCAAGTCTATATAGAGGTACTTAAACTAATTACAATAGTAATAAATACAACCACACCAAATTCATGCGATACTATCGAATCGTAAACAGCTTTCTAACGTCACGTTTCACCTTGAGCGACTAGCACATCTTTGTCGGGAACATCAAACACAAAACGGAAGATTCTACTCCATGACACAATACCTTTCCGTTTTCTAACACAACTGTCCCATAAGTCTGATCATCTGTGAACACAAGCTTAACAAGCTTTAAGAACATTCCATTGAGGCGCATACCATTCTAACATTTTCCTCCTAAAATCTTTGTACTCAGTGGGACTCCAACGACTTCAACCGGGTAATCCTGCCTTAGTATCCTGAACGTATCTGGTTGGGGCATATCAAGGGCAGCTGACCTCCGGGCTACAGATTGAAAGTAAACCTCCGTATCACTACTCATCATTTGTTGTATCGGTTATGCTCATGTTGTTTTACGAGGTGTCTGATTGGGTGCTTGCACTTGCCTAGGTATGCTAGATGAATTACTACGGATAGTAGATTGATGTTTATAGAACTGGATGTCTTGATGAAGGTGTATATATGATTGCGGAAAAGTGTGTCACTTTGAGGATGATATTCCCTCACTATTTACACAGTGGGCTAGCTGGACTAACCGAACAACCCTAGCCCTAAGACAACCCAAGCAAACAGAGCAGACATAGTCCTCACGTGCGCCACTCCACCCTTGATAGTCACGTGTCCAATGCCAGCCTGGTTCCATCATGCCTGACCTTGTCTGATCACAACACATGTATGTTACTTTGCCTTTTTTCAGTAATTGTTAAGGCTGCACCCTCTCTGCTCCTTCTGTTGTGATCTGCAGATGATCGCAGCTCTGTGTATGCACTCGCTTGTTAGCGAGTCGGCATAAGTCCGAGAGCATGGGTATGTGCATAGACCTAGGTATTAGTGTACACCGAACTCGGAATAGAATAGAATGGAATGGAAGGAGAATCGATCGGGTAATCGATCTCTGGGAATGTAATGGAATGGATGGAAATTGGTAACAATAACTGTTAGTTGGGATGGGACCTGACAAGGGCGTATGCCAATGCTATATTATGAGGTCCATTCCATGTAATGTAAATCAAGCGGATTAGTTATTCTATTCTGAGTTTACATTAGTTACAAATCATTCCTCAACGTCATTACCTTTTCACCTTCAAGGTAGTAATTTACCCCGTAAGCACTCATAACTGTAACACCTTCCATCCGTTTTCTTACTACAGCCTTGTTTGCCGATGGTGCTACCACCGAGGCATAGGAGGATTGATTCCCGGCCCAAGTGTTATTGGTGAGACCGTTTTTTGGCGGACTCCCTTTGACGACCTTCTCTAAAGCCAGCATTCTATCTTGATTGGTATAGGCTTCATCGTCTCCTTAACTACCTCTACGTGTTTGGTAAAAGCCTTTACAGTCACCTCCTACTCCCTCATCGACGATGAGCTTTGCGTTTCCCCTGCCTTCTTAGGACCCGCCCTCACTCCACCCAGGTAATTCCTGAGGATTTCGACGTTATGTCAATGCCCATCAGAAGAATGCTCGTCGCAATCCTAAGATAATTCACAGCCGTTTCTTTGCCTAAAGTGTCCGCCATTTTCGTCGCTGCCGTGAAAATCCTTCACACCCGCCCACATACCCACTTTGCCGGGTCACAGCACATTGAGTCGAGAATTTCGGCGTAATGGAGTGTGAAGATTGAGATGGGAAGAAAATGTAGAGATGATGAGACAATCGTCGTGGAATATGGCACAGTTTTTATCTAAATGTGGTGTTTTTCGTAAAAATGCATGATAATCATGCAGACTGGGTGCAAATCAGTTCTAATCATTTAGCGCTACGATGTTCGTCATAACTTTAGGCGCTAAGAGGAAAT
This sequence comes from Podosphaera xanthii, assembly GCA_028751805.1. NCBI lineage: Eukaryota > Fungi > Ascomycota > Leotiomycetes > Helotiales > Erysiphaceae > Podosphaera > Podosphaera xanthii. Next base: position 833,884 of record JAPWIX010000022.1, read on the forward strand.
GATAAAAATTGTGATCCTCTAATTACAAAACAGTTCGGACATTCCTGAGATGGCCCTACATCTGTTGAGTACTCGACGTCGACGTCAACACTAGAAGACCGATTTCTGCCCAACTACTGACACGGTATATGAGTGAACCCCTACTCGGTAAACGTGCTCAGGACATTTCCGTAGATCAGTTGTGGTGATGCATCACCAAGGTCTCAGTACAGGATCACAAGAATTAATGATATAGCGGGCTACACGCTTGCGGCATGGTTATCAACATCTTCTCGTCATCGGACCTGAAACCAGGCACCATCAGCGCGGAGCTACCACATTGGCAATGATGACTGGCCCACCTAAGCGGGTGAGATACAGTGGTGTATTAAATATTATCTACTACAAGGTATCAGGGGATCAAATTCCGACTTGTACAATACTACAGGCCTAAGTCAACGATAGTGCATTAGCGTGATAGGGGTTTTTGGTGAGGGAATTAAAATATTCTATCTCAAATAGGCAGCTATCTTCAAATAAAACTCTGATTTGTATGTGAAAATTGCTTTTTATTTTATCAAACCATAGTGAACGATGTTCTAAGATTCTGAAATTCTTGTTTTTTTTTGTTTCAAATTTGGATTCATTTAATTATTTTCTCAAATCTTTACTGTGATACGCCTGTTTATGCTACGGATTCTATCATTATTCACACGACTTTAGACAAAACACAGAAAAACAATCTGAAATTTATAAACGAGTGTGCCCCCCATTTACATTCAAAAATGCCTGGCATCTCGAATGCATATTCGCGAGAAGTGGCGTAAGATGTTCATCAGCGATTAAGTCCCAGCTAGCTTGGACTATTGCATGAATCCTTGAAACTGGCAGCCGTTGCCCGCTTAATTCGGGGGAATTAAAACTGCATTTTATCTTTCATGATATTCCAGTCATTTTCAATAAGATTTAAATCTAGGAAGAAGGGAGGCCATTCCATCAACTCGATGCCCGCTCCAGCAAGTTCATCTAACACCCGGCCTCGATGAGCAGGTGCCGAGTCTTGCATGAGTATTAAGCCCGGGTGCTCTCTATGATAGTTGATAATTGATGGCACAACCCTTCCACTGAAGCTAGCTTGGTTAATTTTTCCCCATCTTTTGTCCCATATTACATGTGGACCTTTTTGAGATCCCAGAAAAGATCCCCAGAACATCCAGCCATTCCCCTTCAAACACCTTATATCTACACAACAGTCTTCAACCTGTTCATCGACCTCAATAGCGCATTAGAGCTAGACATAATTTAGATAGCTTCAGTATTTACCAATCTAGTCACCCAAGTGTTTTTGTGAGGGTTGCCGGTAGCCCATGTCTCATTGGTCCACAGAACTCGACTCCAATCATTCAAAGACCAGTTTATATGAGTTTGGGCAAACTCAATCCTCTTCGTTTGGTTAAGGTCATTCAGTACCGGCTTTGAGCGAGCCCGGCGTCGAGAATACCCCCTACAGTTGAGAGCCCTTTGAATGCATCTTTGACCAACGTTTTATTCCCTAAATGGATCTAGTGACAGATCCAGATAGCTCATCCGTCGAGCCTCAGATGAAGACTTTACAAAGGCCACCAATTGATCTATCTGTTGACTTGAGAGTACAGGCGGGCGCCCAGTCCGAACACTTGGACTCTCACTGTGTCGGGCACAAGCGTGTTGAACTTGGTGCCAAGATAACCCTAGATCTTTGGCAATTTGTTCGATTGCTTTGTTCGTATGTTTTCGCAATGTTTTGACGCGAATACAGTCTTCCGATGAACCACAATTTCGACGGCGCTGCGATAATAAATTAGTGGTACTCATTTTTTTTTGATCGAAGTTGGTAGTAGAATGTAATTATTTGTACGTGGGGAGAGGATAATTGGGTATTCCAAGAACAAGAGTATTGCAGTGCGGGGAAGCAGAAGTATTGAATGATTGGATAAATGGGCTCTAAAGTTATTACCTCTTTTGTAATAGTCATCAATTTAAATAGGCCCCTATCACGCTAATGCAAGATCGTTGACTTAGGCCTGTCGTATTGTATGCAGTATTGTAGACCTAAATATTGTTACTATGTAGCGTTAATTTTGTAGATTGAGCCGGTGATTAGAAGGGCAATGAAACCCCAAATTAGCGCTACTTAGTAACAATGTTTAGTGCTGCAATACTACGCGCAAGTTGGAATTTGATCTCCTGATACCCTGTATGACTGCTTTAACCGAGTCAATGAAATCTTATTTTTTTAGATTTATCTAACCTGATTTGGCGCCATCTTAGCTGTCGCAGGTACTTTCGGAAATATGACATATCCCTAGAACATTTCAGCTTGGACGTTTGGAATACTTATACTCAGATTTCATTTGCAGACACAACTACAAAGTTAACTCTTATGGCATGTAAACTCTTCCCCGAATACCCACCACAGGGAGAGCGAGTGAATTCCATGGCAATCTGGTTATGCTTTCATCATTCTAAGACCTCCGTAACATCATATCAGATTGTGGGTTTGAGAACCTCACAAGATTCAAACTAGCCTTCTGTCTCATGTAGAGCATGTGCCTCGGCTACTCAGACTCTGCTTGGGAAGACAGTTCGGACTCTGTACCACTGCAATATCTGACCTGAAAGGGATATTACCGGTACCGTAATACTAGTACCGTACTGCAGTGATCAAGATTGCATATAGCTGGAATTTAGTTTATGTGTCGTCATCAGTAATTGCAAGGCATTGATGGAAAAAATAGGGTCGGATAGAGTAGAGGTACATCTTCCGAACCCTTTTCCCAAGTAGAGTCGAGGTAGCTTGGACATATGTCCCACTTGAGACAGGAGAAAGCTGGATCGAATCCAGTAAAACCCATGAACCACATTTCACGCGGTGATATCGTATTCAGATAACCATGGGGTTTTCTCGCCTTTTCCTACGGTGGGTATTCACAGATGATGGTACATGCCGTAAGGTGTTATACTCGCAGTGGTATCTCCAAATAAAATCTAAGTTTGAGTGTTCCAGACGTCAATGTGAGTCATTCTGCGAAATATGCATATCTTACGTATTCATTCGCGTTATAGCCCCAGGATGCATATGGAGGATTGATTTTAAAAAATAGATTAAAAAAAATTAGCATCGAATAATTAACGTGCTTTACCACTTGGCCGGTCACATTTTTTTAAAGCGAGCCTTTTGATCGGTTTCTTTCCATAGCCAAGAATTTCTGAGGGCCACCCCGAATTTCAACGCGACCTACATTACTGGAGCAAGAATCCTACTTGAGCGTTCATAGCATGCTTTGCCATTGGTCGATCACTTTTCATAAGCGTGCTCTTCTATTGGCCAGTTGCTCAACAAAGTGCCCGGACACGTGGTAAATCACGTTACATGTACACGTACATCTTAATTAGGACTTATTAAGGAAAAAAAACTAGAAATTCCATTAGAAAGATTAAAGTTAAATCAGGGACAATTTATTTAATTAAAAAAATAATTTAACAAAACATACTTTTATTTATAGTCAGAGATTATGATTCGGGGTTTGAATAGATTACAGTAGAGCCCCTCTTAGCTAATAGTGGGTCCCGGTATAAATGTTGAAAAGATTCATTGTAACTTGAACTTTTATATTTGCAACACTTACCCTCACAGGTCATTTTGCATGCAGGGGTAAGTATTACAAATATAAACGGTAAAATTTCTATAAATCTCTTCAGTAGTTATACCGGGACCCACTATTAGCCAAGAGGGGCTCTACTGTATAATGCTGGATAGTCTAACACTAAGTTATGAGCTTAAAGACCAGTGCCAGGGGGGTTAAGAGGTTGGGAAACGCGGTCAAAACTTTGGAATGTATTTAAATCAACTGTCATACATGGTGTAAGGGGACTGGCAAAGACGAACTCTTCACCTTCACGCGATGCCGGCTGTAAACGCCCAGTATGTTCGTATATCTAGGATAGCCAAGAAGAGGCGTAATCGGATTCCGACCTAACGTACACGCTTCATCATCCCCAGTCAAATTTCACCAAAGCGTCATCAAATCCAATCCGAAGAAGCCACTTTCACCAATCCGCCGTCTTCCACCTCCCGAAGTATCGAGCAACGAGCCCCGCGAATTACTTCGACGACTGGACTGTCAGGGTCTTCTGCGTTGCTTCGGCGCGCCTCCATCTGCAGACCCACGATGATACGAATACCCGACGGAGGAAGAAAGTCGGAGGGCACAAAGATGGAGAGGTTATTATGGCTTTGGAAGGCCAGAAAATGGTGGGAATCTACGAGAGAGGGAGAGTCAGGGAATTTGGTGAGGAAAGGAGAAATTGGTCTTTGGAGGGTGGATTTATGATTTTGCGGTGGAATATTTGACTCTGAGAGTGTTGTGTGTGCCGAAGTTTTTCGGTTCGGGTAAGTGCTGCCACCACTCTATAAACTGGCTGCGCTTTCTTTTCGGAGGCGAGGCATGCGGCTTCGGTCGTGACGGCGGTACTCGGCGCGAGCTGGGGCACTGTTGGGAAATCTCTTTGTTGCGTGGACGTTCGCGGCGGAGAGGAAAGGGGAGATGCAGGGCGTCGAACCTTTGGCATTTCTGTGTATTTTTTTTTTCAAGCAAATACTGGCTTGTAATAGTCAGGGAATTGGGTAGTTCAGAGTCTTGAGGGATCGTCTACTCGTATCACGCATCTTGGGTGTACTGTGGTACAGCGGTGAAGTATTACTGCATGACACTAGGCCAAAAACCCCCTACCTGTACACTAATACTAATAGGGCAACAGGGGAACGCGAACTTTAAGATCATGAAAACATGGTGTTTTCTACTGTAGAATAGCGCGACGTAAAGCCTTTTACCCACTCTACCACTTATTTTCATTAAAAATGGCAATTCCAATTACTTCTCTCTTAAATCCTTTTCCGCAAGGGTCTACTTCACCTAATCCGCACCCTCCTATTCGTCGTAAGAAAGCGGCAGATCTCACGAGGGATCAAGAACGCGACTGCCAACTCCTTCACGAAATTGGGTGGAAATACGCGCAAATTCGCGTACACACAGGCCATACTCTCGATCAAATTAGTAGAGCTTGTCGATCATCACGTTAAATTTTTTTTTTTTCTATTATCCTATTTCGGCGCCTGAAGGCCCACGTAGGTATTTTTCGGAAGATACGTATTCTTTGTTATAGAATGACTCATTTTGACGTTTGGAACACTCATACTCAGATTTCATTTGCAGATACCACTACGAGAATAACGCCTTACGACATGTACCCTCTTCCGTGAATACCCACCACAGGGAAAAGCGAGAAAAACCTGTGGCTATCTGAGCATGCTTTCGTCATTCTACGAATACAGTATCACCGCGAGAGAAGTGGTGTGAGGGTCTTGCTGGATTCGAACCAGCTTTCTCCTGTCTCAAGTGGGGCATGTGTCCAAGCTACCCAGACTCTACTTGGGAGAACGGCCTGGACGGTGTACCACTGCACCATCCGACCCGATCATCACGTTCAACGCCAAAAAAGAAGAGTGGTAGGCCTCCTCTTCTTATGCAAGCCCAAATCGAGGAGCTTGTCGAGTTCGTATGCGCCTCTGCAAAGACCGACGAATGAGCTATACACAACTAGCTCAAGTGATGGAATTTGGGGTTAAAAAGGACGCTATTCGCACTGCTCTTGCACGTGAAGGCTTTCATCGTCGCCTTGCAATGCGAAATCCGCCGATTTCAAAAAAAAATCAACAATCCGCCTTGACTGGGCTAAAGAGCATGTTAACTGGACGATGGATCAACAGTATTCAATCCTTTGGACCGACGAAACCTGGATTAATGGTGGAAGACATACACGTACCTGGGTAACAAGAAGGCCAGGGATCTTTTGGGAAAAGGATTGGGGGACGATTAATAAGGACTCGTACCAAGCGCATACAGTTCCTGTTATCCATGGGTATATCGAGATGATGAGAAGAGAGGGAATTAACCTTGTTTTAATGCAAGATGGCGCCCCAGGCCATGCCGCCGCAGATACCCGGGAGGACTTAAGGGAGAGGGGCGTTTTTGTTATATACTGGCCTCCATTTTCTCCAGATCTCAACCCCATCGAGAGAGTTTGACATATTATGAAGAACTATCTACAGGATAATTATCCTGAGATTATGGGGTATAGTCAACTGCGAGAGCAGTAAAAGATGCTTGGGATAAGGTGGGAGAGGAGGCCTTTCGGGCCTTGATTGAGAGCATGCCAGATCGTTGCCAGTCTGTAATTGACGCAAAAGGATCCCGTACTAAATACTAATAGAAAGGCTCTACGTCGCGCTGTTCTACAGTAGAAAACACCATGTTTTCATGATCTTAAAGCTCGCGTTCCCCTGTTGCCCTGTTAGTATTAGGGTACGGGTCAGGGGGGGGTCCTGGCCTAGTGTCATGCAGTAATACTTCACCGCTGTACCACAGTAGGCCTTGTTTCTGATACGTCTTGAATTCAATCAATCATGGTATCAGGGGATCAAATTCTAACTTGCGTGTAGTATTGCAGCACTAAACATTGTTACTAAGTAGCGCTGATTTTGTATTTCATAGCTCTTCTAATCACAGTCCCAATCTACAAAATTAACGCTTATTAGCAACAGTATTTAGGGCTGCAATACTACATGCAAGTTGGAATATGATCCCCTGATACCGTGTAGCTAGATGGCTGAATAGAACATGATTTTTGAAAAAAAAAAAAAATACACGTACTGTGTCTCAGCCCTAAAGATTGTTAGTACTTAAAGTTAAATTTGTACGTCAATGCCCTACAATTGGCCGCAACGACATACAGAGTTAGTGTCGGCTATTAAAAATCCTTAGGGCTGAGATACAGTACATGTACAGCACTTAGTGTGAGGACGTTATTCGTAACTCCCTGTTATTTTTAGATAAAATTTTGATTCGATGTTAAATCACAATTGCTGACTAAAATTTTCGCCTGGAGACTCCAGCTCTAATCAGACCAATCATAAAGGTGACATGGGACAAGAATAACGCCCCTCCACTCAGATCCGCTGCCTACCATTTGATCAATGAAATTTTCTTTTCGCTACAAATAAGTATTGTATAAATTCTAATATGACAACCCGGCAGAAGCGTACAGAACTTATCGTTCACAGGAATGATGCTAACGGGCCGAGGAATCAATTCGTCACTAATCGATTTTTGAAAACACAAAATATTGTAAATCTGCAAGTCAAACTTGCAGCCCAATAAGGTTAACGGTTAGAATTCCAGAAGATTACTGTGCGCCCAGAGTGAATATCGGCACATGTTTGACTCTTGCGACACAACTTTAGCATTATCCTCCTCGAGTCGTTATGCCAAAGGTAATAACTCCAATGTCTTCAGACAAAAGTAAGCGTCGACACAATCCTCTCGAGCTCGACCTAACGGCGACTGCGACTCTAAAAAATCGACCATCAAAACACAAGTCCGACAGTAAACAAGATGTGGATAATTTTGTGGACTCGAAAGCCTCGAAAAAGATCTTGCGGATGGGCCAACAATTAGCAGACGAAGATATCCAAGAAAATCAGTCTGCTCTCAAATCGACCTTTGATTTCGAGTCCAGATTTGAAAATGAAGATGAACTTGAGGAGAATTTACAAGAATATGAACAATGGGGAGACGAAGGCGAGGATGAGCAAGTTGAAGAAGTAGAGGTGAATGATATTGAAGCATTCAAAAAGTTTTTCCCAGAAAAAGAAGATTTGCTTCTTAGACAGGGCTGGGGAGGTCAGCTGGAAGAAAAAGAACCCGAATCAGTAGGGACAAATCTAGCAGACATCATCCTTCAAAAGATTGCCGCGCACCAGGCAGCCCAAGAGAGTAATGGAAAAATCCAGGATGGACGACCCGATAGAAATAAGGAGGTTTGTGAAGTGCCAGAAAAGGTTGTTGAGGTATACACTAAGTTAGTCGTTCCAAGAATATCAAAACTACCACTAAAGATAATACAGAGTTGGCCTTATCCTCTCCCGGTATAAATCAGGAAAACTTCCAAAGCCTTTCAAAATATTACCAACCGTCCCTCGATGGGAAGAAATAATCGAGATAACTAGGCCAGAGAAATGGACCCCAAACGCGTGTTACGAAGCGACGAGAATATTCATTTCGAGCAAGCCAGCTACAGCCCAACGATTTATGGAGAAAATTATCCTGGAGCGAGTACGAGATGAGATTCATGAGACAAAAAAGCTTAATGTACATCTGTTTAATGCACTTAAGAAAGGATTGTACAAACCTGCTGCCTGGTTCAAAGGGTTTTTGTTTCCTTTGGTCGGATCCGGTACGTGTACCTTACGAGAAGCACATATCATATCTGCTGCTCTTGTTCGTGTTTCTGTGCCAGTGTTACATTCAGCAGCTGCCTTGAAGGGTCTCTGTGATATCGCGGCGCAAGAGGCATCTTCCGGAACTGAGGGAGGAGGAGCAACAAATATTTTCATCAAAGCACTACTGGAAAAGAAATACGCCCTTCCATACCAGGTTATCGATGCTCTCGTCTTCCATTTTCTTAGATTTAGAGGCACCGATCCTGCAGGCGTGATGCCTGAATATATAGAGAATGGAAACAGTCATCTTGAATCTGGGTCCAAGGAAATGCGGCTACCTGTAATATGGCACCAATGTTTACTTGCATTTGCACAAAGATACAGAAATGACATAACTGAAGATCAAAGAGAAGCGTTACTTGACCTTCTCTTATCAAAGGGACATTCAAAAATCGGTCCAGAAGTCAGAAGAGAGCTACTCGAGGGCAGAGGTAGAGGAGTAATGCTAGAGCCACCTGCCAATACGCTAGATGGAGATGATACCATGATGATGATGTAACTCTCACTTTGAATTAACATCAACCACTTTCGACGAATCTTGGCTCTATCCTACCCCATCATTAAAATTTCTACGCGACAATCCGGTCATGATCATAATTCCTACTCTGATGTAACGTCAAATTCAAAAGTATTCCTTCAATTCAAACTATACCATGCGCAGGTCCCATATATTCTCATCTTTATAGAAGTAAATATTAACTTACCTCATCTGACAGGGCTCCAAAATCGTCCGATATTATTGCTGTAATTACAGACTTAATTGAAGTATATATTAATACTTTTATTGGAATTTTCTAGGCATTTACCTTGTTTATAAAGCGGCGAAATCGACGCTCAAATTAGATCTCTTAGCCATCAAGTAGTAACGAAGTCCTATTTACACTTTGAAGCAGCTCATTCCAGCAAATTTTGCAATATCAATGGATCATAAAAAATAGACTGGAGAGGGGCTCAACTGACTTCTCACCCGCTGTAGGGCTTAATGCGAATATCGTCGGCAACCTTGGCTTTAATTAGGTTTGCGTATATATGATTACAAGGATTTGGCCTAGTAGCCGCAAGAAGTGGCTGTTGGAATAGTGACGTGGTAGGTATGCGTAGGTATCAAAACCTTGTGTCACCTCTCAGAAATATGATCATGCGGTTCTCTTTATACCCTACCTTTATATCGCATTGTGTACTGATAAGCCACAGAATCATTGTCTCCAATAGATTCAGGATAAGGAACAATGATCAAGTTGAAGGAAATCGCTTAAGTAATGGATTACTATCATGAGAGACATGGCACCACTGAATAGTTAATCCTAGAATCAGAAAGATACTTGGGCTACTATGGCTGGCTAAGAGTACCTTTCAGATTATTTCATGACATGCTTACAACAGCATTCCTCTTAGCTTGATGGAGATTTTTATCACGGGACTTTTTCTTCGTGAATTTGCTCTGATTACGTGTGGTACCATAATAGCCTCTGACAAGTCCTCTGGCCGAATTCGTAATATTTGCTATTATCCGAGTACCAGACGCAATCGAGGTCACTAAATACTCGACATAAATTTTCTCTGCCAGTTTTCCGATCAGCAAGAGAACGGCATTACATATTGACTTGGCCGGCTTGAAGAAACGTTCACCATTTATCTATGCGCAAAGATTGTGCCATGCATTATGATTCCTATCGTGAACAAACCTCTGGTACTGGCCTCCAGTAACTAACAGAATAGACTTTCATGAAAATCTATTATTGCTGCCGCGACGCTTCTCTGCCCTGCTCCGCTGTTTATCAGATCAATAGACTCATGTGACCTATGATCCAAGTCTTCAAAGTAGCTAGGGCCAATTCCTTAGAGAATCTCAAAGCTACTGGGTGTTATTAATTGAGACTTCACTTATAGTTGGCGATCTGCTCAAACACCGGACATTGTAATTACCTTCTTCGATGTTCATGAATTGAAGAAATGAAAAAAGGCTCGTAGTAATAGGGCTGATCTAACGGGGAATGGTTAGCTGGGACAGGGATATGATACGCGTATACACGGCGTTGCAGCCCTTCAGATTGATAGTAGCTGACGCTAATTTTGGACGTCGGAACTGGATTATGTATGTTGATGGCGAACAAAGCTATCGTCTGTAAGTAACAATATTTAGGGCTGAGATATTGTATACTGAACTCTTGAATTTTATTTAGTTGGATGTTGCTTCCGACGACATGCACAATAACCTTTATTTCCCATGTTGTTGACCCATTTCTTATGGCCTAGCCTTTCAGCTTATCTTTTCTCGCCTTTATCCATATCATACCAAGCCACTTTATACTTCCTGGTTGTTGGCTAACATCAAGGCATTGATATAAGACCTTCCAATCTGAATATTATTAGCCTGGGTGTGGTTTAGGCTGGGCGAAAGTCGTTAGCTATTCCGAATATGTCGTTTTTCAACTGTAGTTCGGTGTCACTGAACAAAGTTGACTCGACAAATGTATAGATATAATTACGGCGCGGAAGCTGAGGCGTTATATAATCATGGATCAGAAATTACATATTCTGATAGCCTGTAGGCCTTTGGCAAGATAACGTCAGAGTCTAATCCTCAGGAACTAATTCTTTATATGTCATGTGACGTATGCACGGAGTACGGTTAGGAACAGGATATTGATATTGATACCCACATGGACATAATGAGAATACTTTTTGTAAATCATTTTTGCGTATGCAGCCTGAGGCTGTGACGCGAGTGATGACGGAAAATTAGTATGTGACGCAGTTTGCCTCTGACGTGTGGAACACTCTCAGCTTTCATTTGCAGATACCACTGCGAGAATAACGCCTTACGACATGTACCCTCTTCCGTGAATACCCACCACAGGGATAAGCGAGACAAACCTGTGGTTATCTGCGCATGCTTTCGTCATCCTACGAATACAACATCACCGCGAGAGAAGTGGTGTGCGGGCCTTGCTGGAGTCGAACCAGCTTTCTCCTGTTTCAGAGGGGCATGAGTCCAAGTTATCCACATGAGTCGCGATATGACCCCCCCTCTGAAAAACTGTTCTACCTGGTACAGTCTAACCTCATCTATCGCGATAGTGGGTCCCGGGATAAATGTTGAAAATATTTATCGAAATTAAACAATTTACATTTGTAACACTTACCCCCTGCACGCAAAATGACCTGTAAGGGTAAGTGTTGCAAATATAAACGTCCAAGTTTCCATGAATCTTTTCAACATTTATACCGGGACCCATTATCGCTATAGATGAGGTTGGACAGTAACATGGATTGATCAATTAGCCCCACAACATTTACGATAAAACTGTCTAATTATAAACTGTCCCGTGCCTCAATCTTAAAAATTGTTACGAGTTTGCGTTATTTATGTATGTCATTGCACACCTAAATACAGGCTCAATCCACAGAATGCCTACTGTCAACAATCTTTGGGGCTGCAACACTGTAGATAAATTCTAAATGCACGTACATATATATGTGTACCTAATTCTTTTTGTACATCCTTGTCGAACAACACCTCAGAATTTTACAGCCTATTTACAACATTAGAGGTTTGGATAATTTACGGATTAATTTTCACATGGATGAAATTACTCCCACGTGGCAATTCCACTGCATGTATGAACAGTTTGAGTGTATAGTGTCAAGTAAAACTATTTCCAGGTCAATATTTGATTCAATTACATAGAACATTTTCGCTCCTTAGCATCGTTCCAATTTCATGTGAGGAATGTCGCTGAGCATTAGGCCAATAACTACGAGTATGATCAGTTGCCCTACATCTTTGATATCTTGTTCTATCGTATCCGAACTCAACACAAGCTGTGCAAAGTCGTAAAACTTTGGGCCTGGTCTTGTGTTGAAACGGGATACGACCAGTTTGCACGACCAGCTACCTATCCTGTGACCTAATGTGTGAAGACGTGTTTATTCGTGCGATCTTGAATCCAAGTCTTTCGTAACACTAGGGCTCCTCTCTGGCCTTAAATCTGAAAAGAAAGATGGCCTTTTGCGTTAACCTACGTTGTTTCCTGCATGTCTCATCCACTTCGCTGTGAAAAGTTCTACGCTACTTACCGACTAGGGGTTTCATTCTTCGCCCTTTTCTCTCTTACGAATTGCTGGTGGTGATGGTATATCTAGCAGACCGAGAGTTATTTTGGAGCGCCTCATACAATTCTTCATACGAAACGTAAGATCCGGCTGGAGGAGCGGAAAGAGCTTTGATCCAGGTGGATTCCATATTGACGATTAGTTCTGCCATTGTTAGTTTTAAAGCTGGACGTCGGTTGCGCTCAAATTGATAACGTACATGGAAACAGATAGAAGATGAGTTAGCAATGAAAGATTACAAGATAGAACCTCATCATAACCGATTGTCTATTACAATTTGCACATAATGTTACTACAGTCGCCTGTCGTTGTAACAATGTAGGGCATGACATACGGAGGTACAGCCCATAAGTATTATTCCATGTCGACCAGGGGGGGCTTGGCCACCACAACGCTTTCCTTAATTAGGCAACATCGCGAGAATGCACCTCGCACCCATTCCTACTGTGTTTTGTATGAGTTCTAATGATCAAAGCATTGATTCAATGATTCCCAACTCATAATACGAAATGCAAAATAATTCCTATTCTTATAATAACTAATACTTAGTAAACAATCCATTGCGTTGATGTTGTTGTCATCGGAATACATACAAAACACAGTATGGATGGGTGCGAGGTGCATTCTCGCGATGTTGCCTAATTAAGGAAATAGTTGTGGTGGCCAAGCCCTCCCCTGGTCGACATGGAATAATACTTATGGGCTGTACCTCCGTATGTCATGCCCTACATTGTTACAACGACAGGCGACTGTATATAGACGTGATCACGGCTGCTGCTACAGCGACACGGATATCATACTCAATTTACAAAGTAATTCAGTTTGCATTCATCGCTCGACGGACTCAGCATCCAATAACCATTGCAACCAAATTTCAAGGGAGGGTTTGTATCACGACTCTGGTTGATGGCACTTCTGACAGCATGTGCAAGTCATTTATTCAATTTGACTCCTGGAACATTTGAGCTAAATCCAATACAAACTCCAACTCCAACTCCACAACCTCAGCCACTTCCCCATTGCTACAGACTAGAACACATCAAGACTATGCTTTCAGTCTTTCGGTGACAAATGCAGTGGCAGTTAAGTTATCCTTGTCATAGGTTAGGTGTGCAGTAAATTCACCCTTGCCACTGCAAATAATATCCCCTTTATGACAGACTTCCAGAACAGACGAGGAATTGATGAGTCCGAATGGTTCTCCGCCATATGGGTCACCGAATAAAACAACTACTCATGATTAGCGAAATACTATACGAATTTATGAAGTGGAAACTTTACCTGCCACAATTCTCTGTGCCAAGGCCTCTGAGAATCTGGTCTCGGCATTGTGAACTAGCTGAGCTCCTTGTGAGTAGCCACCAAGGACAATCTTCGTTTCGGGACATCTACTAGCAGTTTTGCGAACCAACTGCAAAAGTTCTTTGCTTCCCTTGGGATCGCCTCCAATAAAATACCTGGTAAATGTATCAGTTATAATTTATCTCTGTGACCAAATTTGGCATGAGGAATATCACTTACCCGAATGTCCTCGCCTCATACTTAAGACCCTGGACAGCGATATTCTCATCCCCGAGTGTCCTTCTCATTTCTGAGATCCAAGGTGGCCCAGGACTACTCAAATCACCAACATTCCCTCTCTCAGCCGTTCCTCTGGCGTATATTAAACTGATCGCCCTACATGAACCATCAAGACCATTCTCTTTATCGTGCCGAGAGACATGGACTTGGGAATGGAAATGTTTGACGATCTCGCGCATGCCAATGGCCTGTTTTGTGGAGATGTTTGGGAGCGGCATGAACGGATCAACCATGAACAGCCGTAGAAAGAAAGCAGAAATGACATAGCCAAGCTTCATTTTGAGAATAAGTTGCTGTGTTTTTTTAGAATGCTTGTGATGGAGATACTGAGCAAGAGGTGTCTCGGTCGTTGGTATTTATATGTTTTTGGACTTGGTATGTCATGAAAAGATACTTCAAGCTTTTCTATCTTAATTGATGACATGACGCCTTTTCTAGATCTTCACGCTAGAAGATGACCGGCACAGTCAAAAGGCGTGAGAAGATCAGAAATTAGGGCAGGATACTAGTATGCTGTGATAAAGATTTCTTACATATGTGACCGAAAACTTGCTACTAAGTAGCCCTTAAAAAGCATTTCCGATTAGCGTTAGATCTGACGTTATACTTCTACAGTCCTTTCTCTTTTGTACTAAGACGACTCAAAGTCTCTTATCCAAGGCACCTACCCCACTGGAGGTAGGAGAAGACTTGTTCGAATCCAGTGAGACCCTTCCACATATTACAATTAGTCATGTATATGGCCATGACAAAAGCACATAAAATAACCATTAATGGCTGGAATGCGTTCCGACGGTAGTTATTACTGGCTGAATTTAGTAAGAGCTACCAGGCGTCTGACTTTGGGTGATGTTTTTAAATGATATTTGGATACAAGTGCCTCTCATATCATCCTGCTGGGTCGTTATTTCATCAATCGTGCTAGAGTCATTCGTGTCATAGGCTAAAGGCTGAATACCCAGAAACGATTGAAAAAATAGAATCAAAGCCTCCGGGATATAATATTGTATTCAAAGTGGATAGGGGTAGAAGTGGACCTTTTTTGAATATTTTTCCTATAGTCGGTCCCAGTTTAATTGTTGGTATTACTTTCCGAATTTTTGGTTGTTACTTTTGCAATACTTATCCCCACACCCAAAAAGGCTTGGGGGATAGGTATTGCAAAAGTAACAACCAAAAATTCGGAAAGTAATACCAACAATTAAACTGGGACCGACTATAGGCTTATTCAGGCTTGACTGTATTACCATTCAAATTTCTGTTTTTATATTAATATCTTGCTGCTAGAGAGTGGAATAAGAGCTAAAAATTTTTTCTCATACCTAAGATCCACTTTTACCATTATAATTCATGGACATCCTATGTCAGTACTTTTTGGTGTTGAAGATATGAGAATGAGGAATGAGGTTATGAAGCCGATATCAAGGATTGTAAGGTTGAATAGCAAGATATGGCAGTGATCTACAATTTGCGGCAGAAAACCCCCTATTTATATCCCAATTCGCTCGCTTAAGGCTCGGTCCAAGTACAGTCGTCCCTAACTCGATAGTGGGTCCCGGTATAAGTGTTGAAAATATTCATTGTAACTTGGACTTTTATATTTGCAACACTTATACCGGGACCCACTTTCGAGTTAGAGGGACGCCTGTATATCAAACGTATCAAACACAGCCTATATCATAAGAGTCCTCAATTACACGTGACATAATACGTATCGCAGCTATGCATTTAGCCGATGATAATTATATCTCACGTCCTACTACACATTCGACAACGATGATTAAGATACATCGTTAAAGTAGGCCTTTCAAGCTATATTCACCAGGGTCGGATGGTGGTGTGGCACATCGTCCGGGCCATTCTCCCAAGTAGAGTCTGGGTAGCCAAGGCACATGCCCCACATGAGACCGGAGAAAGCTAGTTCACGACTCTTACACCATTTCTCGCGCGGTGTTACTGTGTTCGTAGGATCACGAAAGCCTACTTAGAGAACTGTGGGGTTTTCTTGCTTTTCGTTGTGGTGGGCATTTGTGAAAGAGGTTACATGCCATCAGTGCTGACTTTGTAGTGGTATCTGCAAATAAAATCCGAATCTAAGCTCTACATATATCTTGTATGTGTACTTATTCATGCTATGGTGTCGGAACTTTGTTCCCCGCCCTCATGAAAATGTCAAAACACCGCATTTTCAAGAAAAAACAACCTCTACCAGCCTTCAATTACAAAGAGCTGGCGTGAATTAATACATAACCATTAGATGAACAAATACATGCGGAGATTAAGCAATCAACGCGAGCGACGCGGACTTATTATTGTTACAAGTGGGACCTATTTTGGTGAGGAAAAAAATATTGGCCCCCCCCCCAGCGCCACATAGAGAAGCCAATGAGATCGCACCAAATATGGTTATGTAACCCCAAATTCTGACAAATTGACAGCGCCAAAATGTGCCATGAACATGATTAACATGCCCTTCGCGCTACTACCTATCCTCCCCAACTGTGTAGGGCTTATGATGCGTGGTTCTGAGTTTCCACTCTGTCGAACCAAAATCAATTCCTTCTCAATACAACTTTATCTTTCTCCAGCATCTATCTCCTTAGCCAACAAAACTTTCAGATCTGCTAAAGCAACTCGTGTCCGCTCCTCTTTAATGGCTTGGGCGGATTGTGGAACTGCATCACCACTTGGCAATGATAAGAGAGGGTGGGACTCGACAGGCACATCGTCATGCATCGTGGGAGATGATAAATTTAAGTCACGTTGACGATTGAACAATGCTTTGATATTGAAAGACTTTGCAGCCTCAGACTGCAATTCTTTTGCATGTTTTCTAGCTCTCTTCCCAGCTGAACGAGATCCGTTGCCATAACTTCCCCTTAAATTGCTTGTCAGCATCTGCAGCCCACGACAGTGTTCTCTTCCCTTAGGTGTTCGTCTCGGTTTCAATCTCAACATTATCTGCGCCGGCTTGTTAGACTTTTTTCAAGGCTTGCCGCTTGCGACTTATGATTTGCTAGACATACCTTCATGGTCCATGTCCGAGTCTCCACTCAAGTCCTCAACTACAGTGTCCGTATTGCATTCTTCGGCGTCAGAGTCCCAGAACCAGACTCCATTATTCTCTTCTCCTAGGGTTTTTCCACCAGAGTCTTCTCTAGTACTGCTGATGATTGAACTTTCTGGGTCTAGAAGGCGAGGAGGTGAGCTCTCAGAAGTGGTTGTCTGCGTTCTGACGTGTCGGTTTGTGTCTTGTCCTTGACGAATACGCTTCATATGCGCTTTGCGTGCCCTTGATACCATGATGAATTCTGCGTGTTTAACAAGTGTAGGTAGTTACATGTAATGGAAGCTCTGCAATGGATGGTAACTGATATCACGGCTTGAAAAACTTATCGTGAGTAGCTATGTACTTAGACAGGTAGGTATCATATGATGATTGGACAAGAAAGATGGCGACAAACTCGAAACATCACGTCCCAGGATGCGTCTATCAGTCAGTGGTACTATAGGCAATTAACCATGAAATTCGGAATCATAGATGCTTCCCAATTAAGACTAGCGTCATCCAATCGGGACTAGTGCGAGCGCTAGTATCCACTAGCGCATAGATTAAGCGAGGACTGAATGAGCCCTGAGGGCAGGGAACAAAGTTCCGACACCATAAAGAACACTCTCGTTATAGAAATGTGCAGCTAGACCTAATTAAGGCTTCTCATTTGAGGATTTAAGTGAAATGGCCTAAGGAAGCTCTTATCTAAGTTTCGCCCCATATTATTAAATCGAGAATGTAATGTACAGGAGGACAAGGGTAAGTTAATGAAGGTCAGGCAGTAAATTCTGTTTATTCCGATAGTATAAACATATAAATATAGTGCACATAACTTATTATCTAATCTTTGTTAACTTACCCCTATTCCCCTGCATGTTAAGTCCAAGACCGTTAAACCACTTGGGCTCTCCTCTGGCTAAGGCCACACCTTCTACAGTGCTCCTATCCCCTTTTACCTCGAACCTAAGATCATTGATACATTGACCCATGACGGGTAGCCATTTAGCTCAGTAATTACCCGTAGAATTCAACCACCTTTTCTACGGAACCTTCTGCTCAAACAAAACTGAAAAAGAGCAGCCATGGAAACCGGTACGCGGGAAAAAGTCTCAAAAAACCTGCAACCCCAGCCAGGCGAGACCTAGACACCAGAGCCACACGAGGTGCGTATCCCCATCTGTATCTCCCTAATATCCCATAGTCCAGATATCCTCCTTATACCGACACCACCAGCGCTCAGGTAGCGGTGCTCTTTCCTCGGGAGACAGTATAATGCCAGAATATCTGTAAACAGTGAGAATTCATCTTGGTAAAAAGGGCCAACTTAGCCTAATCCATCACCACCATAACGGGAGCTGGGTACGCCCCGGAAACTCGTTTGGGTGACTTTTCCTCCGTGATCAAGTAATGCGTGTTTCTGTTGGCTCTGAGGATAAACTCCGGGTTCGTAGGGGACAGCACTTACAGGCAGAAACGCCGTCTTCTGTCACCGGATCAGTTGATGTTGTTAACAACAGAGCAAGTCCAAGATAAATACAGTCTATTGTAAAAGTCTACAGAATCTACGAGCTGGTCTATCATATAATATATACTCCTCCCATCGTTCTACAATCTTCTCGAAGATTCTGTCAGTTCTAGTTGTAGGGCATTCTCCATACTAACCATCTCATTCCCTTCGACTCTATACCTCTCCACGCGGTTCCACGCCGTTCCATTCCATTCTCTTCCGTTTGATAACGTTCTGTCCAATTCTATATAATTCTATTTATGGTGGTCTAACATTTCTGGCATAGCCAGAATCGCCACAGGGTTTATGCCGTAACATCACCCCCCGTTTTATTATTGATTCCTGGTTTATTTTCGAGGGCCGATTGGTGTCCCTATATATTCTCCAATCTCATCTCCTGTCCCGTATTTCCGTTCGAATAGATCTAGAGCAGAAGTTTGTTCTAATTCTGAGCGCGGCTCCCATGTAGGTTCAGCCTGGCCTTTCCATTTAACCAGTACTACTCGTTGGAATCCTCGTCCGCGCCTTCGCTTTTCTGCTCTTATGATACGTTCTACGAAAAATTCTTGGTTTTCTCTTTGGACACTGTTGTCAATAGGCGCTGGTTGATAGTCATCTTGCTTTTGTGAGGGCAACGGATCATTTGCAGCCCTTTTAAGCATATCCACATGGAACCGTGGGTGAATACCGGTGGGGATATCTAGTTCCACCACATGTGGCGAAATTACTTTTAAAACTCTATATTTAGAGTGTAACCAAGCAAGTTTCTTTGATGGTTGTGGTGTAGCGACATTCCGAAGATTTAACCAAACAAGATCTCCCTCTTTGAAAACTTCTGCCTGTTGTCGACCCCGGTTCGACACATCTTCCATGACCTGTTGCCTCCAAACCATTGCCGCCTGAGCCAAATCCTGACCTTCTTTGAGTTTGTGGACAAGTAAGTCGGCCTGTTGTGATTTAGATGCAATTTTCTTTTCTACAGGGCTCTTATCCAATTCTTGTGTGTTGTTAATATTTATTGGCGGAATATGAAACCCATGGGTCAGAAAAAAGGGGCTATAACCGAGTGAGGAATCTCTATTATTAAGAGCCAGTTGGGCAGCTGGTAATAAATCTGACCATTCAGTTTGTGAATAAGTGACAAAGGCTCGCAAATAAGCTTGGACTTATTGGTTTGCTCTTTCTGTCGCGCCGTCAGTTTGTGGGTGAAAAGCTGTCGAAAGCCGTTGTTCAATCCCTGTCTTTTCACACAGCCTCGTCCAAAAATCTCCAACCCAATTACTTCCTCGATCTGATACAATTGCGCGGGGAAACCCATGGAGCCGGTAAAAACAATTTAAGAACTTTTTCGCACATGCTTCTGCTGTCATGGGGGTCATCGCTTCTAGCGTGATTTCTTTACTCAGTCGGTCTGTTATAACCATGAGATACCGGGGCTGATCTTTTTTAGCTGGAAGGTCCGTCATGAAATCGATAGATAACTCTTGGTGAAATCGCTCTGGCACTGGTAGAGGTTTCAGAAAACCTCGTTTTTTGTCTCGCCATACATGGGTCCGACCACACACATCACAATTCCGTACAAACTGTCTTACCATATGGCTCATTCTAGGCCAGTAAAAATCACGACTCAATATGCTCAATGTAGATTCTCGCCCTGGGTGTCCGGTGGTAGGCGAGTCGTGTGATTTTTGTATCAATTCAGTTTGCAAGGGCTCGTATTGCGGAATCAGCAAACGACCTCTCCATTGAACGTTTCCCTTGGTGTCTAGTGAGCATTCCGAAATTGAAATCTTTGTTTTTACCGATGGTGGAAAGCATCTTTTATCATGCTCAAGAGCAGTCTTTATATCGCGAAACTCTCCATCATTTTGAACACCGATATTCCATAGGCGGTTTAGTTCTTTATCTTCGAAGGGTGCATTTTCACTTCCGTTAAACTGCGAATCGACAGATGTGTCATCCAAGGCCGAAATCTAACTTTCTTCTATCAATTGCTTTTCGCGATGGCGCAAACGAGGATCATTCAAATCCTTTGGGGTATCCTGTTCCATCCTAGACAAAGCATCAGGACGCCCTGCATCTCGTCCAGGTCGGTAGCGTAATTTTATACCTGGAAGTTCGTCAAGTAGGGTTTTCCATCGAATTTGTCGCTCTGACAGGGTTCTTTTTGACATGAAGTACTGTAAATTTTTATGATCAGTAAGTATCTCCACAGGATGTCGTAAACACATCAACTCTGCCCGCCAGAACTCAATTGCCCGTATGATAGCTAATAGTTCTTTGTCATGTATATCATAATTGCACTCTGCGGGCGAGAGTTTCTTGGAAAAGTAGCCGATTGGTCGGAGCTGTCCCTCACGATCCCACTGAGAAAGACATGCTCCCATGGCCCATCCCGAACAATCTGTTTCAAGCACTGTCTCCAGTTCCGGATTAAAAAGTGCGAGAATTGGAGCTGTGATGAAATGTTTCTTCAACGTCTCAAAGGATTTTTGAGCTTCTTGATCCAGTTGAATGCTTCCTTTTCCGGAGAATTCCTTCCTAGTATAACGCTGAAGAGGGGCGCTCAACGTGGCGAAGTCACTTATCAAATCTCGATAAAAATTAGCAAAGCCCAAGAAACTGCGCACTGCGGTCTGGGTGCGTGGAAGTTCCCATTTCTCAATAGCAATTTGTTTATCGGGGTCGACTGAGATTCCTTTCCCTACCGTGATGATGAAGCCCAGATACTTAACTGAATTGACTGCAAAGTCACACTTTTTAAGATCCAACTTTAGGCTCGCTTCCGATAGCCGCTTTAATACCTTACTTACTTTTTCGAAGTGGTCTTCCTGGCTTCCGTTGCTCGATGTCAGGACATCATCTAGATAAGCTGTGCAGAATTGATCAAGGTAGTCCCTAAGAAGTTCATTGATCCAACTTTGCCAAGCTGCGGGAGCACCAGTGAGCCCAAATGGCATGACAAGCCATTCATAAAGTCCAAAGCGTGTCTGGAATGCTGTTTTCCATTCATCTCCCTTTTTGACCCGGATACGATGGAAGGCGGCGCTCACATCAATTTTCGTCAACCAGCAAGCATTTGTCAGGGATCTAAATGTTTCCTTGAGGGGAAGAGGATATCGGTCTTTCTTGGTGATAGCATTTAGGGATCGGTAATCAACACAAAAACGAAAGCCTCCTCCTGGCTTTTTGACGAATAGGACTGGAGTCCCCCCCTGGAGAATTACTTGCCCTTATCCAATTACGATCTAGCAGTTCTGTCAGTTCTTTTCTCAGGCACAGCAACTCATCTCGTGACATCCCGTATAATGGTCCTCTTGGAAGATCCTTGGTGCGACCTTGTTCGTCTTTCTCAATTTCTATGGCAATATCAACTCCAGGTCGGTTAGGCGGAAGGTCACTTGCATCATTTCTATTAGTTTCAAATACAGACCAATATTCTTGAAGCTCAGGGGGGAGCTTAGCTTTAATCTCCTCAGTCGTAAGTCTCTGCTTCGGTGCCAACATTTTGTTGATATCATTCACGGATGTCGCGAATATTGAGATCTTTTGCGCATCATTTAAGTCGCTTGGATTTTTATAAGCTCTCTTGAGATACGCTGCAAAATTTGTATGCTTCACCATTGCTATATCCGTTTTTTGCTCTTTTGAACCATGCGTAAGAATATAATGATCATATTTTTCCAGATACAGGGTCCGATCTCGAGCTCGGTAAACCACATCATTTAATCTCATCCATGGTTCCCCAAGAATTAAGTCATGGGCAAGTCCTTCTATCATATAGCCGCATATACTGCTACGCTTCCCATCAAGATCCACCTCAGCCTAACAAATTTCATTGACAATCATCCGAGACGTTTTAGTAGAATCCGTTGCCAACCTTAATTCTTTTGGCGATACACTTGTGCGCGGGAGCTTGAGTCGATCTGCAAGAGTTTTACTAAATACGGCGTATATGGTACAGCCGAGATCCACTAAGGCAAGGACTGAACTTGAATTAACGATTACATTTATAAACACGGAATTACCGTGCAACATTCTCATTAATCTTGAACGATCTCTACACTTTTCCTTAACTCTAGCATCCTTCCCAAACTCCTCTTCTCTCCAGGCGCGACTTCCTCTGGAGGTTAATCTTTTAAAAATTCCGAGCCCATATCCATCTCCTCAGTCGAGGGTAAACAATTTACATGATTAAGTTCGGGACGCTTCGGAGGTCCGAAAATTCTACAGGTACGAGAAAAGTGGCCTTTCTTTTTGCATCGTAAACATAGACCCTTTTCTCGAAGCTCGGACACTTCCTTTTCCGTCCGCCATGGTGCCGCAGGCTTTATTTTTGGTCGGCCGTCATTATGGCCGCTCTTCTCATCCAGGTTTATTTTAGCGACAAGGGTGGCGAGAGAATGAATGTCGATTTTCATACCCCCCATGACGGTGTCGCCGTCGTGATCGACCGAGTTTGAGCTGTGATATCTTGTCTCTTTAATAACGGCTTGAATAGTTAAATATTCGCTCACAAGCATGCCGCTACGAGTTGCATACTGTGTTGTCTGAGCTTCGCCTTTCCTGACGAATTTCTCGCTATTCTCCATGACAGCGGTAACACGGGTTATTATATTAACCCAACCTTGATAATCTTCGGTCGGGAGGTCGAGAACAGAAAACTTTTCTCGGATCTTTTCACTCACAGCTATGCTCAGTTGGTTGATTTTAATATCGTCCGGCCATCTTCTTCCCCCGGCAAATTCTAGCTGGAGTTCCCATTCCTGTAAGAAACTTCGGAAAATCTGACTCTCGCCTTGCCTCATGGCAAGAAGCTTCTTTTCGGCTTTTTGAGCACCGACCTTATCAAAATACTCTTTATTGCACGCCTCCAGCATCTCTTTCCAATCATACCTATTGGTTTCCCCGCATTTAATCCAATACCCTCTTATATGTTGTCGTTTAGGCTCGGGAATACTTTCATATATCTTCATGCATACCGCCTTTTGGGTGACTAACAGGGGCTCGTACACTTCGCATTGAACTTTGAGGAAATAATAGTGAGGTGTCCACGATAATGATTCGCCATCCCACTTCTCAAATTTTGCATCTCTCTTAGTAACTCCATCTGTCGAAAGATTCCTGTCTTCTGAAAACGAGGTAATATTTCCTGGGGCGCTCTGGTTCCTGGAAGATTCGGGGGCCATTGGATTTTTCCCTTTAATCAACTTGTTAAAGTATGAAGATGTCTCAGGGGCTGCATTGTTTAGCGCAGTTAAAAGATTGGATAACATTTCTACATCTTTCGGAGAGAAAGACTGCGGTGGTATTGTGGGGTTAGGTGCATCCTGATCCATTTCGTCGGGCATTTTTTGGAGTGGTTTTGAGGAATTGGAGACGCTGGCTTCGACGTCACTTTGGTTTGATTCAATCGGTTGTGTCTCTCCGGTAGGTGTGTCGTTAGAATTCCGATTCAAATCTGGTAGTTCGCTTGCTAGGTGAAATTCAATAGAAGTATCTGATGGTGATCCTTCGGAAGAGTCTATCTCCTCCGGAACTCCGTATGTCATAAGACTTTGTAGATTCTCTCGAAGTGTAAGTAAGAAAAAGGGAGACTTTTACAATATGTCGCCGGATCAGTTGATGTTGTTAACAACAGAGCAAGTCCAAGATAAATACAGTCTATTGTAAAAGTCTACAGAATCTACGAGCTGGTCTATCATATAATATATACTCCTCCCATCGTTCTACAATCTTCTCGAAGATTCTGTCAGTTCTAGTTGTAGGGCATTCTCCATACTAACCATCTCATTCCCTCCGACTCTATACCTCTCCACGCCGTTCCATTCCATTCTCTTCCGTTTGATAACGTTCTGTCCAATTCTATATAATTCTATTTATGGTGGTCTTACATTTCTGGCATAGCCAGAATCGCCACAGGGTTTATCCCGTAACATCTTCTTCCCCCATCGATGTATTTTATTGATGTGCGAGAAAGCGTAAAGTTTCAATCTCTTTGGTATTATTGTCATAGCTAGATGGATGAATTTTTTTAAAATTTTTTTTCCTATTATCCTATTTCGGCGCCTGAAGGCCCACGTAGGTATTTTTCGGAAGATACGTATTCTTTGTTATAGAACGACTCATTTTGACGTTTGGAACACTCATACTCAGATTTCATTTGCAGATACCACTACGAGAATAACGCCTTACGACATGTACCCTCTTCCGTGAATACCCACCACAGGGAAAAGCGAGAAAAACCTGTGGCTATCTGAGCATGCTTTCGTCATTCTACGAATACAGTATCACCGCGAGAGAAGTGGTGTGAGGGTCTTGCTGGATTCGAACCAGCTTTCTCCTGTCTCAAGTGGGGCATGTGTCCAAGCTACCCAGACTCTACTTGGGAGAACGGCCTGGACGGTGTACCACTGCACCATCCGACCCTAGATGGATGAATATTACATATCTTAAAAGTAAATTTTGTTTAGTTGTTCTTATTTATATAAATATTTACGGAGTTTGGCCTGTGAAGTCATTCATCATACGAGAAATAGCGATATCCCAATATACTCAACTTGAGAATGAGTGCTCTAAATTTATTTTCATCTAACTACAGAATTCAGTGTGGTTAATGGGTTGTAGTGCTCTGGTAAGGCCATCAGCACTGCAAATATTAGTTGGTCTATATTCCAGTTGGATAATACTGTTGGTAATAGTATCGCGAACAGTTGATTGCCGATTTCGGTCTGATAATTTGTCGGAGGTAGCTAATAATATTGCAGCAGTGTTGTCGATTTCGGTTATCATCGGTTCACTCAATACTTGAAATATTTCTCCATAGAAAGGCCAAAGCCATTACACAGCCACTACCAAAGTGTGGGGATGCAGTGTATTCAGCTGCGTAAGTACTTTGTACAGTGACTGTTTATTTATTTGACCACCATGCAATAAGGAAGTCATTTATGAAAAAAATGGCTCCTAGAGTTCCTTTGTGAGATGATTTATTTCCCCAGCTACTGCGCGAAGAGGAAGTGAGTTGTGGATTGTTATCACGAGAGAATAAGAGAGCTGCTGATCTAGTTCGTGATACATAGCTGTTGATATATTTAAGTGATAGCATAGAACTTTGTGAGGGATTGTGCATATGAATATCTAGTCGTGTCACGTTTGTGATTCGTAATAGTGCGCCGACTGTGAATCGATATTTTGCCACATCATATTCCGAGTACAAATTTTCGGTGGTACGATCAATTGGATTATCATCGGATACAGTTTTTTTTTGCCTTTATATTGACTGACGCCAATATTACTGCAGATCTCATCGATTTTGTCGTGCACATGACAAAGATGAAGATTTTTGATACTTGCAAGGATCAGCAGCGTTCGATTTATTATTGGGGCAAGTACTTTAAAATAATTTCATGAGCAAGTACGTCTAAAAACTTGCCAGCGCATCATCTTGCTTTGAATTGCCAATCCAATTTCTGTTTTTGCGTCCACCTAATGGTCATTACTCTACCACTTGCCTCAGAGCGAGGGAGCAGTGTCCTGACCTTGTTACGTCTAATATTCTGAAGCTCCTAATCCGTGGCATTGTTCCAATCTGATGCTTTAGGTCTATCCAATAAATCTTCAATCATCTGTCGATTTTTGATTGTGGAAAGTAGTATTTTGTTTTTTTGAGAGGAAAAATGCTTTTGAGGATCCGTACGTTGAGTTGGGCGACTATTCTTTGGTTTTCAGGATTTAAGGTGACTCATCCTCCTGCAAAATTTTATCAGGGAGATGAAAGACTGTCCTGTGCAGTTATAAAAATAGACATAGGTTTAGATGATCTCAGAAAAACAGTATTTTCCTTTCCGTATCGTTCTCTATCATACATATATCCTTCTCTAAAATGCTTTCCACCCTTCTAACAAGCAGCCTGTTTAGACTGAGACCATGGTGCAACATCCAAACCATATGTGTAACCCATATGCTAAAGTAAGCGCCTGATAGTTTTTAGAGAGGTCTTAGAATTGACATTCGAAACAGATAATGAGACAACGATGACGGCAAACACTAATATGCCCAACAATATACAATATTTATCATAGAACTTCTGACACACCCCCCCAGAATTTGATGTCCGCTAATTATGTCCTGTTCAGTATTAGCCGGGATCAAATTTAACAGTCCAACAAATCCAATATGCTTTTGACGACATAAAGACTTCGTCATGCCGTCGGCAATCATCTCATTTGTCGAGATCCATGATACTTTGACCTCTTTGCCTGAATACACTCCCTGAGCCAGTGTTGATAAATGTTTACATGCTTGAGTCTGGTTTTGATGATAGGATCTTCTTTTGTTAACAAATGTATGGTTTGCATATTGTCATTAAAAATCTCAACGTCATGATCGAGGTTAAAAATGACTCCGGCGAATAGCCTATGCATCCAGATTAACTCTTTCGTCGCATTCGATAATGAAAGTAACTCAGCTTCGATCGAGAATGTTGCTACTGTCGCTTGTTTGCTTGAATTCCAATGAACAGGTTCATTACAAAGTTTGAATACGAAGCCTTGGACGCTCCGTCTGTCATCTGTGTTGGCAAATGCTGCATATGTTTGAAATAGGTAAGAAAGACAATGATCTACAGCCTCTTGGTGAAGCGGGCTCGGATTCGTCATAAACTCAGCTAGATGACTAACCGCTCGAGAAATATCGGGCCAAGTAACTCCCGATGCATATATTAACGATCCAACCTTTTGTTGGTAATTCTTAATTTCCCCCGCCAATGCTTGCTGTTCGTTCTTCGGCATTCTGTCTGTTATCATTGGCGTATTAATGCGACGATTTGTCTGTGTGCACCTGTAAGCTTGGCAAATTTTTTCTGTATATGCCTGCTGACTCAACCAAAGCTTCTTTGTGACTCTATCTCTTGATATTTTTACTCCCAAGAACCATTCAAGTTCACCCAGGACTCTGAATTCAAACTTTTACGTCAGCTTCTTCAACATTTCCAATGCATCATCGCGACGACTTTTCGGGAAAATGAATACCAGATCGTCAAGAAAAAAGAAGATGATAATGCCATTAAAATCTGTGAAAACACATGGCTGACCTGGAATTTGATGCAATCCGATATCCTTTAGTGTTCCGGACAACAACTTAAGCCAAAGCTTTGGAGATTTTCGAGGCCCATAGAGTCCTCGAAGTAAACGAAGGACATGTCCGTTGCAGCTAAAACCTGGCGGGTTGTACAAATAAACCTCCTCGTCCAAAGGTGAATTACAGAAAGCATTTACTGCATCTGCTTGTATAGTGTCAAGATCAAATAGCGCAACGAGAGCCATTAACACTCGAAAAACTTGGAAAGCAAGAGTTGATGCATAATTATCCTCTTCGGTTTTGGGCTGAAGGTCCCCGCGAACACAAATTCCGGCTTTAAACTTTAGTAAGTATCCCAACTCGTCAAATTTATAGGTAAAACCCCATCTGAGGGGGATAGGGTTCATGGAGTTAGATTGCTTGACTTTCTTAATCGTGTTCTTTGCTATAAGAGTGTTATATTCTACCACCATAGCATCGCGAAATTCTTGAGAGTGTGGATGATTTCTCAACTCACGCCAATTGCTAGGGGGTGGTGGTAACTCAGATTGGTGAAATCTTTTCAAATCCTTGGCCTTCTCGATCATAAAGACATTAATCGTTGCGACCAGCGCACTTGAGTCTAAATTCTTAGCCTTCTCTGTTTTTCTTCAAATTCTTTTTCCAGAGATAATATAGCTTTCATCAATATCGCTGGGGTTCACCCGAGACATTGGTAATTTTTTAGCAGTATTTTCATGGACGAGTCTATCTTCTTGAGACTTATCTTTATTATCTTTTATTGGGCCTCTTGAATTTTTCCGACTCTCTAGCTCATCTTTTGCTCGGTAATCCTTAAAAATTTCATTGTCGTTTGTGTAGCTATCTGGCTCATTATTTCGTATCGGTGCTGGGTCATCCTCATCAACGATGATATCCGAAACTGATGAAATCATTTGAAAATCTATTAATGGTATTAATTCTTCATCTAAGATTTGTTGTCGTTGTCAAAGAATAACGTCTCATCAAATATGACGTCACGAGTTCCAATAACTACTTCTTCGTCAAGTAGTAAAATTCTGTATGTGTTTCGTGAGTTATACCCTACTAAGAATCCTGTCTTTGCTCGTGGTCTCATTTTTTCACCCTTGGGAATCGATTTGTCTAGGGCGTACGCGGTACATCCAAATGCCTTCAGGTGGCTATACTCGTCTCTATCAGAGATTCCTAATACCTGGCGAAGTTTGGATAGTGGAGAATGCCAATCCAGAGTTGAGGTGGGTGTTCGATTCACAAGATATGCCGCAGTGATGACATATTCGGGCCAATATTCATGTGGCAGATTTGCTCCATTTCCAAGACACCGCGCCTTTGTTTGTATCATCCCCCCAGAACGTTCTGATTGTCCATTCTGTTCACTTGTTGACACTGCTGACCATTCAACTTGGATCCCTAATTCTGCGACCCAATCGTCGAATCTATTTCCAAGCCTACTTCTTGGTCGCATCGAAAAATTTTAAAGTCTTTATCGAATTGTCGCTTAACATAGGGAACAAAATTCTGAAAATGTCGCACTAAATTTAAACCAGTCTTATTTGTAAGAAGGTAGACGTAATTCATTCTGGTGAGATCCTCAGTAAAATGGAGCATGTATCTTGATCCGTCAAAACCTATCGGAGAATATTGGACTAAATCAAAATGGATCCTTTCGAAAGGAAGTTCTGCTCGATCAGTTGGTCTGCGTGAAATAACGCGACTTGCTTTATTCAGAGCGCAGGTTTCACACTCATTTGTTTTTGGATCTTTTCGATTAATGTCGACAGAACTGCACTTGATGTGTTGTAGAGCATCTTGTCCTGGATGTCCGAGACGTTGGTGCCAGACAATTTCAGATCCTTCTGACTTTCCTGTTATTCTCGAATTGAACATGACCGTCGAGTTATTCTCTCTTTGCACGGAAATAGGAACTTCTGTCAACACGTCATGGTCATGACGATCTATAAGTTGACAGATATTTTGACCATTGTAAGTCATAACATTTGTATCCGAATCCCATTTAACACCCTTTCTCTTCAAGGCTTTCCAGGACACAACAGATGTCAGAAATTCGGATGCAAAAGCAACGTTTGTTAACGTCATTTCAAAAGTTTTTCCTTCGCCTAAATGAGCTGGAAACACCATATTTCCATAACCTATTATCGGGCAAGTTCCTGCTCCAGATTGAACAAAAGCGGGAGGTTGAGGAGGGGTTAACTCAGAGACTGCAAGTACTAAGTTTTTACAAACATGTCCATCTGCTCTATTGTCTGACAGAATTTCGTTTGGAGAGGGTGTGCCAATCTGGTGGCTAGACTCGTCGAACCAATGGAAGTAATGAAAATTCCACGATTATTTTGGTCATTCTGTGGAGAATGACTGTTAGAACTCTGGTTCTCATCCTTTGCTGGCCATTTTAAGTTGACAAATTATTTCAGCCAATTTGATGTCCAATCCGCCTTCCTGATGAAAGTTCTGAATTTATGACGATGGCAAGCATCTTTAAACTTCTTTACCACTGTGTTATCCTGCTGAAATCCACTCGGAGCCTTTCCTTCGGCTAGATAATAGCATTCTTTTCCGGCATACCTTATTCCACAAAGACAAGGTTTTCTCTGTTCATTTTCTGTTGAAGTATAATCAAGAGATGGCGACGGCTGCTGCAAACCCTGTAAAGTTGCTGGAAATGCCGATCTTGATTCTGTTTCGAATTCGGTTAGAGCCCAAAATTGTCGGAATTCTAGGAGAACATCCAAGAATTTTAAATCCGACTTATTACTGTCCTTAATTAACTCCATTCGCTTGCTTGTTACCCACATAGGCAAGAGTGAATTCGCTGATCAAAGAAAATCCTGGATTAACTTGTACTCGCTGAAGTCGGCAATCTTTAAACTCTTGATCATAATGTCCAGTCGTTCCCATTCCATCAACCACATTTCTATCTTTTTACCTGAGGGTGTGATTCTAGCTTTGCCATAGTCCTCAATAATTTTCAATCTTTGTAGGTCTTCAGCTGGTTCGAGTCTATTCTTGACTTGTTTCAAAACTTCTTGACAAGTCATATTTTCAAATATTAGTCGTCGATGATGTTCCTGTAATGATTCGATTATCCTTGCTCTCAGCTCGCCGATTAACTTGCATTCATGTTTATATGAATGAATGTCGACCCTATATTGAGCGTTGTCTTCCTTAAAGATTGATTTCCCATCATCGTCTAAGTCTGCTAATTTTGTGGCAGTTGACTTGTAATGCGAAAAACTTGGCTTCTTAGGCTCCTCATGTATAACAGTACCTGATGGATCAACAAACTTCCAAATACCACTATCAGTGGTATGACCTTGGATAGTGTCAAACCATTTCATATAGTTTTCTTTTTTTAAAGAACCTGCTCTGAAGAATGCCATGATCGTAATACTTTGCCGTTACTTGAGTTATAGAATTAATTTATTTCTACGAAGTTCGAGATGGATAGAAAGAAGATAAACAGATTCTTGTTCTCGGGCTTATTGAAAAAGAAAATAAACTAGTTTCATGGAATCAATCCGGGCTCATAACTATCAAGAAGATGAAAGACTGTCCTGTGCAGTTATAAAAATAGACATAGGTTTAGATGATCTCAGAAAAACAGTATTTTCCTTTCCGTATCGTTCTCTATCATACATATATCCTTCTCTAAAATGCTTTCCACCCTTCTAACAAGCAGCCTGTTTAGACTGAGACCATGGTGCAACATCCAAACCATATGTGTAACCCATATGCTAAAGTAAGCGCCTAATTGTTTTTAGAGAGGTCTTAGAATTGACATTCGAAACAGATAATGAGACAACGATGACGGCAAACACTGATATGCCCAATAATATACAAAATTTATCATAGAACTTCTGACAAATTTAGACCAACGTAAATATCTGCTTTAACTTTTAAGATGGATTTTTTGATCTGGGTCAAGCCAAAATGCATTTTTATGGCGAGATGGCTGAATACAATATGATCAAAAAAAGCCTGAACGCTCGAGATCCGAACAGATGAAGTGATTTTATGTAGGGCATTTTTCTGTACGTCAATATACGGAGATTGTGATGCAAGATTATTAGAAGTGGTATTGGGAAGATTAATGGAAGCAGTTGTTAAGATTGGCCATTGGCGTAGCTGTAGGCCTGACTGAAGGTAGAGTATCCCCATCTCTTCCATTACTGTACTCACTTTTCTTTCAATGATTTCATTATGTTCTGAGGCTCGCGAGGATGATCATGTTTGCCACTGAACTCTACAAGAAAATAGGTCCTCTTGTAGTTCCGGGACAGAAAATTCTATGCCACTTTCGGTGTGTAGAGCTTTAGGGACGGCAACAAATTTTGTTATTAGATGTTCTAGTATATGTCTTATTCGACTTGGAACCGTTTTCTTGGAAAATTTTGGCCATGCTCATTTCCAGGACCTGGATTTTATAACAGTATGAAAAAACCAGGTTGCATTTGGTATTGTTTTATCCGCAATGTCGAGGTAGGGCGTCTTTATAACGGTGACTAGGTCTAAATGTATGACACAGCTGAATTATAAGGCCCCACGAAGAGATCCATGACCTTTGCATTCGGAGATTTTGGCCCTGGTACAGATTTTAAAATCCAGGAAAAATTTGGAGCGCGTTATTCCAGCAGTAT
Source organism: Podosphaera xanthii (assembly GCA_028751805.1). Lineage (NCBI taxonomy): Eukaryota > Fungi > Ascomycota > Leotiomycetes > Helotiales > Erysiphaceae > Podosphaera > Podosphaera xanthii. The sequence goes on from JAPWIX010000022.1 coordinate 866,253, forward strand.
TTAGAGCTGCAATTTTGAGCCTTTCCCCCAGGCATGCGAGTATACTGTGCCGATTACAAGTTTTAGAGAATGCGTAAAATTGCATCGGATTAGGTGAGAGTGATATGTAGATTAGTCTGCCGTTAACTCGGGAGAAACTGACTCACAAAGTACAATCTGGCATGAGAAGCTCCACATCAATGCTTTTTTTAAATCATTTTTGTATATGCAGCCTTTAGGTTATGACACGAATGACACTGGTAAGGTACATGGAGCGATGACTCAACTTGATATTTTATTTATTTATTTTACTATTTAACGTCTGTGCAGAAATAGTGTAATACTACTCCAATCCTAGCTTTGGGACAAAGGACGCTAGAGCCGGAGCCCTAGTAGTGCGGGCTTATCTAAGCATTATTTACATGATGTAGCGCGTTGTATGAAACTGCGTACATGAAAGGATATGATTGCAAATTTAATCAAAATAAGGAAATTCAGTTGCTCTGAGAGTTTAAAAATTGTATAACGGTGTCTCATGTGGACACTATTGCGGGCAGATATTTGAAAAGAATCGGGCTTCGTCAAGCCACTTTGTTAACTTTACAGCTCCCTCCGAAGTTCCAAGTAGTTCTGGGACGAGTGAACTGATGGGTCCTTTAGGGCGACCACCTCGGCGTCGTAGGATTCTACAAAAGAAGATATGCATCTGAGTTTTGGGCGATCCGCATCGGCAGAAGAGGTTGGCATTTGGATGCTTGAAACGACGGTGATACGCGGCGAAATCCCCATGGCCTGTCCTAAAAGCAATTATTTGGCCCAAGTGTCTTCTGTTTAGCAGGAGTTCTCTGGGGAAAATGGGTGCGGTCTGAATTTCAAGTTGAGTGTATGTGTTGGGTATATTATTTTCCCACCATATATCTCTTGCTATTTTCAGCTGTGTTAATTGCCACTTCTTTAAGCTTGCGTATGAGTGCTTTTGTGGTTCGAGATGTGGTATAGCTGCGCCTCTTTTTGCCTCTCGATCAGCTATCTCATTTCCTTCAATCCCAGCATGGCTAGGTACCCAGTGAATTTTGATATTTCCTTCCGGAATATGGGGCAGTTTCGGTCGACTTTTCCATTTTGTAATGGCTTTTATAGCTTCCATGTGTATTATCATGGATGAGGTGGGAGGAGTCTTCGTTAAGAACTTTGTCGCAACTTCAAGGTTGTCGGTAAAGACCCAGAGATCTCTGGAAAAACGAGTTGTGGGAAGGGCTATCGCTGCTTGTATTCCTTCTAATACAGCATGCGCCTCTGCATCTTTGGCTTCCATTAAGTTTCCTAGTGGTATGGCGCCTAGGCCAACTTTCCTTCCTAGCTGGTATATGACAAAGCCAGCGCCTACATTTCCATTTGGCAATTTGGATCCATCACAGAAAACTAAGATATCGTTCCTAGGGAGCGAGTTAAGGAACTCCCGGAAGATATCTGACCTCGAGTCGCCTCTTGTCCCCTTTGGGAAGATCTGTAAATCACTGTCAGCATCTTTGATATCCCAGGGGTGATATAATAGAGGGTCGATCTGCTCCGATTGCGGTATGTCCCGTATCGATCGGGAGAAACGTGTTAGGGGTTGAGAGCGGAGTGAATTTTTGCCTCTCAAGTACAATGGGTGACGCTCATCGAGTCTTCTTGTACGGACCGCCGTACGTCTAGCTATATTGTCGAGGGCTAACTCGGTTGGGGATATTCCTGCTTCTCTGAAGAGGGCTGGGGAAGGAGTTGTCCGGAAGACTGGAAGAATTGCTCTTGCAGCAGTCATGTATACTTTGCTAAGGATTTTCATGTGATATCCAACTCTGTTCGAAACTGAACTGTTTCCCTTACTTCTTGTCTTACCCGGCCACCAAGTCTCAGCTGCAAAGTGCGCGACAGGTAGTACACATGCTACCACAGCTTGCCTAGATAGTCTTGGAGAGGCACCCCTAATGGTGTTTCCAAGGCAGCGCAAAGCGTTGGCGACTTTCAGGGCTTTCGAGGACTGTATCGAGACGTGGTGTTTAAAATTCAGCTTCCTGTCAAAATGGACTCCTAACCACTTGAGATACGGCCTGCTAGTGTTTTCTTTGATAATAAAACTACTGGTAGAAACTATAGGGCTGTTTCTCGCGTCCTTCCGTTTTCTAGAGAAGTGCAGTAGTTCCGATTTTCCGGGGTCGAAGGTCACGCCTTCTGTTAAGCCCCATGATAAGGCCCGGTCAATATTTTCTCCGATTCTTGTTGAGTTTTCTTCGAGGGATGGCGAAATTTCCAGGATTGCTACGTCATCAGCATACCCAAATGCTTTTTGGAGGCCTTCAAGTCGAAAAAGAGAAGATATATACAGCATAAATAGAATAGGTGACACCGGTGAGCCCTGAGGTAGGCCACAGTTGATTCTTGTAGGGGGACCTAGTTGATCATCAAGTCGAATGGATACCTTGCGCAGGGTTGCAAATGAGCTGACCCATTTACACAAATATGGCGGCCAACCTTGTTCTCTAAGTTGGAGTACAAGCCTTCCTGGAAGTACAGCGTCAAAAGCCCCTTTCACATCTAGGGTGGCGATCGTTGCTGTCAGGCCCTTGGATAGAGCAGACTCTACGTCATGGGTAAGGCAAGTAGTGAGATCCACAGAGGATCGGAGCGGTAGCGCACCGAATTGTTGTCGTGCAAGAATCTTATATTTGATAGCTATCCACGAAAACCGTCTTGCGACAAGTCTTTCAAGTCCTTTACCTAATACGGGAAGGAGAGCAATAGGCCTGTATGATCTGGGGGAAGAGAGATCTGATTTGGCTGGTTTGTTGATGATTGCAATAATGGCTGTTCGAAAGCACCGAGGGTGGTACCCTGTGTATATGCAGGCTTGGAACAGGTCTTTAACAAATTGACAAATTTGCGGCCATGCGAGCCGTAGTAAAGAGTTAGGAATTCCATCTTGTCCTGGAGTTGTATTACCGGCGGCGAAGATGGCATTTGTCACTTCCGTCATTGTAAGTTCTGGAAAGGGAAGAAGATTTCGAGGCACGGTAGGCGTGTCTAATGGGATATCCTCTACATGTGACTGATTACAGAAGAGATTACTCAATAAGACTTTTCTTTTATCTTCGGGGCTTTGAGCGGGAGGGCTATCAGGTGAAAGTGGATCAATAAGGGGAGGAGTACGGTAGACCCCCTTTGATTTATGCCACTTTGCTATGTCAAAAATGTCCCTTGCTTTGCTGGCGTCTTCAATTTTCTTTCGAAAGAAAGATCGTTTTGCGTTTTTGACTGTCCTTCTGAAGTCTTTTTTGTCCTCTGAGGTCGTGTTACCAGCTCGCAATGTTTCACGGTATCTTCGTCGTGCTTCTCTGCAGTTGTGATCCCACCAGGGTTTTCCCGTCTTAATTGGGAGAGATTTCTTCGCTGAGCCGGCATACGAGCTTTGTAGAATTTGAACAAGGTCTTCTGCTCTTTGATCGATTTCGTCGGTGGACTGGTTCCTAAGGTTTGTAAAAGTAAGGAGATGCATGCGCAGAAGGGACGTAAATGTTTTTTCCTCAATGGTTCCAAAGCGCAGCCTTGTTGAACGGGGCGGTCTTTGGCAGCTGAACGGGACATTGATGAGCAAAGGAAAGTGGTCAGATGTTACATCTAGATCTTTTTGAACATTTGCTGTGCACCCTTCTCGTAAAAGTGGGTCAGAGGCGAAGCATAGGTCAAGGACATTTCCTCTGTTATGTGTTGGCGAATCAATGCCTGAAATAAGGGTGAGCCTTTTCGTCTCTAGCCAGTTAACAAACGTCTCGGCTTGAGGTGAAGGTGAACCAATGTAAGAAGGCTGCCAATCTTTATGATGTAGGTTGAAATCACCAGCAAGTATCCAGTTTTTATGAAGTTGGAATGTTGTATTGGATAGAAGAAAGCTCACTCCAGCGCCCGGATTCGTAGATCCAGGGGGAGCATTGTACATATTGATAATTAATATACTAGGCCTTCCAGGAGCCTGTATAGTTAGGAACAGTATGTCTCGTAGCCCTTGTTCGTCTCCCGTTTCAGGGCGATCTTGAATAGAGTTGAGACCTGAATTTTTGTTTACATAAGTTAAAACCCTGGGACGGAATGACCAGTCGTCTAGGGGGGAAAAGCATTCAAATGAAGGATGGCTTCGCGTGATTTTACGAACTAAATCTCGAAAGATGTATGGTTCTTGTATTAGCAAAATATCGACGTGTATATCAAAAGCTAACTGGAGAGCAATCTCATGCGCAGACGAGGAACGTCCCACATTTATGGACAATAATTTTAGATTAGTACTTTTGGAAGTCATTTGGAGGATCTTGATGAGCTGATATGGCTATTGTCATCATTGAGGTTACTCAAAGCTGCAAACCTGCCTAAATTTGGTACTGGAGACTCTGTAAAGGGTCTACGTGCGCTAGGGGGGGTAGATGGGGCCATGTTAACTTCTTGTATACTATCCAGAGGAGTGTTGGTCTGTTGCTTTTTTGAGATAGCGCTGCAATGCGCAGTTTTCCATCTCATCCTTGCCGCTGAGGCCGCTTGCCTTATTTTCGATATTTCCGCTTTTGAAGGCATTTTATGATCCTTTCTTGGTCTAACAAGACATTCAAGAGAGTCTGCTGGATGTGGGCCATGACAGTTCGCGCATCTTGGAGGACAGTTATGGGGTGCATCGGGGGTGCAGGAGGTATGCCCGGACTCTGTATGCTGAGTGGAGCCACAGAGTCTGCAACGGGGGGCTCTTGTACAAGCTCTCTCATTGTGCCAGCCAAAGCACCTCCCGCATTGTTGTACTTTTGTCCTCTTTGGGAGGAGCTTTGCGTGTACACGCACACCAAACAAAGGGAGTAGTTTGGAGAGCGGAGATCCTGCAGGGTAGAGTACAACCCAGTCTTTTTGAGCCGAATACTGGGTGGAAGTAGAGCCTCGAGGTTCAATGACACCTACTGGGGCCACATTAGTTAAATCTGTCAAAGCTTCAGAGATTGCTTGTGCAGTTATTTCAATTGTCTGAAGCCCAGCACCATTGAAGCCTGTATATGAGCGAGGGATACCCGTAAGTAAGTATGCCGAATTGTTTGTGGGCTTTTCAACTTTACAAGCGCCTTCAGTAGAAAGAAATGTCTGTAAGTCACTCATGCGATTAGCTAAAGTCTCCTGTGCAGGGACAGAGGTGGGGCAGATCGCGAATCCAGTTTTGGTGATCTGGATTTCTCTCACAAGCTTTTCATTCAGAAATTTGTTGATTTCTATCATGGTGGCGTATGGGGACATATTAAGACACGGATGACCAGGAGACACTCTAACCAGTAGTCTGTTATCTTGTGCGTCACCTTTTGGTTGCTTTGAAGCTTGAGCCACCACTTGTTTGGGCTTTGGTATGCGCTGTTGGGTACGCTGTTGTTTCTGTTGGATAGGCGGAGCTGCTGAAACTTCGGCGTAGGTTTTAGGGGCGGAGGGTTTCTTGGGAACTGCCACAGCTGGTGTCGTAATCACTCCTTTTTTTGTGTGAACATTAACGGGTTGTCTTACGAGAGTTAACTCAGCTTGATAAGGGCGGGAGGGGCGAGGCGCGTTGTTAATATGGTATTCGAAATGACGGCGTGCCACTGAACGTAGTTCTTCAACGAAATCGTTGAAGGGCTTTCGCAGATGTGTAGGAAGAGCAATTTCACTTGTGGCATCATCGAGGATGCAGCTTATATTTTGAAACATCAGAGTTGCCTCATCGTTCCTCTTTGTAGCGGCGGCCGTCGTTGCCAGCAGAGTCTCTGCCAACGAGTTCTCTCCACCAGCGTAGGTAGAGTTATTCACAGGTGGGGGGGGAGGAATGGAGGGGGAAAAATTGCCATGTATCGAGGTCATGGCCGGTTGGAAGGTAGAAGATTGTTGGTGATGATGAATAGTTTGGCTCTCCATCATTACTGTTGCGATTGTGTGCGAGAAGGCCAGATGATGGCTACGAAATGTGATGTTGATGATAATGATGATGGACTCAACTTGATATGAAGGGCACTCAAACCCAGATATTATTTGCAGACATAACTCCAAGTCAGGCGCCTGAGAACCTTTCCAGCCCTCAACTGATTACAGTACAATCTCGTTGTAACAATGTGGGGCAAAACTTAACCAAGGCTCCCGATTGGAGGATTAAATTGAATTGGCCAATCGGGAGCCTTGGTTAAGTTTTGCCCCACATTGTTATAGCGAGATTGTACTGTATGTCTGCTGCAGGCATCCAGTCCAATCACCGACGGCTATCCAGTTTGCTTTCGCCATCGTCACATACATGAACAGGCGAGAAATATGGTGAGAGTCATGTTGATAAACTACACGTACAAGCGTGTATCCACATTACAAAATTTTCTCAATGTCTAAAAATTAACTACAAAAACATGTACATGTAGGCTGATGGAACATTGAAGTATGCAAACCTGAGTCAAGGCTACAGTCAGCTCCCCACATTGATATGGGTTAATATTAAAATTGGAAAGAGGTAGCCAATTAAAATGTAGAATGAAAGATCTGCAGTACCCTTCTCGCGCTAGTCGGACTTCTAACATGTTTCGCCTAGCGTGGTTTTGCCGGAATGCCGACGACGACGATGACGGCGCCGCATGTATAAAATCTAAGACCAGGTAGTCGAAAGGATACTAGATGGCGCCCGGAGTAGGTTGCAACTATTCTACACAGACCAAGTTAATTCTCCTTAGTACAGAAATTCCAATCGCCGTCAGAATAGATTAGGTTTAGCCGACCACGACGTCTTTGCAGGCATTCCGGTGCGTCAATGGCGGCGAGATCTAGTGACTGTTACGTCTTCTACCTCACAAGAAAATAATGCCGGACAAAATGATATCTGGGCTGTCGAACTTCCATATGGGATGCCGAAAGATTCCCATCTTCTACCTCAACACAGCCAAGACCTTCTACGAGCAGCTCGCTCGGGTAAGATCTACAGTCGTCCAAACATTGTGGAAGAAGATGAACCGGATCCGGATACAGTCACTGGTGATAAAACGGATAAGAAAGATGAAATTCCAAAAAATTGTGGATTTGTGGCCAGAGCATGGAGACAGATACCTCGTCATTTGGAGGGACCAGAAATAGAATTTTTAGCTGAGAGAAGGAAAGGATTAAAAATTCCAAACGACCATTCTGCTGCGCCTACTGGGCCTAGATTAACCAAAACTACGGTTAAAAGAGTCGATGCTGCAGGGAATGAGTATATCCAGGACGTAGTTGTTCCTCAGGGCCAGAAAATCGAAGGAGAAATAATATCGCAGACAATCATTACCGATCAAAGTGCTATTGTCGACGCCTATTCTACTCAACCTACTCCTCCCAAGAGGAGAGGTCCATTTAGAAAAAAATTCAAGCCGCTGGGCCGACCTAGGAAGAAGAAACCGCTAGCAATCATACGTGGTGCTGCCTCGGAAAGTATGACACCTGTTAATTCGTCCGCTTATGTAAGTACATCGTCTAACCTATTGAAGCCTGCTTAAGTAGACTAAGCTTTACAGGATTCCGTCCCTCCAAATAATGAGGATACAGAAATGGGTGATGAGTTACTGCTCAACTCTGATGATGGTGAAGGGTACGAAGGTGAGGATGTAGAAGAAAATGAAGAAGATGAAGGGACACCAAATAATCAAAGCTCGCCAAAAAAGAATACTGGTGGAGAGCCTAACTTCCAAACCTTACCATTTACGGAGCCGAACCCTTACTCTAAAGCTCTCAATGCCACGACTCATACGAGTGATTCTCAAGTAGAGGGGGTCACTCCAGAAATCGACAAACCTAAGACTCAATCAGATGACGCGACATCGGTTTCATTGATGATCTCTCATATCTCAGATGCGAACTCGTCAAAATCTGAAATTCTGACTGAAAACATTCACACTACAGAACGTCTTAGAACAGAAAATTGTATTCAGGAGCAAAAATACTTGCTACAAGTTACCTCAGAAGCTGTGCCCCTCCAACAAAAAGAATTATTTTTTGTGGAAAATCAGCCTGCCGGCGCAAATGAACAAGATAGAGAAATTTTATTGGATATCAATTCCTCCACCAGTCTCCCTTCAGGTAACAGAAGATTTCCTACTAAACAGATACTAACGGAATGAAAATTTCCTGACTTATTTTCAGGCCAAATTATACAAGTTCCAACTCTAACCTTCCAGGATCAATCCGAAGTCCCTGTTGATTTAAAGTTAGAGCAGCAGCCATCTAACAACACCGAGGATAATGTCGTTATCACGGAGCCGATAACGCAATCTACAGAAGGGGATATTGATGGCTTTCCCATTCTTCTTGGTTAGTTGATACAAAGTATTATTTCCCTCTCTCCGAACGGGCATGATATCCATTTACTTTGTGTAATGGATATTCAAATAATCGGTGCTTATCCTTAATTATATATCGCTAATACTCTGGTAGATTAGTTTGATATATTATATAATTATGACCTGGGTATACGATGATGAAATTTAGCGCAATTTTAAAAGAACAGATGTCTCCCGTTGTTAAAAGCCAGAGGAATTTTTGGATATACAATTCTTTGTAGTACGCCAAGTCAGGATAAGCTTGAAAAGGAGGAACTATGAGCGTATGTTGTTTTACTAAAAAGCGTGAGAGCTTTTGATCAACGGGTGCTCTTAATAAAAAAGAATTCGGTAGAGGTCTATCGATTTAATTAGTAGGTTCTGTATTTTTTTTGTTTCTAAGTCCTACCGGGCTTCTATATTTACAGTCCCATCCCTGAGGCGACATGGTGATTGTCATAATCTATAATATATTATACTCTATGGAGAGCCAGTGTTAAGGGTTAAAGCAAAACGGTCACTGCACGAAAGCAATACCACAAAATAAGTTTATATTGAATCTATGGAGAGGAAAGTGATGACCGCTGCAAGCGCCGCTATTTATAAGATCCCTCTAATATCTAGAAGGTTCCATTCCTTCCTTTTACTCCCTGATGCTCCTTAACCCAGAATCAACCAGAATGCTCCTCTAGAACCTTCTCAAGAGTTCTAGTAGTGATAGTAAGGATCCCCTGTATATCACTGATTATGCTTGTCGCACTATTTATGCATGCATAACATATGCCACACGACTGCGCCACATAACGTGACTCGGATGGGCCAAGTAAATTAGCCCAGCCACAGTTAGCCGGGCATAGCCCGTTACATCACCCCCTCCTTTACCATCCTGGATCGTAGTTTCCGAGGTCCTTGCCTTGCTCCTTCATTGACTCCTACGCCATCACCCAGCCCAAATTCTTTTTCGAACTTGTCTAAGGCCTCAACGTCTTCTAATTCTGAACGATCTTCCCAGTTTGGTTCGGCGAACCCCTTCCATTTCACTAAAACTCGTCTTACCCAGCCCCGCCCCCGACGGACACGTTCGGCCCTCAGAATGCGTTCAACTGTTTGCTCCGGCTCGGCATTTTGCCCCTCTGCAAAGGTTGGGTCGGGCTGGGAATCGTCCTGAACTTGCGATGGCAGAGGGTCGCTACTTGCCTTTCGTAGCAAATCCACATGGAATCTAGGGAAGATTTGCGATGGGACGTCCAGCTCCACTACATGCGGCGAAATCACTCTAGTGACCGAGTATTTGGCGTTTACCCAAGCCAGCTTTTTCTTTGGCTGAGGGGTCTGTATATTTTTGAGGTTCAACCATACCTTGTCCCCTACCCGAAGCACAGGGGCTGAACTTCGCTTCTTATTAGCATTTTCCTCCATCAATTGTTGAGCTGTTGCCATAGCTGCCGCGGCGTATTCTTGTGCTTCTCGTATTCTGGCTACAAAATTTTCGGCTCTCTTAATTGGTGTAGTTAATGCCTTCTTATCGATTAGGGATACTTGTTGAACTGGCTCTACGTGATACCCATGTTCCAAGAAGAAAGGACTTAGCCCCACACTGGCACAATCTCTATTATTAATTGCCAACTGGGCTGAAGGCAACATTTCCGACCATTCCCATTGAGCAAATGAAATAAAAGCTCGTAAGTATGCCAATACCTCCTGATTCATTCTCTCAGTCGAACCATCGGTTTCGGGATGAAATGCGGTTGACAGCCTTTGTTCAATGTTGACTAATTTGCACAAGTGTCTCCAGAAATCTCCAACCCAGTTTGACCCTCTATCTGATGTAAGTGCTTGAGGAAAACCATGAAAGCGGTAGTGACATTGTAGAAAACGCTCTGCACACGCTTCGGCATTCATGGAATTCATAGCTTCAAGAGTGACGCTTTTTAATAGGCGGTCCGTAATAACCATCAAATAACATGGATCCGACTTCCCCTTTGCTGGCAGGTCAGTCATAAAGTCGATAGAGAGCTCACTGTGAAATCTATCGGGGACTGGCAAGGGCAATAATAAGCCTTGTTTTCTTGAGCGCCAAACGTGCGACCTGCCACACACATCACAATTTCTGCAAAATTGTCGTACCATAGTACTCATGCCCGGCCAGTAAAAGTTGCGAGCCAAGATAGACAGAGTACTATTACGCCCCGGATGCCCGGTTATGTGAGAGTCGTGCACCTCTTGAATCAGTGCGGTTCTCAACGGCTCATAATTTGGAACCCAAAGCCGCTTGCGGAAACAGAGCGCTCCTCGCAGGTCGAGTTCACATTCAGCTCGATTTACTCTCAGCTGCAGGTGTGTTGGAAATTGGTCCTTATCATTCCACATGACCTGGTACAATTCCTGAAATTGAATTTTATCCTCTTCTAAAGCACGATCCCAGAGTTGCTGCAACTCCTCCTCTTCGAACAACTGATCTCCCCGGGGAACTGCGTTTATCACCGTAGCGGTCAAGAGCTCCTGCCCCTCCTCCTCTTCATGATCGGGTTTGATTAGCCAAGCGTCTTTAATTAGCTTAAATTCCCTTTCTTTCAATCGAGGATCTTCTAAAGACTTGGGCACGTCCTGTGCTCTTCGCGATAGAGCGTCAGGACGATCCCCATGCTTACCAGCTCTAAATTTCAGCTTAAAATTGAATTGCGACAAAAATTGTGCCCATCTCACTTGGCGTTCCGTCAACCGTCTAGAGGTCATAAAGTATTTTAAATTCTTGTGGTCCGTCAGAATTTGAAAAGGTTCTTTAAGCCCGATTAGTTCGCTTCGCCACTCCTTTAGGCATCTGACTATGGCCAGCAATTCCTTGTCGTGAATATCATAATTACATTCGGCCGGCGAAAGTTTCTTTGAATAGTAAGCCATGGGCTGGAGCTTCCCTCCTGGCCTTATCTGAGATAGACATCCACCCGTAGCCCACCCTGATGCGTCCGTTTCTAACACAGTTTCGAGTTCCCCATCCCATAAAGCCAGCACTGGTGCTGTTATAAACATCGACTTTAGTTTATCAAATGCTTCTTGATGCTGCTTGTTCCAATGAAACACTGTCCCCTTTTTTGTCAAGTTTTGCAATGGGGCACTGATTTTTGCAAAATTTTCGCCGAATCCTCGATAGAAATTTGCAAATCCAAGGAAACTTCGTACCCCCTTCACGTTTGATGGTGTTTCCCAAGACTTTATCGCTTCTACTTTCCCCGGATCTACCTTAACACCTTCTTCAACGTTGACAATAAAGCCCAAATACCTGATTTCTTTCTTTGCAAATTCACATTTTTGGGGATCAAGTTTCAGGCCTGCTTTATTGAGTCTCTCTAATACCTGGTTAACCTTGTTCCAATGGTCATCTAGCTCTCCGTTGGAGAATATAACCACATCATCCACATACGCAGAACAGATGTTGCCCAAGAGATCCCCCAACTCCTGATTAATCCATCTTTGAAAAGCCGATGGAGCTCCTGCCAACCCAAATGGAGTTACTAACCACTCGTATGATCCAAATCGGGTTCTAAACGCAGTTTTCCACTCGTCCCCCTCGGCTATACGTAGTCTATGAAATGCGGAACGAACATCAACTTTAGATAACCATTTCGACTTAGCCAGCATCTGCATTGTTTCTTTTATCAGGGGAAGCGGGTACCGATCTCGTTCAGTGATGGCGTTAAGGGCTCGATAGTCGACACAAAATCTGAGCCCGCCTCCTGGCTTTTTGATAAATAGTACGGGGGCCCCTCCTGGCGAGCTGCTTGCCCTAATCCAGTTTTTATCAAGTAATTCCGTCAGAGTTTTTCTCAGTACCAAGAGTTCCTCGCGCGACATGCCGTATAATGGTCCCCAAGGCACCTCCGATTCTCTTCCCGAGTCATCTTTAACCAGTTTTATTTTGGTATCTACTCCGGGCCGATGTGGAGGGAGAGCAGTTCCGTCCGTTAAATTGTCGTCCAAGAACAAGCTGGTATATTTTCGAGCTTCTTTCGGTAATCTTTCCCTTATCTCCTCATGGGATAATGATTTCTTCGGCTCAAGTGCCCGAGTAATATCATGCATCGAGACAGCTCCGATCATGAACTTGGCTTTGCTAGATCTCCGATCACCCATCTTTGACCAACCCGCAGGTGAAATTTGAGTCAGTCGGTTTCTTGTAACTGATGCCACACGGCTTCTAATTCTTTCTGGTGCGTCTCTATCATACCATCCGCTGGCACGCACGATCATTCCGTGTTTTCGACTCCCTATACGTAGGACTTTTCGCTTGGCTAAATAGACGACATCATTAAACTCCATCCAAGGTTTACCTAGTATAATCGGGAAAGACAAATTTGGCATTACATAGCCCCAAACCTGCTCCGCTCTACCATCGATATCCAAAATTAACCGTGCCATTTCTGTAATCTGAATTGTTCTACTTCCGTCGGCTAGCCTTAAGCTGCGTGAAGGAATCTTTTCAGAGTATATGTTATGTTTGCGCACAAGACCTTCATTAACAATGGAAAAACACAGGCAGCCTGTGTCAATCATTGCTTGGGTGTAAAAGGAATTGTTAACTAAGCAATCTATTAGCAAAGGTTGACCATTCCTGCTATCTAAATTTTTATGTGCATTAATTACAACCCCAGAAGTCTTGCTTTTACCCCTGAGTGCGACTTTACTCAGGCTTCCTCGTTTCCCGAAATGGAACTGTCTTCCTCAACCCCTTCCTCTCGAGTCACGTTCGCTGAGCATACTTCGGATCCAGGGCGCCTGGCCCGACCAAATTTCCTACAATACTGCCCTACATGTCCTGGCCGAGTACAACGAACACACACTCCTTTCCTCACCAGCTGATCAAATTCCTTTTTCGATCTCCAAGGAGCGGGTGGTTTTCGTGAAGAGTTAGGCTCAGGTTGAAAATCTCCCTTGGTAGGGCGGGAATTGACACTGGCCACCGAGCTATTCTGGCGATCCTGTAGTAAATGTGATACGGCCGCAAGAATTGAATCTACATCTCTCATAATAGTGTCTCCATCTTGATCTTTAACCGATTCCCCACTTCTCGCGAGAACACTTCCTGATTTTGGAGGCCCTAGTCTGGTAGATGTCTTCGTAGAACCTTTTGGTCGGTATTCTGGCAAGGCTTCAAGCTTATCCGCCACTTCTTTAACTTCCGCCACCCACGCAGAATAGTTTTCATCCGAAGGCAACTTGACTGATACTAGCGATTTCCGGAGAGAATGGTTAATGGCTGCAATGAGTAAATTGACCCTTGAGCTGGGGGTCCACGTCCGACTACCCCCACTTATCGCCACTTGGTATTCGAAATCCTTGATAAAGTCACCGAAGTATTGGTGGTCGTTCTGCTCCATCCGAAGGAGCTTTTCGGATGCGGCTAACCTAGCTTGCTTGTCCTCGAATTCGTTCCTGAAGTGTTGAATAAATTCTCGCCAGTTAAAGCTTTTCTTTTCCGATCTCTCAGTGAACCAGCTCGCAACTCGAGACTTTTTTTCTGCTGGAAGCGAATTCACCATATCCAAACAAATAGCTCTGTCCGATAAAACTCCGTCCATTTCCTCTTCAATTCTCGCCTCGAGTAGCTGAATATAGAAGGGGAATTACCTCTGATCACCGTCCCACTTAGATAGTGCTACATCTCGCCTAGCAACACTTGGAGGAGCCTGTCTTGCCTGAGAATTACTTCCGATCAACAGCCTCACCAATCCTTGGAGGCTCTCGCCCGATAGATTTGAGAGTACGTCTTGTGACTCGTCTGACATATTAACATCTGCTGGTGGAGGAAAAGGCGGAGAGGCTGACATCACTGCTGTATTTTCGAAATTTTCTGAGAAGTCTCGATAGGTATAATCCTCAATGCTGAAGAAAGACTTTGTCGTTGAGCTCTGATCAGACTCCGGATATGAGTATCTCATACACAATTAGACCGAAAACGAATTGACCAAGGGCAACGTCCTCCGGGCTACACCCCACGGAGAGTTACCTAAAAAATAAGAGATAGATTCAATATATGTTAAGGGTTAAAGCAAAACGGTCACTGCACGAAAGCAATACCACAAAATAAGTTTATATTGAATCTATGGAGAGGAAAGTGATGACCGCTGCAAGCGCCGCTATTTATAAGATCCCTCTAATATCTAGAAGGTTCCATTCCTTCCTTTTACTCCCTGATGCTCCTTAACCCAGAATCAACCAGAATGCTCCTCTAGAACCTTCTCAAGAGTTCTAGTAGTGATAGTAAGGATCCCCTGTATATCACTGATTATGCTTGTCGCACTATTTATGCATGCATAACATATGCCACACGACTGCGCCACATAACGTGACTCGGATGGGCCAAGTAAATTAGCCCAGCCACAGTTAGCCGGGCATAGCCCGTTACAGCCAGAAGGCTTAGGATAAACGAGTTATGTTACGGTGGGCGCTGCACAGCGTATATCTCATATTAAGTAAGGGTATGCGGCACGGATAGGGCAAATTTCCGAGAGAAAACTGGTCTTTGATTTGATTTGATTTAACCCGATCAGGCACCCAATGGGTCTATGCAAGCGACTATCAACTATCAGATGTACATGAGAGGAAACCTTTAGGAGGAACCCCCTGTTAACTTGCCTGTTGTATGACTATAGAGTTGTCTGATTTACCTTCAGGAAGAACTATTTCATTGTTTAATCAGTGCGTATTCCATCCTATCCCTTTCCAGATCGCTCGATGTTTTCTAACATTGCTGCCTCGACTTTTCCTGCAAGCCGAAACTGTCCTATCAAGCCTTGGGTAAATATCCACTGCGTGATTCTAGCCACATCTTCTAGGCGGTTCATGGCTTCAAAAGACCTGTTTTTAGCTAATCTCAGAACTATTCCTCTTCCCCTGGCCCATCGAGGACGCGCCATGACCATGTGCTTGGCGTTCTAGGGTGGATATCCACATTGGCTTCTGAGATTTCCTACCCCAGAGAATTTTCTTCGGTACAAATAGGAGTTGAGCCCGATATGCTCGCTTCTTAACTGAATGGTCACACTACTGTGCGCCCTGCTAAGGCTATGGTGGATATAGGAAGGTGTGCTCTTGAAGTTCATTTCATTACTGCCTGTGTGTGCATCGGTGAAAATGTTTACAAAACTAGTCTTCTTCAATATAGGGGAAAAACTTCTAGTACCACGGGCGGTGCTGAGAAGGAAAGGCAGTATACCCAAGTTTCGACGGTAACTGGTACCAGCTAGCCTTTCTCGAGTAAGTGCCACAGTCATGAGCGCTCACGGAATAAATCCCTACCTTGGAAGGATGCTGTATGTTCTCTTAGATCATCAACGTAGAAAGCTACAAGATTTGTATATCACAGAAGAAACGTTCATGTTCAGATAACTTGACTTATTGCTAACGTCAGGAAATAGACCCTATAGAATACGTGTCCCAGATACCTATATCATAATTCATACACTTTCCACTCCATTCTATTTCATTCCATTCCAAGTCTAAGACACCCTAGCAATGGGTTACGCATGAACCCATGTCATTAGACTTGCATAACACGCTGGTATGCACAAATCTACTCAGAGCTGAGATCTCTAACAGATTATAACATTTCCCCTGACGATTACACTCGTCATTTTTGCATGAAAGTTCTAGAGATGGAGTGGAGAGTTCATCTTGGTCAAACTGACGGCCAGTGGCTTGTTGGATCCCACATATACCATTGCTATCACTCCTCTCTTGAACTGCTGTTGGCAGAAATGATTGCTCGGGGCAATATGTTCCGACCTCTTGTAGTTATCGTGGCTTTTAATCAATGATATTGCCGTCTGATTGACATCGTACAAGTTAGTCCAGACTGACCCTTCAACACCGTCTTGCAAGCACAATTGCTTCACAAGTGATTTCACCTACTGCAGCTGATGGCACGTCTCAGACGCTGCGAGATAGTCTACTTCAGTGATGGACAGTCGACATGTCATTGCAGCTGAGATCTCCAGCCCACCAGTCCTGATGACAATCTAACAAGTAATCCAGAAGTTGATCTACTTGTTGATTGATCCCCTGAAAATTCCGCGTCAGAGTACGCCTACAGTCTAGGCTTTCCTTTAATCCTTGAAAAATTAATTCACTTGTCCGGATCTTCTGCAATGTAGCGTCGCACCCTTTGTGCTACCTTATGGTGTTCTTCAGATGGGTTGGGCAAGAATCGCGCGAGGTGATTTACAGAACGAGCTGCATCAGGACGGGTGTTATTCGCCAGAGACTGTAACGCTCCAATTAAGTTTTGTTCTATCCTTGATTGCTCCGAGTATCCTGGGCTGTTGGGCTCCATCAGTCGCTCCATCGGAGATTTCACTGCCTTTAAGTTTTCCAACCCATGTCTCTCAAGCAGCTTACGCGTATACTCGCCTTCTGAGAGCTTAAGAATATCCCTGGCCAGATTGCTGATATTCATACCGATGAAGAGATCCGATTTGACCGCCTTCAATTTATATCTCTTATGTAGTGCACTCATCAACCCGTCTATTTTGTTCAGGTCCGGTCCTATGACCTTGTAATTATCGACATGGATGATTACAATCAGATCCTCCGACTTGTTCGTATACAGGCACACATCCGATGTCGTAGGAAACATCTCTTGTGTCCCGAGAAACGTTTTCACGTCATCATACCAAAGAGCTGCTGCTTGTTTCAGCCCGTATAGACTCTTTCTAATCAGTTTGATCCGATTTTCCTCCTCGAACCCTTCCAGTATTTATATATATAAATCCACGTCAAGATTTGGATTTAAAAATGAAACATGAACATCCCCTCGAAGACGGTGCTGTTAACATTTCACTTATAGTTAGCGATCTGCACACATATCGGACATAGTAATTACCCTATTTCAATGTTCGGGAATGTTAGGGATGGAGAGAATTCATGATATTAGGGTTGATTTAAAGAGAATTTGCTAGCTTGGACAGGGATATGATGCGTGTATATTTAGCTGGCTCTTGACCTTCAATTAACGTGATGATGCTTTCGACAATGTTCACCATGCCCTTACCTTATTTCCCTTGCTGATAACTTATTTAAAATGGCCTAACCCCTTAGCTTATCCTTTCTCGCCTTTATCCATATCACTACAGGCCACACTATACTTCAAAAGCTGTTGGCTATCATCAAGGCTCTGAGTTAGGACCGTAAAAATCTTAACACAAAGTTCCTTAGATACTTCATTGGAATCCTTCACAATTCACTTTTTCCTAGATTTTTCCTGGACATATTTTTTAATATTTTGTGGAGAGAAAATGATAAAAACATGGTATTATAGAAATTATTTGGCTTTGAAATATTTTTAAAAAATAAATCCATACATACAACCTTATAAAATGTCGGGGACTGATCAAATTTTTAACTTTTCAGCATAGCAAAGTTTTAACCAATTCCCCCTAGTCCCAAGTTGGGACCAGCAAAAATCTTTAACTTTAAAGAAATTCTACTGTACATGCAAGGGCCACATAGCCATAGCATCAGCGTTATTAGGATCGACGTTGGGCGCTCAGCATTATTGAATCTTACGGATTCTTGTGCTTGGGATAACAAGGTGAGAGACTGTGTTGTGGGTGTGCAGCATGTAAATGTAAGTCTAGTCTACCTTAAGATATAGAATCGTCAATAAAATAGTCACTCTTATCATCAGATTTTATTATCATCTTCGTTCTCTATTATCCTCAGCTTATCCGCTATTCTACACCTGCTCAAGTCCTAATCACAGCATCTTGGCTATCCCAGCCGGCATTGTGTGAATGTGAAGCGATCGATTTCGCCAGTCTTGATTTAGCAGATGATATATGGACAAGCTAGATTAGGACTGCTCACCACACACGCAATTTGATTTTGAATTTTAGCCCCAAATTTGATGCGATGATAACTAGAGACATGAACCAAACGCTTACAGGTTCAAATCTAGTCATTCTGACATGCAAGTGCGCCAGATTATGTCTTGGGTCCATATTTTAAGATTCGCGCTGTGTTTATGCAGTGAAAGAAGAAAGAGAATCTGTACACTTTTCGAGCAAAATTATTATTAGGCTAGTGAGCCTGCTAATACCGCACTGTCCTGCGCGAAGGCATGTACTACTTCTAGATTGTCATAACTCAACCTCGATGTGGATTAAAATATCTCAATGTGAATCGATGATTCAAGCTACCCTTGAAGCTCAGCTGCAACCATCAAATTTACAAGATTAACTTGTGCAGAATACATGGTGCAGAATGAAAAGAATCTCCTCTCACTCATGCTCGTGTTCGAGAAAGGGCAACTCGAATTTTTTAGCAATGATTTTAACCACCAGCTGTCAGAGAAACAGTATTCTCAAAAAATATTCATCAGCAACCCAAAAGTTGTAAGGTACTTTAGCAGAAAACCCTAGCTAACTAGAACCAATGGGACTCACCCAGATCTCATTTCTGAGTTCGAGAGCTGGTTCCAGGAGATATAATGTTATTTTAATATTCAGCTACAAGATATCTGGAATTCCGATAAGAATGGCATTGCTATGGGGGCTTGTGTAAACTTTCTACTAATTGTTAGTTATCAAAAAGGACGGACCCATGATAAATCTCCTGAATCTCGCAATTAGCCGTCAATAATTGAGACGAGAGGCTTCTTCAGCAATTTTATTCGACCCCTCGCTGGTTTCAAGTACCACAACCTGCTGAATGAATGTTTCCCAGTGCAAACGCTAGATCGATGCTTAATCATATCTGAAAATGGAAGGACCAGCGATTTCATTACGATCCGATGGTTCAAGAACATTTTCATCCAAGAAAAACAGTCCGAAATGAGCGCCCGTCCCCTTTTTATTAAAGATGGACTTTACAGCCATACAAGTCCGCAATTTATAGAGCAATGCAAGCAAAACAATATTCACATGCTATTTTTACCTGCCAATCCAAGACATGTGATTAAACCTTTTGACTTGTGAGGTTTCCCTGTTTAAGTCACGACATCACATTCAGATCGCCGAACGGACACAACTCGATGCGGCAACGATGATGAATAAGAGTCTTATTTCTTATTACAATCTTGCTCGTAATGATACTTTTAACAATCGGGTACTTGTGGTTGAAAAGTTGCTGGCTTATTTCTATGGAATCCAGGTAAAGAATTTGGCTCATCACAAATTACCTGGCAAGGGGAACTGTTATAGGTTGATGGAATGTGGAGGTGATTGGTGACTTGTCTATTGATGGTGCTGTCCTTCGATGGAATCGTCCATTGTGTGAATGGTTAGTAAGTACGGTATAATTGGTTATACTGAATGCGTATAGTGGATGGAATATCGCCTTGCTGCTCTGACTATGGCAGTATCTATATACATCTATCCTCCAATATCAATATCCGATGCCATCTATGAAACTAAAATGCGAGTACTACTATTGTATAAAAAAGATGTCAAACATGACTCATGAGTTTAAGCAATTCTGTCACTTGGCACGTTATCTATAAGCTTCAAACTCTAGGTATCCATGAGTCATAAACGAGTCAGCACAACAAGAACCACTGTTAACACTGCCGCGCCCGAGTAATCGTGCAATACATGATTCACCTTGTAAATATCGTCGGATACATCAGATAATTGAGCATGTTAAATCCACTGACTCTCCAGATTCTCCTCGAAAAATGTTCCTGAAGCGAAAATTTTGTGAAACGGGTCGTGTCGTCTTCCCGCAACACATGAGTTGCAGACTTGAAAGCCAAAATCCACCGGCTAGGGAACCAGGTCGATTCTATCTCTAACCAACGCCGTAGAAGGGCCTCTCTCAGTCGCAATACTCGATTGGCAAATATACATTCAATCGTTGAAGATCAAGAGGATAGGCCAATTCAAGGGTCATAAAATATCCAAAATGATGATGAAGACGTTGGAATGTGTAATCCAAGTTAAAACCAACCGGCTTTAGTCGGTGAGAGAAACATATACTAACCACCTGAGTCTGGCATCATGTGGAGGGACCACGGGGCGAGGTACACGCAACTCAATGGTTATAAACTATTAATACTTTTTTTCTAAAGAGTCAGAAGCAGAGAATTACGTTTAGCTAATGTATTTAAAACGCTCGGGCCATTCTATAGCCTACTGACGCATACCATGTCGGCCTACGCGTCGACACAATTTACATAGGCTTTAGCCTGTAAGACATGAAAGGATCTAATTGTCAGCCACCAGACATAAAACTGGTGGCTGACGTGCTGACATGTATCTCAATCTATATCATGTATTGAGATACTAAGCATCTCAATATTAAAGGATTTTCGCCAACTACACGTCAAACAGGTAACTCAAGTTAACTAAGAAGTACCTCTTTCGTGATAGAAAAGAGAATTCAGTGTCCAAGTACCACTGCAACGTATCATTTTGATAGATTGTTAATGTATGCAAATGGCAAGTCAACGTGATATAATCTACAAAGTTTACAGCCCTTATCGCAACTCCCTTTAATTATTTTGACTGGAAGCATCCTACAAAGTGTTTTACACCGATAAGGCACTGCAGTGCATGGAACGTTCGTAGGTAGGTTCGAGGGGTTTAAACTCAACTGCCGAGTGAAACGTAGGGAATTAAGCCTTCCACAGGGTCGGATGGTGCAGTGGTACACTGTGCGAGCCGTTCTCCCAAGTAGAGCCTGAGTAGCTTGGACACATACTCCACTCGAGACAGGAGAAAGCTGCTTCGAATCCAGTGAGACCCGCACACCACTTCTCTCGCGGTGTTTCTGTATTCGTTGGATGACGAAAGCATACTCAGATAACCACAGGTTTGTCTCGCTTTTCCCTGTGGTGGGTATTCACGGAAGAGGGTACATGTCGTAAGGCGTTATTCTCGGAGTGGTATCTGCAAATGAAATCTGAGTATGAGTGTTCCAAACATCAAACTGAGTCATACTGCGTCACATACATATCTTCCGTAATCACTCGCGTCATAGCCTCAGGCTGCGTACGCAAAGATGATTTAAAAAAAAAGTCTTCCACAAGTGCCATACACAAAAATAGTTCCTTGTGTCAGGACATGAATAAACCTTCAGATAGTCTCCCTTGCTAGGTCGATACGACTTTAGGAGTCTAGGTTATCCTTGTTGCGCACTGACATATTTACAACAGTTCTGGAAAATGATGAGCGAACCAGAGATCAAGTGATTCCTAGGACAAGTGACACTGATTGTAAGCCACCGGAAGATCATCGAAAAACTCAAGTCAAGCAGTGCGAAAGATGATGTCTGATTCAGAATACAAAGTAAAGCGAGCAAACATTCAGACCTTGTGACCTTCGGAGAGGATCCGCCGAGATGAGGACTGGCTTGACGCTCAACACTAGCATCCGAACTATCATCCACCCCAGCTCCATCAACGACGCCAACGCAAGACTTCCTATAGTAATAGACATGATAATTTTTACTCTGTCTTTGTTTGTAGCAGTGATTATTCGTGCTATGTAGAGTCAAAGACTATTAGAGCACTAGGGCTCCTCTCTGACCCAGGCCACACCTTCTACAGTGCTCCTATCCACTTTTACCTCGAACCTAAAATCATCGATACATTGACCCATGACGGGTAGCCATTTAGCTCAGTAATTACCCGTAGAGTTCAACCATCTTTTCTACGGAACCTTCTGCTCAAAAAAAAATTGAAAAAGAGCAGCCATGGGAACCGGTACGCGGGAAAAAGTCTCAAAAAACCTGCAACCCCAGCCAGGCGAGACCTAGACACCAGAGTCACACGAGGTGCGTATCCCCATCTGTATCTCCCTAATATCCCATAGTCCAGATATCCTCCTTATACCGACACCGCCAGCGCTTAGGTAGCGGTGCTCTCTCCTCGGGAGACAGTACAATGCCAGAATATCTGTAAACAGTGAGAATTCATCTTGGTAAAAAGGGCCAACTTAGTCTGATCCATCACCACCATAACGGGAGCTGGGTACGCCCCGGAAACTCGTTTGGGTGACTTTTCCTCCGTGACCAAGTAATGCGTGTTTCTGTTGGCTCTGAAGATAAACTCCAGTTTCGTAAAGGACACCACGTACTGGTAGAAACGCCGTCTTCGTCCCCCTTTTACTCTGTCTAACGGGAGGCGTGCTGAACACGGCCCCAAGGTACCCTGTTAAATCAAAAGACGACGAGAAGTAGACTTCACTCAGTCGCTAGATAACAGATGATACAACTGTGACATGGAACACTCTTGCTTTGAATATGTTCGCTGGTACCACTGCAGGGTGTCACATCTTGGGGACTTGCACCCTCTCCCTCAACCGTGAATCTCCACCCAAGGAAAAACATACCTGTAGAAAACCTGGAGCCGCCCCAGCATGCTTCATCACCAAAATGCATGGACCGCATGGAAAGGAAGTCTCACAAGGTCCATACTTAATGTCGTACTAAGTATTCATGCAGTATGACTTTTGTATGAATATGACCCGGATGATAGACCAGCACTTCATCCTCGGGTCGGTTCCTAGTCCGCTCAAATCTCGACATCGTAGATTATCAGGCCAGTCCAGCGCGCCCCTCCTATTTTCATACTGCTCGTATACTCTCTTCACACGCGTGCCATCCCGAAAACATGCTTCCCAAACATCATAATCCTCCCGGCGACTTTGCGCACAAGGTCTGCAATCCTCCACCGGGTATCCATAACAACGTGGGCGTAAAACTGGTGCCGGCGGGCATAGAAGATGTCAGTGGCTGAGTCTTTGTGATTATTAATGAGAGTGGCGGACAACTGGACTGGTTGGAAAAATCTGTTGAGCAGCCGAAATCGGCTAGGTTGCAGGATCATCTTGACTGTGCGTAGTGCTTGAGTCTGACCGAAATCTAAATGCGCTTCTCATGGTTAACTCAGAAATGCGAACATACTGAGCGTTGACAGCTGGCACTCCATGAAGGTGAGGGGTTCGACTGTGCCAGCTGGTAATGGACATGAATAGCTACGAAGAGATGTGTAGCTCGTGTTAAAATATACTTCGGGAAAGGGCTGAGTGCTAGGCTCGGCAGCTGACTCTTGTGTTCATCGTCAGGGGCTGCTCCGAGAGAGTGCTAGTGTTGGATCATGGGGTTTTTTAGATTACCTAGGAGTTCTCACTCTCATTAAAATTTAATACTGTAATAAAACTTATTTAAGGAATATCAAGTCTGGTATCATATCTTTCTATAACTTTGGGTTGAAATTTTAATAGCTCGTATGATTCACGCAGAATCGTTCCCGACTGCGATATCTTCTGGGTATATCTTTCTACAAAACGGCTACATATGAGAGACTTTTCCTTGTAGAGTATCTTTAAGCGTACTTCGCGTTGCACCTTGTTTCCCTGACGAGTCATCATGGGCTAGAGACTGTGCATGTCGTCGGTTGCTGGTCTTGTCATTATTCCGTAGATATCATTGTTTTTTCCCCATGGATTTCGTATTCTTCGCAGTCAAGACTGGTATTTAGTAAGCTGCGGAATACAGGTAGCTAAGATCAGACGAGTCTACATGTTTTTAAAGCATACTATATCTAGCCATCTAGTTATGATAATTGATTTAAATACATTTTGAGCTTTTAAGCGCATTTTCCAACTCCCTAAACTCCCCTTAGCACTAGTCTATAAGCTCATAACCTAGTGTAGTCTACACGTTTGTTTCTGCGACTGTGCATCATTGATTACATATGCCTAAGGAAAAAGTTTTCAACCAGAAGATTACTGGTTTGCCCTAGAAAATGTGTTGACATTTAGTACTAAGTTAAGTGAATTTAATGGTTTGAATTAATTATTTCTATACATTCTGCTCATCGAACGTACTCGAAAAATTCAGTTATACATCTTTTTTCCCCACATTATACAGGGTTATCCATTGCGGAATTATGAGTTGCATCTGACGTTATGCGACATCGACTGTTTCATTAGTAATCCTGTTCTTTGGCCTACTCAACTCTCTAATTGAGAATGAGTTGGTTTCTTATTGATAAGATCTTAAATTTTATTTAATGTATCAGAATTTTGTTTTTTGCGGTTGAGAATAGTAGACAAAGCTATGAAGCGTAAGGTATTTGTAGCAAATTTCGCCTACCCGCCGTAATTTTCAAGTTGACATGCTAATTCATGAAAACAGCGGCCTAATTGGATAATTTATTCAAATCGTATATCAGACTTCCACGATAGTTATGGCTCTTTGGGTTCTGAAAATTAATTTCAAGGTACAGACCAAGCCAGACTTTTGTAATAATAAGCATGAAGGGTTCACGGGGTTGAGAAATCATGTAAAAGAAACAAGTGTCCAGGGTGGTGTCTTCAGCATGTTTATTTACTGTAATAAAAGCTCTTGGAGATTGTAGATCTGGATATACAATTGGGCTCCAGTAGGATCAAAAATAATGATAATTTGTGGCAGGCGAAGAATCAGAAGAATGATCGCTGATGTTGTGTCGATAAAAGTTTTGTTGACGTGATGTGGGCCTTGACTTAGAGAAGCTGGGCTGTATCGTGTTAGAAGCCTCGATAGATATATCTAGCTTTGTTCGTTAATACTGGATAATCTGGTGTCGAGGATCCTGCAGGAAATTAGTCAGATTAATAATAGGCTACCCATTTACATATCTATAACCTACTAAACAATCGTTATATCAAGGTAATATCGATCTTCTAACATGATGATGAGCTGTCCAATATGATCATGACCCTACATGATCGATCATTGCGGTGAGATTGATTTGAATGATGATATGAAAAGACATTGATACCTGTTTAGTGTTAAGTTTCCGTAGGTTGACTTCATAATGACAGTTCACCTGAGGCATCAAGCCAAAAGTCACGAGCCTTCATTATCTTTTTTTTACACGTTAAAATTTTAGATAGTCGGTAGAAAGGCTTCGGAGTTCTTTTTTTGCTCCATGGTTGATTCGGGAAAAGCTGCTATTCCGGCAACGATACCTCCCACCATGAACAATACGGATACTATGGACCAAATAACTCCCCAGCATTGTGATGAGCCACCATATCTTTTTGCAAAGACGCTGGCATCAGAGGAATTAACTTTCCGAAGAATTAGATCATCACACTATGTTGTGTTAGCTGTGAAAAACTTCAATAGGGCTTTAACCTTACGATATCCCAAACGCTGTACAGCGCAGACATGACGCCGATGAAGAGAACAACAAATCTCAATCCTTCGGCATGTTCAACAAACCAACAAACCGCAAGTAATCCGATAGTTAAAAGGATGGTGATGATCGTCAGCCAGTCTTTCCTCGCCCACCAGAGTGTAAGGAGGAAGCAGATACCAAGGCTCAATGATGCTATTTTTGAAGCCACAGTGTTGAATCCACAAAATATTAGGAGCGCTCCAATAAACGAGGAGCCAAGATATCCAGCCGGCAGTGTAATAACGTTGATCCCGCCTGCCATGTGTGTAACCCCGCCTTCTCGGGGGTCTAAAGATATCGATTTGACTTTACCTCCTGTCAAACAAGCTGCACTCGCGTGACCGAACTCATGAAATGCAATGGTCAGCATCTACATGTTATTAGAAAAGTTTTTTGAGTCTCTAGAGTGACGCACCTTGAAAGGCCACAAGGACCATCGAACGTAAGGAAGATTCCAGAGAATTGCGATAACAACAGTGTATGCTACTATAATACCCAGCGTTACTAGTTGAGTATGATTCACAGTGAGCCCGCGTCGGGTCAAATATTCGGCAGATCGTCGAAGAAGTTCTGGAGTTAGAGACAGAGCGGCCTTTCTAGCACTCCGGGTAAACACATGATGGTTTATAAGATTGTACTTGGTTGGAGCCATGGCGAGTTGGCTTCTACGAGGATTATCTGAGAATCAAGTCGTAGTATACCGGCATCTGATAAAATTATCTTCCGTAACCTTAATGTATTCTTTCCACAACGAGTTCTCACCTATTTCGGAACTTCTGGATATAAAGGCTAGAGCAAAAATACTCTGATGCAAAGCCATAACCGGTAATAATACAATTATTCATGATAAGATTCATCAAACATCTTGATACATGGACGGGTAAGATGATGGGTGGTGTGATTGAAACACGGTCCTTTAATAGATCCGACAGCCAGAGCTTTTAATAGATATGAAATAACTTGGAGCTCCCTGATTACTACTAGGATGGGTCATGACAGCATAGGGGCTGGTTGGAAAATGTATGCTTTTCTCCGATGAAATCTGCCTTGAAAAACAAGAGCATTTTAACGCTTCACGTTAGACCTGTGCAAAGTGATTCGTGGTCCATGGAGACGTGTATTTCCTTGTTAGTCTGACAGTTTTATTTGTGGGGTCTTCCAAATCTCATGGTATTAGTGCCCGCGATATAGCTTCATCTGATTAATCGTTCCCGAACGCGGGGATCTCCCAGCACTACAGTAGAGCCCCTCTTAGCTAATAGTGGGCCCCGGTATAATTACTGAAGAGATTCATAGTAATTTTACCGTTTATATTTTCAATACTTACCCCTGCATGAAAAATGACCTGTAAGGGTAAGTGTTGCAAATATAAAAGTCCAAGTTACAATGAATCTTTTCAACACTTATACCGGGACCCACTATCGAGTTAGTGAGGGACGACTGTAGAAGTCTTCCACTCATCCAGCACCCCGATTCTGTTCCATCTTTGTCGTAGTTGGCTTCCTTTTACCGCTGGGTAGGACCATATCTTAGTCTGCTAATGTTAAATCAATCGCGTGTTTAATTGTAAATGTGGAGACTGATAAAACCGACAGCCTCACAAATGGTGTCTCTTTGGAGGAGGTTGCTTCTACGCAAAACCTGTAGATGCAGAGCTAGTTAGCGAGTTAATTGCTCCATGCTCAAGCAGGGAAGGATGGCATGTAATGCTGGATTCTCCGTAGCCCTACTTAACTAGCTGCTTCTGAGAACCTCTGGGACGTCGTTTAATCTTCCCTCATCTTGGATATGGGTTCAATAGATTGCGACGCGTCTGGTGTGGTACCATACCTCGTGCAAACCGGTTGTAGTTCTAATGAAGAAGGAAATCACCGATATCGACGAATCCCTGATTATTAGTTGTCAAGCAGATTGTATGAAAGCGGGGGAGGCTCCAATGAGTCGCAAAATTTCGGCAGCACGGAAGCGAGTTTCGACTACAGTAGAACCTCTCATAGCTAATACAGTCGTCCCTCTCTAACTCGATAGTGGGTGCTGGTATAAGTGTTGAAAATATTGATTGCAACTTGGACTTTTATGGAGGTACAGCCAATAAGTATTATTCCATGTCGACCAGGGGGGGCTTGGCCACCACAACGCTTTCCTTAATTAGGCAACATCGCGAGAATGCACCTCGCACCCATTCCTACTGTGTTTTGTATGAGTTCTAATGATCAAAGCATTGATTCAATGATTCCCAACTCATAATACGAAATGCAAAATAATTCCTATTCTTATAATAACTAATACTTAGTAAACAATCCATTGCGTTGATGTTGTTGTCATCGGAATACATACAAAACACAGTAGGGATGGGTGCGAGGTGCATTCTCGCGATGTTGCCTAATTAAGGAAAGAGTTGTGGTGGCCAAGCCCCCCTGGTCGACATGGAATAATACTTATGGGCTGTACCTCCGTATATTTGTAATACTCTCATGATAGGGTATTGTTCGTTGATCCGCTTCTTATAGGGTACAGGGGTTAAAGCGGGGATAAAGTGGAGATAAAGTGGTGATATTCCAGGTTACCTCACGATAGATCCACAGTATCCCTGTTAGCTTCAAATTTTAAAATCTTATGGCCTAAGGCATAAGAGATATGCATCTGTATATGAAGTCCAACGCCCACCTTCATGCCTGCACCTTTCTTCACTCGCGCACACCTGAGGTCGTTTCGTTTAAATCATTGTCAGCTATTTACTATTATTTTGCTCAACGGCATACTTTTATTTCATTCATCTATCTAATTTTTACTTCATGTGAGTGCATCTGAACCTTAAGTCAACTACTTTAGAAGATTTTAATTTACTGTACTAGATTGCCGCAAAGATGGATTCACCTCAACAACCTTCTCCATCATCAGCATCTCCTACTTATGCAAAACGCCTAACACAAACTCAACGTATTCAAGTAAGTCTGAAATCTACAAATTGATAAGGTTAAGAGAATAACATGTGCAGGTTAGAACCTTGGCCAGTGAGGGACACAGTTACGTCAAAATCTCTCAACGCCTTGGGATTACATGGCGACAGGTACAATACACCATGAGCGTTGAAAATACCGAGCCTCAGTACTCCAGTGGTAGGCCACCTATTCTAAGTAGTTCCCAGGTCGATGAAATAGAATTTTTCGTCTGTTTATCATCGGAAAATCGTCGGATGTCATTTTTCCAACTTGCACATTTTATATTTCGGCACTTTGGTGTGAGCGAGAATGTGATCCGACGTGAACTGGCAAAGAGGGGATATGCACGCAGGATTGCACGATTAAAACCTCCTATCTCTTCAGTCAACAAACTGAAGAGATATGAGTTTGCCAGAATACATCTCCACTGGCGGAAGGAACATTGGATGAGAGTCCTCTGGTCCGACGAGACTTGGGCTATGAATGGTCGGCAAAGTGATCGTTGGGTCACAAGAAAGGTCAGTAGTCCCTTAAAGGCTCCTAAGATTTAGAGTTCCCTTGAGCTAAGTTTAAGTCAAAGATTGGGGAAGAGTACGAAGATACCTGTGTCCTAGCCAAGACGCGGAGGAGAGTTGGGTGGATGTTCTGGGGATCTTTCTTTGGACGACAGAAGGGGCCTTGCCTGATTTGGGAGAAGGAGTGGGGCCATATCACTGCGGCCAGTTACTGCGAGAGGATAGTGCCTCTCATAGAGAGTGCGGTCTTTCGGGAACCAGGACTAGATGTGATGCAGGACAACGCCCCTCCTCACAAGTCGAGGCAAACTATGCGTGAGTTTGAAAGGAGGAATATTTCTCTAATGGAGTGGCCGCCATATTCTCCTGATTTAAATCCGATAGAAACTTTGTGGAGTTATATGAAAGCGTACATGGAGCGTCTTTATCCAGCGTTGGATCAAGGGGGCAGCGGAGTCAAGGGCATCTTCGTCAAATAGTGAACGAGGCGTGGGATCTGGGGTTTAATGGGGATGACTTGGAGAAACTGATAGATTCGATGCCCCGAAGAATCAGAGCCGTTTACGAAGCTGAAGGCGGATATGTAAATTATTAGCTAGATAGAAGTATAATTTATTTATGAAATGTATTAATGAATTAAAAAGTGAATAGAGGGCTATAATGGACCAAAAAAGCAAAACCAACGAATATTTCGTTGTGAAATTTTTGCCATACAAATTTAAAGTTTAGGTGGGGAGATCTACTTATCGTCATGCTAATTCAAGTTAGTAAAAGCCTATATACCCTGTAAAAGTCGAATTTTAGCGCCTATACACGATTAATACCGTAGTATCAGAGTACTTACCCTTGCGGGTCATTTTGTGTGCAGGGGTAAGTATTGCAAATGTAAATGGTTGAATTTCAATGAATATTTTCAACACTTATACCGGGACCCACTATCGAGTTAGAGAGGGACGACTGTACAGCTATTGAAACTAGGGGGTTTTTTCGGTTGGTCTTACTTTCATCGGTTGCTACTAGTCACGCGTAATTCTTATGGTTATGAGCTCAGGAGGATGGGATGTTGAACACTGGATCTTTTGCAGTGCGCAGAGAATGGTGTGCAAGTAATGATAATTGTTGGTCGTAACTTAGATTTGTTCACCTTCTATAGCACTAGTGCTGAGTTGAGCGGGGTTACAATAACAATCAGTTATTGTCAGTAAATTCGATAGTGTATATAAAACGCGTATATTCCTGTCAAGGTGTTACGGATACTAGTATATTCGCGCTTATTATATAATCAATCAAATCCCCCAACTCCGATAACTCCTAATTCACATGACCCACGTCCAAACAGTAACATACACAGGAGATGGTGTATACTGATGATGAGAATAGATATGGAACGAATACTGAATGCGTACTATAATTTTGGATACCCTATCCAGAGTTGTTGCGAGAGGAAAAGGTGTTATATTTACAGTGTCTCAGCCCTAATGATTGTTAGTGGCTGATGTTGGTTTTGTGTGTCTACACCTTGCAGATACTTATCTCAACACACAAAACTAACATCAGGCACTAAAAATCTTTAGGGCCGATACACTGTACAACAGGTGCGTATTAGCACACTGGTCTCTTGTCTCCAAAATTAGATCATGGAATCTTCTAGTATCATGTTGTATCTTTAGGATCAAAGCTTCTACCGAGTTCTCCAGTGTTCTACCATTGCCAAATGCGGCAGTATCCTTCACTCATCTGACAATCCTCATGATCTCAGCCGAGCCAGCACTACAGTAATCGACTGACAAATGCTTCCTCAAATTTTTCTTAAAATAGACAGGCATCATGTGAGTCTTTTGAAGAATATTCTACTTTTTATCCGGAGGAATAGGAGGTTCATTGGAAGGTTTTTGCGTATGAGGCTGCATGTTGGCAGAACTCTGTTCATTCCTTGCCACTGCGGTTGAATTCAAACGGTTAGTCCCGGATACAAAACGACGGCAAGAGTTCCTGCAGTCTCAACAATTATTAGGAGATAAGGTGTTCAGCTGGCCTTCCGAACTGATCCGTCTATCTTCACAAAGAGTTCCTAGTCCACACCCAGAAAATATAGATTCCGACGAAGTATGCCTGGATTCCCAAAACTGTTTGAACCAATAACCTTTGTGTCGACTCTCATCAGAACTCGAAAACCCAAGCTTTCCAGAATGAAAAATTTTTTTGTCAGGAGAGTGGTCAAGTTTCTAAGAGTGATAATTGCTGTCATCATTTGATCTAAAGCTATCTAAGCTCAAAAACTTTCTAAACACGATGTGTCACCATATTCAGTTAAGTGGCAGTACAAGGCAATAAATTTCCTTCTAAACTATGAGAGCAAAGACATCATGTTTTTCAATTTTAAGAAACAGATAATGCGGAAAGCCTCTGTATAAAACTTCACACAACAAGTGAGATAAGCTCCAGCTATCAATGTGTTTCCTGCGCCAAAGTTAATCCAGACGAACTTAAGTCGAGAGAACGAGAAGTAACTTCCTATCAAAAATTATCATAGTCTGCTGAATTTCCACTGGAAAAAGCTAGTGAAAGAGAGTGTGTGTGCTATTTATCGTCTGATGTGAGTCGAGCCACTGTCCTATTGAGACTTGATATGTATGAGCTATTTGTAAAGATTTTAATCCTCCAAGCTACAGCGTTGCTCAGCCGTTACCCTAAAATTCTTAATACCTATATCTGAGCCAATTAGTTACAATGGGTCGAATGTGTAAGAACATCTTCACCATTTTCTGAAGGCAATGGGCAGGGGAAAACCTAATAGAATTTTTGTGGAAAAAAGCTGATCAGAAAAACCTTTGCTATTCTTCCCACACTCATTTTCGTCGAGCAGCCACGGTCTCATCCGCATTAAGCTATTTAGGAGTTTAGCCTATCGCCTCTAGAAGGCCTAAACAATACCCAACCACTTGTGCTTAAAGCCTACCCAAAATGACAATGGAACATCCTGGATAATTGTGATCAATATAGCTCTTCACCCCACTTCTTTGCAACAGTCTTAGGAGTTACACGAAGAGAGGGTGCTAGTGATTGTGATGTGGTCATGAAGCCGACAAAGATCCTTGCGGATGAATGGGAATCCTAAAGAGAAGGACTGCGACCCCTCTTGGCTAACTCAGAAGGAGAAAGTAAGGCAAAGATGAAGATTATTATTTCATGTTGATAATTACCATAACCTCCCGATAAGCAGTAAGATTCTCCGCGAAAAATTCTCAGCCCTCAGCAGCGAGAGCATCTAAATGTCTCTATTTACAATTTTAGAGGCTGGTATATATTCCCACTTTCAAAAATTTCGTTCCAAAATTGAATTCTTACATTGGATCGTAGCACTATTTTTCATGGATGATTTGAAATTATGAAGCTTACCCTACCTTGAGTTGTTGCCTTAGACATACAATATCATTCAGGTCTTTCCGATCTCTACTTACAATTTGACTTAGTGGTAAAAACTTGATGCTTAAGGCCAAAGGAGTAGATCCTGTAACGGACTTGACCTCTAGGCATTATTGAGGTAAAAGGTAGCTCTTTCACTTGATTTTTTTCTCTTTCTACTTCGGAACCCTTTCAGAAATTAACTCTAACCTTCAAAGCATGTGATAAGTTATTGATTGATTGAATTCTAACCTATCAAGCACAAGCCCCGCAATAGAGATGCGTGTTGTGAGTAGCCGGTCCCTAAAGACTCATCACTAGCTGCATTCCCCGGCTATTGCTAGCCAATACACGCAAAAAAAAACGCACAAGTGCGAAATGCTCGATGCCCTGCATCTCCCCCTTCTTTTCCGCCGTGAACGTCCACGCAACAAAGAGATCTCTCAAAAGCTCACCGACTCGCGCCGAGTACCGTCACTACGACCGAAGCCGTATTTCTCGCCTCTAATGGAAGTTCATCCAGTTCGGAAAGTGCTGGCAGCATTCATCTGAACCGAAACCTCGGCATGTAAAGTCCTCCAAAAGTCGAAAATTCTCCCTTACAAAACCTTAGTTTCCCTTACCTTTGCCAGATTCAGCTTCTTTTCCGTCTCTTATAGGTCCCCTCTCACTCATGGTTTCCTAAATTGTTAAAGTTTACTTCAGCCTTGTGCCCTACGACTTCTATCCCCTATTGGGTATCCACATCACCGTGAGCTTGTAGTCGAAGGCCAACTGAAGCAAGGCAAAAAGATGCACTACTGTAGTCCATATATTCCTTTGAAGGAGACTTCGCTGACTAATCGACGAGGTTAAGGCAGTAGAATAGTTCGAAAAGCCTATTGTGGTCGGAAAGATCGAAGAGAAACATTTTTTTACCAGAGGACTGATAATTTGCTCGGCAGCTTAGTCTCGAATGCGACTCCTCTTGGCTATCTCAAACATGCAGCGAACGCATTGAGTGTTTATAGCCGGCACCGCGTGAAGGTGAAGAGCTCGATATTGCCAGCCCGTGTGACAAATGAGATGCTTACTGATTAATAATGTGCAGTATTCCCCATTAAATATTCCTAGAGAGAGCAAAAAGCATAGGATTTTCGTACATATTAATTGATAAAATTTTCGTGTAGCTCATCTCTTGGCTCCTGGCCTTTTTTCTATAATGTAGTTTTTAACAGAAGACTAGGACTTATTCGGAATCCAGGTATATATATCAAAACCCTGATGTCATTATTTTTAATGTTAGTCTTCAACGACGTCATCAGAAATAAATACTTTATAACCTGATCCTCGGCTTTCTAATATTCCAAGCAGCTTTACTTTTGGAGATATTTATCAAAAAGCATCAGATAGTCTTTGCAAAGACAACATTGCATAAAATGTCAAACAAAGTGGATTCATCGACTACGAAGGTCAAAGAGGTCGCGTAAGTAGTTCTAATTTAGTTCGTCGACAGAGCTGATATTAGGATAGCAATGAGGAGTTACACAATGCTCAAGATCTAGCTTATTCTGCCTTAAGATCTGGGGCATATTTATTTCCTATTAAGGTGAGAACCCTTTAGATTGGAAGTTTAAACTTTTAACGGTCGTAAGGGTGTTGTCTACTTTCTCACTAACCGATCTTTATGGAAACCACTCTTCTCTAAGATTATACCAATGATGGCTCTGTCTCTCGGAGTTATTGTTGCTATGTTTTTTTTTACATTTCTTCCACAACTTGCAATTCTCGTCTTTGTTAATGGTCCATTGGTTAGTACCTGGTGATACTACTACAGTAAGAATTTCTAACCATCATACAAGGCTGCATTAACGACTACTCTTCTTACTTTGAGTGAAAGTTCTATCCTGATCAGTATTTTATCCAGAACATTCCTTCTTCAAGACGCATTGGTTGATACATTTGATGGAGTACTGGTCTCCAGAAAACAAACAGGAGTTTTGTTGGATG
Organism: Podosphaera xanthii; assembly: GCA_028751805.1. Lineage (NCBI taxonomy): Eukaryota > Fungi > Ascomycota > Leotiomycetes > Helotiales > Erysiphaceae > Podosphaera > Podosphaera xanthii. The sequence continues at coordinate 900,598 of JAPWIX010000022.1, forward strand.
GTCGGGAACTGAAATCAGGCAATTTTAATGATCCTGTTGCGAAACTTGGAAAACTCGTCAAATCTCCATTTGAAAAATTCACACCAAATACTTTGATCAGATATATCATGTACCTACCCTTGAATTTTATTCCAGTAATCGGCACTGTACTCTTTTTACTGGCACAGGGTCGCAGCAGAGGCAACGAAGTACACAACCGAGTAAGTTTTGCTAATTATTTTAGTATAAAATATCTAATGATAAACCAGTATTTTCAGCTAAAAAATTGGGATAATTCCCGAATAGATGAATGGCTCAAAGATAATAGTCCTCCATACACTGCGTAAGTTAATTACCAAGAGACTTCAGTCAAACATTTATTCCGAAACACTCTAAGGCTATTGGCCAAATTAAAATTCAAAATCTAACCTTTTACAGGTTCGGCACTGTTGCTACTCTCCTGGAGTTAATCCCTTTCGCCAATATTCTTTTCTCTTTCACGAATACTGGTATGATTCATATATTCTGATATGATCATCTGCTAACTTTTTGGTCAAGTTGGTGCTGCCCTATGGGCTGCTGATATTGAGAGCAATGATATCAAAATGACGGAGGTTAAATCTCGACAATCTGCCGAATCAACATTAAAAGCCGAGTGAGTAAGATGCAGTGCTCCGAGATCGAGTACTACCTCAATATGAATCAAAGGTCTAGTGCAGCTTGGTTGGATTTTGATTAAGAGTTTACAATTAAGACGCTGAAAGGCATAAATTCTTCACACTCACCAACTTTCTTCTACTGCTATGACATTTTCAGACTGTTAATAGCTTTATTACCGGCTCATCATATTTTAGTCGTTTTGACAACTAAAAAAGTAGCTCCTTTTATCTTATGTGAAATCGTTCAACAAAATATCATTTTCTCAGCAAAGTTGCTGAATGACAAAGATAGATTATAATTAAGAGATTTGCAAGTTTGGATTTTTTTTCTTGAAAATATTTTGTTTATCTTATTTAAAGCTGTGCAACTGTTTTCTTTAGGTTGTACCAGCTATTTAGGCCGCCAGTAGGCGATTTTTGCGTTAAACCAAATTCTCGGGAAGTTTGCGAGAGTTTGCTTCACGAAATGAAAGTCGCTGTTATTCTATTACGGGTCTTTTTCCATTGTACAACACTTATTAAATTATTCTCCTTTTTTCAGAATTAAGTTAATTTAAAACTCCTGTGCGGTAGGATGCAGTCGGAAACGTTTTTTTGGTCTTGATTCTGTATTACCAACTATGAACTGGCCAACGGTAGTCCGATGGGATACAGCGGCCACTTTGAATTTTGCTCGATTTTTTTCAGCTTCAACTTCGCGAAATCGCAGGATGGAAGTTTTCAAAGTTGGACTTATCTAATTTATGTTCGGGTTACTTGATGATCTCACGCATTTTAAGTCAAAATTCAAAATATAAATACTACATATCTATACAGCACCTTTGGACCCGAATAAATCACAAATTCTAGTGTGAATACTCTACACTTTATCTACGAGCTACCGTAGGTCAACATATCACGCTCGCACATTTTTTTATTTTTTTGAAAGGGAAAGAAATAATAGTCAATGGCTCATGAATTCCAGTAATTTGAATAAGCTCTGTACGCCGCCTTAACGAATTATAAAAGAAAAATGTTCAAAGCTTATTCAAAGCGCTCAAACCCACCATATATCCACTGTTGTGTATCTTAGTGACGGGAAAAACTATAGGATCCATAAATTATATTTACAAATATATGAAATTAAGGCTTCGCTTGGGAGCCTTTTCATTCATCCATAAATTTTCGTGCTCCTTCCTTTTCAAGAATTGCTCTACTCAGCTCTTCAAACTTCAGCTATTTATAAATGGGATTCTTATCCTCAATACACTTATATCTTTTTTTTCAAAAGATTTTTCCACTGAAAATTCTTTTCCGGGCTCTTTCAAAAACCAAAGTTATTTACTCATTATATTATTCAAAATAGTGTTCAGGGAATTATTTACTTTATCCTGGTTTCGTCTACATCCCACTCTACAGTAAATCCTGTTGAGGTACTGTAATATACTCAAATTTATAGATAAAGTCTGACTCACACAAAGTGCAAGTAATATATGCAAGATGCGGACTTTTGCCTTTCATCTCAGTTTTTTGTCAACAACCATCCTGTCATTAATTTTGCCAAGAATAAACTGCATTCCTAATTGGAGTAATATCAAAAGAGATAGCGAAGAAATCACTGATCACGTCACTTATGAAGTCCATAAATATCCCTTGGTTACTCTTGACAACCACAACCGTCAGATATCTATGTCTTCGTCGATTACTTCAGCTTCTAGCTCGAAGATTTTGACTTCAGTCACCGGAAGCTCTTGTGAGTAGAATGCTAAAGAAATAATATCTTTACGTTAAATATCCTTCTATCGAGCAGTAGCAGCTGATTTATCCTGTTAATCACTACAGTTGAGCATGATTCATTTATTTCTGACTATGTGTCTACTGATTTCTTTCCATATTTATCAGAAACATCATCTGTCATCAACTCGAGATATGGCAGTTCTACATCTGAAAAAGATGAATATATGTTCTTGCCTTCAACATCAATTCATGGTACATACGATCAAGGTTTACCGACTTTGACGTACAAATTAGTTCCACCTCCAGCTTCTCATACTGGCTTAGTATCACAGAAGATTATCAGAAGTACCTCCACATTAAATTCTTATCCGCCACAATACTTGAATAACGGAACCGCATCGACTCAGCGCTCAGGTTACCCCGAAAAACTTTCAATCACATCTAAAATTTCAGGCTCAGTGGTTTCTGCTTCTAAATCCAAGTTTCCAAAAACTAGATGTACACAATTATCCACAGATATAGGCAGAGGAGCTAGATCAACTGGGTCTCTGTATACTATTGTACCATCTACGACCCCTTCTTCAGATAAATTTTCAATCTTTAACTTTCCAAGCGCTTCGCATCTAATCAGTAACAATTATCGTGGCTTAAATCCTACTGGGAATAGCCATCAATCTGGTTGGCCTGTGAGATTAAACACATGTTTTGTTCCTTTACCATCCATATCTGCTTCAACGCCGACAGCTTCTCTAGTCAGTGCTTCGAAAACGGTAAGTGAACATATCTCAAATTACTATAATTACGCCATTAAATTTTTTGAATATATCTTGCGTCATCTAATTCAATCTCGTTCAATTAAGCGATTTGATCCGATTGCTTTGCCGCATCACATGATGGTAGAAGGACAACTTCAGGATCATTTCCACCGTCTCCGATAAGCCCTAATTCAACCAGAATTTCTGAGTCCATATATACAGGAGACATATCTCCATCTGCTCGCACATATATTAGTGCTGTGGCTTCAACTATATATTATGATAATAGAGTTTCAACTGGCGCAAATAAATTTAGCATTTCAGCTTCTTCCGCGAGCATTAGCAGCGGCATAATTTGTACCCCTTTGAACGCACCACTTATCATTAGCTTAAACTTGACTTATTCCTCAGGACTAATAGCCATAGTATTACCAATAGAGACATTAAATTCAATGATGGCTGGATCTATTTTCACGAATATCAGAACGGGATTGCCTCCTGGCTCGAATTATAGCACGTACAGAACTTCGGACAGCCGAAGTGAGAACAATTATTTGAGTTTTCCGACATCTCTTGCAGCTTCCAGTTCTATTGACGATCAATCTATTAAAACTAGCCCGCTTAGTAGTAGGTTTTACGTTATTTGTGATAAAAAACTGATTATTTTAGATTTAGCATCCTCTATGAGACAAAATTCCACCAATCTACCAAGACAAACAAACAGTTGGATTCTTAAAGGTAAGGCGGATTTAATCTTTGTATCTGGGCCTTATTGATTCTCTGAGAGCCAATAACTGGCAAAAATAGGACTGAAGTTTTGCCTGTCTTCACAGCCACCAATAATTTTTCGATCAGAATGTATACCAATATCCTCGGGAATCCAAACAAAACTTCTACGGAGGTCATTTCAAGTTCGACCTTTGCAGGTTCAGAAACGCCTGATTACTACGCTACTCTAGCTCCATACCACTAGAGTCACCGCGATACATATACTATACGAAAGAAAGGAATGAAACAACATGTCACCAATGTATTAGATATAATTATCAACGGCGAAATGCATAACTGCGACATGTAGTATGTCACGTGTAATTGAGGAAAGTTATGTCATGGGCTGTGTTTGGTACGTTTGATATACTTGGCCCAAGCGATCTATACCGGGACCCACTGACGTCAACTCGACATACAGTCGCATTGAATGAATATTTCGATCCTCAAAAAGATATCCAATATTTAAACTACCATGCCTAACCCCCCCCCATATCCCTCTCATTCCCCCTAATCCTCTCCTTCCCCATCCACCTATAACCGTTCAGTCGGTCGGAAAAGGCTCGCTGGCAGAAACCCTACTGCAAACAACTTCCGCCGCCACTAACAGGATCGAGGAGGCTACGTTAATGTTCCAAAACATAGTATCAATTCTAGATGATGCACTAAAAGAGATTGTACTTCCACAGCACCTACATAAGAACTTTCAAGACTTCATCACCGATCTGAATGCAGTTGCCCGACAACACTTTGAATGCCACGTCAGAGGAACTTCTCGCTCTCTCACATCTTATCCTGTAAAATCAACTTTAACCTCTTCGGCAACTAACCCCAGCCAAAAATAAAACTAAATTTGAACCGGGCCCAAAAATACATACGTCCTACTCAAATGCAGCCAAGAACAAAGTTCCAGAACAAGGACCTCAATCAAGATCGGTATCGCGACTACCAACAGTACAGCCACCAAGGCTCAGTTCTATTAAAACTCAGCCCAAAAAATCTCATGAAGACAATCGAATCCTTGTAAGGTTATCTTCCGGACATACATGCCTAAGCATGTCCCCATACGCCATAATGCTACAACTGAATGGATTTTTGAAAGGAAAGCTTGTGCGCGAGGTTCAGAAAATTAAAACAGGATTCGCCATCTGCCCGGCATCTAACGATGCACATGAAACATTGCTAACACGCATGCCCGAGATTGAAGCCTTTTTGTCAACAGAAGGAGACTGCAAAGTCGAAAAACCTCAACAATTCTCTGCTTTTAAGCTTTCTGGCATACCTCGCTCATACTCAGGGTATAATGGCTCGGGGATAGAGCTCATAGATATTACTGCCACCACTATTGCCGAGGCTCTTTTTGACCTTACAAACGTTCGACCAGTGAATGTGCTTGAATGTCAAAGCTCCACCGACAACCAATTCTCCCACAAGAAGAATTGGATAGCTTTCTATCCTGAAGGTTCAAACCTCTCAAAAAGTCTACCACTATTTGGCGTCCGTGTCCCTGTGAAACTACTACCGAAAAGGATTAAAACTCCTCAATGTGGAAACTGCTTTGGATGGCATAATGAGCGGGCTTGTTCAAGAACTGCTCGATGCAGAATATGCGGCTCTACCCAACACGTTGAGTCAAACCATACAACTTGTGACCCCACCAGAGCTCATGAATGCCCACCAAAATGCGTAAACTGTCACGGCCCACATCCCGCTGACTCACTCGAATGTCTCATCCGTCCTAGGAAAGACAACTCATTACCTAATAAGACACAGATCACACAGATCCGAAAGGCAGCAAATGCAGCTAGACTCCGTCTTAAAACAGCACATTGCGGAGCCTTAAGTACTCAAATCACTAACTGCGAAAATATCGTACAAGGAACACAAGCTCCACTAGGTACTCAATCTCAGGATCAAGAAGTCTTAAGACCTAGTTTTGGATCCCAAAACTGTTTTGCAGCTCTGGCAGAAGACGCCCGACAGTACTGTGAAAATTATACTATTACCTCTACATGAACAATATAAAACAGAACGTGAAGATACTGTCCATCAACGTTGCCCGCAGTACCGCTGCACATACACTTTCACTTGAAACTGCCTTCAGATCCAATATCGACATCTTGCTGGTTCAAGAACCGTACGTTCATAGGGATGTAAGTAGAAGAATAACTTGCACACACCCCGCTTTTGAGAGCTTTACCCCTACCGATGATTGGTCAAATCGACCCCGTGTTATAACGTATACAAAGAGAAATTCGGGACTCACCTTCACACAAGATCGTCCCGAGCCATACATCAATCAAGGCATTACTGATATTTTATTTCTAAAAATTAAAACCTTTGGTAATAACTATCTCACTATCATTAACATTTACAACGCCCCCCCCGGAGCTACTAATCCAGGTGCTGCACTAAACTATTTATTTTCATTACCAAATACTTTCTCTTTTAAAAAGTGTATTGTTGCTGGTGACTTCAATCTACACCACCACTATTGGCAACCGTCTTATCCAGGAAGCCCCTCACCACAATCAATACCTCTTGTGGAGTGGCTAGATGCGAAAAACTTTTCCTTTATATCAGAAATTGACACCCCCACACATAACCGAGGAAATGTACTAGATCTATGTTTTTCATCACACTCTCTATTGGCAAAAGGTTGCACGGCCTCTGTACAACAAGATCTGGACGTCACTTCTGACCATCTCCCAATACTTGTACATGTACCTTTAGAATTTCCTATCAGATATACCGAACCGAGGCTACGAATCGCATCATTAAACGAAGAAGTTTTCAAGACTCTACTAACTCTAAGTGTTGCCGATATAGATACACTGGAAGATAAGTCCCCCTCATCTATTGATAAGAGAGCTGAAAAGATAGTTGAAATATTGCAGTCCTCCTTTGCTGGATCCGCGAAAAAATCCTTGCCCCATAGTAACGGGAAACCCTGGTGGGATCTAAACTGTAGAGAGGCACGTAGAAAATATCGAGATAAAATCCGCACCGGAAATGCCACCCAAGATGACAAGAAAGAGTTTAGGAGAGTCATTAGAAGTGCAAAGCGATTATTCTATCAAAGAAAGATAGACGAGATCAGTAAGGCAAAAGAAATTTTTGACATAATCAAACGGCAAAACACAAAAGGTGTCTTTCGTACTCCCCCCCTTCAAAATCCTCTTGCCCCAAATGACCCACCAGCACACAATCTCGAAGACAAGAGGGAGGTTCTCGTCAGAAATCTATTATGCAATCAATCTGAAGTTGTAGATTTTCCCTTAGATACTCCATCGGTTCCAAGACAGTCTCTTCCTTTCCCAAAACTAACAATGTTAGAAGTGTCTCGGGCTATCTTGGAAGCTAGGAATACGACACCAGGTAAAGATGGGATAACTAGCACACTGCTACGTATTGCATGGAAATTTATCTCTAATTTGGTTTTGGACCTTTTTCAGGCGTGCATCGATATTGGGTACCATCCTCGCTGTTTCCGCACTGCCATTATAACAATTATTGGAAAACCAAATAAAGCAGATATGAGCAGTCCCAGATCCTATAGGCCAATTGCATTACTCTCAGTTTTGGGCAAAGGTTTAGAAAGGCTTGTTGCAAGACGTATGGTATGGATTTCCATCAAATATAGGATCCTTTCAAATCAACAATTTGGTGCCTTGCCGCTCCGGTCGTCAGTAGACCTAACCACCTGTCTCACTCATGACATTGAATCCTCCTTAGCCAAAGGTCATACAGCAACAGTCGCTACTCTTGACATTAAAGGAGCATTTGATGCAGTACTCCCAGGGCGACTTACCCACCGATTAAGAGAACAGGGCTGGCCAACACAGCTATGTAATTGGATTGGATCCTTCGCAACAGAACGCAATGTTTCAGTCCGATTAGATGGTCAAAATGGGCCTCTCAGAACAATTCATTGCGGTCTACCTCAAGGTTCTCCGATTTCTCCTATTTTATTCATGTTATACATATCTCCCATATTTCGTCTCAAAGGCCTTAACAAAGCATTTGGATACGCAGACGATGTTGCACTTCTTCAAACCTCCTCCACACTTGAAGAAAATTCATCAAAAATACAAACAGCCATTAATAGTGTTCTAGCGTGGGGAAACAAAGAAGGCATAACATTTGACCCAAGCAAATCGGAGCTAATGCATTTTTCAAGAAAGCATAAGGATAAAAGAAACAGCCCAAAAATATATACAGATCAATTTGTGATTTCGGAAAACTTTGAACGGCCATATCTGAAATGGCTAGGCGTACATTTCGATAGAAAACTCACATTCAAAAGCCACGCTTTAATTCAGGCCTCTAAAGCTCTGAATGTCGCACACGCTCTAAGCTACCTTGGAGACACGACAAGGGGAGCGCCTGCACGGCAAATTAGACAAGCTGTACTATCATGCGTCATACCAGTAGCATATTTTGCGGCGGAGACTTGGTGGCCGGGAAAAACGAGAACTAAAAACTCAAAAATAGTCAGTAACAGGGTTGGGACACATCTTAAAGCACTGAACAAAGTCTGTACAACAGCAGCAAGAGCAATCCTACCGGTTTTCCGGACAACACCCATACATGCTCTGCTAAGGGAATCAGGATTAAACCCAGCGGAGATATCTCTCAATAGTATAGCGAAGAAAGCGGCGATCCGAATTCGTCGTCTTGACCATCGTCACCCACTCTCTCAGCGTGTAGAGAAACTGACCTCAACACAACATTTGACACGCTTTGCCCGAAATGCAGCTTCTATACCATCGTCAGAGAAAATAGATCCACTGATATATCCCCCGTGGGATATTGGAGAATTAAGAAATAGTTCCATCTTTCCTACAGACCAAGCTTCAACATCCAATTTACTAAGAACTAGATTTTTCAAGAATATCTCAACTCCCTCCCGAAGAACGATATTCAAGTCTATAGTGACGGATCAAAACTTCCTAATGGAAACTTAGGAGCCGGTTTTGTAATATTTCAGCACGGACGACTAGTATGCTCAGGCGCTTCACCTTTAGGAAGCTCGATTGAAGTAGAAGATGCCGAAGTTCGAGCAGCACTCCAGGGAATAAAAGCTGCCATTGCACTTCCAACGACTCTTTTTTCAAAGGACCTCTGGGTTTTCATAGATAACCGTAACGTGGCAAACAAAATTCTTTCCAAAACTCCTGTGTTCTCGTCTCAATCAACATACTCTGAGACCATAGAAATCACAAAACTATGGAAAACAAGAGAAAGACTCCCACATATTTCAGAAGGTGAGATTAACATACGATGGGTGCCCAGTCACTCTGGAATCCATGGCAATCATCTAGCAGATATTGAAGCAAAAAAAGGAGCATCCATGCACTACAATGGGCCACTAGAACTCTCCTTCTCATCACTACAGAATTGGCAAAAAACAAAAATGGACAGCTCAAGAGAAAATTGGTGGCAAGCTGAGTCTCCCTGCTCGTATAAGGACCTTGAAATTGGGTCTGCCCCATCCTTACCTAAAGAACTTAGTCTAGGCAGAAAATTTTTGGGACACTTGATTGCGGCGAGAACAGGCCACGGAGATTTTTGCTAACTATCATAAACGCTTCAAGCATCATGATGCAAACCTACACTGTCATTGCGGATCACTCAAGGCACCGCTTCATTTATTCTTTTGTAGAATACTACGTCGCCGAGGCGGACGCCCTCCAGGACCAATTAGCTCTCTCGTTCCTACCCTACTTGGAACTCCAGAAGGAGCCTTGAAATTATCGAAATGGCTCGAGAAAGCCGATTTCTTTGCAAATATATGCCCTCGGTAAGATAATAAAAGGACAACATAAAAACTGAAGTTTGTTTGGTATAGTAGAATAAACCCTTTAACCCTATTAAATGCTGGCTGTTTCACACAACGCCTTGCATCATACATGCAACTGCTTATCTAAGCCTACCGCTCTAGAGCCCTGGCTCTAGCGTCATTTGTCCCTAGTTAGGAATAGAGTTGAACGTGCAAGTCACGTGAGACTTAGTTTAGACGTTAAATAGTAAAATAAAATAATAAATACTTGGCCCAGGCCTTAAGCGAGCGAACTAGGGTATAAATAGAGGGCTGTCTGCCGCACACTGTAGATCACTACCATATCTTACCATTTCTCTCTTATGAGATCAATTAATCAACCATCTACATCAGACTGATATCAACTTCATACAATCTTTGATACCGTCTTCATAATCTTATTCTTCATCCTCAAATCTTAAACACCGAAAAGTTCTGACACAATGATTACTCTCTGTGATATTTTATATTTACTTATAGATTAGTAATTAGGTCTGGCCTATTTAATTTATTGTAATCCAACAATTTCATTTTTCATTTTTTGATAAAATCAATTCAATAAAGGCTTAATACATTACAGTCGATGATATCTTCTCATTATTTATTTTAATGGCTCCAGCAGGTTTTATCAGGAAGCTGAGTACATAATGGTAAAAATTATTATACCTGTAGGGATTATTGGAAATATTATGCGTTGGGTAACAGTAGAGCTGTTGAACTTCAATGAGGATATCTCGTAAAAAGTGCATCCTAATTTTTAGGCAAGCAGTAGCCCAGCAACACCGTGGATTATCCCATAAATCGACTTACTTTTAAATTTGTGTCTGTCAATGTAATTGCAAAGTATGAAGGAGCGAAAGTTTCCGCAGAAAACACGGTAGCTGGAAGAAGATCACTAATTTTGTGGACAGTCTTTTTTTTTAAAATCAATCTTGCATCTGCAGCCTTGGGTATGACATGAATGGTCCCGGAAGATATTTAGATTTCGTAGAATGACCCAGTTTGACGTTTGAAACACTCAAGCTCAGATTTCAAGTGCAGATACTACTACGAGAAATAATGCCTTGCGACATGTACCCTCTTCCGTTAATACCCTCCCGGAGAAAAGCGAGAAAAACTCATGGTTTTCTGTGCTAAGATTTGACGGGTCCTCGTTCAGAGCCTTGATGATAGCCAGCAACTTGGAAGTATAGTATGACCTGTCGCGATAGGGATTAAGGTGTAAAGGGATAAGCTAAGTAGTTAGGCCGTGGAAATAGGTGAACACTATGGAAAACAAGGTAAGGAAATTGTGAATATACTTGAGGTTCTACGATCAGCTGTAAGGTTAGGATATCACGTTCGTTACAGGGTGTCTTGGGATTCAGGCTATATCTTCTATCTAGTCAAATCTTTAGACTGTCTGTAACTTGTCCTTCCCCAAACTCCCAGGCGGTTCATACTTAAATACATAACCCTTAGTTCATAAACCCCTCTTCCAAATTTCAGCACAAGTAATTATGCGCGATGATGTCAATGATTGTATGTGGGGTTTGTGCCGGGTTGTACAAGATGGATAATTTAGACATGACGTCAATACCCTGGCATACCTAGTCTAAGGATCCTCAACCACTCCTCTTCCCATTTAAGCTGTCCTCAGCTTAACCTAATGTCCCATTCAAATTCCAACCGCTGACTTAATAGCCTTCCTATCTTGATTTAGCATTCTCTGGCTTCCATACTATAGGCTTCGAACTGGATGTCCGTCACGGGTGTACGCCCGGAATAGATTTGTGCCGTTATAGCGATTCACTAAATTATATCCACCAGGGGAAACGAGGGAATATGTGTTTCCCGGATGAGACTGAGAAATGGCCCAGGGTCCATCGTAGAAAGGCTCAAATTTATGTTTGCGCTGCCTGACTCGTAGTACCCAGTCTCCTGGCGCATAAACCCTCATCAACGCTTTCTTTTCTTGTAAATACTCCCGAGCTTTGGCCCTTGAGGCCTTGATACTATTTACATAGGAGCGAGCGATGGGCGCGGCATTTGACCTAACGAGTTCTTTCGCCCATTGTCGTTCCTCTTCTTCGGTCGGTTCTCTTGAGTAAGCCGGATATGACAGCTCTTCTTCTGGAGGCTGTGTTCCAAATAGTAGAAAATAAGGGCTATACTCAGAGGGTGACACACGGCGATTATAAAGCGTAACGGCACGTGCCAGAGCTGTGGCAGGGTTAATGTCTCGTTGCTTTGGGGCCTAGCGGGAGATGTATGCGTCATGGTAAAGCCATATTGGGCCTGAAATTGTTTTGCTTCAACACCACCAAAACATCCTGCATTGTCACTGATCATTTGTTTCGGTGTTCCAAAGACATGAATGATATGCAACAATAGCGGAACAGTACCCTTAAAATCAGCATTAAGTACCAAGCGAGATTCTAACCATCCAGTGGCGTATTCGATTGCGTTAAGTAAAATTTTTGAGCCGATCTGGGTATGATCGATTCCCCACCGGGATAGTGGCAGAGCTGGCTGTATAGGCCTTAGATTTCCTAGCGAAGGGTCGGGAGGCTTCATAAGTTGACACGAAGGGCAAGTGCGAACAACTTCATGTGATGCGAGCAGCAGCTCAGGATGCCAGTAATAGCGGCAAGCTTCGCGCATTGTAGTGCCTACAGAGGCGTGTCCTTGATTTTCGTGGATTTTCTTTACTGTGTCAGTAAGTTCTTCATGTTCTAGAACTTTTAGAAGCACTGCAGTTCCGGGAAATGCAGGAGGATCTCCAATGTTCGTAAGGGGAACTTTTTTGATACGGTACAATTTCCCGCAGTAGATACTGAAATTCTCTAGGACCCAGTTGTATTCTAGGTTCGAGGGCAGGGTTTCGGGCTGAGAGAGGAATTCAAATATAGATTGAAGGTCGATGCGGTTAAGCTGTTCCGGGTGAATTATTTGCTTAAGTATAGGTGGGTTTGCATTTTCAGCGTATCCTTGTAGAGCATCGAGGTTAGTATTTTCATTTTCGTCTGAAAGGAAGATTTTTTCTGAAGGCCTTGATAGATAATCCGCTAATACATTGGCTTTACCTTTACGGTACAAAATGCGTACGCCGTAGTGTTCAATAGAGTCCAGAAACCTAGCAATTCTAACGGGCTGTTCTGCTTTGGTTTGCAAAGATTTCAGAGATTCGTGATCGGTAACGACGGTTACGTCACCTCCTTCTACCCAATGACGACAATGCTGTAGTACAAGAAGGATGCTTAATAACTCGCGCTCTTGAGCCGAGTACCTTTACTGGGTAGCATTCAGCTTGCGCGAGAAATACGCAATAGGGTGGAGAACGGAGCGATCAGAGTCCGAAGATGTGTGCATGTGTGGTTGAAGCAAAACAGCACCAAGGAATTTCAGGGATGCATCAGTCTCAAGGACTACTGGTAACCTCCAATCGAATTTTCTAACAAGTGGCGAAGAAGACATCGCATTTTTTATGGCAAGCCAAGAATTTTCAGATTCCGGCGAGAATATCACCGGCTTATTTTTTGGACCAATGGACTGGTCTATGAGTGGGCCTGCTAATCTAGAGAAATCTTTGATCAAGCAACGTAAGTAACCCGCTGCATTCACAAATCCTCGTATTTCAGAGGTTGTTGAAGGTTTAGGACGATCTCGAATTGCAGCTACTTTAGCTGGATCAGCTGCGATACCTCTTTCTGAAATAGAAAAACCCAGGAAAATTCCATCCCGGACAGAAAAACGGCCTTTAGAAGAATTGAGTATTAGACCATAATCAACAAACCTTGCGAATACAAGAATTAAATGAGTGTGTAATTCGCGGATGCTATCTCCCCAAACGGCAATATTGTCGAGTAGTCCAGCTACAACTGGGCGGAGCGGCTCGAGTACTTCTTCCATGAAACTTTGGAAAGTTGCGGGGTGTCACAGTCTAGACAGGAGCGCCTGCGCAGCTAAATGTGTAGAGGTAGTTAATAATTAATTCTATGATCCAGATAACTAACTCGCAATTTACAAGTACATGTAGATATATACATTTCCCTCGAACTGAACTACTCGCCCCACCTTGACACTAATCATGGATCGTAATATTCTCATGAAACAGAAGGTCTTCTCGTGCCACACAACCTCCCTGTATTGTGAAGTCGCCACGTAATAGCAAGTCTCCGAATAGAAGTCGGTCCGCTTGTATTAGCAAGTTTCAGTATAATTGAAACACCCTGCAGGACCAGGCCGTGCACAATTCACTATCTATGTAAAGTCTGTGCACGCCTATGCACAACATAGGCTACAGGCATAAACCAGCTTACCAGCTGCTACACGGGGGCATTGCACAGCCCGAAGGGCATGACTAGCCACTCATAAACTCCAAAAGGAGTGACAAACGCAGTCTTTTCACAGTCCGGAGGATGCATTCTAATTTGCCAAAACCCATTTTTAAGGTCGAGGAATGCATAATATCTATGTCCTGCCGCACGTTGGATCTCATCATAAGCGTTGGGGAGCGGATGTGCATGCTTTTTGGTAATTTTGTTTAGCTCTCGATAGTCAACGCAAATTCTCCAGATTGTCTGGTTACTGTTTTTCGGTGTTTTTTTAGGGGTCAACAAGAGTGGGGCTGCCCACGGGCTTTTGCTTTTACGGATAATAGTACCGTTGTGTGTTTTGCAAAAATCGCGGATGGCTTGCTGTTGATGAGGACTATATCTTCTTGGCGGCAGTTTGATTGGCAGATGGGCTCCTGTATCTATGTGATGGGTGGCTTTTGATGATTTTTCGATACGTCGGATTGATTTGTTAAAGAGGCAAGGAAATCTTTTTGCGTAAATAAAGTTGTAAGCAGCATTAAGAGTAGGAAATTTGTCGTGCAAACTAAGCGAAGGTGTCTCCATTGTAGGGAAAAGACTATCATTGAGGTTGTTACTATGGAGAGGACGCAGAATAGGGCTTTCGGGCATTTTAAGCAACCGAACAGTCCCACCGTCTTGAAAATTTAGGCCAAGGACGTGAAATGTGGTTTGTGCTAAAACAAGTTTTCCAGGGAATATGTTATCGGGAACAACACCCGCTGAAACAGAAAAAGGCGTTGACCAACGGTCAGGAACGTCGTGAAAAATTCGAAAGTGAGCTTGTACGAGGACATCCTTTGAGACATGAGGTCCTTTACCTCCAATGCCGGATATAGTAGAAGGAAATATTGAATTATAGCAATTTAGCTTTTCAGCAAGCGAAGAAGAGATGTAGCAAGAGGGGCAACCGTAGTCAAAGAAAGTAGAAAAAATTACAGAAGGGAAGGATGACAAACGACATAGGAAAAGATTGTGTGGCTTTAAGCAACCTTCCCGCAAGAACCTAGACGCGGAAGATTGTATGCTGCGGCCCGCACCTACTGCCACGTAGTAGGCACATTGGCTTCTTCATTCATCGGAGCCATCGGAGAGCATTTCGTTCAAAAAATTTTCGATCTCTTCATCTATATTGTCGAATTCAAGTTTGCCAATTGCATCTTGTTGTAACTCGGTTATGAGCAGATATAGAATTGTGAATAAGCTAGGGATAACAGAGAAGTGCAGATGATACTCAGAGACTGAGGATATGAATAACTTAATTAGTGTGATCGATGATACTACTGAGGTAGTCAAGACTAATACATATACATATTACATTTTCAGGATAGTCCATCATATAACCAGAATGTCCGATAGCCTAACATCCTATCCTGTCCCATAATGCTACCATGTTGTACTAGTAGCACTAGGCTCTTAGTGATGATCGTAATAGCGGCTGTGCAGGGCTATGTAATCCCTGTACGCTGTTCTAGGACTAGTACATGAATATGCCATATCCCTGTAGATAGACAAGGGTATGCGCATAGCGGGTCTGACATTCATATCACAACACATCTCTGTCGATTTTCTCGTCGAAATTATTCTTCCGTGGTTCCGCGACAAAAGCCTGATGGCCAGATTTAGAGTGATGTTGAAATTTGGATTTCGGATTGTTGTTATTTTTATTTTTAAAAGCCAGGAAGCGTTTCCGGACTTCATCACTAAATTTTTTTGCATATGGTTTGTGGCTTTTTTCTTTAAAGAAAGAGGTTGAGCCGCCTGGAGGCTTGCTGCTCTGATTGTTGGATCTGCAGTCTTTGGCTCAATGCCCTCTTTTCCCACAATTGTAGCAAATATCGTTGCTAATGGCAAAGACCTCATCGTTAGGTGTCTGTCGATTAGGCTCAATATCATCGAAGATTGCCGCTTTAGTAAGGCGTGGATCGACGATACTTGCCTGCTGTATTTGAAACTGATCTGGCTGGGCATACACCTGTTCTTAGATGGGCCATTTACTAATTCTTGTTGAAACTTGTACGATCATCTCGATCATTTCAGAGTTAGTCAGACCTATGGAGTGAGGCTGTGTCAAGGTCCAAACTCGTGGGAGGCGTTTCATGGCAATTTCTTTGAGCAAATCTCTAGTCGTGTCGCTCTCCCTATCTGATCCCGAAAGGCTGTAGAAGGCTTCGTGCATCCGCCAAGCAAAAGCCTTGATCGTTTCGTCTTTGTGTGGGACAATCTGCGAAAAGATTGTCATCGGGCTGTGGAGTACATCCAGCCTCTGCATTGTGGTAAAAATTGCTTCCAGTAGAGTAGACCAAGTAACGTGTCTTCCAGAAACTCAAACACGCACTCCGTGGAAGTCTCCACTCATTTCCAAAATAAGCCGTTGAGGCCAAAGTCGATAAGGGACTAAAGCCGTTTGTAGTGCACTCTGGATGTGTGAGAGCTTTTGTAAAACTGCAGCGTCTGCAGTGACAAGACGCCATTCTGGTCGGAGAGAAACCCTATTCTTTGCACTGGTATAAACATCGTCGTCTGTGTAATAGGGTAGTATTGCCTCAGGCCAAGCTTTTATTACGAACTTTTCACCTTGGGTGAGAGGATGGCCATTCTCACGGCCAGATCGAAGATCGAGTCTGCCATTCCTTTTTCTATAAACTTGTTCTTTTGAAGCACTTGACGGGTCGTCAGGCGATTTGTTGACATCTTCTTTGGTGATGTTCTTAGAAGGATGGAAGTCATCGTATTGGTTATTGCCTTTTTGTCTGGAGATGATTTCCAAGGTTGCACTTATTCCAGCGAGCTGCGATAGAACTTGGGATAAGCTCTGCTCGCTATTTTTCATTAGGGCGTCCATATCCGAAATTTTTTTATTCATCTCGTTATGTTGCTCTAGAATTTCTTTCTTGTGATCATCTTGGGCAGTTCCAATTGATTTGATAATACTTTCGAGCTCGAGATTAGTTTTTTCAACCATTTTCTTCGACTTTGAGTGGAGAATGGCTTGAGTAAAAGTACCGTAGAATTGAGGTTTTCTCGACAAAAATAATTATTTTTGAGGTTCTACGATCAGCTGTAAGGTTAGGATATCACGTTCGTTACAGGGTGTCTTGGGATTCAGGCTATATCTTCTATCTAGTCAAATCTTTAGACTGTCTGTAACTTGTCCTTCCCCAAACTCCCAGGTGGTTCATACTTAAATACATAACCCTTAGTTCATAAACCCCTCTTCCAAATTTCAGCACAAGTAATTATGCGCGATGATGTCAATGATTGTATGTGGGGTTTGTGTCGGGTTGTACAAGATGGATAATTTAGACATGACGTCAATACCCTGGCATACCTAGTCTAAGGATCCTCATACTGCCTTCCCTGAAAGTCCGTCCCCTACATATGATGCACCTTCCAGGGTGTATCCCAGCTAGAGCTTCCTAGCTAGGCCAATCTTAAGGCACCGAGATTAACTAAAATTAGCGTGAAGACCTCCGTAAAAATTTCATTCCCTTTATACCGCCTCTAAGGATACTACATCCATATTGATACCGACTTCACCTAGCCTTTGTTTTTTCATCAATATGTACCATCAACCTATAAATTTGGCTCCAAAAGCTCTGCATAAAATTGAGAACTGCCTTCGTTGGTTCTGGGAGAAGACTGGGGCTCAATAAATTCGGAGCGGTACTGTGAAAAAATCATGCCTCTCACAAGCTTCTGGATGTGTCAGTATCCAGGCTTTTTTATCTTGCAAGAATGAGCACCCTCTGATTTATCCTCCAGAATATCGACTGAACGGGGCTAAAATGGGATTCTTCCCACGCCCTGGCCGGCTTACTCTCCAGACCTCACTGCGATTGAAAATTTTTGGATTCTAATGAAAGATTTCATAGCGCACAATTATCCCGACCTGCCTGGTGGGATAGACCGACTACACGACGTGCTATGTATGATCGTCATGAAGGCATGCAGATCTATCAGGCCAGAAAAACTGTCAAAGCCAATAGCTAGCGAGCCACGAAGATGTCAGGCTGTTGTAGACGCAGATGGCAAAAATACGAAGTACAGTGGAACCTCTCAAAACTAATAGTAGGTCCGGATATAAATGTTGAGAATATGTATCGGAATTTAACCATCTACATTTGCAATACTATCCTTGCACGTCATTTTACTTGCAGGGGTAAGCATTGTAAATGTGAATGGTCAAATATCGATAAATATTTTCAACATTTATATCAGGACCCACTATTAGTTTAGAGAGGCTCCACTGTATTATACTTTCAAGGTAGATTTGGCGTAGTGGGACTGGATCTCGCTCCAGGGGTATTGCCTACTAGTCTACTCGCTGAAGATGTGATAAAGTATATTTGCCCGATAATTAGGGCCCTTAAATTCAGATCATCATTTTGCCTTTCACTCAAACTACAGGGTATCAGGGGCAATTAATTTAACTTGCATATAGTGTTGCAGTCTCAAATATTGTTACTAATTAGACAAAATGAGCGCTATTTAGTAACAATGTTAAGGTCTGCAATACCACATGCAAGCAAAGCTAATTGCCCCTGATACCCTGTAGGTAGCTTGGATACATGACCCCTTGAGACAGGGGTACAGTCGAGCACCTGCTACAGTAATACTTCTCTAACACGATAGTGGGTCCTGGCATAAGTGTTGAAAATATTCATTGTAACTTGCACTTTTATATTTGCAACACTTACCCTTACAGGTCATTTTGCATGCAGGGGTAAGTATTGCAAATATAAATGGATGAATTTCAATGAATATTTTCAACACTTATGCCGGGACCCACTATCGTGTTAGAGAGGTTTTACTGTATAACGATCCGCGCTATACCGATATTTTTTGGGGCACGAATTAACTTTACATACATTTTACGATATTCGCGACATCGTCTCCCAATCACCGAACATCGTTATAACAGAGCTATATAAGCGAGAAATTTGATGGTTCCGCTGCTAGAATAGGGGCTCAGGGTTAAGTGAACACAGGCTAGGTATAAAGTTCTGTTTTTTCCGATAGTAGAAACATGTGAACATAGTGCATATAACTTATAATTCAGCCTGCGTTCACTTAGCCCTGAGCGCCTGTACAGTGGTTTTTCGCTATAAGAATGTAGGGCACTACATGTACTAATCAATTACAGTCGTCCCTCTCTAACTCGATAGTGGGTCCCGGTATAAGTGTTGAAAATATTCATTGAAATTCCACCATTTACATTTGCAATACTTACCCCTGCATGCAAAATGACATGTGAGGGCAAGTGTTGCAAATATAAAAGTCCAAGTTACAATGAATCTTTTCAACATTTATACCGGGACCCACTATTAGCTAAGAGGATTTCTACTGTATTTAGAAATGCCAAAACAGCATGGAATTTCAGTCTCACAAAGGCGTGCCCTTGGCAGATACGTCAACGACACCCTTAACTTCGTCAACAACAGCTCAGAATTGGATTTGGGGACGAATTCCGCCATAAAATCGTCCAGCCTACGATATCCGAAAGCCTCAATGCCAGATACAGCCATCTAAAAGAATCAGGCCCGTCTTTCCATCCTACAAAACAGCGTGAGAAGCCACTCAAGTTGCCAGAGCCAGACAAAGCGCTATTCCAATGGCATTAAGAGCGAAAGCCGTACATTCCAATCTCTGGGTAGCTGTTAATCCGGTAGGCAGCTCGTTTTTGGCAGCGTCCTGCATGCTATCAAGGCACGGAGATGCATCAATTTAGCAATGGTTGACTTACTGCATTTAAGAGGTATAACATCAAATTACGGATTCGGCCTGGTAAGGATGGAAGTATTGATCAAGCTGCTACCGCAGAGCAGCTTGATCAGGTACAAGCACTGGCAAGGCAATATCTTTCTCAAGAAGTCCATAATTGTGATGAAACTGGAATCTACTGGAAGATGGTACCTGATAGAGGCCTTTCGAGACAACAGACCTTAAGTACAAAGAAAGGGAAGGTTCGAATAACAGTACACCTCTGCTGTAATGCTGATGGCAGTGACAAGCTTCCAATGTGGTTTATCGGTAAGGCTGCTGATCCAAGGTGCTTAGGCTACATGCGGAGCAACATGACTGCAACAACTTTTTGAAGCAACTGGATGGTTATGAAGTGGCTATGAAGGGGAGAAATGAAGATCAGAAGCGATAACAGACTACAAGGTCTTAGCTTACACAGACTCGGTGACAATCAACTGAAGCAACTTAGGTCTTGATATTAGTCAATTGCGGTTCATAGAGGTGAGATTGATTCCAATCCAGCTACGGATAATCATGTACTTCTTACACCTGCTACAGCACAAAAATAAAAACAAGGCTTGCAACTCGACGCCTCAGATGAGTTGAGTTGATTGCGAGTTATTGTCGGTTCATAGGTGTATGGCTCTGGGATATACGTGTTTAGTTTTTTTATCATATAAGTACGGCTTGATGCTTGTGTTGTGATTGAGTGAGAATAGAAGTTGATGAGAAATGAGCACGATTAGCGGTTATGGGCTTAAGCAATTTGATGCATGTGGTAAATTTGTTACAAGAGATACTAGGGCTATTTATACATCAATCTATCACTTCCAGATACTTCTGTTTCATCCTTCCATCTAGTTCAGTGTTCAAGACTGATTCCCTGATATTCTACATGATTCCATTCTATTCTGTACGAAAACCCCCAGCTTGTTCCAGAAGCCTTTATCAGATAAAGTAATGATCGGCAATGTTAAGGGAGCCCCTGTTTGAGCCCTTGCATTATGCCGTGGCCAACCGAGCTAGATGTGGTTAGCGCATATCATAACAATAAGCATTAGTTAATCATATTATATGCTTTAGTAAAGGCGCTGTCAGAGTTGCTTTCTAACTGTTCGGAACATCGGTATTTTATGGACCGTTACACTCTACTGTTGATCTTTTATTTTCGACATTAGCAGGGGTCTCATTAGGGTTTATGGGTGCTGATCGGAGTTATCTGGTGTTAAGGTATCATTTGTTATTTGCTGAAAGAACAGGGAGTCTTTGGAAGTTCGTTCTTCTTTCTTCAGTGCTAGTCTGGGGAATATGTATAATTAGGTAGCTGCGCAATCCTTTAGCGATTGTGCGATGTCTTCGTTAATAAAACTTATCCCTTCCACGAACACCCCAAATATATTATAATCTTCCCCTACAACTCATCATATTCTAACAGGCGCTAGGCTCTGTAGTAATTTAAGCATCGATGCCAAGGCGAGATAGCGAGGTTTATAGAATTACAGAACTTATTTGATGATTTTTTGGCCTTAAGCCAAGTGACCCCTGTTGTACCAACAGCTATAATCAACCAAGTCAAGAATTGCGAAGAAAGATAATTGTTGGCCAGTCTATGATCACGTGATATTTCTATATTGCTATATCCTCCATAACACGATACTAAAAGTCCCATCAGACTGTATAGCGTTACAGAGGTTTTACGGTAGTTAGTTGGGCAGAGCTACCCTAGAAGGATATGCAGATATGCAGTGACAGGGGTATCACTTGGCCGGGAGGTGGTTTGGGTATAAGAAAGCCCTAGCTCCCTAAAATGTAAATTCCACAGGAATAATATACAATCGTCCCTCTCTAACTCGATAGTGGGTCGCGGTATAAGTGTTGAAAATATTCATTGAAATTCAACCACTTACATTTGCAATACTTACCCCTGCACGAAAAATGACCTGTAAGGGTAAATGTTGCAAATATAAAAGTACAAGTTACTATGAATATTTTCAACACTTATACCGGGGCCCACTATCGAGTTAGAGAGGGACGACTGTAGATTGATTGTGGTAATAACTTGTGCGCACCAGCCGTGAGCCCCGACCCTACACACATACTCATTAACTCGAGCAAATATCCATTCTTCACCATTCTTCAAAACATGACGATATCCTTTATCCGAAACAATTTTAAACCCTTTCTTTTCCAATTTTGACTCTGATAACAACCTAGTTCCCAGTCCGAGGACGAACAAGACATTTTCAAAGGTAGCCGCAATTTCTTGACGGTTGTTAAGAAGAAGGTCGGTTTCAACTTTATTGGTACCTACAATGGGAATAGGTGAGCCAGACGAGGTTTCTACATTACCTTTCTTGGGGGATAAAGACGAGAAGTCATCTTTGAAGGGTGACATGTGAGAGGAGGCGCCGGAATCAAGGATCCATGGTCGGAAAGAAGATCGAGAAAGAAAGGCTCTTTCAAGGGCAAAGTCGAGCTCTTGAACGGAGCTGGAATCGGAGTCGTGAGATATAGCCGCGTGTGTTCTTTCTTTGCCTTCCGAGAGATTTTCCTTGTCTTTGCAAATCTTCAATTTCCAACATTCTGAGTGTACACGACCTTTGTACTTTATTCCTGGCTTTACAGCAGTTACACTCCTTCTCTTTCTTCTTGTTGTGCTATGGTAATTCATTTTTGACTGTGCAAGCCTTCGAGTCACAAGAGGGGGATAGTCGAGATAACTGAATGTCCAGTAGGCGCTTGTTGACATCGGCAAAGGTTAGTCGATCTTTAGACATGAGATTATCCACAATATTTTCAAAGGAAGAGGGAAGGGTTCGTAGAAAAGACATGATTTTGACAGAGTCAGAAGCCAGGAAACTTTCGAGATGCTGAGCTTCTTTTCGACACGATTCGGTACAGCGATTAATGATGTGTGAGTAGATTGTTTCGAAGTTCGATATATGGTCTGACATCGCATCGCCTTCTTCCATCTTTAGCTCTACTAGAGAATTAAAGAGTTCGAGGGTAGATATCGTAGTCTCATGGTCAAAATTATCTTTCAAAGCTTGCTTTGCTAACTGGGCAGATTCAGGCTGGGAGACAAAGCTCGCTACATATCTTTGGAGGTCTGGAGAGACTCCAGCAAGAATCGCAGCAAGCGCAGTATTGTCATAATTTTCTGTATACTCGTATTACTAGTCTTGTTATCTCCGGACGCAGTTTCTTCGATCATCGGTAGGCGGGTTTCTTAATCAACCGCCATGTCTGTAATAGCGCCCAATAGTCTGATCCCATTAGAACTATTTGCCATGGTTTGGCCCATGTGCAGAAATGGATTCGGGCGGTAATGACATGTAGATTGGCCTTGAGAGTGCCGACGGTGATCGAGACGTTTTGACTACACGTAGTGGAAGCTATGGCAGAGCCCGGGGTCATAACCTATTGAAATGGAGGGGAGACCGAACGACAAGCCTATGGAACAATTTATTAATAAATCGTTGAGAGAATCACTGTTAAGAGGTGGCAATATGAATTGATAGATTGATCTTCTTAAATGAAACAAATGAACTTGCTTATCTACTTGTAATAAAAAAGAACGAAACCCATGTGTACAGCTTGAGAGAGCACCCCACAATTGAACACAGAAACAGATAGGAAACTGGAAAGGAGTGCACAGACGTTTAACAGACGTCCAAATTCAAAGAACCCGGTAGAATCTAAAAGTGCCTTTAGGTAATTTGTAAGACATGTACCCTCTTCCGTGAATACTCACCATGGGGAAAAGCGAGAAAAACCCATGGTTATCTGAGTATGCTTCCGTCATCCCGCGAATACAATATCACCGCGAGAGAAGTGGTGTGAGGGTCTTGCTGGATTCGAACCAGCTTTCTTCTGTCTCAAGTGGGGCATGTGTCCAAGCTACCCAGACTCTACCTGGGAGAACGGCCCAGACGGCGTACCACTGCACCATCCGACCCTCGGATGTGAGTCCTAGGGCTGTGTTTTGTCGTGTGAGGTAACTGGTGAAGAGATGGAAGGAAGGGTTATATGAAGTGGGGAGAAGCGATGGTCACATGAGTAAAGGGGAGGTGTGGGTTCAATGCGGGTTAATAAAGTCAAGGTGAGTGTCACCATGTTCCCTCTGGGATGGGACGGTATCGTAGATTATGTCCGGTAAACTTTAAAAATAAATAAATAAAGTCAAGGTGAGAGGTATGGGCTCTATCCGGATCATATAAAATAAGCGATGAGTGTGGGTCCTATCAGGCTGTGTGTGATTAAGGGAAGAAGTACGGTTTCTGCTCTTCTAAGTGGCGATAAATCAAAACGTCTCCTTTTTATTAATGAGATCCACAAGCTAGCTGTTTGATCGTAATAGCGAAATGACTTCACAATTGGGACTTTGGACGGAATTCAGATACAGTGGAACCCCTCTTAGCTAGTAGTGGGTCCCGGTATAAATGTTGAAAAGATTCATTGTAACTTGGACTTTTATATTTGCAACACTTACCCTTACAGGTTATTTTGCATGCAGGAGTAAGTATTGCAAATAAAAACGGTAAAATTTCTGTGAATCTCTTCAGTAATTATACCGGGACCCACTATCGAGTTAGAGAGGGACGACTGTATAAAGGAGGGCAGATGGTAGCATTTAGATTTTAGTTGGAAGATTTTCATTGATTATTGACCTCGGTCTTTGTTTATCGAAGATCCTATATTCCCTTCCTTCACAAACGTTCTTGAATCCCTCGAGCCTCGACGGTACTAGCCTCATGATCCAAGGAATTAGATCGAAGGCATAGTGCCTGTAATGGCTAGTCAGCCAATAGTTACCTGTAGCCTACGCTGGCTAGCGTAGGCTTTCACAGCGCTTTGATAGCCGACAGATAGCAGGTTAATCTAGAAGACTCCACGATTCTGGTCCGTGCGCGAATAAGCGGGCGCTGATGAAGTAGTTCTGATGGGATAAGTGGAATCTTCGAGAAAACTTTAAAGGTTATTGGGACAGGGAGGAAGTTATCAAGGGATAGGGATTAGAGTATATAAGTTCCTCCGTTCATAATCCATGCCAAGGCATTATCAGCATTACTATTATTATTCTAGAAATTTCTTCATAGTTAGATGATTAAGTTACCATCATTTACTCGAATGCTCATTGCTTCGATATCTTGATCTGTGACAGTGCCAAAAAAAATGAGCTCCTAACTGAATACTATTATTTGATATTTGATAATCAATTACTGCACTGATACATCAATCCAGAGTCACTTAAAAAGACGACAAAATATGTCGACGATTTGGGTAAAACAGTTCGGACACCATCAGATGTCCTACGTCTGCTGCATTCATGAGGGAACGCCATGTCGTCGTCGTCGTCACCAGAGGCTTCTTCCTTCGTCAAGACATACGAAATATCCTACGTGGGCACGATTTACGGCTTTTAAGTAATCCGAACTACAGAATGGTCTCCGCCGATGGTTCAGTTGCTCAAGGTACACGCGATACTATGCATGCCGTAAGCGACATTTATCGACCGTCCTTGGTCACGGGCCTGAAACCCGTCACCAGCACTACGTGACTACTACGCTTGTACTAATGACTGGCCCACCTAAGTAGGTTGATAATTAAGTGATATAACTTATTATATACCACGAATAATTTAATCTGAAAGTCGAAGAAATTTTTACAGGTACGCACCACTATCTACACGTTCTACCCAAAGCCGATCGAAGTATCAATCTAATCCAATTTTAATATTAAACATAGAATTATTAGACGACGAAATTTATAATTGACGTCACGTGAATCTGGCATGAGATCAATTCTAAAGCACTTTTTCCAAATCTGGCTTTTATGAAGTTGTAACTCTTATGTGGGCGACAGCGTTAAACAACTGTTATACATCTCAGATGATTCCTATCAGCGGCAGGGGGGGTTGTTTAAATAATTATTGCGTATGCAGCCTGAGGCTATAACGCTAATGATTACGGAAGATATATATGTGACGCAGTATGACACAGTCTAACAATTGGAAATCTTACAGTCAAATTTCATCTGCTGGTACCACTAGGAGAATATCGCTTTATGAAATGTTCCTCTTCCGGGAATACCCACCACAGAGAGCCAGTAAAACCCATGGTTATCTGAATATGCTTTCGTTATCCTTCATAGACAATATCACCGGGAGAGCCATAGTGTGTGAGTCTTGCTGGAGTCGAATCAGCTTTATCCTGTGTCAAGTGGGGCATGTGTCCAAGCTTTCCGAAAACTACTTGGGGAGAACGGTCTGGACAGTATACCACTGCACCATCCGACCTTATTGATCCCGTAATGTGGTGATGTATTCCGTTCCAAAATGATTAGCGATATCCCGAATATATGAGTACAGTACAATCCCGCTATAACAATGTGGGACAAAACGTAACCAAGGCTCCCGATTGGAGGATTCAATTGAATTGGCCAATCAGGAGCCTTGGTTGCGTTTTGTCCCACATTGTTATAGCGAGATTGTACTGTATAACAAATTGACATACATAATCATCTTTATTTGAATTCATTTAACACGATCAGGCACCCATTAGGTCCATGCAGGTGACTATGTTATTTTTGTTATTTACATCGGAGGAAACCTCGAGGTAAAACCCCGCCAAAAACTGCAGTCATAAATCTTTCATGTTCTCAGTTTTACCTTTAGAAAGTATATTACACTGAACATCCAGTGTGAATTCCGTCTTATCCCTTTCCTGCTTTAGTCTTCATTTTCTGCATCAATGTTTTAACTTGACTACCAAGTCGAAACTGTTCTACGTACCCTTCGTCCAAAATCCACTATATGATTCGAGCCAAATCGTGTGAGCTTTAAATCATGGCCTCATCGGATCCATCTTTGCCTTTCTGTGATGGGCTATCACCAAAACAATGTAACAAAGTAAGCTGGCCGTAATGCAGTCTATTTTCTATATAGATTTCTAAATGAGTCTAGAGGGAGAACCATAATATACAAGTAATTCTACACCACACGACTTACTTCCCAAACGTCAGCTCTTTTTCCTGATAAGTTCTGTAACGGGTACAACTCGAAGATTGACGTGAGTCATTATCTTTAAAACTAGGGGTAGGTGTACTTAGTCAGAGTAGCTCTTGTAACCATCATCGAACCGATTATAGCAACAGTTAATATCACATGACATGTGATTAGTAATTCATAAAACATGATCAACAATTGAGGCTAAGGCGCAGCCCGTAATACTTTCCCAGGATTTTCCCCGGTTCTTTTGCCCACTTAGAGCATGCCATGACTATACGCCTGACGTTTTGCGACGGATATCCACATTGGCATTCTGGGTTATCGATTCCGGGTGCTTTTCTTCTGTACAAATAAGAATTAAGCCCGATGTAATGGCTTCTTTTCTGGATTGCCACGCTGCTCTATACCCTGCTAAGAATCATTTTTATTACGTAAGCATGTAATTGCCTTATCCAATCATCAAGCGCCCTTTAATCGTTCCTCTCCTTATATTCCATACTCCAAATCCTAAGTATTCCAAACCCCTTGGATAATTCTACGTAGTCTTAGACTGATAATAGATGTAAAAAGGAACCCCCTCCCCTTTGGATGATCTGATGAGGGGTTGTCTTGTTTTTCTACATAATTGATTAGAATATGTAGTGCCGCACGTGCATCTTTTGAAGTATATGTTAGAAATAGATGCGTTTAGTGGAAGAGCGTTCAAGCTGTTAAACTTGTGATTATGTGAAGACGAGATAGAAGATGGAATTTTGTGTGTGTGAATGTGTGAGTATTACTTATTGATTATTCTATTAGGAATCATAAAGGTATAAGTACACAGATTTATTAATTATAAGCTAATTAGTGATTCGGTGTTCTATTGGTTGATCTCCGATGTCGATGGGCCGTCAGCTAAGATCGGCTTACCGATGGATCACTAGACTCTGGATCGATTCCGAACTCATCGATGATCATATAATTCCAACAGTGTAGTTGTGAAACTCTACTACTCCGTCATCATCAGATTCCCGGCTTTCGATCTCAAATAGCTCTTTTAAAACTTCTTGAAGAATAGATTCTATTAAGATTTGAAGGGTCCTAATTCAGAGCCTTGATAATAGCCAACAACTTAGAAGTATAGTGTGGCTTGTAGTAATACGGATATAGGCAAGAAGGGATAAGCTAAGGGTTAGGCTATTGGAAATAGGTCATCAAAAAGGGAAATAAGGTAAAGGCATTGTAATATTATCGTAAGTATCATCATAATCAATGAAGGTCAAGAGCCAGCTATATATACACGTACAATATCCGTATCCGAGCTGGTCAATTCCCATTGAATCAACCCTAATATTATGATCTCTCTCTATTCCTAACATTTCCGAACATCAACATAGGGTATTTATTGTGTCCAGTGTTTGTGCAGATCGTTAACTATAAATGATATATTAACAGCCTCGTAGCCGAGAACTGTACTATCTTCTTTATCCTCCTCTGTAGGGTCGAGGAAGCTGATGATAGCCATCTAATCTTGAATGCGACCAGCAGTCACAAACTGATCATAGAATTCGGTAATTCCTTGCGGAAGAGATGGAGGCGGGGGAGAAATTGACTTGACAAAAGAGTTGATCTCCTGAAGTAGTTACAGATGGTTAATTTGTAATTCGGTAGTTCCAAGGAAAATAAACCCAGCGAGTAGCAAGGTGAATATTAATACCTGTATCAAGGCTCCCTCCTTGATTTACTGATTTCAGCATGAAATTTAGCCGCTATTTCTGATAATTGACCTTGAATTTTTGAATTATGCCTTGATCCAGAGGT
Organism: Podosphaera xanthii; assembly: GCA_028751805.1. Taxonomy (NCBI): domain Eukaryota; kingdom Fungi; phylum Ascomycota; class Leotiomycetes; order Helotiales; family Erysiphaceae; genus Podosphaera; species Podosphaera xanthii. The sequence goes on from JAPWIX010000022.1 coordinate 929,187, forward strand.
TGATATTTGCTTGCACTAATTGCTGGAAGCCAGCAATTCCAAACATTCGGCGGTAGAGGTGTTTCTTGAACAGCTGTCTTGTGGACAGAAAAATTATCCGAGTATAGAAGGATTTGACGAGTTGGTCCGTGATGGCCATAAAAATCAATGAGTCATTCATGCATAATTGTTGTATTCATCCAAGCCTTTTGATTCGACCTCCATCTTGTAACCATGGGTTTGGCTCTGCCTTCCTTCAAAGATGAAGGAGTCCTGTATTTGCTAATAATCCACACAGGTATTCGGTCTGAGCCCATTGAATTATCACAAGGTGCTAGAGAGATTCTAGCTTTTTCCTTTTTCAGTCTTGGTCGGGACTGTGAAAGAACTCAACGTGATGGTAATATCCTCCCAAAAATCCAGTCTCATCCGTATTTTAGATATTCTCCTCTTTTTATTATTTTGCTAATGATTGAAGAGTCTGAGGGGGGAAGGCGAGCAGCGTTCCGTGGTGCACCGAGGAGGAAGGTAGATGAAGATCAAGCCCCGAGTTGTTTCAATGGAGGCAGACTTATTAAGGAAGTGATGGGTGATGCGTAGGGGAAAAAGGTAGGAATTCAGAATCTATATAAATCGGTCTTATCTAGGACAAGATGTGAAAAGTAACTGGTGAGTATGTGTTTAGAAGACGTTGCGTGAAGAGTAAAATACCAGCTTGGCACTCGTGTACACACTTTACCAAATAATGTCCTCTGTAACGGCTTGTAAGCCTTAATGGTCCTGCAGCCTACAATGGTTATCGCAGTCAGTTGATCGATACAGATTTACTACCACGTGACTATTATTTTGTGACATGGGTAATGCGAATGAGAGGTTTACGCCCTTGTTAACCTTCTCACGTGTGCCCCTAATGACACACCCTGGAATCACTAAATACACGTGATAGTTTGGAAATATCTAGAATATTCTAGACATCAACGACGAGGCATACAACCTCCTCTAGTATGACCTATGATGAAGATTTACTAAGCAATGGTGAACATTCTAGAAATTATGTATAAAGTATATAAGTAGCCTATAGGTTATATTTAGATAGACAGAGAGAAAATTATAAACTACCATTGCTTATATGATTGCCCACGCATCAATACTCGAACTGTGACATCCTCAATGTTGTGATACTCTGATACTACGGTATTAATCGTGTATAGGCGCTAAAATTCGACTTTTACAGGGTATATAGGCTTTTACTAACTTGAATTAGCATGACGATAAGTAGATCTCCCCACCTAAACTTTAAATTTGTATGGCAAAAATTTCACAACGAAATATTCGTTGGTTTTGCTTTTTTGGTCCATTATAGCCCTCTATTCACTTTTTAATTCATTAATACATTTCATAAATAAATTATACTTCTATCTAGCTAATAATTTACATATCCGCCTTCAGCTTCGTAAACGGCTCTGATTCTTCGGGGCATCGAATCTATCAGTTTCTCCAAGTCATCCCCATTAAACCCCAGATCCCACGCCTCGTTCACTATTTGACGAAGATGCCCTTGACTCCGCTGCCCCCTTGATCCAACGCTGGATAAAGACGCTCCATGTACGCTTTCATATAACTCCACAAAGTTTCTATCGGATTTAAATCAGGAGAATATGGCGGCCACTCCATTAGAGAAATATTCCTCCTTTCAAACTCACGCATAGTTTGCCTCGACTTGTGAGGAGGGGCGTTGTCCTGCATCACATCTAGTCCTGGTTCCCGAAAGACCGCACTCTCTATGAGAGGCACTATCCTCTCGCAGTAACTGGCCGCAGTGATATGGCCCCACTCCTTCTCCCAAATCAGGCAAGGCCCCTTCTGTCGTCCAAAGAAAGATCCCCAGAACATCCACCCAACTCTCCTCCGCGTCTTGGCTAGGACACAGGTATCTTCGTACTCTTCCCCAATCTTTGACTTAAACTTAGCTCAAGGGAACTCTAAATCTTAGGAGCCTTTAAGGGACTACTGACCTTTCTTGTGACCCAACGATCACTTTGCCGACCATTCATAGCCCAAGTCTCGTCGGACCAGAGGACTCTCATCCAATGTTCCTTCCGCCAGTGGAGATGTATTCTGGCAAACTCATATCTCTTCAGTTTGTTGACTGAAGAGATAGGAGGTTTTAATCGTGCAATCCTGCGTGCATATCCCCTCTTTGCCAGTTCACGTCGGATCACATTCTCGCTCACACCAAAGTGCCGAAATATAAAATGTGCAAGTTGGAAAAATGACATCCGACGATTTTCCGATGATAAACAGACGAAAAATTCTATTTCATCGACCTGGGAACTACTTAGAATAGGTGGCCTACCACTGGGGTACTGAGGCTCGGTATTTTCAACGCTCATGGTGTATTGTACCTGTCGCCGTGTAATCCCAAGGCGTTGAGAGATTTTGACGTAACTGTGTCCCTCACTGGCCAAGGTTCTAACCTGCACATGTTACTCTCTTAACCTTATCAATTTGTAGATTTCAGACTTACTTGAATACGTTGAGTTTGTGTTAGGCGTTTTGCATAAGTAGGAGATGCTGATGATGGAGAAGGTTGTTGAGGTGAATCCATCTTTGCGGCAATCTAGTACAGTAAATTAAAATCTTCTAAAGTAGTTGACTTAAGGTTCAGATGCACTCACATGAAGTAAAAATTAGATAGATGAATGAAATAAAAGTATGCCGTTGAGCAAAATAATAGTAAATAGCTGACAATGATTTAAACGAAACGACCTCAGGTGTGCGCGAGTGAAGAAAGGTGCAGGCATGAAGGTGGGCGTTGGACTTCATATACAGATGCATATCTCTTATGCCTTAGGCCATAAGATTTTAAAATTTGAAGCTAACAGGGATACTGTGGATCTATCGTGAGGTAACCTGGAATATCACCACTTTATCTCCACTTTATCCCCGCTTTAACCCCTGTACCCTATAAGAAGCGGATCAACGAACAATACCCTATCATGAGAGTATGACTTTCAGAGCCGCTATGCGCATACCCTTGTTTATATACAGGGATATGGCATATTCATGTACTAGTCCTAGAACAGCGTACAGGGATTACATAGCCCTGCACAGCCGCTAATACGATCATCACTAAGAGCCTAGTGCTACTAGTACAACATGGTAGCATTATGGGACAGGATAGGATGTTAGGCTATCGGACATTCTGGTTATATGATTGACTATCCTGAAAATGTAATATGTATATGTATTAGTCTTGACTACCTCAGTAGTATCATCGATCACACTAATTAAGTTATTCATATCCTCAGTCTCTGAGTATCATCTGCACTTCTCTGTTATCCCTAGCTTATTCACAATTCTATATCTGCTCATAACCGAGTTATAACACTCAAACATAGCCAATTTTGTACTCACGAACCTGCAGCGTCCGCACAACACATCAGAATAATTCGAAAAAATTTCAGACCAGTAAATTAATATCTGATGATTCATTCTTCACGTTTAACAGTCACAAATCCATTAGGAAGGTGGTCTAGATTCGGGAGAAACTGACTAAGCGACGTTGACATCGTTTTGCAAGCTATTTTGGTATCTGATATGACCACCTTTTGCAGCCACATAAACCTTTGTATCCTTCAAAATTTTCAATCCTATCTGGGATAAGATCTTGTCAGTGCCCACTGAAACAGATTTGAGAGCTTTAGCCTAAGTTTGATTGTTTTTTGAGCGGTTGTTTTTCAGCAAAATGCCTAGATTATGTCAAACAACCCGAGATTGAGTATTTCAACTCCTTAAGGAAGGAAAATCCTGCAGATCTGTCGGGAGTGAGCCCGAAATGTGGCAAAATCTCTAGAGCAGTCAATTAGAGTTATTGTCACCCCGCAAACTTCGAGAAACGTGCTACGAGAGTCAGGATCAAAGACGCGGGAGAAGCCTAGGAAACCAGCATTGATGGCGCGTCGCAAAGTAGTGTCATAGGGTCAGAACCCCCATTTAGCGTGATCCGGCCTAAGCCAGATCAGGATAGTATTAGTCAGGGATTCCCTGGTACTTGTCACGCTGATCCAGAAGTTTCTAGTAACCTCATGGAAGCTACGAGAAGGAGCTGGAATAAGACAGCAGCTGTATTTAATGAAGTTTGATTCTGTAGTGTAGTTATTTTAGATAACGAAAACTTAGATCTTATTTAGTAGTCCTTCTGTGTCAATACCAGTTTGACTGACCTAACACATATGTTTTCGTTCTTCGTTATCAAAGATTGGAATTGTTATCGGCACTGTATCGGCACTGTATCGGCATCATTATCGGCATTGTTATCAGCACTGTATCGGCACTGTCATCGGCATTGCTTTTAGCACAATTGCATGATGGAAGGGGCAAATCAACGGGACATAGAAATGACAGATGCCACTATTGCACAGCTTAGGCAACAACAAAGACACATACCAACTAGAAAAGAGCCTCGACCGGTAAATAGAAATGATATAGAGGGAATTGGCACTTCCGCACCCGGACAGGATCCCGCAGCATCAGGCAATAGTATGAATGAAGAATGGCTCCGTAATATCATCACGGAACAAATTCTCCTCACTGTGACTCCTATTATTCAAGGCTTAAAAGAAGATAAGGAAAAAGAACCAAGTAGGGATGACAACAATGACCCAAAATTTCCCTTTCCCAATGATCAATTTCCAAAGCGTCCGTCGGTTTTAAGTCATACATCAACACACCAAAAACGTCGTAAATTTCCAACTTGGGATGGAGAGAAATTTACATTCAATAATTTTATTCACGAGGTGGAAGATTGTATAGAAATTGATCGTGAACTTATGGGATCCGACCGCGCGGTCTGGTACGATATTAATCATTCTCTACCAAGCATCGCCAAACAAAAAGTCTCGGTATTTTATGCTTCCGGATGGAAAATTAACTGGGATTATCGAATTTTTATTGATCACCTCAAAAGAACTTTCGGCAATAAAAAAGAAAAAGAAGATTTGCAAGAGACTTTATCTCACTTAAAACAGAAGGAAAACCAGCGCTTTTCAGATTTCTTTCCCCTTTTCGATGAGGCTCTTGCTGGCGCTGGTGGTGAGAATTGGCCTGAAGACAACAAAGTTGTCTGGTTGCGGCGTTCACTTAGCGAAGCCCTAAAAGACCAACTCTTTACGGTAGAATTGGACCCTGACGACTACTATGGCTCGGTAAGGAAGATTGAAGCGGTTGCTTATTGTTTCGAAAATTCCCGCCACTTTCAAGGTAAAAAAGGACTTAGCCAATCTATGGAAATTCCCGTATCAATTAGAAACTCATTTTCCGCACCTCGATTAGACCATGATGGCGATGTCATCATAAGTCCGATGAGCAGTAACGGGCAAAAGGGCAGGAACAGTCAATGGAAAGGACAAGGCGGTCAACAGAAAAATGGAGGAAATCAAGCGTCGGGAAGCAAAGCCCCCCAATCCCAACAGCGTGCGGCCTTCGTGAACAAGGCAGAGCTTGAGTTTCGGGAGAAAAACAAGCTATGTATACGATGTGGGACCGATGCTCATTTTGTACCAAGTTGCCCATTCCTCCCGCCTATCCGGCCACAGGTAGGAATTAATAGCACAGGTGTTGGATTTCCCCCTGTGCTAGAAAACGATGGAGAAATTAATCTCGGGGGAGATAAGGGAAAAGACTAGCTCCGGGACAAAGTCTGGTACCGGAGCCAAGCTCGAAAGCATTGGCAGTTTGGAAAATTTGTAAGTCGAAAATGGATTGGGAACCTACTTTGGTTAAAATAGTTCTTAATAATATTTATATTTCCCATGCCTTGATCGATAATGGCTGTCAATATTATGCCGCCATGAGTGAAGAAACTTGTAAAGAATTAGACCTTCCCCGCATATCTATCCCTAAAAGAGAGGTTCGAGGTGCATCAGGAGCTATGACAGGAGCTTTTATTTATGGGGTTACCTATGCCGATGTTGAAATTGATGGATATCACCAGACCATCTACTTTTATATAGTTCCTATGTTGGAATATCCTGTTATTCTGGGGAAACCTTGGATGAATCGTAACAAAGCTTACCCTATACCCCACCTAAATATTGTAAGACATGAAAAATTTGGAAAGGATATTCCCACTATCGGAGCGGAAACAGACTCACCTGCCGTAAAGGAGATTAAAGCGGCATGTCTGGTGGATGAATCAGAGTTTGCAAGAACCTTGGATCTATATGAAAATGAAATAAATGCCGATACGAATGTTTTCAAAGTTAGTATGAAAGATATCGACAAAGCGCTCATCAAATTGTCAAACCAAAATTGTAAGTCAGAGGATGAATTAAAAAAGTCGATACCCTCGCAATTTCACGACATTATTTCCTTATGGAAATCAGAAGAGACATCTAAATTACCGCCACATCGTCGTGGAATAGATCATCGAATTGAGATTAAGAAAGACAGTAAAGATGCTGAAATGCAAGTTCCCTTTGGCCCTCTTTACCACATGTCACGCGAGGAACTCCTTGTTCTTCGGAAAACTTTAAATGATTTACTGGACAAGGGTTACATTCGAGCGATTAAGTCCGAAGCAGGCGCCCCTGTTCTCTTTGTAAGAAATCCCGGAGGGGGACTTCGGTTTTATTGCGACTACAGAGGTTTAAACGCTATCACCAAATTGGATAGATACCCATTGCCCCTCATTGGAGATACAATACGAAATCTAACAAAGGCAAAGTGGTTTACGAAGCTGGGCGTTGTCGCGGCATTCCATAAGATACGCATGGAAGAAGGGGAGGAATGGAAGACTGCATTCCGAACTAGATATCGCTTGTTCGAATGGCTTGTCACCCCTTTTGGCTTAACAGGAGCCCCTGCCACTTTCCAGAGGTATATCAACCACGTACTTAAGGATTATCTCGACCATTTCTGCACAGCCTATGTGGATGATGTGTTGATATATACCAGCGGCAGCAAAAATGACCATGATGCGAAGGTTCGAAAAGTTCTTGAGAGGTTGATGACTGCTGGATTATACCTAGACCCAGATAAGTGTGAATTTGCTGTTAAAGTTGTTAAATATTTAGGGTTCATTATCCGAGCAGGTGTAGGTATTGAGGCGGATCCTGATAAGATCAAGGCAATCTCTGATTGGGAAGCACCAAGCTCAACTTCTGGGGTCAGAAGGTTTGTTGGTTTCGCGAACTATTACCGAGTTTTTATACGATCATTTTCAGAAATTATAGCCCCTCTAACTGCACTAACTGGAAAAGGAGTTCCTTTTAAATGGGGACTTGAGCAACAAAAAGCCTTTGAAAAACCAAAAACCCTGTTCACCAGAACGCCAATTCTTACTCAATGGGATCATAGAGAGTCTACGTTTCTAGAAGCAGATTGTTCAAATTTTGCACTAGGAGGTGCATTAACACAACTGGATAAAAATGGACAGCGTAGAGTAGTTGCATACTACTCACAAAAACTTTCTGCTGCCGAAAGAAATTGCCCCATGCACGACAAAGAGATGTTAGCCATTATCAGATGTCTAGAGCAGTGGGATGCGGAACTAAGGAGTTGCTCTAATTTCACGATTCTTACAGATCATCGTAATTTGGAGTACTTCATGACGCGGCAGAGACTTTCGGAAAGACAGGCAAGATGGGCTGAATATTTATCTAGGTATAATTTCAACTTGGTTTACCGACCCGGAAAGGAATCGGTGGTGCCTGACGCTTTATCCCGTAAAGAACAAGACAAGCCTAAGGAAGCAGAAATGGTAGAGAGTCGAACAGCTCAACTTACACCAGGAAATGCTATAAACCAGTGGTTATGCCATACCTCCCTTCAATCAACAAGAATTACTCCCGCCCCAGAAAGTCGCGGCTTCGAAGATCCAGAACTACATAATCTGTGGCTTGAAACATTAAAGAGCGACCGGGCGTATCATAGGATCTTTGAAGCAATCTTGAATAATGAAAGAAATTTCCCAACAGATATACAATTAAAAGTGCAAATTTCAGAATGTAGCATCGATAATTTGGATAGACTTTTGTTTAGAGGGCGTATATGGATTCCAGGTGCTCCTGTAGACTCGTTAAATGACTCATTAGACACATTGAGAACAAAACTAATACAGAGAACACATGATGCTACAATAGTTGGACATCCTGGAAGGGAAGGTACTATAGCCATTCTTTCTAGAGATTATTATTGGCCTATGATGCATAAATACGTTCGCAGATTTCTCAAGAATTGCGATATTTGTGGGAGAACAAAAGTTTGGAGGGAACATAAATAGGGGTTCCTAAAACCAATGCCTATTCCAAATCGTTACTACTCGGACATTGCAATGGACTTCATCACAAAATTACCTCCGTCAGCAACGATTTTTGGTAACGAGCAAGCAACTGATATCTTGGTTATAACCGACCGTTTAATTAAAAACGTAACTTTAGAAGCACTGCCAACAATTGACGCGGAAACAGTTGCAGAAAGGTTTATGTGGTGCTACTACCGATATCATGGATTTCCTAAGTCAATAACCAGTGACCAAGGGTCACAGTGGGTGGGGCGTTTCTGGAAACATTTGTGCAAGCTAGTCGGTATCAAACAGATTCTTTCATCAACTTATCATCCGCAGACAGATGGAAGCACTGAGCGGTGGAATCAAGAGGTGTGGGCATACTTGCGCTCATACGTAAACTACATGCAAAATGACTGGTCAAAATGGCTCTTTACGGCACAAATGGCATTAAATAATAGACCCAACACCACAACAGGATTGAGTCCATTCTTTATTACACATGGCTACCAACCCTCGGTAATTGAAGTCCAAAGAACTGAAGAACCTTCACTACCCGAAGATAAATGGGCCGAACAATTTGTGGAAAGATTAATGGACCTGCAGGATTTTTCACAAAACTCTATTGCTGCAGCTAGTCAGCAACAAGAATATCATGCTAATAAAAAGAGATCAGCAGCAGAGCAATACCGAGTTGGGGATAAGGTGTGGCTCAGCTATGAGAATTATGAAACAAACAGACCTAAGAAAAAAATGGATTGGTTAAGAGGCAAATATACCGTGTCCAGGGTAGTCGGATCTCATAACGTTGAACTTGTCGGACTGCCTAATAATATTTCGAATGTTTTCCATGTGGATCAATTGCGTCGGGTGTCAAACAACCCTTTACCGGCATAGGAATTACATGACGAACAGCCTCCTCCAATCACAACTGCAGAAGGAAACGAGGAGCAGCATGTGGACGAAATACTATGCGCTCGATCCGTCAGAAGAGGAAAAGGATTACAACGATTAGTTCTTGTCAAATGGAAAGGGTTTTCAGACCCAACGTGGGAACCTTTGCAGGCTCTGCAAGAGACGGAAGCATTAGACATATATGAAATATCATATGGCAACGCATTAACTAACGACGGACCATTGAGCAAATGGTATATTAAAAAAAAAAAAAATTATAACGGCCTTGAGGGGATAGAATGGGCGATGTTATAGGGTCAGAACCCCCATTTAGCGTGATCCAGCCTAAGCCAGATCAGGATAGTATTAGTCAGGGATTCCCTGGTACTTGTCACGCTGATCCAGAAGTTTCTAGTAGCCTCATGGAAGCTACGAGAAGGAGCTGGAATAAGACAGCAGCTGTATTTAATGAAGTTTGATTCTGTAGTGTAATTATTTTAGATAACGAAAACTTAGATCTTATTTAGTAGTCCTTCTGTGTCAATACCAGTTTGACTGACCTATCACAAGTAGCTCGATAACACTTAGCCCAAAAGTACAAGGAGTGGACAATCGAAGATTGGAAGAAAATCATTTGGTCCAAAAAGACAAAGAGTAATCGGATTTCCAGTGATGACATCAATTACATCCGGCAAAGAGATGATCAAAGCCTACAAGAACGAAATACCGTTCGGACTTTTAATGTTACGGCGTGCAACAAGTTGAGTATAATCGCCGTCTGCGAGGTACGGATGACGTGGGGCGGTAGACTTAGGTCGGAACAAGACGGACGAGACAAGACAAATGGAACAAGACGAAAGGATGCAAGCAAGTAATGCAAGAAGATAGATTGAGAAGCTGGAGATCTAAGTCCCAGATCCAGCCTCATTATATATATACAGGTTACACCTAATTCCATAGTCTGTCCGGAATCAAGATACAAGCTCAAACTAACCTAACACTGTAGCCTTCGTATCATCCGCATCTGACTCTTTCCGTGAGTCGCGTAAATAAGTCATGCCCGACTTTCCTAGTCAGTCGCGTAACTGCCTCGTGTCGTGGACCCTTGCCCCTAATATTGGACATCTGACTCTGAGCTCTTGGCGGCCATGACATTTAAGTTTGGAAGAGAAAATATGATGATTTAGGCCTGTATGTCCTGGTCTAGATCCAGTGCCAAGGTTCAGGTGATGAGAAGGACGGATACCAACCAATATATAAGTATCCTAGATCAAAATTTGACTCGAAGTATGGAGGCAACGTGCCTTTGGGAGATATGCCCGCCGTAGACCAGCTTATCTTTCAACAAGATAATAATCCTAAATAAACCGTGCGGGCAACCAAGGCATTTTTAAGATCAAAGACTACCACCCCTGATTTAACCCCTATAGAGCACCTATGGGGCAAATTGTGGAGACTGGGGAGTAGTGGAATTACGGGAACGGATCAATAAAGAATGGAACAAAATAGCAGCAAGCACCTTTCAGACTCTTACAGAATTGATCCCGCGAAGTATTGAGGCCATTGTGGCTGCAAAAAGTGGTCATATCATTACCAAAATAGCTTGCTGTCAGGATTCGGGATTTTGGATATAGGATCGTAGGAAGTTAACGCCTGAGGCTTACTTGTTGTTGTTTGCTTTTTCTTTAATCTCGCTTAATGTTTTCTTTTCATGTACATAAGTATCTCTCCTTCGATTACTGGAAACCCTTATGCTTTGTTTTCCGTCTTAACCTGTCAGTCCTCTAGGTAGACCTTCCAATCTACTCTCCTCATCTGACCTCTGCTCTCCTGTGACTGCTGTCACCTCTTGCTCTCGGCTCTTCGCCCTCTCGGTTCTCCTCTCCCCAAACCCGCGTCTCCCCAGACCGACGCTTGACACTTGCAAAACGATGTCCACGTCGCTTAGTCAGTTTCTCCCAAACCTAGCCTACATTCCTAATGGATTTGGGACCGTTAAACGTGAAGAATGAATCATCAGATATTGTATATACACAATTGCATTTGGTAGATTACATTTACATTTTGGGCATAACTAGAGTTGTGGGGCGATCGTAGCTCGTGGTTGGGAAATGGTGTCCGTGCGTTGTATTGGTTCTCTTACATAGTTTAGAGTACTCCGATAGGAAGCGCGAGGATATATTCAAATTAAGTTATATGATCATCCTGATAAATCAGTCTGATTCCCTATCCCAAGGAAATACCAACAGATATCAATTCACTGGTCTGAAATTTTTCGAATTATTCCGATGTGTTGTGCGGACGCTGCAGGTTTGTAAGTACAAAATTAGCTACTTTTGAGGACATCATTCTGTGTAGTGTGAATAATATAAATTTACTTACACGACCGATTAACTCCCTTCATAATTTCCCTTGATTGTCCCCGTAAACTTCGCTAACTTTCTTTACTCGTATTTACTCATAGAACTTCTGTGCAGTCTATTGCTCTGACATTACCACTCGGTCTATTGAAGGATACGAGTTAATCCGTGAAAAAAGCTCGTATTTCGTCCTCGGCTGAATCTGAGACAGATCTTGCCACACCGTGATGAACTCGAGATTTGATACTGAATCTTTTTATGACACTATCAAGCCCGCCAATGCTAAACACTGGACAGGGCTGTTCTTTGAATTTTGGATGCTGTTGCCATTTTCTTTTGCTTTCTTTCGAAGAATTTTACGCTGGGTGACGCCTCATCTTCCTCGACCCTTAACTGCCACTCCCACAATATTTCTTCTATCTCAGGCCGATAGTCATCACGTTTATGGCAAGGTTTCGGGTTAGGATCACTATCTAGATAATCGGAAATCTTGCCAAGGGACTCCGAGGCTGTAGATTAGCTTAACTTGTGATAAAATTCGGTATGAGACCACTCAATACACTGCTTTTGTGTTGGCTTTGGATTCTGTTGATGTGCCCATCTGCGCAGGGCACGTCTCTTTTCTATAGATATACAATTTCTAGTTGACATAGTTGTATGTGTCGAGATGATCATTCTTCAAATAGATTAGTGCGTGACAGGTTAAGCTTAACGTAAAATCTTCCTTGAATAGTTCTCGTATACCCTAATCATTAGATGAATCAGTGAGAAGATTAATACTTACAGTAGTATGTATTGAGTATATAAAGAGCGTGGTTTGTAGTAGTGTGTCATGGATGATGAAGATGTGTTTTGTTTACTAGTATCATCTACCGGTAACTAGAGTAAACATGACGGCTAGTTAAGACAAACTCTTCATCTTCGCGTGGTGCCGGTTGTAGACGCTCACAACTGTCGCTGCGTATTTGAGATAGACAAGAAGAGTCGCACTGGAAACCTTATCGACGTACAAGCTTCCAGTCTGTTAGTTAACGCCTTCATACCTCAGTCCGTCCAACTGAAAGAGGTCCTATTCCGATTATACCATGGCATCTGTGATGTTGATGTGGTTGAAAATTAAATATAGCCGAGCTACATTCAATGATTATCCTCTTTGGGATTATCTAGGGGCGATGAAGGTATTCTCCGAAGCGACTCAGTAGAGAATTGGAATATCCGTTTCCTAGAGTTTGTTTTGGGCAGATAGGAGCTCCAAGTAAAATTTTGTATTGTCTCTGTCTTTGGGTCAAATCGGAGTGCCTGGAAGTCAGGTCTAATTGAAGCGGCATACATTGGGTTGTTGTGGGTCTTTAGCTTTAGAGCTTCATTCTAAGGAGATGAGGTGTCTCGAGCGATGACAGCTTAGATGAAACCTTCCCAACCTTTTACCTGATTAACGGAGCAAGCTTTAATTACTGTGGCCCTACCATTTCTTGTAGACCAGTCCTTGATTTAATCTTTATTTTTTGCCCTGTCGTCTTCTCCAGTAGCCTTGGCGGGTTTAGTCTCTACAAAGGTGACGAAATTCCTGCAATCAGAAATTATTAACACATCTTTCATCTTGGAGTAAAATTCAAAAAATTCAGTTCCGTTGAATATGGGGATCAAATCCCACTCAGTGTTATTTTTTTTCATGCTTTAAACTCGTTCCACAAGAAAATGATACGATATATTGAGAGTTTGTTGAGCCGCGCGCTTTCCGGGCCCAAGCCTGTCAAGATAGCAAGTGATGGTCAGGACTGAATTCTACAGTAACAGAATACTAGAATAAAGATAAGTAGCGGTGTGTAGGATGTCAGATAATATGCATTATTGAGGATAATTTTTCAACGTAATAGTACAGTGATTAAATATGTTAATTCGCTCTAAGCTTCTCTAGATGGCTCAGCATTCTTGACAGATGCTGGGCCCGAAAGATACCCTGGCTAAACCCTATCGGGCACAGCCCTTAACATCTGGAGGCTATTATTGAAATTTCTCAGTATAAGATTCAATTCAATTTGTTCAGTTCTTTTGAAGAAATATTCCGAAAACTTGTAGTCAGAGGAAACAATCATTTTTAGTCTTACGATGTATAAGCTTTTATATACGATTACCTTGAATTCCAATAAATAGCTAATCTTCTTCTCTTAATATATTCGGCTCTAGTTTTGCTGGATCATCAAATTTGTGGAGCCATTTTGGGAAGGCCGCGCATCCGAGTATCTTAAGCTTCTCCATATGGACTTTATCTGCAGTGTATGCCATAATAGGTGTAACTGATTGTGAGGATAAGAATTCTTCTGGCCCGAAAGGAAGAGCTTTAGTTGGTGTTCTATTTCGAATATAGTTGGCATGCACGACAGATAGGCACCAAAACGTTCTCCAATTGGACGTTTGTGTGATAGACCATAAACCTAGAAATATTAAAAATTGATGCAATTGCTCTTTCAGCAACACCGTTTTAAGACTTTTTGTAGAGGACTGATAGCTTAAATTGAATTCCTAATTCTTTTATCAATGTCTGTCACTGCTTTCCGAACTCACCTGTTCATTTGTCTGCAGTGATAAAAGCCACATATTGGCAAGTAGTTTTCTGGATCTCTAGTACCATTTCTTTAAGAAAGAGAAAAATCGAGGATGCATCTTTAGTTTTGAGAAGCCAAAGCCATTTACATCTTGAAGCACCATCTACCACAAAGAAGTACTTGGAGTCTCGGAACGACCCAGGTAAGATCCCAGAGATACCAGCATGAAATCGTCGCCCTGGTATGTACATCTGATAGTGGGTTTTCTTGTTAAATTTTTCCTTCGTCTTTCCCGCAAAGCAAGGAAAACAAGCCTTGTCACCCGTAATGATAGTTTTTTTTCTAATCCTATAATTCCATCACGTCCTAATCTCTCCATGGCCTGATATCCAGCGTGTCCCAATCACTAGAGCCGAGGCTGAGTTTTAGATTCATATTCAGGTTAAGATGAAGGAACAGAGAGATGAAGTTCACTTTCAGATATTTTCATGAGACGTATTTCTGAGAGATTGTAATGAGTTTGAGTTTGAGCGTTAGGAGTTTCCTGAGCCATTCGTGCAGAGCCTTGTAATTTATTTAACTGAAAGGATACCTGAAACTATTCTTCAAGTAAATTCGCAATAAGCACTATTCTATCTCCTCTCGTAGAATGACTTGACTGCCGCCGAACAGTACATCGATATAAGTATTTGCAACTGAACGCACTGAAATTAGTCAAATATTGAACTTTGGCGCCAGAAAGACATTTCCAAGACAAGATTTCCCACTTTATAATTGCCGTAAGCTGTAAACTCAATCACATGTCCATCTACTGTTGAAACTAATTTCTCATGTTCCTATTTAGTGAAACTGTCGAGGTCAGATAAGATTCCACTAAAATGTTGTGAACCTCCTGAATCGACTTTCCAAAAGGTTACTGAGCCAGTAGACAGGACTGCTGTTTCTGAGGCGATGTAGGAGTTTACAAAATTTTTGTCACTATGGAATGCTAGAAAGTAGGCAGTACCGTTATATTCTTTGGCTAAGTTAGTGGAGCGGCTACTTATGCCTCTTTTGACTGACTTTTTGCCTGGTTTCTCTTACAACCCGATGATATTTTGAGCGCACAGACTCGTCGTGTCTTTTGCTTGACAAAATTTACATAGTTTATCTCCATCAAAAGGCTTGTCTTGTCTAGGTTGGTTATGAAAATTGGGATTAGAGTTCCTACCCATATGTCCACCTCTTACACGAGATATTCTCCATGTGTTGGGTGTATTGGGTCCACCGCGAGGACCTTGATAAGGAGTTTGATATGATTAATATAGCAGTTAGTAAGCTGGCTTATGCCTGCAGCCTATGTTGTGCATAGGCATGCACAGACTTCACATATATAGTGCATTGTGCATGGCCCGGGTCCTGCAGGGGATCTCAGTTATGCTGAAACTTGCTAATACAGTCGTCCCTCTCTAACTCGATAGTGGGTCCCGGTATAAGTGTTGAAAATATTCGTTGAAATTCAACCATTTATATTTGCAATACTTACCCCTGCATGCAAAATGAATTGTAAGGGTAAATGTTGCAAATATAAAAGTCCAAGTTACAATGAATATTTTCAACACTTATACCGGAACCCACTATCGAGTTAGAGAGGGACGACTGTACTTGTAAATTGCGAGTTAGTTATCGGGATCATAGAATTGATTATTTACTACCTCTACACACTTAGCTGCGCAGGCGCTCTTGTCTAGACCGTTAAAATGAATTAGCTCTTCCCTTATATTCCCTTTGATTCACGCAATTACTTTTGTTGGAGTCTTTGAATTTCGGGAAGTTAGCTTTTCCTGCCGCACCTGACTAACAACAATTGAGAAAACTAGAAGTTTATCAGGTAAGGCACGTTCTATATTAAGACACTGAAGTCGTGCCTGTGTCCAGCAATGATCTTCATGAGGAATAAACGCCGAGATATTTTGAAGGATATCCTAGAGTTGTAGAGGGTGCAGGGTTCCAGACAGAATAACTTTGAATCTCAAGAGGCGAGTGTAGAAGTTTGTGGAAATTTGTTAATATGATAAAAATTTTCATTATTAAAGGCTGTTCTTTTCGCAGAAATCCAAACTTGACTATTGTTCTGGTAATGTTTCAAACGGGAATTCCAAAGCTTCTGTGGATCACCGTCCCCAAGTGCTACTTCGACTTCTTCATCCACTAACGCGTCGTCAATTGAGGTTGTTATTATTTTGATAGCGCTCTCTCTATTTCTCTCGTAGTCTTAAAATTTTCTTTTCCATCTTCTATATTGGGCGATCTGTGAGATATCAGGCTTTTCTCCAACTTCTAATTCAGTTTCATCAATAAACCCCCAGCAGCCAGCCGTTCCTATAGCTTTTTTAGTCTAAGACTTGAATGGGGCATAATTTTCGTCTGCTGAGATTTTTATCTGGCGCGACTGAGTCTTTTTGGCACCATCATTGTCTTTAAGCGGAAGAACTTTAGAAGACATAAGGGATAATAGGTGATATCTGTAATAATAAACAACAACGTCGAAAGCGTCCGGATCCAGAATCTGTAAGAATGTGATGTGAAGATTGTCAGATTAATATAATTTATTACAGAGTATGTGTGCGTACAATAATTTATGGCTCCATAATAATCGAGGCACTATTCAGAGCGCAGCTAACTCATAAATTCTGACACCTTCAACATAATCTGTCAGTTACATTTCTTTAGGTTCTTCTTTTGCGAAATAAATTATTCAATAGGCTACATTATAGCCAGCTAGGTTCTAGTACACTTGAATTTAGCATGGTCGAACGTCGTCGAGGTGCAAGCCTAGGTAGAGCAGGGCGAATGTATATCCAGCGACCATCTCCCGATCTGTAGCTCAGTATCAAGTCACATACAACCATTAAATATGCCTTAAGGCCCGCTACGGATCTCTAAAGATAAATTGCTACTTTTTTCACGGGTAGCTTCGCAGTGAATTCCGCTAGTTACTAGCTTGAACTCAGTAGATTGTGCAGATAATTTCGCTCATGAGCTATGTAGAGTCTTGTCAGATGCTATCAAGACATTTGGCAAACTTCCTCACCCTGAAAGCGGTCGCTCCGCGCCTAAGTGGACCCTAAAATTTAAAGCTGCACGCTTAGATTTCCGGAACTCGCCCTTGAAAGCAGAGCACAGCTCGTCTGCAAAAATTTTCAGGGCCACAGTATCTTCACCAAGGAGGCAAAACTGGAAGAAATAGGTGGATGACTCAAAATCCTCACCGGAAGTATTCGGTATAACACGTTGGGTCCCCCATGCCAAGGTAGCACTCCCCCACCCCTCTTTCTTGAAGGACGATTTATTTCGGATCAAGTAGAGCGCGTGACGATCCTATGAGACGTTGATGCAGTCCTGTTACTCCAAAACTTTATAGAAAACAGTTTTTCTAAGAATAAGCTTGTTTCCTCTGTTTTTCTAGATATAATGGGGGCATTTGATCGACTGCAGCCAAGTAAGCTCATAGACATCCTCCAGAGAAAAAAGTTCCCAGCTTGCTTTATTTCCTGGGTTGATTCTTTTCTTTTTGAAAGGAAAATTTCTCTTCTGTTTAATGGGCAGCTTAGTCATGCATACTCTGTAACTGGTGCTCCACAAGGAAGTCCTATGTCACCCCTCCTATTCCTTATTTCAATCAGTGAACTCTTCTCTAATACTCCAATGAGCAATGCCCTTGAAGTTTCCTATGTTGATGATATATGCATTTCCTACAGCTCTTTTTCCGTCGCAAAAAATATCAGAGAGATTCAAAAATATCTTCAATCCTTTTTCTCAAGAGCTGATTCCCTTTCTATTGTTTTTGAAAAATCTAAATCAGAGCTTATCCATTTTTCTAAAGGTAAGAAAACATTCAGCAATTCTCTCCAAATTGAAGACTTCTCCTTAGAACCTAAGTCTACAGTCAAGTGGCTAGGAATATGGTTAGAGAACAATTTAAAATTTAAAACTCATGTGGAAAAAAGGGTGCATCTTGCCCAAGGGGCTATGCAAAGACTTTTCCAACTTTCTTCCAAATCCAAATGCTTAGGATTCAATGCACTCAGACAACTCTACCTTAGTTGTGTCATCCCTGTGTTAGACTATGGTTCAGTCCTATGGTATAGCAAATATGGTATAGAGAAGCTTTCAAACATGTGTGACAAAATCCAAAAAAAAGCCATTCCAGCAATAACAGGGGCCTACAGAGCTAGTCCAAGCAAGGCCATGGAAGTTGAGGCAGCCCTGCTTCCAACTAGAGTCAGACATTATAAGTTAGCTTCATTTTTTGCAATGAGAATCTTCAAATTTCAAACTAATCACCCTTTATATCTTACTCTTTCATCTAATCTTACTGATGAGCTTGCACTTCCTACTGAAAAGACTGACATAGGCATGCTTGCTTTCTTAAAGGATAAACCAAGTGGCCAACTAAAAAGAATAGCCAGTACACTCAAACCAAATTCCAAGTTGCTAAACTTGGAGCCTCTCAATGCCAAGTGGATGCCTCCTTGGAGGACAGAGAACATTTCTGTATCCATTAGTTGTTCTGACAAAACAAAAGCAAAAGAAGAACACCTTTCGTTATTTCATTCCATTCCCTCCTCATTTTATATAATCTATACAGATGGCTCCTTAGTCAAGGACAAGGGATGTGGTATAGGCATAGCCATGTACCTTCCCTACACAAGGGAGCTCAAGTGTCTCTCATTCTTTCTAGGAAAGAACATTGACATTGCTGATGTCGAGACTTTTGCAATTTATAAAGCACTCAAACACCTTATTTCTGTAAAACCAAATGCTCAATGTTACATTTTTTCTGATAGTCAAATAGCATTGCAGAGAATTACCACATCTACAAATTTTTATTCCTTCAAAATCAGGTCTCTGTGCTGCAAATTGGAAGTCCAGCTGCACTGGTGTCCAGGACATCAAGGAATCCAAGGAAATGAACTTGCTGACAGCCTGGCAAGGAAAGGTTTGGGGCAAGATGCTCTCAGGAGGGATCAATTTTCTTCACATTCCTTTCTAAAAGAAGAAATTAGAAAAAGAATATTATTAACCTGGACCTCTGACTGGACCAAGCAAGTGCTTAGAGAGGAAGAGGGTAGGAAGGCTGTTGGTCTAGGAAGGTTTTATAGGATTTCTGCAAGGCAGTCTACCCCAATTTTCAAATTTAAATCTATTAAAATTCAAAAATACTCTAGGGGAACTCAGTCCTCATATTTCCAGGCAAGAACAGAGATTGGCAACACCCTGGCCTATCTTAAGCTGATTGGAAAAGTGAGCAGTGACATGTGCAACTTCTGTTACAGGAAGAAGCAGACCATGCAACATCTGCTGTTACACTGCCCCCAATTCTCAGCAGATAGTCAAATGGCATATGAAGGATTAGAGCCTCTTAATTTGCAAATACTTTTTAATACTGATGTTGGCAGGGAGAAGCTGCTGAGATTCCTTGAGATCTCTAAATGCTTAACCATGGAAAAACATCAGATTCAAATCTGATCAACATTTATTACAAAAATAAAATAAATAAATAAAGCAACAACGAATAATAAACAGATATTTGATAAATAAATAATCACAAAATCAAATTTAATGCCAAAGGAACAGGATGAAGAGGTTGGGTAGAGTTGAAGTGGGATTTTAATGTTTGTCTGAATTTTTTTGGAAATTATTTGGGAGTTTGGCAGGGTCACTAATAAAGTTATGAGCTATCATGACCTATGCTCGTGGAAATTTGTTTAATTTTTGTATTTGATTTTTAGATCACTTGTCATAGCTATTAGGCTGAATACAAAATGATTTAAAAAAAAAGATCCTATGAGACAGTCTTTCGGCTCGCTACTAAGCGTCTGATTGCTTAACCCCTTGCAAACTATCAGGAGTCGCTTGCATCTCTCGGTGAGATGAGATAGGAGAGATCGAAGTATATTCCTGTACTATAGGTAGCGGTAATACCTTCGCAGGAGCTGCTAAAATTTCCATAATTTACTCACTACCTGTTGAAAGATCATTGGAGAGCATTTTACGCATCTCTTTCGTGCTTGCCTTCGACTCGGATATCACCCTTCCTGTTTCAAGTTCGCTGAGGTAGTATCTCCTCTCAATTCTGGACGCGATCCATCTACTGTGAAAGACTGGAAGCCTATTTCATTGCTTTCTGTAGAAAATCGTAAGGATTACAACCGTTAATTCAAAAGACTTAATTTTTACATCTAACTACAATACATGTATATATAGATATTGAGCAGCCACTAGGAAAAACTAGGAAAAACTAGGAAAAGTTAAGATACGAACAACCCAAAAATAAATAATACGAGTATTTCGCGATGGTCGTATGCGATGTGAGATAGGACCTAACAACGGACGAACACATGCTAGCGAGGATATTGATCGACCATAGTGATGAGCTCGACGGGAAAAAATAGAAATGATGGTGGCGCTAGCGTTCTAGAACATCAAACTCTTCATTTTCCAACATTCCTCCTGACCGACGAGATCAGTTCACATCAAGTCCCATTATGGTTGAAATAATTCTTCGCATAGAGGTTTCGCCTTTGGATAGGATAGTGGCTTCGTCAGGATATCGGCCAACATCTCGTTGGAGTGAACATAATTCACATGAATTTCCCCCCTCTTGGCGCAGTCCCTGGAAAAATAGTAGGCAACATTGATATGTTTGGCTTTTTTCGAATTATTGCCTTGTGCCAAAGAAATCGCACTTTGATTATCAGTTTTTATCAAGACCCCACTTCTAACTATCAATATTTTATCTAGAATTAGTTCTCCCAAAAACCTTGTCAACCAAATGGCCTGTTTCGAAGCCTCAAAAAGGGCAATATACTCGGCTTCCATGGTAGAAGTCGCGACTGATTTCTGTCTTTTAGATTGCCACGATACAGGGCCTCCTCTAATCATCAGCACGTAGCCACTAACCGATCGACGAGTCAAGGTATCGGACGCGTAATCTGAATCAAAGTAACATGTGGCCATATTTTCTGGTGTAATTTGACGAGAGCATGGACCGAATTTATAGGTAACAGAAAAATTCTCAGAGCCTTTGAAGTACCTGTAAATCATACATACAGCATTCCAATGACGCTGGGTCGGCGAAGAATTAAACCTGCCTAACTGCTAAGTTGCGAAGGCAATGTCAGGTCTAGTGCTGTTCGAAGCGTAACCAAGACTTCCGACTGCACTTGCATAAGCAGACTCATCTGCCAAAGGCTCTCCATCCCGCATTGGTTGAATCGCATCATATCCCTCTAGTGGAGAGATAAATGGTTTAGCATCCATGAGACCAAATGACCTAATCTTATCCTGTATATAGTGAGACTGAGATTGTTAATGTCCTGGTAAATCGATCTCGGGTGATCTTCCAGCCAATAACAGTATCAATTTTACCCAAGTCTTTTAACAAGAATCGACTGGATAATTGATCTTTGATAGATTGAACAATGTGTGTCTTCGCACCACAAATCACTGGGTCGTCAACGTAGACACCAATAACGCATCGCTCGCGAGGAGAAATAAAAATGCAAGAGTCACTTTCAGATCTTTTAAAATCAAGGGAAGTAAGTTCAAGGCTCAGCTTATCATACCATGCTTTTCCAGATTGCTTCAGGCCATATAGAGCCTTGTTAACCCTGACATATTTAGAATCAATGAGTCCCTCAGGCGACTTCATATAAATTTCTTCGGTAATATCCCCCTCCGGGTACGTGGTCTTAACATCCGCTTGGTCAATTTCCCAATCATTAAAGGTAGCAGCGGCGAGAAGAATTCTTAAAGAATCCATGCGCAACGTAGGAGAGTTGGTTTCATAATAGTCGACTCCTGGGATTTGACCAAAACCTTGTGCAACAAGCCTGGCCTTAAATCTCCCGTCGGACTTAACTGTGAATACCCATCTTGATCCAACAGGCTTCCTATCATGAGGCACGTGTATCATAGGTGTAAAGACATTCTTTTCCTTGAGTGACTGGAACTCCCCATTTATAGCCACTTGCCACTTATCTCTGTTAGGTCCATTTATTGCCTCTTTGTATGATTGAGGAATTACAAAACTTCCTCCGACGCAAAGCGCATCGGATCTCGGCTGCCAAGCTGATCTAGGTAGGATCTGCCTTCGAGTGCGACTACTCCTCCTAACAGTAGCTCTTCTGAATATGATTCGGGTAAATTATTTTCTGGCCGTAACGCATTTTCTGCATTCATATCATCATAGGATTCTTGAAGTGGAGGTAATGAGGCATCTGAAGAAGTTGGGGGAATAGGAGCTGGAAAGGTGTGAGTAGAAGGGCCCATCGAATTAGTGTCTATTTCAGAGCTCGATTCGGAATGGTAACTGGATTCGGAGTCGAAATTACTGTAGATGCGATCGTATGGGTTTTTAAGCAGTTCGATCTGATCATCAAATTGTTCTGTAGATGATTTTTCCCAATCCAAAAACTTATCCTCAAAGAACCGAACATTAGCAGAAAATATTATTTTGTCCCGCCCCTTTTTCGAAGGAATATAAACTCGATATCGGGTTGTAGATTCGCAATAGCCTATAAATATATCTTTTTGTGACGTCGGCGACAATTTGTATCTTTGAGGATCCTTCTCATCGATAAGTGTATAACACAAACACCCCCAAACCTTAAGGTGAGAAATTGAAGGTAAAGTTCCATTCATATATTCGTATGGTGTTTTCTTATCGTCGAGAGAAGGTAACCGATTGCGTAAGTACGATGCCGTTAAAATAGCGGCATCCCAAAACCGAAGTGGAAGACCAGCATGAAGAAGCATACATCTAGCCATCGTGACTAGGGTTCGGTTCATCCTTTCAGCGACACCATTCTGATGTTGGGTGTATGGTGCACTTATTTGCTGAACGATGCCACCAAATACAACTTTCTTATATTCAGTTCCTCCGTCAAAACGTATTGCTTTTATCCGACGATTGGTCAGAAGCTCCTTTTTCTCTTTACATAGACGAAATTTCTCTGGGGCTTCTTGAGTACCTCGGAGAGGAGAAATATCACAATACCGAGATGCGTCGTCAGTAAAGGATACGAAATAAAGACTGCCATAGAGACCCGTAGCACGATATTTTCCCCAAGTATCGGAATGAATCAGCTCAAGTAAATTTGATACTTTAGGCACAGGATTCCGATTGATCTTTTCGACATGTTTGCATGAATTGCAAACATCGCAACAACTCAGAGATATTTCGTCTATTCGGAAGCTAGGATTCTTGATTATAGGAATTTGTAGACGTGATGTAACAATTTTTCGAAGCATTGGGAGACCAATATAACCAAACCTCTGGTAAATAAGGTCTGTGGTATTCTTATCTGTTTTATGCGAGAGGAATAAAGTTTCTAACGATTGTGCATCAACGCTAGAATTAGAATTTGGTGACGTATTAAAAAGATAAAGGCCATCCCTGGACCGAGCCGTTGCAATGATGTGTCCTGAACGAGAGTAAACACCTAATCCTCGATCATTAGAGCTAATCTTGAAGCCTACAGAAGTAAACTGAGACCCAGATATCAGATTCTTTGTACATGATGGTAAGTACCACACATTATTGACTTCAATAACTTTGCTCCTACCCATATTCTCGAAGTCGAATATCGTGAATTTCACGGCGCCAATACCAGAGACAGCCATTCGTTCGCTTGAAGCTGTCTGGGTAGTTTTCGATATTGGAGATATGGAAACAAATAGGGAGCGGTTGTTGAATATATGATGTGATACACCAGTATCAAGGATAATATCTGTATGATTTGAATAACTCATGGACAGAGCGTGATCATAAACTGCCCAGACACCATCCGAAGCATAACCATTTGTATTATCAGAGAGACTTTTGGAGGTCTTTTCACCCTTCTTTTTATTACGTTTCTCTTTCAATTTTCTCGCCTTCGCAGCTTTCTCTGGATTCTTTGCAGCCCATTTCGAACCATCTGGAGTATCTAACCAAATAAAGCAGGATTCCCGAGTATGACCTTTGCGTTTGCAGTGAGCGCAAGTCTTAACTTTATTTGTCGACGAAGAGGCATCAGATTTTCTATCCCCCTGAGCAAAAGCTATTATTTGATCAGGATGATTTCGCTTATAGTTAATCTAATTAGTGCGCAAGGAATTGACAGCATCAAAAAAAGTGACTTTGTGATCGTTTCTTAACATAGTTGCAGTGCCGCTGTAATGACCGTCACGATAACCATCGAAATGATCTAGAATTCGATTCGTCATAATTACAGTGACCAGCAAAACTGTTCGAATGTTTTGTAACTTTCGCTTGTAAGCCTTATAAAATTTTATCTGCTTGACCAATTCACAAAATTTTTACATTAATAAAAAATTCCAATTCTGTGGTTTCTTTTGATATACATTAGATGATGTGAATCGAAAATTTGGTGGAGTAATCGCGATTGAAAGGACGTTGGTCATTCGAACAGTTTTGCAGGGGGGATGTGGGGAAAGTATAACTAGGCATCAGGAGCACTGTAGGTCTTCATGAAAGGTTGAGTTTGTAATCATTTACAGCACATAATCACTTTCTACTGTTACTCGAATCTTTTTTTATCATGAGGCCTCTATCTCAATCAAAAATTGATGTCATTCTTCACCACCTTGACCATGGACTTTCCATCCGTTCAACAGCTCGAGAATGCAATGTCTCAGTTTCTACCGTTTCATGTATTCGCAAGAGACACCGTCCAGATCTTGAGGTGAACTTAGGAGGGCGATCTTGTTTGCTCAGCGAGCATGACACTCGTCATGCCGTCCGTACCATAACATTCGGTAAGGCCGATACCGCTGCCGAAGTTGCCCAAAACATCAGGGACATGAAAAATTGCTCTATCTCTGTTGATACAGTCCGACGGACCCTCAAAAAAGCAGGGTTAAAAGCTGTTGTGAAAAAGAAAAAGCCAAAACTAACAGCAAAGCAAAAGAAGGACCGTCTTGACTTTGCTATGGCCCATAAGTACTGGACTACAGATGATTGGAAGCGTGTAGTTTGGTCAGACGAGACGAAGATAAATCGCTTGCAGTCAGATGGAAGATCTTGGACCTGGAAAAGGCGAGGACGAGGGTTGATAGAGAGAGAGGTAGAGGAGACCCTCAAATTTGGTGGCGGTCATATTATGATCTGGGGCTGTATGCTGTGGGAGGGGACGGGAAACATGTGTAAGATTGATGGGTTGATGGACCAGCATCTATACACTGAGATATTGGAGGAGGATCTCCTACAAACGCTGGTGGAATACGGTAAAACCCCCGAATCCGTTATCTTCATGCAGGACAATGATCCAAAGCATACCTCGAAGAAGGCCAGACAATTCCTCAGAGATCATTCTCTCGCCGTTCTCCCTTGGCCAGCAAACTCCCCTGATCTTAATCCCATCGAGCATCTCTGGAATTACATCAAGAAAAGACTCAAGGATTACCCCCAACCGCCAAATGGGATCCTGGAGCTTTGGGACAGAGTTCAGGATGAATGGGCAAAGATTCCTGCAGAGGAATGTCAGAAGCTGATAGAGATTCTTCCTAGGCGCATAGATGCAGTGATTAAGGCGAAAGGTAGGCATGTAAAGTACTAAATTACCAGTTCAAAAATTTCCCCATACCCCCCTGCAAAACTGTTCGAATGACCAACGTCCTTTCAATCGCGATTACTCCACCAAATTTTCGATTCACATCATCTTATTTATATCAAAAGAAACCACAGAATTGGAATTTTTTATTAATGTAAAAATTTTGTGAATTGGTCAAGCAGATAAAATTTTATGAGGCTTACAAGCGAAAGTTACAAAACATTCGAACAGTTTTGCTGGTCACTGTAGATCTGAAGGGCGCTGCGATCTATCAACTGAAGTAATTTTTGTCTGTCGCTTAATAAGTTCTTCAGCAAAGACGTCCATGTCGGTTCCTTCATCCATCGAGAATTTCCAAAAATCTTGGAGCATCGAGTTAATACTAGAGTAACAGTAAGGCAAGAAGTACTCCTGGATCGCGCCCCACATTTCTTTCGAAGTTTCCTTGTCTTCAATAAGATAAAATAATGTTTCCGGTACCAATTGAAACAATGCGGTTTTGATGTTTCCATCTTGAGAATTTGATGAATTAATTAATTCCGCCTTTTTCGAATCATCAGCAGTTGGCGTACTTGCTTCTGGTACTAAACCTCCTGTCACATATCTTTCAACTTGAAGATTAGTAAGGACTTGTATAAACAGTTTGCTCCATCTCATATAACTGGATTTGTTCAACTCAGGAGCACGCCTAAGAGATTTTAGGATCTCGTGAGTAGACATGGTATCGAGAAATGAAAGAATGTAGAGCCGAAGAATTATGAGAATTAACAAATGGAAACCCAAACAAACTAAAATTCAAGTAGTAAAAGAAACTGCTTGAAAATAAATCCGAAGAATGACAACAAATGGTAAGGTAGCCAGTTTATAAAGACTTCGGCAGATATTCAGTAAAGCGTTGGTCTCATAATCTGTAAAAAATCATAAGGATTGTAACCGTTAATTCAAAAGACTTAATTTTTACATCTAACTACAATACATGTATATATAGATATTGAGCAGCCACTAGGAAAAACAAGGAAAAACAAGGAAAAACTAGGAAAAACTAGGAAAAACTAGGAAAAACTAGGAAAAACTAGGAAAAACTAGGAAAAACTAGGAAAAACTAGGAAAAACTAGGAAAAACTAGGAAAAACTAGGAAAAACTAGGAAAAGTTAAGATACGAACAACCCAAAAATAAATAATACGAGTATTTCGCGATGGTCGTATGCGATGTGAGATAGGACCTAACAACGGACGAACACATGCTAGCGAGGATATTGATCGACCATAGTGATGAGCTCGACGGGAAAAAATAGAAATGATGGTGGCGCTAGCGTTCTAGAACATCATGCTCTTCATTTTCCAACACTTTCATTTTTAGGCAAAAGGCTGGAGTGATTCATAGTGAAAAGGAAAGCTTGCCCAGCCATCATATCGGATGTAGTCGGACAGCAATGGCTTGGTACACTTCAAATGCGTTCAGCCACCAAGCTTGTTTTATACGTTTTGCATGACATCAAAGAAGCTAGCTGCCAAGGGTGAGCATCGACACTTTTTATGCTAGATTTGCAGGGAGTTTTTAGTGTATTCGTAGATAATCGTCTTCTTTGGCGCATACAAGCCCAAGGATGGCCCAACTCGATAGTACGCTGGACTTTTTCGTTTCTTCAGGATCTTTACGAGCAGGTAAGATACCCGGGAGGGATGCCGAGCCCTAAGAGGCTATAGTGCGGCGTGCCTCAAGGATCGTCAATCTTTCTCCTTCTTTTCCTTCTCTATCTGGCAAAGCCCATGTGCTCGGGGAATTAAGCGGCACATTTTGGATATACCAACGATATCGGCATCTTAGGTTTAGGGCGCAGAGCTATAGAATCAGCAGCTGAGGCTCAACCCGAAGTTGATAGTCTACTGAATTGGACAAGTAGGAACGCTGTCTTCTTTGAAACCAGAAAATCTTAAGTAGCTCAATTTAGTAGGCGCCGCCATGAAGAACCAGCCGGAATTCAGATAAACGGCACTACTATTTTTCCCGTCGAACACATTCGAGTTCTTGGAGTACACCTAGACACACAGCTATTGTCAAACACTGAATTGTCTAGGGTTTCCAGCTTGGATCAAGATAAAATCGCCCGATGAGTTGTCAATTGTTTTTGAGGATTATTTTGTCGAGGGCTTAAATGTTTGATTAGGCGTCTTGGGTTAAAACACACGTTTACAAGAGGATTTTGTATTAGGAGCAATACGAAGCGATTTTTATTGGTTTGATCGTGGAGTCGTCTAAAGATAGGCAAGATTTTTTATAAATACAAGTCGTTCTCTAGAGCAAGAGCTAGGACAATATTTCAATTTCAGATTGATTTTATACCTTTTTCGTTTGACTCCCGGTGTCTAGCGGCTATCGTTCAAACACCACGTAGCAACATGGTGCGTTAAAACTCTTAAGAGAACGCTTCACATGAAACGAAAGAATCCTGTCATACAAGAAGCGACCTCAGTGCCTCTCGTAACAGCCGTGAATGAATGTATGGTTCCGTTAACCACTCACTATTGGGGCAGATATTCAGCGGTGTCATGGGCTTTGCCCGGTATCGTTAGCAGGGTCATGAACCAGCCGCTGAGATCCCTGATAAATTACACTTAAGGGAGTAGACACTTCAAGGATCTTCATGGTAGTAATATGGATAGACTGGGACTAGGTAAGGAATATGTTGATGTCCAGCTAATTAGAACATTAATTGTCGGTAATAGAATGACCAGCGTCTAGTCACATGATGTTCAGACGCGTGTATTTAATACTTTCGTAAACTGTAAACAACAATACAAGTTAATGTTTATATATCGTCAGATACCGGTAATTTCGACCAACATTGATCAAATAGGTCAAAGTCCCGAATTACAAGACTACCGTTTACAAGCCGTGGTCTGATTGTGAAGATTCTACGTCGTAGAGGTAGAATAAATTACGCCGTAGGTGTAATTCGATCAGATTTAATACCGTAGGTGTTGGATCATTCTGGTTCCACAGTCCCAGAAGAACGACAATAACACGTCACGCTACTGAACCAGACGTCTAAAAGACCAAAAACTAATATCCTTACGCGTCATTCCGTGGTATCTAAACGTTGAAACCGACAATTAAAGATGTCCTCAAGCAACAACGATCAAGATCTCAAGGATCTCTTGTATAATGAAGGAGAAATAATGTCGCATGAAGATGTTCTTAAGGCAACAAAAACAAATATTATTTCCTATATAGAGAAAAGAACTAGAGAATACCAAGAACATAACCTCAAAGGCCTCGACTTGTTTACCTTCTGGCAGGCTGATTTCGAAAATTTTGATGTAGCAGCATACAAGAAAACGACGGAAGGCACCAGGATACTTCGTCATTTCTTATACTTAAACGGAGTATTTATACCTAAGAATCGTAAATCAATCGCCGAAAATCTGATCGCAAGTGCTAAGGCTTGGGTACCATGGCCTGTAGAATCACCTAGCTACTATCACCAAAAAGAACAAAACACAATGATCAACTCTCCATCAAACCGCCAAATCAAAACAGAAGAAAATCAGCATCCTAATAATAATAAAGATGCATCCAATAAATCAAAGACCAAAGATCAGGCTACCTCTGACTGTAATATGGACTATCCGCATTCAAAAAATGCACCATATAATTTAATCAATCTCTCAAAAATATACACCGATGACCTCAAATATAGTGGAGACGATGACAGTTTTGATTATAAATATGGGATCTTCATCGATTTGTGTGAAAAAGTCGAAGTTCCAAGGGATGTATACTTTAAGGCATTTTCAACAATGCTGAAAGGAGCAGCACTGAACCATTTTTACACTTCTATTAAAACAAAACCCCGTATCACACAACTATTCGAAATTTGCGAGGATATACGGAATACTTTCGAAGGCAGCGAGTTCAAAAGAAGCAATCTAACAAAATGGAACAACATGACACTAAAAACAATTTTGGAAAATCATCCCGAAAAAAACGTCGAATCTTGCTTCCAATTGCTTGTTAATGAGCTGCGAAGTACTCAAATGATGTTACAAAGCAATTTTCAAGATGACGCAACCCTCCAAAACAAGCTGATTCTTGCTTGTCAAGCTCACCCAGCATGCTCCATTGGATGTTCTATTCCTGCTTCATCTTCTATCGGCCTGATTAACAATCTGCGATTGAGCATAAGCAACTACTTAGCTGTCCATAAGAATCCGGAGCAGAACCAATTTTTACTTCAATCAGACATTAGCTCTGGTTTAAACAATGAACAATATATCATCGATCGTAAGTATCATTCAAATCGTCAATCTGGAAATAGTACATCCCACTCCAGTCAAAAATTTCAACAGGATGGACAGACAAAAAGATGCTTTATCTGCAAGAAAAACGGCTGTTGGTCAACCCGACATTCCAAAGAAGAAAGGGAACGGGCAAAATCTAACCTCAAAGAAAAGTATAACAGAGCTGCCGACCGCCGTTATACCCAATACGTCGCTGAGTTTGAAGGAACTGATGAAGAGGAATTTAATGAAGAAGAAATTGAGGCTTTAATTTCAGACCTCGAAAGAGCTGAGCCAAACGACAATGATACTTTCCTGACAGAAGTAGGCGAAATCGACCATGTAGTCGCACATTCTTTAGTTTCCAAATTAGCAGATAGATCAGCAAGTCACGCTCTTCTCAAAAGTAATGATAATATTGAATATTTAAGCTCTGAAGAATCATTAGTAGCAGAGCCTCAACAAATAAAATGCCGATATGGTCCGGAAAAATTCCACGGCATCATGATTGATACTGGAGCCGCTGGTAAATCAACGGCCGGGTACAACCAATTTCTGGCGTACAATCAACTTTTTACAGACACCCGAATCGATACAGATTATCAAGGAGCCGTTAACGTCACATTTGGTATCGGCTCTACCACATCAATCGGCAGCGTCTCTATTCCTACACCAATTGGAATATGTGTATTTCACGTTGTCAAAGCTGACACGCCATTTCTATTAAGTCTTGAAGAAATGGATAGAAAGGGCGTTATATTCAACAATGTTAATAATCAACTAATAAATAATAATAATAAAAGCATACAC
This sequence comes from Podosphaera xanthii, assembly GCA_028751805.1. Classification (NCBI taxonomy): domain Eukaryota; kingdom Fungi; phylum Ascomycota; class Leotiomycetes; order Helotiales; family Erysiphaceae; genus Podosphaera; species Podosphaera xanthii. The sequence goes on from JAPWIX010000022.1 coordinate 959,945, forward strand.
CTATCATTAGGCGGTTTGGTCACCCATTCATGGTGTGGGGGCCGATGATTACAACACCATGCTACCTGACGGAGACTGAACTTCGGACGCTCCACCGTCGATTCGGACACCCCTCTGCAAATCGACTGGTTCATTTGTTGGAAAAAGCCGGGCATGATGAGTCACATCATAGACAGATACTTGAGCGGATCGCGAAACACTGCCTTAAATGCCAAAGATTTGCAGGAGCTCCAATGCGATTCAAATTCACACTTCGTGATGATGTCGATTTTAACCATTCGATATACATCGATGTTATGCACATCTCCGGCTCGCCTCTACTACACGTTGTTGACGAGGCAACAAGATTTCAAGCCGCAAAATGGTTAAAGAACATGTCATCTCAACATGTTTGGAATACCCTACGATTATGTTGGATTGATGTCTACTTAGGGCCCCCCGACATAATTAATCACGACGCAGGTACAAATTTTGTTTCATCGGAGTTTCAACAGTACGCGAAATCTCTCGCTATCAATACGAAGGAAGCACCTGTCGAGTCGGCAAACACTATTGGTATTGTCGAAAGATATCACAAACCCCTCCGTAGAGCGTATGAGATAATCAAAGAAGAAATCAACGCAGGTAATACACAAGATCAAAAAGAATTGGTTCTACAAATGGCAGTAAAAGCTGTCAACGATACTGCTGGGTATGATGGCATCGTCCCGACGCTTCTAGTTTTCGGGGCAGTTCCTAGAATCTCTGAACAAGATCCACCAAGTCCTTCAATCGTTAAAAGGGCTGCTGCACTTAAAAAGGCAATGGCTGAAGTATCAAAATTACGGGCAACTAGACAAGTTACAGACGCACTCAGAACCAGAAATGGCCCCATTACACCAAACATACCCCTAGGATCAAGTATCCTCGTATGGAGAAGTCATGAAAAGAACTGGACCGGACCTTATACTTTAATAGCTATCAATGGAGAGACAGCCACTGTCCAAATGCCACACGGCCCCTCTAATTTTCGAACAACATGCATTAAACATTACAACGATCAAAATGCTCAACAGAATGAAATTCCGAATCAAAACCTTGGACCGCAAACAGAGAACACAGCTATACGACGCCAACCGGCAAGAAACGCTGGACTACCGGCACGATACCGAGACAATATTTTTATGAATAATGATGTACAACCTAATTTCGTTGATTCACGGCGCAAGGAGTTAGATGGGTTACTGAATAGAGGAGTTTTGCTTTTATAAAAGTTAATGAGATTCCACCAAAAGCACGCATTTTCAACAGTCGTTTCGTAGACCGAGTGAAAAATGAAGGAACAGCAAACGCAATGGAAAAGTCGAGACTGGTAATACAAGCATACAAAGATGATGAAAAGAAAACTGTCCTTACATACTCCCCAACAATCCAGAGAATGAGTCAACGACTCATAATAAGCCTATCTTTGTATAAAGGCTTCAATATCTTCACCCGCGACATTTCACAAGCTTATACGCAGTCAAAGAGCCAGCTTACTCGGGAATTTTACGTCAGACCACCTAAAGAGCTTGCTTTGCCTCAAGATACACTCTTAAAGGTTCTTCGTCCATTATATGGCGTTCCAGAGGCAGGAACACATTGGTTTCGAACATATCATGATCATCATGTACAAAAATTAGGTCTTAAATCCTCTTCGTATGACCCATGCCTATTATTCAGCTGTGAAGCCATGTTAGGCCTACAGACAGATGACACCTTTGCTGCGAGCACCACCCATTTCAAACTAAAAGAGGAATTAGAACTCCAAAAAGCTCAATTCGACGCAAAACCGATTCAAGAGTTAACAGAGAACAACCCAATCATTTTTAATGGTGCTCATATATCAATTTCTAATACCACAATCTCAGTCACACAGCACGATCAAGTGAGCAAGATCGCTCTCTTAAAAGATACTTGTAAACACGAGTACGTTTCTCAAAGAGCTAGAGGATCATACATCGCATCGGTCTGTCAACCTCAAGTCGCATTCGGACTATCACATGCCGCACAGATTACAAATCCAACCTCCCTCGATGTGACAAGACTTAATAAGTCTTTAAATTGGCAACTACAGAATCCATCCAAGGGCTTAAATTTCGTCAAACTCTTCGGCAAGCTGCGAATAATAGTTTATTACAGATTCATCTTTCGCTAACAACCCCGATTTTTCCTCTCAGCTAGGATACTTAATAGTCTTAGCCGATGAACACAACAACTGTAACATCATTCACTGGTCAAGCATAAAATGCAAACGCATTACAAGAAGCGTAATTGCTTCAGAACTCTACGCCATGTGTCATGGCTTCGACATTGCCTGTGTCATTAAAGATACAATTGACAGTTTCCTCGGGTACAAGGTACCCATCATTCTCTGTATTGACTCTTTTTCCCTTTTTGAATGTCTTGTAAAGCTAGGGACCACCCGTGAAAAACGTCTAATGATCGATATAACTGCCCTCAGACAGGCTTACGAACGACGAGAAATTACAGAAATTATTTGGATTAAGGGAGAGTCAAACCCAGCAGACGCCCTTACGAAATCCACGGGAAACCAAGCACTACAACGAATTGTGGACTTAAATAAAGTCAGCCTAGAGGCTGGGGCATGGGTGGAAAGATGATACATACAATTTACTTAATTTCATTTCGTTCGTTTAGAAAGAGTCCGCAGTGTCGGTAATAGAATGACCAGCGTCTAGTCACATGATGTTCAGACGCGTGTATTTAATACTTTCGTAAACTGTAAACAACAATACAAGTTAATGTTTATATATCGTCAGATACCGGTAATTTCGACCAACATTAATAGTTGCTTCCATCCCATCTGTAGATAGCTATCGAAAGATTTGCAATTTGTCGACATCTCGCACATAATATTTTACTGTTCGTGACAGTCCTTCGCAGGCTGCAAGGAATAGCACGCTCATCTTTGAAAGGAAATTTTTCTAATTCCACAAGGAATTGTTAAAATAAATATAGCGTATTATATATATCAGTGGAACTTTGTACACAGATTGTAGCAGAGCGATAGAGCTTGTAAGGCTTTATAAATCACGTAGAATAAATTAAGACAAGTTGTGAGTTCTCAGTTGTGGGATTCAATTGTTGATAGCGAAAGAGGTACTTCTCAGTGTGATTTATATCCTGAGTTCCCTATCCTAGGCCTAAGTCAAGTACTATCTAATTACAAAAGATTATCTGATTCTGATCGCTGGTCTAGATCAGAATAACTAAAAACATATCTTGTTGAATTACAACTTAGCCAATATTAACTAGATTTACTGTTACGCACCGCCACAAATCAACAGGAATCTTTGAACTTTGATAGATAAGTCTGTGCATGTAGCCCTCAGGGACGCACTTTCGGTTGCGATAACTACATTTAATGTAATCCTTCACTCCGAAGGAGGACTCCCTCCAACTCAGATAACCCTCGAAAAGAATCGCTTACGCCTTGCTGCAAGAATCAACTCCCTAGCCGATCGACGCCCACATCGCAGTAGGGCTATGATGTGTCCTAATTTTGGGACACTCTAATATAAAGAAAGACGTAGAACATCGAAGTGACCCGATGTACAGATGTCGCGGGTTCAGCGAGCCTACTGGCAACCCTCAACATCTTCAAGAAAAAACCGAGCCTTTGGTAGCTTCAATAAATCCCTCAAAGTTAGGAACGAAATCATAGAGGCTGGATGCTCACATCCAATGGACTCGGTCAATATCCTCATCGGACATATGCGCCAACTCAGATGGGTCGTTAGAAGGATATGGTCGCTCTTATTAGAGATTTTTACTCCTGCGGTATCGGCTGACACTCCAAAATGGAAAAGATTTCTTGAATCGAGGTAAAGTCTTGAATGCCGAGCTCCTCGGGGCAAGTCTGACCCTGTTGGCAGCTGTTCCGGCTAGGAGGCCAGGCGAGAATATGTACGTACCTCTAGATCACTAAACGGCAGTGAGAGCCCTACAGTCAGGCAAATTCTCTTCTTCTGTTTGTCTTACACAAGAACTTTTTGCTTCGGCTCGCTCGACTGAATCATTAGTTAGATGGGTGACTTGTCATTCAGGCATCGGTGAAAAGAGGAGGCAGATAAAGAAGCTCGCGCTGCACTCCAGTAGCTTGCCGCGTCCTAAGATCGACTGGGATATGCCACTTTAGCTTGTATTCGTAGGTTTATGCGGCGCCGTCGCCAGGATCCAATCGACGAATGATGGTCTGTAGCTTGCTCTGCCCTCTACAGAGACTTAGACTTACACATGCGTCGCCGAAAACCTCTAGAGCTAGCTTTGACCCGGCGCCTTCTCAACAATCTTCTTGCTGCCAGGTCTGAACATGGGGATTTGTGAAGGTACCACTCTGGTAAGTGTGGGTAGGAACGCACTTGTAGATGCTAGGGGTTAAGAATGTACCCTTATATGGAATAAATCTGTATATAAAGTCTGAGAGCCCACATTCTCTCACATTCATGTAGACAAATTACTTATTTACTTGAAGACATTGTTATCTCGTCCCCTTGCAGGATTTGGCGGCTTCAATCATCGCTTCGGACACAACGCCAATCTTTACTGTATTTGTAGGTAGAAAACACCACCCACCAATTTCCCTCGCTCTCGATGGTACCCTTCTCAGATGCGGAAACTCAGGGATGGTATGACTATTAAGCCCTCTACTGGCTAACTTCTCGGGCCCCATTGCCTAGGAAAATTAAAATAATTTTCACAAAAAACAGGTTGCTTCGGAAAATATCCTGCCAACTCGTCCTCAGCTGTACGAAGAGATAGTATTAATTAGATTGCCATAGTCTTGGATTGGTGGATACTGGTGAAGGGTTTGGAATGCCAAGTAAGATCTTGAAACATATATTTTCTTATTTTATTTTTATTTTGCTAGATACGTAACTGCATTTATGTGTCCTATACTTAGGTACGAACGAGATGAGCACGCCCGAAGGTGTAATCTTCGTCGGCTTCAAAGGTTTTGCATAAAGAGACATAGGACTTCGCCCTGTGATCTATAAATAGAAATCGGCAAATTTCAATGAATGATAGGAAAGTTTAATTGGACGTTTGAGAATTAATCCACTAGAAACCCTCTTAGCTAATAGTGGGTCCCGGTATAAATGTTGAAAAGATTCATCGTAACTTGGACTTTTATATTTGCAACACTTATCCTTACAGGCCATTTTGCATGCAGGGGTAAGTATTGCAAATATAAACGGTAAAATTTCTATAAATCTCTTCAGTAATTATACCGGGACCCACTACTAGCTAAGAGGGGTTCTACTGTATTGACAAACGCGGCAGAGATATGATGCAGTCGTCCCTCTCTAAGTCGATAACCTCGGTGGACAAGAAACCTATCAAGTTATAGAGGTTATTGAGTTAGGGAATACAGCACCCCTAAACATAAACATAGCCCCTAATCTTACAGAATTAGATCCATCTTTCTGTATACAAAGGAGACTTGTTTCCTCCAAACCATTTTTACAACAAAAACAATTACCATCTGCTACACTACTCTAAATTCTAAAAAAATATGCGAACACATAAAATCCGCTGATCAACTTCCATTCGACATGTCTTCTAAACTACTTTCACTCACCAATGAGCAGAAACTTAAAATCTGCAATTATTTCAAGATTCGCCCCCAAACTACTCAAATTCAGCTTGCCAAATGGGCCCAAGATAATTTTAATCTCCCTACACCTCCCTCGCAGGCAACTATCAGCGCTATCCTCAAAAAACGCCAGACAGAGGATTATGCAAATGCTTCAACATCATCTAGAAAGCGTAACCGTAAAGTCCAGTCCCCTCAGCTTGAGATTGCACTATACAACTGGATTATCCAATGCCAGTCTCGCTGCATCATGATAAATGGAGAACTAATCAAAGAGAAAGCTCGCACATTCGCTAATAAGCTAAACCTGGGAGAGGACAGCCCGGAGTTTTCAAATGGATGGCGACAGAAATTTTAACAGCGCCATGGCTTCAAACAATTTAAACTCCATGGGGAGAGCAGTTCTGTTAATTTATCACTTTTGGAAGAACCACCAAAAATTGTTAAAAAGCTCAAAGAATTCCGACTCCAAGATATTTACAACATGGATGAGACAGGGCTCTTCTATCGCATGGCTCCCGATCACACCATTGCACAACACCAGATAAGTGTTTTGAAAAAGGACAAAATTCGCCTGATGATTGTGTTTACTGCCAATGCTGATGGGACCCATAAAATTGTGCCCTTCTTTATCGTAAAAGCTTGGAAACCAAGAGCATTGAGAAAGAAAACTGGCGAGCAACTTGGTTTCATATACCGAAACAATTCTAAAGCTTGGATGACTGGATTTCTCTTCAGAGAATGGTTGCAAAAAGTGGATAAAGAAATGGCAGCAAAAATCCGCAAAATTTTACTTCTTGACAACGCACCATCCCATGGAGCAAGTGACTTGGAACTTAAGAACATTGAACTATTAATGCTGCCGCCAAACACAACCTCAGAGATACAGCCTATGGATGCAGGAATGATTGCTGCCTTTAAACGACGATATCGCAATTTCCAATATCGCCAAGTGCTTAGCAACGATGAAAACAATGACATTAACATCTACAATGTTAATCAATTGCATGCAATTCGTTGGGCTAAAGTTGCTTGGCAAAACATCAGTCAAGACACCATTGCAAATTGCTTCCGACACACAGGTTTGTTTGATGGTCATCCTGATTTTTCAATCATCCCGCCAGTGATTGATCATTCATGTGAACATCAAATTGAAGTTGAATACTAAATACGGTTACACAGCTTCCAATTCGCAATCCTATGTCAATTCAGGCCCTTCTCAATCCAGTAGAAGAGAATGGCTGCTCAGAGATTCTTTCAGATGAGGAACTGCTTGAGATTGCTCTTCCAGCTGATGAAACTGAAGATAGTTTGGATTCTACTCCACTCCTTCCACCACCTGTTTCTGATAAGGAAGAGCTTAAAAACTTGAACATAGCCATTAATCTTCTAGATTTAGCCATCCCAGAACATTGTACTGCCTATAAATTACTTCACAGTATTCAATCAGAAATTCGTTCCTCTAAAAAATTCCAGCAAACTACATTGGATAAATATTTTAAATAAAACTATAAATAAAAAAGAATTATTTCCTAGTATTTATATACTCCATAAGTCAATATTTTTCAAATTTTTATTGAGTAATAAGTTAGGGAGGTTATTGAGTTAGCCCATAGGAACAAACTTGGCCGACAAATTTTTTATCAAGTTAGAGAGGTTATTGAGTTATGGGATATCGACTTAGAGAGGGACTGTAAATGTTTGTCGCTCGAGGCTACCAAATCCGGAATCGCTCTTCATTGATCGGATATTATCAACATATTTAGAATGAATAGTTTCTTGATATCTGGGAACTTTGACAGCAGTATTAAAGAGGGGTTTGACACGGATTTATCTAGTAACGATGACGATATAACTGAACAATACCAAGAAATCAGCTTCACTTTGTCATTCTCGATGTTCTCAATCGTGCACACTCAGAGGACAGAAATGTGCAGAAACATACCGGGTTGGTGCAGGAATGGATTTTATATCAGTTTCTTAAAAATCGATCCAGCATATGTAACCTGCGGCTATGACGTTATGATTACGGAAGACATGTATATTTCGCAGAATGACTCAGTATGACGTTTAGAATACTGTTACTTGAATTTCATTTGCAGATACTACTACGTCTTATGGCATGTACCCTCTTCCATGAATACCCTCCTTAGGGTAAAAGGTCGAAAAGCCCAAAGTTATCTGAATACGCTATGTCATCCCACGAATACGTTATCACCGCGAGAATTGTGGCATGAGAGTTCTGCTGGATTCGAACCAGCTTTCTCCTGTCTCAAGTGAGGCATATGTCCAAGCTATCTATTCTCTGCTCGAGAAAAGGGTCCGGACAGCGTACCACTGCACCATCCGACCCCCAGTTTTCATGTGGATCTTGTATATTAATTGATTCCAATGTTTGCCGGTCTTGTGATGTACAGGGGGACAAGGATAAGTTAACGAAGGCTAGGCAGTAAATTCTGTTTATTCCGATAGTATAAACATATAAACATAGTGCACATAACTTATTCTCTAACCTTCGTTAACTTACCCTTGTCCCCCTGTACTATGCATAGTCAGACGGTTAAATGTTTAGAATAAACAGTGCATAGATCCGGCAGTAACCGAACCAGTGACATGTGAAACATTCCGGGATTCGTCGGTCGTTAGACCAGCACCAAGAAGTCAGAGCACTAGATTTGAAGAAATTATGCCCTAAACAGGAAAATCCATTAAATGAAGTCATGTCGTAATAAAGAGGTAGTAGTTCAAGGATTGCACGGACTAATCTAACGGCATCATTTGTGCTGTAGAGTTAATTAGAACTGAAGCCGAAAATGTGGTAAAGGCCCAGAAAGAGCGTTGGCCTTGACGCTTACACGTCAAGGAATTTTTAAAGGTATCTTGATAGACGTGCAGGTGCAGATTTTGATAAGTTCGGATAACTCTGCGCCTCTAATACACACTCAGGAAGGTAGACGGAGAGATAAAATCAGAGAGTCTCAACAAACTGAATCATGTAAGGTGAAGACGGCGCTTGAGCGATGGTATGACATACATACTAGAATTCATTGCGTGGAAGCATCTGATGAACTAAGGAGATTATCTACCAATGCATCTGAATTTGAAAAACGAATGAAAGATAACGACACTTAAAATTACGTTTCAAGATAAATAATGAATCCCGAAGATCTTTGAGCGATGAGGAAGTATCATGTATAGTAGACATGAAAATCTTGAAGTTTGAGATGCAATTTCGTCTGAAAACGACGAAAAAACTCGAGACGTTAACTCATTCGAACTCTAGTACGATGCGAGTTCCAACCAGTTGGCGAGAGTGATACATGATTAATTAATTGATCAATACAACGTCGGAACCTAGTGCGTGGTAGTAGAGTCAATCAATATAGTCTCAACACTGATGATATGATGAGGAAGAGAGGTTAAGGATTCCCTGGTAAAGTTATCGCAATAGCATTATGTAGTTTATGGAGAAAATACTCTAACAAAGGTAACTAGTCAATATTTAGTCGTTCATTTCATTATTAATATTTATTCACGGCGGATTGTACTAATGTCACCTCCCAATCTCCATTTAAATACCCGAGAGAGATTTATGCTAATCTAAGCATTACTACTGATACTTGTACCTGAAATTCGGAAGACGCTTAAATTTCTTTGGCGCGTTCGTTGTTGGGCCCAAGCTTTCATTCGGAACCACATTTCAGGCAACCATACTACCCACCTCGGGCGTCCAAGTAATAGCTCATTCATTTTATTCCGTGAGCAAACAGATCCCTCATCACTGTTGGAGAAGACTCAGAGTTTGATACTAGCACCTGTCTGAAGTTCGAAATGTGGATGGGCTCACATCTTCATCGTTCATTTATCTCCGTGCCAAGGTGATTATCTCGCTACGGCCCCTCAAGTTTGTACTAAATCATTCACCAGCTATTTTTACTCTATTCAACAATTGCCATAACTCTACATTTGTTGTTAGGCATTGGCCACTAAATGTGGTGACGGTGGAGCCTGCCATATCTAGTTACTCTGGTCTGGACTCGTTGATACGCAGCAATTCGTGAGACGCTGGTAAATTTAGACATAACCCATGGCTTACAAAGATCGCCAAAGCGAAGTAAGCGAAAAATCAAGTGAAAGACGGCATAGGACGAAAACCGACAAAGACTCAGAAAGATCCCACAAGTCAAGAAGCTCAAAGTCAAAAGTCATCGACCCCGAGACCGGAGAGCCAGTCAAGTCACGGAGACGCAAGAAAGATGGTAGCGAAGTAGACAAGGTCAAAAAGAGGGTTTCAGAACCGAATTTAATAAGGCCGGACTTTGTTCCTGAACTGTCGCGGGCGCCGTCTCGAATTAGTCTCCCATATCCAAACTTTAATAAAGCTCACAGCAGAGAAGCTGTTCGAATCGCTCGAGATGACGTAAAGCTTACATCTGAGAAGAATCCGATTACACCGGAGTCGACGGATTTGGGCTCGGACGAGAAGTTAGGGTCCAAATCCACAGAACAACTAGCGACAGAATCAAGACATGAAATACCACCTAGCCCTCCAGAAACAGATGTCTCCAAAAAAAAACCAGGCCAGAGACAAGTGAGTCAGGCAAAACAACCTACTGTTGAAGAGGAAAAAGATGCGTCAAGAGTTTCTTCTGGCACCAGGACATTGAAACGAGAAGGAAATCCCCAGTCAACTGCCGGCTCCAAAGTCTTAGAAGCCACTAATGTCTCAGTTTCATCATTGAGCAGTGAAGATTCATCAGGGGATACAATAACCGGGTCTGAGCTGAGCTCCAGAGGAGGCTCAAACGCTACATCTGTTCCACAGAAGCACAATCGGCTAGCTGAAGAAACAACTCGAAAATCTTCGAGGAACGCCACTCCAAGCAGCTCTTCGAAGCCCCCAACTACCGCGCAAGATTTTGTCCCTCAATCTGCCAAGCCGATACCGCCCCCTTTCATTCACTTCAAACCTCCTGACCTATCCTCAAACGTACAAAGCGCACCACAGAACTCTACTCTTGATTCCTCATTAAATGTACCAAGAAATATTCCATGTGTCGATTATCTTATGGAAAATGGGGGCTTGTCCCGACCTGTCTCAAAGAGGCTCTTTGGATTGACTCAAAGTGCTTCACATCAGAATTCTTCTCAACAAATTACATCTGTACCTCCTGAGGTTCAAAAAATTTTTGGGCCCTACTTCAAACTTTTGGGTGAATATGAAACAGTCCTATCAAAAAACGGCTCACTTGCGGTCGCCACCGGGTATCGATCGGTTGCGAGACGGTTGCTGGATAGATTAGAAGTCGTTATGGGTAGAGATCTAGCCGAAGAGGGATGTCTCTGCATCATGTGTCAAAATGAAATTCATGCTAAATCAAAGAGGTATAAGCCACTGGGATGGGGAGAAGTGTTGGAGTGGAGTGCTGGTCGCAAGCAGCTACCGACGTGGCCTGCATTTGATTTTGCGGCACTCGGAGTAAAAGCTATTGAAATGACTGGTTTTGGACAACAACAGCAAAACTCCTCAAGCTCGTCTTCACCTGTCAAGGTTGACCCTGATATTGCAGACGAATTTCGTGAATATTACCTTCAGCAGTCAAAAAAGACTAAGCTTGCTGTTGATAGATGGCTTTCAAGCTGTCACTCAACTACTGCTACACCACCCCAAGAAGTTGATGATGAGACGCTTTCCTTTGCCATCCTTACTCACTTGGACAAGCACGAAAGGCCTATTTTTAATGCTTTAAGCACCGGCTCCACCGTACTACAGCCACTTTCTCGACTTCTGACCTCTGTTCGAAAGCCAAGGTCAGAGTTCATCATGCGAACCGTCCAATCAATTCAAAGACTATACAGGCTTCCTTTACCACCACGAGATCCCGAGGCGGCCATTTATTTGCTTAAAAATCCTGAATTGCACGATCTGTTAGCAACGATTTCCGAGATAAGCTCCCGCGAGTGGGAAATACTTACCTCAGGTCGCTTTGATGGGTTTTTATGGTCTGGAGCTGACACCGAATCTGTCAGTTCAACAGCTAGTCGTAGCTTTACTTTACCTAATGGGACACCGCAACGAGAAGTTCCTTCTCCTGGAATCAATCAATCTTGGGCAACTTCGAGAAATTCAAACCCAACCCCATCAATCAACTCTACTGGCAGCTCATCTAGAGGGCAGCCAGTCTACATCCAAACTCGCCGACCAGTGTTGAATGACGAAGAAACTGAAATTGCTGTTCTAGCCGAAGTTGAACGCGAAATATATGTGGGAATGGAAGCGCTCGAAGATGCATTCGAAAATCTACATCGGAAAGCAGAGCTAGTACGTCGTGCACTTCGTGAGCGTGGGGCAGGAATCACCAAGTCTCTCCAATCCCGTCAACTTTCACAGTCTGCACTAGACATCCTGGACGGCCCAATGTCAGGAAGTAGCTCTGCTTATGGAAGACAGAGTTGGGGTGACAGGTGTGAAAGTCAGAGCGTGAGCGACTGGGATCCTGGAGATGAATATAGTGAGCTAGCGCCTGATGACAGTGCTAGCAACATTAGTAGCTCGCGGCATAGACGACCGAAACGCCGGAATGAGCGAATGGTCCCGGTTTTATTTGAAGATGATGATGAAGAATGAACCTTTCACAAATAAAAGTAGACTATGATGATTAATGACCCATGCAGAGATATGACTGAGAAAGTAATTCAAATCTTAGAGTTATTGTGCTTGCAAAAAGCTGTCCGGAAAGGACCAAATCAGTTGGGGAGTTTATTTGCACTGAATATGTATGTTGGATGCTATAGTGAAATATTAATTAAGCTCGTAGTGCTGCTCTCGACAAATTACTTTCTACATCTCGGAATAAATTCCGATTACTTGTTACCAGCCACATTGCTGAGACTATCCCACCTCACTCCCGCATCGGTACAAACGATCCGATTTACTGTAATTGCCCTATGTAGAAGCATCTCAATCAAGGCGAGAGAGAGAAAGTGTAGGGTAAGCAGACGCTTCAGAGATCATCTAGACAAATCAGTGAACGGGCACGACCTCATGAAGACGCTCGTAGTCCCAGCTAAGATCCATGATGCATTAATTCCTCATAATGCCGTGACCATGGGTTAGGATGTGTTAAGGACTAAGAGAACACAGTTATTCACGTGATTCGTTGTCGTTGGAATTTCGAATATATTTTCCTATGAAGAACTAATGAGGTGGCACTGATTGCTATGAAGTACCATGAGCCGCGTATCCGACATCCAGTCACCCGGGAAACCTCCGACGCGTCACCCCGACCGAGATAACACCCCGTGTCTTTGTCCGCCCCTAGTTACCCCTATGATTCCTTATTGTCGTACGTCTTACGCAGGCCTACGGATGGGCTAGACCCAGCCAGACCCAGACCGGGCAAAGCCCCTAACATTACCCCCCCACTTCTTCATTTACTAATTTATTTTTTTTTTTTTGACCATACGTAGCAAACTCAGCCTCTCCAACATCATCCTTTGAACCAAACTTAGACTCAAACTTGTCCAAGGCTATCGTTTCTTCCAATTTGTATCTGTCTTCCCACATCGGTTCCGCAAACTTATCCCATTTAACCAGCACTCTTCTGATCCAACCTTTCCCCCGTCGAACTGCTCGAGCGTACAGGATTTTGTCAACTGTCTGCTCTGGTGGGTCCTCGCCGCTTTGGAGGATAGGAGCCGGCTGCGCGTCGTCTTGTATTTGGGAAGGTAATGGGTCCTCGCTTGCTTTGCGTAACAACTCTTTATGAAATCGAGGCCAAATCTTCGACGGAACATCCAATTGGACAACATGCGGCGAAATGACTTTTGTAACAATATATTTGGCGTTAATCCAAGCTAATTTCTTTTTCGGCTGTGGTGTTTTAATGTTTTTCAGATTCAACCACACTCTGTCCCCAATTTTAAATACCGGCGCTGGCATACGCTTTCGGTTTGCTTGTTCCTCCATAGTTTGTTGCGCCACTGCCATTGCTGCCGCCGCGTATTCTTGGGCTTCTTGAAGGCGAGACATGAACCTCTGGGTCCGCTTAGCTGGTGTTGTTCCCTTCGTTGGCCCCTCGCCTTGTTTTGGCTGCATGGGTTCTGCATGGTAGCCGTGTTCCAAGAAGAATGGGCTTATGGCCCCTCCCGATTTGTCCCTATTATTCATAGCTAATTGCGCCGTCGGGCGCATACTGGCCCACTCTAGTTGCGAGAATGATATAAATGCTCTTAAGTACGAAAGCACTTCTTGGTTCATTCGTTCGGTTGCCCCATCTGTCTCCGGATGAAAGGCTGTAGAAAGTCGTTGTTCAATGCCAGCTAGTTTGCATAAGCTTCTCCAAAAACCTCCTACCCAGTTTGATCCCCGGCCCGAAGTAATTGCCCGCGGAAATCCATCGAATCGATAGTGGCATTGCAAAAATCGTTCTGCACACTCCTCCGCGTACATAGAATTCATTGCTTCTAGCGTGACGCTTTTAAGCAGTCTATCTGTGATAACCATTAGATATCTGGGGTCGCCTTTTTTTTCTGCTGGTAGCTCCGTCATGAAATCTATTGAGAGTTCGCTGTGGAATCTGTCTGGTATAGGGAGTGGTAGCAATAAACCTTGTCTTTTGGACCTTCAAACATGCGCTCTCCCACACACATCACAATTTCTACAGAATTTTCTGACCATTTGACTCATTCCCGGCCAATAGAAAGACCTTGCCAATATAGCTGAAGTATTATTACGCCCTGGGTGTCCTGTTATGTGGGAGCCGTGTGTTTTTTGAATTATTGCTGTTTGCAATGGTTCAAAATTAGGTATCCACAACCGTTTTCGAAAACATAAAGCACTTCGGTAGTCTAACTCGCACTCTGATTGGCTTACCTCAAGCTGGAGATCAGAAGGGAATTGCGGCTTTTTATTCCCCATTGATTCATACAGCAGGTTAAAGTTAACTTTGTCTGCGTTCACCCCCATGTCCCAGAGCGATTGTATTTCTTCATCTTCGAACACTTGACTTCCTGCCGGTATACTCTTGTCATCCCCTGAGCTCTCATTTGATGACGGTGCGTTCTCCTGAAGCGACTCCTGCTCATTCACGATGTTTGTCGCCGTTATTCCTGGAATGTTAGTGGTTTTAGTTGTCTTTTGTGACTCTGATTTATCCATCCACTCTTTTCGAAGAAGCTGAAATTCCCTCTCCCTCAACCTAGGATCGTCTTCGTCTTTAGGCATATCCTGTGATCTTCGCGACAATGCATCTGGTCGACCCGCTTCTTTGCCTGATCGAAATTTTAGCCTGAAGTTAAATTGCGATAACAACTGTCACCACCGCACTTGTCTTTCTGACAATTTACGAGTTGACATGAAGTATCTCAGATTTTTGTGATCTGACAAAATGAGGAACGGATCTTTCAATCCTATGAGTTCACTTCTCCATTCCTGAAGACACCTGATGATAGATAACAGCTCTTTATCATGGATGTCGTAATTGCACTCCGCCGGTGCCAGCTTCTTCGAATAATACGCAATTGGTTTAAGCTTTCCCCCCAACTTGTATTGTGATAGACAGCCGCCCGTCGCCCATCCTGAAGCGTCTGTTTCCAAGATAGTATGTTTGTCACCATCCCACATGGCTAGAATTGGCGCCGTTATGAATAAAGATTTGAGTTTGTCGAATGCTCTTTGTCTCTCTTTTGTCCAGTGAAAAGGGCTACCTCTCCTTGTTAGTTGCTGAAGAGGCGCTGAAATTTCTGCAAAATTTTCGATGAAGGTTCTGTAGAAGTTTGCGAACCCCAAAAAACTACGGACCCCTTTGACGTACTTCGGCGCTTCCCATGCTGCAATTGCTCCAATTTTCTCTGGGTCGACTTTGATACCTTCGTCAACGTTCACGATAAGCCCCAGATACTTAATCTCCTTCTTTGCGAGGTCACATTTATTCGGATCCAACTTGAGACCTGCCTTTGCCAGGCGGTCAAGCACTTGATTTACTTTGTTCCAATGATCTTGAAGGTCTCCGTCAGAGAAGATCACGACGTCGTCGATGTATGCTGAGCACGTCTCTCCTAGAAGGTCTTCAAGTTTCTTGTTGATCTATCTCTGGAACGCTGCGGGCGCCCCAGCAAGCCCAAAAGGTGTTACCAACCACTCGAAAGATCCAAATCGTGTACGGAACGCCGTTTTCCATTCTTCCCCTTCGGCCATTCTCAGTCTCTGAAACGCCGAACGTACATCTACCTTCGAAAGCGATTTGGATTTTGATAACATTTGCATGATCTCCTTGATGAGTGGGAGGGGATACCGGTCGCGCTCCGAAATTGCGTTTAACGCTCTATAGTCGACACAGAATCTCAGCCCTCCCCCCAGCTTTTTAATGAATAGAACCGGTGCCCCCCCGGGGGAGCTACTAGCTCTTATCCAATTCTTATCCAATAGTTCTGTCAATGTCTTTCGCAGCACCAGAAGCTCTTCTCTTGACATACCATATAGTGGCCCTCATGGCACTTCTTTGTCGCGCCCCTGTTCGTCTTTATGCAGTTTAACCTTCGTGTCTACTCCCGGGCTATGTGGCGGAAGTGACGTTTCGCTTGAAACCGTGTCATCTAGGAAAAGGTATGCGTACTTTTGAATTTCGGAAGGGAGGCTCTCTTTAACTTCTTTTGGTGATGCTACTTTCTTCGATTCCAGCGCTTTTGAAATGTCGTGCATTGAGACTGCTCCTACTAAGGCGTTCTCGCTTGATACCTCCGTCCTGCAAGTCTTTTGGAAGCAGGCAGAAAGTTCTGCCATCGACACTCTTAATAAATTGTCGGGACGCAAAATGCATTACTCAGTCCTTAATAACCCTCGGCGCTGATTTTTCGTACCAACCACTGGCCTTAACCATAATCATATTCTTGCCCGTGCCGATGCATAACGAACGTTGCTTCGCTCTAAACGTGACATCGTTGATTTCCATCCACGGTTTTCCCAAAATTATAGGGTATGCTAAATTAGGCATCACATACCCCCAGATTTGCTCTCCTCTCCCGTCTGTATCCATTTTGCACCTGGCGATTTTATTTATGCTTACCTCTTGTTTACCGTCGGCCAGGCGTAGGCGGCGTGATGGTATAAATTCACAAAAAATATTGTTTTGACGCGTGAGTTTCTCATCGATGATAGCAAAGCACAGACATCCAGTGTCTACCATGGATTTAGTGTAGAAAGAATTATTTATTAAACTATCTATCAAAAATGGTGGCGAAGTTAAATTTTCTAAATCCTGTAAAGCTTTTCCTTTAGATGATCCCTCCGTAGTTGCCCTGAGCGCGGCTTTGCTCAGGTTCACTCGTTTCCCTCTTCATGGGACCCCGTTAGGGCATTCAATCCGGTAGTTTTGGGACTTTTAGCAGGACCATAAGTTGGGCATTTCTGATATCTATGTCCCGGTCTTGCGCATCTCACACAGATTCCGTCTCTACGCATCAGCTCGAATTCTTCTCTCGATCTCCAGGGTGCCCGCGGTCTCCGATCCTTCTTTCGTTTATCTTCGTGGGCGCTTGATGATACCTTGAGGTCTTTGATGGCTGCTAAGATTGCATTTGTACCGCTCATTTTGGTGTCCCCTTCGGTGTCGATTTCTTGTCGACTCTCGTGAGAACTGAATCCGAGCGTCCTTGGTGGGCCTATGTAGATGTCCCTAAGTCCCCTTTTTTCTGATATGCCTCCATTGCTTCTAGGTCCCTTGCAACTTCCTTGAGATTTTCCACCCACACTTCGAAATTGGAAGGGTCCCCCAACTTTATCCCTATCAGGACTTTTCGGAGCTTTTTGTTCAAAGACGCCTTCAACTGCTGAGTCTTACCCAACGGTGTGAAGGCCTCGTCCCCGCCAGCTAGAGCCACTCGATAGTTGAAATCTTTCAAGAAGTCCGTGAAAATCTGGCTTCCTCCTTGATACATTCTAGAGACAGTTTCAGCAGCTATCTGGCGCGCTTCGTAGTCGGCAAATGTCTGTTTAAAGCACTCGATGTAATTGACGTAATCAAAATTACCAGTCGCTGACATTCTTTCGAACTCAACCGCTACTGATCCCTGACGATCTTCTGGTAATGAATCTATCATGTCCAGACATATCGACGAAAGGGCGATGTGAGGATCCGGTTCCGTGGCAATTCTCGTTTGCAACCGACTGATCTAGAACAGAAAATCTTCGACCCTTCCGTTACATTTCGGAAGCGTAGCGTTTCGCCGTTGAATTAGTTGTTGAGCCGGCTGTTGCGTTGGTTGCTGTACCGGTTGCTGTGCTCGATATGTTGCTGCTCTTCTTCGTTCCAGTATCGTTAATAGATTATCCACGTCGTCAGTCGAGAGATTGGCTAGTAGATTGGTTACCGCCGGGGAAGCAGGGGAGGGGTTCGCGGCTCCGACAGAAGAAGTATTGTCCATCTCCATATTGTTATTGTGGAAGCTCGCCATAATTAGCGTTGATTCCGGGTCAGCGATTTCTCCGGCAGAATGAAACGACGCGTTCGACGAATTCGATGATGAGTTCAAATCAGGTACTCTAAAAACCATCCAACGCTACCCAAAAAAGAAGCAAAAGTCAAGATAAAAAGGATATGAAAATATACTGTTAAGGACTAAGAGAACACAGTTATTCACGTGATTCGTTGTCGTTGGAATTTAGAATATATTTTCCTATGAAGAACTAATGAGGTGGCACTGATTGCTATGAAGTACCATGAGCCGCGTATCCGACATCCAGTCACCCGGGAAACCTCCGACGCGTCACCCCGACCGAGATAACACCCCGTGTCTTTGTCCGCCCCTAGTTACCCCTATGATTCCTTATTGTCGTACGTCTTACGCAGGCCTACGGATGGGCTAGACCCAGCCAGACCCAGACCGGGCAAAGCCCCTAACAGGATGCAAGCATGGGATCAGACACGAAGTCCAATTTTATCAGCAGCGACTTATATATATAGGTAGGATTAATCTGTAACCAAATGCATCCCACAGCACGTAATGTCAATGAAGTGTCGTAAACGAGTAGGGAGGCCGTCCATCTCATGCGCATGTCCACGTCCACGCCGAACCGAGCCGAGCCCCCGCAATGCTCCCTAGCGGCTTGACACAGACATGTCAGATCCCCCTCGTCGCAGACACCCTAGCACGTGTAACCCCATCCCGAAATCCCCAGCTGAACGGACCCGTAGCCATTCTGCTCCCCGACGCCTGCCCGGCACGCCGCGAGGAGATCCCGACATCCGCGACTCCCGCGGAACTCCAGACCCCGTTCGATGCATCGCGCGGCCCGCATCACCTCGTCACCTGTCTTCCGTCTTCCGTCATCAATGACAGACGACGACTCGTTCCCTCACTCTCGCGCACCCGGTCATGTGCCAGCGAGCCGGCTCGCGGCACTCTGGTGCCTCGTCCATGTTGTACGGCGCGTCGGCCAGATCACGCACATCCGGCGCCGCTTAGCGTGCTTTCCTTCAGGGGGCATCACGGCCGCGGAAGGCTGCCGACCTTCCCGACCGCGTGTTTGTGTGCCTACTCCTTACGTCGTGTCAGCGCACAGCACACATCCTTAAGGATCATGTACGGGTGAGCTCAGCCGTTCCAAGGCTGCCCGAGGCGCCAATCTCCCGAACGATCTCCACAGCGTCGATATTCCTTCCCTACCCACACACCATGAAATTTCCCGGGCCCATTCCATCGTTCGACTATCTGACCCGTGGTTTCTCCATGGCCAACTGCCCCCCGAACCGGACATCCCGATGTGACTCTTCGACCGGACAGCTCTGGAACAGAAAACCGATCGACTGGGGTGGTACCGGTCCACGAATGTACACGGCCAGCTGAAAGGACGCCAGCAATCTCGAGCACACGGCGGTGTCGAAATATCTGATTTCCGCCGGTATTCAGAGTACCGGCGACACACGTACAACGCATCACAGGCAACATTCTTCATGGCACCTCTCCTCCCGCATCTCAATACCCGTCCATCCATTTATCCAAACGCCTCCCGATCTCTTCCCCAACGTGAACCGTATATCACATCACCGTTCCCCCATTGTGCTCTACGGCTTCCATCCTCCGTCGGGTGTCCACATCAGGAGCATGTTCGCGGGTGTTTCAGGAAAACGACGAGACGCTTTGTCCCTGCTGATTTCCGGAGAACAAGGGATCTAGTCGTGAAGAGATCGGGCCGTGAGAGACGTGGTGTTGGGAAGGTCCACGTCTTGTCCAAGGGAATTAATAATAGGCTGAGGAGCCATCGACTGAGAGGACCTGCTGGGCCTCCAACTTCAACTGAGTTGTCGCGCGTCTTGGCTCTTCCAGATATGTGAACTTATTGGGCGGTGACGGCCGGCACCGGGTACAGGTGAAGAGATTGACTTTTCCGGCCCACATCCCCGTCTTGTCCGGCAATTGATGCCGTGTTTGCTGTTGGGATCACGCAAGGACCTGCACCCGTTTGCCTGGTGGGGGCTTCGGTGGAGAGCGAACATTGTGAAATGCGTCTGCAGCTCCAGGGTGCTGACGTATGCTTTCATCATTCCACGAATAAGGCATCATCGTGGGAGGATGTGGTCGGAAGGTTTCGCTGGATTCGAACCGGCTGGTTTCTGTCTCAAGTGGCACAGGTGTCCAAGCTACTCGGACTCAGCGTAGAACGGCTCGGACACTGTACCATTCCGCCATCCGATCCGATAGGCATCTTTAATGAACTAAATAGTCACTGACACACGAGTCATGCCATGAGAAATGGCGCGAGTTACAACCATATATCATTGAATATCAAAGCTTCACTGCCTATGCCATCGATGAATGTAGTCAAGAATACTGGGATAGAGGAGAAATATACCCGGTACTAGCACCCCAGGAAGAGTAGTAAAACTGGTGTAAGCCTTGTGTACTACGTGTCGAAACCATGTTGTCAGAGCTTTGCAGACCTATCCCAACATTAAATTTAAATCCTCCTTATGATACTGGACAAATGAAAGAAAGAAAGAGTAGTCCATTATTATTATTATTATTAACTAGTTACACTCTGAATAGCAAAGCTTACATGTACTTTACTCGAAGCCACGTCGAAGCCATCAGCAATTCCGGCACATAAACTGCCCTAATCACAAAATATTCGCCAAGCTCATAATCATTATCGTCTCATCCATAATTTTTAACAATACCCTATCACACCTCTCCCCAAGCTTTTGCGTTTCCAGTTCTAAAGACCGACCAAAGGGAAGCAAATGAATATCATCCAACGAAACTTCAAGTTTATTGGATGTGATATTCGTGGCGGTAGCAAAATATAATAGCTCGGATAGGATAATATGCGATTTATAACATGTACTACAAGCTCCACAAATAGGAAATTGATATATATAATGTCGCATATCTCCCAGCAGAACTTTATTACTGCAACCTGCGACGTTCGAGGCGACGTGTCCTCCAGTTTTCATACCAAACTTCTCGGCAAGCTTGGCGGAGTTCGTTACGCCAGTAGTTGAATACATAATCTTTCAAGTGTACAAAATCGCAATGTTCTTCATTCATCGGGTCAGCCAATCCCCATGGAAATTGACGGCCGATAATATTAGGATCATACATATCCGGGCTAATGATTGAGAGAGGCAGGACGGGCGTTTCCTCAGAAATAGGCTTATCTACCGATATATCGCGACCGGAAGTGTTAGATTTAGATCCCAATGAAGGCCGTCTTAAACGATGAACCCGATTTTGTGTCATGGTAGCGTCCCTCTCAGTATATTTGGATGCGTTCGTCTCACCTAAGCTATCGAGCTCATAAACTGAGTCTCTACTCCCAAGTGAATCACTATCGATCTCGTCTCCTCCAAGGACTTCCAGTAGATCCAGGTTGGCCTTATGTAAGCTCTCTCGGATATTTTTTTTGAGAAACTTCATATGGGCAGTTGTAATTGTGTCAGCTTTGGATATGACTGGTATTACCGTAGTTTTCCCCTGAAGTGCGCGTATTACCTTTAAATCCACGCCTTCATCCAGTCCTCCGACAATACAATGGGTAGTGAATTCGAATTTCCGATTTAAGCTATTTTTTTTGTGGATGTTCTTCAGCTCCGCAATACTCTGATCCAGACGAAGGGGATCAAGCAGAAAAAAAACTGCATGAATGTGCGTATCCTGGATTCCGGGTGCTCTAACCACTTTCGACTCTTGTTGCAGGGTTTCTTCAAACTTGTTTTCTATGAAAGATGCTATTTCTATTAATTGGACTTCAATAAGGCTCTCTTTTAGGCCTTGCGAGTCCCATAAGCTTAATCCGACACTTTCTCCATCGATTTCGGTTTCGATGTAATGCTTCTCAAAATTCCCAAATTGTTGGTAGGGTGGGGCAAATATATCTTCTCGAAGGTCTGTTGGGCGTGGAGTTCTTCTTGTAAGTGCCAAAGATGTTTTGAGGAAATTGAGAAACGATGTTTTCCCAGACTGTTCCGCGCCTATGACAAGGACACTGAAAAAAGTCAGCCATAGATCGTGACTAATACGTTCAGGTAACTCACTTGAATAAAGCCGGACTCTTACGCCGTCTAGATTTCCGTGAGCTGCCGATACTGCCCGTCTTACTTGCACAGCTATATCTACCACGATTTGTCATACTCTGGCTTTTCGCCATAACCTCAGGACCTAGTTTGAATGATGGGAGCGATGGTACTGGGATTTGCATCGCGGTATCTATCGTCATGATTGATAAGCTCGGTGATTCTATTTGAGCTGTTATTGGACGGAGCTCGTCTGAGATGGCAGCCACGGAGACGAATTTATCCTCTTCGCCATACGTAATCGACAGTGTCTTTTCATCTTGATCGAGATCGGCGTAATGCAATTCTTGACTGAGAATTTCAACCTCCTGACGATGCCGTTCCAATTCTAATCCATGCAAAATAGCTGTGGGGTGTCTTTTAATGAACTTCTGATCCCCATTTTTGGAGCTTCGAAAGAGGCTGCCTAAAGAAGGATGCCGCGCGAGTGTTGATTTAGCAGCTTCTGGAATCGACGTGAACCTTTTCGGTTTGGTTTGTGGTTTATTTGACGATACCATCTTGTTTGTCGAGAATAATAACGCTTTATGACCGTGATCTGGGCGGGCACGTGAGCAAGCCTCCAAGAAACACCTTCACTGACCCACCAGAAAATTCAATTGCTCTCTCTTCTTTCAATAATGGGGAAAATCAAAGTATTGATACGGGCTGGCGCAAATTCAGAATCAGGACTTTATTTCCCCGGTACGGAAAGATCGCCGAAATAAATCAGCGGGATTTCCGACAACTGCACGCAGATAGGAAAAATGACCAGCAATAAAGTACCCGTACTTGATAAAATTCTCTTACTCAGCAGTAGACCCAGTCGACTGCAGATTTTGCGGATCAAATGAACAGAATCAAGCGAAAATCTGATCGCAAGGCAGACGGGAAACGAATTGGAAAATAGGGCGAGTGTTTTAATATGGTATTTGGAGAAGGAATGGTGGGGGGTGGGGTATTTTGATGGATCGCCGGAAGAGATGCTGAGACATGCAGGGATCTGTCGGGAGCCCTTGCCAATCTCAAACTATCGACAACTTAAACTTTTAACGGTCTGTTACTACAGTCCAACCTCATCTAAAGCGATAGTGGGTCCCGGTATAAATGTTAAAAAGATTCATTGTAACTTGGACGTTTATATTTGCAACACTTACCCTTACAGGTCATTTTGTATGCAGGGGTGAGTATTGCAAATGTAAATTGTTTAATTTCGATAAATATTTTCAACATTTATACCGGGATCCACTATCGCTATAGATGAGGTTGGATTGTAGTATGATCTTTCAATATCAGGGATAAAGGTACTAGTACTGAAATATGCTAGTAAGCTGTAGACACACGGTGTCTCGTCTTAATTATTGTCAAGATTTACCCACAACTTGTCTCTTATTTTTGCAAAACTTAGCCCTCCACAAGCTTTTGCCTGCAGGAGTAAGTATTGTACATATCATCGGTGAAACTTGGATAGACCTTCACAATAGTTAGACTGGGATCTATTACGGGTCTAGAAAGAGTCTACTATATCACAACGGACACATTGTATACATCCTTACATTGTGGCTCACCACATCGTCGTAATCTTTTTTGAAGCATATTCTGAACATCTATTTCAACTGGTCATCTTTCTTAGGTCGAGCTCTTGACACTCGTTCACGCAGCTCCGCCACAAAATCACTTGTACGAGAACCTTTGTCACAGGTTGTTGAGAGTCAGAAGTTGTCGTCAGTTTAGTGTATCACTGTTATCTCACAATGAGGATAAACACTCAAGGATTATCCCAATTGCTGACAAATGCGCGAGCTCAGGATAGTTACACGGGCAGAGGACAACCGGATTCGGTCACAGTCTCTGATAGAGTGAGTTTTGTTAGTATCGGTTGGTGCAGCTTCAGTCCATCGCCGGGGGACAAGAATAGGTACCAGTCTTCACGTTACTCTCTGGGCAAGACCTTGCTCACAACGTCCGGTAATTATCATGGTAAAATTTTAACACGTACAGCACACACACACGCACCGGCTTTTCTCATTCAAATATTCAGGCAGATTTAGTTTAGCCTACCAAGTCAGAAAACAGTAACAAGGTACATAGGCAGGGAAGAAAATAGTTTAATCTCATTTTGCTACAGTTGAACCTTGATAAACCGATAGTGGATCCTGGTTTCATTATTGAATTGATTCCTAATAATATTATCGTTTATATTTGCAATACTTACCCATACACGCAAAATAGCATGCAGGAATAAATGTTGCAAAAGTGAGTGCCAACAATTCCATTAATCTTAACAATAATTAAATCGGAAACTACTAATGGCTAATCCAAGTTCGACTATACCGTAAAATAATTAATTCAAAACTACAGATTATTGACGGGTCATAGCATCTGTCAAAATAATTCTCCCGTGTCTGTCCTGCCTTTAGTAAAAAAAAGCCACCATATGAGACGATCGTTGAAGCTTTATAGAGTGTTTTTTTTAGATATAATGGCAATTTTAGAACCAGTTTCTTTGGATTCTTGCAGGACTCGTTTTGCCTCCGATACGCTTTAGCTAAAGTTGTGGCGGTAACTCCAGCCGGTCATGCATGAACAAAGTCGTAACCGATGATGATTATAATTATCAACGCTAACATTATATTTAGTAGATCAATTGATGGCCATCAACTGAGATGAACCTCAGAGTTCAACTTCCAATTCAACATTCTACTACATCAAACAAAAAACTTTACTCTCCCCTGCCGGACGAATTCTCTTTTGAATTAACCACTGGATCGCACAGTCTTGGATACGGAGGGCCGAAAGAAAGTTCAGGCTTACGTAACTCTATCTGCACGACTACTTGTACAGTTACACTAGCGTGATTGTACAAATCCTACATGTGGTGATCGGAATATCTACTACATGTACAGGCTATCAGGGATAATTAGTTTTACTCACATGTAGTATTACAGGCCTCAATATTGTTACTCAAGAGCACTAATTTGGTCTAATTAGTAACAATATTTAGGGCTGCAGTACAATATGCAAGTAAAACTAATTACCCCTGATACCGTGTACACGTACATCAACAGTAACCGGGAGTACAGCGCTTAACACAATGCAGGTACGTGCTCGCATGAGTGGTTCATGTACCGGGACATGTACAGTACTGCCCCTCGTCCACACTGTCGGATGTATTCTTGGTTAGTGCACGTTTATTTTCAACCTGAAAGAATAAGCAGTTCTTCTGATCACTTGCATGTTAAAAGAAATAAGCATCAGCTATTGTTCAGCATAGCTTTACTCGTCTTACACATTGTAGCACATGTACACGTATCGGCACCAGTATTAATTACTATGTTGAGACTGATCTGAAATCATGTGCCCTGCGATGAATCTCGGTTGCGACGACAAAATTTACCCGACGTCGATCAGATCCATCACTCTATCCTTGCATTTGGCCTCATCTCCACAACCAATTTTTCCTCGTGAGAACCATTGTGTCTGGGATTGTGGCGGCGACGATAATAAATAAATTTTTCTATTATCCTATTTCGGCGCCTGAAGGCCCACGTAGGTATTTTTCGGAAGATACGTATTCTTTGTTATAGAACGACTCATTTTGACGTTTGGAACACTCATACTCAGATTTCATTTGCAGATACCACTACGAGAATAACGCCTTACGACATGTACCCTCTTCCGTGAATACCCACCACAGGGAAAAGCGAGAAAAACCTGTGGCTATCTGAGCATGCTTTCGTCATTCTACGAATACAGTATCACCGCGAGAGAAGTGGTGTGAGGGTCTTGCTGGATTCGAACCAGCTTTCTCCTGTCTCAAGTGGGGCATGTGTCCAAGCTACCCAGACTCTACTTGGGAGAACGGCCTGGACGGTGTACCACTGCACCATCCGACCCGGCGACGATAATAATCAAGGTGAGCAAGAAATACACAATTTAACTGTACCAACTATTGTTGATGGGAGGGTCGGATGGTGCAGTGGTACACCGTCCAGGCCGTTCTCCCAAGTAGAGTCTGGGTAGCTTGGACACATGCCCCACTTGAGACAGGAGAAAGCTGGTTCGAATCCAGCAAGACCCTCACACCACTTCTCTCGCGGTGATACTGTATTCGTAGAATGACGAAAGCATGCTCAGATAGCCACAGGTTTTTCTCGCTTTTCCCTGTGGTGGGTATTCACGGAAGAGGGTACATGTCGTAAGGCGTTATTCTCGTAGTGGTATCTGCAAATGAAATCTGGGTATGAGTGTTCCAAACGTCAAAATGAGTCGTTCTATAACAAAGAATACGTATCTTCCGAAAAATACCTACGTGGGCCTTCAGGCGCCGAAATAGGATAATAGAAAAGTTTAATTTATTTTATTGTTGATGGGAAAGGTGCTCGTGCAGGCATTCACGGATCGCTGCGTCATCACACCCCGTTGCTGTAGCGCCAACATGAGCATGACGCGCGTGTAATCAAAATTAGTCATACGACCCTCTACTGGTATGACGTCGGACATCCTAATCCGACAATTTGTTTCAACTTCAAAATCTCGAAAGATTTCCCTTTGATACATGGAATACATACTCTTCTGTATGTATCTGCGTTCATGACCTCGTCATGAATCATACACAATGAAGTCTGCCCTAAATACATGTCGTGAGAAGTCATCGCAATCCTGACCCTGAAACATATCATTGAATTTGGATGCCTGTCTCCAGATATGGAGCACAAATAGTAATTACGACATGTGTAGTATGTTTCAAGATCGGAACATGAGGACATGCCGGTAATAATACACTTGTTGGCTTACGCTGAGTCCACAATCGTCAATTCTCCCATGGAATGTAACACATTTAGAACAACCACAATAAGCGTTGAAGCGCCCAAGGTCGACCATTCGCGACTCCGACTCCGATTATCACCCGCATCATTACAGTGAGTACCCCCCGTGTGGAATCTTTGTTCACTGCCCGAACCTCTTTGTATCTGCCATGAAAAAGATATGTCAATGTGAGTCTTGCGGGTGTTAGTTGAGACATGTCGGGCTGATTTCAGTATCGCGTAGTATTTTGTCTGCCCAATAAGCTTTACACGTACATGTGTAACGCTCAGGAAATACGGTTCATCGTACATAGTTTGAGAATGTCACGGTTTCTAGGCCAACCGAATGGTGCGTCGTTGACATACAAATAGATTTAAATAATGACCACACGATTGTAGTGCATGTACGTCTCACCCACCCAAGGGGTAAAACATCTCACAGATCTACTTGACGCGGCCAGCTTCCACGGTGCATTCAAAGTAAGGAATAAGGTATATGCCACTCGACTGAAAACACGACGGAGTCTTGGAACTAATAGCGCATGACTCAGAGGATCACAGATGACTGATTTGCTCACAAGGGTCAGTCTTCGAAGACAGCATGCCTTTCTGTCATTCAGAGTTCCACGAATAGATTCAGATCTTGTGCAGAAATGGTCGAACGAGCACGTATGGTGAGAACTACACGTTCATGAGCGTGTGTATGTATCCTGAGGCATCGAAGAACGAAAATATGGATATGGTCCGTGCTGGACGGTTCTCTTGGAATATTCTTTGCCGGGATATTTACCTAGCGGGGTGGAGTATATACATACAGTACAATCTCGCTATAACAATGTGGGACAAAACTTGACCAAGGCTCCCGATTGGAGGATTCAATTGAATTGGCCAATAAGAACCCTTGGTTAAGTTTTGCCCCACATTGTTATAGCGAGATTGTACTGTATCCTGCCCTTAACGCATTCTAAAACAGGGGTCCCCACTGTATATGTACTTCAAGTCAAGTTGCTGATCGAACAAGCGGGGGGGAAGTAAGCCCCGCGAGTAACCATTTTTTTTGAAGTACCGAGACGTGTTTGACTACCGAACTCGACAAATACATGTACACGAACAATAGCTCATAAAAGTAGCCAACTAAATTACGAAGTCTGATACGTTTGATAATAGCCTCATAAGATCGACGTAAAATCTGCGACGACTGATTGTCAAGACATAATATGTTATTTCGCGACCAGTCGCACATGTTTCTATATCAAAAATATGAAGACGGTACATTCACCACGGGTCTTGGCATTATCTATAATTTATTTTTATTTAATCTAATTTGACGCCCTGAGGGCCCATAAAGATATTGTCGGAAGACATGTATTCTACATAGAATGATCCAGGGTGACGTTGGAGCCCTCACGTCCAGATTCCATTTCCAGATGCCACTCAAAGGTTGACCCTTACCACGTGTAACCTCTTCCATGGATCCCAATCATACGGCGAAGAGTGAAAGCAACATGGTTATCCGAGTCTACTTTCGTCATTTTGCAAATACGAAGTCACCGCGAGAGAATATGGTGTATGGGTCTGGCTGGATTCGAATCAGTTTCTTCAGTCCCAAATGCGGCATATGTCCGAGCCAAATTCTACTGGGCAGAACGGAGTGGACGGTATACTACTGCACCGTCCGACCCGGTATGACTAGTTATTCGGCCGACTTTGAGAGCACGTTTCTCATCTTTCGGCCTGTGCATCGTACCCCAGTAAAACTTTCTATTCTCACGAGAGTTTCAATTGCTCTATCGATATCGGTCATTCTGCATCTAGAAATGACTAGTTGTCACTAAATTTATCAAATTTTTCTGAAACAGGCGTGTGGACGTTATGTGTGTGTATGCATGTAGCGCCCTCAAATGGGCGCTTGGCCAACTGACGTAGCCTTATGCTATCAGGCATGTCTTTCGTGGAAAGACCATCTAATTTAATCCATGCAGTACAATCTCGCTATAACAATGTGGGGCAAAACTTAACCAAGGGTTCTTATTGGCCAACTCAATTGAATCCTCCAATCGGGAGCCTTGGTCAAGTTTTGCCCCACATTGTTATAGCGAGATTGTACTGTATGTGCTATTTGGCGGTATCTCCCGAATTTCTAATGTGGCTAAGACCCGCGACCTGGGACGCCGGACTACGTTGAGGATTGCCGTTTTTTTGGTCTTCATATCTTCTAGCCTGAACCCCGTCTCGATTTTATTCATCTTATTATACGGATGCGTCCCTTGCATCAATTCACAAATGCTTTTGCCCCGCAGTGGTACTCAGAGCTCACTCAGCCTCGCCGATCCTGCCTCAAGGTCGATGAGATTCTCATGTCTTTCTACGTTCGAGTCTTCGACGGTAGGAAGATTATTCCAGTGTTTGTTCCTTTTCACCGGCACAAAGGTGATCTCCAATCTTGAGTCGTGAGCGGGGATGGTAGGCCTGTTTGCATGGTAAAGGATAGACGTGGCGATGGGTAATTGACTAAATCAGCTACTCAGTGATTCTAATCTCAGTCAGCTTGGTTAGAAACAGTGGGGGTGTGAGCGTGGATTACTGATAGTAGCATAAAAGAATTTTTGTGTTATGTTTCTATTATTAGTAGTAAATATTATTAAAATAGAACATTTGATTCTAGTAAAGAAAAACTCTGATCCGTGTACAGGGTATCAAGGGATCAAATTCCAACATGCCTGTAGTATTGCAGCCCTAAATATGGTTACTAACTAGCGCTAATTTTGTATTTCATTGCCCTTCTACATGGGAACAAGGGTAAGTTAGCAAACCGAATTATCGACAGGGGTTATACGACAGGGATAGCTTTTGCCAAAATAAGTACAGTAGTCCCTCTCTAACTCGATAGTGGGTCCAGGTATAAGTGTTGAAAATATTGATTCAAATCCAACCATTTACATTTGCAATACTAGCCCCTGCACGCAATAGGACCTGTAAGGGTAAGTGTTGAAAATATAAAAGTCCAAGTTACAATGAATATTTTCAACACTTATACCGGGACCCACTATCGAGTTAGAGAGGGACGACTGTACGTCCTCTGTGTTCGCTTCTCGCTTCGCCCACAAACTTGCTTTCCGATATCGTCATCATTGTTTCTGATCGTTAAGAACAACTCCAAATTCTCACTCGATTAGCACACTTAACACAAAAAAATCATTTGTAATTTACTCATCTTAGTAAGTCTAATGTTCGTTTGCTTGCTTTAATTATTACTTACAAATATCATGACAGGATGGATAATACAATCTCCCCAACAGTTCGCAGACGCGCGCCCTTTCTCTCACGAGATCAAAGAATACAGGTGAGTATAAGACTTCAGCAACCATATGGATAATTTAATAAATTAACGTGACTTTGATACTCGCACTTTACAGACCAGGGATTTCGAACAGGGAAATAGCAGATCAGTTAAGAGTAACCATCACACAAGTTCAGGGAGCAGTTCGATCTGGCCGCGTCTCCCCTCAACCTAGAACAGGATGGCTACTTTCCTTGAGCTCTGCTTAGGTTGATGAACTGGAAGTTTTTGTTTGTTCTTGTAGATAAACACGACAGATGTCGTTCCTCAAACTGGCACTCCACTTTCGTCAGTGAAGCGTTAGGGAATTTGCGATTCGGAATGCGTTGCGCAAGTGAGGATTCGAAAGACGTCTACCCAGGAGATGTCCCCCCCTCACCGAAAACCATCGCTAGGTACGAATTTCTTGGGCAGAGCAGCACCTTAGCTGGCGTCAAGAATGGTCCCAGGCTCTTTGGAGTGATGAAACTTGGATCAATGTCGATCGAATAATGTCTGGTCATGTTACCAGGAAAGTGAGTATAGACCAATCTATTGTCCAAGGTATGCAAATTTCTAACTACATTAAAAGAGTGGCCAGGAATTTGACTATACTTGTGTCCTAGACCGTTACAAGAAGAACAACTCTTGGATGTTCTGGGGGAGTTTTGCGGGAGTTGAACGGGGCCCATACTTCTTTTGGGAGAGGGATTGGGGAAATTTGACCTCCGAAAAATACGCTTTACGTATTCTCCCGTTGGTAGTAGATTGAACTAGGGCGAAGTCCGAAGAGATTGGTCGCCAAGTATACTTTATGCACGACAATGCGGCTGTACACAGAGGACGTCCTGCCAGGGAATATCTATACGCCATTGGAGTCGAATCTATTCCTTGGCCTGCTAATTCCCCTGATTTAAACCCGATCGAGTATGTATGGAGTATGATGAAATACTATATACAGGAACAGTATCCAGAGTTTGAGCAGAAGAGGCAGCGGAACAGGGAGGAGGTTCGCTCCATTGTGCTAGAGGCATGGTACCATAGCACGACGGTGGAAAAGCTTTCTCGTCTAATGGAAAGCATGTCGAGAAGATGCGAGGAAGTCATTGACGCAAATGGTGGTCCCATCCCAAACTAGAAAAAATTAGTGATACTATAGAAACTTACAATGTGAAATCAAAACATGACTGACGTATGAATGTGATTTTTCGGCTTAGTGCAAAGCTAAGTTGAGAATGACAGGGCAGTTAACTTCTGACGGACACGAATTCTCTCACGTTATTTTAGAGTTTTTCTGGAATCAAGTTTGAAGCTCTACCTGATAAGGCCTCGCTTAGACAAGATTATCATTCAAAACTACCTAATATGGACAGTGATGGGCAAAAGAAATCCCTGTAAATTACCAGTTAGTTAACTTACCCTTGTCCCCCTGTAACCAAAGGCTCAATCTACAAAATTAACGCTAATTTATAACAATATCTAAGACTGCAATACAATAGTGTCGGAGCTTTGTTCCCCTCCCTCGGGGTTAGTTCAGTCCTCGCTTAATCTGTGCGCTAGTGGATAGTAGCGGCCACACTAGTCCCGATTAGAAGATGCTAGTCTTAATTGTGAAGAATCTATGATTACGAATTTCCTCGTTAATTGTCTATTGTACCACTGTCTGATAGACGCGTTGATATAGTGGTGTTTATTCGTGCAATGTAGAGTCAATGACTATTATAACACTAGGGCTCCTCTCTGACCCAGGCCACACCTTTTACAGTGCTCCTATCCCCTTCTACCTCGAATCTAAGATCATTGATGCATGGACCCATGACGTGTAGCCATTTAGCTCAGTAATTACCCGTAGAATTCAACTACCTTTTCTACGGGACCTTCTGCTCAAAAAAAATTGAAAAAGAGCAGCCATGCTGATAGACGCGTCCTGGGACATGATGTTTCGAGTTTGTCGCGATCTTTCTTGTTCAATCATCGTATGATACCTACCTGTCTAAGTACATAGCTACTCACGATAAATTTTTCAAGCCGTGATATCAGTAACCATCCATTGCAGAGCTTCCATTACTTGTAACTACCTACACTTGTTAACCACGCAGAATTCATCATGGTATCAAGGGCACGCAAAGCACATATGAAGCGTATTCGTCAAGGACAAGACACGAACTGACACGTCAGAACACAGACAACCACTTCTGAGAGCTCACCTCCTCGCCTTCTAGACCCAGAAAGTTCAATCATCAGCAGTACTAGAGAAGACTCTTGTGGAAAAACCCTAGGAGAAGAGAATAATGGAGTCTGGTTCTGGGACTCTGACGCCGAAGAATGCAATACGGACACTGAAGTTGAGGATTTGAGTGGAGACTCGGACATGGACCATGAAGGTATGTCTAGTAAATCATAAGTCGCAAGCGGCAAGCGGCAAGCCTTGAAAAAAGTCTAACAAGCCGGTGCAGATGATGTTGAGATTGAAATCGAGACGAACACCCAAGGTAAGAGAACACTGTCGTGGGCTGCAGATGCTGACAAGCATTTGAGGGGAAGTTATGGCAACGGATCTCGTTCAGCTGGGAAGAGAGCTAGAAAATATGTAAAAGAATTGCAGTCTGAGGCTGCAAAGTCTTTCAATATCAAAGCATTGTTCAATCGTCAACGTGACTTAAATTTATCATCTCCCGCGATGCATGACGATGTGCCTGTCGAGTCCCACCCTCTCTCATCATTGCCAAGTGGTGATGCAGTTCCACAATCCGCCCAAGCCATTAAAGAGGAGCGGACACGAGTTGCTTTAGCAGATCTGAAAGTTCTTTTGGCTAAGGAGATAGATGCTGGAGAAAGATAAAGTTGTATCGAGAAGGGATTGATTTTGGTTCGACAGAGTGGAAACTCAGAACCACGCATCATAAGCCCTACACAGTTGGGGAGGATAGGTAGTAGCGCGAAGGGCATATTAATCATGTTCATAGCACATTTTGGCGTTGTCAATCTGTGAGAATTTGGGGCTACATAACCATATTTGGTGCGATCTCATTGGCTGCTCTATGTGGCGTGTTTGTGGCGCTACTGTGGTGCTGGGGGGTCCAATATTTTTTCTCTCACCAAAATAGGTCCCACTTGTAACAATAATAAGTCCGCGTCGCTCGCGTTGATTGCTTAATCTCCGCATTTATTTGTTCATCTAATGGTTATCTATCAATTCACGCCAGCTCTTTGTAATTGAAGGCTTGTAGAGGTTGTCGTTTTTTTTTCTGAAAATGTGGTGTTTTGACATTTTCATGAGGGCGGGGAACAAAGTTCCGACATCATAGCTTTACTAAATTTACCAAAATTAAAGTGTTTTTTTTAAAAAATCATTCTTGTGTGTGCAGCCTTGAGGCTATGACATGACTGACACTGGTACGGTACATAAAGCGATGACTCAGCTTGATATGAGGGGCACTCACCCCCGAATATCATTTGAAGACATAACTCGAAGTCATGCGCCTTACAGCCCTTTCAAACCTCAACCGTTTTTGTCTGCCGCAGGAACGTATTCCAGCCACCCACTACCATCCAGCGTGCCCTTATCATCGTCAAATTTAAAGTTAAGTGAGGGGGCTTCTTTATGGGAAAAAAGGATATGTGGGCCACATA
Organism: Podosphaera xanthii; assembly: GCA_028751805.1. Lineage (NCBI taxonomy): Eukaryota > Fungi > Ascomycota > Leotiomycetes > Helotiales > Erysiphaceae > Podosphaera > Podosphaera xanthii. Next base: position 993,893 of record JAPWIX010000022.1, read on the forward strand.
ACTAGGGCGCTTTGGGTACTTCTGTTGTATCAAAGCTCATTCTGGATCCGTTTAAGGTGTCTGTAGACATTCAAATTTTTCTCCTTGGAGAGATCAGGTAGAAAAATCACCTTGCTCAAAGATTTGAACTTTTCTGCTCTGCTGGCATTATGGATGGGCTCCTCGCCCACCTTGTTTTCCTCTTTATCTGGCTGTTGTACTATTTGAATTATTTGATTATCCTTCATTTCCTCCACTACTGCTTGATCTTCTTCTGTTGGATTGAGGAATTTTTCAACTGTCATTGTATTTCGGGCTGCTAATCGTTTAACAGCATCGCAAAGTCCTTACTGAATAAATTTTTCATCAGCTCCTGCATTCTAGTCCTGAATTCCGGTCCTGAATTCTCTCACCAAATAATCCAGTGAACTTGAATCAATTACTGATGACTTAGGCTGAAATCACCTTCCTGGCTGCTAGGCTCCACTTCAATGCTGAAAGCTGATCAATTTTATAGAGATTTTTAAAGCTTGGATCAACTCTATCTAAAGCAGATTGGATATGATAATTTCTGTAGTGTCTCTTGAATTATGAAATAATTCCTGCATCCATTGGCTAAATCCGAGATGTTGCAGTTGAAGGTAAGGACTGGATCTTAACGTGGTAAGCTGAAGCTCGTCAGAGATATGAAAGCGCGCATTTTCAAGAAGTAGATATGCCTTTGCTTCTTCTGTAGATTCTGATTGGTAGATATTCCTGGCTTATTGAGAAAATATTAATAAATAAGCCTTCATCTTTTCGTGAAACTTCAAAAAGCATTCTTGAAAGAGTGCATTAATCATCTAGGCTTTTTTATTGCTCCTTTAGTAGAAGTCAAGTTCTTCTCCAGAATTGCGTTGAGAGCAGCCTAGGATTATTGAAGTGTCCTACATTCGTAGGATACAGCTTGTCTGTTCTATCTGCATTACTTGTCAAAGCAAAAGTAATTTTGGTTTTGTCTTCAAGATCTTCAATTTGATCTTGAGCAATAGTTTTGTCAGAGGACATGTTATAAATAGACCTGAAAAGTATGTTAGACTTTTGTGAAGAGACCTCAAATACATCTAGAAATATTTACCTGTTTCGTCCATATAGTAGATATCCCTAGGCTGCTAGTCTCTCATTACATTTTGCAACACGGAAAGAACTTGCCCCATTGCCACTGTATCGGCTGATCTGCTTTCGCCATGAGTCTTGATAGATTTTAAATGATGCCTTTGCTAAAATCTCTGTGGCCACCCGTTAAAAAAATCAATTTTTTCTCTAATTTCGAGCTGCTCGCTGTAAAGCAGAGCTTTGTCTTTGATAAAATTTCTTGTCACTGCCACATTCTTTGCTTGATACTGCGATCCCAAAATACTAAGGCTTCCTCTAGCAAGGGGTGGTGAGATATTCTACACTTTTTAGCAGTAATACATGAGGCTGACATTAGTTCTAACTCTCGCTTTCTCTTCAATGTATTTCCATTTGTAACAAGACTGTCAGTCTGCTCATGCCACTGCAGTGCCTAAGCCTCGTAGTCTTTGTTCTTGTGTGTAGGATTTAGAGCTTTATTTCTGCAGAAATTTAGTCTCTGACTATCCATGTTTCTAGATTGGCTGACGGAGACGAATTTTGCCTGGGACAGTTTTAGATGTGATTACTTTATTACAGGTCACGTGATGGCTCACAGCAACTTTAACATTTTACCAAGGCGCCGGCTGGCTCCGACTATAAAAGCTACGCGACGCACCGTGTTAACCGAGACTCGCTCTGTATTTAGAGGACTAGACCTTCTTGACTAGTACCATTTTACATAAATGTAATACCCTTCAACTGGGTCTCTGGGTTATATACTTATGGGATAGTTCATATCTCTAGTGTTATAGGGCTACCTTTGAAGAGAAGATGAGATGGGATGAGATTGAGGCCTTTAGATGTGGGATTTGTTATTTTTGTTTGTTTTTTAAATTAGTCAACGATGTGCCAGCGCACAACATGTCTCCTAAGAGTATTTTTTCGGTCAGCTCAGTCAAATAAACCACCTTAGATGAGGTTTTGGTGAGGTGAGTAGGTTTTACGTGGTTTGCTATGGTGTGTTTGTTACTATGGTAACGCAAAAGTGAGGTACCTCGCATAAGTTTACTTAAAAGGTGAAAGCAATGGCCAAATTTATTCGAGGTTTGACTGTATGGACATGTACAGGGTATCAGGGGAACAAATTCCAATTTTCATACATGATGTCGGAACTTTGTTCCCCGCCCTCATGAAAATGTCAAAACACCACATTTTCAGAAAAAAAAACGACAACCTCTACAAGCCTTCAATTACAAAGAGCTGGCGTGAATTGATAGATAACCATTAGATGAACAAATAAATGCGGAGATTAAGCAATCAACGCGAGCGACGCGGACTTATTATTGTTACAAGTGGGACCTATTTTGGTGAGAGAAAAAATATTGGACCCCCCAGCACCACAGTAGCGCCACAAACACGCCACATAGAGCAGCCAATGAGATCGCACCAAATATGGTTATGTAGCCCCAAATTCTCACAGATTGACAACGCCAAAATGTGCTATGAACATGATTAATATGCCCTTCGCGCTACTACCTATCCTCCCCAACTGTGTAGGGCTTATGATGCGTGGTTCTGAGTTTCCACTCTGTCGAACCAAAATCAATCCCTTCTCGATACAACTTTATCTTTCTCCAGCATCTATCTCCTTAGCCAAAAGAACTTTCAGATCTGCTAAAGCAACTCGTGTCCGCTCCTCTTTAATGGCTTGGGCGGATTGTGGAACTGCATCACCACTTGGCAATGATGAGAGAGGGTGGGACTCGACAGGCACATCGTCATGCATCGCGGGAGATGATAAATTTAAGTCACGTTGACGATTGAACAATGCTTTGATATTGAAAGACTTTGCAGCCTCAGACTGCAATTCTTTTACATATTTTCTAGCTCTCTTCCCAGCTGAACGAGATCCGTTGCCATAACTTCCCCTCAAATGCTTGTCAGCATCTGCAGCCCACGACAGTGTTCTCTTACCTTGGGTGTTCGTCTCGATTTCAATCTCAACATCATCTGCACCGGCTTGTTAGACTTTTTTCAAGGCTTGCCGCTTGCCGCTTGCGACTTATGATTTACTAGACATACCTTCATGGTCCATGTCCGAGTCTCCACTCAAATCCTCAACTTCAGTGTCCGTATTGCATTCTTCGGCGTCAGAGTCCCAGAACCAGACTCCATTATTCTCTTCTCCTAGGGTTTTTCCACAAGAGTCTTCTCTAGTACTGCTGATGATTGAACTTTCTGGGTCTAGAAGGCGAGGAGGTGAGCTCTCAGAAGTGGTTGTCTGTGTTCTGACGTGTCAGTTCGTGTCTTGTCCTTGACGAATACGCTTCATATGTGCTTTGCGTGCCCTTGATACCATGATGAATTCTGCGTGGTTAACAAGTGTAGGTAGTTACAAGTAATGGAAGCTCTGCAATGGATGGTTACTGATATCACGGCTTGAAAAATTTATCGTGAGTAGCTATGTACTTAGACAGGTAGGTATCATATGATGATTGAACAAGAAAGATCGCGACAAACTCGAAACATCATGTCCCAGGACGCGTCTATTAGACAGTGGTACCATAGGCAATTAACCATGAAATTAGGAATCATATATGCTTCCCAATTAAGACTAGCGTCTTCTAATAGGGACTAGTGCAGCCACTAGCGCACAGATTAAGCGAGGCCTGAATGAACCCCCAGGGCGGGTAACAAAGTTTCGAAACCATATAAGTTTCAAGTTACAGTACACTCTCGCTATCACAATGTGGGGCAAAACTTGAAAAAGGCTCTCCATTGGATGATTTAGTTAAATTGGCCGATGAGAGACCCTGTTTAAGTCTTGCCCCACATTGTTATAGCGAGAGTGTACGGTGTCTCAACCCTGAAGATTGTTAAACCTCAAATCATGAATTTACAGGCCTTATCCTTTATTTTTTCCGCTCATCATTCCAAAAAGGGCTAGCAGATTCAGTCTAAATCACACACCTGGTGCACTTTCAAACTATCTCCTGAGCGTGCAATCACAATGCTCTTAATCATTTCAATTCTACCTTCCAATCTTTGCAGCTATGAACACCTGACCACTACATTTCCCACTTCTAAGTCCAAATCAGAGCCTGTCACTGAGAAATCTAAATAAATTCTTACATCCATCAGTCTTCGAATAGACCTCGTCGCCAGAATCTTAATCGGGATAAACGGGTCGCAATCCAGAAACTTCGGAGTCACGGGCTTTCATATCTTAACATCGCTCATGAATTTGGGCTAAGTCAGACACAAGTTCAACACGCATGCGCACGTGGTTATCTTTCAGAAGCCAGAAGTTCCGGTCGACCTTCAGTCCTGAGCGAGGTTCAAGCTGATGAGCTTGAAAATTTTGTTTGCAGTTCACGCGTCGGTCGGTTTATGGCCTACTTGGAATTTGCAACGGCGCAGTCTCTTCACTGGAACGTCGGTGAGAAAGCTATCCGGAATGTTCTAGAAAGAATGAGATATGAGCGTTATGTCTCCCAGAGTAAGCCCCCGTTCAGCGAAGAAAATAAGAGGCGATGATTACTTTTCGCTCGGTCTCATTTAAGTTGGACCATTGAGCTGTGGAATGGAGTCCTATGGACCGACGAATCTTCGACTACTGGCGGTCAGCTCACGCGTTTGTGGGTCATCAGAAAGATCAGTTCGATTATTGATAATTTGGGTTTTCCACGAACGAAGTCTAGATTAGTGAGAAGTTCGACGAGATATACTTACCTCCTAAGTTTGTTCGAAGAAATTGCTGATGTATTGGGGATCTTTCCATGTGAACCAAACAACAGTGATCTAGTATGAGAAAAAAGTTGGGGGAATTTGAACTCGGAGACCTATTGCCAGTGGAATTTATCAAGGATAATAACAGCACGAGAAGCTAATCTATCACTTATACTGACGCAAGATGGTGCTCCCTGCCATCCTGCACGGAATGCCATGTAACCTTTACTCCAAACTGGGGTAGAACCCATCGTCTGGCCTCCTTTCCCTCCCGACTTAAACCCAATTGAGTCTGTATGGAAATTGAGGAAGGATTACTTTCAAGCTCGATATCCGGAATTTGATAATGGAAGGCAAACATTTCAACAGATGCTAGAAAGAGCTATAAGAGAAGCCTGGGACTCAACTCATCCGACGAACTAGGTCAACTTGTCGCCAGCATGCCTGCAAGGTGTCAGGCTATTATGGAAGCAGAAGGAGGTCCTACTTCGTATTCATGTATTTTTAACTATTGACTCTATCCTATTTTTTACTGTACGGTAGCTCTGTTTAGTCGTAGATTAGAAATAATGAAAATATTTCTAAGTAACTTGAGGTTTAACAAAATTTGGGCGCCAAGAAATATTTCCCATTTATAGAGCGTTTGCAAGGTATATTGTGCCTGATACGGTAAAGTGTTTCCAGGGTGTCTCGGCAAAGAAGTGTGATCGTTTCCTAACAAGCTAAAGATTCTCAAAAAAACCCCCTTTAATGCCCGCCGTTTATGGAAACTAACAATCTTTAGGGTGGTAACATTGTACTGTACTACAGGGTCGCGGGGGTAATACTTTGCCCGCATAAAGTGGCAGAGCTCACTTTATGCGGGCAAAGTATTACCCCCGCGACCCTTTACAGTAGAGCTTATCCATATCCATGGTGGGTCACGGGTTTAAATATTGTTAAGATTTATAAAATTATTGGTACAAACTTTTACAACACTTATCCTTATATGTCATTTTGCGTGCAGGGGCAGGTATGGTAAATATAAACAGTTAAGTTTCGATTAATCTTTTCAATAATTATACCGGGACCAACAATGGGTTTTGGCATGCTCTACTGTAACAGTGAGCAACGGAATCTCAAGCCGTGCAGAATCGGGAAGAATAGTGGAGCGCGACGTTTTTAAGGACGCGAGATTCCACGTCCGGGGACAGCGAAACTCTTGTTCTAGGAAAGATCTTCATTTTTTGGAAAATCTTTAGTCTACAACAGAGATAATTTGTTGATTTGTATTTCATCATGAGTTTTTAAATGGTGTTTTGATAGGAATTTTACTGTTAATTATAGAAGCAGAGTCAAGAAAATCTCTGACAACTGTGACCAAGATTTACAATCCAAGTGATTAATATTATTATTCTACTGCAAGGTACCAGAAGGAAAAAGTTATCAATGGGTTAAGCTATTTGCATAACCATGTTACTTAATGATAGCTAATCAACGCGAGAAACCACCAAAATATTAGGATTTGGCACAACTACAGCCGATAATACCGCAAGATAATAGTGGTTGAAGTATTGAAATCAAAATCAGGCCGATCATAGAAGCTCACGTCTGGAGATAAACGTGCCAATGTGCGTATGCAGGTCAATATTAGCGCCAGAATGGCAGCAGAAATGGTGAGGTCGATCAAGAATGAGAGAGAAGACATACTATCTTCAACATCCATTCAGCGCGCTCTAAGGAAGAAAGGGCCGAGAGCACCGAAAAAGAAAAAAACAAGTCTGTTAAAATCTTCCCGAAAAGCCTATCGGAAATGGGGATTTGATTACCAAAACTCTGCCGTCAAAGATTGGAAAAAAAACATTTGGTCTGATGAAGCCTAAATCGCCTGGATAAATAGGGATTAGATGAATTCTTCCCGGATAAAGGTTTTCGTGACCTTGGCCCCGCAACGGTTGAGAAGACGGTCAAATGTGAGGGAGATGAATTAATGATTTGGGGCTGTATGTCTTGTTTCGGTATCGGTGGATGGAATGATTCATTGGCAAGATGATCGCTAAGCATCCCGAGGACATTCTGGCAAATTTTTTGGTGCCAACTTAGGACCAGATGGCAAGCCAGGTACTATCGTTGGCTAGAGCAGACAGTATTATTCAGCAAGACAACAACTCACAGCATATCTTCAATGCTACAAAAGAATAGCTAGCTTCGAGGGGTGTATCTACTATACCTTGGCCTTCTCAACCATCAGACTTGAACCGAATAGAGTATCTATGGGGCCTGATAAACGCTGAATCAGCGACTACCAGGAGCCACCTAAATGGATGCATGGATTGTGGGCCAGACTTAAAGAAATCAGGCATAGGATCAACACAGAGTCATCTAAGACATTAACTGAGAGTATGCTGTTCAGGTTTGCGTCTGTTACAAAAGTAAAAAGAGGTCACATCAAATATTAATATGAAACTCAAAAAAACTGGTCGAATAATTGGTGATTCTGAAACCTGAGAGAGAATCTAAACTCTTCATATTTTTGTCATTGGCAAGTTAAACTTATAAAGTAACAACAAATAATTATTGAGAACTGAAAATTTCAACTTAATTAGGCCATATCGTCAAGTTATTACCTAAAGTAACAGAATTCTCGATTTATTCGGCCTATTTTGTGAGCTATTGTACATGTACTTACTACATGCAGTACATGCACTCTGGTATAAGGATAAATGTACATTCCTCCTAGTCCCATACGGACTTGTAATAGTAAGGAACTAGGGATAAAGTACGTCCTTTACCGAAAACTTGTTCATGCATCATGTATGACTCCCCTGAACCCGCACGTGGGCAAAAGCGCTTGACTCTGTGCACCTCTCTATGCACGTCGAAAAGCCAATTGGGATTCAAAAGACCATCACAACTGAAGGTTATTCTCAAAAATTCGCAGAAACCGACTTTCACTATCTGAATAAAATATTCTCTGTTCTACCTTCATTCATAATTGAAAATCATTTAACTAACTTGAACTCACGGCGGACAACTTACCTCCCTCAGTAGTGCCCCACTCTCGTCCAAAATTTGATTACGAGCATCTCAGTTTTAGCATCAGCCAGCTTTCGAATCAAAACCGTCCGTAAAAAGAAGTTCTGTGTCTACTTCATAACAAAATCATAGGGCATTTCAGTGCGTGACGATGTAATGCAGACTACTTTTGCCAATACAGGAATTGACCTATTCACGATTAAAATAGCCTTCTAATGTACCGGAGAAGATCTCTCCAAGGATTTCTAATTTGGTTGATCACTTATATTAAATTATTGAGATGATGACCTAGATGTATCCGCCCCAGATAGTGGATCCCCAGAAAAATTCAAAAGAACAACTACGAAGATGAAGTTTTGAAACTAATCTAAAGGATTGGCGGACGAGTCGGATTGCTTTTCAGGCAGGGTGTTCTGCCAAATATATCGCTGAGCAACTCAGCTACTCCCATCGCCAGCTATATTGTGCTCTGAGCCAAATTTTCCATCCTTATCCGAAATCCGCCGACATTTTGGCTCCCATCTAGAAGGGATTCTCAGATTCACTTGATCATCGGCAAGCGAGACTACTATCTGCCCGCTCAGATCTGTTTAGGTCTCGTCAGAAGCTTTGTAATCAGAAGCTTTCAGATGAAATATGGGCTTACAGGGATGCAAAAATTCAGAGTTATGTAGCGGCTTTACTGAGGGTGACAGACAAGAAATTTTGATAGACTGATATCATACTGATTGTCTTAGCCATAAGTATAGTAAGGCTCCTGGCTGGATATTCCACAGGGCTATCTACAATAGCAGAAGGGCTTTGGGCACGTTCTACGAGAGAGAATGGGGGATCGTTAACACTGTCAAGTATGACGACCACCTTCTCTCCCAAGTAGTGGGCTACTTTTTGGGTGAAGGAACAAATGGAAGCACCCCTGGCTCTAATTTGATAACGAACCGAGCCGTTTGTCAAAACTGACTGAAGCGAATTTACAAGGTCGTGGAATCCCCACGATCTCTTGGCCCCCGCATTCTTCCGGCTTGACCTTGATCGAGCATGTCTGGAGCTAGATAAAGAGACATATTCAGCAAGAACACGCAACTGTAAACCAAAATCAGTCATGATAAAATTGGAAGATCTTTTACCAATTATTGATAAGAAATGGCTTAAAATTCTGGAAGAATTCATATCTTCTCTGTACAGGTCATGGTCAAATCGTTGTACCATAGTGATTGGTGTCAGTGGGGGACCGACGAGATACTAGATGGTTTTATGAATCACTCTGCGATCTTTTTTATCGCTGGTTCAAGTTTCTCTTTCAACTCTATATTATTACATGTTAATGGTATCTCAAATTGTACTTGGAAATCAATAAATGATAATTTTGAATGGAAATAGTGTCATAGTAAAAGTAAATGTAGTAGATTCTTTTTTTATCTACTTTGATGACTCGTAAGTTTTTTGCGTGCCTCTGTTTAAATGCATCGTTAACAGTAAGGCTAGCTACACTCATGACAGTCTGTGGAAGCTATCTTTTGTCTACAATGTTCTTTACCGTCAATAAACTCTATCATAGATCTTTGAGCAAGGTGAAATGGTGAAAAGATTGTGGTAGATTAAGGAGATTTTTTGGCCTCCCTAGCATGGAAATGGATACCATACGTGGTTCAGAGCCATATTTTTTAGACCAAATTTGGTAGGAATAAACTCTTTAGGTACTTGGAGATATCTAAATGGCTAACATTAAGTAAAACAGAAAGTATTGGTACTGATATCTTACGAATGAATGAACAAATTTATTAAAGAAAAAGGGAACTTGTGATTGTGAGGTAGAAATAGCGTCGATACGTATATGTATCGCTCGGAACTCCCTGTGGCAAGAAGACAACAAAATGGAAACCCCCGCACCCTTTCTACATTTTAAAATTTTTGCAAGAATTTAATAGCTTATTTGGTCTTCAAAATTTTACGAATAAGGGGTGTAAAGTCGAGATAGATCGTTCGATTCAATGCTTCTGATTTACTTTATTCGTGAATTTTAGTACGGATCCAAATGAGTCAAGAAAGCTCCAAAGTTCTCAGCAAACATTTAATCACACAAACTTCTTTTGAAAAAATCAGTTGAAAGATAGAAAAATATAAGGCCTTTTAATATGTATGTGATATGTAAGCCGTCAAGCATGTCAAGGTAATTCTTCACCACACGAGTTTCGCTCGAAAAAACCTCCAGCTCAATAATTCTCAACTCAAAAATCTCTTTTACAATTGAAGAGACTTCGTACTACATTTAGGGTACTCCAAGAGACGGAAGTACTACTTATAATGAGTAACTCTCAAAGTTCACTGCCAAAAGTCGTTAATAGTCAAACAAAAGAGATTAGGGATTAAATAATTCTTCCAAGATCTGTGATAAGGAAATCTGTATATCATATGCTTCAGTAAGATTAATTCATCTTTGAGCATCTTTCCTTCGTTTATGGAAGTGATATCTTTGGCCTTACGCTTTCATTCCGCGGCTGGGCTAACGTTTTTCTCACGATCTTATATGACTTGGCGTGCAAGAAGTTCCAGGAAATCCTCTATGACGGATAGATTCTGTTGAAGGTTGGTGGCTCCATTAGTTCATTTATCTTTTCACTTTGCGACTCAAAGAAAATAATAAGCATTGATATTTGAAACTCTGGTAGACATTCATATGACTACAAGCTTATTGTAGCGATATGGTGAAGCTTATACTTTCTAACTCTAGAAGATAAATGCCCAGACACGTTACTATCATTTTTACTCAACAGTATATCAAATTGAGTAGCTACAACGATATCATTCCTGTTACAGTAAATTAAGTGATCACACAATCGATCAAACAAGTCTCAAAGAAACAGCGAAATTGAGCAAAGCTAAACTCTTACAGCCCCAGTTTCGTGGCTTCAAATATCCAGAGTGTTTTCGTTTTTCGGATACTTAAGACGAGAAGCAATCCTCACAAAGCTAGAGATCATTAGAGCACTCTCAGTTGAAGCTTACTCAGTCTCTTAATTATTTTAAACAAATCTCATCCACTAAATTTAAAATTTCTTCTACCTCCACAACCTATCGGCCGGGCTTTCATTCAATTGAAGGCTTCCCAGCAATATAGACTAGCTCTATGTTTTATGAATATCTTCACGTTCATCGAGCTACAGGTGGCCAATACAAAACTCAAGTGCTAGTGCGCAAATTTTGAAATGAAATTATCTATTCTCTGGCATGACCGGAAAGATCTCAAATTAATTGGATAAAAGACAAATATATGGTTGGTAATGAGATATATCTTATCGCTGAATAAGACACCGGAATACGACTCTGACGAGAATCCACTATTTGAGAAACAATGCAATGCTTGGAAAAGTGCAACCAACATTTTAAGGACTGGCACAATCTCATACTCCACTCTCACTCAATACTGGAGGCTTCCAGTAGCCTTGCGACCTTTGTTGTACACTCCTGGAAGGATGTTCCGTCTGGCGACTGTCTTTTTCCTTTTTCCGAGTGGAGAATGAAAAAAACTTATCAGTATCTCATTAGACTTTAGTCGGATAGTGATGACTAGATTAATTTCTTTTCGTCTTTAATCTCCGCAATTGATTCTCGATTCATAATATTCACATAGTTAATCTATTCTACGGGTGAAATATATCTAACAACATTGGTGAGATAAATCGATCTTTCTAAGAGCAGCTCAGCTTGCTACCATGGGGACCAAGACGGCATTTCTACCTGTATACTGTGTCCTCTACGAACCCAGAATTTATCTTCAGAGCCATCAGAAACACGCATTACTTGATCATGGAGGAAAAGTCACTCATAGGAGTTTCCGGGGCGTACCCAGCTCCCGTTATGGCGGTGATGGATTAGACGAAGTTTGTCCTTTCTACCAAGATGAATTCCCAATATTTACAGATATTCTGGCATTATACCGTCTCCCGAGGAAACAGCACCGCTACCTGAGCGCTAGTGGTGTCGGTATAAGAAGGATACCTTGACCAAGGGATATTAGGGATACAGATGAGGATACGCACCTCGTGTGGCTCTGGTGTCTAGGCTTCGCCTGGCTGGGGTTGCAGATTTTTTGAGACTTTTTCCCGCGTACCGGCTTCCATGGCTGCTCTATTTCAATATTTTTTGAGCAGAAGGCTCCGTAGAAAAAGGTGGTTGAATTCTACGGGGAATTACTGAGCTAAATGGCCACCCGTCATGGGTCCATGTATCAATGATCTTAGGTTCGAGGTAAAAGGGGATAGGAGCACTGTAGAAGGTGTGACCTGGGTCAGAGAGGAGCTCTAGTGTTATAATAGTCATTGACTCTACATAGCACGTATTAACACAACTACAAACAAAACTAACATTGAGAAAAATTCCCCAAATACCCATTTGTCCCCTCTCTCCCGTCATTATTCGTTAATACGCTTCTATTTTCTCGTTGTGAACCGCTGTTAGCCTTCTTGAGATGGGCGCGGAGAAGAAAAAGAGTTAGCCGACGCCAACTGCCAGTGGCAAAGAACAGGCACAAATGTGCCCAACAAAATCAGGCCTCACGCAGAAGGTAAAAAGCGTAACTGGGGTAGAGAGCTGTCCCCCCGGGAAGTACTCCAACTTCCCTGACGCTGAAATGATCGATACTGAGCCTACCAAATCGACAAATCCGGCCTACGAGACTACAAAAATCGCCGAGCAGGTCCCAAAGGCCTCCAGCTCGAAGAAAAGGGCAAGAAATCGCTCGAGAAGAGTTGTCTGGACCCGCAGTCGCCACGAATGTTTCTTGGATCGGACCAGAGGAGCAAGCATTGCCGGAAGCTGAGAAGCAGCTAGCTGCAATAAACAAGTCACGTCTCTCACTTTGCTGCAGCGAAATAAACGGTGTTGAAGCAACACTTTCGCCTCTCTCGATAGGTGAAAACAAGAAATTTGTAGACGGTCTCAAAGTCTACTTACGAGCTACTATAGCGCAGTTCGCACTCACCAACCTGGGGTTGAAATCGGCAGCTTCACCAGCTCCACCAACTGTTCCCGCCTGCCCGGCCATTCTTCTCCCGGTAAGGGCATCTGTTGTGCTAGCTCGGCTGAGGTACTGGTATCAGTAATGATAATTGTGCTTGGAAGAGATGGAAGTACATGGAACCTCATGGAAGTCAGCAGAAGCATCGACTCTGTTCTATAGAGAACACAAGTAGATGCTAGAAGATTCCAGGGGTCATGATCAGGAGTAATGGGACAGTGTGCAACTATAATCTTAATGTATATTAGACATATCTTTCTCTCATCATATTATTAGGCAGATTATCAGATCATTCATTATAATACGCATACAGTATTCATTCTAATTCTATTCCCACCATCAGTATACACCATCCTCTGTGTATACAGCAACAGATTCAGTAGCCAACATCCTGTCCTCCGTAAGCTCATAACTATAACAGCACTAGAACAAAGGGCACCAATCCCCGAAGCACCGAAAGCTCAGGCTATCAAAAGTATCTGGGCTACAGTAGCCAAAAAAGGTCAGCAAAATAATCCAGGCCCTAAAGAACAAAAGCTGCTCCTTCAGCACCGAAAATGAAAAAAACAATTTCTACAGTGGACAAACGCCTCTTTGTTCGCTTAGAAAGCGATTCCGAATGGAGGTCACTATCACTCTATAGAGTACAGAACGCAGTGGCCAACTCTCTAAGCTGCTCAGTGGATGATATTAAACTGATTCAGCGAGTCAAAACTGGATTTGCTATAACTGCAAAAGACGACAAAACCGACCAGAAGCTACTGGATAAAGCTGATGGTTGGGTTGAAAACTTCAAACTGGAGCCAGCTTCCAACCTGGTTGCTTTGCGGATTGCCACTGTACCAGTGAAAATTAAATATGCGTACGGAACTGTATCTACGAAAGCTCAAATGGTCGCAGATGAAATTTCCCGTGTCATCGGTAAGGTTCCCACCCAGGTACGACCCCACGGTATGGCAAAGACTGGATCGGAATACCTGAGCTGGTAGGCCCTCTTCACTCGGGAAAGTGCACCAAGGCCTGGATTTCGACTTTTCTACGAGTCTGGAATGGTCTCAACCTCCCAACTTCGAAGACAAATTGAGCAGTGCGAACGCTGTCTCGGCTTCCACGCTACACGTGGTTGCTCCCGCGCTCCGACTTGCTGGAACTGCGATTCAACAATGCATTCTGCCATGGAGTGCCAGGCCCCCACCAGATGTCGAAACTATGGAGGACCTCACCGATTGGAAAGCCGGAATTGTCTGGCTCGTCTCACAAGGACCGGTCCGGTTACAAAAGAGCAACTCGTCGTGATCCGCCAATATGGACAGAAGGAGTATGCAGCAGTAGCTCGAGCAAAGACAGCTGTAAAAAGAGCAGAAGTGGCAGTCGACGCCGCTTCGAAGGATGTTCAGATGGAGGAAGAAACGGACTTTGGGGTCTTAGACTCTGAAGAGGAAATATAAGAGGTAGCAGCTCTGAACGAGGTCTATCATGATTTCAAGGACAAAATGTAGGGAACCGGCTGATGAGAAGGGTTCATCTACGAGCTCATCTGTTGCTCTAAGCGGAGATGAAGTGGAATTTGTCACTTGGGAGATGTGACGGGAAAGAAAACGGGCGAGGAGTTCGAGTTCTGGACCAAGTTTACGAGATCTTCTGTGTTTTAAGTCGGCGTTTGGGAGTCTTTTCTTTTGACATGTGTATTTGTAACTTCTATATTTCCGTAGTGGTTCACGCGGTGCGAACGAGTTGGGCAGGTCTTAGACTTGATCCTAATCGGCTCCACCGGTCCCAGATCTACAGTAGTGTCTGTGTTAAAAATAAGGATGCGGATATAATTCCTGGAGGCAAGGACTTCTCGTGGAATGTTCGTCACAACAACTTTTGGGTCTTCGACAATGCTAATATTTTAACTTAATATTTTTACTTAATCTTTTTTAGTATCTAAAGGATGTACAATATATATGAGTATACAAATCTCAAAGTGATTCCAATAATAATCACAGACAAAACAAGAAGCCCACTCATTCTGTTCATGAAACTTCAGTACTTAGTCAGAACACCCAACGTCGCAGACATAAGACAACCATCCCTATAATTACCATAATGTTCGAGCAAGATGTAAATGACTTATCCGATCTTGATTTTCCATATTTGAAACTTTCAGGCTCAAATTCCAACAGTCTAAAAGTGCGCAACCAAACCACCACGTTGACTGAATTTTACTATAACTCTGCAACAACTTCTTCAAATTTAAAAATTCTGGGTTTAAATAAAATCTAAGCCATTTCTTGAATAAGTCCAACTTTGTTTTGTAAAAATAATGATTAACTGTAAGGTTCACGCTGGTCTTGGCACTTAATGTCTATTGCGCTCTCTTTGACGTATCATTTCACCACGTGGTAGAACCTGCGTTAACAGACAACTATGCTGTAAGATTTAATTTTTTGATCTACTTAAGTATTCGACATGCTTTTGCATCATTTCTAAAATTTTTTGATTTCAATATTCTCTGTTTTTTTTACAATGAGAAAACTTTCACAGCACCAGATATCATCCATCACTACATTACTCGATGAAGGTAAAAAAGAACTAGGAATAGCAAAAATTATGGGCTGTCATAGGTCTACGGTAGCCAGGTATCGGAAAAAGACATCTCATGATACATCAAAACCTGTGCAGGGACGACTACGGAAGTTAACGTGTCGAGACAAGCGAGCCCTGGCTCGTTTGGTGGCTAATGGCGGGACCAAAACTGCGGTAGAAGCGACGAAGATTATCAATCTTGAACGAGAAGACAAAGTTTCTCCTGGTACCGTAAGGCTAGCTCTGAGGGAACAGGGTCTCCGGGCTATTAAGAGGGTGAAGAAACCGATGCTGTCAAAGGCGCATAAGAGAGCTCGGTTGCATTGGGCTTTAGAAAATGAAAGTTGGACTATTGAAGATCGGAAAAGAGTTATTTGGTCAGATGAGACGAAGATAAATAGACTCAATAGTGACGGAATCAAATATGCCTGGTCCAGGAATCCAAGTGGCTATTCGGCAGAAATGGTCGAAGAGACACTGAAGTTCGGGGGCGGTTGCGTAATGATATGGGGTTATATGTCTTGGTTTGGCGCCGGTGGAATGAGTCGTGTGATTGGAAGGATGAACTCGGAAAAGCTAATAGGCATTCTGAATACTTGTTTGGTCCCAACAGTCGACGAAATAGCAAGCAAGCTCTTTTCCAATGCCAGAAACAACGTTATTTTTCAACAAGACAACGATCCTAAGCATACTTCTAGGGCCACAAAGAATTGGCTAGCTACCCCAGGTATAAATACCATGAAATTGCCCTCTCAATTGCCCGACCTGAACCCAATTGAGCACCCATGGTGTCTGGTAAAACGCCGACTTGGAGAGTACCCGGAAACGCCGAACAGTATGCACGAATTGATGAAAAGAGTAGACGACGTCTGGCAAAATATACCTGAAGATTCATGACGTACATTAATTGAGAGTATGCCGTCAAGGGTTCTGGCCGTAAAGAAGGCAAAGGGGGGTCATACCAAGTATTAGAATAACGCGTCTAAAAATGCGCAATAGACATTAAGTGCCAAGACCAGCGCGAACCTTACAATTAACCATTATTTTTTCAAAAACAAAGTTGGACTTATTTAAGAAATGGCTTAGATTTTATTTGAACCTAGAATTTTTAAATTTGAAAAAGTTATTACAGAGTTGTAGTAAACTTTAGTCAACGTGGTGGTTTCATTGCGCACTTTTAGACGCTACTGTATAGGATACACAGGGCTTGGCCTGTGACCTAACAATTTAAAAAAATATCAGAAGAAATTTCAAGGGTATAAAAGCTAAGACGCCAATACTTTCCCTCACCAAAACCTTAAGTTTTGAAAGGTCACTAGCGAGATTCATTACTCAATGTGATCGAGAAACGATTAATTTGATGCTAAGGTGTGCCACAAATAACCCCATCTGTATAAAGATCATCAAAAGAGCCCTACCTATAAGACATGGATGTAAAGTTTATGGCTGGGCCGAAATACAGTAGAGCCCCCCTTAGCTAATAGTGGGTCCCAGTATAATTACTGAAGAGATTTATAGAAATTTTACCGTTTATATTTGCAATACTTACCCCTGCGTGCAAAATGGCCTGTAAGGGTAAGTGTTGCAAATATAAAAGTCCAAGTTACAATGAATCTTTTCAACATTTATACCGGGACCCACTATTAGCTAAGAGGGGTTCTACTGTACTTCATTCTAAGATATTGTTTATTCATACAGTAGAACCTATCAAAACTCATAGGGGCTCAGTTTAATTATTGTTAAGATTTACGGAATTTCTTGCTTTTAATTTTGCAACACTTAACCCTACAAACAATTTTGTGTGCATGGGTAAGCATTGCAAATATAAAATGTAAAATTTCAATGAACCGTTTCAATACAGTAAAACCACTGTAACGCTATCCTCCACAACGCTATATCCTCTATAACCCTATTAATTCAGCTGCATCTTATAAATTTTGCAGGCAACCTCTGACCACTCGATATTTTCTCTTCCGAGAAGGTTTATCGTGTTATACAGGTATATAGAAATGCTAAAACAGCATGGAATTTCAGCCACACAGAGGCGTGCCCTTCGCAGGCATGTTTAACCACACCCTCAACTTTGTCAACCACAGCTCAGATTGTGGTTTTGAGGACGAATTCCACCGCAAAATCACCCAGCCTACGATTTCCGAGAGCCTCAGTGCCAGATACAGTCACCTGGACGAATCAGACCCATCTTTCCACCCTGCACATCAACGTAAGAAGCTATTCAAGTGGCCGGAGCTAGAAAAAGCGGTATTCCAATGGCATCAAGAGCGAAAGCAGTATATTCCAATCTCTGGTGAACTGTTAATACGGCAGGCAGCTCATTTTTGGCAGCGTTTTGCATGCTATCAAGGCACGGAGATGCATCAATTTAGCAATGGCTGGTCTACTGCTTTTAAGAGGAGGTATAACATCAAATCACGGATTCAGCCTGATGAGAATGTAATTATTGATAAAGCTGCTATCGCAGAGCAGCCTATAAAGTTACAAGTACTGGCAAGGCAATATTCTCCTCAAAATGACTATAAATACGATGAAACTGGCATCTATTGGAAGATGGTACCTGATAGAGGCCTTTCTAGACAACAGATCTTAGGTACAAAGAAAGAGAAGGTTCGGATAACAGTACACCTCTGCTGTAATGCTGATGGCAGTGACAAGCTTCAAATGTGGTTTATCGACAAGGCTGCTGATCCAAGGTGCTTAGGCCACATGTGGAGCAACATGACGACTGCAACAAAAACTTTTTGAAGCAACTGGATAGTTATGAAGTGACTATGAAAGGGAGATATGAAGATTAGAGGCGACAACAGACTATAAGGTCTTGGCTCACACAGACTCGGTGACAATCAACTTAAGCAACTTAGAAGGTCTTGATTTTAGTTAATTGCGGTTCATAGAGGTAAAATTGATTCCAATCCAGCTACGGATAATCATGTACTTCTTACACCTGCTACATCACAAACATAAAAATAAGGCTTGCAACTCGACACCTTAGATGAACTGAGTTGATTGCGAGTTATTGTCAGTTCATTGGCATATAGCGCTGGGATTTACGTGTTTAGTTTTGAAATCATATAAGCATTAGTTAGTTATATTGGTTGCTTTAGTAAGGGCGCTAGCCTCTGTTGTAATTTAGGCATCGATGCCATGGCGAGTTAGAGAGGTATATAGAATTACTTCACTTGTTTAATAATTTTGAGGCCTTATACCAAGTGAACCCTGTTGTAACAATAATTATAATCAAGGACTAGGTCCTGGCCCTGCGCTTCGCTGCGGGGCAGGGTTCTTTGCATTGCTTCCGAAGTGGTCTGATGACCACGGCTGGTAATACACCGCATACGGGATGTGAGTAATTCATTTTAACTATGAAGATGAGACGATTTTAGCTACAATAAGTAAAGTGTAGGTGCTAATTTTCTACGGAATACAATTTAAGTTTTAAATGAGAGTTCAAGCCAGACAAATTTTAATCAAAAGTATGAAGCAGTTCATCAAGTTGAGGGTGAGTACTAATCAGTTTAGGTGGAGCAGAAGGAAGATGAAGGTTATTTCAGATTACGGTTGACATGATTCACATGAAATGGATATGATGGTGTTGCCTTTGAGAGTCAGATGAGAAGCGTGGAGTTTCTAGCTTCTATCTGTTATTTGAGAAGAAGTGTATATTTGTTTGGGCCAAACTTAAGTGAAAATTGGAATGTTCTTCAAAGTAACGGCAGATAAGCATGTTCGGCCTGAATCCAGGCGGCTTTTAGTCAGGGAATGGTTAGTCTATTTCCTGAACGTGAGATGTGAAGTGGAGGGCGTGACTACAGTTCATGTTGCATGATGTTGAGGGCCGTGTGTTCTTTCCCGTACGGGTACTATTAGCTGACATTGTGAAGGATATGTTCAGGTCTTCTGTGTAGAATGTAGACCTAGAGTGTCTGTCGATGATGAAATAAAGCTGTAAACTTTAGGATTAATTGATGTAAGAGGGGTATTAAGTACGATCCTCGATGTTGTAGGAGAGAACCGGTAGGGTCGAGTACTTAACATGCATCTGCAGTACATGGATCTCGCACTGATGAACTGGAATTCCACAGACATCTTCGAATCGGGAAAAGTCTATTAGGTTTAGGTTAGTGAAGCAATAACAGATGAGCTAATGCATCATGTGCTTCCAATAGTATTGTAGTGACATACCCTTCTTTGAAACATTTGTGGGAGACGTTAATTGAATGGTGGTGATCGTGGATGAAAAATGTTTCTTTTTTATGATAATCCTGACAATACTGTTATGTTTTCGGATAAAAATTTTGTTTCCATGTATGAATCTATTTGCGTCCGACTATATCTCTTATAGTGTACGTATCAAGTATTAATTCCAATTGCATGCACAGCTACCGCATGTAGGATGAAGAAAAATTTGTTATGATTTATAGTTTTTTGACAGAACATGTTTTTTCTTTAGGAGCAATGTTTCTCTGCAGCATTTGTGGGCTATCTGAGTAGCTAGGAATTTCTTGTCTTTACATGTCGATGATAGGTCTCAATTTGTGACTCATACACGTAGCCAGGGAAGCATATATTTTTTGCGTAGACAGAAGATAGTCGAGTTGAGGTCGTCGATACAGGTTTGATCAATGTAAAGTGTGTGTGTGGTGTACTCTCAATAAACTTGCTAGTAAAGTATGTTACTCGAAGTACAGACTTACCTGTTGATGGTTGAAAATTTGTGGCGGAATCATTTGAAGTGTGATAGGTTTAATTTTTTTTATTTTTTTATTTTTTTCCATTTAGCGTCGTGCCGGCGCACGGCTACGAGTCTTAAAGTGACACGTGCCGGTTAGCTCAGCCTATAATAGCTACCCGACGCGCCAGTGCCCCGAAGGACCCGGCCTCTACTCATAGATCCAGGCCTCTCTGCCTAGGACCTTCCTACCTAAAACAAATATATAGAGAGCACCCTTCCACTGGGTCTCTGAATGGTTTACTTATAGACTGATACGTGTCTAGAATATTTTAGGGGATACCCTGTAACAGGATTAAGTTGAATGACGACGTGAAGGTTACACCTTATAACATAAGAAAAAGAAAATATAGCAAAAACAAAAGAAAATTATGAAAATAGTAGGCTGATAGAACACTGATAGAAGAGTTCTTTATGTCAGCGGCACATACTAGCGGCGGAGCTGTATTTCATCAAAAAAGGAGGTAGCCTGAAGCCAGTTGTTGAAAGATTTTCCTCCCTCCACTGTGCCTAGTACCCATCGGATTCCGGGGCTCGGGTGTCGAGGTCCGCCCTTTAAGCGAGCGCGGTTTCGGCCTAGTCGGCAGAAAAAGAAGTGATCAGGTGATTTCTCCTGCCCGCAGGTGCAGGTCAGGAGGATAGGTTTATGATAAGCTTGGGACGTTTTAGGGTTGGGAAGGTGATGAGAAATATTAATACCTTGTGAAGGTGCAGACTTGCTAGCGTCGAAAAATAAGCGATACGCTATCATTACATAATAATTTTCAAATAGTACAAACGAAAAAAGATATTAATAAATATACAATAACATGTCCATCAAGGGACAGAAAGAGCTTGGAAAGATCGCGGCTTTCCGAAAGTGGGAAAACTCCTGGCCACACCAAAGTCGTAATGAGGCTTTTAGGCAAAGACCCACAGCCGATCCCGAAGTCTGGAATGCAGCGAAGATTTATACAGACAAGTTAGGCAGGGAGAAATTGAGCCTTAGGGGAACCCCCTTCCAAATCCACAAAAACCTGAAGAGGGCCCAGAGCAGCATTGCCATGCAGATAAGAAGCGAGCACATCGGGCTCAAATCTTATCTTCACCGAAGAAAAGTCCCTGGAGTCGATAGCCCAAACTGCCCGTGCGGATATCATTCGCAAAACGTCAAACATGCGATCATGGCCTGCCCCCAATGGGCCAAAGGAAGGGCGGAGGTATGGAGAAAGTCCAAGAGCCGATCATTCGAAGAAATGATGAACAACCCGGAAGATTTAGGAAGAATAACTCAGTGGATCTTAGACCAGGGATGGTTAGAGCAGTTTCGATTGGTTGGGGAAGTGGAAAGCCAGGTGAAGGAGCGGGAGGAGAAAAGAATGAGGCGAGGGGTAGGAGTTTGACGTGAGGATATCCGTACTGGACAGAACAGTACATCGCACTTCCTGAAGGTTAACTTCAAAATCAGTAGAATCTTACCAGGTAGGTCTAGGGGGTTTTCACCGAAAGGTTTCCTCCTGTGTAAATAAAAAGTTAGATATACCTGCGTGGGCCTTTAAGGGTGCCGAACCAGGGTAATGAAATCAAATCAAATATACAATAACAACAATAACTTCAAGAACTGGAACCACGAATTTGGGATCATTACGATCACGGAAATGGCCGCGCAGCTCCCCAGCGAGACTGCCCAGCGGCATCCCCCCTCCCTCCACGAAAGCACAACATCTCCGGATGTCGTGATGGTCGACGCCCGATCAACAAACCAACCCATACAACTACCTCAACATACCCCCACCGACGCGTTCGAACCCATACAACTACCTCAACATACCCCCACCGACGCGTTCGAACCCATACGACCGCAAAGCTCATTCGCAGAGAGCATGTTAAAACACATTGACGCGGAAGCTGAGAAGTTTCACCACCGCGTGGCCCAAGCCAAATTAGTCCTCAGCAGATTCTGCAACATGCTAGACGCGATCGAAGATGAAGAAATCCGCAAATCCACTGAATTCGCGGCTGCTGGTCTCAGAAATCAGCTCACAAACATCCTGTCAGGCCGGTCGAACAGCCTGACAGCGGCCAGCCGACCACCCCCAGCCGCAGAAAGACCCAAGACAGTCAGGACGCAGTGCACAGTGACTGCCGTGCTTCAAACCCCCGGAATCCGCGCCCAGCGGAGACCTACAAACATGCAACCACCCACCCTGCCAGCAGCCAACACACCAGCTACTACCTCAACTTTCGCTGGCACATGCAAGGCTACCGCATCATAGACCCCGACTGGACTCCCCCAGTCAGAAGGTCCCTGGAAAAAAGTTACCAGACGCAAGCCCAACAACACAGGGCAGATACAGATGGCCCCGCAATCTACAGCAGAGCCACCCCGCGCTCAACCCCCTCCTAAGGCAAAGAAATGCCCTACACCCCGGCCAGACGAAAGACTCGTCCTTAGACTCAGGGAAGGTCACCCGTGGCGAGCAATGTCACCACACTTTGTGAAACTAAGCCTAGCCTCCAAACTCAGAGTTGCCACCTCGGCCATCGAACATGTAACGGTGGTGAACACAGGCTTCGCGATCACAGCTGCCAACGAAGCAGCCAGAAACCGCCTTCTGGAGGAAGTCCACCGTTTACACAGGGAAGAAAGCGCTGCCGAAGGGTCAACAGAGGAGGACCCCAAGCTGGAGACCGCATCTAAGTGGATATCAGTTCTCGCCCCCAATGTTCCTGACTACTTACAAACTCTCGCAGATCTCCCCGATCTGGGAGAACCGGGAAACATAACTAGGGCACAGCTAATAACAATCACTATCACAAAAGAAATAGTGATGGAAGAGGCCGCGCTCAAAACGGGCAGAACCCCAATCTCAGCCCGAGGTCTCGCAAGAGACGTAGACCGCATGGCAACGGACTGGATCATACACTTCCCAACCGGCAAACCAAAATTAGGCGACCGCCTTTTCGAGGCAAGCGGCCGGCTATCCGAATTTCACCGCTAACCAAGGATCTCCCAGTGCAACCGCTGCTGGGGTCACCATCCAACGCGAACTTGCTCAAGAGGGGAGAGGTGCAGGAAGTGCGGCTCTCTGGAGCACAAAAGCGATAAATGCCCCTCGATCGTCATGAAATGAGTCAACTGTCATGGACCCCACACAGCCAACGAACTGCGCTGTATGGCACACCCATCACGCCTCAACGGACAGAGAGACCGAAACGCAGAGATACAGAAGAAGGAAGCTGAAAAGCTGGCTGAAGCGGCTACGGCCATGACCCCCCCAACCACGGCACCTGTATGTCAGTAAGACCCTCTACAAGAAAAACTACGCAAACGCACTCGTCGACAGTCTCCTTTCTCTGTGCAAACCTGCGCAAAGGAGGCCCCGCCACAGACATTATTTTACAGGCGGCTTGGGAACAAGGTACAGAGGTACTCCTATTACAAGAGCCATGGGCATCCCAGAAGGATGGCCTATGGCTAACAAAGTCGCACCCGGGTTTCGATAGATTCACGCCAGCTACCACAGGCCAAGAAACCGCAAGACCACGCTCTCTAGTCTATACTCCCAAGGGTAGAAACTGCCAGCAAAAACTTCTATGCGGAACTTCACCAGATTTCGTCGCGGTAACGTTCGAAGGCATAACCTTCGCCTCGATATATAGGGCACCAGGAACGGACATAAACCCCCTACTGAACTGGACACCACTCGGACCCACCGTGGCCGCGGGAGATTTCAACGCCGTCCATCCCGAATGGCTACCCCTCGCAGACCGACTACACGGTGAGGGATGAGTCATCGCAGAATGGATGCAAGAACACAATATGTCACTCGCATCACAGCCAGGGGTGCCCACATATGATCAAGGCAATACTCTGGACCTCGTGTGGTCAAACACAGGTGCTCTCGCCGATGTAGCAAACTGGATGGAAACAACATCAGACCATCGCACTTTAGTCGTAGACGTGCCAAAGATAAACGCCCGTGCATCAGCTGTCATTCGAACTGTAAGACCAATCCGTGTCCAGGACGAAGCACTCGAAGAGTTCAAGAACACCGTGGCCTGATGGAGCAGTGAACTCGCGCAACAGAGCCCCCTATCAGCCCAGGGAGTGGACGAATTGGCCGACACCTTAGTAAGAATAATGGAAGACGCAATAAAGGCAATAGGAAGGAGAAGCTCCCCGAGACCGGGAAGCGGTGCGCCATGGTGGACACCAGAATGCCGCGAAGCAAGAATATACTTCCAGATCCACAGGGATCCCGAGAGCAGGAAGGCGCTCGGAAAAGCCATCGTCAAAGCAAAGAGACAATATTGGCAGAGAAAATTCGCCGAAGCCGAATCCGACGCAGATTTATACAAGCTCGCCCGAGGAGCCAAAGGAGGGCAGCAGATCAAAAATACACCACTCAGGACGGCCAATGGCCTCGAGACCGACGCCGAACGCCGGGCTTATCTCGTTCGAGATTTGCTGCTAGGCCACTTTACGAACGAAAACGACATTAACGACGAAGGACCTCCTAAAGGCCACCCGCCGCTAGGACACCTCTCATGGGACACTGAGGTCACGGAAGAGGAGGCAAGATGGACGGTAACTACCTGCAAGGATAAGGCACCTGGCGCCGACGGAATTACAACGAGATTACTTCGAGCCGCTGTCACAGATTAACTATATGAGGCAATGAGCACTTGTATGAGTAATGGTTGTTGATAATTCACTATGAAGAAGAAAAGCTAACTTAGGTTCCGAACAATCCTCTATATACAAGTTCTGTGTTTCCTTCCCATTGTTCAGCTTCGAACATCACCCGTGAGTAATTAATGAAAATCAAGGATACAAACTTATAATTAGTATCAGTCAGTTCAAGCCAAACCCTGATTACCTAGTCATGCTGTAGCCCTGATTATAGACCCTTGTACAGTCTAGGACCCTTGCATAATTCAGTCGCTAATCTCTATTATTAGTGATCTTGCCTTATGTACCCATGATCTGCATGATAGTACATGCCTGCGATAACCATCGTTGGCTACAGGTTTACAATCGGCTGAACAGCCGTCACAGCCGCCTGGCCATCAATTGGCCAAAATGTCAGAGCCCTGTACGAAGGATCTCTCAAACATAGACACTTCCCAGAGATATTCAAGCTAGCAGAAGTAATCCTACTCCCTAAGCCAGGTCGAGACCAGAGCACCGCAAAAGGATGGAGGCCCATAGCCCTACTCTCGTGTCTGGGGAAGGGTCTTGAAAGGCTAGTAGCCAAGAGAATGGCTCATACAGCACTAGAAAGACACGCTATTCCCAGGCAGCTCTTTGGTGCCCTCCCTAAACGATCCGTCAGCGACTTGGTCGCGTGCGTCGTGCACGACATAGAACACACTCTCAAAATGCGACAGAAAGCAGTACTAGTGACGCTAGATGTGCAAGGCGCCTTCGACGCCGTGCTCTACGAAAGACTTCTTAAGAGAATGCGGAATATGGGATGGCCGGAACACGCCATCAATTGGACAAGATCATTTCTCAGAGGCCGATCAGCGCGAGTACGTTTTGACTCTGGGATTACAGAACCCAGACAACTTGAGTGCGGCCTACCGCAGGGATCACCCCTCTCACCGATTCCCTTCCTCTTCTACATGGCAGAGCTGGTGGCGGGCAACAGCAGGAGATTCGGATACGCAGACGATCTGGCATTACTAGGGACTGGACCCACTCTCGATGTGGCAACGGTGAGAGCGCAAGAGGAGGTAGACAGAGTCTTAAGATGGGCTAACGAAAACGCTGTCACATTTGACCCGACAAAGGCGGAAGCCATGTACTTCCACTGCCCACGATCCAGACAAACAACGGTACCCGAAATCAGAATAGGCGATCGCACAATCACAGCCAGCGAGGAGATCCGCTGGCTGGGCATCTTCCTCGATAAAAGGCTGAACTTCCGCCGCCATGCTGCAGAATGGGCGTCTAAAGGTGTTAGACTATCTCAATACCTCCGACGCATCGCGTCATGCACCCTGGGACCCCCACCAGGCCCGATGACAACAATCGTAAGAACGGTAATCCTACCAACCGTTCTCCACGGCGCAGAGGTTTGGTGGCCGGGCCGCACCCGAGCCACAGCAATTGGCGAAGCAAAACATTCCTGCGGGAAGCACCTCACCGCAATAGACAATGCCGTCCTGACGGGCATCCGAGTGGCCTTACCCACATGGAGAACCATGCCAACGGTGGCCCTGCGAAGGGAAACAGGCATACCCCCTTCGTGTATTATCCTGGAAGAGAAACGTTTTGCAAACAGCGCCAGAATCTGACGCCTCGATCATAACCATCCCCTCCGCCTTAGGGCCTTAGAGAGTACCAAAGATGCGCGGCATAGACTGGGACTACGCATGTCAAGCAGAGGCCGTCCCGCGGCAGATCACATCCACGACTCGCGCATTCAACGTACCAACAAATTACTACCCGAATCAGAAGGCCCCAGCCCTACAAGACCACCACATCAGGACAAAGAATCGGCAGCGGTAGAAACTATGGAGTGGCTGGCCAGCCTTGCGCCAGACACTTTGTGCGCCTACAGCGATGAATCACAATCACTTTCACTTTCACTTTCACCCAGTTCGAAATCCGGCTGGAGTTTTATCACCTATCCTAGCGGTACATCAGAATCCCCCGAGTTATGCGACACCGGCACGCTCAGCGGAGCACAAGTACATGACGCAGAAATCCACGGAGCCATGGCCGCTCTCCAAGCCATCGTAGCTGCCAACAGACACCTTAACAGATCAGCTATATACGTACTACTCGATAACCTCGACGCTGTACAGGCTCTCCGGTCTGGAATCACTACCTCATCAGCATGGCGCGTGCAAAGATTTAGGAACCTGACTCGACAGATCTCGACGCCAGTACATATCCAATGGATCCCAGGCCATAAAGATATACGTGGCAATGTAGTAGCGGACCAACTCGCCAAAGAGGCCCTCGAGCAAGACGTAGACCCAGCGAACGCCCCAACACAGATGACGCTTGCCTCAATCAAGCGTTTAGCACACGAACGCTCGGAACAATTAACAGCGGACTGGTGGTCAACATATTGTCCACCCAGGTACGCAGACCTGGAACTACGGATGAGGCGGAAAAAGCCGCCAGAGCTCGCTCTACCCAGGGCGCTCTATGCACGCCTACTGGCCGCCCGCACAGGCCACGGAGACTTCGCGGCATATCATCGCCGCTGGAACCACGACACGGCAACTATCCTCTGCGTATGCAGGAGAGAGACATCAGTAGGACATTTGGTCGAGTGCCGGACGGCACGATCCAATTGGAGGACTACCAGCGGGCGCAGAAGACCGCCAGCACTGAACGAGCTGCTAGGGGAAGGAGGCTGGCAGGCAGATATTCGCAGAGTACGTAACAGGTAGCAGGACTTACAGCAGGCCAAGCATAAGTATGATGGGAATAGGCGAAGAGGAGCAGACAGAAAGCTAAGCGGCAGTCTCAGGATAGAGACTAAGTCACCTCGAAGATGTTAAGTAGACTCAGGCGTGTGGTGGCCGAGGCTGAGAAGGGCGCAGAGCACAGTCTAGGGGCATGTAAACTTTCTTTTCTTATCCCAGATGGCAAGCTCGCCATGTTCAACACATGTATAGTAGTCTTGTAGATTCTGGTCATTAAAGAGGGACGAGGTATCGGTAGCTAACCTGATCCGACCCGGCCCCTCTCGCGTCGGACTCCACCAGGAGTGTAAGGCCAACAAAGGTCTGTCACGTTTTAAAAAAAAAAAGATATGGTACATTTTCAGCAGTAACACATGTGGAATATGCCTTGCCAAGTGGCATCTAATCAATACATCGCCATCTTATAACCATGAATCACAAACTGACCCGTATGATCGCGTCTGTAGAATAGGGCAACTGTGTACTATGACAAATTATCTCAGTGTAAAAATTCGATTTTTATGTTGAAAGAATCCGAATATTGGGTTCCTGACTTACGTCGTATGGAGCATTCAATGTGTGTCACTCGTAAATAAAAAACCACAAGCTACATGTTTAGAATGGCAGGCAGAGTGGAGCAACTTTGCAACACGACAACTATTTATCGAGCCTTAGCTCTTTACCCATGTATGCTCATTTTTCCTAACTCATTCTCAAGGCGTGTGTTCATGCTGCGTATCGTTGGTGAGAATTAATAAATCAATTTTAAAAGACTCGATCTACAAATTGCCATATTTAGTAGGTGTGGTGTAATGACGTCGTAATGGGTTTTCCAAATTCCAACATTGTGATTCTATGAGACGCGTTGACGGATCCAGAATAGTGCAAGTCTGTAAGTCCATCTATTGCGATGACGGGTTCGCAAAAAAAGAAACCATTTTCATCTTCGACCTAATACCCCTCCAGATCAAATTAGCATGGAAATGAATTACCCTTTCTCCTGAGTACCGCTTCACCGGTAATGCATAGCCAATAAGTGGATCTGCTGAGTAGAAGGCCCACAGTAGAATATCCCTGTGATTTTATTACGCTTATGCCAGCAATGCTTACTAATAGCATGGGGCGGAACTTTGCTTAAACATTATGCATCACGCTTAATAATGCTGCGTCGTGTGATATCGTGAATGGCGATCCGCCGCGTTGTTGGATCCTTAACCATACATCCCTGTGAGCGTATTCCTCTGATAAAAGCCCTACTTACTATTTCAACGGGGCGGAACTTCGCTCAAACCCCCTTGCGCATATTTCATCCTCTTCGCCTTATACTCTGATGGTCGACCTACCGCATTGACAATTTCGCAATGAATTACATCTGCAGATGAATCCTACTCTTGACACCCATGGTAACGAAAACACGTCGCGACAAAACTTTCCTTTAACCTTGCTATGCGCAACTGTGTATATCAAATGTACGATGGGCGTTTGCATTTCAAGATGCAGCAGTGACGCGCATCAGATTTTCGGGTTTAACGGAGTATTAGTGATCGATCTCCGATTCGGAAAAGGATCAGGAAGAAGTAGATGAATTTTATACAATTATAAATTTCCAAGTGTCATACCCATGCTTGCGTCGATGAATAAGATATAATTCGCAAAAGGGTCACATATGTTTAAATTTCTGATTAGAAACCATAACTTATCTGGGATAGCCATGCTGGAATTTGAAAATGAAGCTTTTACATGCTAGGGCTCCTCCAATTTACCTTGATGCATTCTATAAAAAATCAAGTAGCAGATTCAAGATTTAATTAGTTATGGTGGAAGCTTATACACTTACTAGCAAAATCAACTTTTAGTGTATAAAAGTGTATAGATGTCTAACCAAGAAATATGATGGTGGATAAGTAGATATACGGAGGTGCAGCCCATAAGTATTATTCCATGTCGACCGGGGGGGGCTTGGCCACCACAACGCTTTCCTTAATTAGGCAACATCGCGAGAATGCACCTCGCACCCATCCCTACTGTGTTTTGTATGTATTCCGATGACAACAACATAAACGCAATGGATTGTTTACTAAGTATTAGTTATTATAAGAATAGGAATTATTTTGCATTTTGTATTATGAGTTGGGAATCATTGAATCAATGCTTTGATCATTAGAACTCATACAAAACACAGTAGGAATGGGTGCAAGGTGCATTCTCGCGATGTTGCCTAAATAAGGAAAGCGTTGTGGTGGCCAAGCCCCCCCGGTCGACATGGAATAATACTTATGGGCTGCACCTCCGTATATCTACTTATCCACCATCATATTTCTTGATTACACATATATACACTTTTATACATCAAAAGTTATTTTTGCTAGTAAGTGTATAAGCTTCCACCATAACTAATTAAATCTTGAATCTGCTACTTGATTTTTTTTAGTTGCCATGGTTACACCAGCACAAATTAGTGCATCTCACAAAACATTTATGTGCACAATATTATTCATAATTATTATGCTTTCATATTATGCATTTTCTTATGGTTTTAGTATTTGTACTTTCAAGTATTTGCATAAAATAGTGATAGTATTATACTCAATTTGCAGCATAATGATTATACATTATTTCTGTTTTAAACTGTCTAAGTTAAGAAAATACCACTGTTTATGCTCTTCATTTTCACCGATTTTACAGTTAGAAATCACGATGTTAATTTTAGCTACAATGGCAATTACACTCACTTCACCTTTAATTGTTAGCTTCACAATCAATTACTTAAGGAAGTTGGTTTAACACTTTGGCAAAGTGACATGCCTACAACGCTTTTTCGTTAGTTTGTCGAGTTTGAAAGTCATTGCGAGATATCGCTACGAATGTCTTTACAAAAGCCGAAACTTGGAGATGGTAAAAAGTTTCCCCCGGGAGGTGGTTCCTGGTATAGTTGAGGCATCGAGGGTAAACTTTCGAGTCCATTAAGGAATGTGTGCTAATTTCCTAATCATAACTTGTCAGTAAAACATCTCGCAGATAGTTTTCAAATGAAGCATGTGGATGATGTCTTTTCAATCGCTTCGACCATGATATTTGTGAGGATTCCTGAAATGAGAAGTTTTCTCTTGGTTGGAAATGCGACTGGTGTCTCCGAGGAGATCTTTTGGTAACGGTTTAAAACGTTGGTTGAACTTATCGCAATTGCATGTAATTTTTTAATGGCGAATGTGTGTCCTGTGTATGTGTTAGTAATTGTTATCAAGATGAGTTGGTATGAATTTGATCCTCTGGTTTTCTTGAACATCTCTAGCATGTTGCTTTTGAGTCGCTCTTTAAATAAGTCTAAAATATAGCCAGTTGATATCTCTTTTGGTCCGGAAGTCACACTCCTTGTTTGTTCCCTTTCCTATCACATCTTCCTGGTGACAACTTTTCCTCAAACCTGCTGATAGCGAGAGATGGGCTAGCACAGAACCTTCAAAAAAAACTGGGTTCTTCCATATATCCTAGAGCCGCTTATTGTGATCTTGTCAAAGATTGCCGCATCTTCTAAAATTTCCTTTTCAAAGTTTAGAACTTCAAAGACTGTTCCCTACGCCGTCGAGATATCACTAGAAGTGACGTCAGGAATCGATTCTACCGTTTAGGCAGCAGCCTTGGCTCGGGCTACTTCGGCGTACTCGCGTTGTCCATACTTTCGGATGGCCTCGAGCTGTTCATTTGTCGTCAATCCAGTCCTAGTGGGTCGAGCCAGACAATCACGGCTATCTAATTGGTGAGGTTCACCACAGGTTCGGCATCTTGTGGGGGCCTGGCGCTCTCTTTCGAAGTGCATCGTCGATCCGAAATTCCAGCAGGCTGAGGTGCGAGAACAACCACGTGTCGAGTGGGAGCCGAGACAGCATTTGCAATGCCCGACGGGACGGCGAGGGCGAAATATTATTGCCCTTCCAGATTCGAAGAAAATTTTGAATCCAGGCCGTGGAGCGGATTCTTGGGGGAAGAGCGCTATCCAGTTCTGGTATGGCGATCCAATTTCGCTGACCCCGTGAGGCCGGACTAGAGATGGAACGGCATTGGTCACTCGTTTGATCTTCTGAGTGACTGTTTCGACCGCCAATGGAATGCTATCCATTGGAGAATAGCTCTTCACCGGTACAGTGGGAATAAGGTATGCTATCAAATTTGAAGCGGGTTCGATCTTACGAACTTCCTTTGTTACAAGCCCCAGTTTCTTCTGACTGCTGGTCTCATCTATTGCTGTTATGGCAAAGCCAGTTTTAACTCGCTGTACCATCGGGAAATTTACTAAGGGAATTGAGGCCAAGGTAGATATCTTTTGTTGAATGTACGACGGGGATACGTTCCGCTATGCATCTGCTTTGTCCAGCCGAAGGAATAGTCGCTTATCAACTTTTTTCTTGATGACATCATTTCCTGGTTTTTGAGCTGGTGGTGCTTTTATACTCGTTACCGGTTCAGCGTTTTGAAGTAGGCCGTTCCGAGCTACTGTAGCCCAGATGTTTTGTAAGGCCTGAGCTTGAAGCGTCGCTTTGGTTTGTTTCCTACTGACCGGGAACCTCGGTGGGATAGGGCAAGCAGGACGGGCGGGGAGACTCGGTGGTGTTACCCCTGGGCCGATGTGCACATACCGCGCGATGGCAGCCTGTAGATAGACTTTGATACCGTCTACAAAGGATTTGTTCTCACCAGTCGAGAGTGGCGAGAGGGCTGCCTCAACACTATTAATTGCAGTAGGGCAGATAGAAAGATGAGCAATAATTTGCGCTGCTCGTCGCTTTTCGGCTTCTATCACGGCGTGTAGCTCTGGAGGGTAAACCGTTGCTTCCGTGGCGGCTGTGCGTTTTGAAACTGGCACGGTAATTTTTCTGGTTGGATGGTTTTCAGACTGTGTTATATTGTCCCGAACAGCTTCTATACCTTTACATGAGCTAGTGCCCTCCGTGGCCTGCTCGGAGCTTTGAGTAGTCTCGGGAACATGGTTGATCGAACTGAGGGGTTCAACATCCATCATCTTGGCATTGGGAAGGGTTTGGGACTTCCCTTGGAGACAGGCCTCTAACCCATCTACGCTTTTTGAATTTTGCGCGAGGCCTGAAAGTTTTGGACGCGTTTGCGCCCGCTCTTTGCCAATGGCAGTAGTCGTCGGTGGACGATTTTTTCTCATCGGAGGCATTCTAGAGTCTGCAGGTGAAAAACGACGAGTAATTAATGGCATAGCAGCGATTTTAATGGTAAATAGAGCAGGATATGTGCATTTTTGGAATGTTTCTCGTTGAGTGTGACTTTTCCGTTTTACATGACGATTTTTTTTTTTTTAAATCATTTTTTGCGTATGCAGCCTCAGGCTATGACGCGAATGATTACGGAAGATATGTATGTGACGCAGAATAACTCTGTTTGACGTTTGGAACACTCATACTCAGATTTCATTTGCAAATACCACTACGAGAATAACGCCTTACGACATGTACCCACTACAGGGGAAAGCGAGAAAATCCTGTGGCTATCTGAGCACGCTTCCGTCATTTTACGAATACAGTATCACCGCGAGAGAAGTGGTGTGAGGGTCCTGCTGGATTCGAACCAGCTTTCTCCTGTCTCAAGTGGGGCATGTGTCCAAGCTACCAAGACTCTACTTGGAAGAACGGCCCGGATAGTGTACCACTGCACCATCCGACCCTACATGACGATTTGTAGCTGTATTTAATATTTATTAACCCGATCAGGAAGCCCAGGGACTCAGACAGGTGTCTAACTGAATATGTTTAAAGAGTCAACCTTTCGGCAACAACCGACCCATAATTATAATCCGATATCTTTGCAGTATTTAACTTGCCTCCAAGAACTGCGTTACACTATACCTCCGGTGTAGATACTCTGACCACTTTCCTGCCGAATTGGTCCTTTCCGGTATCACTGCCTCAATATAACTAACAAGTCCAAGCTGCTCTAAGTATCCATCGTCTAAAATCTATTGTGTAATTCTAGCTACATCTTCTTGGCTGTGAATTATGGCTTCACAAGATCTATCTTTTAACTCTCGCGGGATTTCCCCTCGTCTTCCGTTCACTTAGAACAGATCATGTTCACATGTCTGATATTTCGCGACGAATATCTACATTGGCACTCTGAGTTATCGACTCTAGGTACTTTTCTAAACCGAAAAGAATTGAGCCCGATGTGCTCGCTTCTTATCCGCATTGCTACACTACTCTGTGCCCTACGAAGGTTTTGATGGCTTTATGATTGCGTTCCCGTTACGTTCAATCGGTTTTGTCCTGTAAATTAATTGACCGTTAATTTTCTGCTTTTCAATGTTGAAAGTTATAGTTCTTTGTGTAAAAGCATTTATTCAAATATATACATTCACAGAATTTCCCTCAAATTTTCATTTTGCGCCAAGGAGAGACACCAGCAGAGCCTGAGTCTGTACAGTGTTGTAGCCCTAAAGATTGTTGACAGTAGGCGTTCATTCTGTAGATTGAGCCAGCAGTTAGAAGGGCCATGACATACAAAGTTAACGCTATTTAGTAATAATCTTTAGAGATGAGATACTGTACGATACGTTCGTTCGATGTGAAGATGTTCTCACACATACATTCGTCCCTCTCTAACTCGATAGTGGGTCCAGGTATAAGTGTTGAAAATATTCATTGTAACTTGGACTTTTATATTTGCAACACTTACCCTTACAATTCATTTTGTGCGCAGGGGTAAGTATTGCAAATATAAACTGTAAAATTTCTATGAATCTCTTCAGTAATTATACCGGGACCCACTATTAGCTATGAGAGGTTCTACTGTACTGGGATTTATTCCGAGAGCTACAGCAAGTGATCCATGATCTACTAGTACGAAGACTGCCCTGTCATGACAAAGCTACCAGTAATTGGCACTAAT
Source organism: Podosphaera xanthii (assembly GCA_028751805.1). Taxonomy (NCBI): domain Eukaryota; kingdom Fungi; phylum Ascomycota; class Leotiomycetes; order Helotiales; family Erysiphaceae; genus Podosphaera; species Podosphaera xanthii. The sequence goes on from JAPWIX010000022.1 coordinate 1,028,359, forward strand.
ACAGCCATGCCGCAAAGAAACAGTACCCTACCCTTAGGGTAGGGTACTGTTTCCAATGGGCCCAAGACAGGGAGGTTTGTATGGGTCTGCTAGGCCTAATTTGGTATAGTCTCTAAACAAATAGAGTTTAGCCCCTGTATTTATGAAAGTTTATGAAAATTCCTCAAACTTTTTGTATGACGATTTTCTCTGACAGAAAAATTTTGCACTGGGTCTTCCTTGCCGCTAAGCTGAATTTGTATAATGATTGACTGCATAAAATTGTGCATTGATGCTAAATTTATCTACCTAACTACCATATCCACGAATAAGGAAATTTGACTCCAAATTTACATGAAGACAACAAGCAAAAGCAGACAGCTATCAAGGACTACTTTAGAAATTACTGAGAATCAATATTTAGTTGGTCCTCGATCAGCTTCCAACACAGCTCGACACCTTTCCGGCATACTATCTATCAGATCATCAAGATATTCATCAGGCACAGAATTCCATGCTTCTTGTACGATAGCCCGCAACTCGTCGTGGGTACGCTGCTTCCCCCGACCCAGGCTCGGATATCTCTCTTGGACATAATCTTTCATTTTATCCCAAACTGCTTCAATCGGATTCAAATCTGGCGAATAGGGTGGCCAGTCGATAGGATCTATATGTCTCTCCCGGAACTCTTTTATCGTTCTCTCAGAAGCGTGAGCAGGAGTATTATCCTGCATCACAAAGAGGCAAGGTCTCATCGAGACCATACCGTCAATTAAAGGTACTATCTTAGAGCCGTACTTTTCGGAGTCGATAGTCTTCCACTCTTTTTCCCAGAACAAGCTAAGACCTTTCTCTGACCCTGCAAAGGATCCCCAGAACATCCAACCGTTTTTCTTTCTTATCTTATCACCAACACACGTGATATGAAATTCCTGGTTGGTCTATGTCAACTTAGTAGAGAGAGAAAGTCTTTCAAACCAAAAAGCATTGTACTAATCGTCCTTGTGATCCAGTCTCTAGTGTGTTGACCGTCTTTAACCCAGGTTTCGTCTGTTCAAAAAATCGATCTCCAGTCTTCTACGGTCCAGTCAATATGAGCTGAAGCCCATTCTCTGCGCCTCCTCCTAATTAGTTCGGAGACTGGAGGCTTGTTGTGAGCAGAATGACGCCTGTAACCCCTCTTCTGTAATTCGCTTTTGATGACGCGCTCGCTGACATCCAGGTGACTGATTGGCCCCAAAGCAAGTTCCATGTAACTCATCCTTCGATTTTCATAAGATTCATTAATGAACTTCTCAATTCCGTCGACAGCCTCAGTTGAGAGTTTCGGTAGACGACCTTTCCTCTTTTTCGGTGTGACAGAGCCGCGGCGTAGCAAATAATAAACCTGTCTCCTAGAAATCCCAAGTTGTGCCGCAATTTGGGATTGGTTTTTACCGCCTTCATACAGAGCCATTATCTAAAGTATTAGCTAAATATCAGTCAAATTCTTCCCTAATTTTACATTTACTTGCAGGCATTGGTCTTTTGTCAAGTGTTTGCGTCTAGGCGTCGAAGGTGGAGATTGAGGCGACCGTGATGATTCCATGTCTGGTGTAAATTTACTAGCTATTTAAGTCACTGTCTTCCGAATTAAATACCTTAGCTGAGGTAAGGAGAAAGTTTATTTAAAAAAGCTGAGGATACCTAATACCCAATAGCTAATTATGATAATATGATGTAATATGAAATAGATTAAAGCATCAAGTCTCTCACTTGATGATGACAGTACCAATAATAACTATAATAGTTAAACAAGCCGATGAGTGTGTGAAAATAACGTGTTGTGTGATAGAACAGATCTATGTTTCTGAGGAGCAATCGACTCATGCAGATAATGGCCCGATAACTAAGGCCAAAATAATAGACATTTGCAGATCATGAGACTAGTAGGGGTATACCCCCTGAAGCATCATGCAGACCCATATTTCCCCACTGCAAAATTACTACCCTAAGGAGAGGGTAAATGTCATCGCAAATTTCTGTGAGGATCTTCATCTATCATAGCAATACTGCAGTCATCTACAGGAATTCCTTGGTTACATATTATCTAATGGGTTATTTATTTAGCTTACGACCGAAATCATCCTTCACTCGCTCCACACTCCTGCTTTCGGACGTTGAAAGGAAATTTATTCATGACTGGAATCAGAGAGAAACACAGGCCAGTCCATCCATACCTTCATGGCAATTTCGCTCCCATTGACCGCACTCGACCTCTGACATTATGCAAATACACTGGCTCTATACCTAAAGACCTGATTGGAGGCGAATACGTAAGAAACGGTGCAAATCCAATTACCAATGATGATTTGGGACGAGACGCCCATTGGTTCGATGGAGATGGCATGCTCTGTGGTGTCAGTTTTAGAAGGATGGATGATAATTCGGCTCAACCTTACTTTGTTTGCCAGTTAGTTTTGACAGATGTGTGTCTTACGGCTATTAGCTCACCTCTAATACGGCGTCCAATTCTTCCTAGCATTGCAACTCTTGTCAACCCAGCTTCTACTCTACTCCTCATTGTCAAGACCATTATCAGAACTCTACTCATTGTTCTGTTGTCACATTTACCGGGCTCTCAGGTATCCATCAAGAGAATTAGTGTTGCTAATACTGGTCTCCTATTCCATGATGGTCGAGCTTTAGCAACATGCGAAAGTGGGCCGCCCATGCGAATATCACTTCCAGGTCTAGAAACGATTGGCTGGTTTGACGGATCTAGAGTTGAGGCTGAGCCAGACACTGAAGTTGGAGGAACGGAGGTTTTTGGCGGACATGGTTTTTTGAGCTTCATAAGAGAATGGACTACGGCTCATCCCCGAGTTGATCCCGTGACGAATGAACTTATTTTATTCCATTCAAATTTTTTCCATCCTTTTCTTTCTTATTCAATTCTACCAAGTACACAAATTGATAATATCACCACTCCGCCGCACCGGCTTGTCAATGCTCCCGTGCCCGGTATTCTATCCGCTAAAATGATGCATGATATGGGAATCAGCCACAGAAATATCGTCGTTCTAGATCTTCCGCTATCGCTGGACCCACGAAATCTATTAAGGAATAAGTCAGTGATCTCTTTCGATCCAAATGCCGGCTCAAGATTCGGAGTATTTCCTAGACGAAATCCAGAAGCCATACGATGGTTTGAGACAAGCTCTTGCTGTATATTTCATACCGCAAACACATGGGACGAGGTAGTCACTTCTGAAGCTACAGAGCCTGAAACAATTGCCGTAAATATGCTAGCATGCAGATTAACGAGCGAAACTCTGGTATATAGTGCCGGAAACATTGCCGCGCCGGCCCCAGGAGATGAAAATTTGCCAACGGGCCCAGATGAAGATGATCAGTGTTGCTTATACTATTACAGATTCTTGCTATCCTGGCACCAAAACATCATCTCTCATCAATTTGCTCTGAGTTCGATTCCTTTCGAATTCCCCTCGCTGCGTGATGATGTTTCTATGTCAGATGCTAGATATATCTATGGCTGCTCTCTTTCGGATAGGAACTTTGGAGCAGCGCTGGGTAGATCCGTGAAAATTGACTGTTTGGTAAAGATTGACTGCAAAACCTTGCTCAGCCGTGCGTACCTCTCACCACCAACTCCTATTACCGGATGTGTCGATCAACGAACCGTTTCGGAAATTCTTTCATCTAATGATATTAATGACCCAATTAAAATTTTTCGTTTACCGCCAGATCACTATGCCCAAGAGCCACGATTCGTTCCTCGACGTGATGGAAATTCAGAGGATGATGGCTGGATCTTATCGTATGTCTTTGATGAGAGTCAGCTTGACCAAGATGGAAACGCCAGGCCAGACGCCAGAAGTGAACTTTGGATAATTGATGCTAAGGAAATGAAAGAAGTCGTTTGCAGAGTGACGCTACCTCAGCGCGTGCCTTATGGTTTACATGGAAACTGGTTCAGTGAACAAAATATATTACAACAACGAAAAACAAAGACGACTAGAAACGCTTCGTTTGAGGTTTGGAATCCCCCAGAAAAACATGGTGATTCTAAAAGCTGGGATAATATCCGTCGATGGATTTTAGACTTAATCGCATAGCACTTTATTCTTATAAACTTCCGATCTCGATAAAAGTAGCTCTTTATCGTCTACATTAGGCACTACATGCGCTATTTCAAATCGAGGGCTCCGGATATGCATCTCATGACGCCTACATACTTCGATATTGACGTTCAGATAGCTTAAGGACCCTTTTTGTAAATATCAAACCATAATAGATATCCCCTGTCGCACCAATCGGTTACATCAACTTCCCGGGATGGGGAGATTGAATAAGCAAACGAACCGATTTACATTTAGAACTCTTGATCCTGGCTTACTACCTACACAAAATAGCTTAAATTATCTAGTGCTCTAATCTTTTAAAATTTATGGCTAATATTATATACCAGCCTTATTCATAGACTTTGTGACATTTCACAAGATAAGGTTCAAAGATATTGTTGGTAGAAAAACTTCCTTTCTTTCATTTCCAAAAAATGCCAAGATGTTGAAATTCAAAAAGTCAAATGGCTAACGAATAATTAGGACTTGGATGCCATGACGGAAAAATGTTAAATTACCAAGGCTACGAGCTGCAGGGTTATCAGTAAAGTCATGAAGAAAGCTGCTAACAACAGCACTTCATGGACTGTATCGCAACACGAGTGGTACGACGAAGGTTTCCCCCTACAATGAGCCACATCAGCATTGGAAGATACATTTCACTTATTAGATCTTAGCTTATCATAGCAGAAATGAAGTGGATCTTACAGCTCACTCCGTCGCAAGCCTTCTGCATTGAAACAATTGATGTATTCTTGATACCTCCTCGTTCCCTCAAGTGCCATGACTCATCTTTTGACCTCCCGGCAAGATACTCTCTATAAATTTGTATCTCTATCTCTGCTTGGCGCTGAAATAAACATGTGCATTGCGTGAAACTTAACGGCTTCTGGATCTCGGAAAGACCTTCAGTGGTCGCTAGGCCTAGGTAGAGTCAGTATGATACCCTGACACGGATCGTGTTTGGAACTCTATGCAATTAGAAAATTTACCAGTGGATACAAGTTGGTGACCCACTACTCTGCTTTGCCGGGCTAAGATTCATCTCCTGCGCGAGCGGTAATTATATTATGGTATTACACAATAAACACCGGACACGTCGCCATTTGTGAACAAATAACACTTATCTTCAAAACAAGCAAAATAGGCGAGCTCAGGATAGAGTATGGATAATTTGTTGGTGATTTCTTGGTTCGGAAAAGATAAACCCGGATAATCGGTCTATTTTTATTTGTACTATAGAACTGTTGCTCTCCGAAGGCGAGCGGGAGAGAGTCTACACTCGCGAGAACGGCCTGTAAAGCAAATCTTTGGTTGGTAGAATATCATGTCTGTTTCTATTATCACTCCTGCCCTTTTCCAGCCCAAATTTAGTTACTGCCTAAACTGTTCTAGTATTTACGATACATCGCTAATTTTTTACTCACAACGTACATACAGATGATTCAGCGTTTTTCTTTTTTAAAAAATCATTTTTGCGTATGCAGCCTAAGGCTATGACGCGAATGATTACGGAAGATATGTATATTTCGCAGAATATCTCAGTTTAACGTTTGGAACACTCATACTCAGATTTCATTTGCAGATACCACTACGAAAATGACGCCTTACGACATGTTCCCTCTTCGCGAATACCCACCATAGGGGTATGGCGAGAAAAACCAGTGGTTTTATGAGTATGCTTTCATCATTCTACGAATACGATTTCACCGTGAGAGAAGTGGTGTGCAGATCATGCTGGAATCATACCAGCTTTCTCCTGTCTCAAGTAGGGCATGTGTCTAATCTACCCAGACTCTACTTGGAAGAACGGCCCGGATAGTGTCCCACTGCACCATCCGACCCTTGATTCAGTGTTGTAATATAGTATTTGTTGGAAAGCGATGGCATATCCATTAAATAGTCATCTAAAGCTCATCCTTGGAGCATATTTGGAGGTAAGCCCGTACGAATCCGATGTGTACATTTGAACGGGTTAGTCACCAGGTTTGACAGGGGTTTGGACATGCAGAGACACACTACGTGCTCTATCTGACTATGTATGTGTATGGCTTTGATCAACACAATAATTCTATCGGGAATCTTTGGAACGAGTTCGCAATAAGTTTCGGTGGGGATATTTTCCCGAGCGGCTTAATCAAAGTCAATTAACTCGGTCCGAGGCCGAGGCTGCTTAGAAACTTCTACCAGTGCCCTATATCTGCTCATCTGATTGCGGCGAGGTTCGAGTGAGTTCAAATTTATGTTCAGCGTCATTTTCTCGGTGGACAATGGTAGACTCTCTGTCATCCAATTGCATCGAGTGTTTGTGACCCGCGAGACTCCTAATTTAGATAAACTGACAGCCATTCTTCTTTCCGTTAACCACTGTGACATTTTCCACGCTACTGGCCGGCATCCATCCCCAGATTGTGATATTTCCGCCACCGCCGTTTGTCGTGCCTCAGTAGGTCTGGGCTTCGCATCCAATTTCTTCCGTGCTAACGCATGTCATACTTAGCTCGTTGTCGCTGATATCGAGTCATCTATTGTCGACTCCTAATGTTTGCGAATCTATCTACCGTAAGCGTGGCAAGGATAAAATTTCAGCATTAGTTTGTTCTGCTTACGTCTCGCGTTCATCTTTTTTTCTTAAGAGTCACTGAACGGTCCATGGTTGTACCGAGTCCTCGGTATTCTCTAATTGCTTGTTTGAAATTCCTGATGCAGTTTGCTAAGCGCCAGGGCGCATCACTGGTTGGGGTTTGCATGGGTCAGATGGAGAAAGTCTTAGTTCTGGCAATTTTATTACAGATTAAGGCATATTGGATCAGCAGCTTACAGCGTGGGTTACATGTGTATGCACGGTACTGTAAGTGTAGAACTTATTGCAAGCTGATCTTAATTTTGTACGTCATTAGCAGATAGTGCAAGCGGAAAACGAACAAATTGAAAATCAACTTGCGGCAGGCGCTATGCCTGATGTGGTGTATGCAACGTCTCAGCCCCATATATTGATAGCCACTGACATCCATCTTGTATGTCGCTGTAGGCAGGTACAACTCAACGAGGTTCACCATTGGCACCAACTCGTTATAAACTTCAAGGATGAGATACCATGCATACTTCTGTCTCTAACCTTGATGCAACTTGGATTAGTGTCAATTATATCAGTCACTGCTCCGGTACAAGCATGCGCTTTAAATCTGCTCCCGTGCACTTTGGTTGGGGACGAGGAATGAAGTTGATGTTTACACCGGCGACCTCGTCGTAGTCAGGTTCTATTTTACGTCTATGAACTTCGAGTGGCGGTGCATCTGCTTAGACATGTACTCGGGGATGCTGCTATGACGTTGCCCCCCCCCCCCGAGTCACAGCCGACGCAGGTGGGGAATAGCATACTGCAGTCACACCGCGGATAATTTCAATTCGAGGGTACCCCGACAACATAAACTTCCGAGTAGGTGCGGATTCAACTTTGGCGAGGAATATGGAGGACGTTTTGGCCCGAGTCATTTGGTAAAAAATCATGGAGCAAGTAGTGAGAAGTTCACTTGTCCGAGATTTGACGGTCTGATACGTGGACAGTCCTACAGGGACAAGTATTATGGCAACTTGATCTGACCTGTGTGTGTCGCTTCCTTGCATCATCTCTTCACGTTATCAAAATTCAAAACTCATTTTCAGTTATTATCCGTGAATAAGTGCATAGCTGAATCTTACTACTCTGGACCAGGGACGATTTCATCTTCTGTCCCACACGAAAATATATGGGATTTGGGACAAGCTACCGCCTTGTACCGATGTCTGAGCCTCGTGGGTTCTGGTGTCATTGTCATTCAGATATATTCAAGTTTTACTAAGTATACTTGCAATCGTTAACCCTATCATCATTCGACCTGCAGGAGTGGGTATTGGTAAAGTAATTAGTACTGATCTTCACAGAACCTCAAATTTTTATAAGTCTTGGCGCCCGAAAGCTCGTCACGATAATCAACTTGTATCAAATATATATTTAAGCCTAATTAGGCTAGATTTTATGGTAAATATTTAGATATTTTTTATCTATCTAATCAGACTTTACGCACATTAAATCTCAAAGCATTTTATAAACATTATTAGTCAATACTTTGCACTTCTACTATCTACGTCCATGACAGCCTGACATCTTCGTAGCATGCTAGCTATTAGCTCTAATAGTTGTTCTGACTTGATTGATCTTCATGCCTTCATTACGATCATACGTAGCTCGACATATGATCGTTCTTGCTTGTAGTTGTGTTTATTCGTGCTATGTGGAGTCAAAGACTATTATAATACTAGGGCGCCTCCCTGACCCAGGCCACACCTTCTACAGTGCTCCTATCCCCTTTTACCTCGAACCAAAGATCATTGATACATTGACCCATAACAGGTAGCCATTTAGCTCAGTAATTACCCGTAGAATTCAACCACCTTTTCTACGGAACCTTCTGCTCAAAAAAATTGAAAAAGAGTAGCCAAGGAAGCCGGTACGCGGGAAAAAGTTTCAAAAAACCTGCAACTCCAGCCAGGCGAGGCCTAGACACCCGAGCCACACGAGGTGCGTATCCCTATCTATATCTCCCTAATATCCCATAGTCCAGATGTCCTCCTTATATCAACACCACCAGCGCTCAGGTAGCGGTGCTCTTTCCTCGGGAGACGGTATAATGCCAGAATATCTGTAAACTGAGATTTCATCTTGGTAAAAAGGGCCAACTTAGCCTAATCCATCACCACCATAAAGGGAGCTGGGTACGCCCCGGAAACTCATTTGGGTGACTTTTCCTCCATGACTAAGTATTGCGTGTTTCTGTTGGCTCTGAAGATAAACTCCAGGTTCGTAGGAGACACCACGTACAGGTAGAGCGCCGTCTTCGTCCCCCTATGATCGTTCTTTCCTACCAGGCAGGTCAGGATAATTGTGCGCTATGAAATATTTCAGTAGAATCCAAACATTTTGAGTTGGATTGAGGTCTGGAGAGTAAGCTAGTCAGGACATGGGGAAATCTGTCACGGGAATGGGAGGTTGATCGACGATGTCAGATCTGGTGGATTAGATTGTCTACAAGGAGAGAAGGTGTGCTACTGAGCACTTAGGTACGTATTTACAATTTGTGAAACCCATGCTAAGATAAGCGATATCACGTGGTCCGAGTTAAACTCCACACCTTGACAAAATCTATTTACTGGCCGAGTCCAGTCGTTGTTCTGGAGGATGAATGAGAGGGAGCTTCATCTTGCATGAATATAAAGCCTGGATTCTCGCACATCCAGGATCTTATGAGTGACACGACTTTTTCACAGTGCCGCTCCGAATTTATCGAGCCCCAATCCCTCTCCCAGGACAAATGAAGGCCTTTCTCAAATTTGCGCAGAGCTTATAGAGCAAAACATGTTTGTTGATCGTAGGTATTGATAAAGAAATATAGGCTAGCTAATGAAAGTATCAACAATTTGGATGTGACAATTACATAGAAACAGGAAAAACAAAGGGGGTCAACGACTCAGCACCTGTACGTGGTGTCCCCTACGAAGCTCCAGCTCTCACACCCTTGATTCTCGATTTACTAGCCAGGAGGGTCTTCAATTTATATGAGTTACTCGACAACCCAAAGTTCGTAACGATAATTGTGGGCTAGGATAGGCTACTCTGCGGTATTCACACTCGACCAAGACTTTTCTGACATCCTGTCACGACCTTCGGTTTGTCCTGAGGCACGAATCAGGGCACGAGATAGGGGGAGGCTAGGAAGGGAGAGAATGGTTCTCATAGGTATACACAAGCCTGCTGCGCCCGACTGGACGGCCTCTCCGAACGCCTCTGAAGGGTAGCTATGTCTTCGGACTTAGTCCTAATGTTGATATTAAGTGAGCCCCGCACCCAGAGGTGTTTGGTAGATTTTTTCCCGTAGCTACACACCCGCAAATGGCCTCCGCTTCGTTGGCTGGAGAGGGGAGATGATGTTGGACTAAGGGCTCCTCTAAGTGTGTACTCGATTGAAGACTTGTGGAGGTATTACTGTTTGACTGGGGCCGTGGGGAAGGCATAGGAAAAGACTTACTGCCTGAGGAATAGAAGTCTTTGGCCTTTATGTAGAAAGGACTTATGGAGGTACAGCCCATAAGTATTATTCCATGTCGACCGGGGGGGCTTGGCCACCACAACGCTTTACTTAATTAGGCAATATCGCGAGAATGCACCTCGCACCCATTCCTACTGTGTTTTGTATGAGTTCTAATGATCAAAGCATTGATTCAATGATTCCCAACTCACAATACAAAATGCAAAATAATTCTTATTCTTATAATAACTAATACTTAGTAAACAATCCATTGCGTTTATGTTGTTGTCATCGGAATACATACAAAACACAGTAGGGATGGGTGCGAGGTGCATTCTCGCGATGTTGCCTAATTAAGTAAAGCGTTGTGGTGGCCAAGCCCTCCCTGGTCGACATGGAATAATACTTATGGGCTGTACCTCCGTATATGTCTCTTGATAGTCATAGACTCGAATGGACAAAAGTTCAAAAAGGAAAAAATTGAAAAAACAAAATGAGAATTTGCTAAGGTCTTGACGCTAATTTCAGTTGATCTGAGTGCCTTAATATTGGCCTAGCTAGGAAGCTCTAGCTGGGATACATCTCTGGAGGTGCGTCACATATAGGGGACGTGCTTTGGGGGAAGGCAGTAAATTATACCCTACCCCGATACAAGCACAATTTGTATTCCTCATCATATCTAGATTTTGGTATGAGATATGATATCAAAATGAGGCAGTACCGGTGTACCATTTAAATCTATCTCTTCCTTTAAAAGCAATTTGGTTAACCAGATCTAGCCTCTCATTAGTTACGAAGTCTCTAATTGGCGGAGAGGCGGTTGAAGATCCGCTGTCATCTAAAGAACCGTTTCTACCAACTCTGAACTCGCTTAGCGTCAGTGAGCGCATGGATAATATCAAGCAGAATGATTGAAAAAGAAATAGAATAAAGAGATCGACATGAAAATGACCTATAACTAGAATTGAACCGATTTCAGGTTCAATCATCACCGTGTCTGAATTCCGCCATTTTGGTTCCCGGAGTAATAGCACCATACGGCCCCTATCTAATAAATTGCCATAGGCTGTATGTTACTCTCATGATGAACGTGGAGTTTTTTGACTCTTTCGCTGCCGAACTTCAGCTTCAATCTGGATGTGTACGGCGTCAGTGACCCTTTTTGTGACATTACAGGGTACTGAGCCTCTAAGCTCTGTCACCCAGTGGAAAAAGATCCATTTCATCAGCTACAGGTCAAACAGATGACAATTTGAATATCATTGGCCTTGAATAAACATACGAAGAGGCTATGTGTTGCCAATTTCTGCTCAGTCAGTAAGAATCCCAAGACAGGTCGACACTGACGATGCAGTGCCATCGAAATCATCCGATGACGTCCTATCATCAAGATCGACAAACTCATCCCCTGCACTCTCAGGCTCAACGTCTGTCTCGCTGACTGACTGTGTCTGTTGAGACACGGAAAAACGTTGCATTGGTCAACCATCTACAACGTTGCAGTACAGGGAAAGAAAAGAAGTATGCGATGTACCATGTTAAACCCTACATAGTCTGAGTAGCTGAAGTTGATTTTGTTCGTCTTGAACAAGTAATTACAGAAAACGACATAAAAATAAATTTCAGCCGCTAACAACCTCTATTCCCGCAATACTGTGCAGGTTGGTAGTGCTCACATACATCTACGTGTACATCCATCCCAAGCCACGCGCTAGTACAAATAAATAAATCCGTGCTGCATTGTGACGGCCACTGGGGGTTAGACGGTGCATCATTCCATCGTTCGGGCCGTTCTTCCGGGTACAGTCCGGGTGGCCCGGACACATGACTCACTTCGAACGGAGGGAAGCTGATTTTGATTCTAGCGAGAACCCCCAGACCGCATTGCCTTCCAGCGATATCAACAACTCTTAGAATGATGAACGCTTACTGAAAAATCCATTGGGCTTCTGTCAGAAAAGGTGGAGTATTGTAACCGAAATGTGACTAGTGTACCTGTCTGTATCATGATATATATCACGTGCTCACCCGTAATTTACGCTAGCAGCACTTATGTAATATTTCCTTGGGACGTTCATTGTTGTTTACGCATATCTCTAGAATTAGATAGATGGAGATAGAGAAAGAAGAATAAAAGATCCTATATACAGAATTATCCAACAGCTTCACGCTTTTCCCTGTGGTGGGTCTACCCGGAAGAAGGTACATGCCGTAAGGGTTAACTTTGTAGCGGTATCTACAAATGAAATCTCTGTAGAAGTAGTAGTAGTAGATTTGTTTATTCGTGCTATGTAAAGTCCAAGACTATTATAACACTAGGGCTCCTCTCTGACCCAGGCCACACCTTTTACAGTGCTCCTATCCCCTTTTACCTCGAACCTAAGATCATTGATACATTGACCCATGACGGGTAGCCATTTAGCTCAGTAATTACCCGTAGAATTCAACCACCTTTTCTACGGAACCTTCTGCTCAAAAAAAAATTGAAAAAGAGCAGCCGTGGAAACCGGTACGCGGGAAAAAGTCTCAAAAAACCTGCAGCTCCAGCCAGGCGAGGCCTAGACACCAGAGCCACACGAGGTGCGTATCCCCATCTGTATCTTCCTAATATCCCATAGTCCAGATATCCTCCTTATACCGACACCACCAGCGCTCAGGTAGCGGTGCTCTTTCCTCGGGAGACAGTATAATGCCAGAATATCTGTAAACAGTGAGAATTCATCTTGGTAAAAAGGGCCAACTTAGTCTGATCCATCACCACCATAACGGGAGCTGGGTACGCCCCGGAAACTCGTTTGGATGACTTTTCCTCCGTGACCAAGTAATGCGTGTTTCTGTTGGCTCTGAAGATAAACTCCAGGTTCGTAGGGGACACCACGTACAGGTAGAAACGCCGTCTTCGTCCCCCTCTCTGTAGAAGTGTTCCAAACTCCAAAACAGAGTCGTTCTAAAGACAAACACGTATCATCTGAAAAGGCCTGCATGGGCTCACACGGATCCAAATCAAGTGAATCGAGAAAGCACACACCCCCAAAATCCATCTAGATATTTGGTAGTCGACATAAACGGGTCATGATTATGTCATCACAAGCTCGAATGGGTACCTTAACACGGGTAGCAAACTGTGATGCTGGGCAACTCTCTCTTTACATCTTGCATATCAGACGCTCGAAGATCGCAGCAGATTTCAACAGGCATCTGATCCAGGCATCGTTTCGACTGAATTATATACAGTTCAAGCATTAATCTCTTTCGTCTACGGCTGTGGGTAACTCGACATGGGGGTTTACGCATTTTATCGATCGTCATCAATGGCTGCAATGACGTCAGCCATTTGGAACTATTTGATGTTGTTATTACTAGTCGTTAGTTTTATCGTTCGTGATGAACGACAATTGACCTTGAAGTATTTCAGAATTATTTACGGCTCTCTTGGAATTATTAACGTTGGCTGATATTCTATGGGATTTGGGTCGAGGGAGTTGAAATATAAATCGCGGTCAATCTGTCATCCGGATTTTGTTTTGTAACATTATGTCTACGGATAACAACCAGCCACGTACCCTAAAGTTCCCTATTGCGACGCAAGACCTCGGAATGCGAACGCTTTTCTCAGTTGCTAAAACTAAGAGAATACATTCTTCACGCTGAACACTCATCCTAAGGAATCATTCTCCGGCATCACTATAGGGCTACACTCGTTGAGACTTACGCCCCACTTCTCCCCCCAACCGTGAAGACCAGCCCAAGAAAAAAACAAAGTAAAAACCCCCGACTCCTCAGTATGCCTCATGATCCCGTCCTTCGCAACCGCGTGAGATCTGATCTCATAACGTCTTCGTATCTTCTTGTAGCAGATGTTCAGGCAACACGACTATCTCCCCTTTCAAAAACTCTCTTCTGCCTTCATCCTGTTGACTTGTCCTTCCATCTCTCATACAGTACCCACTAGAGCCGCATTCTTCCTCGATTGTCACGATCGGTCATTCAGCACGCGCGTAAGGTAATCATTTTGTAGTCATTCTCCACTTCTCGTCCCGAATCAAGCTTATTTTTATAGTCATATTTACTTGTTACGTCACGCCGACACTTTATTTTGCTAATCATTTTGGCGTATGCAGCCTGAGGCTATCACCCGAACGATTACGGATGTGAAGGGACTGTGCGTTTACTTTACGGTTAACAAAAGTACTTACGGGAGACTCTGAATTCAAAGCACGCCTGTAATCTTTATCACAGAATGCCTGGTAAGTTCGTTGAGTCTGATGTAAGTTGATTGTCTCCTTGCCCCAACCGAAAACTCCTAATGATGCTAACTCTATTTAAGATTACATAATAGCGGCTACGACATAATAATGACTTGCAAGATAACATCACGTGACCAGTCCACACAGGACCACAGGGCGAGGTACACGCAAGTCAATGGTTACAAACTATTAACTGCCTCCTTAAGCAGTGGCACTACATCAGTGGCTGTTACGTCTGGCCCATCTCCTTCCAGTAGCGCGGCAAAGCGTCCACGATCCAATAACATCTTTGAAGCTCTCACTGACGAGGGAGAGCTGAACGAAGACCAAATGCAGTTACAATGCGTAGTACATCTCAACGCGGAAGACGTTCAAAGCCGCTGACAATCCTCTCTATAAATACTGAAAGAGGCCGCATAGCACATGATATCGCCCTAGCTCAAGCTCATACAGATCTGATCGACGTAGTGCTGATACGGGAACCATACGTTTCCCGGGATCTCTCCCGGCGTATAACTGCACGTCACCCTTCATTCGAGACATTTTCCCCTGTCGATGACTGGTCGGTTTGCCGACCCCGAGTGATCTCCTACGTGCGCAAGGGCGTAGGCATACGCTCTGAACAACTTCGAGCTGGCGCCCCCCCCCCGATCTAATGTTCATTGAGCTTTCTCCGTCCAGTGGCCAGCCGCTCTCAGTAGTCAACATTTATCACGCACCGCCTGGATCTGGTGGCGCTGGAAGCGCAGTTAACATTCTCATTTCAAGCTTAACTAGCCCTCTTGTAGGTGATTTCATACTCCAAGGAGACTTTAATCTTCATCACTCGCGATGGCAGCCATCCATTAGTCGCGGACCATCTCCCGGAGCCGAACAGTTTGTAGAATGGCTAGACTCAGTTCCATTAACACTACTTTCCCCAACAGACGAAGCAACTCACAACCGCGGCAACGTTCTCGATCTATCATTCGGCTCAGGCCGGCTACTTGATCATGCGAACTGCGGAATTGCCACCCACCTGGCATCTACGTCGGACCATTTACCGCTCTTGACAACAGTTGAATGGTCCAACCCTCCCGAACCCCCCAAACGACTTCGGCCGGACACCCTGGACTTACAACTGTTCAGTAAACTTTTGACCCTCGCGCTGGAAAATCTAGACTCCATGCCTCCCTGCCCATCTAAGACGGTACTAGATGACTTAACGGAGTCTCTCGTGCAGAAGATACATGATGCATACTGCGGGACCGCAAAACGCTCACTGGGCTCTGGATATGGCAACCCCTGGTGGAACGAGGCCTGCAGAGACGCTAGAAGGCGATTTAAACTGGTCATGCGCTCACGTTCCACTGAGCATGAAAGACGTAATGCCCGTAAGGCCTATGAGAATACGGTATACAAGGCAAAAGATGACTTTTTCAAAGCTAAGCTGGAGAATATTCGCACTCCTAAAGAAGTATTCGATCTGACCAAGTGGCACAAAAACTTGGGAACCTATCGCTCCAGGCCGCTCAAAGACCCCCGATTTCCAGATCTCCCACCAGCGCACAGCCTTGCGGAAAAAAGGGAAGTACTTCTTCAAAATTTACTCACCAACCCCTCGACGGCTGGGGATATCCCAATGGACTCTCCAGCTGTCCCGTCAAACTCGCTTCCCTTTCCTATTCCCTCGGCCGAAGAGATACGCAACGCAATCCTACGGGCCGGCAACACTAATTCAGGTGATGACGAGATCCCCACGGTTATCCTTCGTCAAGCGTGGCCTCTTATCAAAGATTTGGTAATCCAAATTTTCAGCGCGTGCCTCACCATCGGGCACCATCCTATCCCCTTCCGGCAAGCCACTTTGGTGTTCATCCAGAAGCCAAACAAGACGGATTTCTCCTCACCTCGCTCGTACCTCCCAATTGCACTCCTCTCCGTACTTGGAAAAGGCTTGGAGCGGTTGGTGGCGAGACGCATCGCGTGGATAGCAGTTCGTCATAAAGTGATTGTTAGCCAACAGTTTGGTACTCTACCCAGTCGCTCTGCAGTGGACCTAACCACATGTCTTACCCACGATGTCAAAAGAGCTCTCAATCAGGGCCTCACAGCTAGCATGCTTACACTAGATGTCAAGGGCGCTTTTGACGCTGTATTCCCGGGTCGGCTCGTTCGTCGCTTACGCGAACAGGGCTGGCCTGACAATCTCGTGCGCTGGGTGGGTGCATTTGCCACTAATCGAAGAGTCCGCATTTGTTTGGATGGAGAAACGGGTCCCTTACAAGAGGTCAACTGTGGCCTCCCGCAAGGCTCGCCAGTCTCTCCTATCCTATTCATGCTATATATATCACCACTCTTCAAGTTGGGGGTGAAGAGGAAAAGATTCGGATATGCAGATGATGTGTCCATCCTGGAAACAGGCCCTGATCTCCAGGCCAACTGTGGGGCACTCTCTCGCTCACTTGAGGAAGCGCTGGAATGGGGCGAAGGGGAAGGTATTACTTTTGACCCAGCAAAATCAGAGCTACAACACTTTTCTCGAAAACGAGCCGATCGCGACTCCCAGTCAACCCCCTCCGTTTCCTACAGAGATTTAGTGGTCACGGAAGATCCCACCAAACCCTACACGCGCTGGCTAGGGATCCACTTTGACCGGACTCTCTCTTTCAAGTGGCATGTTCGTACCCTTGCTGGAAAGGCTCTCAAGGTTTCCAACGCACTCCGATCTCTCAGTAACACTGTCCGAGGAGTGCCCCCCAAACTTATTCGTCAAGCTGTCTTAGCTTGCGTCCTCCTTATAGCCTACTGCGGTGCTGAGACCCGGTGGCCTGGCCGCACACGAAATAGCAATAGGTTAATTTCGAATCGAGTCGAAGGACACCTATCTATTCTCCGCATAGTTGTTTTAACGGGGGCCAGAGCTATCCTCCCCGTTTATCGGACTACGCCAGTTCCCATTCTTTACCGCGAATCAGGCCTCCTCCCTCCTGAATTAGAGATGGACTTTAAATCAAAATCCGCAGCACTGCGCATCCATCGCCTGGACCCTAGGCATCCACTCCGCTTAAGAGCCACTTGGATCCGAGCACATACCCGTCGAGTCTCTCGCCTTGCAGGCTGGGTCCTTCAAGGACCGAACACTCAAATGATCGACTCTCTGATACAGCCGCCATGGCACCAAGGAGAGTCACCCGGCTACCTATTAATCTCCCTTCCGGCATCCCTTTTAGCGACCTAGCAGTCTACACAGATGGCGCTCGATCTGAGCTAGCAGAATTGCCCAGGACAGGCGGCGGAATCGTTATCTTCCAGGCCGGACAGATAGTATACCGAGAGAGCCTCTCCTTTGACTCGTCGCTGCTACCTTTCGACGCAGAAGTGACCGCCGTGAAAGAAGGGCTCAAAGCTGCGCTCTCTCTACCAACGGCTCGGTTTTCTAAAAACCTGTGGATACTCACAGATAACTTAGAGTTAGCTCGTCTTTTATTCCAGTCTCCCATTTGCTCGTCGCAAGACGTCTTTCAACAAATACAGGGCCTCTCCAACGAATGGCTCCTTCGCACACGTCTCTCCTGGGAAAGTGTACGCTTATTGGATTCCAAGCCACTCCGGTATATTGGGAAATAATTTGGCCGATGCCTCTGCCCGTGAGGGACTGTCCAACCCCCCCCCCCCTCCCATTACCCCGCGGATATGTGTCCTTCGACACCGCGAAAACCCGCATTAAAGCAGAAGCAGCCACATCCATGAAAGATTATTGGAACCAACATGCCCCAGTTTCCTACAAGGAGCTTGGCATCGACTCTTACTCTCGCCATCCCAAGGAGCTCTCCCTGGCCAGACCGTTTCTCTCAAGACTGTACGCTGCTCGCTCGGGTTACAGCGACTTCGCAGAGTACCACCGCCGTTTCAATCACGAGGACGCTTACCTACATTGTAGCTGCGGACAGCTTAAAGCTCCAACGCACTTCCTACAGTGCCTTCTACCCACCCACAGTCCCTTCCCGTGCTCCAGCATCCTCAAGGGACCCAACGAAATTCCTTCTAGGAACCTGGGAAGGGGCCCTCCGCGTGGTAAAGTGGTTTTTGTTTTACTAGGTGTATAATAAGGGAACGTACACTGGTTAGAGGAGCTAAGATTGATTTTAGAATTATGTTGTCACTGGATGATGTCTATGTGTTTTCTACTAGGTGGGAATCCCAGGCCTATTTATACTCCGATATGGTCTGTGCATGGATAGGACAAACATGACAAACACTGAGAACTATGTGTGCTGCCTCTCGCCCAACTATGCCACGTGCTCCATCCGGACTGCCGGTCCTCCGTCTCTTCCGTGACCTTGTGCAGAGGCATGAACATCACTCCGCTCATCCGCCCGCTTACACGCCTGCTTATGCATCCTTCATGCCCATCATTTCCGTTAGTGCCAAGCAAAACAGTTTTCCCTTTCTGAGTTTTACATGAGGATCTGTCCTAGAAATTATAGGCAAGGAATAAACATATCTTAATCTCAACCTCATTTAGGGGCCTGGTTATATGGACGAACAGATTGGTAAACTGACGTTCTGGAATTTCTGAATAGATCTCTTGGTATTGCCCTGGGAATGGGTGTATTATTATCAAAGGAGTGATAGCTATCTGTAACCAGGAAGTAAAGATGTACGCGATACGATGCACGCTATTAATTGTAATTAGTAAACTGCCTTGCGCCCCAAGATAGGAAGTAGCAATGGCGAAGCCACCAGGGTAGTAAGCACTGGCGTCCATGACTCTAGTTTAGTAGGTATTAGGGGCCCAAACCAAGGCTTGGCGCCCCGACGGACGAAAAATAGGAAACAAACAAACAAACAAGTTACAAACTATTAATACTTTCTTTTTTTTTTTTTTTTTTTTGTAGTTTAACGTGCCTTAAACCCCTGGTGGGTCAGACACGAGCGAGGCCGGGTGAGATCAGGTTGACCGCCCTACCTCGTCTCTCAAGAATGACCGGAACCATGCTGGAGTACATACATGTGTTGAACAAGTTGGCCCCAGCAGCCCAGCGAACCAAACAAACAAAAAGAAAAATCTGTCTCGCGCCTTTACGCCTTAATACCACCAAAATTGCTCCTTCTCATAGTTCTTCGACATCGGCCACCACGCGCCCGAGCTTATCCATTTCTATTCCTCCATTTTTGCAGGTACCGTCCCCCCTCCGCAAATTCTAGCTGTCCTCGGTTGCCCTTACTCCCGCCATGCCAAGAACTGTCTCCTCGTAGATGCCACTACCTTGGACGTATTCCGCGAATTTCTGCCACCCATGTGCCCCAAGTAGAGTCTGGAGCAATGGGGCTCTTCGCCGTCCACTAGTTTCGCGCCACCTACTGAGTGCCCTGCGACACTGTACTAGATGGCCAACTGACTTTTCTCTCCCACACTCGCAGTGTAACGGTGCAGTGTCATGATTCCATCGGCGGTGGTACGTCGCGAAGTCTCCGTGGCCGGTCCGGGCTGCGATGAGGCGCGCGTAGATCGCCCTAGGGAGCGCGAGTTCGGATGGTTTCTTGCGGCGCATTTGAAGCTCGAGATCTTCGTATCTTCTCGGGCAGGCAGAGATCCACCAGTCGCTGCATAGTTCTCTCACCATTGCTCGGGCTTTACGTCCAGCTGCGGCTATCGTGAGGGTTCCTGTGGCTACCGTGTTTCCGATCTGGTTTAGCGCTTCACGTGCTAGTTGATCTGCAACCTCATTTCCTGGTATACCTTCGTGGCCTGGTATCCACTTCACGCGTACTGGGGTTACCAGACCTTCCGCCCATCTTCGGAATCTGCGGACACGCCAGTGGGATGACGTTGTCTTCCCCGTTATCAAAGCTTGTGCTGCTTCAGCGTTGTCTAACATAACGTAGATGTTCGAGATGTGGCGGTTGCCAAGACTCATGATGATCGCTCCGAGAGCTGCCATTGCGCTGTGCACTTCCGCGTCGTAAACTTCCGCCCCCGTCAAGGACCCGGAGTTGCTCAGCTCGAGGTTGGCAGTCGTAGCGTCGAAGTAGACAGCGAAGCCCCATGTTGAGTGGGACCCTGCCGCGCCGGATCCGTCGCTGTAAGCACAAATGCAATCTTGTGGGAGTCTGCTGAGCCATTCCTTCGTAGTTCTGGCAGCTGTTGTTTTGTCTGTTTTGCAGAGCCGTGGCGGAGGTGGGGTGGGCCTCATAAGGGGTGGTGGAGCCTCTGTTTCGGGGAGCAATCTTGACGCTCTCTGTATTCTGGAGGCATGAGTTCGGTCTGCCGGTCGCCGGCCTCTGTTGGAACTTCGCAGACCGATTCTGCGTCTTGCGGCCTCCGTGGATTCTAGGGCCCGAAGGCGTAGAGGATGGTATTCATCGAGGCGACGAATTCGGGCTGCAGCCAAGAGGCGGCGTTCCTCGAGCAGAACTTTTGCTGGTGAAATTCCAGTTTCTCTTCGGAGGGCTGCTGTGGGCATGGTTCGCCATGTTGGTAGGGCCATGCGGATCCCTGATAATAGGACTCGGTCGATTGCTTTGGTTTGCATCCGGCAGGAGTTGTGCACTTTGCCTCTGGGTGTGTCTCGGGTGAGTCCGGGCCACCAAACCTCGGCAGCGTGAAGGGCAATTGGCATTACTACTGTACGGATGATGGTCGTCAGTGGTCCTGGTGGGGGTCCCTGCGTGCATTTTGTGAGTCGGCGTAGGTGCTGCACGAGTCGGGTGCTTTTCTTCGTCCATTCGGCAACATGATTACGGAAGGTAAGGCCTCTGTCTAGGAACACTCCCAGCCATCTAATGGTCTCGGACTCTTGGATTGTTACGTCTCCCATTGTGATTTGTGGTAGGTCTGTGGCACGGGCTCGGGAGCCAAGAAAGTACAGGACTTCGGCTTTGGTTGGGTCAAACGCCACAGCATTTCTTTCTGCCCACGCCAATATGTTGTCGACTTCACGTTGGGCGGCCTCGGCTGCTAAGGCTGCTGTTGCACCTACACCTAGCAGAGCCAAGTCATCTGCATATCCGAGCCTCCAGTTGCTTCCCCCTGCCACCTCTGACATGTACAAGAGGAAAAGGATTGGAGACAAGGGAGACCCTTGTGGGAGGCCGCATTCGAGGATAACCTCATCTGTGACCCCTCCCTCGTACCGGACGCGGGCAGACCGCCCCTGTAGGAAGGAAGCCGTCCAGTCAATTGTTTCGGTTGCCCATCCCATTCCTTTCATTCGCCGGAGGAGCCGTCCGTGTAGAGTCGCGTCAAAGGCACCTTGGACATCCAGTGTTACCAGTACAGCCTTGTGTCGTAGGCTGAGAGTATGTTCCACGTCGTGGACAAGGCATGCGACCAGGTCATTGGCTGACCGGCCGGGAGTGATCCGATTAGCTGCTGAGGTACCTTCTGGCTGCTGAGTGCCGTGTGTGCTATTCGTTTGGCGACAAGGCGCTCGAGTCCTTTCCCAAGGCACGATAGAAGTGCGATAGGTCGCCATCCTTTTGCTGTGCTGAGGTCGCGGCCGGGTTTGGGGATTAAGATTACCTCGGCCAGTTTGAATATGGTCGGAAAGTGCTTGTAGCGGAGAGATCCTTCGTAAAGAGCTCGAACCGCCTGTCCTATGGCTGGCCACGCTGCACGCAGCAGCCGGACGGTGATGTTGTCGGCGCCTGGGGCTTTGTCTTGGCACGATGTGGCTACCCATTTAGCTTCCTCTTCCGTAACCTCTATCATCCATGGTAGATGATCGGTTTCATGTTCGGCGGCTGTCGGGTCAGCGTTGACCTCTATGTCATTTTCACTCGTGAACCTGGCAAGTAGCATGTCCCGGAGTAGGGTGGCGCGGCGTCGAGGATCAGATTCGAAACCGTTTGCGGTTCTAAGAGGGGCAGTATTTCCTTGCTGCCGCGGTTTCGCCCATCGAGCCATACGGTACATATCGGCATCTGTCTTAGCTTCGGAGAATTTTCGGCGCCAGTATTGGCGTTAAGCTGTCTTGACTGCTCGACGAAATTCTTTTCTGCTAGCTTCGTCCCCAAATGTTCTATATATCACTTTAGCCTCCCGGCACTCGTCTGTCCACCATGGGGCCGATTGCCCAGGCTAAGGTGAGCCTCATCTCCCGGTTGCTTTTATCGCGTCGCTGAGGATTTCCACGAGATTGCTGGCAAGATTTTCCACGTCCATTGCTGTCCTGATCTCCTGTCTTCCTAGGTTTCTGCTCCATTCCCCGACGACTTTGGTGAAGTCTTCTAGTGCGTTATCGCTTACCCGTATGGGGCTATTGAGTCTGATGGCATTCGATCCGCTAGCATTTGGCCGCGGGACGTCGCCTGCGAGTGTCAAGTGATCTGAAGTGGAGTCGAGCTCCGGTGCCACGTTGGCAATGGCGCCAGCGTTGGACCATATTAGGTCGAGGGTGTTGCCCCTTACATGTGTCGGCACACCTGGGCTCGAGGCCAGGGTCATGCCGTGCTCGAGCATCCACTCGGTCAAAATGTGGCCGTCTCCGTGCGAGCGTCCTGCTAAGGGTTGCCACTCTGGGTGCACTGAATTGAAGTCTCCGCCGATTACTGTTGGTCCAGCTGGGTTCCATGATAGCAGGGGTGGTAAGGCTACACCTGGAGCCCGGTATATGGAGACAAATGTCACATTGTCTATCACTACGGCTGCAAAGTCTGGGGATGTGCCACATAAGAATTTTTGCTGGGTATCTCTCCCTTTTCTGGTTGTCAGGAAAGCCTCTGTCACAGTCTAGACAGGAGCGCCTGCGCAGCTAAGTGTGTAGAGGTAGTAAATATTCAATTCTATAAGGAAGTAAACTATATCGCTACTCAACAAGTCTATATACAACCCTCACTGCAGTCTAATGACTCGCCCCAACCCTGATATCAATAAAGGTTCCTGAAAATCCTCGTGTATCAGAAGGTGCCTGTGATAGCAAGCCTACGTATATCAAGGGTACTTCTCGTTTCAGCTAGTCGCCATCTCATAGCTGATCATGCCTTGTGCACCGTGCCCCATTTACCTTGCCCCACGCACATTGCCCCATGCGCCATGTCCTTATCCCTGTAAGGTCTATGCACGCCTATGCGCCACATAGGCTACAGGAACAATTCAGCTCACCAGCTGTTACAATTCTCCTCCCCCTCCTCCTGGTGAACGATTTACTTGGCGTCTTAATCTTCGCTGCTGAAGTATTTGGGGTTCTGCCGGTCCCACAAAGCCGCCAGTTTTGCTGATTTCTGGGCCGTTAGAAGACCGAATAGGTCCATATTTAGCTTCAAATTCTTCTAAAGCCTTAGTGTCCTGCACGTATTCGATAGGTTCCCAGGTAGGATCTGCCCAGCCTACCCACTTAACTAAAGCCTGTCTAAATTTCCCTCGCCCCCATGACTTAGTTCTTGCTCGCAAAATAGCTTCAACCTGATACTCTGGCTCCTCTAAGTCGTCCATTATAGGCGGGTTTTGAGCGTCATCACGTGACTGACTTGGAAACGGATCAGCTCCGGCTCGCTTAACCAACTCAACATGGAAACGTTTGTGAATATTCCCAGGCACATTCAACTCCACAGTCAGAGCGTCAGGAACTGCAGTGACTTCGTACTTTGCATGCTGCCAAGCTAGTTTCTTGGAAACTTGAGGCGTCTTGATATTGCGCAAATTGAGCCAAACTTTGTCGCCAACTTGAAATCGTTCTGGCTGGCGGCGAAATCGATTGGCATTGCTCTCATTTCGCTGTTGAGCAGATGCCATTGCTGCCTGAGCAAAGTCTTGCGCATCCCGTAAACGTTGCACATACTTCTGACCCGCGATAATTCCAGGATGTCGTACCTGATTCCTTTCTGGTGTTGGTTCTCCAAGAGGGGCTAAGTCGTAGCCGTTGCGCATGAAGAACGGGCTGAGTCCCCCAATTGCAGAATTGGGTCGAGTGTTTAAAGCTAACTGAGCCATGGGTAACAGTTCCATCCAATCAGTCTGAGCATAACAACTGAAAGCTCGCAAGTACTTGTATAACTCTTGATTAGCCCTCTCGCTCGCATTTGTCTGAGGGTGATACGCCGTTGTAAGCCTTTGGTTGATGCCAGATAATTTACAGAAAGTTTTCCAGAAGTAGCTTAACCAGTCGCTACCTCTATCGCTAGTTAAGTATCTGGGAAATCCGAAGTATCGATAGTACCTGTCGACAAAGATTTCAGCACACTTTTCAGCCTTCATTGTTTCAGTACCGAATAAGAAGATATCCTTAGACAATCTGTCTGTGATTACCATAACATTGGTACAGCCCCGAGACTTTGGCAAGTCTGTTATGAAATCTATTGTCAACTCGTTGCCAATCCGTTCTGGGATCGGTAAAGATCGTAAGAAACCGGCCTTCGCTTCACGCCACACAGTTGTCCTACCACAGATATCACAGTTTCGGACAAAGCGCCTAACTGACTCCCTCATCTTAGGCCAGAACCAGCGTCTCAATAGGATACTAATCATTGTGTCTCTTCCAGGATGGCCAGTAAGAACACTATCATGAGTTCGTTGCATTATTGCCGTGCGTAAAGGTTCGTAGTCTGGAACCCATATCCGATTTTCTCTGCCATGAAGTACACCGTCTGCAGTTACCGCGCACTCAGCAATATTCGCGGACAACTTAACTGCCAAATCGGGCGGAAAGCTTCTCTCTCCTAATTGAACGGCATCTCGCGCTCGACGCCAGTCTTCGTCACTCTCCACTCCTTGTTTCCATAGTGCTTGCAATTCATCATCATCAAAAATTGCGGCATGTGTAGCCAGGTCTGCCACTGATGTCATTTTGTTAATAATATCCTCGTTTTCATCCTCATCGTATGCTTGAGCAAACTCCTGGCTCTGAACGATTGCGGGATACAGGGGAATAGTAGGAAGAAGCTGTAGAACTCGACCTGCCATTCTTTCATCTGAAATCCCACGCGGCTTATCCTGTTCACGCCTTGACAATGCATCTGGCCGGTCGCAAACCTTACCCGGTCGCCATTGAAGTTTGAATCGGAACTGTTGTAGTACATCGTTGTACCTTACCTGCCTTTCATTCAACAGTCGCTTGGTGGTGAAAAACTTAGGTTTCTGTGGTCGCTTAATATTGTGAAAGGTTTTGCGACTGAAGTTAGCTCCGGCTGCCACTCCAGTAGGCACGTTATGATTGATAGCATTTCTTTATCGTGAATGGGATAATTAGCTTCAGCGCTGTTCAATCTCCTGGATAGGTATGCGACAGGCCGCAATCTGCCCTGCTTATCCACCTGCGAAAGACACCCACCAATCGCATATCCCGAACTATCCGCCTCCAAAACTGTCTCGCGATCAGGATCCCACTGGGACAACACCGGCTCTGAAGCAAAAATTTTCTTTAAATTTTCAAACGCCTCGTTTTCTTTCTTTCCCCACACCCAGGATGCATCTTTTTTGTTAAATCGATCAACGGCGTTGCGATTTCTGAAAATTTCTCGACGAAGCACCGATAGAAATTTGCAAATCCAAGGAATGACCGTACTCCTTTCACCGAAGTTGGTGCCTTCCACTCGAGAATCGCCTTAACTTTTGCAGGATCGACAGTAATACCTTCTCCGGCTCTCACGATAAATCCGAGATATTTGACTTGCTTGCAGAGAAAGTCGCATTTATCAATGTCCAAATAAAGGCCGGCTTCGTCAAGTTTCCCAAGGATGCTGCGAACCGTCTTCCAGTGGTCTTCTATGCTGCCGTCTGTGTATGCCAAAACGTCATCTATGTACGCAGTTGCATCAATGTCCAGATGCTCTCTCAAGTGTTCATTTATATATCTCTGGAAGGTTGCTGGTGCATTAATTAATCCAAACGGAGTCACTAACCATTCAAAAAGACCCAGTCTGCATCGGAATGCCGTCATCCATTCGTCTCCTTCCCTTATTCTGACTCGGTGGAAGGCTGATTTGACATCTAACTTTGTAAACCATTTTGCTTTCGAAAGCTGCCTTAAGGTCTCTTTGAACAAAGGTAGCGGGTATCGGTCAGGAATAGTGATAGCATTAAGACCGCGATAATCAACACAGAATCGAAGTCCCCCGCTCGGCTTCTTTGCAAAAAGAACTGGTGCCGCTGCTGACGAACTACTTGGTCTGATCCATCCTTTATTTAAAAGATCTGTTAGGGTTTTGCGCAGTACCAATAATTCTTCCCTAGACATATTGTAAAGCGGCCCCCATGGTGGTATCAAAGTCTTTCCATTTTCCTGTCGCAGATCGATTGCATGATCAAGATGTCCTCGAGGTTTTGGTAAAGCCTCTGCGCCGCTGTCATCCGCAAAAAGATGCGCAAAATCCTTAACTTCTTCCGGCAGACGTCCCTTGGCTTCTTCTAATGTTAGTTTTGGCTTCACGCGTAGAGCTTTACTAATATCTTCAAGTGATGCCCTGCAGACCGGAATAGATTTCATCAATGTCGTCATCGTTGTAATCGTAGCCAACTTTGGACGAGCAACACTCTTGAATGCTTGACGCCATCTCTTAACTCCATAAACTGAGCCGCCACCCTTTCGCAATTCCAATCGCTGTTCTTTAGCATGTATAATTGCATCTTGATCCTCAAGCCATTTCTTCCCCAGAATCATCGGATGATTGCTATTTGGAACAACGTACAACCATAATTTTGGAGTGACATATCCATCTAAATCTAGAGAGATGAAGGTAATAGAACTCACTACCGTCCTTCCATTACCTGACTCTGCAGCTGTTTCCAAAGTTCGTGGAGAAATAGGTATGCAAGGTAGGCCCAATTTGGTGTATACTGATTCATCAATGATGCCTGAACATAGACATCCATTGTCCACCAAAGCTTGGATCATAGTAGCATCATTGACAAGGGCGTTGACAATAAATGGTGTGGTGTTCATGACAATCTTTTGCCTAGATAGCTTGTCTGTACTGGCTTTGCCATTATCTGTTGTGGAATTTAGATGTACTTCGATATGCTCTGACCCAGTCTCACTGTTGCCGTATTTACGTGCGTTACTGCAGAATCCTGATGCAATGTTGTCTTTAATTTGATGGTCGTGACTGTCCGCCCGCAGCGTTTTCTTGCCTGATACATCCCCTTTATTTTTCCCATTTGTGACCCTGACGCTGGGTGTGATTGGTGGAAGCTTGTTGAAAGATTTTGATCCTGGCCTAACAGCTGGAAATAAAGGACAGATACTGGATGAGCAGCCCTCCCTTTCACATCGGAAACATTTTCCCTCTCTTCGAAGAGTTTCAATCCTTTCTGCCGACTTCCACTTTGCCTGGTAGAACTCTCCATTCGGTCCACGAGCAGGATTCTTGGGATATGTAGGCCGCATTTTATGAAACTAATGGAACCAATTTTTTTCTGATTGGCCGGGCTGCTGATGTCACTGAATTGCCGAAAGCTGAACTGCTGAAATTCTGAAAACTGAACTGCCGAATACCGAAATGCTGAATATCTGAACTGCCGAATACTGAACTGCTAAATTTCTGAATTGCTGAATTGCTGAAACTGAACTGCCGAATACTGAAATGCTGAATATCTGAATTTCTGAATTGCTGAAAACTGAACTGCCGAATACCGAAATGCTGAATATCTGAACTGCCGAATACTGAACTGCTAAATTTCTGAATTTCTGAATTGCTGAAAACTGAACTGCCGAATACTGAAATGCTGAATATCTGAATTTCTGAATTGCTGAAACTGAACTGCAAAATACTTAATTGATGAAACTCAAAATCTCTGATCTGCCATTTAAGGATAGAATTGAATATATGTCACAGTCTAGACAGGAGCGCCTGCGCAGCTAAGTGTGTAGAGGTAGTAAATATTCAATTCTATAAGGAAGTAAACTATATCGCTACTCAACAAGTCTATATACAACCCTCACTGCAGTCTAATGACTCGCCCCAACCCTGATATCAATAAAGGTTCCTGAAAATCCTCGTGTATCAGAAGGTGCCTGTGATAGCAAGCCTACGTATATCAAGGGTACTTCTCGTTTCAGCTAGTCGCCATCTCATAGCTGATCATGCCTTGTGCACCGTGCCCCATTTACCTTGCCCCACGCACATTGCCCCATGCGCCATGTCCTTATCCCTGTAAGGTCTATGCACGCCTATGCGCCACATAGGCTACAGGAACAATTCAGCTCACCAGCTGTTACAGCCTCTACTGTATAATATATATATGGAGATTGCCAGTTCATAGTGTTCTATGATTTCTGGTCTGGCCTTTTAGCCGAGTGGTGATGCATCTATCTCGTGTATCATGTAGGATGGCAACCTTTAGCCTGACACCCACCTCTTGACCTCTGTCTCTCCCCACGCTGTCTACATACCGCTTATGACACTGGTGTATATTGCTGACCTGGGCCGAGGCGTATCTGCTCCTCCAGTGTTTGGTGAGTATCTATTAAACCCAGGGTGTGACTTCATGAGCCAGCTGTCGTTGTTCCTAGAGGCCCAGGGTTCTTGGATGAGTAGAACATCTGTGCCAGCATGCTAGGCGGCTTGTAATATGATGTCATTTGAGGGTCCTCCTTTGCCGAGGTTTGCGCAGAGGAACGTGATTGTCAGTCGATTGGTTACCTCCGGAAGGTTGTGGTCCCTTACGGGCATTGAGAAGGGGATGGGGTGTTGTTGTCGGCAGTCAGCTCGGCGGCCTTCTGCTTGGCTTCTGCTTCTCTTATTATTGCTGTCCTGCCTTTTTGTCCGCGCTGGCGAATGACAGTCAGTTGGTCGTGGGTTCGTGGGATTGTCTTTCCATTTGCACGGGCTGGGCGTGCCATGCAATACGGGTTGTCGGCTCTATGAGGCCCGTGGCAATTGATGCAACGGGGGATCTCTTGCTTGTAACTTTCGAGTTTGTGCTCTAAGGAGCCGCATCTGATACACCTCTCTGCTCTGGAGCAGATCTTTGTCGGGTGGTGACCCCAGCATCGGTTACACTGTGCGATCCGTGGTTGGCGACGGAACGCTGTGAGACGGCCGCTGGTCTCGAAAAGTCGCTCTCCGAGTTTGGGGGTGCCGGCTGGGAAGTGGATCAACCAGTCATTTGCTGGTCGACCACTGTTGGAGGCAAGAGCGCGTGCAGAAATGGGGGTTGCGCCAGTTCTGAGGGCAGCTTCTTCCATGACTATTTCCTTGGTAACCGGAACGGAAACATGTTGGAATGTGATTGTTGCACCTTGTTCCGGCACAGTGATTGGGCGCTCCAATGTATGGAGGTAGTCGGGGATGTTAGGGGCGAGTACCGACGTCCATTTGGATGCAGCCTCCAGCTTGAGGCCTTGCGTTAAGAGGTCTGCCTTAGGGTTTCCGCCTGTTGTTTTATCTGCTTCTCCTCCTTCTCTCCCTAGGCGATGCACCTCCTCGAGAAGACGATTTTTGGCTGCCTCGTTGGCAGCTGTAATGGCAAATCCTGAGTTAACTACTGTGACCATGTTGATGGCCGAGGTCGCAACTCTCAGTTTTGCCGCAAGGCTCAGTTTCACAAAATGTGGAGGCATGGATCTCCACGGATGTCCTTCAGGCAGCCTGAGGAACAGACGTTCATTGGGTTGGGCGGTCACAGGTCTCTTTGTCTTACTGGTCGATTGGATAGGTCGCGCGGGAGTCTCAGCTGGAAGTGCTGGCGGCGTTTGCTTTGGCTTCCTAGCCCTCAGGCGGGAAACCTCCGTCTAATCGCCATCCAATGATGGTATGATCAATTCTGGCTCATCCATTGGCCAGACTCTTCGCGGAGCGGTTACGGCTGGTTGGGGCGTCGCAGCTGGGGGTGGAGCTGGGGCGTTTGTGATCTTGGTCGGTTGTCGCTGCGCGCGAGATTGGGTGGTACGGGGGGCGACTGCCTCCTGTGCCCGTACAGGTTGCGTGCTGGTGGCTAGTAGATTTGTTTGTGCAGGACGACATTTTCTGCCTGCCAGGATATTTGCAATCTGGTCCTTTAGACCAGCCGCGGCGATTTCGGTCTCCCTGCGCAGCTCTTTGTCTGTAATCTAGTCAAGTAATCTGCAGAATCTGCTGATTATGAGTCTCGCCTCTGCCATGTGCTGTTGTAACTTATGGGCTTCGGCTTCGAGGAATTCTGTCATGCTCTTTTCGAAAGAGCTTGGTTGTGTTGAGTGTGTGGGATTTGCGAGTGGGATGATGGGCCGGATGTCGACCATTTCGACGTCTGGGGACATCGGATTTGCGTGTGTTTGGGGGGAGGGCCGTTGAGCAGTCTCTCGAGAGAGCTGCGAGGCCATTGTCTTTAATCATGCTCAGTTTGGCGACTTCAAGGTGGGGTAGAATGTTGATCAAAATACTTTTATTCTAAAGAGCCAGAAGTAGAGAATTACGTTTAGCTAATGTATTTAAGGTGCACGGGCCATTCCATAGCCTGCTGACGCCTACAGTGTCGACCTACGCGTCGACACAATTTACATAGGCTTTAGCCTGTAACAACAGAAGACATCTTTATTTCGCAGAATGATTTAGGTTGACGTTTGGAACACTTGTGCTCAGATTTTATTTGCAGATACCACTACGAGAATAACGCTTTACGACATGTACTCTCTTTCGTGTATACACACCATGGGGAAAATCGAGAAAACTCCATGGTTATCTGATCCGCTTCCGTCATCCAACAAATATAATATCTCCAAGAGAAAATTGATTTGAGGGTCTTGATGGATTCGAGCCAGCTTCCTCCCATCTCAAGTAGGGGTTGTGATACAAACCCCCCCTTGAAATTTGGTTGCAACGGTTTTTTAATGCTGAATCCGTCAAGCGGTGAACACTAATTGAATTACTAATTAAAATGAGTATAATATACACGTCGCTACAGCAGACGTAATCACGTCCAGTGAAATCATCTGCAACCTGTAATAAACAATCGCGTACAACAAAACTGGCGAAGTGTCTCTGGCTACTTTCAACTCTTGAAACACTTCTCGTAACTTACATGCTGAATACAAGATGAATCAGGAAATAAAAAATATTAAAACTCATAAAACACATGTACTCCAGGCCATTTACTTCTCTCATAGTCTCCCCATTTCATAGGTTCTATCTCGTAATCCTTCATTACTAATTCATCTTCTAACTGTTTCCATGTACATTGTTATGAATTTGAGCGTAATCAACGTCCAGCTCTATATCTACCATTGGTAGAACTACTTCGTCTAAATGGAATCTACCCGGATCTTACGTTTCGTTCTTAAAAATTTTTATGAGGCGGTCCAAAATCACGCTAGGTCTGCTGTATCTGCTATCACCATCAGCAATTCATGATAGAGAAAAGGGCGAAGAAAGAAAGTCCCAGCCTGTCAGAAATGTGTAATGTTTCACAGCGAAGTGGACGAGACATGCAGGGAACGACGTAGATTAACACAAAATACCAACTGTCCTTTCAGATTTAAGGCCAAAGAGGAGCCCTAGTCTTTTGATAGTCTTAGACTCAAGACAGCATGAATAAACACAACTTTACACAGAATATGGCGCATGATGGGCAGCTGTTCGAGGCTGTCTCAACACGAGATAATGTAAAAAGTTTTACGATATTGCACAGTTTGTGTTGTGTTCGGATACATGACAACAAGATAACAAGAATGTAGGGGACCTGGCCATACTCGTAGACAATGGCCCAATAATTAAGGGCATTCCTCACAATAAATTGAAACGATACTACGGAGCGAAATTGCATCGAACTTTGACCATGAAATAGCTTTCATTGATACTAAATTCCCAAACAGTTCATATATGCAGCAGGAACACCACATTTCACGAAAAGCTGCACCCACTTCTCCGGATGCTATCACGCTTTTTAATTCATATCATTGAATTTGTAAGCTTTGCTTTATTCAGGCCCCAAGCTTATACCGTCGTGCCACAACATGACGAGAAAATGTGACGTGTTGGCGAAATCTGGCCTCAAAATCACTCCACTGCAGGCCAGATCAACAACAACAACGACAGCAGATAAGGAGACAGCAGACGATACACTAACGGACAAACATCTTGAAATTATACGGAGTCTCTTGAAAAAGATAAGGATTAGATACTCAGGGATAGAATTTGAGGAAGGTATTGAGATCTCCAGACAGGAAGTTGCGGAGGCTATCGCTGCGTCCAAGGTGCACAAGAAGGAATGGGAAGAAATAAAATTGAAGCCAACACAGATCGAGCAGCGGATGCTGGCAATGGAAGATGTTGTGAAGAAGAGCCTTGCGGACCCTAGCCGAAAGGCGGTGGAACAAATGGCTCCTGGAGCGCTGGCACCGAGGACTTACGCGTCGGTTGTCGCACCTCAAGCGAACAAAACGGCTGTCCGAACACGAGTAGAGGGGGCTAAAGATATGCAGCTAACAGAGCGGCTCACCAAGGCAAAACAGCACATTCCAGATGCTTATGCGGTCCGACAATTGAGGAGCAACGACACTGAGGTGTTCGCTCAGTCGGCGTCCCAGAGAGACGCAGCTCTCAAAATGTCTCAACCAGATGAATTCAAGATTCTGAGGCATGATTTTCCAGTGGAGGTTTGCGGTGTGCCGTCGAGGACAAAAATTGAAGGAGGCAGATACGCCGACAATTCCAGATTGATCCGAGAGATCTGCGAAGCGACGAAAGCGAAAAGACCGGAGCTCTTGATAAATAGAATAAGATGGCTTCACGACGGCAAAGTTCACGAACGGGCGAAGAAGAATGGTCACACGAGGGGCTCAGTCGTGTCGAGCCTGCCCACAGGGTTTACAGAAGCAAGTAATTCGGCATGGCATTGTCCTCAATGCTATGCTATATACGGCACAGATGTGATCTCCCAAGGCCCAGCCGAAGCAGTGTTATAACTGCAGCCAATGGGGCCACACGCAAGCGGCGTGCGGAAGTGCGGCTAGGTGCGGTGGGTGCGCAGGTGCTCACAAAACCAGAGACTGTCTAGGGAAAAAGGTTTCTTGCTGCAACTGCGGTAAGGAACACCGTTCATGGCAGAGAGCGGCGTGTCGAACTTTCCAGGTTACATGGGGAGTGTGCAGAGAGCTCGCCTGGAGCTACTTGGGCGGACGGCGGATATTCACCGGGAGAAGGAAGAAAGACTAGTCACAATAACATCAGGCAAGGCAATCGATGACCAAGGATTCACATTGGTTACAAGCAAAATGCCAGACGCTCCAAAGAGGGGCCATGGACGACCACGGGAAGATGAAAAAGTCACGTCGGCTACAACAAGGTCTCTGATGAAAATTGGACTGGGAATGGATGAGATCCTGCCTGCTAGTAGTAGTTCTGGGTCGAAGCCTGGGCCAAAATCACCGTCGCTAACTTTCTTTTCTTGAGTATTTTCCTATTATTTGGGAGTTAAAGGAATTCACGGTTGAACTGGAGTTTGTGGAAAAAAGGGCGTCCTCTGCATGAAGCTAGGGCGTGTCAACGCGGCGGGTCTTCGGTTTTTGTAGCTATTAAGCTTTTTCCCTCGTTTGATGGCCATCCGTCCTCATGGCACTATGTACATATTAGGATCTAAGTAGGACAGTAAACGAGAATATATATATGCAGCAGATTTACCAAGTTGACAAAGTATCTGATTTAATTTTATCCAAATGAAATATAGTCCGTACATTGTCCAAAACCCATAAATTAGTTAATAGGTTGTAAAATTTTGAGATGTTGTTCGGCAAAGATGTACAAAAATAACTAGGCACACAAACTTGTACGTGCTATTACTATTTATTTACAGTTTGAATTTGAATTTGAATTTGATTTCATTTAACCCGATCAGGCACCCTATGGGTCCATGCAGGTGTCTTAAACTTTAATATTTACAAAGGAGGAAACCTTTCGGTGAAAACCCCCTGATTTTGCCTGTCTTGTCTCTTTCAGGTTTCCAAGTTATCCTTCAGGAAGTGCTATTACACTGTTCATCCAGTGTGAATACCGATCAGCCTATCCTTTGCCCACTCGCTTCACAGTAACTTTCATAGCTGTCTCAACTTCTCCTGCAAGTCGAAATTGTTCAATCCAGCCTTGGGTTAGGATCCACTGCGTGATTCTAGCCATGTCTGCGGGGCTATTCATCATGGCTTCGAAGGATCTGTCTTTGGCTCGCCGCAGCACCTCTCATCTTTCCTTAGCCCATTGAGGGCACGTCATTACCATATGTCGAATGTTTTGAGTCGGGTATCCACACTGGTATATGGGGCTTTCCACTCCGGGGATCTTTCTTCGATACAGATAAGCGTTGAGTCCAATGTGCTCGCTTCTCATCTGAGTAGCGATACTGCTCTGGACCCTGCTAAGGTTGTGGTGTATGGAGGAGGGTGAACCTTTATAGGTTAATTTTTTCTTGCCAGAGTTTGGGTCGGTGGCTATGTTTGCCGCTTTCCAGGATTCTGGATCTGCCGGTGCTCGATGGCCTGTATGTCGCACCCTGTTTTGGCAATTTCAAGAGTCCTTCCACTCCTGGAACGCTGCTATCTTGCCCGCCTTTTTCTGTCTGGCCTCACTTTTCTCCTCTCCACAGATTCCGGCCCATTCATCTATATCCTTTTTCTTGTTCGCAGCATGCAACTTGTCTCTCCCGCTAGCGGGCAGCTTGATCTTATTGCATGCTGATAGTATTGTCCGTTGAATAGGTAGTTTCTCTGATAGTCCGGCGTATTGGACCCTCCTTTGTTTCAGGTAGATTTCGATAGGGAGCACGGAGGATTCGTGTTCTAGGACTCTATTACTGGTGGAATTGTATGCACCTGTGATTATTTACAGTTCATAATTAAACTGTTTTTTTGTAAATTTTGCGGGGCAAATCGATAATTTCATGTTTCCAGGCAGAATGAGTTTTTCCGAAGGGGGGGGCTGTGTTACAACTCTCAAGTAGGGCACAGAAAAAGAACTATTACCTCTACCACGTTTGTACAAGCGCCTTTAGAAGATTATTCTAATGAGGTATTGCATACCTAATCACGCTACAGGCACAAGTCCAAGCTACCGGAAACCTACTTGGGTAATCGGCCCGGATGGTGCAACATCGCATCATCTGACCTTTTTCGGCACTGATCTTCTTTTTAAGTCCACCTTTTTTTTTATCCAATCATTTTTGCGTATGCTGCCTGAGGTTATAACGCGAATGATTACGGAAGATATTTATATTTCGCAGAATATCTCAATTTAACGTTTGGAACACTCATACTCAGATTTCATTTGCAGATACCACTACGAAAATGACGCCTTACGATACGTTCCCTCTTCCGTAAATACCCACCATAGGGGTATGGCGAGAAAAACCTGTGGTTTTATGAGTATGCTTTCATCATTCTACGAAGACGATATCACCGTGAGAGAGGTGGCGTGCAGATCATGCTGGTTTCGAACCAGCTTTCTCCTGTCTCAAATGGAGAATTTGGCCAAGCTACCCAGACTCTACTTGGGAGAACAGCCTGGACAGTGTACCACTGCATCATCAGACCCTTCAAGTCCACCTTGCAATCATGTAAATATTGTTATAAGCTTTGTGCGTAACACCCCTCGGAGACTCATTAATAAATAAAACTTCACTTAAAACGACGCTGGTATAATACCTAGTCCATACCAAAATTGAGCAGACAATTCTAAATGATTCAACTTTATTCAAGTTGCATTTCTCATTTTGTCCTGTACTTCTTATTAACAGCCCCACACCACACCACTAATGATCCGATTCTGACATTGCCTTCCACGCAACCTTAATTCTCCTCAATAGTGGAACTGTAGCTTTACCTTGCTTTGCTTGATAATTTTTTTCTTTCATCACTCTCCCAATCTCCATGTAGCTCTCTATTGCAGCTCTTATTGGAGCTCTAGCATCAGGCGGGATTTGAGACATCTCCGAACGAGCCCCATTGTAGATGTCGAATACTTTAGCTAGGAGCTTGTTTCTAAGTTTCTCTATTTTCCGACCAGCTGGTTCTCGCAGAACTTGATCATGGCTCAAATCTTCTTCCTTGAGCCATGATGTGGGGAGGTAGACTCTGCCGATACGTGCATCAGTCTCAACGTCCCGAGCAATATTGACGTATTGGAGTGCTATTCCCATACGTTTACCGGCCTGTAGCATCTGCTCTCTCTGTTTTGAAGTAGTTTTGAATTTACTGTGATGAAATGCGAGTTCCAAGAATAGCTCTGCAATGGTACCAGCGACACAAGCAGCATAATCCTCCAGTTGGCGTTCGTCCTCTATGGGGAAATTTCTCGGCTTCTGTCCCGACGTAGATTCGAAGAAAAGTATGTCTGTCTTAAAGCCTTCTATAATGCCATACAGGGGTCTACACGAGAGAATATGGCTTGGAAAGTATTGAAACACGGAGAGTGAGGACTGCGGAAAGTTTTCGTCTATAAATTTTTCCAACTCTATCGTGTTAGGAGAGACGTTCTGTTTCTCGGCTTTATAGGATAAATCTAGGAATCCCATAAACTTGTTGACCCATCCACGAGCTTCATCTTCAGTTTTTGCATCGTCTATTAGATCATCTGTAATTCTACAGTATGCATAACTGATCCACGTTAGAAAGACTTTTGACTAATTAATGGAAATGAAGAGTACTCACAGTTGAATCAAATCGAGACGCAAGGGTCCTGGAAATAGTGCGCTGGCTAGATAAAAGCTACGGCTTTTGTTCTTCAAAACTTTTACTGCCTCGATTATACTTGAAATTTTCTTTTCATCATGAACCAAATTTTCTGTTAGCAGAGCCTTCACCAGTAAATATGGAGTCGGAATTCCGTTCGTGGGTGGAAACTCTGTTGGGAATGCCACTAGTATTGCTAGGGCATGATCAAAAGCAACAAGGCCAAATACGATCAAAATATTAGTGACGAGAAAGAATATTGCTTCTTCAATTTCGAACCCTCTCCAAAGATGTATCCCGAGCTTTGTACCATTTTCAATAGTCCAGGTTCCTCTTCTCAGGGCCACAGTATCCACTATCCAAAGATAGAATGTGGGTATCACAATTGGAAGAATTGTACTAGTATAAGGAAGTTTAATTAAAAGCCTAGATGAAAGTGACCAAAGCAAAAGGACAAAAGGAAGTGCCCACAGGAGAATTAAAGCCAAGTAGGTACCCTCATTTTGTTTTCTGAAAATGATAACCGCTGTGGTAAAAAGCAGTCCAATTATACATTTAATCAGGTGACGTAAGAAATTGTAACTACCGGAACTTTTTGAAAGATAAATTGGGTGGAACAAAGGTTTATTGAGTATCAAATATAACAATGTAGTGTTGTATGTTTGAATGACAAAGAAAAAGATTTCTTCAATTGGTATCAAGTAAAAGTTCACTCCGACGGTCACATGTTGCGGATAAGTCCATATTTTATGCCTGATCAGGTAAGAGTCCCAAGGTACTGTTGAACAGACGGCGATTGTGATGAGAGAGATGATTTTATACCAATCCAGGCGATTTATAAGTGGACGATATAGAAACGTCAAAATAATTCCGGGTGGAATCGTGTATTTTAAGTGTCTGAATAAAAATTATTAGTTTACCGATATACTGACAATAGAGGAACAACTGATGACCTACAACAGAGCATACTCAAATCCCATATTCGTGACAATCTTGTGTTCGAAGTACTAACAAGAGCTTCCTTCTCCCCGATTGCAGACAACGAGACTTTAATGTATTTCTAACAACGTGGGACATTGTTTGAGATGTATATACATCACGTTAAGGACGAGAGGCATGATAAAGTACAAGATTGTTGGGATTGCTCAACAGGGAACGCATGCTTCGCCGTGAATGACTACCGGAACCGCTACAGCTAACGGGAGCTTAGGGTGGTGTAACATTCTGGATAGTATGGATATATTATGTTAGTGGCTAAGATTAATTATGTATGTCATTACCGCTCATTTGCTTACAATGACAAACAAAATTAGTTTTAGCCACTACAGTCGTCCCACTCTGACTCGATAGTGGGTCCAGGTATAAGTGTTGAAAATATTCATTGTAACTTGCAATTTTATATTTGCAACACTTACCCTTACAGGTCATTTTGCGTGCAGGGGTAAGTATTGCAAATGTAAATGGTTGAATTTCAATGAATATTTTTTAACACTTATACCGGGACCCCCCATCGAGTTAGAGAGGGACGACTGTATTTTGAATAGGAAGAAGAAAACATATCTGTTTGCCAACCAGCTGTGCTAGCACAATAACTTTCCGGTGATATCATAACACTTATCAGTGATCCTTAACATCGGTCACAGATCCGTACGCGGTAACATACGAAGTAACGTCCCTCGGAGTTGCCGACCTCGTCTGAACTGAGCCTCGACGTGTCAAGCCTGAGAAGCACTAAGTATTCGCTCTTCTTGCTTCTGCGTCCATCAGCGCACCCCAACAACTAAGCACTAAGCATTCGCTCTTGCTTCGCGTCAAATCACGCAAAAAAAAACAAAAAAAACAAACTATTGCTGTTATACCTCCTGTCTTGTGTAATGATCACTCGATGGAGGCACAATAAAGCGCAGGAGTTCGACTTCTGTATATTTTCAACAACTGACTAAGAAAGTCTCCTACTCGCAAAATTCCCAGACTATATCTCTGGCGAGTGGCTCTATGCGTACAAGTCGCTAACTAATGACGACCTAAAGGTACAGGGTATCCCCATTTTCATTTTCCCCAACTCCAATCCATAACACCCAAACATAACTACTGGTCTGTGTGTCGCTGCCTGGCGACTCAACAGCCCTTGATCGTGATGTACAATTGCCATGTAACAGTATTTTCGCAACAATCCCCCTCAGGGCAATTCCTCTAAGCCAGATCCATCATCCAATCCGAGCTGTTCCTTAAACCTCCCGAAGACGACTCTTTGCAGGGGTTTCGTCATTCCGTCTGCTATCATCTCGCATGTGGGTATATAGTTGATAACCAGCTTCTTCTTTTCCGATAAGTCCTGTCGGGATGCTTTAACACAGTGCAAAGACGTAATCTTAATATCACGTTCTGCGAATTTGTGTTGATGGATCTTGATTCTACTATGTACGGCTAAGAAAAGAATATAAACAACACGACGCGTTAACGCGTTATACAGTCACATGATTACAAGGATGCCGTTATTCCAACACTGGCGCCTCTATGAAAAAATCGAACATTTCGATTAACTCTCCGTGAAATGACAAAGGAAATATTTTATGTAATCTTGGTTACCCCCCCAAACGCCGTTTCGTTAGTCGTTAAGTTTATTGTCATTCGTATTCGTCCGCTCTACCCATTGTTTAGCTTGTATACGTAGCTCGTTGGTCTCGATTAAATATCGAAGTGCAGGTGACGCTTTACTTTTGGTCATTGCATCGGCAGGATTGCTATTTCCTTCTATCCATTTAACTTCGGCTATCTCTCGACGTTCATAGGCTTGCCGAAGGCACATCAAGTCTATCATGAGACGTTTTTCTTGAGTAGTGCCTAATTTGACGAGGCAATCGTAAAGCGATTTCGAGTCTGTACACATTATGAGTGGTATTTTTGTTTGTAGGAGCTGTTCGATGGTCGGTTTAATAGCTGTTCCAATATCGAATCCATGTGCCATCGCATATAACTCTGAAGCAAGAACGCTTCTAGTAACTCTTTTACATTTAACTGAAGACCAGTGTAGAATGTTGGCCTTTTTAGAATTATCTGCCAAAACTAAGACGTACCCTACTTGTGAAGAGTAGTCTTTGTTGTTTGCAAAAGAGGCATCTGTGAACACAAAAAGGCCTAATGTTTTTATGTCAAGTTTAACAAATTTTAAGCCTCTTGATGTATTGCTTATTTGCCATTGGAGGCGATTATTTAGTGCGTCAATATCATTTTTTTCCGGCCAAGTTGCTTGTGCTGCAGATGAAAGATCAAAAGATGCTTCTGGCTGACACATAGAAGCGATATAGGCGCCTCGGGCACGCTGGGCAACGTACTGTTCCTTGGTGGAAAGTTCTTTTCTGAGAACACCTCTTGAGCTTGTAATAGAAAGCCTTTTGTCTGACTCAACGATAGAAATATTGTTGCATTGTCGCTCTTGAGTTAGCGTAATGACACCGTCTTGATATAGTTTGATAACACATCCATTGAACTTGAGAGGGTGGGCTACCGTAAGCTGTTCACGGTCTTTTGCCAGGAATTGTGCCTTCTTTAGGCTGTTTTGTTCGGCATCTGCAAAGGATTCATTTGCTAGGAACAGGGTGTCGTCTGTTTGGAGCCCAACAATACCAAAATAGTCGTCGATGTTAGTCCACAATAGACAAGGATCGTAGGTTGATTCGTTTAACTTGAGTTGATTCATATGATAGTCATGGTAGGTCTTGAACCAATGGTTTCCCGCTTCTGGAACCCCATATAACGGTTTAATAACTCTAAGGATTGAGTTTCTTGGGATTCCAAGTTCGTCTGTTAGTTCAGATGGTGCACGGATATAGAAATTACGATTAAGATTAGTCGATGATTGCACGTATGCTTGTGTAATGTCTCTCAAATATAAGTTTGGTCCGTTAATATTTGTGAATGTGATGGCTGCTATACAAAGGATAAGACGCTGACTGACCCGCTGTATTGTGGGTGACTGAGTCAGTACAAGGTCCTTTTCCTTGTCATTGTAAGCTTGCACGACTAGTCGCGACTTTTCAAAAGCCTTACTAGTACCTTTGTGTTTTATTTCATCGACAAATCGTGAGTTGAAAATTTTTATGTCTGGATTAATGTCATCGGGATTTGTTAGTTGAAAGACGCCTTTTTCTAAAAGTCCTGTTATTTCCTTTTTCCGAGAATTCTTAAATTGGTCTGGGTCTATATTGGTATTGAGTAGGAATGTGATGTCAGCTGTAGATTTGTTAACACTAGCCCGGCACTTTCGAGGTCTGCCTCGGCGGAGTGGTTGATCTTGATATTCGTTATTTTGAGGAATTTCGTGCTCAGTTTCATGAGGAGTGTTTTCATTTTCGATAGAATGGGAGATTTGTGGCGTCAATTCTTTACCAAAATTTTGAGATGGGGCGATCCGAATAGGAGATATTTTGTTGAGTTCAGATTGATCTGTCTCGGAATCTTGATTTGAATTCACAAGAAATGGTTTCACGACTGTAGTGCGAAATTTGGTCGGTCCATGAGGTAAACTGATAGTGCATGTTTCACCATTAACAGCCAATAGATTATATGGGCCTTTCCATTCCCCTGCTTGACCGGTATTGCCCTCTCTCCACACTAGTACCGGTGAGTTTAGTGTTAGTCTGTGAATCGCAAGTGATGATGGTCCATTTCGAGTATTGAGTGCATCAGCAATTTTTCGTTCGGCTCTTATTTTTTCTAATTCTTTCATTGCTTTTTCTAGTGCCTTTGCACGCTGCGTGATAGTTGGCGAAGGTGCGTCAAGTTTTGCCATACGAGGGTAGGCACCGAAAACAAGTAAAGTAGGGACTAGGCCATCTGGTCCTACAGAATCGTTTAAAGCCTTGAATGACATTTGAAGTGCCATATGCTTGTCAATACCTGGTATCTCTGCTGTAATTATATTGTATATACGACGTAGAGGCCCATGGTAGCGCTCCACAATCCCGATGGAATTGTGAGCTTCAACGGGGACTGCATTAGTGGTGCTACCGACGTTGATTGCAAATTGTTCAAATTCGGTGCTGACGAAGTTCTTGCCAG
The DNA here is from genome assembly GCA_028751805.1 of Podosphaera xanthii. Lineage (NCBI taxonomy): Eukaryota > Fungi > Ascomycota > Leotiomycetes > Helotiales > Erysiphaceae > Podosphaera > Podosphaera xanthii. The sequence goes on from JAPWIX010000022.1 coordinate 1,070,388, forward strand.
CATCGTGTGTTATTAAATCTGGGGGTCCGAGGTATGTATCGATCCAGCAGGCTCTTAAAGTATCCCAGGTATGCTTTGCTGTTAAATTCCGAAGCCACCTACCGGCTTGGAATCTGGTGCCTTCGTCAACAATGTGAAGCAGTGGGTTTCCGTTAATGTACATAACATCTACGAAGATACAGTAATTGAATGATACGTCATCACGCAGTGTGAATTTGAATCGCCCTGGAGAGCTTCCGTATCGTTGACAATGCAAGCAGTATTTTGTGATGTGTGAGATTATTTTCCTGTGTTGATCATTCATATGGCCTGCACGCTCCAATATTTTGCTTAATCGGTCAATTGATGGATGGCCAAAACGGCGATGTAATCGTCGTAGTTCTGTGTCTGTTAAATAACATGGATTGAGACAGAAAGATTCTGCGATGAAAGATTGCAATGATAGGTCCCATACTAAGAATGCATGGCCAAATCGCCTAATGATTGGCACTTTTTTCTCTGGAGTAACTAGTAGATTCTTAGTTATGAGAAAGTCTACTTGAAGTCGGTCCATATCAGCTAGAGAGAGTAGAAATGGAGTGTCCACGTTCACAATGTGGAACTCAACAATGCCAATTGGCATAGCTAATATGGCTGAACCGATTGAGCTTGTATTTCCAATTCCGAACTGTACGTTAACGGAGCCTCTTGTGCGGTCGTCTAGTTTTATGTCAACATCTTTTTGTAATGCCAGGAATTGAGCATAGCCTGCTGTTGAACGTTTTGAGGCTCCGGTGTCAATCATAACCCCCATGAATTTTTCAGATGTGTACCTGGAGATAGTATTTGTATTATAAGAAAATGGGTCAGTTTCTGCACCGATTGCGGCTTTAGTGTCATCATATGCTGTCAAAGCATGATGAGAAGCTCTATTAGACAGTTCCATTACTGTAGAGATTGCACTATTCAAGTTAATTTCACCAAACGATATAAAATGAGCTGAAGCTTGTTGACTATCGTCATCCATCGAGAAATTATCACCATCAATGTCTACAATAAGCTCATTGAAAGTATCGTTAAATCTATCGTCTAAGGTACTTGAATGCTCATCTTCCATCTCGCATTCAAGCATGTATTGTTCTAAGCGTTGCTCAAAACGATCATTATCAAAGGAGCGTGAGTCAAGTCGGTTTCTAAACATATTTTTGAATTTTGACTTATATGTATCTTTCTCTTTGTCACTGTGCTTCCAAGATCGACAACTTTCTTTGCCACAAATATAACAATGTGGGGTTCGAGCAGTTTTAGCGGGATGACGATTGTACTCGCGGCGAGTAAGATTGCTGTTGCGGTATCTTCGGTCTGTAAAAAGGGCTTCTGCCTGTTCGTTTTCTTTCTCGTATGCATTAATTGATGATTGTAGTTTGTTAATGAGAGCACCGATTGTCTCCGGTGGATCTGATACTGCATATCTACAGGCCGGCACACCTTGACAAGCAGTAATGAGTTTATCGTGTAGGTGCTCTGTTGTTTGAAGGGAGTTCCGTAGGCCATGTTGTAACTGACGTAGTTTGTGGATGAGGAGTTGTAAACATTCAACGGTCGATTTGTTACTATTCTCCGCCATTATTTTCTTTAGTGTGATACTATTCCATTCACCTAAGTTTTTGCGGAGAAATTCTGGCCCTTGGAAGTAATTGCGGAGGTTTTCAGTAACTTTTGAAATGATAAATTAGATAGCTCATTCGTGTAGTAAAAATCTAACGCAAGTCCCTTCAACATTGTTGGGGAAAGCCTTTTCATAAGCTTCCTCCGGGACATCCACTCTGTTGCAGATATTATAAAATATTTTTAATTTATGGTCGAGACTTTCACCTGTTCCTCCGTATTTTTGTTCTTCGGTGTAAATTTTCGCCATGTTCGTAATTTCTCTTCCATAACCAACTAGTTTTTTCGGTCCAGGTTTTTCCTGAGAGGAGGTAAGAGTTTGTTGCAAAGTAGCTGGTGGTATTCGTGTTTCACTCCCACACGGAGCTGGCATGATTGGTGTTTGGTTCCCACTCGAAATCTTTAATCCTAGATTTTTCATGCCTGTTGTCACAAGCTTGGTGTCTGGGGGTGTGACAGAGACTGGATTACATTCGAGTTGTCGAGTGAGCTTTTGGGATTTTAAATTGTAGTTTTCAGAGAAGGTTTCTTGTATGTCCTGTAAAGTCCAGATGTGTTGTTCTTCCTCTTGCAAACATTCGAACAAAGTCTGGGCAATTGTTCTTCGCTTTGTGTTTTTCGAAATAAACACGCCCCTGCTTCGTAGGCAGTCGCGGAGAACTTGAAGTGCTCTTAATTTAATTTGTGAAAACGTTGAAATTGTGAAATCTTTAAAATCATCTTGAAAAAGGTCCCACAAGTTACCGTCCATAACGTCCTCGTTCTCGTAGTAATATGTCTTGAAACTTGTGTAGCTGGTTAAATCTGCTGGGGACGCAGTGCTAAGGTTAATTCTATTCTCCCATTTTTGTTCTTCGATTCTCCAGTCTATTATTTGACTGGATTCCATCTTTCCCTTAATGTCTTGATTATCAGACATTCTTAAATATGTATATATACAGATTTTTTTTTTTTTTTTTTTTTTTTTTTTTGAGAGAGAGAGAAAAATAATTTGATAGAGGTAAAGAAACTTTGCACGAACACGAATGGGTGATCTAGGCAAGAGACTTTGTAGGCGACGGCACGCTATCAAGCTTCCAAAGTGACACTTCCTATCTTCGACTGAAATCGGTCAAATGAGGTGGGAAACGATATCCTTCCAAGATTTTTTTTTTTTGTATTTCCTGATCTGTGCGCGCTCACTGATCAGTGTCGGGATGCTTTAACACAGTGCAAAGACGTAATCTTAATATCACGTTCTGCGAATTTGTGTTGATGGATCTTGATTCTACTATGTACGGCTAAGAAAAGAATATAAACAACACGACGCGTTAACGCGTTATACAGTCACATGATTACAAGGATGCCGTTATTCCAACAAGTCCCGTATGAAATGATGACAGATGTCGATGTGCTTTGAACGTTCGTGGAGGTGTGGATTCTTTACTAGGGCCAAGGCCCCTTGATTGTCTCCATACATCTGTACCGTCATTCCGTTTGGGTCTATTATTTTATGTATTCGCAGATCGCGAAGAACTTGTGCTGTCCGTTGGCCTTGCTTCGCATACATTGCCTGGGAGATGTATTCAGCTTCGGCACTGGATGTGGCGACATAATTCTGCTTCTTTGAGACCCATGAAATTGGCCCTCCGTAGAACATGCAAACTCCCCCGGAAATACTTTTGCGGTCAGTCTTGTCTGTTGCCTAGTCTGCATCTGTGTACACTGGGATTTGTTCAGAGTGTGCTCCCCCTTGTCCAAAACGAAGTCTTTGTTTGACGGAAGAACGTAAGTACCGCATGAGATTCTTCAGTGCGATGCCATGATGTTTCGCTGGTTCTTTCATGAATTGCGACAGTCGTCCGAGTACAAATGCGATGTCAGGCCTAGTTAGAATCATCGCATACATCAGTTTACCAATAGCTTTCTGGTATTCGGTTACACTGATGCGTTCATCTGATGTGCTCGTCGGGCGGAGGTTTTCATAGTCTGCATGTGAAAGGACAGCACGAAAGCTACTCGCAAATGTGTACCCAAATAGAAATTATATTTTAACTAAGGAAGACAGACGGATTTTTACACGGAATTACTTAAAGCCTCCGACGCGTATCACTTAGCCTAGTGCACGTTTACGTTAGTGAAGCTAATTCGTGCCGCGTTACAGGGCCGGATAAACTCCGGTTCCTAAGACAAGGCTACAAGCCTGTAACGCTGCAGCTGGGATTTTCTTGCTTAGGTGTTTAGCATGGGTTATGCCAAATTGGTCGCGGGTTGTAGATAAGTACTGTTCTTGGTCGAGGTAAATAGAGCGCTGCTTTCGGTCTCTTGTAATTCGGACGCCAAGAATCTTCTCAATCTCCCCCAGATTCTTAGCGTTAAATCTTCCAGAGAGTTTCGAAAAACCAATGTAGCTTTTTGATCGCATTGGCAGCAGCAGCAATATCGTCGACATACACTAGGATCCAAATACTCTCCTCCAGGTGCATGTAAAGACATGAGTCTGCTAGGCTTTGTTGGAAGCCAATCAATAACAAGAATTTTTTCAAAAGCAGACCCCAGTCTCTTCCAGCTTGTTTGAGGCCGTAAAGGCTATGTAGTGCTTTCAAAACTTTCCCTTTAGTAACTGGTACCCCTTCTGGTGGGGCTAGATATATTTCTTCGTTTAGGGCTGACTCTGTAAAAGCGTTCTTTATGTCATAGTGGTGACACTTTAAGTCGAATTTTGCAACTAGGGCGAAGAAAAGTCGGAGGGTATTCATTCTGACCGTAGGAGCAAATGTTTCATTGTAGTCAATTCCGTACTGTTGACTGAAACCTCGTGCAACTAGGCGGGCTTTATACCGTTCAATTGAGCCATCCGATTTTAACTTTACAGTGAAGACCCATTTAGTGGAGACTAGATTGGCTCCGTCTGGTAAAATGTGTTCCTCCCAAGTTCCGTTTGAGACCAAAGCTTCAACCACAGTCATAATGGTGTCTTTCCACAGATTTCCATGAACTTTATCGCGAATAGCTTCTTTATAAGTTCTGGGAATTGGTACTCCATTGACAACTTTGGCAGGAAGGGCATAATCGGTCTTATCTTGCTGGGCTGTAACAACAGTGAAGAATGCACGAACAATTTTATCCTTGAGTTTACAGCCATTTATGGATTTAGAGAAGGCATGTCTCACATGGAATGCATGCTCAATGTCGTCTGTATTTTTGCTGATGTGTCGAATTTTGGACAGTAACGCCAACCGGATTCTTTTCATTTTTTGATTTTCGGAATGGTCATTTGTACTAGGCCTTCGTTTCCGTTGTCGAAAAAAATATCTCGGTACGACAGCTGTTGTTGAGTCTACGTCCATGGGTTCAGTGTCATTCTCGATCAGATTATGTTGGGCCACAAATCTTGTCAAATTTGTATCGGGCATATCTTCATCGTCATCTTCTTGGAGTTCATATTTAGTCTCCTTTATTTCGAGATCGGTTCGGTACTTGATATCACGTCTTTTGTCATCCTCTTTCTTCTCTTCGCATTTTCCATCAATTTCTTTCTTTTCTTCTATTTTCTCTACATTTTTTTTCTTCACCTTCTTTCTTTTCCTCTCTCTTCTTTGTATCTTTTATCTTAAATTTTACTTTTTTCCATCTTCTTTCTTTTCTCCTCTTTTTTCTGCATTTTTTATCTTAATTTTTATGTTTTCTTCATCTCCTTTTCCTTGCTTACTTTTCACCTTTTTCCTATTAGATCTTGATTTCCTAGATTTTGATCTAGAAGCTGAGTCGATTTTTAGTTCTGTAGGCATTTCTGGAGTATTCTCTGGGACTTGAGAAGTAACTTGTGCAAGAGCTGGTGAACGACCAGGCTCTAGAACTGGAGGAGGAGATGATGCTAGAGTTGGTGGATTATCAGGCTCTAGAATTGGTGGAGGAGGTTCTAGAGTCAGTTGATGATTAGGCTCTAGAGCTGGTGAAGAAAATGGTTCTGGAGTTTGTGGGTTATCAGGCTGTAGAACTGGTGGAGATGGTTCTAGAGTCAGTTGATTAGGCTCTAGAACTGGTGGTTTTTGGCTTGGGTAATTTAAAACCTGCATCGCTTCTGTAGGATGCATATCGGACATTATTATGTCTTCAGCATCGATAACTCCATTATCTTTTCGAGGACGCCCTCGTTTTTTTCGCTGCGGTAACTGGTTTGTAGTTCCTTGGGTCGTAGCAGCGCTCCCCTTCAACCGCAGGTCAATTTTTCCGCCTTTAGCTTTTTCGTCGATCAATACTGGATTAACCCGTTCGACGCGTCCAAGGTCAGGTGCATAGATCTTCGTATGTTTTTCGGTGTTTTCCGCAAATCCCATAAATACCCCTTCCCTTCCTCGCACAACCAATTTATCATGTCTTCCTTTCGGTTCTAAGGTTTTCGAGTTGACATATCTATACGCCTTATAACCCCATGGTCTTATATGGTCGATATTTGGCCTAACTCCAGTATAGGCCTCCATTGGGGAGGTGAGGTTTCCATTAATAATTGGTCCGAGTGGGAGTCTGTTTCTAACATATGAGTAATACTCAACCGCTTCGTCCCAAAACTCAATTGGTAACTCTGCATCATCAATCATCGTCCTAATCGACATCTCGGCAGTCTGGATGCTGCGTTCGGCGGGTCCATTCTGGTGAGACGAAGCGATAGCTGTGAAGTTAGCTACAACACCGTCCTCTCGTTCCCATTGTTCCATGACATGTTTTAACTCAGGTGCATTGTCTGATCTAGTCAACTTTAGCTTCTTTCCTGTTTGCAGCTCTTCTCTTAACCTTAGTTTCCGCAATTCAGAAATAGCTTGGTCTTGTGTTTTCAATGGAATCGACCAAATCCTTCTTGACCAATTGTCAATTGCTTGCAAGAAGTATCTATTGCCTCGCAGAGAAATTGGGAAGGGGCCAGCGATATCAAAAGAAATAAGTTCGAGGGGCTCCTTTTAGTGGGGTGCGAGTATCTTACTGATCTTATTTCTCATCTTTCCAATCTTGCATGATTTACATATTCTTTTGGTTGCAATGGGAATTTTGATCTTCGGAAAATTGTAGATCTTACGGAGGTTTTTGATGATGTCGGGGCCGTAATGACCGAAGCGCCGATGAATTAGTATGTACCTTGCTCTTTCTTCTTTAGTCTCAGCTGGGTCATCATCTGATTGATCTATGTCTTTATCAGAGAGATCTGGGTTGCACCCATGATATTCGGTCTGGTATCTTGTATCTAAATTTTGGAGGCTGAGTTTCTCCTGTTGGTCGACAGCTGAGCAAGCAGTTTGTCCGCCTATCCTCGTGTTAAGCGGTAATCCCTTTAAGTTAGCTGCAATGTAGTTTACAATGTAAAGGCCGTCGCTTTGAATTGCATGGATCATTTGTCACGGTTTGGGGTATAAAGGTTTAGAGCAACTATATACTCAATGGTAGTTAATTTTCTATCTAGAGAGAAAAGCTATGTAAACCAATACAAATTATATATTTATATCAATACGCTCCGTATTCTAGAAGGTTCTAGCACACTACGTTGAAGAGTAGTCTAGTAGCTTCCATAGCGTTCTAATAGTGCACGGTCCAGAAGCCCTTCCAAGGGACTTAGCCTTATTTGGAAATATGTAATATCATGTGCAATGGACTATCGTGTGCACATTTACGTCATTCGTATGCCTAGGCTGAACAGCATAGGCTGCAGGCATACTAACGGCTAACCAGCTGTCACATCATTGTTCTATTCCCATCTTTAATCCAAATATTATTTTCATCGAAGATACCTCTCATGCCTGTTTTACATAGTTGTTTTGCCGACAGTAAATTTGCATCAAGATTAGGTACATAGTAAGCTTTCTTCACGATACCCGAAGAGCCGTCTGTACATGTCACGACAGCTGTTCCCCGATAATCTGATTTTAATGTTCCTCCCCCAACCTGAATAGTGGTGCTGCAGATTTTTTTTAGTGGTCCCCTAAACAAGTGGATTTGGTCAGTCATCGGTGAAGTTGCGCCAGTATCAAGTACCCAATTGGTGGGGGTGCTCTTACTAATCAAGGCTTTGGAGAGCATGACTTTCTGGGTGTGCGGCTGGTCGGAGTCTGAACTTGATGACTGCGTTGTGTCATCGTCGGTTTCATCTTGGGAGGACTCATCAGAATCTTCATGCACCAAGTAACCTTTCCTGGATGCTTTTCTTTTTCGAGTGCTTTTTGGTTTTTCATCCTTTGGTGGGGCGGCGATGTCGGATTTTGATGTTGTTCGCTTTGAAGGTCTCATGGATTCAAGCAGCCTCCTCTGACGTCTTTCGTGCTTCATACGTAATGCAACGCCAAATGCCTTTATTTCCATTGCAAAAGGGCAGTCCCTGGAGATATGGTTATCGGCGTCACATCTATAGCAAAGTTGTTCAGTCGGAGCATCTGGCATTGAGACATCAGAATCTCTGCGAATTTTCCGCAGCCGATGCTTGTTATGTGCGGGATGAGCATGCTCCGAGCTTTTAAGACTGTCTTCTTTTTCTAGGAGGATGGTAATCCTTTCTTCAATCGACGTAAGCGGGTTTGTGCGGAAGCCATCAATGATTGAGGTGTACCTAGAAGGGAGTGCTTTTGTTAGGATGAGGAATAGTGCCCGAGGGGGATAAATGCTCCTCATGCTTATGTCGGCATCTGTAAGCTTTCGCTTGTAGCTGTTTAACTTGGCCCAGGTCTTTTCTATTCCTTCGCTCTCCACATCAAAAATTTCCGGAAAACTTTGGATCTTGCTAATATATGTGGAGACTGTCGATTCGTTCGTCCGACAGTACTTTGATCTCAAGTACTCCCATATCTCCTTCGCAGATGTGACTTCTTCAAAGACGTCTTAGTCGTCATCTCCGAAGCATTCAGTGAGACGGGAGAAGAATTTTGCGGTGTCTTGATCAAAAGTTCTTGCCTTGTCTACGTTCCAAGATCCTCCCATCTTCTCGAGTTTTGCTATTAAATCGTCGATGAGGTTTTCACTATCATGTCCCTCAGACGTGCTAGACTCTTCCTTTTTCTTTCCCTTTTCTCTCGCAGTCGATCCGCCTTCCCTGCTGATCCACGCAAAGTTTTCCCTCGAGGTCTCGGCTACATAGAAGTAGCCTTTCGATTGAGCCTTGAATTTGAAGGTGCGAAACCATCTTTCGTGATTGCTTCGCGTCAGGATAAAGGCTTCCGACCGACTATCATAGTCCTGCGGCATACTTGCGATGGTCTTCAATTATTCCAGTGGTAATTTCGTGTAAAAATTACTCGGCGTAAGCACCCGCTGCGATCCCAAAGATCCAAATTACGTCGATGAGGAAAGTATTCTCAGGGCCGCTGTAGAGTGTGGAGCTAGGAACAGACATTTTGAGGGAAAGGAGGAAGGATTAACTGATTTGGAACAAGCGGAAAAGGGAAAAGAAAGAGAAGCTGATTAAAATTAGTGTATACAACCAGAACCACCCCGGTGATTTGTGCGGCAAAAAAAGCATTTCAAGAGGTAGGTCTATTGTCCCACTACCGCCGAGTACGACCGATCTGCAATCTGATCCCCGAAAAAACCAAACTCAATGCGAAGATCGACCGATTCCCAAAAATATACAACTCGAATCACTCGTGAGGATGTATAAAGAGGAGAATAAGCACAAGAATGGGATGGACAGTTTTGATTACAAGAAAAGAATTTTTCTCAGTAGTTGTAATAATGCCTGCGTCGAAAATATATACCTGAAAGATGCTCTGAACATAATCTATGCCGGCGACGCCAGTGAAAAATATCTAGATCTCACACTGCAAGACGAAAATTTATCTCTTCACAAGCGATTTGACATTATTAAGTCACACTATGAAACCGTCCATTGGTTAAACAGGCGGGAAACAATTTGGAGCACTCTCAATCTGACCGAAGAAATGCGGAAAGTTCCAGACAAACTTCAAGCTTTTGATAATCTCGAAAAAGAACTTCGTCGGGTACAAAGGGGTCTTGAGACTCACGCTGTGGATGCTGCGTTGCGAACCAAAATCATAAATGCTTGTTCTGGAGTTGCGGACCTAGATTTTGTTCTATTTTCCCCAGCTGCAACGGCAGAAGTTGTTTGTGCAGATATTCGAGCAAGATTTATGCAACTATCACTATCTGGCTTATCTACTTCTCAGTATCATCAATTCGATCACATAGGGCAAATTAGCATTGATGATTCTTACTTAGCCGACCGCCAGTACCGACCTGTGCGAGGAAGTGATAAAGTCAGAGGAATTCGAAAATTTCGTGAAAGAGGGGTAAACATTGGAGGACATCTTGTACTAAAGAAAACCTTGGACAAGCGCTGCATCGTGTGTAAAAAGACAAATTGTTGGTCTTCTGAGCACACGCCGGAAAAGCAACGAGCTGCGTTTGAAAAAATAAAAAAACGTACCCCTTAAAAGATGAGAGTGCCATACAACAATTTATTCTGCAATTTGAAGGAGAATTGCCCGATACGGAGTTACACCACTTTTTAGCCATCAACGAGCTCGCAGATGAGCAATCACCTGATGATGAAGACTGGTACGAAGAGGAATCCAAACAATTTCTCATTTCGGAAATTGGAGGGAAAAATCTTACAAGCCACCTTCAAGATCAAACAACTTTCCATAAATTTATAACACCTAAATTAAATTATGCAATACCTACTCAAGAGGAAAGAAAATTGATTACAGTTGCATCTCTTGACTTCAATCTTTGTGGCAACAATAACATCGATTTAAATACAGCTACTCCAGCAGATTTTCATTCTTTTAGAGATATATTTTTATCGGAGATGACTATAACGACAGATACGTCGAAAGAATCTTTCATGGCGTTTTAGTTGATACAGGCGCTGCTGGCCATTCATCAGTTGGAGTTGGACAGGTCAAGGCGCTTAAGCATTTACAAAAGGAGTTAAAGGTTGATAAAGCAAGGGCCGGGGAGGTAAAAATTTCGGGAATTGGCAACGGCATTTTTATTTCTATTGGTTCTGTTACCTTGGACACGCCCGTCGGCATAGTTACGTTTTATATTTTACCCTGCAACACACCTTTTTTACTCGGGCTACAAGATATGACCCGACTAGGTGTCACACCTGATGTACAGAAAGATGTTATGATCAAAGACCATAAGCCAGTCGCAGCTCTGATTAGGAAATACGGCCATCTGTGGTTAAATCTTGGTCAATTTCTGTCTTTGTCCATTTACAAAACTGGCAATGAACCAATTTGTTATCTGACAGAGCAGCAAATTAGAGCCTATCACCGTAGATGGGGACACCCGTCCGCTACGAGGATGTGGAAGATTTTCCGGCGAGCTGATCGCGATGTCGACTTGAAAGTCATTGATCAAATTTGGAAAATTTGTGAAGTTTGTAAGCTGAACGCCAATCGGCCTTTGTGTTTCAAGTTCATAATCACAAATAAGGATGTACCGCTCAACCACACAGTCTATGTTGACGTATTGCATCTCGAAGATGGCCCCGCGGTACATTTAATAGACGCTGGGACTAACGTAGGATCAGCAGATTTCCTCACTGGACCTGATAAAGAGGGAGAAATTTCCACATGTAGTTCCATTGAGCGCTGCTGGAACAATGTTTACATAGGCCCACCTGAAAATTTAGTACACAATTCTGGAAAGAACTTTGCGTCCGCAGAATTTCGTACGACCGCATCTGGAAAGAAAACTGTTGAGAAATAATGAGTTCCTCAGTCATGGAGTTGCAGAGCGTATCAATCCTAACAAGCTACAGGCAGAAACTAAGTACAGAAACTTGGATCACGTGCAGACCAACAACGTGAATAGATGACTAATCCTATCTGGCATATTTCCAACACTCCCCCATAGGTCAGATAGGTTATTGTTCATTGTCATTCCCTCCTCAGTCTTCTTTCTGCTCAAACAGTTCCTAGACCTCCGCTGCCTGATTTCGTAGGATTGTGATGATTGTCTACCCCAAGCAAGCTCTTTCTTCTAACTGAGCTAATTCAAAGCATTGTAGCTCTGAAATAAAAACTCATCTACTCTCCATCGCCACCAAGCACACTGTAGAGTCCTGAGCTCCTTCGAAGCTGCCAACAAGCGTCTTAGCGTCGGCTTTATCAACTCCCTCGGAAACATAGCTTCGTACCATCAGCCATTCTCAGCCTAACAAACGCTCACCCAGCTTCCAAACTGTAGGCGTTCCAGTGTGTTTTCCATCCACCACACACTAATGTTCCCATTACTGATGTTGCCCTATTAGTACCATGGTCTACTAGTGTCTTCCTCGAAGAAGACTTCCAGCTGCTAGTGTTCCTTGTAATAGCCTTCTCAGATCATCACCGCGCTTCACTAGTAGCACCTTTAGCGCCGTCTTACTGCCCGAGTCGCCTGTTCTGAACCCTCTTCTACCATAAAACCTTACTCTCCCCCACGGCGACGGGATTTTCAACACAGATTGCCGTTAAGAGGATTTTAAATTGACTCAGGTAGGATATTGAAGAGAAATCACGTTGTCGGACAAATAAAATAAATGCCAGGGCTTCAGAAGAACTTTTGACAGACGTAGGAAAGAGAAATCTTGAGGGGTTGAAACAACTTTCGAAACGGAGCTGTAGAGTTGATTGGCATCAGCTGTCGAATAGTAGCTGATTCTTTGTGAAGTGATGCAGCTTTCGTACAGTAGCTACTAAGTTGTGTGTTATAACAACTGTCAAATAGGAGCTGCCAAATTTTCAAAAGAATTAGCTGTTAGAGTGTCTGCTAATTTCTAACACGTAGCGGTGGTCGAAAAGTAACTGCTTAGTTTGATATTGGGTGACTACTAAATAGTAGCTGTAGTATTGAGTTTTGACAGCTGTTTAAAGTTGGCCACTGAATTTGACGATGCAACAGCTTTCGTAGAGGAGCTGTTAATTTGCAAACTATGGCAGTTGTCGTAGAGTAACTGCGGGAACAGACTAGTGACAACTTTCTTCAAGTAGTTGTCGGTTAATTTAAGAGGTCATAGCAGTTGTCTAAAAGTAACCGCTAATTTGAAGCATGAGGCATCTTATATGCCGAAGTGAGTAGCAGCTGTCGTAAAGTAGCCGCTAGGTTTAGTTTGGCAGTTGTCAGAGGGTAACTGCAGAATTTCGATATAGGAACGCGATTTTTTGTGATGTAGCAACTTTTGTAGAGTTGCTAGTTTATTATAGTGAGTTGATAACTGTCGAAAAGTAGCTATCGAGTTACAGTAATTGACAGTAGTTGGGATTTGACTGCCAGTTTTGCGTGACGCAGATTTGAGAGAGGATCTGCCAATTTAAACTTACGAACAGCTGTCGTAAAGTGGCTGCTGAGTTGAACTTAGTACAGCTGTCGAGAACGGAGCCGTCATGTTGTGTTGTGGTGCAACTTTCGTAGCGTAGTTGCCAAGTTATAATGGATTGAAACGACTGTCGAAAAGTAGTCGCATGGCTTGAAGTTATGAACGTTGGAATGCTATTGGGACTGCATAATCGTCGGTCAAGGTTGAGAGGCTTTGAAAAGGTACATTTTTGAGTCCGTACGTTCGACTCAAGGGCTCCGTTCGTTCGAGACCTTCATCGGGCTGGCTACCGGTGTGTTTTAGATCCTTCCATCCTCACGAGGGTAACACAGTTCCCCCGATCTTTAGTTCCGTTCGTACCTAACGAAGGCGATGGCCTCCAAATCTCTCTAGAGAATCCTACTCAAAGGCGATTGCCTTTATCTTAAAGGCTCTTACGTGCTTCTAACGACGGCGACAGCCACCGGTCTTCTCAGGCGACAGCCATTCAAATGTCTTGGGTTCAAGGAGGCGACGACCTCCTGGTTGGATGAATCTGGCGCAAAGAGACACTAACCAGTCTAATTGCCCATGACGAAGGTGATCAAACTCCGGACGATACAACAGAAAAGCGCATGCGCAATTCCGGGTCTCATAACCTGTTGAGAAATAATGAGTTCCTTAGTCATGGAGTTGCAGAGCGTATCAATCCTAACAAGCTACAGGCAGAAACTAAGTACAGAAACTTGGATCACGTGCAGACCAACAACGTGAACAGATGACTAATCCTATCTGGCATATTTCCAACAAAAACCCATATTGTCGAAGTTCTCATAGAAGCTCATCACTCTATTGGAAAAGTCGAAAATGCCCACAAAAGATCTCCGTCGAGCCTACACTATTTTCAGACAACAATCTTCTGGGCAGAACGTTGAACGCCATTCGATTTTAGAAATGGCAATAAAGGTACTCAACGACTCAGCCGGTCCTGATGGACTCATACCTACTCTTTGTGCATTTGGTGCCTACCCCCGTGTCGCGGGATCAATTGATAGTGGTAAACACCAGAGTAAGTCCAAATATAAAATCAGTTAATTATTAAAATCTACCGAAGGAAACTCCGATATTTACTTTCCTCCTGTTAAGTCCTACATCTGGACCCGTATTAACAAGGGGAAAATCGTATCAATCACCATCCTCACATTACCCGCCATCAGTACCAGCCACATAATCATTTGCCACATAATAATCAGCCACACAGAACCAGCCTCGCGAGAAATAGTGACAATCAACAAGTTACTGGCTGCGCCAGTACCAACTCCACGGATTCATCCCGTAACACCCCGGATTACCTGGAATGACGCCCCTGCGTCGTTAGCAAGACAAAGGGCTCAAACCATGCAAAATCTATGGATGAACTTCGAAAATATCGTGCTGCTCTGCTTGTTAATCAAGCCAAAAATATGCGAAACGGCCCGCGACACATCCACCTTGAAGATGTGCCCAATTGGAAGGAAAGTTAGAGTTTGGCGTGAAGCGACTAAAAATACAAGAGACAAATGGACTGGACCATTTCAACTGTACGACAAAGAAGGTGAGACCATAACAGTCCTTATGGAGAAAAGAAAAACTTCCGATCGACATTAGTGAAAAAATGGGTTGAAAAAATAGACGATCCTAACCCCCTTCACGATACCTAGTCTCAAAAATCACCGCCTAGTCCAGAAAATTATTTGGCAAATAATTTGACAGTATCTTCAGCCCCAGTGAGGCGTAGTCAGAGAGAGGGAAGATTTACAGGTCAGTACCAGTATGAGGACGAACACATCACACGTCCAAAACCAGAAGCACATATCTACATATCACAAGATGAAGAAGCTATCCGACTTTCTCTTGATTTGAGGTCAAAAGGCCTTATTAAAACTCCTGGACCATCGTTTTTTGCTTCCACCAAAAAGGAAATCGACGGTTTGCTGGCAAACGACGTCTTCCGCTTCATACCTTCGAATAAGTCAATATTAGGAAAGAGAATCTACAAATGCAGAATTGTTGTTAGAAATACAGGATATATCACGTCTCTACTCGAATAGTAAAGCTATGAAAGTCGTATGGATTGATTGATTCTATCTCTAGGAAATCTAAAACGCGTCTATGATATACCTCTTCGTGCAGGGATTATTACCCCGCGTAACTACAGCGTCATGTGATGGAATATAATACATACACTGGCAACTCTAAACTTATCGTCAGAACTGTCCACTTGTGTGGTTAATCTTAAAGTAGTGAGTTCTTGTTAGCTGCCAAAACTGATAAGGGAATAATATCGATTGTCTTCGGAAATATTTGTAGAAACTTCATCGTGATGTGAGTATTAGGCCAAGGATCATATTACTCCCTCTTTACCCAGCCTTCTACCCTGATTTCAAGATTGTTTTTATCAATCAATGTTTCCAATGCTTTGTTTGGGTTTCCCTTCGTCATAGCATCTGCGGGATTATCGAGACCATTTATCCATCGTATCTCATATAGCTCTCGTCGTTCATATGATTGTCTGAGCGCCATAATATCGATCATCAAACGTTTCTCTTTTGTGGTTCCCAACTTCACCAGGCATTCATATAATGAATATGAGTCGGTACATACGATCATTGGTATATAATCTTGAATATAAAGAAAAGATATCATGTAAATTATAATTCTGTTGCAATGATAAGTCGAATGGATAGAAATTGATCTGATTGTTCTTTTTCTCTATCTGATGTCCCCAATATATATACATTATATCGCTCGTAGTTGACCAAGTAGAAATCGTAAATAGACTGAAACACCAAGCATTCATGACAGAAAATATAAACCTGAGACATAAAAAATCTTGCCGTACTCAGTAGCTTTAAACACCAAGAAATACCAAAACCAGCAGAAACATCAACTAGAATCAAGAACACTAATATCAAAACCAATAACGATGACAAAATATAATCCCGTACCGTCTTGAGACATCAACTGTGACATCTTGACTAGTGTTCCGATAAATTTTGTATCTAGTCATGTAACTCTTTGACGACTACTAGTCAGGTAGCTAGTCATACAATTGGGATATCCGGGAGCTTGAGCTGCGAGAAAATTAGATTGATGGTTGTAGCAATAGCGTATCCCATATCAACACCTCCCACCATACCATAAACTTCCGAGGCTAGTACGCTTCTAGTCACTCGTTTGCTTTTAGTAGAGCTATAGTGTACAATGTTCCCATTAATAGAGAATTTATGGTTCTCTTGCTTAATTTCATTAGCTAAAACAATAACGAAGCCTATTTGTAAAGATAGGTCGGCATTGTTAGCGAAAGAGGCGTCCACAAAAACATAAAGTTTCGCGACTTTTAGGTCTAGAGGTACATTTTTCAATCCTCGCTCTAGATTATTCTTTTGCCAGCTCAATCTTCCATTTAGTTTAGTGATATGGTCTCTGGAGGGATTTTGAATTTGAGCGGCAACCGAAAGTTCATAGCACGCTTCTGGCTGACAAATTGATGCGAGATATGCACCTCGAGCACGTTGTTGAATGTAGGCCTTCTTAATTGTAGAGTTTATAGCCAAATCATGTTTTATTGTTGAATTATGGCCTAAGCTAGCGTCAATGAGTTCAATCTTTTTCCCTTGACCATTTTGTCGAAGGTCGACTGAATAGTCTTTATTCAGAATGAAGATGCTACCGTTAAACTGGAGCGGTGTGTCCAAAGAGAGCTTTTTCTTTGGCTTTGCGTTAAATTTAAGCCTCTTTTCTTCTTTTTCTGAGAACCCAGTTTCACCTAAAATTAAGGTATCATCGGTCTGCATTCCGACTAGCCCAAACATATCTTCAGTTGAGATTAGAAGACATGGATCATAAGTCGAGGGTTTCATTCCAAGCTCTTTCACATGATGCTCCATATATGTTGCCCACCAGTGAGTTCCCGCCTCCGGAATACCGTACAGAGGTTTGAGAACTACCATGATTGTACTTGGTGGATAGGATTCTTTGAATTTTCGTGGGAGATTCGCACAGAACAGACGATTTAGCATGCTTGTTGATTGAGTATATGCTTGGCTAATATCGCGGAGCCAGATACCCATGTTGCTGAAACCAGCTTGCTTTAGTTTTAAAAGAGACGGGCTGATAGCCGCTATCAATCGTTGACTTGCGCGTTGAAGCGTAGGGGACTGGGTCAATATTCCAGATTTTCCTTCGTCACCCCAAGCAGCTACTACCATTCGAGTTTTTTCATAAGGGCTATCCGTTCCTTTGCCTTTGATCTCACGAACTAAGCGTGAGTTGAATAGCCTAACATTGCCATGCTTTGTCTGATCAAATTTTTCAAGTTTGATGACCCCGTTTTTGATTAAACTTTCAAATTCTTCACGATCCGAAAGCTCGAATGGTTTTCCAGGTGTATTTATGATTCCTTCATCTCGTAGCTTGATTGAGAGTTCGAGGTCTGCTTTTTCTTTGGTTGACAGATATACCTCAAATGAAGTTGTATCTTCAATTTCTGAATCATCCACATAGAAATAGTTTTCCTCCATTAACTCAGTAGACTTCGTTGGGATAGGTCTTAGGTTATATCTAAATTTATTTGGTGTTTTCTTGTTTCCAGTTGACTCATCAGGACTTTGATTTGATATTGTGTTTAACAATATAGAATCCGCCGGTGTCGCTTTCATATCCTGATTACCATCCTCGTTTGATTGAATAGAACTCAATGGGATAGTAGTTTCATCTTCATCTCTGTAAAAAGGTTTTACTACAGTTGTCCTGAATTTTGTTGGACCATGTGGCAACTGCACCACACATTCCTGGTGGTCTATATCTACCGCAACCAATCTGTAAGGACCGTTCCATTTTCTATTCTCTCTCCAAACTAAAACTTCTGAATTCAAAGGAACATTCATGATATGAGAAGTATTTGGACCATTTCTTGTCGCTAGGGCATTCCTAACTCCTCGTTTCGCTTGAATTTGGGTGATCTGTTTCATGGCCTTATCAATTGCCTCAGCTCTAGCTGAAATTGATGGGGAGGGTGCTGATTCTTGGGTTAGTCGAGGATATGCACCGTACACAAGGAGAGTTGGAATAAGTCCATGGGGTCCAACAGAATCGTTAACCGCTTTGACAGCCATCTGAAGCATAATTTCTTTTGAAATTCTTTGGTTTGCCAATTCATCATTTATTATACAATATGCCCTCCGCAGCACGCCGTGGTAGCGTTCAACTTTGCCAATGCTGTTGTGGGCTTCAACTGGGACCTCTCGAACCTGAATTCCCATAGATTTTGCATTTTGGCGAAACTCTCTTGATGCGAAGTTAGTACCTGCATCATGGACTACAAAGTCTGGGGGCCCCAAGTATACATCTATCCAGCACATTCTGAAGGCATTCCATACAGTTAAAGCTTTCATGTTCGATAGGAATCTGGCAGCTTGATAGCCCGTGGCTTCATCAACAATATGGATTGCATTATTGCCTTCAAGGTAAAAAATATCAACAGAGACAGTATGGTTGAAATTATATTCTTTGGGTAATTTAAATTTGAATCGCCCAGGCGATTTTCCATGCAGCTGGCACTGACGACAATAATGCGTAAGCTTTTCCACTACCTGATTTTCCACATCGTGACCAGCATTGCGCAATAAATTTATGAGCCTGGGAACAGAGGGATGACCAAATCGGCGGTGTAATCGTTTTAACTCACTTTCTGTAAGATTACAGTACGCAATACTTTGTTCCGTCTGATATAATAACATCCATGGATGACCAAATTTTATAATAATTGGTATGAGCTTTTCGCCTTGTACCAGGACATTTTGTAAATTATCAAGGTATACACCTTTTTCCTTCATATCTTGAAGACAAAAAAGGAATGGAGTATACGTAGGTACCACGTGGAATGTGATATTACCTACCGGAGTAACTACCTCAATTGTACCAAGTGAAATAGCCTCTCCTTTTCCAAATCTTATTTGGTGTTCCCCTGCTCTTGATTTGTCAATTTGAATTGTAGGGTATCGCTTTTGTAGGGCAATTACTTGAGGATGTCCTGCAGTAGATACTCCTGCAGCCCCAGTGTCTGGAATTATACCTTGAAATTCAGCCGAAGAGTAACGTGGAAGAATTGTACTCTCTTCCTCCAAGACAGAGTTTGGACAGTTGGATATTGAGTGAGATAAAATTTTCTGTTTTTGACCCTTGAAAATATCTTGTGCAGTAATTAAGTGAAGGGTTGATTGGTTAGTCAAATAGCTAACTAATTGATAGGGATTTGCAGGTCCAAGCTCTGTGAGAAAATATTCGTTATCATAGTTTTTATCTTGGTAGGCATCCTCGTCATAGCTATTGTCAGCATTATCCATTTCAATGAGAAATTGATCGACTTCATCTCGTTCTTCTATCTCAATCATATCTTCTACTCCTTCCCACTCGGCCAAAAAGGATTGATACTTAGCGACTGTGGCCGGTCGATTTTTAAAGTAAGGTCTCTCTGAAAATTAAGAGAATGCTGCCCTTCTTTCGGCGGGTGAGTGTGATGTTGACCAGCATCCGAATTTGTCACAAATGTAACACTTTTTCTGTCTACTAGATCGGAAGTCATGGAGTCTTGTTTTCTGTGGATGTCCTTTATTATTTTGGCTGAAGCTTTTAACGTAAGGATTTCCAGTAGCACGGCCACCCTGATATTTGCGCTCTGTATAATTCTGATCCGTGCCCAAAGATTGGGCTGAAGACGTCGCAAGAAAATTATCCAGTACATTGGGTTGTTGTTCCTCAGTGTAAAGAGCATTTCTTATCTGAGCGGCCACACCTTCAAATGTTGCAGCCGGGTTATACAGTGCCATTTTGCATTCTGGGACTCCTTGGCAACCATTTAGAACCTGATCTCTGATGTTTTGGTTCAAATGGTACGATCCCTGTAGACCACGTTGGATCTTCTGTAGTTTGACAACCATTATATTGAAGCACTCGGACGTCCTTTTTTCGGGGTTTTCTTTCTTGATTGAGGCAAGTGTAGTTCTTCTCCAGTGGGATAGGTACTCCATTTTTATCTCTTCCGTCTCAAAATGATCCCTCATCATTTTCACCATCTCCTGAAATGCAAATCCATTATCTACAAGCTGGTCGTAGTAAAAGTCGAGGGCATTTCCTTTTAGCATTGATGAAAAAGCATTGTGAAATTGGGCTTCCTTTAAGCCTACTTTTCGACA
The DNA here is from genome assembly GCA_028751805.1 of Podosphaera xanthii. Taxonomy (NCBI): domain Eukaryota; kingdom Fungi; phylum Ascomycota; class Leotiomycetes; order Helotiales; family Erysiphaceae; genus Podosphaera; species Podosphaera xanthii. The sequence continues at coordinate 1,090,536 of JAPWIX010000022.1, forward strand.
ATAATCTCTAAATATTGTTAGTTTACTGCTTAGAATGTCATATCTTTCACCGCTATATTTGGCATCCTTGTTTATATATAACTTTCCGAGATCTGTTAGTTGTTTAACAAAGCCATCCGGTGGATCAAGACATATATTTGAGACCACTTTAGCTGAAAGAGCGTCATCTTTTTCTAATTTTAATTGCCGTACTTGATCTTCAAGTGTATTTCGTTCAAATTTCGAGGGCGTCTTTACAGTTTCAGGGAAAGAATTGCCATATCCTAAGTTCTGGATGGATGGAATCTTAGAGGAATTTAATTTTTGTTCGGTGGTCATATCATCCTCTTGGTTGTTTTGAGGAAGTGGAGCGGTAGTCCTGGCTATTGGTGGCCTGTAGCTCGAAATAAATCCCCCTCCATGGTCAATTTGAGCATGTATTTCCTCTGGAGTCCACACATGTAACTCTTTCTCGCCTAATACATCAAATAACTTAAGGAAAAGTTTTCTCCGATCTTTTCCTCTTGGAATGAAAACCCCACGCCTTGCTAGAGTGTCTCGAAGGCAATGAAGAACCTCCTTTTCACATTCTTTTAGCATTTCTATTGTCCATTCGTCAAAATCTTCTTGGAAATCCTCCCAAAGACGTCCACCAAAGTAGTTATTTTCAACATACCACCTCAATTTCCGTGCTATAAAAGTATGCAACACTTTATTCTCAACGCCTTTGACCGTTGGATCTAACTTCGGAGCATCCAAAAGCTCTGGATCAATAAATCGCTCAAGAGCAGCTATTTCGTTAGGTATGATTTGTCTTGCCATAATGTTATTCTGACCGAATAGAGATTAAGCTGATAGAAACGCCTTTACAGTAGGTTTCAAGATGTTTGTGGAGCGTCTTGTGGTTTGAATCGGTGTTTTTTTTTTTTTTTTTCTAACAGAATCCTTAAAGATCAGTTTCGCAAGCTAATATCCACTCTGATTACCGGGGGCAGTGGGGGACGATTACTTGAAGCGATCGAACTTGTCCAAAGGGCGCGTTATCTCAGGGAATACTCTTCTGTATGTTTCCTAGCTTATCTGTGGCTAACCTGTAAAGTTAACCACTGATCAGTGTTAGAAATACAGGATATATCACGTCTCTACTCGAATAGTAAAGCTATGAAAGTCGTATGGATTGATTGATTCTATCTCTAGGAAATCTAAAACGCGTCTATGATATACCTCTTCGTGCAGGGATTATTACCCCGCGTAACTACAGCGTCATGTGATGGAATATAATACATACAATTGTCAAGGGAATCAAGGGCAAGGAAACACCAACACCTTACGAAAAATATCGTCTTGTTGTACAGGCATATAACGATGAAGGCAAATCCTTGGTCTTGATTCAGTCGCCCACGGTACAGCGGGCTAGCCAACGACTTATCTTCTGCTTCGCGATTTGCTTGATCATAAAATTTCGCCACACCTTGTTTCTCTGAGATATCCAGCAGGCATATACTCAGTCAATGTCATGAGCTGGTACTAGCATCCCTACAATAATCAATCTGCGCTCAGTTGAGATGAACTGGCGGGGACGCGCCGGCGCGAGCATCCCTGCAACAATAGATCCGTGTTTAGGGGTTTACTAGGAGCAGCGACCTGTCGATCGTAATATTCGAAAAGCAACTAACACGCGAATGTAGTTAGCTATCACTCTCCGGGGGTTTGATGATGATCCTCTGGAACATTTTCGATGACCTTCTGTTACTTTCGGTTGTTATTGTTGTAAAATAAACAGTCCAGCATCCCACGCGATGCGCGTCTCACACCGACTCGTACACTGTCACGTGATCATTATCATCTCATGTTATATTTAGATTTCCCACTTAATGTCTATCTATATCATCTATAACTATGGATGGTACGAGCTAACAGCTACACATATGAGCGTCTTACACCCAAGTATTTTGGGGGAAACATTCAGGTTTAGGACTTACTCATACCATGATAATATTGTTATATTGGGACATCAATGTCTATCATGAATAATGCTAATTAAGGTCCTATAAGGGTTACACTCATGTATATAACGAGCTCTCTTCTCCTTCAGAATTCTTCAGTCAATCACGTTGCTGAATATCTCTGAAGGAATCTTTCTCTTTGTCATCTCACCTATTCTATAATAGCCTCACTTATCTCAAACAATACGCTGCTTCTCTTACACAGATATCTTGACGTCTCGCCTCTCCGATCTGTCCCCATTACATTAGTTATCCTGGTACGGAGTTGTTCGGATCGGGGCGTTGGGGTCGGGCTTGTAGTTATGGTGAATTCGGAGTTGGCTCATGTATTATATATAGAACTAGTTCTCCCTAGTTAGAATCCCTGAGTTGAAGTTCTGAGGCTAATCCAGATTCTTGTTTACTATCAAGCCAGCTGTCCATCACGATTGACCTCTCCCAAGTTCGACTAACTTCAGGTAATTGTCCACATACCAAGTAACCCACGCGTTCACGCTAACATTACTTCAACTTCTCCAGCACCATGTCATCAAAGAAGTCCACGTCCGCCAAGGGTAAAGCTCCCGAGCTTACTCTCCAAGATATCATAGAACAGCTCAAAGGTGTCCCAAGTATGGAACAGTTATCGGAAGGGTTCAACGCGAACCCTAGCTTAATGTTCGAAACCTTCAAGGCCCTCACTGAACGAAGCGAAGCCCTTGCTGCCACGCAAGCTGAGTTGGAAGCGGCTCAACGTCGTACCCAGGAACTGGAACACAGTCCTAATCCGAGCGCCCCTCCAAATCAAGAAAGTTCTTCGCTACTGGAACGTCTCGTCTAAGTCTTGAGTACTCAGAATCGGAGTCAACCCCCAAGGTCAGTTAATCCCAGGGAAACCGAGGTTTTCTCTGGCTTGAAGGACTTTTCATCTTGGAAAGAGTCAGTTCTACTGAAGCTAAATATCAACGCCGACCATTACACCACAGAACAATCAAAGATTGCTCTGGTGCATTCTCTCCTAAATGCTGATACTAGGACCCACATACGACCCTGGCTAAGAGATGGCATTCTCACTTACACCTTGCTTAATCACATGTGGGAGCACCTGACCACGCTCTTCGATGACCCCAACGCCGCTCGAGACGCCGCCGCCCGGCTCCATTCAAATTATCAGAAGAGGCAACCATTTTCAAGTTGGATCGCGAATATTCGGCGGGATGCTATGTTGGCAGGTTACGATGTCAATTCCTTGCAATTGTAAAACTTTGTGTTCCCCAACATGAGCGTTGAATTAAAACGAGCGTTGATTCATGAAAGAGATATCGATTCTTTAGATTTTGATCAAGCCGTCTCGCGACTTCAAGACATCGATAACAGGCAACGCGCACTGGCGAACTTCCTATCAAGAGGGAACAGAAGAGATACCTCTGGCCCCGCAGGTCAAAATCCAGCTCCTCACGTCGATAGTCCGATCATCGCTATACATGGGGACCCAATGGACTTATCGGCGGCTGTTGCCCATCCAAAGGGACCCTTGTCTCAGGAGGAAAGAGATCGACGCCGGTGAAATGTTCTATGTTATTACTGCGGAGAACCGGGCCACAAGTCTGGTGGTTGTCCTAGGAAGAATCGTTCATCGGAAGTTGCTGGGCGTTCAGCAAAGTTGGAAGAGGTAGAGTCTGGCGAGTTGGGAAATGCCGACGCCCTTTAAAAAGTCGCTTAAAGGGCTCAACGTTATGTTTACTAGCTCATCTACAGCTGTTATTAGGGAAACGGAATTAAATAAATCTAGCCACTTTGTCGTGAAATGCTTACTCAGTGATAAAACCTCCAAGAAAATTCCATCCCTTGCTCTAATTGATAGCGGAGCTTCCGCCTTCGGCTTTGTAGATGTTAACTTTGCGCAAGCTCACAAACTTGAAATGATACCTTTGAGAAGACCACGTACCCTCAAAGTTTTTGATGGAACAGAATCGAGATCCGGAGCCATATCCAATATGGTCAGTAGCTCCATGAACATCAACGGCCATTCAGAAAAACTCCTTTATATGACTAGACTAGCACATTTCGATATTGTCCTCGGTCTACTTTGGCTACAGCACCATAATCCCGAGATAAATTGGGAAAAAGAACTGCAATTCAACAATCCCCGCTGCTACAACCATTCCACCGCTCCTTGTGCCAAAGTGAATGCCTTGAGTAACGGCGAGATCAATAGGATTAGGGAATTCGGCTCCCCTACGAAACACTTACCCCCCTCCACCGGTACAGAAATCTGCAGCATAGAGAAATTTCAAGATTTACCTGAAGACAATAATGCTATTATGTCGGTCTCAATTAAAGATATTGAAGAAGCCATGAAAGGAAAACCAAGAATAGATCCGGCTGAGAAATTACCCGAAATATTTCATAGCTTCCTTCAAATGTTTTCCAAGGATGAAGCCGACAAATTACCACCTCATCGACCCAGCGACCACCAAATACATTTAAAACCAGGATCAGAGCCTCAATGGGGGCCGCTCTATGGGATGTCTCGAGAGGAATTAGATGCTCTAAAGGATTATATAAGGGAGAATCTAGAGAAAGGTTTCATTAGACCCAGTTCATCTCCCGCGGCTCCCCCAGTGTTGTTCGTCAAGAAACCAGGTGGTAGATTAAGGCTTTGCGTTGATTATAGGGCACTTAACGAACTAACTATCAAGAATAGATACCCCATTCCGCGAATAAATAAAACTCTCTCACTCCTAGGAAAAGCTAAACATTTCACCAAACTGAAAGTCATATCGGCATTCAATCGCATGCGGATTGCAGAAGGGGATGAATACCTAACGGCCTTCCGAACTCGGTTTGGACTCTATGAATATTTAGTGATGCTGTTCGGACTTGCAAATGCACCGAGTTCCTTCCAGAATTATATCAACGATACATTGAAGGGGTACCTTGATGAGTTTTGCACAGCTTACATAGACGATATCCTGATTTTCAGTGAGACTTTAGAAGATCACGAAATTCATGTGAAAAAGGTACTAGCTCGTCTTCAGGAAGCTGGCTTGCAAATTGATATTAACAAATGCGAGTTCCACTCCAGATCAGTCAAATTTCTTGGACTGATATTTCCAACGGAGGGAATTAAGATGGACCCTGCCAAGTTAGAGGCAATTAAGAATTAGGTAACCCCGAAAAATACTAAGGATATTTTCAGATTCGTGGGCTTCATAAATTATTATCGACGGTTTATCATCAAGTTTGGATCCATAGTAATGCCACCGATAGACTTGATGAAAAAAGATGCTCCTTTCGTGTGGGGACTGGATCAACAGAGAGCATTCACCAATATAAAATCCAAATTCAAGGAGAACGTAGTAATTCAACATTTCGATTGGGACAAGCCTACCCGATTAGAAACAGACGCTTCAGATCGTGGTACTGGGGGAGTTTTGCTACAGCCAGATGGTTCCGGAAACCGGCGACTAGTTGCGTTCTTCTCAAAGAAAATGAGCCCTACCGAAGCGAATTATGAGATCTACGATATGGAACTATTGGCTATCGTGCAAGCGTTCGAGGAGTGGCGACCAGAGCTTGAAGGATCATCAGAACCAATCTATGTCGTTACGGATCATAAAGCATTGGAGTATTTCATGAAATCGAGACTGTTAAGCCGACGCCAAGCTCGATGGAGCGAATTCTTATCTCGCTTTAATCTCAAAATTTGCTAACGTCCAGGAAAGGATAACGGGTCAGCAGATACGCTTTCTAGGCCAAGCGGTAGTTCAGATCCTTCCTTAAAAGGATTCCTGGAACAACGCCTGTTGAAACCACCGCAACTTATCTCCTGGACTGGAAGGGTTTCAATTATTGATGAATGAAGTCCACCTAGATGAATGCGCTGACCTACCAATATATGGAGCTGGAGCTCGACGGGAATCACTATCTTTTATCAATCGCATTCGCCGCGCTATGCTTTATGACGATCAAATCCAAGCATCCATAAATGCTTTACAGTCCAATGAAACCGTTCGGATCAATAATTTCACTTTATCTGAATGTAATTTTAAGGATGAGTTACTTTATTACAGAGGACTTTTAATAGTACCCCAGTGCGATTACGATAGAACCTTGACAACGGAATTAATAGCTTCTCATCATGAATTACCAGCTTCGGGTCACCAAGGTGCTACAGCCACTTACGCTACCCCCGTACGAACGTTCTTCTGGCATGGAATGCATCACCATGTTAAAAGATTCGTCAGGAACTGTCACACTTGCTCTAGAACAAACCCCTCCCGTGAAGGTCTCCAGGGTCTCCTCCGTCCGCTTCCTGTTGCGAGAGAGAGGTGGCGACATATAGCTATGGATTTCGTGGTCGACTTACCACCAAGCAAGGACTGGAACGGTCAGGAATACAGTTCAATGTTTGTTGTAGTAGACAGGATGACTAAACAGGTCCACACTGTACCTTGCCAGGTTCTTTCCTCAAAAAATACTGCTTACATGTTCTACAAAGAGTGTTTTAGACTCCATGGACTACCAGACTCGATTATTTCAGACCGTGGTACCCAGTTCACTTCTGAATTCTAGAAGTGGCTATGTAAATTCCTGTAGATAGACCACTGCTTTTCAACTGCGTATCACCCCCAAACCGACGGCCAGACAGAAAGGATGAACGCAAGAATCGAACAGTATTTGCGAGCTTATATAAACTATGTCCAAAATGATTGGGTGAGGTACTTACCCTCTGCAGAGTTTACCTTGAATAACCACGATACACAAGTCACGGGTGTTTCCCCCTTCATGGCAGTTTACGGACTACATCCGCGTTCTGGTTGCGAACTTTCATCGCCACTCGCGGGGCCTCCGGCGCCAGCCTTAATTCGGTTTGAAAGAAAATATGCAGAAGATTTAATCAAGAATGCTCAGATGATAGAGAAATACGTTGTAGAAAATATCCAAATGAAGTTAGCATAACATGAATGCCAAGCCAACAAAAATTGAACCGCATCAAGAGACTACAAAGTTGGTGACCTTGTCTGGCTGAATTACCGGAACATAAAGTCGCTAAGGCCTTCAAAGAAGCTGGACTTCAAGAAAGGTGGACCATACAAGATAACTGAATACGTAGGGAAGTATGTATTCAGACTGGACCTGCCTAAATCTGCTAGAATCCACCCGGTGTTCCATGTTTCCCTGTTATCTCCCACAGCATCAGACCCATTGCCAGGCCAGATTGTTGGCCCTCAATCAGTGCTAGAGGCTAATAATGATGAAGAATTTGAGGTTGAAAAAGTAATTGGCTCACACTGGAAGGATAAGATACTTCATTACGTAGTAAGATTCAAAGGGGAGGGCCCGGAAGAAGACTTGAGCATACCATTGTCGGAGGCAGAAGGGTTCAGAGAACTGATTAAAGACTTCCATGATATGAATCCTTCAGAGCCTAAGCCATCAGACCGACCACCTCATATTAGCTCTAAGGTTATACGAAATAGACGTACAAGAAAACGTCCCTTAATACAGACGTCTCTTGTTAGGATCATGTGACTCTTTTTGCTTCTGCATGCCGATCATCACTTTTTCATGTACAGGGTCGCGGGGGTAATACTTTGCCCGCATAAAGTGGCAGAGCTCACTTTATGCGGGCAAAGTATTACCCCCGCGACCCTTTACATGCGCTTGTGGCTTGAAATTAATAATAAACATTTCCATCCCACGAGCGACGCGTCAGGCACACATAAATTGAGTACATAATATAAAAGTACTTCATGTGGGATTTATACGTCATCTCCTTGTATTAACTCACAACGTGCAACTTTACTATCATTTAGTAGCAATTTCTGCCCCCTACTGTACAGTATACTTACTTACTGCGTATTACCTGTAATACTCATGTTATAAGGGTTCATGTATATCTAAAATGTAGAGCACGAAATTACCGGCTCTGTGAGAGTTACAGTAATATCAATCTTATAAGCTATTTTAATAAGCAGTTCATGGATGCTGCGTCAGGGTGAAATTACTTCTTGTTTGGAATACTTCACATAATATTTCACTTACGTCTCATTAATCTGTAGATTTTTTAACACGGAGATGGAGAGCGTAGACAACTTTTGACCAAGTTATAATATTACTCCTAACTATTATATTACATTGTCACTGAATCCAACCTAAAACCCAATTCTCCAACACTTAACCATCAATTTTGTGAATAACAATGAGATGAAGTTGATGAGTATGGGAAGTTTCAATGATGTAAAGTGACTGGAAGTACGGTTAGATTCTCTTCTGTTGAGGGAATGCTTTCTTGATTACTATTAAAATTTAAACCTTTACAACAGAATCCTACCTGCTGTACATGGTTGCAGGATGTCTATTAGGAGCCCAGGTCTTCGGCATCGTTCTATTCCTTTTGCGCTGCTTAATCTCTTCAAGAAGAGTCATATTATACGCATTACTGTCGTCAAAATTTTGGAGCCACCTGCTGTTGAGATTATCTCCCTGCTCTAAGAAAAGATCTTTAAGCTCAACCAACGACGAAGCGATTCTTCGCGAATTCTCACGCGGATCTTCGTCACCGACATCATCAAAATCTTCATCACCTGAAACTTCTTCATCATCGAGCTCCTCATCCTGTTCTGAAGCTTCAAGTTCATCATCGTTGAAGTCAGATTCATTTTCCTCTGATGGAGGAGTTTTTCTCACTGTTGTGAACTGGGGAAGAAGAACAAGCTGGGGGTTTTTCCAAAACGGAGTACACCTTTGCCGACGGACTTCGGAAAAAAACTTAACAGGATCCGGTATCCTTTCAAAGCAATGTATGATGTGTTTGCAGAGCAGGAAACGACTGAGTAAGAATGCATTGCAAGCACATGTCCACTTGGATGGATCAGTGTGGTTGGTTAGCAAACTCTGGGGGTCAATCTCACTGCTTTGTAATCGCTTCCACTCTTGCTTAAATGGTTTCCTCCATGCGGCAGTAGCCTTTCGGTGGTCCCTGCTGATGAGTGCCTTCATCCGATTTACTGCCGAAGGAACCACCCGTGAAACCAAGACCCAGGTAACAAGATCAATCCGGGGACGGTTGAACCTGTGCAAATAATCGTGCTTGATCCTTCGCCAGTGCGACTCAATTATCATCGTGGTCTTTAGGATAGGGAGACTATCAGGGTTAGAGGAGCGAGCCCATAGCTCCCACTGCTCAGGAGAATACCAGTTGACATATAGGTAGGTCCAGAGACGGTAGTAGTTACGTGTATAACATCAGATGTAAGCTTCGTTAGTGCAGTTAAGATGGATCTGCTTCGCAGAACGAGTCGTGCCATTCTTGTCGGGGATCATCGTGTGCATGTTGTAGTGTCTGCTGAACATTTGCAGGAAAATATTCCGCTCGACTACACTGACAGTCTCGAGTCTGCCATGCTCCTGGATTTCAGCGGATGAGGAAGCACATTGACACCGTCCATACTGGTGGTCACCGTTAGGACGACACGTAGGGAGTGAGCCCCAGCAAATTTCAATAGTTGGCACAAGCATTTGGGCTTTCTGGGGTTGGTAATACTTCAAATTTGATGTCCTTACCGAACTCTGGAGCTTCATCCTGACAGCTCTTTTCGCGTGCCAAAAACAAATTTGCACCGTAACATTTGGCCATACTCTCTGGATCGCTAAGATCTCAGCCCTGTCCTTGTCACAGCCGAAAAAAACTTGGATTGAACCCAGCAACTTTGAGAGGTCAGAGAAACTGTTCAAGAATCAAAGTCGAGGATCCAGGAATTGCAGGGCTCAATGTCGTGTCAGAGCCGTTACTACCGTGGAAAAGGTAGCACAATGGAACTCCCGTTCCATCCAATTCTGCCAAAACAGCCGATAGACCCATGCCTAGGCTACAATTAATAATGCTGTTACTAGATCAAGTTGTGCCATATGCTCACCAGAATTATTTGTACCAAATGTCGCATCGATTACAAGCTCTTGAGTAGTGGACACGAGAGCTGTTATTGTTTCCAGAATATACACTGCTTGGGCACGTAAATTTCCGGCAGTATACGTTTCGTGCCAATATAAATTCAAGTGCAGATCAAGAAGCTTTGACGTGGACATAAGTTGATCCGGGTCATGTCGCTAAATACAAGAATTGGCTTGTTGCCATTGATAGTATATTTGGTGTTGAGCAACTGTCTCTGCTCCTGGCATGGTAGAAGCCTGAATTTCGCGGTACGGCTCGGCGGGAGTCTTATTCATGAATTTGGAGTTGACCAACCCTAACACCTCTTTTGATAACCCAACATCGATATACGTTATATGATAATCGTGCTGGATACTATTGGAAAGTCGCCTCTCTGATAGATTTGGATGTAATATCAATTTGCTCTTGCAATGAAACCTTTCCATACGTCTTGGATCGCGTTTGCCAGTAGCTTTTGACCCAATGCTTTTATCTTTGTCTTGACAGCAAGCATAGAGGTAGTAATAGCTAAAATTGGGCTTCTGATTGTGGCTCAAATGGCGGAATCTATCACCTCCAGCCTCTCGAATGAGGCCAGCCAACTTACTGACAGCTTCATTGAGTGGAGTGAAGTCCACGGTTTTACCACAAACTTCGAGCGAATCTCCAAAATTGATGGGCAATTGATCGAGATCAAAGTTGTAAGAAATGTCAAGTCGTTTAGTTTGGCCCTTAAAAGAATAAAGATTAGGACACGCTTACGATAAATTAGAGAAGGCTTACGGGTCGGCTCCAACAATTTTTTTCATGTGTAAAGCTATTCCAATCGTTTACCTCTGGTAAAAAGCGTTTTTTGCTGTGCTTTGAGCACGTCTTGAGTCCATTGTCCTGTTTATTGATCGAGAATTCGATGGATGGGCGAAAGTGTTTACATGTTGAGCAATATACATCTGATTGGGACTCCATTTTCATTTTAGGTCAAGAAAGAACAGCTGAGTCGGGGTTGTATGAATAAGTGTGAATTCAATTGGCAAGTTTGGGTGTGAGGATGAACTGTATTGTACAATGTCAACAACGCGATGTAAGAAGCCGGCTGAGATAACATCACGCATAACCTTAGCCTGAGATGGAAATGTTTATTACTAATTTCAAGCCACAAGCGCATGTACATGAAAAAGTGATGATCGGCATGCAGAAGCAAAAATAGTCACATGATCCTGAAAAAAGACGTCTGTATTAAGGTTCAATGGCAGTTGGTGATGTAACAGCTGATAAGCTGATTATGCCTGTAGCCTATTGTATGAATAGGCGTGCATAAGTTCGCATATAATATATTATTAGTCTGCATAACTAGGTGGTATACAGGGATAGGGATTCCTTGTTGGTGCTTGGACCTTCAAGAAGTTCCTGAAGTATTCTGGACAATAGAATCTACAGGAAATGTTCGAGAACATCAGAGTAAGGAGGAAGCTTCTAGAATGGGACTGTATTTCTTAAATGCCCAACATAGTAGATGTATTAGTTCATTTCCCACAGATTCAATATTTATTACCGTCAACCATTAGTTGCCCTCTGCGCTCTTGGCCCAGACCGTGACAGGTGAGTATCACTTCACCGATACGGTCGGAATAAGGTAGGCTACCAAAGTTGAGGCGGGATCAATCTTACGACCCTCTTGGAGAACAAGATCAAGTTTCTTTCCTCTGCTTGTCTCCTCTTTGTTTTGATGGTAAAATCGGGTTTGATCCGCTGTAACAGAAAGAGATATTTGCCGGAGGAATTGCGGCCATGTTGAATATCTTTTGCTGTAAGAACGACGGTGATGCAATCCGCCATGCGTCTTCTTTAGATTGTCGTGGGAACAGTCGCTTATCGACTTTCATCTTGGAGATGCTTTCGTTTGACATTTGAGCAACAGGTGTTTCTTTTTTGTCGGCGGTGCGGCGCTATGGCGCAGGCCGTCACGAGCAACCTTAGCCTAAGTGCTCTTTGTGCCCTATTCTTGAGGTGTCGCCAAGTTTGGAGTTCTTTTCTCGGGGGGCCCCTGATGGAAAAGGGCAAGAGAGACGGGCGGGAAGACTTGGTGGTATCGAGCCTGAGCCGGTGTGTACGAATTGTGCAATGGACGCTCGTAGGTAGATTTTGATACCGTCTACGAAAGATTTGTTCTCGCCATTTGAAAGTGGCGAGAGGGCTGCCTCAACACCGTTTATCGCTGTTGAGCAGATAAAAAGGTGGGCAGTAATTCGCGCTGCTCGTCGTTTTTCGGCTTCTAGCATGGCATGTAGCTTCAGAGGGTCAACCGATGCCTTCGTGGCGGCTGTGCGTTTTGAAACTGGCACGGCAATTTTTCTGGTTGGGTGGTTTTCAGACTGTGTTATCTTGTCCCGAACAGCTTCTTTTCCTTTACATAAACTAGTGCCCTCTGTGGCCTGCTCGGAGCTTTGTATGGTCTCGGGAACATGGTTGATCGAACTGAGGGGTTCAGCATCCATCATCTCGGCATTGGGAAGGGTTTGGGACTTCCCTTGGAGACAGGCCTCTAACCCATCTACGCTTTTTCAATTTTGCGCGAGGCCTGAAAGTTTTGGACGCGTTTGCGCCCGCTCTTTACCAATGGCAGTTGACGCTAGCGGTTGATTTTGCCTCACTGGAGGTATTTCGGAGACTGCCAACGGAGAACAACAGGAAAACCAAAGCGTGACAGGGATTTTAGAGATAATTGAGGGATGTAATGGATGTAGAAGAAATATTCTAATTGATGATGTACAAGGGGTCAACATGAACGGGCTGCTCCCCTCTTAGCGCGACGAGGATAGAGTATGTCTTGGTATTATCAAAAAGTATGGAATTTCATGAAAAATCATGATAATTATCTAGTTTACCACTTGGATTGACTTCCTCTATTGTTAATAATGGCTTGATAACGTTCTGGCATCCCTCTTATGTATTTTAAGTAATCTTCTGGTTCCAATTTGTCCCATTCCTCGATGATAAACTGCTGTAATTGAGCAAGGTTTTGAAGAAACCGTTTTCCAATTTTATGCTTCAGTAATCGATATAAGTTCTCAATTGGGTTCAAATTAGGCGAATTAGCTGGCTAAATCATCTTATTAAACCCTTGATATGCATACCATGCCTTTGTAAACTTGGCTGTATGAAGAGAAGCCCCATCTTCCATCAAAATACCACTCATTGTACCAATCAATCTTTCTATCTCTCGTATATGGCAATGAAGCCCAGGTAAAACCTTTGTACAATAAGCTCCTGCCGTAATCCATTCCTTATGCTCATAGACCCATGGTGGCCCTATCGATACCACTGAAATTGCTCCTGCCATCATCAAGCCAGTATGATACCGAAATTTATGTGTACAGAAAGCATCATCATAATTTTCCTCTACTTAACGGGTGACCCAGACATCGCCAAGGCCTCCAACCCGAAAATTACACTCGTCCGTCCAATCCACACGCTTCGACATGTCAAATTCCTTGTGTTTATGTAGGTATGCCCAGGTAAATCGGCGGGCATGTTGTTCTGGGGTAAGAAGAGGGTCTTCAGTTGATTTTAGACTATGATATTGCTCCTTCTCAATTGCTTGGATAAAAGTGCGTTTACAGGCATCTATTGCTTCGATTTGGGCGATTTCTGGGTAAGTCAACCAACGGTGAAAGGCATCTTGAGTGGCTCGAATTACTAGACGCTGCCGTTTTCGTGTTGTAAGTATTGCTTTACGTCCAATCGGTCCATCAGGCGTAATAATTCCTCATGAGATAATTAATCGGACAGTAGATTGAGTAATCTTGAGTTCACGAGATATTTGGCGTTTTGGCCATTTTGCTCGATGAAAAAGAGTCAAAATTTCGGCTCTTTGGACGGCAGATAAGTGAGAAATTTTAGGAACACTTGAATCACAATAAGTACTGCGATTTCTATGCTCTCAAGGCATAGTTTGAGGTGTATATATTGTTTTTATGGTAAAATAGCGTTTTACATTTTTGCCAAGACATCCTCGTATCCTCGTCCCGCTAAGGGGGGCAGCAGCCCGTTCGTGTTGACCCTTTGTAAGCTTGGGAAACAAGTTGCAGGTGGAGCACTCTGAACAAAGCGTGCGATCTAGACAGAATCTGCTAGCTCTTTTTGTAATTATGAGTGGAAACATGTAAGGAAAAGGCCTGTAATTTCGAGATTTAAGGTTTAACAAACTTTCGGGTTGAGACTCTGTACAGGTCCTTCGAAAAGACTACGCCGTATCTCCTCTTATCAAGCAGACCCCGCTGTCCACCTGGATTGAAGGATCGTTTGGTCGCCATCTCTGTCAGCGAGCACATCTGAGCCATTGTCTGCCAAATTCAAAGATCTAGATAATACAACGCAACAATTCAATGTCTCAACAACCAAAGCTCAAATGGCAAAATAGTAAGCGCTAAAAATAAGTTTATTTTCATGGCATCCATGCCATGAGACAGACGTTCTTGTCACAGGTAAGCTGCCACACGAGGTAGCTAAAAGCTTCTGCAATAAGCTTTGTTTCTGCCAGGATAAAGAGCTTTCAAAATTCAGCTACAGATGGCTTGATAGTTGTAAAAAGAGACGTAGAATAAGCCTAAGTTCAAGACTTGTAGACTATGGCTCTATGAATGACGCGTCTGTCTTGGAACATCTGGTTACTATCTGGTTGACTGCTGCTCTATAAAGGCTAGAGAATGTCCATCATTGTGATGAGACTGGTCTCTTTTGGAAATCAAAAACTGAGAAAGGTCTTTCCACACAGCAAGTGGCCGGAACTAAGCAACTAAACTCCCGAATTACTGTCCGTTTTACCTGTAATTCTACAGATATTGATAGGCTACCTTTTTGGTTCTGTGGTCCTGCAACGATCCCTCTGGCTTTTGGAAGATATCGTGCTAACTTCAACCATTTATATTTTGTATACAGGCAAAATAAAAAGGCTTAAATGAGTGGCTGGATTATTCGAGAGTATCTTCAATAGTTTTATGACTACGTTAATCAAAGTAAGCCTGGAAAAAAAGTGCTTCAAGCTATGGTTAGTTTATTCTAATATGTTGCTGCCGCAGAGGCTCTGGATCTAGCTCAGACTCTATTAAGAAAAACAAATGTTGGATAGATTCCCCTTAAAGCCACGTCCAAGTACTAGCCCCTGTGTCATAGTATTTTCAAGACTCAGAAGTCAGAATACAGTAGAAGATGGCGTTATTATACACTGGATGAGTTTGAAGCTGGCAGAACCTCTCTGAAAACTTTGGATGTGCTTAACGGTATCAAATAGTCTATTACGGCATGGAACATAGTTACTTCTCAAACTATTGCCAATTGCTGGCACCATTCATCACTTATTACAAGGCCAGATAACTCTTTTCGGCTCGAGCTCCAACATAACCTTTTTAAACCGTCGAATCTAATACAGAGATCTCTGCATTATTCATGGAGCTTGAAAATTTTCAACGGATTTTTAAGGCTATGTTTATTGATTCTTTATTAGATCCTGTGGATGGGCTTATCTATGATGAGCCAGTGGTATCTGAAGACCTTGATGATTTCGCTTCTCATCTTAACACCATGGATGAAGAAGAATAAAAAGAGGAGAGACGTTTAGCGAACTCGAGACATCGGCTTCAATTTGAGATGCCCTTGAAGCTCTTCAAAAGTTACGGCTATTATAGTAGCAGCAAGGGCTCGAGTTCGATTAAAAGCTTGACCATCGCTTGGATAGTCATGAATATACACGAACACTATCCTTACACTTCATAAGGGCCACTCCATCTTTGTGACATTAAACAACCAGCATGTCCCCCTTCATGTGAAGCAAAGTAATCGTATTAATTTATACCTAATTACTTGCCTCCGCTTCATGTGACAAAGACCTGTAATCCTCCTCAGACTAACTCCAACTAACTACATCACAACTCGACAAAACCAGCCACCCCTTCCGAAGCGACGCGAGGAACCCTGCCCCGGAGCGAAGCGCAGGGCCACAGGGCCAGGACCTAGTGAATATACATTCTACGAGAGAAGACACGCCGCGCGAGAGCAAACCTCGATAACATCCGTTTTCACTACCTCTAACCCCCCTAATGAACGTACTACAAGAGAAGCAAGTATCAATATAGTATGATAAAAAATGGGATAGACTGCGAGAGATTTAGTGGGAAACAGATTAGGATAAATTTGAAGCAAGTCCGAAGGCTAAAACGTAAGTATACGATTTTCTATGTTATGAATCTTAGCCACACGTATCAGGGGCTTCAAATATAGCTACATGATTATCAAAGTATCAGACTGTAAGAAAGATTGAAGCGTTGTGATTGGCTGAGGAAGTATCATATTGTAAAAAGCTAGCACCGAAACGCACATTAAAAGGTGCGGTGGCATGATATTGGCTATCTTCTCTTTAGACATGAAAACTAATTGGAAGGAAAATTGCTGTAGTCATATACGTATATACATAAATAATCGCATAGCAACCAATTTTTGATTGCCGTAACGGCTACTAAATCGATGTAGTTTTATTATGGTTATGAGCGATTGAAGGAAATACTGGTCGGAAGATTGACTGAGATTGGCTACTTCACAAGTAGATGCAAGGTGTTTGAAATGCTAAGATGAGTAAAGAGTAAATCGAGTGTGAAGCGCAAGGTCCTGTAATGTTTAACTATGCTCTTTCAATAGAGCTGGTCTACGTTGGAGTTGTACTGTGAAAAGTGAATAATACGTGGATGGTTGTTGCCATGTGCGATCCCTATTCTCATTTGGCCCTACCATGCGCCTCTACCAGTAGTGCATATGTCATTGGTTTTGCTAGGCGTGTTTAGCTTTGTTCTAGAGTCACCTTTGCCACACTAATAGTCTCTAGATACCCGCCCTCCGCCAGAGCTTTTCTTACTTCCAAGAAGCAGTCTGGGCAGGCTTCTTGCGGCCCGATCTGGGCATGGAGACTTTGTAGCGTACCATCGACGGTTTCATCACAGAGACATAACTATTTTGCACCTGTGTGTAAAAGGGTCGGCTAGAAAGATCTATATTTCGTTAAGGTCTCTATCTGTGTACAGTTACATCCCTTATATATATACATGTATCATGCTTCTCTAAGAACATGGAATTTGAGAAGGTTCCACCTGATTCCTTCGACAGTAGTATAGAATCTGGGGAAATTCCGTGATCCTCCCTACGCACCATAGAAGCTTCCATGGGCTTCTGGACGATACGAAGAGTTCCCTGGCGCCATACGCGGTTCCCTGCTTCTTAAGCGAAGTTATGCGAGATTACGCGATAGTAGATCGGATCCGGCTGAGCGCCGGATTAAGTCCCGGGGCTCTAGCCCCATGACACTGTGGATCAGAAAAATCTCCAGAACACCCGTTCTTATGTCACCTCACCCGTGGCGGCGCATGCCTGGCTAGACTTCCTCGCGGGTGCAACTCACTTGGGAGAGTAAAATTTTTCTTAGGCACAGTTGATATAGCAAGAGCCTTCCATCAATGGATGGTAGACAGTAAGCCCTATGGGTAAATTTGGTTAAATTTGGCTCCTTCAGTTTGTGTATACATTACTTCAAATTAGGTCTCTTGAAAGGGGCCGGTGAATTAGTCGTACTTTGAAGTATAGAAATACCCGTTAAGTCAAGTAGTTAACTACTCTTTAAGAACGGTACTTTTAGAAAGCATTTGTTGCGGCAGCCCCGGAGCTTCTCTGGTGGTTGTGAGTAGATAGCGTTGGTTTTTTTGGTTTTTTTTTATGACGTTTATTAGGTCTACGGATAACGTGCAGCCACGCACCTTAAAGTTCCCTATTGGGACGCAAGACCTAGGAAAGCGTACGCTATCCTCAGTCGCTAGAACTCCACCTTGTCGCTGAACACTCATACCAAAGACACATTTGCCGGTACCACTACAGGGTTACACTCATTAAGACTTACATCCCGTTGCTTCTCCCCTCAACCGCGAATATCTGTCCAAGGAAAAAAAAAAAGTAAAAACTTTAGACTCCTCAACATGCTTCATCATCAACATTTGACAAATTACTTGCAAACAAACAAGCAATATACAGTATAGATAACGATTAAAGACAATGGCCTCGCAGCTCTCTCGAGAGACTACTCAACGGCCCTCCCCCCAAACACACGCAAATCCGATGTCCCCAGACGTCGAAATGGTCGACATCCGGCCCATCATCCCACTCGCAAATCCCACACACTCAACACAACCAAGCTCTTTCGAAAAGAGCATGACAGAATTCCTCGAAGCCGAAGCCCATAAGTTACAACAGCGCATGGCAGAGGCGAGACTCATAATCAGCAGATTCTGCAGATTACTTGACGAGATTACAGACAAAGAGCTGCGCAGGGAGACCGAAATCGCCGCGGCTGGTCTAAAGGACCAGATTGCAAATATCCTGGCAGGCAGAAAATGTCGTCCTGCACAAACAAATCTACTAGCCACCAGCACGCAACCTGTACGGGCACAGGAGGCAGTCGCCCCCCGTACCACCCAATCTCGCGCGCAGCGACGACCGACCAAGATCACAAACGCCCCAGCTCCACCCCCAGCTGCGACGCCCCAACCAGCCGTAACCGCTCCGCGAAGAGTCTGGCCAATGGATGAGCTAGAATTGATCATACCATCATTGGATGGCGATTGGACGGAGGTTTCCCGCCTGAGGGCTAGGAAGCCAAAGCAAACGCCGCCAGCACTTCCAGCTGAGACTCCCGCGCGACCTATCCAATCGACCAGTAGGACAAAGAGACCTGAGACCGCCCAACCCGATGAACGTTTGTTCCTCAGGCTGCCTGAAGGACATCCGTGGAGATCCATGTCTCCACATTTTGTGAAACTGAGCTTTGCGGCAAAACTGAGAATTGCGACCTCGGCCATCAATATGGTCACGGTAGTTAACTCAGGATTTGCCATTACAGCTGCCAACGAGGCAGCCAAAAATCGTCTTCTCGAGGAGGTGCATCGCCTAGGGAGAGAAGGAGGAGAAGCGGATGAAACAACAGGCGGAAACCCTAAGGCAGACCTCCTAACGCAAGGCCTCAAGCTGGAGGCTGCATCCAAATGGACGTCGGTACTCGCCCCTAACGTCCCCGACTACCTCCATACATTGGAGCGCCCAATCACCGTGCCGGAACTAGGTTCAACAATCAGATTCCAACTGTCAGAGGTTGTAAGCTACTTAGTCATGTGACAGGGGTTGGAGCCACATTGTGGCGTTAGATATTCTGGCTGTTTCTCTGTAGCTCTACAAACTTCTTTATTATCCCATTCCGGAAATATGTTTATGGGCCACAATGACCCGGGGAGTTCTGGTGGATTCTATGGTGTTCTATGGTATTCTATGATGCCCCTTGTTGTTCTATTTACCTGTGCAGGAGTTCTAGATGGTTCTTTCAGTGGCTTGTTGGACCATGTCCTAAAATGTATATATAGCTGTCCTTACTGTACCTCTGTAGTCTCTAGATCAGAGTCTTGTATTTATCTTTACTTATTGAAGAATCTGTTTGAAATCTGAATCCTATCGATTACACTACAATTGTGGTTACTGTTCTTCTGGACCATTGTTGTCGCTATTGTCCTTGTTATTGTTATCGTGTTTACTGCTGTTGTTAGTGTTATTGCCATCTCCCTGTTATTGTTATTGCTATTGTTGCTGTTACTATTATTGTTGTTGCTTATCTATCATTGCCCCAGTTACTGATATTGGTACTTATTTTCTATTGTCAGCGTCGTCTTTGGTATTAATCCTGCACCGTTCTGACACCAAAATGTTTCCGTTCCGGTTACCAAGGAAATGGTCATGGAAGAAGCTGCCCTCAGAACTGGCGCAACCCCCATTTCTGCACGCGCTCTTGCCTCCAACAGTGGTCGACCAGCAAATGACTGGTTGATCCACTTCCCAGCCGGCACCCCCAAACTCGGAGAGCGACTTTTCGAGACCAGCGGCCGTCTCACAGCGTTCCGTCGCCAACCACGGATTGCACAGTGTAACCGATGCTGGGGTCACCACCCGACAAAGATCTGCTCCAGAGCAGAGAGGTGTATCAGATGCGGCTCCTTAGAGCACAAACTCGAAAGTTGCAAGCAAGAGATCCCCCGTTGCATCAATTGCCACGGGCCTCATAGAGCCGACAACCCGTATTGCATGGCACGCCCAGCCCGTGCAAATGGAAAGACAATCCCACGAACCCACGACCAACTGACTGTCATTCGCCAGCGCGGACAAAAAGGCAGGACAGCAATAATAAGAGAAGCAGAAGCCAAGCAGAAGGCCGCCGAGCTGACTGCCGACAACAACACCCCATCCCCTTCTCAATGCCCGTAAGGGACCACAACCTTCCGGAGGTAACCAATCGACTGACAATCACGTTCCTCTGCGCAAACCTCGGCAAAGGAGGACCCTCAAATGACATCATATTACAAGCCGCCTAGCATGCTGGCACAGATGTTCTACTCATCCAAGAACCCTGGGCCTCTAGGAACAACGACAGCTGGCTCATGAAGTCACACCCTGGGTTTAATAGATACTCACCAAACACTGGAGGAGCAGATACGCCTCGGCCCAGGTCAGCAATATACACCAGTGTCATAAGCGGTATGTAGACAGCGTGGGGAGAGACAGAGGTCAAGAGGTGGGTGTCAGGCTAAAGGTTGCCATCCTACATGATACACGAGATAGATGCATCACCACTCGGCTAAAAGGCCAGACCAGAAATCATAGAACACTATGAACTGGCAATCTCCATATATATATTATACAGTAGAGGCTTTCCTGACAACCAGAAAAGGGAGAGATACCCAGCAAAAATTCTTATGTGGCACATCCCCAGACTTTGCAGCCGTAGTGATAGACAATGTGACATTTGTCTCCATATACCGGGCTCCAGGTGTAGCCTTACCACCCCTGCTATCATGGAACCCAGCTGGACCAACAGTAATCGGCGGAGACTTCAATTCAGTGCACCCAGAGTGGCAACCCTTAGCAGGACGCTCGCACGGAGACGGCCACATTTTGACCGAGTGGATGCTCGAGCACGGCATGACCCTGGCCTCGAGCCCAGGTGTGCCGACACACGTAAGGGGCAACACCCTCGACCTAATATGGTCCAACGCTGGCGCCATTGCCAACGTGGCACCGGAGCTCGACTCCACTTCAGATCACTTGACACTCGCAGGCGACGTCCCGCGGCCAAATGCTAGCGGATCGAATGCCATCAGACTCAATAGCCCCATACGGGTAAGCGATAACGCACTAGAAGACTTCACCAAAGTCGTCGGGGAATGGAGCAGAAACCTAGGAAGACAGGAGATCAGGACAGCAATGGACGTGGAAAATCTTGCCAGCAATCTCGTTGAAATCCTCAGCGACGCGATAAAAGCAACCGGGAGACGAGGCTCACCTTAGCCTGGGCAATCGGCCCCATGGTGGACAGACGAGTGCCGGGAGGCTAAAGTGATATATAGAACATTTGGGGACGAAGCTAGCAGAAAAGAATTTCGTCGAGCAGTCAAGACAGCTTAACGCCAATACTGGCGCCGAAAATTCTCCGAAGCTAAGACAGATGCCGATATGTACTGTATGGCTCGATGGGCGAAACCGCGGCAGCAAGGAAATACTGCCCCTCTTAGAACCGCAAACGGTTTCGAATCTGATCCTCGACGCCGCGCCACCCTACTCCGGGACATGCTACTTGCCAGGTTCACGAGTGAAAATGACATAGAGGTCAACGCTGACCCGACAGCCGCCGAACCTGAAACCGATCATCTACCATGGATGATAGAGGTTACGGAAGAGGAAGCTAAATGGGTAGCCACATCGTGCCAAGACAAAGCCCCAGGCGCCGACAACATCACCGCCCGGCTGCTGCGTGCAGCGTGGCCAGCCACAGGACAGGCGGTTCGAGCTCTTTACGAAGGATCTCTCCGCTACAAGCACTTTCCGACCATATTCAAACTGGCCGAGGTAATCTTAATCCCCAAACCCGGCCGCGACCTCAGCACAGCAAAAGGATGGCGACCTATCGCACTTCTATCGTGCCTTGGGAAAGGACTCGAGCGCCTTGTCGCCAAACGAATAGCACACACGGCACTCAGCAGCCAGAAGGTACCTCAGCAGCTAATCGGAGCACTCCCCGGCCGGTCAGCCAATGACCTGGTCGCATGCCTTGTCCACGACGTGGAACATACTCTCAGCCTACGACACAAGGCTGTACTGGTAACACTGGATGTCCAAGGTGCCTTTGACGCGACTCTACACGGACGGCTCCTCCGGCGAATGAAAGGAATGGGATGGGCAACCGAAACAATTGACTGGACGGCTTCCTTCCTACAGGGGCGGTCTGCCCGCGTCCGGTACGAGGGAGGGGTCACAGATGAGGTTATCCTCGAATGCGGCCTCCCACAAGGGTCTCCCTTGTCTCCAATCCTTTTCCTCTTGTACATGTCAGAGGTGGCAGGGGGAAGCAACTGGAGGCTCGGATATGCAGATGACTTGGCTGTGCTAGGTGTAGGTGCAACAGCAGCCTTAGCAGCCGAGGCCGCCCAACGTGAAGTCGACAAAATATTGGCGTGGGCAGAAAGAAATGCTGTGGCGTTTGACCCAACCAAAGCCGAAGTCCTGTACTTTCTTGGCTCCCGAGCCCGTGCCACAGACCTACCACAAATCACAATGGGAGACGTAACAATCCAAGAGTCCGAGACCATTAGATGGCTGGGAGTGTTCCTAGACAGAGGCCTTACCTTCCGTAATCATGTTGCCGAATGGACGAAGAAAAGCACCCGACTCGTGCAGCACCTACGCCGACTCACAAAATGCACGCAGGGACCCCCACCAGGACCACTGACGACCATCATCCGTACAGTAGTAATGCCAATTGCCCTTCACGCTGCCGAGGTTTGGTGGCCCGGACTCACCCGAGACACACCCAGAGGCAAAGTGCACAACTCCTGCCGGATGCAAACCAAAGCAATCGACCGAGTCCTATTATCAGGGATCCGCATGGCCCTACCAACATGGCGAACCATGCCCACAGCAGCCCTCCGAAGAGAAACTGGAATTTCACCAGCAAAAGTTCTGCTCGAGGAACGCCGCCTCTTGGCTGCAGCCCGAATTCGTCGCCTCGATGAATACCATCCTCTACGCCTTCGGGCCCTAGAATCCACGGAGGCCGCAAGACGCAGAATCGGTCTGCGAAGTTCCAACAGAGGCCGGCGACCGGCAGACCGAACTCATGCCTCCAGAATACAGAGAGCGTCAAGATTGCTCCCCGAAACAGAGGCTCCACCACCCCTTATGAGGCCCACCCCACCTCCGCCACGGCTCTGCAAAACAGACAAAACAACAGCTGCCAGAACTACGAAGGAATGGCTCAGCAGACTCCCCCAAGATTGCATTTGTGCTTACAGCGACGGATCCGGCGCGGCAGGGTCCCACTCAACATGGGGCTTCGCTGTCTACTTCGACGCTACGACTGCCAACCTCGAGCTGAGCAACTCCGGGTCCTTGACGGGGGCGGAAGTTTACGACGCGGAAGTGCACAGCGCAATGGCAGCTCTCGGAGCGATCATCATGAGTCTTGGCAACCGCCACATCTCGAACATCTACGTTATGTTAGACAACGCTGAAGCAGCACAAGCTTTGATAACGGGGAAGACAACGTCATCCCACTGGCGTGTCCGCAGATTCCGAAGATGGGCGGAAGGTCTGGTAACCCCAGTACGCGTGAAGTGGATACCAGGCCACGAAGGTATACCAGGAAATGAGGTTGCAGATCAACTAGCACGTGAAGCGCTAAACCAGATCGGAAACACGGTAGCCACAGGAACCCTCACGATAGCCGCAGCTGGACGTAAAGCCCGAGCAATGGTGAGAGAACTATGCAGCGACTGGTGGATCTCTGCCTGCCCGAGAAGATACGAAGATCTCGAGCTTCAAATGCGCCGCAAGAAACCATCCGAACTCGCGCTCCCTAGGGCGATCTACGCGCGCCTCATCGCAGCCCGGACCGGCCACGGAGACTTCGCGACGTACCACCGCCGATGGAATCATGACACTGCACCGTTACACTGCGAGTGTGGGAGAGAAAAGTCAGTTGGCCATCTAGTACAGTGTCGCAGGGCACTCAGTAGGTGGCGCGAAACTAGTGGACGGCGAAGAGCCCCATTGCTCCAGACTCTACTTGGGGCACATGGGTGGCAGAAATTCGCGGAATACGTCCAAGGTAGTGGCATCTACGAGGAGACAGTTCTTGGCATGGCGGGAGTAAGGGCAACCGAGGACAGCTAGAATTTGCGGAGGGGGGACGGTACCTGCAAAAATGGAGGAATAGAAATGGATAAGCTCGGGTGCGTGGTGGCCGAGATCGAAGAACTATGAGAGGGAGCAATTTTGGTGGTATTAAGGCGTAAAGGCGCGAGACAGATTTTTCTTTTTGTTTGTTCGGTTCGCTGGGCTGCTGGGGCCAACTTGTTCAACACATGTATGTACTCTAGCATGGTTCCGGTCATTCTTGAGAGACGAGGTAGAGCGGTCAACCTGATCTCACCCGGCCTCGCTCTTGTCTGACCCACCAGGGGTTTAAGGCACGTTAAACCACAAAAAAAAAAACTTGCTTCATCATTTTGTCCATCGCAACCGTGCGAAGTTTGATCTCGCAATCTTTAATCCTATTATCAAAGTAGGCTTTCAGGCTACAAAGATTCTTGGTTAAAAATGCCTCAGATGACGGGTCAAAACATCATCTTTCGTTCAAGTCTTAGCGGACAAGCCCCAAAGTCGTACACCTTAGCGACGGTCCTGCCTAACTTCCCTCTTCAGATGTTGTGCTGACTCGGTTAAGACTCATGGATATCTGGAGTTTGAAACTTGTGGATAATGTGCTAAATGACGGAGTTGCTAAAACTAATGAGTCATGTATAACTGTTGTGATCTGCAGATGATCGCAGCTCTGTGTATGCACTCGCTTGTTAGCGAGTCGGCATAAGTCCGAGAGCATGGGTATGTGCATAGACCTAGGTATTAGTGTACACCGAACTCGGAATAGAATAGAATGGAATGGAAGGAGAATCGATCTCTGGGAATGTTATGGAATGAATGGAAATTGGTAACAATAACTGTTAGTTGGGATGGGACCTGACAAGGGCGTATGCCAATGGTATATTATGAGGTCCATTCCATGTAATGTAAATCAAGCGGTTTAGTTATTCTATTCTGAGTTTACATTAGTTACAAATCATTCCTCAACATCATTACCTTTTCACCTGTTAAAATGTTAGTTACTTAGCTTAGCGAGGTATTGGTGAAAGGCTTTTGAATTAGCTACCTTCACTCTAGATCGAGCTTTATAGTAATTCACGGTTCAAAGTAAAATCATCAATTCAATCAATAATTATAATTATGCACAAGTCTACATCGTTCAATAACCAACCAGAACTATCAACTTATAAGTATCATGCCCCTTATACGCACAGACATTTTATTAATATGCCTCAGGCAACAATGAGGAGCGATTTACTCTAGTCCTCTCCGGTCAGATGATTATATGGTTCGTACCCTATTACCTGTACTTTCAACACTCCCCCTCGAACCGTATAATCAATCAGAAAATTCCAATATTTATCTTGTGTCGTTCAAAAGACGATCTATCCAACGACTTAGTAAAGATATCAGCTGGATTTTCTCTTCCGGGGATAGATTCTGGACTAAATGTCCCTTGCTCAACATGTTGTCGAATCCAATGGTATATTTTATCAATATGTAAAGTCGCTCTCATGTTCTCAGGATTTTTTGTCAGTGCAATTGCCCCATCCGAATCCATAAATAACGGTATCGGCTCATTGTGAGGGAAACCTAATTCTTCCATAATGTCTCGTAGAAACAGGCAATTTCTTCCAGTCAAGTTTGCTGCAACGTACTCAGATTCTGATGTTGAGACAGTGATCAATCGCTGTTTTTCAGCAGCCCATTTTACTGCACCACCTACTATAGTAATGACTGATCCCGAAATTGATTTTCGATCGTATCCTTTTCCATTGTCTGCATCTGAATATGCAGTGAGCGTAAAATCAGGTTCATGATGTCTCGCTTTATCATATAAAATACCTGTTTTTATTGTTCCATTAAGGTATCGAAGTATATTTTTAACTCCGTTCCAGTGTTTTTGACTAGGGGCTCCATTAAATTGAGACATTAAGTTTGTCGCGTACGCAATATCAGGGCGTGTGGCAACTGATGCAAACATGAGAGATCCAATTGCAGCACGATATTTTGTCGCATCCCCAAAAGCTTCATCGTCGTAAGATGGAGTAAATGTGGCTCCGGGAGGTAAAGGAGTGCTAACAGGCGTACAATCTTCCATTCCAAAACGTCGAAGTATTTTTAAAATATATTGCTCCTGATATATATTAATGGTTTTTGTTTTTGGGTCACGTTCTAATTGCACCCTCAATAATAATTTTGGCTCTCCTAGATCTGTTGTTTCCCAATTATTTGCAATCTCCAGCTTTGTGTTGCGTAGCCGCATACTGTCTGTTGAAGCAATTAAAAAATCATCCACCCAAACGGCAATTATATCATATCCTTGACTGTCACACCTGAAAAATAAGCCATGCTCTTTTATAAGTTGCGAATAATTTGCTTTTTCTACCAAAAATGCTTTCAGCATTTTGTTCCATTCTCTCCCAGATTGTTTTAACCCGTACAGTGTATGTACAAGGCGGCAAACTCTACCTGTTCCATCGTCACACCCTTTTGGCTGAGTCATAAATATCTCTTCGGTTAAATTTCCGTTGAGATATGCTCCTTTAATATCAATTTGGCCAATTTCTAAGCCATGATATGCAGCGATAGCAAGGACTAGACGAAAAGAATCAAATCTGACCACCGGAGAGAATGTGTCTGAATAATCATATATATATCCTTGAGTAAAACCTTGAGCAACAAGTCGGGCTTTATATTTACATAGCTGTCCGTTTTCATCAAATTTCCTGGTGAAAATCCACCGGTTGCCGATGATATTAGCTTCTTTTGGCGGGTCGACCAGCTCCCATGTATTTTTTGATTTAGCATATCAAGCTCCGTTTGTATTGCTTTTTCCCAACGTATATGGTCAGGACATTTGCGAGCTTCTTCAATGGTGTTCGGTAGTCCACTATCACCATTTTCAGTTATTAAAGCGTGCACAAGATTTATGAATGGCGGTGAATTAATATAATAATCTCCACTTGCACGCCCTTCAATACTATTGTAAGCCGCATATCCCTGCTTAGACTTTCGGATATGGTTTCGTGGGTTAAATCTCACCAAGTCGGCGTAATTTTTTTTTGTTGCTTCTCCTGATGCTGTTTTAAGCCGCAATTGCCTTGCCGCAATCTCAGGATTCTTAGGCGCTTCATTTTGTCCAAATAATTCATGTTGTTCTAAGTGACTCTCCCCCTCAAGTTGATTTGGCTCCATTATATTTGTGCTACTTGAGATAACAGGTAAATTTTCTGACGAATTGATATCTGATGGTGAAGAGCTTATGGGAGTACTTTGAGAACCCTTTGTCGGTTCGTCCCCTTTGATAAGCATGAAGTTATAATTACGCGAAACTTTAATCCGTCTCGTAGTAGCGTCATAGTATCTAATAGCCTTGGGTCCCTCCTCAAAACCTGTGAATCTGCACTTTCGCGCTTTTGGTTGGATCTTTGCTCTAGATAATTCTTCAAATATGTATACATCTTCCCCAAATTCTTGAGCAGATGATAAATCTGGGCGATTACCACTTAAAGCTTCCATTGGGGTTTTTCCATCTAATACCTTGGTTGGACTTCGATTTCTAATCCACGAGGCATGTAAGACTGCCTCTCCCCACAAAAATTCGGGTAACTGCTTCTCGATGATCATTGCACGCGCTAGCTCTAATAAGGTTCGATTCATTCGCTCAGACACGCCATTTTGCTGCGGTGAATGTGGAGCAGATGGATTTAGTCTAATGCCTCGTTCTTCAAGCCAACTTCTGGTTCCTTCATATTCCGCTGCATTGTCTGACCTTATCTCTTTCGGCCATCGATCGTACTGTGTGTGTATAAAGCTGCAGTAGTTCATCAGTTGCTGCTTCACCGATGCTTTATCCTTCATCAGCTTCACCGTAGTATGTCTTGTGTGGTCATCGATAAATAAAATAAAGTATTGATTACCACCCGGGGTTTGCTTCACGTTTGGTGATCCCCAAACATCGGTGTGTATTAAATCACCATAGTTCTCACTATATTTTTCAGCACATTTTGGGAAAGCTTTTCGATGTGCTTTAGCCAAAATACAACTCTTGCAATTCAAAAACTGTGGAATGGATTCGTCATGGTGTAGACCGATCCCGTCCACCATTCTTCCTCCAAACAAGAGTTTTAACGACGATAATGAAATGTGTCCCAGGCGTCGATGTGCTTCATTCCATGAGAGCATTGTGGTTTTTGGGACCGCGGCATTAACTATTTTTGCATCATTTAAAATGGCTCTTGCATTTAGCCGATAGAGATTGCCATCTAGCACACCAGTTGCGATCAACTCTCCTTTGGAGTCCCAAAAGGAACACATCCCATTTGCATATTTAGCTTTGCCTCCAGCTTTGTCCAGTTTTGGCCCTGATATTAAACAAAAACGGGTAGATGGGACGTATAAGACGTTCACGAGTTTGAAAATTTTTACTTTACCATTTACAATTCCTCGCATTTGCACTACGCCTGTACCCTCTATCCTCGCGGTGAGGCCACCTGCAACGTTTAGGGTTCCTTCACTCGGTGCAAAGGCAGTGAACATCTCTCGACGGTTTGCAATGTGAGCACTAGCACCTGAATCTGCAATCCAAGAGTCTTGCGACCACGGATAAAAGGAACATTTGTTATATTGAGTTTTTAAAATACTTGGGTAAGCCATATGGCTTGAAAAGAACGAGTCTTGGTCTGCTATCTCTGCACTGTGACCATATTTTTCCTCTTTTTTCTGTTCCGCTTCCTCTTTTTTCCTTCTAGCTATTTGCCGGGGCCCTTGCCCTTCTTTCCCACCACCTTTTGAATAACATTCTGCAATAAGATGCCCTAGCCTTTTACAATTATGACACCGTTTCTGGGTGGCGACGTGAACATTCTCAGATTTGTTTTCGGCAACATGAGCATCCTCGGATTTATTTTCTCGCCTCATTTCTTCTTCAAATATCTTATTTCTCATATATTTAGGATCTGCCTGTTCAAGATCCCTGATTCCAGCAAATATAGTAGACACGAAATTATCGTATGATGAGGGGAGCGATTTACCCATCAGGATAGCCAGCAGATAACCTTCAACGTAGATGCCAGCTTCAGCTAGCTCTGTATGAATACCTAGAATCTCCCCGATGTGTTCGCGAACTGATGTGCCCTCATCACATCTCTTACTCCAGAACTTCCAAATTAAGTCCACCTTACCCTGAGCACCGGTCGCTTGATGTCGACTCATCAATGTTTCCCAAATTTCACTTGCGGTTTTCGCATGTCTGATTTGTTGATAGTCTTTAGAGCCGAGCGAATTTTTGATCAGAACACGGGCAATTCTTTCGCGACTATCCCAATCTTCGGCATCTTCTAAGTAAAGATCGGAGGGTCTTTGTTCACTTCCGGTGACGATATCCCAAAGATAACAGATCTCGAGGTTGTCACGCATGTGGCCTTTCCAAGTTGTCCAATTATCTTCCTCAAGCTTGTCGAATCCTTGAAAAAGTGATAATATCTCCCGAGGTATCGCAGTTATACTAAAATTTCTTTTGTATAAAGCAGGTTTCATCTCGATAGATTCTTGTTTTGTTTCCTTGTGGTAGCTGGGAGTTATGGGTCGATTGGATTTTTTCTTAGCTGATTCTGCATCGGGTCTAGTGAATGTACTCCTTTCCGGGCTTTGTGAGTATGCACCATATTCAAATTTCCTGACAGCTTTTAAAAACTCTTCTCTGGAATTTGCCCACATGGATGGAAATTGTGGGGCTATTGATCGCCGCGATTTTCCCTTCCGCTTTGTGGTGACCGAGGAAACTACTTCTTCTGGCTCTTTCTCAGCAGCATCGCGTATTCTCTCGATTGTCTCTTCACTCAGCTCGTCCGTATAGACATGATTAGTGTCAAGAAACTCCCGTAGCTGGCTTGCGATTCTATTGGGTTGAATTGACATCTTATTGAATCGTAGTTACTACACCAGTGGTGCTGATAACGTGTTAAAATGTTAGTTACTTAGCTTAGCGAGGTATTGGTGAAAGGCTTTTGAATTAGCTACCTTCACTCTAGATCGAGCTTTATAGTAATTCACGGTTCAAAGTAAAATCATCAATTCAATCAATAATTATAATTATGCACAAGTCTACATCGTTCAATAACCAACCAGAACTATCAACTTATAAGTATCATGCCCCTTATACGCACAGACATTTTATTAATATGCCTCAGGCAACAATGAGGAGCGATTTACTCTAGTCCTCTCCGGTCAGATGATTATATGGTTCGTACCCTATTACCTGTACTTTCAACATCACCTTCAAGGTAGTAATTTACCCCGTAAGCGCTCATAACTGTAACAATAACATCTTTTGTACAATAATAGAACTCGCATTGTAGTTCATAGTAGGCATCGGATATTTGATATTGTTATGCCGAGCTTCGGTGAACGTGCTCGTTCCGGCAGCAGGAGCTTAGACGGAGCGGTACACGGCAGAGTACGCTGGGGTCACGGAAGAGCCGATGCGGCTGCAGTCGGGCTGGAGTGTTTGGATAAGTTAAGCGATGTTCGGCACACAAAGAATATCTGTGTTTGCTGCATTTGATCTGGTCACACACAGACATATTCTTGGTATAAATAGGCTGAAGTCTGCCACATTGTAAATATTTTATCATCATTCTTATCATCTTTTAATTCAATCTTACATTCCTGCCATACGCACAATTGCCTGCTCTACCCAAGCATCTGAATCCTTTTAGTAACTCTGCGCAATTGTACGTACCCCATCATATACCTAGTAAAACAGATATCGGAGGAAAGATGTATGTAGATACTGTCATAGTCAGAGCAGTAAGAATAATAGTCTCCATTGTGACTATCAAGGCGATATTTCATCCACTATACGCATTCAGTATAACCATTTATATCGTACTTACCACTCATTCACACCATTGACTATTCCATCGAAGGACAGCACCATCACTAGACAAGTCGCTAATCACCTCCACATCCCCATTAACCTATAACATCAGATACACCTCTTTTCCCTCATGACCGTCTTTCTGTCAATAATCCTATCACTCGTTTGCCCTTCCTGTAAGCTGACTTCCCAACCAATGAAGAGAACCCTCCACAACTTTGTGGCGCAGGCCTTCAATCCGTCGTCGGGTGTCCATAGCAACCAAGGCGTATAGTTGGAGCCAATAGGCGCGGATAGTCTTTGAATGAGTGAGTCGATTTAACCGGATAAGAACAATGATCGGAAGGATAACAGTCGGGTGGCTCGTTTAAAGAGTTGTATCGTCAATGACAGAAATCGACTAGACGGTAGCTTAGTCCTGACAATGAGTGATGCTTGTCTCGCCGCGACCTGGATGCGCTTCTCTTTTCGCTATCTCAAGTATGCAGCGAACATATTGAGCGTTTACAGCAGGCACCACGTGAAGGTGAAGAGTTCGTCTTTGTCCGCTTTTACGCCACTTAGGATAATGAATACACATACGAGGGAAATCCGACCATCATATTTTTTTTTTTTTTAAATCATATTGCGTATGCAGCCTGAGGCTATGACGCGAATGATTACGGCAGATATGTATGTGACGCAGAATAACTCTGTTTGACGTTTGGTACACTTATACTCAGATTTCATTTGCAGATACCACTACGAGAATAACGCCTTACGACATGTACCCTCTTCCGTGAATACCCACCACAGGGAAAAGCGAGAAAAACCTGTGGCTATCTGAGCATGCTTTCGTCATTCTACGAATACAGTATCACCGCGAGAGAAGTGGTGTGAGGGCCTTGCTGGATTCGAACCAGCTTTCTCCTGTCTCAAGTGGGGCATGTGTCCAAGCTACCCAGACTCGAGCTGGGAGAACGGCCCGGACAATGTACCATTGCACCATCCGATCCAGATCGTTGCTGTTATGATCGACAAATACGTTTTCCTAGCTTTGTCCCGCTCAGCCCTGCGTGATGTACTAACCGAGATTACCAGTAGCTGAACAGATGAGATCTGCTTGCTCATTATTTATATCCAGATGCCCTACCGTGTCTTGTGGGTAGAAAAGGTAAATGTACTAAAGCGACCGGGGTATAACCCCAACGACTAAGGTTTTGATTGGTTCAGTCTTCATGGAAGCCCATGTCTAGCTCGCCCACTAGTTTTACTAGCAAGGATATTCACTAATGATCTTCCGTGAAAGTCAAAATTAAATGGGACAGATTTCAACTTAAAAAGAAAGGTAAGAAGGGTTTTCTTATTAAAAAATTAAAAAAAAAATCATCTAAAATACACATCAATCTCAAACATATTATTATACTTTAGTACTAGATTATACGTCAAGGGCCTCAGTCTGGTTCATGAATAAATAAAACGAAAGCATCCTGCCTGTTTTATGTTAGTCTATCTCATCCTAATATTGTGTGTATCCTCCATTTGCCTTTATCACCGCTACACATCTTGCGTGCATACTGCTGACCAGATTTGATAATTCCTCAGACGAGAATAGAGTCCCATGCGGCCTCTAGCAATATTATTAACGTATCAGACCGCACTAGCCTAACCCCATTTATCTCAGGACTATTAGCCTGAATATAGTTTTTTAAGGTGTTCCACAACGAATCGGTCGAGTTTAGATCGGGAGAATAGCCCAGACAATGTACCATTGCACCATCTGACCCGCTGAGAAATTTTTCCTAATGGTAGATCAAAATTATGTATTCAAATTCTCTGAACCAAGTAACGATCTTGGATCAATCGTTTCCGGTTTTATGAAGTGTTTTAGTTCTGACTCGCTGATCTCGTGTCATTCCTCTGTGATTATGCGTTAATATTCTGAAGTATCCGTTGCGAGGAGATCTGGTATTAGAATGAGAGTTTCGACTGAGTTACAAGCAACGCTACTTTTTGGTCAGATCGAACATGAGTAAAACCGGTGACAGGGCTCCTACCTTCTATCCTGATTTATCTGTGAAAACGGTGTGCTGGCGGGGGCAACTTATTGGGCCTAGAAATGATGGTCTCAGCTGTTTAGGCCAGTCACACTCGGGGCTCGTACTTTCGTCAAAATGGGGTAGCCAGCCTGGTGTGATATCTGTAGTCCCAAAGATGTCTCTTGTCTCTTCTTTCTCCCAATAAACATATCAAAGCCCAAACGCTCTGACTAACACAGGGTTACAAAATAGATGCCTCATTCACGGGTCATAATTAACGTGACCAGGATCCTTAGAAATAGAATCCAAAATTCTCCTGAGACGTGAAAATGATGTTGGGAATATACACCTGTGTAAGAATTGTACTTCATCTCTCGTCTTGGACAAATATCTTAATGGCATGGGACAGAGTATATTTAAATACCAGTGTGCATCTTTTTTTTTTTTTTAATCATATTGTATTCAGCCTCATAGCTATGACAAGCCAGTGTGCATCACAGTGGGATAAATATTGTTAGTGGCTCAAATTTATCCTGTATGTTATTGAAAGGAATTATCAGTTGAAATGTACAAGATTAACTTGAGCTACTAACGTCCTTTCGGGTTGAGATATTCAATACTACAGGGGTATAACTTGTTGCAAGTTGATATTCCTTCTGTAGTAGTTTTGTTTATTCGTGCTATGTAGAGTCCAAGACTATTGTAACACTAGGGCTCCTCTCTGACCCAGGCCACAACTTTTACAGTGCTCCTATCCCCTTTTACCTCGAACCTAAGATCATTGATACATTGACCCATAACTGTTAGCCATTTAGCTCAGTAATTAACCGTAGAATTCAACTACCTTTTCTACGGAACCTTCTTCTCAAAAAAAAAAAATTGAAAAAGAGCAGCCATGGAAACCGGTACGCGGGAAAAAGTCTCAAAAAACCTGCAACCCCAGCCAGGCGAGACCTAGACACCAGAGCCACACGAGGTGCGTATCCCCATCTGTATCTCCCTAATATCCCATAGTCTAGATATCCTCCTTATACCGACACCACCAGCGCTCAGGTAGCGGTGCTCTTTCCTCGGGAGACAGTATAATGTCAGAATATCTGTAAGCAGTGAGAATTCATCTTGGTAAACAGGGCCAACTTAGTCTGATCCATCACCACCATAACGGGAGCTGGATACGCCCCGGAAACTCATCTGGGTGACTTTTCCTCTGTGACTAAGTATTGCGTGTTTCTGTTGGCTCTAAAGATAAACTCCAGGTTCGTAGGGGACATCACGTACAGGTAGAAACGCCGTCTTCGTCCCCCATATTCCTTCTGTACATCGCTCCCGCGCATTATATCTTGACATCGCCCAAAATTAACATCAACTCACAACAAGTTATACTCCTTTATTACTGTTCTGAATTCATATACATTCAAATATGTGTGGTAATCCGATGAGGAAAGGGTGAGAAAGTCGTCTTTGGGAAAAGGTCACGCTTACCTAATTCAAAGGAAGCTAGATTTAGCGAGTGGCGGATATTTCAGGGATTCCTAGATAGCACCCATTTCGATGATATAAGCCATTAAGGTATGATCTTGCGGACCACTGACAAGGGAAGTGTGGGAGAAAGGATTTAAGGAGAAGAGTTAAGAAAGCTAAAACGTTTTCAAATCTTCTGACATGGCTCAGAGGCTGATCATAATATGATGTTTAAGAAGAAATGAAAAAGGCTAACCACCAATGTATCTACAGTGAGCTCGTGGTTACGGGAATACTTGCAATTAATATTCGCTTAAGTTTTTGAAGTGCCAAAACAAAAACTTTCATACGGGTGAAGGTCAATTGGCTAAGATTAGCTAATCATGATGTAGTGCACAGTAACAAATGGGAAGTGGATGGCTAAGGATGGTGATGATTTGACAAGGTCCTTCACTGTAAAAGTATGGTATATCATAACAAACTTTCCTGTTCCACCAACATTTATTACTACATGTACACTACGGGAGGGCAGGAACCATATTAGAAGATTCCTTGACGTTACCATGTGTTTACCGGTTGTAATCAAAAGCTGTTGCATTCACGGGTACGACATTAAACTGTCCCAACAAAACCACATCTGATGTTCCATTTAAGATCAGGGTCTACCTTGACAAAATCAAATTGGAATTTCTAGAAGGCAAATTCATCCATAGTTGAGAAGTATCTGCATCATTTTCTCACAATATTCAATTCGTATCAAATCGCACCAATGATGGCTTCCAAGGAAAAAGGAAAGACAGCTATTGTCGTTGGTAACGCTTCTTCGTCTTATTCTTTTCCTCATAATATTAATTAAACCTCCAGGAGCTGGAGCAGGCGGCACTGCAACGGCAGCCCGTTTAGCAAAAGCTGGATACTCAGTGACTGTCCTCGAGAAGAACTCTTTTACTGGTGGCCGCTGCTCTCTAATACAAAAGGATGGCTACCGACATGATCAAGGGCCATCTCTTCTGCTATTGCCTCATCTTTTTCATGAGACTTTCCGTGACTTGGGCACGTCAATACCTGCCGAAGGAGTAAAGTTATTAAAATGCGAACCCAATTACAATATCTGGTTTGGGGACGGCGAAAATTTTCAGTTGAGCTCAGACACAGCAGTAATGAAGCGAGAAATTGAGAAATGGGAAGGTAAGGATGGCTTTGAGCGCTATCTAGCTTGGCTCAGCGAGGCACATCGTCATTATGAGATTTCGGTGCGAGAAGTACTACACAAAAACTTTACATCGATTTTCAACTTACTTCGCCCGAGCTTCGTAGTAAACTTATTCAAATTGCACCCCTTCGAGTCCATATATTCGCGGGCTTCAAAATACTTTTGGACTGACAGATTGAGAAGAGTATTCACGTTTGGGAGTATGTACATGGGGATGAGCCCCATGTCCGCTCCGGGTACATATTCTCTTTTGCAATATACTGAATTGACTGAGGGTATTTGGTACCCGGAAGGTGGGTTTCATGCCATTGTGGCGGCCTTGGAAAAGATAAGTGCCCGATTTGGCGTCGACATTCGTCTTTCGACTACCGTCACCAAAATTCTCACAAACAAGAGCGGGAATGCCGTCATCGGTGTTGAACTTGCATCAGGAGAGCAACTTTTTTCAGATCTGGTAATAATTAATGCAGACCTTGTTTATGCTTACAGCCAGCTTCTCCCACCTAGACCAACTTCAATTGCCAAATCCTTACAAAAACGTGAGAGCTCTTGCTCGTCCATCTCTTTCTATTGGTCTCTCTCGACACAAGTGCCGGAACTTCAAACTCACAACATTTTTCTCGCTGATGAATACCGCGAGTCATTCGACGCTATTTTCAATCGCCATGCTATTCCTACAGAACCCTCTTTCTATGTTAATGTTCCTTCACGCATTGATCCAACCGCCGCACCCCCAGGAAAAGACGCTATCGTTGTGCTTGTACCCGTGGGACATCTCCAACAATCAAGCAATTCACGGGTTGAAACTTCAACATCAGAGCCGGATTGGTCTTCTATTGTCTCCTCTACTCGGGAAAAGATCCTCCGGACAATTCAAAAGCGTACAGGTTGTGCCAATTTAGCACCGCTAATTGTGGATGAAGCTATCAACACACCGACCAGCTGGGAGGAGACATTTAACCTTGATAAAGGGTCGATCCTAGGGCTTTCACATTCCTTCTTCAATGTTCTTGCCTTTAGGCCGAAGACAAAACATGCAACGATTGCGGGCGTGTACTTCGTCGGCGCGAGCACCCATCCAGGAACGGGAGTGCCAATCGTCCTTGCCGGTGCCAAGATCACGACGGAACAGATTCTCAAGGACAGGGGCGTTAGTGTGCCGTGGGAGGAAAACAATATTGTGCGGCAGAAGGGTACAGCTAGAACATCTAAGACAGTGACTGAACTCGATAAACTCAGAGCTAATGAGATCTCTCAGATTAGCTTCGGTGTTTGGGTATTGGCTCTCCTAATGGTAATTCTTAGTGCAGTGTATACCAATAGTTATTGGCTGTTAAGTACTGTTTCATTCTGAGAAAAGTGAAAATTTAGAGGAATCAAATCACTTCTGTCTTGCCAATAACATCTATTTGATTGAACAAGATTAACCCCATTTAAACCCAACTATAATTTGACTAGACGACGTTGTCACAACTCAAGAGGAAACTACTCGTTCTCAGATTATCGACTCATCTCAAGCTACCCCAGCATGCTCTAGTACTTGTATTTCCACGTCTCCTTTCCTCCACCACACAGATAACAACGTTAATATCCGAACACGAATGAACAATATTTTCGTCGTCTCCTTATCCTACTTCTGATAAAAAGGTACAGCACAAGTATCCAAATCTAAATCTGAACCTGCCTTAAATCAGCACCGACATTCCGTAACTAGGTACTCCGGCTCAACCATAAACTTTCTATCCATGTCTTATAGGTAGGGTTCTTTTGATGATCTTTATACAGATGGGATTATTTGTGGCACACCTTAGCGTCAAATCAATTGTTTCTCGGACGCATTGGGTAATGGATCTCACTAGCAACCTTTCAATATTTGGGGTTTTGGTGAGGGAAAGTCCTGGCTTCCTGGCATTGATACCCTTGCAGTTTCTTCTGATATCACTGTACTAGCACTGAATAAGAAACTTCTGATGGTTTGAAGGCAATTAAATTTTTAATCAATCTTTTAGATTACGAATACGAATACAAGCTTTTGTTATAGAATCACAAAGTCAAAGACTAACAACTTATTGGACCACCATCGGCGTCTATGACTGCCTGAAATCTCGCTGGCATGCTCGCAATCAGGATTCGAAGCTGGTCCGTTGTTATAGACTCCGAAGCCTCCTCAACGATCTCACGGACCTGTAACTGACTACGCTGTCTCGCTTGATCAAGCTTAGGATATCGGGCCTTTGTATATGATTTCATTATTCTCCATACAGCCTCTATCGGATTTAGATTTGGAGAGAGAGCCGGCCAAGAGATCAGTTCAGTTTCGTTAGATCAAAGGTATGTTATTGAGAGGGTGACTTTTTGTGGAGGTGCGTTATCTTGTGTGAATCTGATAGAGCGACTATCAGGTCCAGGATTTCTCCTTACTCAGTCCACAACTCGGGGGAGTATGTGCTCCATGTAGCTTTCGGCCATTATCTTCCCCCATTGTCTTTCCCAAAACAGATGGTCCCCTTTTTGCGTTCCAGAAAAGGAGCCCCAAAACATCCACAAACTATTTGGCCTTCGCTTTTCTGTCACACATGTATTGTCATATCCTTCACCTATCTGAGATGTTGTCAGTCTTTATGTATAAAACAATACATTTAATAGGCTGTCTTTCCGAGTGATATATCGAGATAAAATCTTCGTATCATTGATCCAAGTTTCATCGCTCCAAAGGATGAGCGATCAGTCATCTTGAGTTAAATGAAGATGAGACTCAGCGCATGCCTTATGGATACGCCTATTTTCTTCCGATAGTGAGGGCTTGTTTCTGGAAAGACAGCATGAATATCCCCTCTTGGTGAGAGCGTTCTTGACGGCTTTTACACCCACGTTCCAGTCGGGAAAGTTCGAGGCGAGTCCGAGGTATGACATATGTCTCGTTTGACGTGAAGAACAAACAAAATCTTCCAGCTCGCCTACTTACGCAGAATTGAATTTTGGAGAAGCGCCTTTGCTCTTTTTAGGAGAGCTGTGACCGCGACGTATGGAATATTTGACTCGTGCTGACGTAATTCCGAGAAACTCTGCGATATATTTGGAGATGTTACCGGCCTGGTAAAATGTGAGAATCTGTTGCTTTTAGAATCATTTTTTCCCTCAGGATTGAACCATGCTGACTTGTAGCTTCTGATCTCGCGTGAGATTACGGGATCTTTGAGGCGTTGATGGAGCAATTATAGTTTGAGAATTCATCCAGTGATGATTATCAGTAAACAGGAATAAGTTGATCTCGCAACTTACTAGAGTAGATTTGATAAAATAATTATCTTGTGACTGTGCGTGCAGTACAAAAAAATGACTGCGATAACTGAAGCGGAGTGGTGTAGTGACAATGAGATGCAAGTGAAAATTACACCAACAACGAAGATTCTTGTTTTATATAATTATTATTAACATCTAAGTGATGCTTATTTGCCTAAGGCAATTAATCATCCATCCCGGTCGGGAGATAGGACGCTAGAGCCGAGGATCTAGAGTTTGGGATTTAACTAAATTTAAATAACATAGCTGTATCGCGTTGTTTGAAACTGCGACCAGAGGAATATTATGCAGTGCGCAAGTTTATAAAATATCATACATATACAAAATAAAAACTAAAAAAAATTTATAAAAGCTCAAGTGTCACCGCGGACAGATTTCTTCAAAAAATCGAGATTTTTCCAACCATTCACCTAGGACTTTAGGTCCTTCTGGAGTGCCAAGAAGAATAGGGAGGATTTGATGAATAGATCCAGGGGGACGACCACCGCGTCGGTGTAGGATACGGCAAAAGAGAAAGTGCTTAGCAGATTTGGGTGACCCACAACGGCAGTTCAAATTTGCTTCATTATGCTTAAAGCGAGTGTGATAAGTTGAAAAGTCTCTATGGCCAGTTCTGGCAGCGATTAATTGTCCTAAAGCCTTCCGGCTTAGCAAAAGCTCCTTAGGGAAGTTGGGAGCTGTTTTAATTTCTAGCTCAGCGTAATTATTCGGAATATTATCGTTCCACCAATTAATTCTTGATTGCTTTTGTTGAATGGAGTGCCATTGCTCTAGTGCTGCAGCAGAGTACTCAGAAGAAGTTAAGTGAGGCATAGCAGCTCCTTTCTTGGCTTCAAAGTCAGCGAGTTCATTCCCTTCAATTCCTACATGTCCAGGGACCCAGTGTATTCTGATCTGCCCCTCCTGGGTATGTGGAAGGCGCGATCTTATTCTCCATTTCTTTGCTTCCTTGGCGAAGTCCAGGAAGACGGATTGAGAGGTTTTCGATGTTGTGGTCAGTAATTTTCTTGCGACGTCTAAATTATCTAGAAAACCCCATGCATCATTTGAAAAACGTGCAGAAGGGAGTGAAACTGCTGCACGCAGTTCTTGTAAAGCTCCATGAGCCTCGGCATCATACGAATCTTTGTATTTCCCAAGTGAAGTCGCTCCTGAACATACTCGGAGACAGTATTGAAAAACAACGAATCCACTAGCTGAGTTTCCATCTGGAAGTTTTGATCCGTCTGAGTATATTAATATGTCTTGTCTA
Source organism: Podosphaera xanthii (assembly GCA_028751805.1). Taxonomy (NCBI): domain Eukaryota; kingdom Fungi; phylum Ascomycota; class Leotiomycetes; order Helotiales; family Erysiphaceae; genus Podosphaera; species Podosphaera xanthii. Next base: position 1,130,837 of record JAPWIX010000022.1, read on the forward strand.
GGTATTGTTTCAAGGAAATTCTGGAAGTTAACGGCCCTCATTTCTGTTGGACCTGTAGGGCTACCAATGCGTTCTAAAGAATTTAGTTTATTCTCCCCAACCTCCCATGGAGGGTTTATCAAAGGGTCGAAGTTTTCTGATATAGGAATGTTTTTGCATGACCTGGCGAATCGTGATAACACAGGTTGTGAAAGTGACTTTTCTCTACGCAGACGTAGAGGGTGGCGAGGATCGAGTCTATATGTACGTATCGCTGCTTTTTGAGCTATATTATCGAGAGCGATCTCAGCGGGTAACAGTCCGGACTCTCTCAGTAGAGATGCGGTAGGCGTGGTGCAGTATACTGGAAGAATTGCTCTTGCTGTAGCTAAATGTACTTTTTGTATGTTTGAAATGTGTATACCTACTCTATTACATACCGTTTTGTTTCCTTTATTTCTATATTTCCCAAGCCACCAGGTCTGGGCACCAAAATGAGCAATGGGTAGAACACACGCAATCGCTGCTGGTCTAGATAGTTTAGGAGATACCCCTCTCAAAGTATTGCCCAAACATCGGAGAGCATTTGCCACTTTGAGTGCTTTTGCTTTTAGTACTTGCACATGGTATTTAAACGTGAGCTTTTTATCAAAGTGCACTCCTAACCATTTCAAGTATGGTTTTTGTGTACTTTCGGATATTGTGAACCTATTTGTATTTACTGTAGGGCTTCTTTCCTTGTCTCTGTGTTTCCGAGAAAAATGTAGTAGCTCAGATTAACCTGGGTCAAAAGTTACGCCTTCTGCTTTTCCCCAGGATAACGCCTGATTTATTGCAATCCTAATTTTTTCGGTAATTTCATCTAGGTCAGAAGAGATCATAGGGATTGCAACGTCATCTGCATATCCAAGAGCCGATTCCAAGCCTTTTAGTTTAAATAAAGGGGAAATATACAACATAAATAATATTGGTGATACAGGAGACCCCTGCGGGAGCCCGCAACCAATTTCCCTTGGCTCACCAATTTGTCCGTCAGTCCGAATACATACTTTGCGTTTAGTAGCAAAAGAAGAGACCCAATCACATAGCATTGCTGGCCAGCCCTGTTCTCTAAGACGTCTGACGAGTCTACCTAGGAGCACGGCATCAAATGCACCCTTTATATCAAGTGTTGCAACTGTGGCAGTCATACCCTTGGCTAGTGCAGTCTCAATATCATGAGTAAGTGAAGTTGTTAAGTCCACACTAGAGCGTAGCGGTAATGCTCCAAATTGTTGTCGAGCCAATACTTTACATTTGATTGCGACCCAAGACATTCGTTTTGCCACTAGTCTTTCCAGTCCCTTACCAAGTACAGACAGGAGTGCGATGGGCCCATATGAACTGGGGCTAGACATATCTAATTTGTTTGGTTTTGCAATGATAGCAACAATCGCAGTTCAGAAACATTTTGGGTGATAACCGATATCTATACACGCTTGGAACAAGTCTAGTACTATTTCGGAGATATGAGGCCAGGCAAGACGCAACACTCCTGAAGGTATTTGATCTTTTCCAGAGGTGGTATTACTGGCTCCAAGGATAGCTTTCGAAACCTCTGAGCTGGTAAGGTTTGGAAAAGGAAGGGAAGTTCTCGGGACAGCGGGAGCAGACAATAGTATATCTTCTGCTTGCGATTTATTGCAGAGAAGGTTTCTTGCTAGTACATCCCTTTTATTCTCGGTAGATTGTACTGGTTGGGAATTTGGGGAAAACGGATCTAATAGAGGGGGTGTTCTGTACATCCCTTTTGATTTATGCCATTTTGTTATCTTAAACACATCTCTAGCGTTAGCTGCCTGTTCGGTTATTTTTTGGTAAAAGAGTGTTTTAGCCCGTCTAACAACTTTGCGGAAAGCTTTTCTATGTTCTCGTGAAACCTCACCGTCTCGTATTTTTTCTTTAAACCTTTTTCTTGCTTCTCTACATTCTTCATTCCACCATTGTTGTCCCTTATTGTGTGGAAGAGATTGTTTCGATGACCCTGAAAAGCTACTAAGAAGAATTTGACTGAGCTCCTCTGCTTTTTTGTCCAAAGTTACATCCGATTTCTCAGCTAGCAGAGTGAATGGGGCAAGTTGAGTTTTGAGTAATGAGAGGAATTTTTCTTTTTCAATGGTAGAAAATCGAAGTTTTGGAGAGGATGAACTCCTTGTCATTTGGTAAGATAAACTGATAAGAATAGGTTGGTGATCCGAACTGACATCTAGATCTGGTTGGACTGCTGCGGTAGCGTCTCCTACCATTAAAGCACTCGAGGCGAAGCAAAGATCTAAGACGTTTCCAAGATTATGAGTGGGTACATCAACTTCAGATAAAAGGAAAAGTTCATTATCTTCAAGCCAGCGGATAAAATCTCCTGACTGTGTAGAGGGTGAGCCCTGGTATGACGGGTTCCAGTTTGGATGATGAAGATTGAGGTCTCCTGCCAGGATTGTTTTAGAGGGGAAGTTATTATCTGTAAGTGAGAGAAGAAAAGAAACTCCAGCGCCAGAATTAACAGCTCCAGGAGGGGCATTATAAATATTTATTATCTGTATTGGGTGTCTATCAGGACCCTGTATGGTAAGAAATAAAACATCTCCCATCCCATACTCTGAGGTATGGTTGGGACGGTACTGAGTGAAAGTTAGACTGGTATTTTTTCTTGTGTAGGTTAAGACTCGAGGTCGAATGGACCAGTCATCAAGTGGAGTGAAGCATTCGAAAGAAGGATGGTTACAAGTAATTCTCCGTTCAGTAAATCTGGAGATGTATGGTTCTTGTACTAGCAATATATCTATGTTTGTAGTGTACGCAGTTTGAAGAGCAATTTGGTGTGCAGAAGATGAACGACCAACATTAACTGATATTATTCTAATTTGTGATATTTTAGTCCTCATTCATTATAGTTGAATTATCATGGGAGCTATCTGGAGCTAGAGCTGCAAATTTTCCACCCGAAGTTGGGGGAGAATCAGAGAATAGGTCATTGTTATTTTGAATAGCTGTCGTAGCATGACTCTCGATGTTTTCACAGTAGGCTGCTCTCAAGCGGAGTCTTACTGCAGCTGCAGCCTTCCTGATCTCAGAAATTTGTACTTTTGAAGGAAGCTTGTTATTTTTATTTGGTCGGATTAGGCATTCGAGCGAGTCAGCTGTATGAGGACCATGGCAGTTTGCACATTTTGGAGGGCAAACATTATCCCTGTTAGGATCGCAAGATGTATGTCCACTTTCAATATGAATTGTTGATGCACAAATTCTACATCGAGGTAGACGAGAGCATGCTCGTTCATTGTGCCAACCAAAACATTTGCCACACTGTGGTGTTCTAAATCTTTGGGGCAATATTTTGGGTGGAACACGTGCTCCAAATAGTGGAAGGACTCTAGATAGTGTTGAGCCTTTAGGATAAATGACAATCCAGCTTTTCACAGGGGTATATTCGTTATTTGCGGAGCCCCGAGACTCCAGAACGTTTATTGGGGCCATGTTTGTTAGATCAGTCAGAGCTTCTGATACCTCTAATGCAGTGATTTCTTTCGTTTCTATACAGTTACCAGTAAGGACAGTATAGTTGCGGGGTACGCAAGACAATCGATAGGCGACGTGTTGACCAGGTTTTTCAACTTTGCATTGACCTCTAGTGGATAGAGATGCTTCAATTTCTCCCATTCGAGAGACTAGTTTTTCCTGTGCCTCTAGAGATACTGGGCAGATAGCGAATCCAGTTTTGATAATTTGTATCTCCTTGACTAACTTCTCCTTTAAGAAAGCATTGAGTTCCAGCATTATAGCGTATGGAGAAGAGCTTAGAGCCGGATGTCCTGGGCTAATTCTAATCAATAGTCGGTTGTCTTCTGGTTTGCTTGCCGGTGGTGTTTTCGGTTTTTGTTTTGCATTAGTAAATGCTGTTTTAGGTTGTGGCTTGGTGGGCTGTTTCATGTTGGGAGTCATGGCAGCACTAGCATAAGTTTTGGTAGGTTTTGATTGATTTTCAATCACATTCATTTGCTTTAAAAGGTTATTGACAGTAGTTTGAGTAACATTTGAGGAAGAGAATGGCTTAGGAGGTTTTTGAGTGCCTCTTACATGACACTCAAAGTGTCTCTGTGCTACTGAGCTTAGGTCTTCGATAAATTCTTTAAAAGGTTTTTGAAGATGTTGAGGTAATAGTGTAATATTTTCGTCTAAGGCGTCATCAAGAGCGCAAGCAATTGCTTGGAACATAAGTGTGGCTTCATGATTCCTGGTATCTGCGGCGGAAGTGGTTGACAGTGGCGTCTCTGTCAGCGACTTCCCTCCTCCTTTTGGGGTGGAGGCGTGTAGGTGTGATGGGGGGTGGGAAGGGGGACGGGGAGGGAGAGTTGACATAGTGAGTGAGCGAAATTGCTAATCTGTGATAACGTGTATATTGGCGAAGATTCTTGTTTTTTTTTTTTTATTCTTTAAACATTTAACGCCAAGCAGGCTCACGGGCGTAACCCGGCCTCGTGCCTCCCGAGGGGCGATTGGCGTACCTGCGCAGCTCAAGGCCACCAGGCACTTACTCTCGTTTAAATACGACAAACTATCTACACAAACTACTCGCAGTGTTGCGAGAGTCGCATCGGGACAGAAGCCCATCTGATCTGCACGCCCAGTATATTTACTGAACAGAAATTATTTACATGATTTTGATTTTTAATTTTGATGTTTTAATTTCGATGTTTTAATTTCGATGTTTTTTTTTTTAAACAGATTAGAAAAAGTTTCCTCCTTTTGACCCGGCCTATGTTTCGTATGGCTTTACCTCAGAGCACCATTTCTCAAAAGCTTTTGCCCCCTCAGTTGTGCCCAGAATCCACTTTATATCTTCTTCTTGACCTTTGGAGGGGATGGGTCGAGGTGCTCTTTTCCGTTGTAGTCTTCTACAGTAGAAGGGGTGTTCAACCGAAAGATCTTGTCCACAAGAGCAGGCAGTATTGGCATCGGTGTGTTTAAAGCGTCGATGGTATGCCGCAATGTTACCATGTCCAGATCTAGCAGCGAGGAGAGTACCCAAGTTTTTTCTAGTCATGAGTCGAAGCTCTTGGGGAGGACTCCCACTCATTCTAATATTTAGTAATCTGTACCTTTCCGGTGCATTTTCATCCCAATAAACAGAGATTTCTGATTCGTTTCGTTCTTTTATCAATTGACGCGCTTTTGCGGCGGACGCTTGAATTCGTTGGGTAGGCATGGTGCAGGCCGTTCTAGCTAAATTATCTGCACGTTCATTTCCTGATATGCTTGCGTGGCTTGGAATCCATCGAATAAAGACTTTGCCGACTGCAGCAACTCGAGATCTTGATCTATTCTCCCATTGTTTTCGAAGTGCTTGGAATTCGAGAATCTGCTGTGAGCTACTTGGTGTTGTGGTTCCAGTGTGTAGACGGAGTGCAGCTTCTTCATTATCAAGTAAAGTTGTCAAATCAGTAGCGTGCGAAGATTCTTGTACTTCAGCTGATGACGAGGCTTGGAGCACAAACTCACCTGACCGATCTAAAATAGTATGTCAACGTAATTTGTTCCAAAAAATCAACAGGGGTAGGCCAAAAGATCAGCGTTTACAAGGATATACTCTTAATCCCTCAGCCGGAGTACGTGTACAGTGTCTCAGCTGTCTGATGTTTCAGTACGATGTACCAAACTAGGCACAGTCAACCGCAATTAATACCTCCTGGGAAAACTCCTCTCCGTAAGCTTATACCTGCAACACATAGTCTGTTGTGCGGGCTGCGCTCTGTATTTCCACATCTGCATACTGAAGACAAGATATTAAAATTTTGTGCTGTATAATTTCATTAGATCAAGTTCAAGCTTCTACCACTGGCGCAAGTTGTTGACGTTATCTTCGAACAATGCTGAGAAATGCTGCGCAATGGTCGCTGATTCATTGTTTTCGTATACCACGTATATCCCTAGAGATGAAGTATGTCTTAGGCCATCTCCTCCCAGAAAACCTCAAGGGGTCTATAGTCGATATAAACTTTGCTGTTGTTGTCAATCCGAAGGATAATAGGTATATTTATGTCTGTTTTAGTGTTTCTCTCGGTATCCTTTCCTGTTTAAATTTTTCTCATAATGTGCGTCTTCATTTAATCCGACTGGAAAATCCTCACAAACTCTAGTGGCTTAGCTCAGCTCAATTTGTTAGTTATGGCGGGATCTCAAACGCTTGAAAGGCGGAGATATCAACTTGTCATACGCAAACTCCACCTTCCGACTGTCGGAGCTCAAGTTTTGTGACGGGTAGTCGCCTTCTGTCAGGACCCAACCAAAGTTTTTGATAGCGTCATCTTTCCATGAAGTCTCTAGCTGTCTATGCTTGCTGTCAAGTAGAGCATCAATCAGTTTTGGTATGAAAGGGCCATTTATGTAACGTTGTGAGTAACGAAAATGGGTTTGCAACTTTAGAAATGATGGTTGATCGTGATTACTCTCTTTTACGCTTACTGCCGTGGCTTTTATATTATCCGTATCCACATTCCAATCTAAGACATCAACCCGACCTTAACCTTACTAGAGTATTTACTCTGGTGCCTTGATTACTCATAACAGCTCTCAATTTTTTCATTGAATAGAAACAACTTCCTAGCATAGCCAAGGTGCCAATTACTCGTAGCATAACTGATATTTATGCCGGCACACAAAGAATAAAGTTTATTTTAAAAAAATCGGATACCTCTGCAAAAGTTTGTGATACATAATGAATAGTATTTTTTTCGGGATTCCTGGTTGAAATGATACTGGATACTACGTATAAGTATTTAAAATCCCATCGAATTACGTGTTAATCATTCTAATTTGATAAATTTCAATTTCTACTTCATACCTCTATCAAGAGACTAAATCTTTGCGACCTATTTACCAATGTTGGGCAGATTCCAAGGCAGAAAAATTCCACTCTTTGAGGTCGGAACCTGTTTTTATATCAAAATTTTCCCACTCGTCATTCAAAGATTTTTTCTTCTTTGGAAGTATATTAAGTTTTTTCGAAGATGTAAGCTCTTGAAGTGCAAGCAATTCTGGAGATTTTTTAGTCACTAATGAGGTATCTTGGTAGATATGCTGCTGATAGGTACCTTTCTGGCTAGTTTGATATGTTCCAGATAAAAGCTGATCTTCGTCAGAAAATGCTGTTTCTTTTTCTGAGCGTTTAGCTTGAAGAGGCCTTGATATATCTTTGGAACGTGCAGATTCTTGAATTGAATCTGGATGAATAACATGTTTGGTATCCCACAGTTTTGTTGTCGAATCTTGTACATCGTTTTTAATTTCTGATGACAAAAATTGGAAATTCTCATCGGGGTTATGACTCGAAGGTCCAGCTTTTGCATTGTTAGGTTCGACTAGATTATCCTGGTTCCAAGTACTGCTGGAGTCATTAGGGTCCTGATCATCGGCAGTATCTGAATCGTCCTCGAAGATCAGCAAGTTCTCATCACCTTGTCCATCAGCATTGAATCCTTCAGGGATATGATGAGTCAGAAACTCGGGAATTTTTTGGTGCGTTTCCAGTAAAAATTTGACCAAGTCAGGGGCCAAGTCTTCGTCTCTCTCGGTGTAAAAAGATATTGCAACGCCTTTATTTCCAATCCGACCTGTCCTGCCTGACTAAAATTAGCGGATTACTAATTTCAGTAAGTTGAACTTACCAATACGATGACAATATTCTTCCATTCCACCGTAACTGGAGGACGGAAGATCAAAGTTAATAACAGACATTACATTATGTATATCTAGACCCCGAGCAGATACCCCTGTGGCAATCAAAATAGGAGTTTTTCCGGTTCGAAAAGCCCTCAAAGAGTCTTCACGCTCGCGTTGAGTACGATCGCTATGTATTGAGGTGCAAGGAAAGGCAGAATTGAATAAGAAGTCATCCAGTTCATCGGCTGATCGTTTACTGTTAACAAAAATTATTGTGCGTGCAGGTGGCATGTCTAAGAGATTTTTCTGTAGAGTCTTGCGTTTAGAGAAGTGATCAACTTCAATAATTTCTTGTTCTATATTGGCGTGAGAGCTACCGGCACGGCCAACACGAATACGAAGGTGGTTCATAGCAAGATGCTCCTTTGCTAATTGACGAGCTAATTTTGGAAAGGTTGCAGAAAACATCAGATAAGTTATATTACCCTCTTCTTGATCTATCACAAGATTAGCTTTACCGATTTCGTGGTGCTAGGGTAAATTCTTATACCACCACCGCTCATGATTGTCTTCATGTCTTGCTCCCAACTATTACTGACCAACTCATCAGCTTCATCAATTACCATATACTTAAGGCGTCTAAATGTCAAAACGTGGGAACGATTGATGAAATCGACCAGACGACCAGGAGTTCCAATTAAAACATCACATCCTTTTTCAAGTTGCATAATTTGATCCTTTATAGGCCCGCCACCGTATATTACGCAAGGCCGAAGCATCGAGCGATAACAAAAACGGCGAGCTTCATCGAAAATCTGCGTTGCCAGCTCGCGGCTTGGTACAACAATACAAACTAGTGGTTCTGCGCAAACTGGTTTGCTGATACCGGGCTGATATTTTGCTGGGTTGGGTCGGGGAGCACACAGCTTCTTAGCTTTCCCCATTAATTTTGAAAGTATTGGTATCAAAAATGCGGCAGTCTTTCCTGAACCTGAAGAAGAGGTAAGAAAATTTTAGATCCTGAAGAGACTAGCTCACCTGTCTGAGCACAGGCTACTATATCGTAGCCCATAAAAACTGCAGGGAGACAGTACTGTTGGATAGGGGTTGGAATAGAATAACCAGCAAGTTCAACATTTCTTAACATGACAGGATGAAGCCCAGCCTCTTTAAAAGAGGCGATAGGTTTAATTCTAGTCTCGCCTGAGTTCATTTTCAGCACACTTGAGTCAGGAGCACTAAAGCTTGATGACCTACCCTCTTGAACGACTTTTATTAGAGATAGCCTGACTTAAATTAACGTTAAATTTAGACAAGTTGAGAAGGTGATTTACTTATTAAAATCGATGCCGGACTTCACATGGAACTCCGAAGCAAATAGTTGACGCTCAAGTTCCGGGAATTCAGGACCAACATCACCAAACTCGTCATCCCACGTGTAAACAGCAGCATTGCTATTCCAATCACCTACTGGTATGCCACCAACAGCATCAGGATAATGTGCGACCACTTGGTCGGCTGGTACCATGGCATCTTTTATTTCAGCTAGCTCTTTGTTACTTTTGAAATATTTTTCGTAATCATAAGGAACCGTATCAGCCCATCCAAGATCTTGGGGATTAGTCGGTAGATCATCTTGTACGGCTGTCACTTTTTGTTCAGTTTCGTGACAGTGAGAGTCGGGTACAGCTCCAGCCATACTATCGTAGCTCCGGGCGTTGAGCATCGTGTATCGTTGTTGCACGAGCGTTATATGTCAAAGTTTATATTTTCGTGACGAATGGAGAAATTAATCGTCAGAAGAATGCGTATGTTTTCAAAATATGTAAAGCGAACAACAGCCAAGTCTTCAAAGTAATTCAGGTGAGAGAACCAATTATTACTAACATAAGTGTTTTCGTGGTTAGCAAAGAATTTTAACCAGATGGCACATAAATGAAGCATCTAATATTGATAGGTATGCTTTGTTTATAGTTGAGCTGCACTTAGACTTATCTTTAGAAATCAAGGAAATTGGATAAAGAAATTACATCCACATGAAAATGAATAACTGAAAATTCTTACCTGCCAGGATCCTAAAACTTTGAATGGGAGGTAAAGTTACCAAAGCCGCTGGAAGTCGTCTTGGACAAAATAAAATTGGATAATTGAGATTGTATAAAGCGAGAAGAGAAAGTGGTTGGTGGCTCGTTTTATCTTCAGCGATTTAGCTGGGGAAGGCGCCATGGAGAAAAACATCCCAGGCCTGATCGACTTGAATTTCTCTAAAAAATTCTGCCCTCTCAGTATTCACATACCTTGCTGTTCCTTATTCACTTTCCTGACATTAACTCATTTCGTAGCACAACGAAAGCGAGATAGCCGAAGAAACTAAAATTGAGTGTAAGATCTTAAAGTCTATTAGAGAACGTGAACATACAAACTAAAAGTTGTACGCATTCTACCCGTAATATAAATTTTGTGATGGGAATAATACTTTGCGCGTGCTGACTACTAGCAATGGTACTTTAGAAAAGCAGCAACAAGTGACCCAAGGCACTTTTATGTGGGAAAAGTTTTTCCACGCGCGGGGTTCATAGTAATTATCAAGGAAGGGACAGAATGGAAGAATGAGAAGAGGGCAGCACCTAAATCTATACAAAAGAGAAACAAATAAGACCGTAGATAGGGGAGCAATTCAATCATTTCACATCATCTTGAAAGCACCTATCCATTGTTTAACGCATATCAACCGTAAATATTAGCTTGAGAAGATAATTTTGAAAACCCCTGAGTTATCTTAAATACCTCCCATGTAGAAAGACTCAACATTGATAAAAACAATTGATTATAAATATCTTCTAGCACGACTAGATGAATTGATGTCTAAGGTTAAATACCTCCCATGACAATCTTTAACCCATCTGCACGTAAGAAAGAGTGCGTGAAGATGAAAATGTGGGGCATAGTGAAAACGAATAATCTATGAAATTATGAAATGGACAATTCTTTGAAGCTTCGATCCAAAAATGGAATCACAAGCAGTAAGAAAAGAAATAAAAGGCATTATTGCTGTAATTATCTTTGAAGACTTCTTCAACTATTAGTATGGAAGTTTTCTAGCCCATGATATAAATTTAATACAGAGTTTTGCCCTTTAGCAAACATATCATGCATTATTTTCCGATAACTTGAAATCACAATTTCGGTTATTCTTCTATGTCGATACCCTAAATTATCATATACAGATAGGCCAGCATATCTAAATATTTAATATATTATTTTTACAGGCGCGTGGCACCTTGGCCAAGTTAAGGGCATAAGTTACTCCATCCGGTAGAGCAATTATTTGGAACGTGTTTCCAAAATTAAGAACTGAGATCCATCGCAGAATAGAATTGATGTCTTGAGAATCAACATTAGTTGAACATCAAATTAACCAAAAGTCATAAGCTGGTGGCTTTGAACCAGATTAAAGTTTTGGCTTCTAGGTCGAGTAGCTGATGAAAGAATTGAGTATGTGCAGGTATAAGCAATAAAATTGTTTAAAAAGAAATTGAAAAGTAGGGTTCGAAGTTCGTTATGGTTGGTGATTAGTGTTCGGAGAGTATATTTTCCACAAATAGTAATTTTCAACAGATTTAATCATGCTCCTATTCCACGAGTGGTTTTCACTGGAAGCGCAAAATCTGGATTTCCGTTGAAGAATAAATCTTATTTTTGTTGTGCGGGATCCCGTTGAGGCGTCACTTGCCGCAGTCCATTGTGTACCTCATCGTTCCACCTGGGATTGATACCGCGTTGGGAGACAGAGGTAAAGTTCGAGATATCAGAGTCTGCTGGTGAGCGAGCACCGAAACCAAATTCATCATAGTATGAATCAATATTGAGGCCAAATTTTGTTTCAATTCCGACGATGGGCTTGGTCGGGCGAGGAGCTAGAGGAGCGGGAGTTAGTGGTTGATTTATCTGGTTGGGGTTAGCAGCCTGAAAGTAATTTTCTTCCAAATGAATTTGTCTATATTCAGAAGTATTCGATTTCAGCGTAGTGGTAGTAGATTTTGCAGGCGAGTTAGAGATTTTTGGTTGACCATTTATTTCCCAGTCTGATCGTGGAGAAGAATAGGACCTGGTAGTTCTTAATCCAATATTTTACAATTTCTAGGATATGGTACTTACATATCAGCATTGGTGATACTATTTTCGCGCGATACAATTGATTCCTGCAATGCATCTTGACTTATTGTGTAAGGGGTTCCAGGGAAATCGACGCCATTAGGCCGTAGATTCCGAGCAACTTCGGATTTTTTGCTTGGCTGTTGAGGAGCACCAGGGTTCGGGTTAATATTGGGTTCATCTATAAACGATTCGAAATCTGTTAGTGGCGGGGATTCGGCTCTAGGAAGGGATTCATCTGAAGTATTTGGATTATAGGCGGAGTATTCCGTTGGTGAGACAGGACTGTAAATATCATAAGCGGGTTGAGCTGAGGGTAACTGCGACATATCATAATAAGGTTTTGACTGATGAGTCCCAACCTGTGAAGGACCCAGGTTTCTGCCCTGCATTCTTTCTGTATCGAGTATCTCTCCGGAAGGTCCATGATAATTACCTCTAGAAGCTTGATAGTCGCTCCTGTCCAGCCCATATCCTCCGCGCGCTGGCATGTAGTCCCCACGTTCTGAAACAAATCCCCCACGGCCTGATGCGAAGCCCCCACGGCCTGGTGCAAAGCCCCCACGGCCTGGTGCAAAGCCCCCACGGCCTGGTGCAAAGCCCCCACGGCCTGGTGCAAAGCCCCCACGGCCTGGTGCAAAGCCCCCACGGCCTGGTGTAAAGCCCCCACGGCCTGGTGCAAAGCCCCCACGTCCTGGTACGAAGCCACCACGTCCAGATCTAAAGTCTCCGCGTCCTGGATCGAAAGCACCGCGCCCTCGCCCCTGAAATCCACCGCGAAGTGCTCCCTGGGTACCACCAAATGAGCCTGGTACGCCTCCATTTTCAGAAAATTGCCTAATTATGGGCTGTTCATAAGGTCTTAGATTATTGCTTTCACTCTGACTATGAGATGTTCTAGGTAAAATGTTGTTTGTTTGGTTCGTGAAGGGAGAGTCATCCCTTTGTGGTAGGATATTGCTGTTCCCGATAGGGGCTGGTATAGAGCTTGAACTCTGAACAGTTGTCCGCCGGGTTAAGGGAATCCGTTCATCACTTACGGTCTCTAGGTTGTTGACTCTTTTTGTCGAATCAAAGGTCGCAAATTTTGGCTTCTCCTCGCCCAATGCGCCTGACGCGAGAGGACCTGTGGCAACGGGCAACATAGATGTACGGGGTCCTTGCCTATTGTAGAAATTTTCACCATTCATCTCAGCGTTTTCAGCTATTCTTTTCTTTCGGGCTTTTCGGCTTACGAGAGTCCGGCGCATAGCACACGAGATAATCCCACTGACAGTTATTAGGACTGTCGCAGCTAGCACCAAATATGAACCCCATTGCATGTGTGGTACGAAAAGTAAAACATCGATCAGAAAAGATAGGAGTGAGGCTAAAAGTGTAAGTATACTCAAGATAAATATTCCAAGGAGATATCTAGGCGAGTGTGAGGGAGAGTGAAAGTGTGCCGAAGCAGCAAGAATCAACATCGTAAACGTTAGAAATGCGGCGATGGGATGCACAATGAGAATGATTGAAAGTGTTGCTCTTGTTGAAGAGGGAAGGTTAAAAGTTGAAGACTGGGCATCATCAAAAAGATTTGCTTTAGTGTCGGATTAGCACTTTCCAGATTCCTGACGGTGTAATATTCTATCAAATGAATACTCACACGTATCGTAGCCAAGTTCAATTGGGCTACATTGATCAGCCTTGCAGAAGCCGAATACGCCGAAATCAATTCCAGCAAATGATGCAAGTGGGATTATCCTGATGATTGGAGTTGAAATGACAGACAAGACGAGAAGACCAAAAGCCCCAAGAAGCAAAATTGTCAACGGAGTCGCAGGTCTTAACATGCTGGGATTTTAATATCTAAAAGAATGACTGATGCCGAAGTCCTCAGGACGAGGCGAAATGAGGTTGGAGAAAAGAATGTGAATAGAGGTTAGATGAGAAAAACATGGATCTGACAGCATTCGATCCCTTACATTGGCGATGAATTTCTCGGAAACTGGGCTACAGAAAATAAGACTGCTATTCTTCGACCTGACTGGTGCCTGTTTTGAAGTGTGCACGGGGCAGGTATCTGAAATTGAGTTCAGGATTGTAGATATTAGTATTACCAATTATACATCTACGCGGATAGGATGTCGAGCCATTACGACATATGTCTTAGTCAGGCAGATAGGGCTAACAATGTGTGGGGGAAATGTATGGAAATAAATTTTACCGCTAGTTCCTCAACAGCGCGAGATTATACGAGTCAGTCACACCGCTAGAACGTTTCTGAAGTTACAGTAGCTTGTAAAAGTGGTCGAATAAATCACCAAATCTAATACATTTGACCATAACTTTACAAAATGATCTTGAAATGAAAATATTACAGCATTATATGAAAATTTAATTACTTTACGATCGCCGAGACAATTTTAAAGCAAAAAAAAGAGAATTGATTATTCTGTTGTGGTCTTGGCGTTCTCAATTACTCGACCAGTTTTGGAAGCATCATTTTGATACAAGAACTCAAAGATCTTTTCCCAACTAGCCATCCAATCCACAAGATATTTTCTCTTGCATTCTGTAATTTATTATTATCTCTACCTTTAAAGAACCATGGAAAATTAATCAACCGATTTCTGAGCTAATATATAGATGAATGGTGAAGATACGACCTGTCAATTAGGTAAAAGCTACGGGAGTAGTGTTATTTGAAATACAATCGAATCGATCGGTGAGGTGATAAGTGCATCTGTAGCGTAATTTAAATCAGAATGTAATTCAATCGATTGGAAAAGATGGAGTTTGAACTAAGGCGTAAAAGAACTCCAACCATCATGTAAAAAGGAAACATAAAAGTCAGATTAATTCTATTTATAGGAATCATTTAGCCTCCAGTATCAAAACTATTTAATCAATTGATTCATACTTATGTTTTGAAAATACTTCTACCCTGAACGAGATTATTTGGGATATTTATCAAAGTAATCTTTTCTTTAAAAAATATGAAAAAGATATCTCCCGACTAAATAACATCCATTGCAAAATTAGTCCATGAAGGGAAATCAACGAATGAAATTTCAGCAATAATAGGACTCAGTCATGCCACTGTAAAATACCGAAAGATGATAGTGAAGGAAGCACCAAAATTAAAGAATGGACGGTCACAAAAACTATCAGCTAGAGACAAGCGAGAAATCGCCCGTTTGATGGTAAATGGGAGCGCTAAGACGGCAGTAGGAGCGTCCAAACTAGTAAATTCAGAAAGAGAAGATAAAGTTTCCGCTCAGACTGTCCGGCGGGCTTTAAGGGAGCAAGGTCTGAAGGCGATAAAAAAGAAGAAACCAAAGCTGTCAAAAGCTCATCAGAGAGCTCGCTTGAACTGGGCTTTTTGCCACGAAAATTGGACGAAAGAAGACTAGAAAAGGGTTATTTGGTCAGACGAAACCAAAATAAACAGGCTAAATAGCGATGGGATTAAATATTCTTGGGTTAAAGGCCGAAAGAATTTGAAAACAGAAGCGATCGAAGAGACCCTGAAGTTTGGTGGGGCAATCTAATGATATGGGGGTGCATGTCATGGTATGGTATAGGTGGAATGGGCCGTATAGTTGGATGAATGGATTCTAAACAGTATTTGGAAATCTTGGATAATTTTCTAGTACCTACTATGGATAGAATTGCCAGAGAGCCCGACTCAGTACCTGCAACTGAGCTAATCTTCCAGCAAGATAACGACCCAAAGCACACATCCAAGAACACAAAAAGCTGGATAGCTTCTAAAAATCCCAAGACAATGAATTGGCCCTCTCAATCGCCGGATATGAACCCGATTGAGCATCTTTGGGGTCGGCTCACGTGTCGACTCGGTGAGTATCCAGAGCCACCGAAAGGTATACATGAATTGTGGGAAAGACTTGGGGAAATTTGGCAAAACTTTGATCCAATTTTATATCGGACTCTAGTTGAGAGTATGCCGTCGCATGTTGTAGCTGTAATTAAGGCCAAAGGGGGTTGTACTAAGTATTAAAATGATGCTTCCAAAACTGGTCGAGTAATTGAGAACGCCAAGACCACAACAGAATAATCAATTCTCTTTTTTTTGCTTCGAAATTGTCTCAGCGATAGTAAAGTAATTAAATTTTCATATAATTCTAACATATTTTAATTTCAAGATCATGTTGTAAAGTTATAGTCAATTGTATTAGATTTGGCGATTTATTCGACCACTTTTGTAAGCTACTGTACATCCCGATTCCATAATTTGAACATACATGTATCTCGATCATTTAACCATCGGAATTCTTTACCTTCACTGGTTCAAGTACTGGTATCAATGCTAGTATGTGCTGGGTACCATAGCATTTTCATACTCGAACGAAAGTTTTCCGGCTACGAGGGGGGACAGAAGATAGACTATGGTAGGCCACTCACTCACAATTGGTACATCAACACTTTTCAACGGCCGGTAAAATATTTTTTTGATAGCCGCCTAAATTAAATGCAATGCAATGTCTACCCATCTAACAGGTCGATGGCCATTAATTCATCACCCGAAAATTAGATCTACTTCTATTAATTTCTACTTTCATCACTTAACGTATTCTAGTACGAGATATGCTGCTTGGCGGCCTGTGAACAAACCAGCATCGCTTTTCTGGTTTCGTGATAAGTCTTATTTTCTTCAGAATCAAAATTACCAGAATCTTGTCCCACCTTCGCCTGAAGCTTTGGGAAAACCGGTGCCAGCGAATGAATACAGAAGAGCTCTAAAATGGATGCGAAGGCTTCTTTATATCTCTGCGTCACTCGGAACCATCTATCTGGTTGACGCTAATTTCTATGCGTCATCAATAACTCGATCAGCCCGTACATTTGGGACAGGAATTGTGGTAGCTCTCGACTATAAACTTAATTTTAAACCAGAGCCATTGTTTGGTGGGAGTATAGCCGATTTACACTACCGGAGTGCTGAACGAATGTTTAGGCTTCTACATCAAAATGGTGGTTTATACTTAAAAATTGGCCAAGCGATTGCTATGCAAAGTGCCATCTTACCTCCTGAATTTCAAAAAATGTTTTCAAGGATGTTTGATGATGCGCCCCAAAACGAATGGAAAGATGTGGAAAAAGTTATCCGGGAAGACTTCGGAAAAAGCCCTGAGGAAGTTTTTGGCATTAGCTTCAACAATATTGCCGGTAAAGGAGTCATGGAAACAAAGGCTAGAGCCTCTGCTTCAGTGGCACAAGTTCACTGGGCTCGTCTCGGTGATGGAAGGGAGGTTGCAATCAAGGTTCAAAAGAAAGAAATTGCAGACCAAGTGGGATGGGATCTTTGGGCATTCAAGTGAGAATGTCTTCATTATACACAAAATTACCTAACTTCTTACTAAACATCCCGCTAGGGTTGTTACAAAAGTCTATTCCTACTGGTTCGACCTTCCACTGGACAAACTAGTGCCGTATATTTCCGAGCGTCTTGAGCTAGAGACAGATTTTGTAAACGAAGCCCAAAACGCCAAAAAAATGGCAGAACTTGTTGCTCATGAGCCGCGTCTCCGAGATCAAGTTTACATTCCAAAGGTCTACGAAAATTTATCCTCCAAACGTGTTATGACCACCGAATGGATTGAAGGCGTAAGATTTTGGGACAAAGAAGCCATAACATCTCCTTGGCAAACCAACTTAAGTAGCTCCCCAGGGGCGAAAGGATCTCCCTTGCTTCAGCCCCAGACCTCTCCTGGTAATAATCATGGTAGTGATTTTCTCAAGCCAGACCGTGACGGCTGGAAAGGTCAGGATAAGAAAGGAGGCCTTGGGCTTTCGAAAAGAGATATAATGACAATAATGATTGATCTCTTCTCCGCCCAAATGTTCCTCTGGGGTGTGGTTCACTGCGATCCGCATCCCGGGAATATTTTTATTCGTCGACAACCTAACGGAAAACCCGAGCTCGTTTTGATCGATCATGGACTTTACGTGACGATGAATGAAAAATTAAGGTATGACTACTGTCGCTTCTGGAAAGCTATCATGACTTTCGATAACACAACACTAAATGAGATAACAAAATCATGGGGAGTACAAGCACCTGACCTACTGGCGAGCGCAACACTTATGCGACCTTATGAAGGTGGCAATAATAGTACTAAAGCGCGAATTATGGACGAACTAAAAGGAAAAACGGCAGCTGAACGGCATTATGAGATGCAAGAACGTATGAGGCAAGGCATTCGTGACGTGCTCGGTGATCTAGACTCATTTCCGCGTGAACTTCTCTTCATTGGTCGAAATATGCGCATAGTACAAGGAAACAATCAGTTTCTTGGGAGTCCAGTCAATCGTGTAAAGATGACTGGATTATGGGCTTCTCGTAGTTTAGTCGAGAGTAAAGATCTTTCACGAGGCGAGTATTTGCGAAATATATGGCAACATCTGCTCTTTCATTTCGTTATATTCAGTAGTGATATGGCATTCTATCTTAGTAAGTTAAGGCAAGTATTTGGCCTAGGAATGGGGTTCGAAGATGATATCGAGAAACAAATGAAGTTCATCGCGAAGGATCAATTTGGTGTGGAATTACGTCACTCGGTTTTTGAGGGCTAAAATAAGATAAATCTATTACGCATGAATTTTGCAGCTGCTCTCAAAATCTCTGGTCACAAAAATATCCTCAGAAGCTTTTGAGTAATCTTGGCTGAATCTTACTATCTATCATCATTTACAGCTTATCTTTCTTGGGCTTAGAATACTTAAGCTCCTCAGTATATTACCCTTGCGACTGTGCTGATTCACTTTCACACGACTCTCCTAAAACACAGTGGCCTCTAGGCGATCTTACGGAAAAAAATACTCACTGTCTTGCCTCGCTTTATGGGAATCTTCAGACAAAATCTGTGTCTAAATGGAGTTTTCTCTGCAATAAACGAGCTAATTTTACACTTTAGCTTTGACTGTATTTTATATCTCATTTAATACTCTTTTTAAAACAAGACATTCCACTTAAAGCGGCTATTCTTTCATTAATTTTTCAATACTACCAACATTCAATTCAGTCGACAAAAAGCTCGGCTTGCTGAGCCAAAAATTCATGGTCAAAACTCCTCTTTAATTATTTCGGCATTCTCATTTGACTCGCGCCTGCGATAATGAAGCAGCGTCTGATGTATGCAACCTTTGCATTTATGTCATGTGGTAAATTACTGCGCTACAGTTTTATTTGGCACATCAAGGTCTGACTTCAAGTACTGGTACTCACTCCAGTAGATTTTGTCTCATCATTTATAATTGCAGTAAAATTTGGTATTTGTGTTACGTAGTTTATTATAGCGGAAAAAATTGCACGTCTTGATTTAGTATCAGTACGAGAGTCGTGATACAACCCCCCCTTGAAAATCCTATTCTGCCTGGAAATATGGATTTATCGATTAGCCCCACAACATTTACGAAAAAACTGTCTAATTATAAACTGTAAATAAATAATAAGCGCACGTATTAGTACATGTATGCTTAAATATTTTTGTACATGTTTGTTGAAAAAAACACCTCAGAACTTTACAGCCTATTTATTAATTTATGGTGTTTGGACAGTGTACGGACTATATTTGATTGGGATGAAATTAAATCAGATTTTCTATCAACTCGGTAAATCTGCTTCACATAAGAACTGTTTCGGTATTTAGTATCAACGAAAACTAATTCATGGTCAAAGTTCGATGGGATTACTGGGAACAACTTCGCTCCGTAGTATCCTTTCATTTTAATGTAAGGAATGCCCCTAATTATCAGGCCATTAACTACGAGTATCACCAATTCCACTACCTCCTCGATATCTTGTTCTATCGTCTCTGAGCTCAGTAAAAGCTGTTCAATGTCGTAAAACTTTTTGCATGCTTTTGCGTTGAAATAGGACACGACCAGATGCCTACCATGCGCCCTAATGTGTGTGTAGTTGCGTTTATTCGTGCTATCTTGAGTCTAAGACCATCATGAGACTAGGGCTCCTTGTTATAAGGTTAAATGGGGATGTGGAGTGGTTGGCGACTTGTCTAGTGATGGTGCTGTCCTTCGATGGAATTGTCAATGGTGTGAATGAATGATAAGTACGATATAAATGGTTATACTGAATGCGTATAGTGGATGGAATATCGCCTTTATGTTCACGATGGAGACTATTACCCTTGCTGCTCTCACTATGGCAGTATCTATATACATCTTTCCTCCAATATCAAATATCCGATGCCTACTATGAAGCTACAATGCGAGTTCTATTATTGTATAAAAGAAGATGTTATACATGACTCATTAGTTTCAGCAACTCTGTCACTTGGCACGTTATCCATAAGCTTCAAACTCCAGATATCCTTGAGACATAACCGAGTCAGCACAACACTCCTCTCTAGCCTTAAATCTGAAAGGACAATTGGTATTTTGCGTTAATCTACGTCATTTCCTGCATATATCGTCCACTTCGCTGTGAAACATACATTTCTAACAGGCTGGGACTTTCTTTCTTCGCCCTTTTCTCCGTCATGAATTGCTGGTGGTGATAGCATATACAGCAGACCTAGCGTGATTTTGGACCGCCTCATACAATTTTTTAAGGACGAGACGTAAGATGCGGGTAGATTCCATTTCGACGAAGTAGTTCTGCCAATGGTAGATATAGAGCTGGACGTCGATTACGCTCAAATTGATAACAAAGTACATAGAAACAGATAAAAGATGAATTAGTAATGGAGGATTACGAGATAGAACCTTTGAAATTGAGAGACTGTGGAATAAGTAAATGGCCTGAAGTACATGTGTTTTGTGAGTTTTGCATATTTTTTATTTATTGATTCATCTTGCAACCAGTCTGTAAATTACGACATGTGTTATAAGAGATGAAAGTACAGTAGAACCTTGTCAATGATTGCTGAGTCATCTAGCTAGACTTGGCACAAACAGAAGATCTAAGTAACCTTGACACTTCTAATTATATTCATCTATCCTGTACACCATACAATAATATACACCCTCACATACTCTCTCAAGTATATTCTATCTCCACATTCTTGTGACTATGGTTCATCTTCTCCTATTTTCTAAACAGACCTGTCATAACCCATACTCCTCGGTGGACAAAATTGCTATGGGTTATGACAGGTTATGAGTTATGGGAGTATTCTAATTTTAGATTTAAGCGTCGTTTGGCTTCGCTAAAATTTACGTACCACGTGTTACCGTTAAGTTAAATGGCACAAGCTGCATTCAGTTACACGTAAATATATACGTGCATGTGCAAAAACGAATGCCTGTAATTATAATTAAATTATCTGCGAGGCTTGAAGTTCATTTGGTTGTTCTAAATTAAATATATTTGTGTTTTTACCTACTTCTAGGAGGGAATAAACTACTGAAATGGCAATCGTCAAGGGATGTGGAGACACGATGTTGAATAGCATGAGAGGAATAACTTTTTGTTGTGACGACAAAGAATCGACGCTTAAATCAAAATGGAATGAGTAGTTGAATCCGAATGGTTGGCATACCAAGAATAATATGTGAAACTAGTAAATCTTTGTACATACTAGTACTAGTAACGGTATATATTTACTTACACCAAGATGGGTTTTGTCACCAATCCCATCTAATTTAGTATCAGACTGGGGACAAAACGTACTTCAGGGGGGGCGAAGACGGCGTTTCTACCTGTACGTGGTGTCCCCTACGAACCTGGAGTTTATCTTTAAAGCCAACAGAAACACGCACCTCGTGTGGCACTGGTGTCTAGGCCTTGCCTGGCTGGAGTTGCAGGTTTTTTGAGACTTTTTCCCGCGTACCGGTTTCCATGGCTGCTCTTTTTCAATTATTTTTGAGCAGAAGGTTCCGTAGAAAAGGTGGTTGAATTCTACGGGTAATTACTGAGCTAAATGGCTACCTGTTATGGGTCAATGTATCAATGATCTTAGGTTCGAGGTAAAGGGGGATAGGAGCACCGCAGGTGTGGCCAGGGTCAGAGAGGAGCCCTAGTGTTATAATAGTCTTGGACTTTACATAACACGAATAAACACCACTACAAACCAACGTACTTCAGACTCGGGATACTTATTAACCCTAACTTGGATAGGTTGGCAGTCAAATACATATTGGTTGCCATGGCAATGGTACTAGTATTACGTAAAGGTCACGGGAAAAAAGCCATGGTTCCCAAATGTTAAGAATAGGGAGCAGTTAGAATCACAGTAAAAGTGTAAACAGAGATAACAGAGTAGATAGAGTAGACAAGAGGGTAATTATGTAATGATGATTGATTGCCTGACTCTAAAGTTACAAGTATATTTATGCAATGCGTGCCAAGGCATTTGACTAGCGTTACTGTCACGTGATGTTTATGACACCAAAAAAGCTATTGGTTCTGGGGGATGACAGGTTATGGCTTTTTTTGGTACGAACCACTAGGGTGGAGTAATAAAGATATCGGTAATGACAGGTTCTACTGTACTCGGATTTCATTTGCAGACACCACTACGAAAACAACGCCTTACGGCATATACTCTCTTCTGTGAATACCCACCATAGGGAAAAGCGAGAAAAACCTATGGCTACATGAGCATGCTTTCGTCATCCCACGAACACGATATCACCGTGAGATAAGTGGTATGAGTGGCTTGCTGGATTCAAACCAGCTTTCTCACATCTCATGTGGGGCATGTGTCCAAGATACCCAGACTCGAGTTGGGAGAACGGCCCGGACAATGTACCACTGCAACATCTGACCCAATGTAGACAGAGAAGTAAGTTGTTAGCTTGATTGATCCTTGTGATGCGCCGGTGTGTTAGGCGAGGTAAGAGGCACTACACACAGGTCGCTGGAGAGGCAGGAGAGAGCACGGACGGTACTCGAGGGTAGTTTAAGCGAGGTTAACGCGGATAGCGTTCAACGGATTGGGGAGCGAAGAGGTGACGGGAGGTCACTAGGATGACGGGACGAATGTGGAGAGGTCTTTAAGTTATTAACCTAATTGGTGGAGACAGAAAACAAAGCGTAGCGACTCTATGCTGACCGGAGTGAACTACTTATACCCAAATTTATACTCCAAAAGAAAACATAAGGCTAGAAGAAAATTCAGAAACAAGAGAAAATATAAGCCCGAGACAATGAATTATGAAATCCTGACATTACCCCCCCCTTTGTTCAGGTCACGAGCTCCTGCGAGCGTGGAGCATTTGGATATGAGTCGTGAAATTCTGCTAGAAGATCCGGACAGCCGTCAAGATGTTCATGAGGTTCCCATGTCGTATCATTGTCCCCTGTCCAGCGAACTAGATACTGTACTTTATTTCGTCGGATTCGCGAATCTAGGATAGCTTCTACTTCATGGACTTCGTGTCCCGAGGGAGAGATCTCCAGTGGTGGTACTGAGGTTTGCTGGGACGGAAATCCAACGTGGGCGGGACGCAGGAGGCTAACATGGAAGTTATTATCAATTTTGAATTGAAACGGTAGGTCGAGTTTCGCGACAAGCGGAGTTTTCATAGAGATTATTCGCCATGGACCAGCCCGGACATGGTCAAGTTTTTTCGATGGTCTTGCGAGGGCTAAATTCTTGAGAGAGAGGTACACTAAATCATCTACCTTGTATCTTGGGGCAGGAAGACGTCTATCGTTGGCATAGCTTGACTGATAAGCCTGGGCAAGTGTAATGTGTTCTGCACAGTATTGGACTATGGACTCCATGCGGGCTATGAATTCTGGGGTTCCGCGAGACTCGAAGCATTCTGACTCTGGTCTAAAATCAAGACGAGGGTGATGCCCAAAAGAGGCGAAGAAAGGAGTTACGCCTGTGGATGAATTTACATGATTGTTGCAACAAAATTCGGCTAGCGGCAAATGTTTTACCCAGTCATCCTGGTGGTAGTTTACATAATGGCGTAGGTACACTTCCAAGGTTTTATTTGCTCGCTCGGTCTGACCATCTGTCTCCGGGTGATATGAGGTTGACAATTTGTGTTCAATTTTCAGTCGGCAACAGATTTCTTTCCAAGTCTTGTCAATGAAGGCGCGGCCTTGATCGGAGATGAGGGAGTCAGGTAAACCAGCGAAGCGGATGAAATGATTAAGAAAGGCTTCGGCTGTGTCATAGGCTGACGGTCTTTCTAATGGTATAATCCAGACTCGCTTTGTGAGGCGGTCTACGATTTGCAAGATGAATCGATAAGAAAATCCCCTCACTTGGTATATGGGTAGAGGGCCAACGAAGTCAAGAGTTAGATGGCGGAAAGAAGCTTGAGGAGCGGGTAAAGGTTGTAGGAATCCATGGGGTTTTTGAGTCGCCGGATTGTTCCTTTGACATGCCTGACACCCCCGACCATACTTAGATGAGCCTTTATGGCACTCGGGCCATCAGTAACGGCGGCTCAATATACCGTAGAGAGCAGCTGCTCCACAATGACCATATAGGGGAGAGTTGTGAAGCTGTTTCAATATATCTTCGCGAAGTGCTTGGGGGACATATTCTTTATCGTTGAGAGAAAATGAGTGCTGGGTTAGGGCACAGCTTGCTAATTGAATATCTGTACGTTTCGCCTTGGGGTCCTTTAGTGCAGAGCGAATTTCTTGACAATACTTATCTTGGTCGCATTGCTGCTCCCATTCCTCGATTAGAGGTGCTATACTAGGTGTGAGCTGCTCAACTTCCACGGAGTCAGGATGGTTTAACGGATTGATTTCGAGACGGCGAAGGATTTGCGATGGCTTGAGAAGTGTTTGGAACTGTTGAGAATTGCGAGCGTCGTCGTCACTGGAGGGCTTATCGGCATTGATTCTAGTCAGTGCATCGGGTTTACCCCCAAATTTTCCGGGCCGGAAGACAATTTTAAAATCGAAATCCGCAAGTAGCTCATTCCAACGAACTTGTCTACGATTGAGTTTTTTGGTGGTGGTGAAATACTCCAAGTTTTTATGATCTGTCAAAACAAGCGTGGATGCTTCTACGGAGCCGAGCTCTGAGGTCCAGGTCTCAAAAGCGTTGACGATTGCTAGGAGTTCTTTGTCAAAAATTTCGTAGTTACATTCTGCCGGAAGCATTTTTTTTGACATAAAGGCCACGGGGCGGAGCGTTCCTGAATCATCATACTGGGAAAGGATCGCTGCGGTTACGAAATCAGAAGCATCAGTTTCCATGACGGTCTGGCGACGAGGGTCAGAGTGAGCTAGCATTGTGTCGTCGTTAAATGCCTGTTTTATTTGACAAAATGAAGATTCACATTGGTCATTCCAGGAAAACGGAACATCTTTTTTGGTCAGATTAGTAAGGGGTGCTGCTATGCGAGAAAATTCTGGGATGAACCGTCGATAGATATTGGCAAACCCCAGAAAGCATTGAATATCGCGTGGAGTCCGAGGGGTCGGCCATTCTTGAACGCATGCAACTTTCTTTGGATCCATTCGTATACCTTGGGTAGATACTATGAGACCCAGATAGGTGACTTCAGTGGCTTCAAAACTACATTTTGATATATCTACTTGCAACCCATTTTCACGAAGGCGTTGGAGAACCGTTTTTATGTGTCATCGGTGGTCAGTTAGGTTATCAGAGTATATCAGGATATCATCCATGTAGGCTGTACAAAATTTGTCCAGAAGTCCTCGGAGCGCGTGGTTGATATAGGCCTGAAAAGATGCGGGACCGTTGCAGAGTCCAAAGGGCATGACGAGAGGCTCGAAGAGACCGTAGCGACACGTGAAAGCCGCTTTCAATTCGTCTCCTTCCTTGATCCTGAGTTTATTGAATGCTGAGATAACATCAAGTTTAGTGTAATATCTTGCCCGGGACAGTTGGCTTAGAGTTTCTGATATTAGGGGAAGAGAGTGTCGATTTCGAATAGTTATTGCATTCAATCCACGGTAATCGATACAGAACCGAAGATCGCCATTGGATTTCTTCACAAAAAGAACAGGAGCTGCAGCTGGGGAGCGAGAAACGCGAATGAAACCCTTTGACAGCTCTTTTTGGAGATATTCACGGAGGGCCTTGAGCTCGTGTTGGTTCATCGAGTAAGGGCGTGATACCGGAGGCTGCTTCCCTGGGTGGAGGTCTATACCATGATCCCAGGAGCGATGGGGTGGAAGGGAGTTAGCTTTTTGCCTGTCAAAAACATCTAGAAATTCGTGATACTGGGGAGGCAGGAAATCTACAGGGTTTGCATCCTTGGGAACAATCATGGTTGTGTTGCCTACATGCATACTAGGGAGCCGCGAGGGTAGATCTTCTAATATCACATCGAGGTCCCGTAAGCTGAGCGTGAAGGTTTGGCAGTCTGGCTGTTGAGTGGCCATGATAAATGCTCCCGCCGAGAGTTGAGCTGGCTAGGATACAGTAGTCGGAGTTGGCTGAAGAGGAGGTAGTTGGGCTATGGGCTCTTTGTAAAGGTTAGAACTTCAGGAGCTAGCTCGGGCCCTGGCCCTTGTTTACTTATCCTATCTGATCTTATCAGCTAGCGCCAAAACTATTAATCTCGCTTGGTGCTGCACATAGTTATGAAACTGCATAGCGAGATTATGATGGACTTATAGATAGACGTCAGATGGTGTTTAGGCGTTATGGACTTTTCCAGTAGCTTCGTGCTGATTCTAAAGATTGCACAGATCGGTGTGAAGGCCTTGGGTTGGATAAGTTCTGGAAACTTATGGAATCGAATGAAGGACTTATATAGAGCTGCTTCCTGTACATGAAATCCTCACACACTTCTTAATTAATAGATTTCCTTAAAACCTATACTTTGAGCTATTAGAGTGAGGCCTTTCACACTCTTCCATTGATACAAGGGCTTTGTCAGCTTTATTATAGTATGAGATCGTCGTTTCAAAACGACAACAGGCCGAATTTAAACAAGGCTCACCGAAGGTAATCGTGTGTTCCTTCCAATTGATATACGGACAGTGTTTTTCCAACCATGGAAGACCTAGTATGAGATCATGCTTGCTGTTTGGGATGACAAAGGCCGAAGCCACTTCACTGTGACTGCCTAAGATTAAGGGGAAATTTACGGAGTTAGTAACTCGAGAGCTCAATTTTCCTTCAAATCCTAAGATAGCGATGGGTGATTCGAGGGTTAGGGACTTTAGGTGAAGGCGATCACAGAGATTAGTTGAGACAAAAGCAAAACCGGACGCACCAGTATCCACGAGAGCAACTAAGTTTACATTTCCTACTTTTGCACTTATATACATGTGTCGGGAAGAAACTTCAGAAAACTCAACGTGAACTATGGCAAAAGACTCCAACAAGCGATTTTCTGTTGGAGTTACTCTTTTAACTGCTCCTCACTTTGGGGCTCCATAGCTATATTTGCTATGACGCGCGAGGCGAGATTATAATCTTGAGTCATATGACCAGACTTGTTGCATCGAACGCACCGACCAAGAGTTCGTCGTGCATCTTTCGCGCGTTGAGTTAATCGACCGTTAGGTTGTCGTTGGTGAGAGATCGTATCTAGATCCATGGCAGATCCTCCTTGAGATACTGGAAGTTCGAAGTGGACAGGGGAGGGAACCGCAGTTGTGGCTGATGCTGGGGCGTTGTAAATTGGCGGCATCGAGGGGTTAATCTGCGGCTTTCCTGCGGTAGGGGTGGCGAACTAGGGGGAAGAGTCAATTGCCTCGATCCCTGCATCTTTCCTTCGCAAGTAGCTGATGTACGAGTGGTACTCCGTTGGTACATCACTCGCAGCATTGCACAGGGTGCGCAAGCTTTTTGATAGCCGGCGCTCGAGAGTAGGCATCCAATAAGAATTGTCAAGATTGGAGTATGTTGAGTCAGCGACACTATCCTCAAAAAGCGTGATGAAGTTGTGAAACCTCATATTACCCTGGTGTAGGGTCTCAACTGTACGGCTGGCGCGATCGATTAGCGCCGGGTCTTGACAGCGCTGCTTCAAGGCATTGACAAATTCTGCCATAGTAGTGATTTCGGGCTTGACATCGGGATTTTCGAGGCAGCGAAAATGTGAACGCATTTTGGCCAGGGCGCCAGTACCAAGGCACTGGTATGCGCAGGGTATCTTGGAAGCTTCGTTAGGGAAAAGTTCATCCTGGCCCTGAAGCTGATTCATTAATTGTGACAAAAATGCGCGCAGGTTCGAAGACTTTCCATCATATGCCGATATGGGCGGAGCGGATGGACGGAGAGGAGTTGGAGTTGTGGTATTGCAGGTATTTTGAGAACGAGGTGGAGAGAATAATTGATTGGAGGCAGATGCGTAGACTTCAGCACCGCGCCTTTCATTCATCTGGGTGGCTAAGTTTAATATACCGGGAGCATTTAGATAGGCAACGCTCCAAAGATTTGGGGGAAGCATTGTTATTTCGAAGTTGGTGTCCATAGGGTCACTGGAACCAGGAATAGATCGGGACATGGTGGAGGAAAGTTTTGATGACTATCAATACAACTATATACAGATCTATAGGTATAATTATGAATATAAAACTAGAATGTTGCTTAATTATTGACGCTTTGTAATGTGATGCGCCGGTGTGTTAGGCGAGGTAAGAGGCACTACACACAGGTCGCTGGAGAGGCAGGAGAGAGCACGGACGGTACTCGAGGGTAGTTTAAGCGAGGTTAACGCGGATAGCGTTCAACGGATTGGGGAGCGAAGAGGTGACGGGAGGTCACTAGGATGACGGGACGAATGTGGAGAGGTCTTTAAGTTATTAACCTAATCGGTGGAGACAGAAAGCAAAGCGTAGCGACTATGTGCTGACCGGAGTGAACTACTTATACCCAAATTTATACTCCAAAAGAAAACATAAGGCTAGAAGAAAATTCAGAAACAAAAGAAAATATAAGCCCGAGACAATGAATTATGAAATCCTGACAATCCTAAAAGTTGAAACAACGTGACTTGTAATCAAGGCCATTTTAGCCCCGGCTCAAACAACAGCCCTTATGGTAATCTTCACTGTCGCACCATTTCTAGAGAGATTCTTTGTTAATAATCTAGACGATGACGTACTCTTTGTCATGAACGAGTCTGACTCTTGAAAGCATGGTCACACTGCCCAGGTTACCAGTAAAACCCCTAAGTCTACGCTGAAAGAAGCATATAAGGCTTCATCAGCGATTCCGTCTATCCAAAGACAAAAGATGAAATTCGTGGTCAGCCGATATTAGTGGGCGAAGGTCACGGCGATAAGAACACTCAACGTCTACTCGTTCACAAGATTCAAAATGGCTTTTACGAGCTTAATTATGAGTAATTGTTAAAATATTGTACAGTCAGAACCCATGTTGTTGGCCATTCCTATCCGAGGTCGCAGATCCTTGGCTCGGCTAACTCATGTAAATCTCTAAGAATTCCCACAGATGTAATTGTAGAAGACACAGTATATATTCTGATGATAATAGCTCCTTTACTAACAATCCACTGCCTTGAGAGTTATAATTTTAACAGGCTATGAGACTCGGATGCGGAGGAGCTTCTAAAAATCAGTAGCAATAGTTAGCAATAATATTCATACCGAAGCCACACCGAAGCCTTGAAAAATAAAAATAAAAATAAAAATAAAAATAAAAATAAAAATAAAAATAAAAATAAAAATAAAAATAAAAATAAAAATAAAAATAAAAATAAAAATAAAAATAAAAATAAAAATAAAAATAAAAATAAAAATAAAAATAAAAATAAAAATAAAAATAAAAATAAAAATAAAAATAAAAATAAAAATAAAAATAAAAATAAAAATAAAAATAAAAATAAAAATAAAAATAAAAATAAAAATAAAAATAAAAATAAAAATAAAAATAAAAATAAAAATAAAAATAAAAATAAAAATAAAAATAAAAATAAAAATAAAAATAAAAATAAAAATAAAAATAAAAATAAAAATAAAAATAAAAATAAAAATAAAAATAAAAATAAAAATAAAAATAAAAATAAAAATAAAAATAAAAATAAAAATAAAAATAAAAATAAAAATAAAAATAAAAATAAAAATAAAAATAAAAATAAAAATAAAAATAAAAATAAAAATAAAAATAAAAATAAAAATAAAAATAAAAATAAAAATAAAAATAAAAATAAAAATAAAAATAAAAATAAAAATAAAAATAAAAATAAAAATAAAAATAAAAATAAAAATAAAAATAAAAATAAAAATAAAAATAAAAATAAAAATAAAAATAAAAATAAAAATAAAAATAAAAATAAAAATAAAAATAAAAATAAAAATAAAAATAAAAATAAAAATAAAAATAAAAATAAAAATAAGAAGATAAAATAAAAAAATGGATGAGTTTTTTAGTGAAGGCGGTCTAAAACCTTCAACTATAATGCTAGATGATGATAACTTCCGTGAGTTCTTTAAAAATCACGAGCTCTGGCTGAAAGCGCGTGGATGGCTGTATGTTTTTGAGCAGTCAGTTAAAGAGTATACATACGCCGCTAAAGATTCGGGGAGTTCAAGCCAAAGTGAAAAAGAAAAATTTGAGCGCCATGAGGCCTCCGCAAGGTATTACACGCGGCAACTTTTAAATACTTTTGACAGAGAGCTTTTTGACTCGATTCCGTGTGGTAGAGATGGCTGGCTAGCAGTTAAAGCTGAATACCAGAAGAGTACTGCCAAGGACGTGAGGAAGCTAGAAAAGCAGATCACTCACTGGAAGAAAGAGAAGGGACTGTCGGTCAAGCGTGCCTGGGTCCAGCTGAAGAAACTGCGTTCGAATTTAGTTGAAATAGACTCGACGAAAACAGCTGCATATACCGAAACTAGCTTATTCGGGTACCTTTTAGAAGGG
Organism: Podosphaera xanthii; assembly: GCA_028751805.1. Taxonomy (NCBI): domain Eukaryota; kingdom Fungi; phylum Ascomycota; class Leotiomycetes; order Helotiales; family Erysiphaceae; genus Podosphaera; species Podosphaera xanthii. Next base: position 1,161,421 of record JAPWIX010000022.1, read on the forward strand.
CTAGATAATGATATCTACAAAACAGCGAAGAATGTTTTAGATATGCAACCAAATTTGACTAGGAAGGAAATGCTGGATTCTCTCCAAAACTTCTACGAAGAAAACGAGAAGTCAAATGAGCGCGACCTTTCAGCTCTATTTGCACGCTATACAGCGTTCAATCGAGGCTCAAGTCGGCCGTCTAACCAAAGATCAACCAGAGACCCATCGTGGTCACCAACCAGGAGCCCCTTTTATAACACCGAGGGAAAAGAAACGTGTTATATATGCAACGGTCCGGGTCATCATGCGAGACACTGTGAGTTTAGGCATGAGACCTGACGCTATGGAGAAAGCTTGCGCCTAGAGAAAGAGGCACAAAGTCGTTCAACCTATCGGAAAGCTCCAGCAATCGCAAATCCACATCGACGATTCAAACGAAAGTCTGTCAAATTTGCGGATAAAAGCAAAGCTTTTTGGTCAGAAACTGAAGCAGAGACTGACGGAGAATGGACGGAAGGAGATCAGTCTGATTTTATCACTGATGATGATGAAGTCGCAGCCCTAATAACTGAGGAGGTACGCAAATCCTTTTCCCTATCTGATACTTTCATATCAGACACTTGCTGTACAAATGACATGACTGACCAACGTCGTCTATTTATCAGTGACTTAACCCCGATCAAACGTCGGTGGATAAAAGTTGGGGGAGGGAGGCTCTTTTCAGATTTTATGGGTGATGTGATATTAAGATGTCCTGATGGAAGCTCTGGGGTGTTGCCAAACGCATTGCTTGTCGAAGGTCTAGGAGTAAATTTACTTTCCGCTAAAAAGATGTGTCAGAGAAATAATGCTATAGGGTATTTTGATAATGAAAAGATGTTATTTCGTGATCATGAAAATAGTTTAATTCTTTCTGCGAAATTAGAAAATGGATTATATAACTTTGACCATGTTGCAGGTCCAAAAGAAAGGGCTTTGTGCTGCGAAGAATTATCCTTTTCATCCAAAGAAGTAATACCAATGAATATCGATTCAGTAGTAGATACATCACAAATAGGCGGAGAAAATATTGATGAAGGAAAACGTCTTTACTCAAGGGCTGAGATTCTAGAAAAGAGAAGAGCTGAGAGGTATTGGTTACATCATCGTCGATGTGGACACGCAGGTCCTCGCGTGATTTCGCTGCTTCATACCGTTACGGATATCGATCGGCCTATAAACATTCCTCCAAATCTCGAGCTATGTGACGTTTGCTTAGCCACAAAGATGAAGAAGTTTCGATCTAAGAAACTTGCAAATCATAAGAACATCAAATTAGGCCTAATTTCCATTGATATTGCCGGTCCTTTTCCGTTGTCAATCGACGGCCACAAGTACTTCGCTGAAATAGTTGATAGTTACTCGAGGAAGAAATGGATATTACTTCTGAAAGATAAATCAAAAATAGTCAAAGCATTAGATGAGTGGGGTAATATTGTTGAAAGACAGACAGGCTGCAGAATAATGGCTGTCCGAAGTGACAACGCTGGCGAAATTTTGAAAATTTTGAAAAGCTGGAAAAGGAATAATGGTGTTGTACCGCAAAACACCGCTCCCTATTCGTCACATCAGAACGGCGTAGCGGAAAGAGCAATTTAATCAACAATCTACGCTACAAGGGCTATGCTAAAAGAAGCCGGGCTTCCAGTCGAATTTTGGGCAGAGGCAGCAAGAACCCATACTTATATTACAAACTGAATTCGAGCTGGACCAAAAGTGGAAAAGACTATTGAAGGAAAGGAAATTATTAAAAAAGTCTCACCCGAAGAAGCTTGGACAGACAATCCTGTTACCATCAAACACTTTAAGGTTTTTGGATGCAAGGCACTTGCTCATATCGATCGTAAATCACACCCGAAACACTCAGGAAAAGACAAATTAATGGATGTTGGAAGAGAATGCATCTTTATGGGGTATACAGATACTCCAAGCCAATATCGAGTATATGCACCAGATCTTCATTCGACAATAGTATCTTTATATACTAAATTTAAAGAAAACGTAAAAGGCTCTACTATAATTGATCTAAAATTATGGAGAGAATCTGGTCTCGAATTCTCAGAAGGACAAAGCAATTCCTCACCAGCAGTTAGGAGGCAAATTGGCCGCCCTAGAAATTTATCAAAACCATTCAATTCAACAAAATTAGGTGCAGGAACAGGGGTAGGAATAAGAGCAAGAGTTCTTTCAATTTCAGAAACAAATGAAAATGTTAAAATCACGCAAAATTTTTCTCCAACCGAAACCTCAAGCGAACCAAAGGACTCAGAAAATAAACCGTCACAAATTCTAGACGAGTTAAAGAAAACTGGAAAGGTGAAAGAGAATGGGTCTATCAATTTCTCTAACTCCAATGCAGTTCCTCTGGATTCTGTCAACGTGTTTCAATCCGATTCCAAAGAACTTGATCTAAATAATACCGAAGGTAAAATTTCTGAATTTAATGATCAAACAAACTACGAATTTAATAATAACAATTATATAAAAAACATTGATCAACACGATCAGGATAATGATTATAGCGAAGAAAGTAAACAAAATCGAGAGGTAAATAATTTGCGACGAAGTATAAGGCTACAGCCAAAAGCGAAAAAATTAAAGAATACATGTCAAATCACAAATCATGAAAATGATAATAATGATCAAGACAGTGAAAAATGGATGATACCGATTCAGAGGGAATTAGAAGATATCACCATATCAGATGAAAATGATCGAACTTTAACCGAGCAATATCCTCTAATTCTAGACTCCCACGGGCAACAAAATCCAAACTATTAGAATAAAGGGACTCTACCTTTTAAGGAAGTAAAGATACAAAGTAAGATAAAGTTAGAACCAAGTAGACCTTGATACTAAAAGTAAAGTATATTATCTAAAAAGTAAGTAAAGTACAAAATAGAATAATATTTACACGAGAGTAAAGTAACAGATAAAATAAGCTAGCCCAACGATATCCAAAATTAGCAGCATTGAGTGTAGATGAAAAGAATGTTGACTTTGTTGGTCACTTCGCAAAAGGAATATGGAGGAACATATGACCACGTGATATCCAATTCCAACACTCCTCCTGAACGACAAGATCAACTATTTTTCATCTTTTTTCATCTGGCAAACAAAGTATTTTCCGACACAGCAGCTTCGTTTTGCATGGTGGCAATGGCTTCGTCAAAATATCGGCCAGCATTTTATCTGTTGAGACGTATTTCACATTGATGGATTTATTTTGTATACACTCTCTGGTGTAGTGGTAGGCGATATCAATATGTTTTGTCTTCGAAGAACTCGTACCGTTCGCTATCGCTATCGCACTCTGATTATCGGATAGCACGTTCATTCCAGAATTACCAACTAAATCTTCGGCGACTTCTAATTCTTTAAAAAACCTTGTGGTCCATATAGCCTGCTTTGAAGCCTCGAAAAGAGCAATATATTCTGCTTCTGTGCTAGAGGTTGCCAAAGATTTTTGTTTTTTTGATTGCCAACAGACAGGGCCACCGCCTAGAACCAAGAGATATCCACTGACTGAATGTCGAGTCGCGGTATCAGAGGCAAAGTCTGAGTCAGAATAGAGTGCTGCCATTTTTTCTTGCGTAAGATCTTCAGAGGTCGGCCCAAAATTATATTTAATGTAATATTTTTCCGAACCTTTGAGATACCTAAGAACTCTACATACGCTATCCCAATGACGTTTCACTGGAGCAGAGTTGAATCGGCCAAGTTGAGAAGTTGCGAAGGCAATGTCTGGCCTGCTACCACTAGATGCGTATCCAAGGCTTCCAACGGCGCTTGCATAGGCAGTTTCGTCGGCTAGAGCCTCTCCATTATTTGCTGGTAAAATTCCATCGTAACCATTGAGAGGAGAGTAGTACGACTTGGCATCGCCCAGTCCAAAGGAGTTAATCTTATCTCTTATATAGTCAGACTGCGATATAGTGAGAGTCCTCGTCGAGCGGTTACGCGTAACTTTCCAACCAATCACAGTGTCAATTGATCCAATGTCTTTGATTGGAAAACTAGACGCTAATTCTTGTTTTAAAATTATGATATTTTGAGAATCTTTTCCGCATATCACTAAGTCATCAACGTATACTCCGATGATAATTTGACTTGCCGAGTTTATGTAGACGCATTGATCACTATGTGACCTTTTAAAGTCGAGAGACAGGAGCCTTGTATTTAGTTTATCGTACCAGGCTCTTCCTGATTGTTTCAAGCCGTATAGAGCCTTATTAACTTGAACAAATTTTGTTCCGGCCAAGCCATCAGGTGATTTCATGAATATGACTTCATCTAAGTCTCCTTCAAGGTAAGCAGTTTTCACATCGATTTGATCAATTTCCCAATCAAGGAAAGTAGCGACAGCAAGCAGGATCCTTAAAGAGTCGGCACGCAGTGTTGGAGAGTAGGTGTCAAAATAATCAACGCCATAGATTTGGCTAAAGCCTTGGGCAACAAGTCTCGCCTTGAATCTTCCATCTGACTTAACAGTAAATACCCAGCGAAATCCGATTGGTTTCCTTCCATGAGGTACATGAGTCACAGGGCTGAACACCTTCTTTTCTTGAAGGGATTGAAGCTCTTCATTAATAGCATTTTTCCAATCTGTGCTATTTATTCCGTTTATTGCCTCTTTATAAGTTTGAGGGATCGGGACATTACCTCCGACGTAAAGTGCGCGAGATTTGGGTTGCCATGCAGAGCGAGGCTCGATCGGAATTCTTATGCGGCTACTCCTCCTAAGCGCTGGAACCTCGGGATTGTTTTCACTGACGTTACGAGATGAATCTTGAGTTTCATCGGATAGTGATAGTTCAGGGTGAGAGGTTTCTGTATTATTGTCTGTCAATGTAGGTAGATTTGGTTCAGGAGATGAATGGGATAGAGAATTTGGAATATCGTTGGAATGTAAACGAGAATCAATTTCTGAGTCTGAATCTGAATCTGAGCTAGAATTCAAGTCTTGATCTTTTGTAAGGTCTAGAGAATTTTGAACTTCGTCCGCTTGAATATCTAAGTCCTCGTGCAAAGCTGATGAATTTATGCCCCAGTCCCAAAACGAATCTTCTAAGAAGTGGACGTTTGCGGAGATGACGATTTTATCTCGTCCATTTTTTGATGGGACATACACACGATATTGCGTTGAAGATTCACAATACCCTATAAAAATACCTTTAGCTGATGTAGGTGAAAGCTTAAATCGTCGCGGATCATGTGTGTCAATCAGAACAAAACAGATACACCCCCAAACTTTGAGATGAGAAATTTTAGGGACAATACCATTCATGACTTCGTAAGGCGTTTTCTTATCAGGGAGCAGTGGTAGTCTATTCCGGAGATAGCAAGCTGTGAGGACAGCAGCATCCCAAAAGCGTAGGGGAAGGCCCGAATGATTAAGCATGCACCTGGACATGGTAATCAAAGTACGATTTAGTCTCTCTGATACCCCATTTTGGTGTTGAGTATATGGGGCACTGACTTGCTGAATTATTCCCCCGAATTTGATAGTTTTAAATTCAGAGCCTCCATCAAATCGCATGGCTTTTATTTTCCGACCGGATTGTAATTCCTTTTTGTCTTTGTACCGATAAAAGTTATCAGCTACCTCTTTGGTACTCTTCAATAAGTAAAGCTCACTTTCACGCGAGGCTTCATCAGTAAATGTCACAAAGTAGCTACTTCCGTATATACCAGAAACACGACATTTACCCCAAGTGTCGGAGTGCACGATCTCGAGGATATCAGAAGACTTTAATAATGGCCCACGATTGATTTTTTCTACTCGTTTACAAAATGCACAGGTTTTGACGTTTGAATCGCTCGCAAGGGACGCAAAAGGAAAGTTTTCGCTGCTTTTCGTAGAAGATTGTGACTCCCGGATAGAGTTAACTGAATCGGCAAATGATATTGAATTGTCATTTCTCAAAACGGTGACTGCTCCCATGTATAGTCCTCCGCAAGATTTGTTAAAATGGGAGAGCAAACGACTTTTCATGTGTATATCAGAAGGAGCTTGGGCCATATCCTCAGATGCAATTCTGGTCTGACGACGTATCAATTCTTCGGCATAGGTATCTACGTCAACCCCATCATCCATACTGAAACTCCAGAAATCTTGAAGCATGTTACAGACGGAGTCTTGGCACCTTGGCTTGTAATATTGCTCAAGAGAAATCCAAATTTCTCTTGCAGATGATTTTCCATGCACGAGGTAAAAAATTTCCTCGGGAATGAGTTGGACAAGCGCAGCACGAAGATTTCCATCTCTTTCATTCGTAGTCTTGAATTGTCCAGTAGAGCTTCCGGCGGAACCAATTTCGGGTTGTTTTTCTAAGTTTTTTATTGATGTTCTGATCAAGTCGACAGCCCCAAGATTTTCAAGGACTTGCTCCACTAGGTACTTCCATCGGATGTAAGTGGATTTACTAAGTTTCGGAGCATTGCGAAGACTCTTAAGAATGTCTGCTGTGGACATGATGCTGAATATAGAGGGTCGAAGTAAGGATAGAAGAAACCTTGAAGTTAAATTTGAGGCTCAGATGGTTAGAGCTTTGGTCTCATAATCTATTAGAATAAAGGGACTCTACCTTTTAAGGAAGTAAAGATACAAAGTAAGATAAAGTTAGAACCAAGTAGACCTTGATACTAAAAGTAAAGTATATTATCTAAAAAGTAAGTAAAGTACAAAATAGAATAATATTTACACGAGAGTAAAGTAACAGATAAAATAAGCTAGCCCAACGATATCCAAAATTAGCAGCATTGAGTGTAGATGAAAAGAATGTTGACTTTGTTGGTCACTTCGCAAAAGGAATATGGAGGAACATATGACCACGTGATATCCAATTCCAACACAAACCGCAAAAGAAAATTAGACGACGGTGATGATGATACAGAGTATCGAAGTGCCAAGTTATTGAAAGCGATGCTAGCAATTTTAGACTTATCAGATAATGATGACGACATGAATATTGATAACGCCTTTCTTGCTGAAACTTTGGTTTCTACAGCACTTGTTTGCGAAGATGTTCCTGTACCAAGATCTTATAAACAAGCAATAAACGACCCTACATATGGAAAAATGTGGAAGGAGGCTATCGAAGAAGAAATAAGAGCATTGACAATGAATCAAACTTGGGAGGAGATAGTTGCACCAGCCGATGCAAATTTAATTTCTACTAAATGGGTGTTTACAGTAAAATTGAAACCCGATGGCTCATTAGACCGCTTTAAAGCAAGATTAGTTGCTCGAGGATTCACGCAGCGATTCGGAACAGATTACAAAGAGACTTTCGCTCCTACGGTACAAATGGCCACTCTCCGCGCTTTCCTCGCTATCTGCGCTGTCGAAGATTTAGAGCTTTTTAATTTTGACATTAAGAATGCGTTTACCGAAGCATCTCCAAACGCTGCGCTCTTTCTTCGCGCGCCAGAGGGTGTAAGAGTTAAACCAGGTCGTGCTTTGAAGGTATTAAGATCACTATATGGGCTCAAACAGGCTGCAAGAGACTGGAATCAACTACTGAAGAAAAAGATCCTTGAGTGGGGCTTTATCCAGAGTTTAGCTGACCCATGCTTGTTCACAAATAAGATAAAGGATGTGAAATTACTTGTGTATGTCGATGACATCGCAGTTGCAGCGAAATCATCACAGCAAATCAATTGGCTCTTTAAGCAAATGAATAGATGTTTCAAAACTAAGAACCGGAGGGATATGGAAATGTTTCTTGGTATGAGGATTACGAGGAATCGGAAAGATAGAACGTTGTGGCTCGACCAACAACAGTACTTGGAACGTATCCTCACAAAATTTGGCATTCCGAATGCAAGACATCGATCGGCTTCCACGCCAATTGAAGGTTATGAAAATCTCTCTCCGGCTAGCGACAACGAATTACGGATTGATCCTACAGAATACTCTATGATTATCGGGAGTCTAATGTTCGCTATGGTCTATACTCGGGCTGATATTGCTTTCGCTCTCGGTAGGCTAAGTCAGTACATGAAGGAACCTACAGAAAAGCACGGTCGTGCACTAAAAAGGCTAATGCGTTATCTACGTTCTACCAGTGACTATCGCCTCTGCTTCAATCCAAAAGGGATTGTGAATTTAGTGGTTTACTCTGATGCTGACTGGGCGACTGACAAAACCGATCGGAAAAGCATATCTGGAGGTGTAGGGATGCTCTGTGGGGCAGCCATATTCTGGCTAAGTAGAAAACAAAAGTCAGTCACAACATCTACGGCTGAGGCAGAGTACGCTTCTGCATCGATTGTGGCAAAGCTAGGCCAATAGATGGCCCAGGTTTTGAGAGATATGGGCTACCCAGAATATGTAGCACCAAATGGAATCACAGTCGACACCGGGGGTGATAACCAAGGAGCCATTGCTTTAATCAAAAACCCACATCTTAATGAACGATCTAAGCACATTGATATATGCTATCATCATGTACGAGACTTGCATGATAAGAATCGAATATCTACAAGCTATATTCCGACACGTGATATGATAGCTGATGGTCTGACAAAGCCTCTCATAAAGAGTCCATTCGAAAGATTTGTTAGGATGATGGGAATCGGCAAGGGATGATGGTGGTATGGCCAAAGAGGGAATGTTAAAATATTGTACAGTCAGAACCCATGTTGTTGGCCATTCCTATCCGAGGTCGCAGATCCTTGGCTCGGCTAACTCATGTAAATCTCTAAGAATTCCCACAGATATAATTGTAGAAGACACACTATATATTCTGATGATAATAGCTCCTTTACTAACATTCCACTGCCTTGAGAGTTATAATTTTAGCAGTAATAGCAGCTCGACTAGATGTTGTTTCGGGTCGGATGGTACAGTGGTACATTGTCCGGGCCGTTCTCCCAACTCGAGTCTGGGTAGCTTGGACACATGCCCCACTCGAGATGTGAGAAAGTTGGTTTGAATCCAGCAAATCACTCATACCACTTCTCTCACGGTGATATCGTGTTCGTGGGATGACGAAAGCATGCTCAGGTAGCAATAGGTTTTTCTCGCTTTTCCTTGAGGTGGGTATTCACGGAAGAGTGTATATGCCGTATGGCGTTATTTTCGTAGTGATGTCTGCAAATGAAATCTGAGTATGAGTGATCCAAACGTCAGACTGAGTTATATTGCGTCAAATACATATCATCCGTAATCATTCGCGTGATGGCCTCAGTTTGCATACGCAGGGACGATTTAAAAAAAAAAAGTACTCACACACGCCACTCCGGGAATGTTACACGTAAGGTGCCAAAATGGTAAACAAAAGGTGCTAAATCGTTAAACGCAAGGCGCCTTCCAAATAATAATCAGATCTACAATGATCAGCAACGGTTGTTACCTGAGAGGGCTAGCTACCGATTCACGGCACCGTTCGTCTTCCTATCCATATGTGCACATAAACAAATTACCAGTGTCCTTGTGCGCCCTGAATTCCTCAACGTCAAACTCACATCCACGGTTGATAAACATCACCATTAAAAATGTGTCTGTCAATTTTAATAACTCCAAATTTATTCCTGCAAAATTTAACCATCTCCTTGAAACAAATGAGATTGATGCTGTCGGAAAAGGGGAATACCATGCAGTAACTATTGTTGTCAAGAATGCTGAGTCATCTTGCGAGTCTTGGCACACACACACATAAATACTCTCCGTATCTACAAGCTGCGTTAAGTAACAACAATATAGAAATATACGCACTCTATCTTATGCACCTACAGTAACTTGACAACTGTCACGATGGAAAGGGACCATGTGATAACATAAAGTAGTTCGAATCCAGAGAACACAGAAAAACGCCTGCAGCACCAGAAGTTGACATAGTGACAAATGACCTAGTTCTAAAAAGAGAAGTATGGCAGCAGTAGGCAAAATATGTTGAAGTAGCCGGTAATAAGATTCATGAACAGCAGTCTAACAGCGCGTTGACCTTTATTCAACTTCCAAGTATTAGGCTAACTTCAAGTGTAATAGTACGACCTGTTAATCATCGAAGCGCAAGCCTCAGTTGACATAACCAACCGCCTTGACGCGGCGTGGAAGCAATAGACGACGAAGTTATCGAGGTCGGAGAGCTTCATTGTTCTAACTAGCGTTCCATACTGGAGAATAGAAATTTTGACCGCTAGGTATCAATTGGAGAGCTTTTAATCAGCGACTTAACATGTAGATTATTTGCAGCGAATAAATTTCCTTATTTTTGATCCTCTATTTAATTAATTACCGATGATGATGAATCGTTGTGTTGACGCTTCACGAATAATCAAATTTGTTTATGTACATACTGTGGTACAGCGGTAAAGTATTACTGCATAACACTTGGCCAGGACCCCCCTCCGACCTGTACACTAATACTAATAGGGCAATAGGGGAACGCGAGCTTTAAGATCTTTAAACATGGTGTTTTCTTCTGTAGAATAGCGCGACGTAGAGCCTTTTTATTAGTATTTAGTATGGAGTCCTTTTGCGTCAATTACAGCCTGGCAACGCTCTGGCATGTTCTCAATCAAGGCCCGAAAGGCCTCCTCTCTCACCTTATCCCAAGCATCTTTTACTGCCTCTCGCAGTTGAGTTTACCCCATAATCTCAGGATAATTATCCTGTAGACAGTTCTTCATAATATGCCAAACTCTCTCGATCGGGTTGAGATCTGGAGAAAATGGAGGCCAGTATATAACAAAAACGCCCCTCTCCCTTAAGTCCTCCCGAGTATCTGCAGCGGCATGGCCTGGGGCGCTATCTTTCATTAAAACGAGGTTAATTCCATCTCTTCTCGTCATCTCGATATACCCATGAATAATAGGAACTGTATGCACTTGGTACGAGCCCTTATTAATCGTCCCCCAATTCTTTTCCCACAAGATCCCTGGCCCCTTTGTATGCCCATGAAAGCAGCCCCAAAACATCAATCCCTTCTTGTGTTGATGCTTCTCGACAATACAGGTAGGATCCCACTCCTCTACTGGCCTTCTTGTTATCCAGATACGTGTATGTTTTCCACCAGTAATCCAGGTTTTGTCGGTCCAAAGGATTCGATACCATTGATCCATCGTCCAGTTAACATGCTCTTTAGCCCAGTCAAGGCGGACTTGTTGATTCTTTTTTGAAATCGGCGGCTTTCGCATTGCAAGGCGACGATGAAAGCCTTCACGTGCAAGAGCAGTACAAATAGCGTCATTTTTAACCCCAAATTCCATCACTTGAGCTGGTTGTGTATAGCTCATTCGTCGGTTCTTTGCAGAGGCGCACACGAACTCGATGAGCTCCTCGATTTGGGTTTGCATAAGAAGAGGAGGCCTACCACTCTTCTTTTTTGGCGTAGGACGTGATGATCGACAAGCTCTACTATTTTGATCGAGAGTATGGCCTGTATGTACGCGAATTTGCGCATATTTCCACCCAATTTCGTGAAGGAGTTGGCAGTCGCGTTTTTGATCCTTCGTGAAATCTGCCGCTTTCTTACGACGAATAGGAGGGTGCGGAATAGGTGAATTAGACCCTTGCGGAAAGGATTTAAGAGAGAAGTAATTGGAATTGCCATTGTTGATTAAAATAAGTGGTAGAGTGGGTAAAAGGCTCTGCTTTACACTTGTTGTATAGTAGAAAACACCATGTGTTTATAAACTTAAAGCTCGCGTTCCCCTGTTGCCCTATTAGTATTAGTGTACAGGTCAGGGGGGGGGGTCCTGGCCTAATGTCATGCAGTAATACTTCACCGCTGTACAGTACGGACGTGCTAATCGGACAGTCCCAAATGCTCGCTGGACGTCCCTGCAAGTAGATTGCGCTTCCACGCTAACCAAATCTGCATTGATCAGCGATCTCGTCGAATATTTTTTGCGCTACTCCAAATATGGTCACTATCGTTACAAGTATAGTTGTTACCATGACAACTTAGAGCCCGTGTTTAACAAACATTACATAAAGATACCATTTAGAAACATTGGTCCTGGAATTGCCTTAGTAACTTTTCCAAATCGTCCAATTCTATATTCCAATTTCATCTTCCTCACCTCCAACTTCGCCTCACTTATTGAACTCCAAATTACAATGGCTGAACTGAACTTTAATGCGCTATCAGCATCAATCAACAAATCTCAAGATACTAATGAAAGAGGTATTTTTCCCTTTCTTTCTACTAAAATACATATTGGCTGATTTCTCCAGGAATGGTTACCGGAAGTGCTCTTTTAGAGGCCCATGATGGGCATCAAAGTATACCAAATAATGAGGATACCCGTATGCTAAGCTCCCTAAAACTAATTCATTTATGGCAAAATTTCCACTAATACGCAATTTCTTCAGTCGAGACCCAGTGCGGAAGTATGGAAGAAATAATTGGTGTCCGGATCGACCAAATGGAGGACTGTCGCAAATCCACTTTCGTTAGCTAGGTGGTCGACAGCTCTCTTACAGTCCTCCATTTGGTCGATCCGGACACCAATTATTTCTTCCATACTTCCGCACTGGGTCTCGACTGAAGAAATTGCGTATTAGTGGAAATTTTGCCATAAATGAATTAGTTTTAGGGAGCTTAGCATACGGGTATCCTCATTATTTGGTATACTTTGATGCCCATCATGGGCCTCTAAAAGAGCACTTCCGGTAACCATTCCTGGAGAAATCAGCCAATATGTATTTTAGTAGAAAGAAAGGGAAAAATACCTCTTTCATTAGTATCTTGAGATTTGTTGATTGATGCTGATAGCGCATTAAAGTTCAGTTCAGCCATTGTAATTTGGAGTTCGATAAGTGAGGCGAAGTTGGAGGTGAGGAAGATGAAATTGGAATATAGAATTGGACGATTTGGAAAAGTTACTAAGGCAATTCCAGGACCAATGTTTCTAAATGGTATCTTTATGTAATGTTTGTTAAACACGGGCTCTAAGTTGTCATGGTAACAACTATACTTGTAACGATAGTGACCATATTTGGAGTAGCGCAAAAAATATTCGACGAGATCGCTGATCAATGCAGATTTGGTTAGCGTGGAAGCGCAATCTACTTGCAGGGACGTCCAGCGAGCATTTGGGACTGTCCGTTTAGCACGTCCGGAAGTTTATAGTTTCATTTAGTAATCGATAGAGAAAAACAACGATCATATCAAGTAGCAACCAGAGTGCAATCATTGTGATCACACCCCGTAAACATACCGACACTTAGCGCTAACGATATTACGTGACATACTTGGTCTTCGTATCGCCATAAAGTCGTATGTCTCGAGATTCGTGATCTTCCCTAGACCAATCATTAGATCAGACCAATGCACAACAAGAAATACGAACATGTTTGGAGCTGGAGTTAGATGGCGTTGGTTGAATGAGTTATGGTTATAATGTCTGTGTATCCCGAAGATTAGAAGAAAGGAAGTCACCACGGGTTTCATTATATCTAGAATATATTGTAGATCTAACGACTTCATTTAACCGTTTGAACTTTACTATTTTGTTAAGTGAACTTATTCATCTTTACAATTTCTATCAGAATATACTTCATACCGCAAGAAACTTCACTCCTACTGCCAAAATTCTCTTTGTCCATATGGATCACACCCTATCGGACCTGCCTAACCTTCTTGTCCGGTCCTCCCTGGAGGATGTAGTGGACACTAGTTTCCTCACGTTCTCCGACCCCAACAATACGACAAAGAAAGTTAACATGCTGTACAGAAAGAAGTGACAGGTAATAGGAAACGACCTCGCCTTCATGGTCGGATGGTGGTGTTGTACACCGTCCGGGCCGTTCTCCCAAGTAGAGTCTGGGTCGCCAAGGCACATACCCCACTTGAGACAGGAGAAAGCTGGTTCGAATCCGGCAAGACCCTGTACACATTTCTCGCGTGGTCATGTGTGTGACGATGACGAAGGCACGCTGGATAGTCGTGGGTGGCTGAAATGCGTTCCTGCGGCAGACATAAACGGTTGAGGGTTGAAAGGGCTGTGAGGCGCCTGACTTCGAGTTATGTCTTCAAATGATATTCGGGCGTGAGTGCCCTCCATGTCAAGTTGAGTCATCGCGCCATGTACCGTACCAGTGTCATTCGTGTCATAGCCTAAAGGCTACATACACAAGAATTATTAGCTTTATACCCCTATCTCGTGTAATGATCACTTGAAAGAGTCTCAATAAAACGCAGGAGTTCAACTTCTGTATATTCAACTTAACTTGGAAGGTAATTCATCCACTCGCAGAAGTCATAGACTTTCTCTCAAGCGAGCGGTCCTATACGTACAAGTCTCTAAACAATGACAATCTAAAGTTACAGGGTATCCCTAGTTCCATATCTCCAACGCCAATCCATGACACCCCAATTTATTTTGAATTTGAATTTGATTTCAATTAACCCGTTCAGGAAACCCAAGGGCCCATGCAGGTGTCTAACTTTTATATAAAAAGGAGGAAACCTCGCGGTAAAAACTCCCCAAAACTGCAATCTGGTATCTCTCTGGTTTTCAGTTTACCTTCAAGAAGTGCGTTACACTGTACGTCCAGTGTGTTATCCGTCTCACCCCTTCCCTGCTCTGCACATCATTTCCCGCATTGTCGCCTCGACTTGACTGACAAGTCGAAACTGTTCTAGGTATCCTTCGTCTAGTATCCACTTCGTGATTCTTGCCACATCTTCCGGGCTCTGAATCATGGCCTGATAGGACCTATCTTTTGCTTTTCGCAGGAAATCCCCTCGTCCCCTCGCCCACTGCGGACACGTCATGACCATATGCCTGACGTTCTGTGTCGGATACCCACACTGGCACTTTGGGCTATCGACTCCAGGTACTTTTCTTCTGTACAGATAAGAATTGAGCCCGATATGCTCGCTTCTTATCTATATGGCGATACTACTTTGGGCCCTGCTAAGGTTCTGGTGGATTTGAACTGGTGCTTCCCTGTAGTTCATTGTGAATCTGCCTGTTTTTTTTTTTTTTTTTTTTTATCCATGGTAATATTCGCTGCTTTCCCCCCCAATTTATTTATTTATTTATTTATTTATTTATTTATTTATTTATTTATTTATTTATTTATTTATTTATTTATTTATTTATTTATTTATTTATTTATTTATTTATTTATTTATTTATTTATTTATTTATTTATTTATTTATTTATTTATTTATTTATTTATTTATTTATTTATTTATTTATTTATTTATTTATTTATTTATTTATTTATTTATTTATTTATTTATTTATTTATTTATTTATTTATTTATTTATTTATTTATTTATTTATTTATTTATTTATTTATTTGTTATTTATTTATTTATTTATTTATTTATTTATTTATTTATTTATTTATTTGTTTATTTATTTATTTATTTATTTGTTTATTTATTTATTTATTTATTTATTTATTTATTTATTTATTTATTTATTTATTTATTTGTTATTTGTTGTTATTTATTTATTTATTTATTTATTTATTTGTTTATTTATTTATTTATTTATTTATTTATTTATTTATTTATTTATTTATTTGTTTATTTATTTATTTATTTATTTATTTATTTATTTATTTATTTATTTATTTATTTATTTATTTATTTATTTATTTATTTATTTATTTATTTATTTATTTATTTATTTATTTATTTATTTATTTATTTATTTATTTATTTATTTATTTATTTATTTATTTATTTATTTATTTATTTATTTATTTATTTATTTATTTATTTATTTATTTATTTATTTATTTATTTATTTATTTATTTATTTATTTATTTATTTATTTATTTATTTATTTATTTATTTTGAATTTGATTTCATTTAACCCGATCAGGCACCCTATGGGTCCATGCAGGTGTCTTAAACTTTAATATTTACAAAGGAGGAAACCTTTCGGTGAAAACCCCCTAATTCTGCCTGTCTTGTCTCTTTCAGGTTTCCAAGTTATCCTTCAGGAAGTGCTATTACACTGTTCATCCAGTGTGAATACCGATCAGCCTATCCTTTGCCCACTCGCTTCACAGTAACTTTCATAGCTGTCTCAACTTCTCCTGCAAGTCGAAATTGTTCAATCCAGCCTTGGGTTAGGATCCACTGCGTGATTCTAGCCATGTCTGCGGGGCTATTCATCATGGCTTCGAAGGATCTGTCTTTGGCTCGCCGCAGCACCTCTCCTCTTCCCTTAGCCCATTGAGGGCACGTCATTACCACATGTCGAATGTTTTGAGTCGGGTATCCACACTGGCATATGGGGCTTTCCACTCCGGGGATCTTTCTTCGATACAGATAAGCGTTGAGTCCAATGTGCTCGCTTCTCATCTGAGTAGCGATACTGCTCTGGGCCCTGCTAAGGTTGTGGTGTATGGAGGAGGGTGAAACCTTTATAGGTTAATTTTTTCTTGCCAGAGTTTGGGTCGGTGGCTATGTTTGCCGCTTTCCAGGATTCTGGATCTGCCGGTGCTCGTTGGCCTGTATGTCGAACCCTGTTTTGGCAATTCCAGGAGTCCTTCCACTACTGGAACGCTGCTATCTTGCCCGACTTTTTCTGTCTGGCCTCACTTTTCTCCTCTCCACAGATTCCGGCCCATTCATCTATATCCTTTTTCTTGTTCGCAGCATGCAACTTGTTATTTATTTATTTTTATCTATTTATTTATTTATTTATTTATACTCTCATACATGGGTCCGGAATGTCAAAAGGGTATTCCCTGTCCATTGGGCTTTGTACAGGGTCTACCCCTAGTAATATCTACGGGCTAATTTACAGTAATTATCCATTCATCTGACATAACGCCTGCTCCTCATCCAGTCACCCAACAAGAACATATCACCAACGTCTAGTTTTACACCAGTCAAAAATCCGAGCGACTTACACTGAATCGTTGTTGAAAGTGAGGCATGCTTTAAATGACCCTAACGCTATATATCGTACCAATTGTAGCGATAGATGAACAGCGAGGAAACATCTCCTGCGAGGCGTAGCTATTCGAGAAGAGCTTCAGCAGATAAGTGCCTTCTGGTCATTCTTAACTGGATTTGGAAAGATCTCAGCTAAATAACTCCAGATAATTACTTTACACAATGCTGGCCACGAACGAGGCGAAATTGCATCTGTCCTCGACTTGAGCTACAAACAAGTTATTCACATCATCAATAGAAGCACTACCTCTCCCAAAAGAAATCCGGGTGGAAAACAAAAACTGGATCAGGGCCAAGCTTATGAGCTAGAAACTTTTGTGCGACTCTCTCGAAAGAATCGCCAGATGACGTATATAGAGCTTGCCATGGAGTTTAGTTGCTGGGGCGCTGAGGTTTATGCGATCAGAAGTGCGCTCAAAGACAGAGGTTACTCCAGGAGTTTGTCTCGAGCAAAGTCACCTATATCCGAGGTTAACATGATAAAAAGGTTAAAGTGGGCTCTAAATCATCGTCACTGGACCATTGACGATTGGAGTCAGATCCTTTGGAGCGACGAGACATGGGTAACAGATGGTAGACATCGAGATGCCTACATAACGAGAAAGGTTTGTAGCGCGTGTCATCAGCTAGGATTTAGATGACTAATAATATACAGCCTGGTGACGAGCTTGAATACACCTGCCTCGTCGACAAGACTAGAAAGAGCACAGCCTGGATGTTCTGGGAGAGTTTTCACGGAACTCAGAAAGGGACCTGCTTATTCTGGGAAAAAGATTGGGGTTCAATAACAGGGTCGAGTTATTGCGAACACATTGTTCCCCATATGGCTGACTACATGGAGGTGAATCCTGAATTGCAATTCATGCAAGATAATGCACCGCCACACAAAGCGGCCTTCACTCGGGAAAGTTTGAGGGTTAAAAATATTGAGCCCATAAACTGGCCTGCTTACTCCCCAGACCTCAACCCTATTGAGGCTGTGTGGAGCGAGATGAAGGATTATATTGAAAATCAATATCCTGAACTCGAGGATGGGCGGGAGCGGTCTTCGGCTGAGCTTCGCATTATCATACTGGAAGCATGGGATTCTCTAAGTCATAACTCTTTGCAGTATCTCATCGGAAGTATGCCGGCGCGATGTCAGGCGGTGATTGTAGCTGGTGGGGGAGCTACGACATATTGAAGATTTATTTTTACGGCTAGTCACTAGCTTTAACTTTAGTCGTATTTAGCGCGTAATCTGCTATAAAATTTACCAGATTAAGCTTAGTCTCATGAAAGCTCCAAGGTCCTCCCTTTTGACATTCACGATTTCGAGTACACGTAATACACACAAATTTTCGAGTATCCCTTCCATAGTGGGCCTAGATAAATATTTTTTATAGAAATTTGAATGGCGAGACCCTGGTCAAAAAGTGGGTTTGACATTCAGCACCCATCAACGAGAGTACACGATTAACGCCAAGCAGGCTCACAGGTCTTATCCCGGCCTCGTGCCTCCCAAGGGGAATTTGGCGTGCCTGCGAAGCCTAAGGCCTCCAGACATATCTAGTTGTCTACTGACATCAAACTTATCCTCATAAATAGTCCGAGAAACTCTAGAACTATTGAGCCCGTCATATTGCCCCCGCAATTTAACTAGAAATTGCTAGATCTACGATACGTGTAGCCTAGGCTAGGTTTTCTCCGCCTTAAGTCCACCTGGGGTGCCTAAGTTAAAAAATAAAAAATAAAATTAATGAAATTCTTGCGACAGTTCTTTAAGCGTTGGAATCGCTATTCATAAGGTGCCCTTTCTACAATCCACTTGTGAAAAGCTTTTGCCCATTCCGATGTGCTGAGGGTCCATTTTACCGACTCGGTTGGATCCCGAATTGTGGGGTTGTTAGGTCGACTATTGCTACGTCTAAGTAGCTGACAGGAAAAGGGGTGTTCTGGTGATTTTTCTTGGCCACAAGAGCAGTACATCTCAGCTTCTGTATGCTTAAATCTTCGGTGGTACTCCGCAAAGTCACCGTGTCCAGAGCGGGCGGCGAGTAGTCTGCCAAGGCTTAGTCTCGGTATAGAGAAAAGCTCCACGGTAAGGCGAAAATTCATCTTGATTCCGAGTTCCCTATACCGTCTTGGGGCGTGTAAGTTCCAATAATGCGCTAATTCGTCGCGGTACCTTTCCTCTGAAAGCGATTTAGCCCGAGCTATAGTAGCCTCTGAGATGTCTGATGACAAGTCACACGCCTCCTTAGCTAGAGCGTCTGCCCGTTCATTTTCGATAATTCCTTGATGTGCTGGGACCCATTTTACTTCTACGCTTCCGGGAAGAGTGGCTGTAGCTCTTTCCCTATTTTTCCAACTATCTCGGAGCTCCTTAAAGTCTAAATTTTGAGTTGAGCTTGAGGGAGAGGGTCGTCCCGAGTGGAGACGAATCGCAGCCTCTTCATTATCGAGACATATGACCACATTCCTTGCAAATCGGACCATCCAGTGAGAGCAAGCAGCCCGCAGGCCAGTTACTGCTCCTATGACCTCGGCGTCGTATGTTTGAGCTTTTCTTCCAAGTGGAACACGTCCATGAAGTATTTCCTGGGAGCCACGGTATACGCAGTAACCAGCCCCGGAGTTTCCGTTTTCGTTCGTTGAGCCATCTGAGAACACTGTTAAGTCAAGAGGGCTGCGGAGCCGCGACTAGCGTTCGTATGCTTCTAGACCAGTCCGACGCCCCGTCGCTCCAATTCCTTGTCGGATTAGGTCATGATCTAGTGAGATCCAGGGAGGGTCGTCAGTGTCGACAGATAATTCAAGTTCCTGCCGGCGTCGTATCCACGCGAAATGGTCAGAATTCCATCGGTTGCGTAAGGGGTGCTGAGGATCGGCTGCGGCGATTCTGATAGCCAGTCGGTCATGTATACGTTCGAGCCATGCTTTTGCTGGCCCCTATCCTGTTTCCCTTAAGAGTGCTGGGATGGGAAATGTTTTGTAAACCGGGAGAACCGCTCGAGTGGCGCGATTTATTGCTAGTTGTACTTGATTCAGTGCCCACTTAGAGGTTTGCGGTCCGTACCATGTTTCCGCTCCGTAAAACAGTGTAGCGAAGGCACAACGTTGAGCCGCCTGTCGTATCAGTCCAGGGCAAGCGCCCCGGGTGGTATTGCATAACCGTCGGACGTGGTCAGTTACCACCCGAGCACGCTGACATGCAAATCGTACATGATCCTTGAAGCTGAGTTTTCAATCGAATAGGATTCCGAGCCACTTAAGAATATCCTTCGGTCTTATTTCTGCGCCCTCAACCTGTAGAGAAGGTTCATCAAATTTACTATTTTGTGGAAATATATCAATTCGGGTTTTTCCCTGTCAAATTGAATACCATTGTCATTTGCCCAAGAAAGAGATATGTCAAATTGTCTTTGTAGCTTGTTATGACAGTCTCTAAGAGTCTTTGCTGACGAGTAGAACGCCGCGTCATCAACGTATCCGAACCTTCCACGTGATATGCGGAGTAGCGGTTCAACGTATAGTAAAAATAATATGGGAGAGACAGGAGACCCTTGAGGGAGCCCGCAGACCACGGGTAGGAAGTCGGTCGTTATCTGGTCAAGACAGATGCGCACAGAGCGTTCAGAGAAGAACGAAAATACCCACTTGATGAGGCAATTGGGCCAGCCCTGGGTCCGCAATCGGTAAATCAGTCGGTTTCTGAGAACTCCATCGAAAGCCCCTTTCACGTCCACAGTAACTACCCCTGCAACTTTCTTATCCTTCCAGGCCTGTCGTACATCGCAGACAAGGGCAGTAGTCAGGTCCGAGGCAGAACGGTGGCCCACCGCGCTGCATTGATCGCGTGCTATTATCCGAAGCTTGATTGCCCAGTAGGTGATACGTCGGGCGACTCCCCAATATAACTCCTGGTCTGAATGTCACAGCTTAGCGACTAAACAGCCTTGTCTCGTGATAAACAATTGCTATGCAACAGCCTATTCGCAACAATAATGAATTAAAAAAAAGACCTTGCCCTCATCAGCCCACATTACCTCTCCAGCGAATGACACGGTCGAACTCAGTAGCTAGAACTTCGCCGTCTAAACGAGTGAAACCGTCCACTCCGATAGAGGAAGAAGAAGTCTTAGTAGAAACTCGAGATCCAGAAAGCGCAACCACACATCCCACCAACAGCCTAACAGATTTGGTTCCTGTTGCTGAGTCTATCAGTTACAGAAGCTTGGAATGTCGAGATTCTGACATTTCAGAGTTGACTAAAGAAATTCAAGATCTTAAGAAGACGGTAGAACGACTTATAGCTGATAATAAAAACCTAAGACTCAGCAACAATGATCTTGCAAGACGCTTCATTAATATCGAATCGACAGTTAAAAGATTGGATCGAACAGACGCAAATACTAATAAGAATAGAAGGTCTGTGTCATCCGCAAGAGAAATCCTTGCTAGAAGTTCGGCGATTGATAAATCTGAAAACACAGCTCGGCAGCAGATACCAAGCGTGTCTGAAGGAAGCAGCGTCGTCAAGGATAAGGTGGTGGATAATATGCGGTTTCTGTCCAGATTCATGTACGAACGTCTTTTGGGCAAAACAATGGGGCGAAATTGGGTCGGATGGTGCAGTGGTACACTTTCTAGGTCGTTCTCTTTTGTACAGTCTGAATAGTTTGGGCCCACACTCCACTTGAGATAGGAGAAAGCTGTTTCGAATTCGGCCAGACCTTCACTCGAAAACTCTCGCGGTGAGATCGTGTTCGTAGGATGACGAAAGCAGAATTAGATTATCATGGTTTTTCTCGCTTTTCGCTGTGGTGGGTATTCACGGAAGAGAGTACGTGTCGTAAGGCGTTATTCTCGTAGTGGTTTCTGTAAATGAAATCTGAGTACGAGTATTTCAAACGTTAAACAAAGTCATTCTGCGAAATATACATATCTTCCGTAATCATATGCGTCATAGTCTCAGGCTGCATATGCAAAAATGATTTAAAAAAATAAAAAATTCTCGCTAGATTCGAGACAATCACGCTCGGTCTCAGACATCATACACGTACGTAGAAGGCAAGCTTCATGTAGATACTCTTTACTAGGGGAACCAGATTAGATTGTGAAGTCCTACGCTATCCGAGGCTCGACCTCTTTATTCATGCATGCTAGATATATGCGTATTGTTAGTCTGCAATACCTTGAGCATTTATGTGATTTCTAAGCTCAGCTTCGGGATCTTTGAAAGTGTGGGTAGAATAAAGAGATTTGTAGGTGATTGAGAGTTTTATAGCATAATAGACATTCCTTTTCATGAAACCTTCTAGCTACTTATAGCCGAGGACAATACATAAAATCATTAACCCCTCCACCCCCAAACCCAATGAAAAATCGCTGGAAAAGATGCCCGCACCATAGTCATATTAATGAAACAACCATTCCCAAACTGTTCTTTATCGATTTCTATCTTGTTGTATTAATCGTGGGTCATGAGGTCTTAATCTAAAGCTGCTTGGCAGTAGGCCTCTTAAGCTTTGAGCTATATTTATCCGCGAATGACGAACCGAATCTAAGGCACCGCCCAATTCAACATCATCTCTAGCATTCATATCTGTTTCCACTAGGGAAGATTGAGTGTTAGTTGTATTTTGATTCCCTTGCGGATGCGCACTTTCTT
This sequence comes from Podosphaera xanthii, assembly GCA_028751805.1. Taxonomy (NCBI): domain Eukaryota; kingdom Fungi; phylum Ascomycota; class Leotiomycetes; order Helotiales; family Erysiphaceae; genus Podosphaera; species Podosphaera xanthii. The sequence continues at coordinate 1,183,981 of JAPWIX010000022.1, forward strand.
CATCCACACTGTCATCATGCAGAGTATCATATCGATGACTAATGCCTGTGCCTGCGGCTAAAGAACGAATCACATCCCCCTTACAAATGGGACAAGTCCTTCGACGGGTAGTGAGCCATGGTGTTCTTAAATTTATCAGTTTTTGCCAAAAAACAAGGGAATAACCTTACATGCAGTCCACATGGAATTCGTGCCCACAGGGTAGTCCCATGACACGACTCACCCCATCAACATATTCTTCGAGACAAACCACACACTCTACCTGCCTTCCCATATGCTTTGTCCATTCACTTGACTCACTCGAGGTTTTTTCGTGCTCGTTTCTCCTAGGTGAATTGGCCAGGGATTGCTTAGGACTAGAGCAACGAATAAAATCACTTGACTCCGGTATCCCAGAAGTTGTCTGGGACCTGGGACGGGGCTTGGGCACACTTTGCAGAAGGGGAGCGGTAGCAGATATACTGCAGGGACTTGCCACTCTGGGTGAATTGGTTGCTGGGGAGGTGATACTGTGGTAGGTTCTTACGGGTAGTCTTGCTACGACTGATTTTGGCGCACGCCACCTGCGGCGCCTCGTCCTAGATCGAATTAAGAGTAAGGCATATACAATTGTTAGTGTAATTAATGGACTGACGACAAGAACCAAAAGTGTCTCAAAAAATGGACTGGCTCCAGTGCTAGGCGTCAATGTAATCCAAAGTTCCTCATAATCACTTTTCTCTGAGTCCTGATTACTTTTAGGTGATGGTTTTATGTCTGAAGGAAAATTCGCATTCTCATTATAATTGTCTCCAAATAAAGTATTGAAAATTCCCTTGGAATTATCTTCTCGATCACCCTCTGCTTTATCTTTATGTGTTTCTTTGATCTGATCGGAATGAGAGCCTTGAATCGTGTATTCACCACTGCTTGGCGTAGCAATACCTCCGAGCGGAAAATATTCCGGAATATCCTTAGGAGCCCCGTCTAATTGCTTCTTTGATGGTTCTAGAGTTGAAGTGTTTGTCGACGATTTAGGATTTCCGCTTCTGGTGGCTTGAGATTCTTTTCCAGTTTGTTTCACGTCACCCATTTTTGTTATTGCTACCAAATCAGGGTCACGCCAATCTTGTACACCAATTATAAAATCATGTTCAAGACCTGCTTTGCCATCTGAGCTTTTGGAATTGCTTGTTTTGAACTCAGATTCAGTATTCGAGTTTGAGTGCTTATTCAGACTTGTTGATTCTCTTTTTGGTTTACTTCCATCGTCATCCTTCAGCTGATCCGTCAAGGACCACTTAATCTGCCCACTACTGGGCGGTCGTCTGCTTTCAGAATTGAAAGTTAAGCCACTTACGCCGAAAAGTATAGATTTGAGCCATCCAGATTTCTCGTAGGGTACAACTTGTGATCTTCCATCTGTCTCGAAAAACCATTTCTTTTTTTCATTTAATTGTGTGCTGACTGGTTTTTTTGCACTAGATAAAAATGTAGGATAAGGATTCGAGGTTTTGTGAGGCCTCTTGACTGACCCGTTTTGTTTGGATGATAACGGTAGTTTCCATCCCCCTTGACTTACATTATCTTCACTGAGAAGGCCTGGACCTGCTAAGGAGCAAAGTAAATGAGCTGTAGTGTAAGAGGTGAAAAGTGATGGAATCGTGATGCTTGATGTGTCACCTTTGGCATACATTTGTATCAAAGGTCCACCCTTAGAATCATCGCCGACTATGAGAGCTACAGCGCCCCTTCGTTGTGACCACTTTGCTTTTTCTAAAAATCCACAGCCACCTCGACTTAATAGAACAATTTTCCCACTGATTTCAGCTCCTTCTTGTATAGACAGAATGTCCGCGTGATGTCCTTTTGGCCCAAAAGATGACCTTTCACTCGCATCCGATACTCTAGACGATGGAAATTGTTGATGAAGGTGATCATCAGTACCATCATCAATCGGTGGCCTCGTAAGTGGTGAATTGTTAGCAAAAGCTTCTGATAATTTCTCGGGTAGAGCTTCATTATTTTTGGAACCTCCCATGAATTCAAATTTGAAATGATAAGCCCGCTGCTTATCTGCGGTTTGTATCCCATCATATGAGGTTGAGATTGATTTCGAATACTGATGTTCCCAGCCCGGTACATCACTACAGCCCAGCTCACCACCAGATGCAATATCAACAAGACCGCCGCCTATCCAGACGGGCGCTTTGAGTCCAGCTTTAGGCAAGGGTGGCCCGAAAGCTGCGGGTTTGGCGAGAAAGGCGGTCGTATTATCATGAGTTAAGGTTATAAGGGCGTTCGGTGGAAAGGAGAATGGAGGCCGAAGTGCGAAGAACGCTAGTATGCCATTCTTAGATTCGGCAGCAGATGCTTTACTGGTAGGAGATAACTGAGATGGCCAAAGCGAAATATAGGTCAACAATACTGCTGTGAGAGAGAAGGCCGCGACAACTATGATTCTCTGTGATCGCATAATGTAAGGCACCAGATTAGCTCAACGGCTAAAGGATAAGGTAGAATAAGGGCATTCGAGTAAAGAGGAAAAAACACTTGTTCAAGGTATATAATTATCTGTAAATAAGTCTGGAGATCCAGGGTTTTGGTAAATGCCCACCTTTCGAACCCGGCTGCCTTGTGATGCAATTGGCATTGAGGCTTTTATCACGTGCCTGTAAATGATACAGATCTCTTAAGTTTCCTCACGTTAGGCCTCTGTCTTCTCTCTACATATAATTTGCAGAAGAACTTCATATAACTGAGATTTAGTTCTTGGTATCACTTGATGACATTTTTCATCATTCTAATATGTTAATTCTGTTTAATCGAATCAAAAAGATCTTGACGCCGTCGACTTTTAAACACCCAACTTCTATTCATCTGATGTCACATAAGGCTGAACTGACTTGAACAAGTCTTCAGGGACCTCTCATAGTCACTACATATCCATGTACAGGGGCCCAGGGGTAAGTGAAGGCAGCTGGAAATTTTATATACAGGGGTTATTATATGGATATATCCTAGCCATGCTATACAATTTTCTAGGTTAGACGAGATAATATGATCTAATCTTTCACACCAATTTCATTTCATCGGAAAAGCCACTTTTGATGTTTGTTCGTAAAAATCTACGGCTGCATCATTGTTAATTAAACCATCTTACAGATATTAGAAAAGGATAAAGTTATCGAACGCCATTAGCAATTTAGCACAAGCCTCCCGAGAATCTACTTTACTAGAATTACTATCCTCTAATCATGAATACTCGTGCTACTTTACAAGGTCAAACTCGTGCTTCATATCTCAATCGAGATCAAAGACTTGAGGTATGTGTAGAATTCTGGTACTGAACTAGCCACTCATACGGACTGATTTTCCCCAGATACTTGCACTGTATCGGACGGGATTCACGTACAAACAAATTGCGACTCAGATAAGAGTAACATATTCACAAGTCAAGAACACTGTTCAATCTGGTCGTGCATCTCCTAAATTAAGGACTGGACGCCCTCCTAAACTTTCTCTTTACCAAATCGATCAATTGGAAGAATTCATCTGCAATTATCGGGAGGAACGACAATGTTCTTATCTAGAACTATCAGTTCATTTCTCCTCATGGGCTGCCGGAGATAGTGCAATCCGTAGTGCACTCAAGTGAAGAGGGAACTCTCTATGCCCTCTGAGAAGGTCTTCGCCGTTATCAGAGAATCACATGATGGCACGGAAAGTATGGGCAGAACAACGCCTTCAATGGCAAGATCAAGAGTGGTCGCAAGTACTTTGGAGCGACGAATCTTAGATTAATGACGGACCTATTATGCTGAGCTATGTGACTAGAAAGGTAAGCAATTCCTATATAAATCCAAAAGTTTTTTGATTACTCACAGTCTAAGAAGAAAGGAGAGGCTTATGATAATACGTGTGTCGTTGATCGATACCGTAAGAATAATTCATGGATGTTTTGGGGTAGTTTCGCCGGAATCGAGATAGGCCCTTATGTTTTCTGGGAAGCCGACTGGGGCAAGATGACCTCAGAAGGCTATCGCCAACACATCCTTCCCCTTGTTGTCAACTGGCACAGAAATAGACGGCACGAGACAGGTCGTGCATATTTATTTATGCACTACAATGCGCCAGTACACAAAGTACCTCCCGCAAGAGATTATCTCATGGCACATGGAATTCAACCTATTTCATGGCCAGCATACTCCCCAGATCTAAATCAAATTAAGAATGTGTGGGGTATTATGAAACTATACATTCAAAATGTATATCCAGAGTTTGAGCGGGGGAGGCAGTGGAGTAAAGCAGAGAATCGCCGAATTATACTAGAGGCCTGGTACAACTGTACAACAGAGGATAAGCTTCGATCACTCATTCTAAGCATGTTAAAGAGATGTGAAAAGGTATTTATAGTTCAAGGGGGTCCAACTTCATATTAGGAACACTTTGTATATTAGAATCTTGAGATAGACCTATCGAAATCCTTGATGTAGATTTCTTAAGACACCATTCAATATTTAGCCAAGAGTGACATTCTGTCTTCACTTTCGTCGCCAAGAAATCTCTCACCTTAAATTGATATTTAGGTTTTGAGCTTATCCTAATATGGCCTCGCTTGGAAATGATCAACAAAGGAAACCGCCATATTGGTATAATCATCGGCAACTAAAAACCCTGCAAAGACATACTGCCTTCACTTACCCCTGGGCCCCTGTACAGTCGTCCCTCTCAAACTCGATAGTGGGTCCCGGTATAATTACTGAAGAGATTCATAGAAATTTTACCATTTATATTTGCAATACTTACCCCTGTGCCCAAATGACCTGTAAGGGTAAGCGTTGCAAATATAAAAGTCCAAGTTGCAATGAATGTTTTCAACACTTATACCGGGATCCACTATCGAGTTAGAGAGGGTCGACTGTACATTCAGATCCATATCAAACTCTCAGTACCCAATAAGACTCTCCTCTTAGCAACCTTATCTGCAATACTCACAATTCAGATTATGCTCCTCACAATATTTCACAGAGGATTAAGAAGTTTTGGAACCATGTTCTCGGTATGGCACGCGTGTGAAGAGAGCATACTGGCAGTGAGGAGGTAGGAGAGACGTGCTGGAGGGAGCGAGAAAGATCCTGGACTGGCCTGGTGAGTTACGATTGCGAGGTTTGAGCGGACTAAGAATCGACCTGACGAAGGATGAAGTGGTGGTCCATTAACCGGATCATGTTCATACAAAAGTCATGTTGCTGAACACCTACTCCGATATAATGTATGGAAAACGTGAGACTACCTTTCCGCGTGGTCGATGTACTCTATTGCAGGGGTAAATAGTGAAGGAAACCCCTGAATGCCAAGATCTGACAGGGATTATACAATATGCCATTGGCTGCAATATTTTGACCATACCAAATCCGACAATAGCTGAACCTTATTTGTATGGGAAATTTTGCGTGATAAAAGAAGTGTAGGAGATCCCTGTAACTCGTTGAAATGATGATATTCTATTCAAAAGTGCTAGCTTTTATCAAGTATTAAATACATTTTTACCAATAATTAAGCATCATTAATAAGGAATCGAACCTCCTCTTGCTCTGATGACTGCCTGGCACCTTTCTGGCATGCTCTCTACAAGCGTAGCCAGTTGCTCCTGAGAAATTGACTCCCATGCCTCTAGGACTGCATTACGGAGCACTTCCTCAGATGGATTACCAGAATCAAATTCTGGGTGGTGCTCTTCAATATGGGATTTCATCATATCCCACACTGACTCAATTGGATTCAGGTCTGGGGAATATGACGGCCAGACTATGAAATCTACCCCCCTTGATGACAGCTCTCTTTTCGTACGTTGAGCAGAATGGGCAGGAGCACCATCCTGCATAAAGAGAAGAGGGCCGTGAGAGTCAATTGGTTGTGTTGCCGCGTGGATTAAAGGAACAATCCTCTGGCAGTAAATCTCCGCTTTTATAGTCCCCCAATCCCTACTCCAGAAGAGGGCAGGGCCCTTCTGGTTCCCATAAAAGGAGCCCCAGAACATCCAACCACGCTTTCGAGGACCTTTTCGAACCAGGCAAGTGTGATAATATGTCTCCCCGGGCTAAAAAATTAGATTAATGTAGTTGATACATGGCTGAGATCTGGACTCACCTTCCTCAAAACCCATACTCTTGTGTGACGTTCACCAGTGACCCAAGTCTCATCAGACCAAAGAATTTGGGACCACTGTTCAGGTGTCCAAGAAGAGTGTTCTTCCGCCCACTCTGATCTTTTCCTCATATGTGCAGGCGTTAGAGTAGGCTTCGCTTGAGCAATGCAACGCTTGAACCCTCTTCTCTCAAGAGCACTTTTGATTGCGATTTGGCCACAATTCCAGTGGGAAAACTTAGCAGCAAGCTCCAGGTGGCTCATCTGGCGGGCCTCACTTGAAGACGTGACAAACTCTTCAAGCTCAACTTCCTGCTGAGCGTTCAAGGCGTGGGGTCGGCCATTTCGCTTTTTGGGTGTCAGACATTGCCTTGCAAGGGCATATTGTACCCTTCTTTCGGTGATACCGAGTTGATTACCGATGGCGAGATGAGTAAAACCAAGGCCACGTAACGTGTATATCTGGACTCGCTGATCCCTAGAAAGCTGGCTCCGTGATCTTGGAGTAGTGGGAGATGCTGGGGTGCTCATTTTTCTTCGCAGTTTATCGTGAGGATATAGGTTATTCGAGGGGGGTCGGATGGTGCAGTGGTACACCGTCCAGGCCGTTCTCCCAAGTAGAGTCTGGGTAGCTTGGACACATGCCCCACTTGAGACAGGAGAAAGCTGGTCCGAATCCAGCAAGACCCTCACACCACTTCTCTCGCGGTGATACTGTATTCGTAGAATGACGAAAGCATGCTCAGATAGCCACAGGTTTTTCTCGCTTTTCCCTGTGGTGGGTATTCACGGAAGAGGGTACATGTCGTAAGGCGTTATTCTCGTAGTGGTATCTGCAAATGAAATCTGAGTATGAGTGTTCCAAACGTCAAAATGAGTCGTTCTATAACAAAGAATACGTATCTTCCGAAAAATACCTACGTGGGCCTTCAGGCGCCGAAATAGGATAATAGAAAAATTTATTTTATTTATAGGTTATTCGATATGTCGTGTCAACCGATTTAGTGTGGTACGAGGATGCTGTGCAACTATCGAACATAAGAGAGAAGGTTCAAGGAAGAAGGAATGCCTCGGTTGCCTTATTGCCTTAGTCTAGCCATTTTTGTAGCGCTAAAGTCGTAATGTCAGGGATAGCCCATGTAAATTACACAGAATGTGGCGCTATACTTCTTACCCCTGCAATAGAGTAGTTTAGTGATGAAGCATGCTGAGGCAGCTTTAGGGATTTTACATGTATGATTTTCTATTGGTGGGTCTTCACGGTTGAGGGAAGGGGTGCAAGTCCCCAAGAACTGGCACCCTGCAGTGGTATCAGCAAATGCACCCGAAGTGTGAGTCAAAATTAAATCATCTTCTCTATAGCGACTGAGAAGTCTACTTCTCGCCGCCTTTTGAGCCGACAGGGGTATCTCAGGGCCTTATCCAGCACGTCAACGATTAAACGTAATAAATATCATTATCATTATGATCATCTCTTCTGGACCTCAGTGAACGTGCATCTACGACCAGGTATCTATTCCCCATGCCCTAACCTCGCGTTTATGACATGAATGCGTGTCAGATTTATCATTTATAGGGCATAGATCCAAGTTGAAAAAATATACCTAATCGACTATATTATCACCTCTTTTTTCCGCAAGGATCTGCTTGGTTGAAGTAGAGTTAGCAAACAAAGAGCGGAATGCATCTATCTTCTAAAGCCAAAGCTTGCAGGTACATGATTGTGATAAACGCTCTGCCAGTACTGTAGGATCCAACGTCGACTCTTTAAGACGATGCAGCACCCATCGCAGCTCTTCGGGAAGCACAAAAGAGTGTTTCCTAAGAAGTAAAAGCAGCAATTGTATGCTGTTATGAAAATCAGCGCCCATCTGTCTGTAGAATCACCGGTCCCGTGTACCCGACCATAAGTATTGAGGTGGATTGGTTCGCAGAGAGAGCTCAGAGTACGCCTTTGGCTAGCTAGACTTCAAACACTGGTTAAGATGTTTAACAAATTTAGACGAATGGAGAAAACAGTCGCCTCTCGTTGTAACGATGTGGGGCAAGACTTAACCAAGGGTTCTTATTGGCCAATCCAATTGAATCCTCCAATCGGGAGCCTTGGTTAAGTTTTGCCCCACATTGTTATAGCGAGATTGTACTGTAAGGCTCCTCATCGGAAGATTTCATTAGATTGGCCAATGAGAGCTTTTTTTAAGTCTTGCCCCAGATTGTTATAACGAGAGGCGACTGTACACAATATTCGGACAACAATTAATAAGGTAAGTTCGATTAGAAAAAGTCATCTAGTGGTACACCAATTAGCAAAGTTGGGAAAAAGATATCAACATCCATCTGCGACGAAATCGGTTGCTAAGGCTAGCACTATCTGTTGGTGTAGCGTCACTTGATCGGAGCGCGACTTGATCACGGAGATTTACTTGTTACTGTCGTCGAAGATATGATACCAAAGATAAGTAGTGAGAAGATTGAGAGAGACAAGCCTAGTTTCTTGCTATCTACAGGCATACAATTTAATATGCAGGCATTCTACACGTGAATCAGATCCTACTATTATCATGAGCCCAAATTTTCCGCAAATACTAGATGTGCCAAATACGTTTCCCTCCATGCTAGTAGGTTTATATGCGACACTTGTGTGAGTAATCCTTGTTCTGAAGAGAGCAGTGCGATAAAATTTAGTAGGGAGACGAGAGATGATATATATTCTGGGGTTTTCAAAAAATAACTGAATGCCCTGTTCGAGAAAATGCATCACATAGAGGAATATCTCTTCCCAGTTGGAAATTTTACTTACTGATTGTGTTCCGAATATATTTGAAAGAAAGACGCAGGGTACTGAGGATACCAGTAAACTGTGTTCTTCAATTATTCTAGCCCATTGGGCGCTAATTATGTCAATAGCAATGAGCCAATGTTGAACTTAATTTTCATGATAAGCATCGTAGTAGTTGAGACCTATTCTAGATAAATTTATAACAAAAGTCTGATCATTATTTTGGAAACAGAATATCACTTGTCACACCATCTAGTGGGTGAGTTTAATATCCATCTTTTTGGATTCCACAAATAAGCATGTACAGCTCCCAAAGGAAAGCTAAATGAGCGAGTTAGTACTGGTGTCAAGACCAAAAATTTGCGGAGTAGAAACAAAATGTATCTAGTAAGAGCAGCACTAACTTTGTCGTCAGAATTGAAGCCACATGATACAATGATTTGATGTACATTTAATCTATTAAATAACAAGCGTCTGAGAGATAAACGAATTACGCTCCCGATTAGTATTGACTCTGAGGCATATAAAACTAAAAATCTTTAGCAATGAAGACTCTGGAGAATTTCGTTGCTAAATTTCAATTCTCGGGTTCATAATCGGGGTTTACTCTCCTGACTGCCTCGATTTCCTTTTTTCCGAGCCGCACCTTATCAAAATTTTTGGGGAGGAAATGTCCCGACCTGGTTTAGATTAAGATAATGAGAAAGGTAGATTTAAAGCAACGCACTCACTTCAAATAAGAAACCTTCATGTTTCGCGCCTTATCTTTAAGAGCTACTTGATCACGCTTCACCTGCCAGTCTTTTATAAACTCGGAGAGATTACTCCAGCTGCAGCCGTATTTTTCAATGCCATTGAGTAATGTTTGTTCATCTTCTTCGGACCAAGGGATCCTAGCTTTAGGCTTTGGCGCGATATTTTCGGTGTCCTTATTCGCAGCTGCTTTCGCTTTAGCAGTTTTTCTCCTAGCTTTTATTCTTATTTTTGAAAAAGTTTGTAGATCTGATTCGCTTTCACTATCTATATTGCTAGTAGCTTCTTCATTTTCACTTAATTCGCTGTTCTTTGTAGCATTTTGAATGAATAATCCATCGGAAGCAGAGCTTCGCCGGCGACGTGTTCGTCCTATAGTTGGTGTTTTGGGTACATCTTCGAAAGCATTTTCAGAACTTTCGTTAGAACTACTGGAGTCTTGAATTGGCTCCTCTTGTTGAAGGTCAACGTCTGACATACCAGCATCTGAAGGTATTTTTGCTGAAGGAATTTGAATATTGGTATCGCTGGATAAATTTTCTACATCATCGGTTTCTATGGAATCCAATGGACTGTTATTTCTCCGAGAGCTTTCTCCAGCATAGCAATTGTCATTTGAATCAGGATTATCTAGCATAGGTTTATTATTCAAGCTTGTTCTATCCGAAGATACTGTTGCTGAAGGAGCATGGTTAATGTCATTGCTGTGTAAATAATCTGCAAGAGAAGTTCCTTTAGATTGCGAAGTAATATTATCTCTTTCAGGGGTTTCTTCGGCACCGTTTTCATAATCATCATCTTGATTCCCCTGCATAGGTTCGACATCCGAGCTTACTTTTTCTGGAATGATCTTATCAGAAGTGTGATTGATATGAAAATCATCATTAGAAACTGAATCCTCTGGAACAGCAATTTCTTGGGAAGGCAAAAGCCCGCTGTTGACTTCGGGTTTATCTTTGGTATTACCTGGGGAGGCAATAGGATTCCCAGTAGTGATGGCTTCTGGAGTTGAGCCGGCGTTACATGTCACCCTGCGACTTTTCTGACAAAAATTATCTTCGTTCTCTGATGTGTAATCTTCCACTGTTGCTGCTTTTCCAGATATAGGTCTCGAATTAACATCGATTGAGCCTGCGATAGGTCGACTATCTCGCGGTTTGATGGGACTCCCAGGACCATCAGCGTAAACTCTTTTCTTTGCTTTCAACCTCTTCACATTGCTTCTGGTGGCCAGGCTTTGGCAAATTAGTAAGATCTAGCTATGCGGTTTACACGAAACCGACTATCATGACTCAGGATCACGTACCGGCGCGTAGCAACTGAAGATAGTGATTTTCTCCCATGAGGTCGTGTCGACGATTCACCAGAACCAATTGAGTTGTCTGATTGCTGTCTTTTGGAATTGTTCTGCATTATCGAACGCTGTTCAAATTTTTTTTGAATATCTCTTCGCAGGTGTTAAAATTTAATCATTATCAGCTCATTCTTCACATAGTACTTAAGTCACGATACAGTATCAATAGAAAATTTATTGCAACCGTCTCCCCGACCAAAAACAGCATCGTCACTTTATTTGCAATTGCGATCAGAAGATCATCAGATGCTTAGTAACCCTTTAGAATCTCATCTAGTTTGATTATGAGTTCAGCAGCCTGTCACGGAGTACAAATTTTTTTGGTTAAACTACGCCTATGTTTTTGGAGTTGTAGAGAGTATGCGGTGATTCCAAGGGGATTCCCCGAGACTTAACACTACATCAAATCCAATCCAGTTAAATGATTATCGGTTAGTATATTTAGAGATTACAGATTTTCCTTTTCCCGTGCAGTTATCGGTGAGTAATTGGGGTACCGGTCCTCGAAGGTAATGACTGCTTTCACACTCATGTCCACATTCTCCATCAAGCTACACTAACAACGCTCATCCTTGGACCTGCACACTTGGAATTAAGCACCAAATTGGAACCCCCGAACCATTTCATTTCGGTTGCTGCAACCTCTTTAAACGTAAGAAATGAACTTTTGGATGAATAATTTTAGCATGGAATCAGGGAGTGTAATGATATTCAGGCCTGTACTGCAAGTAAGTCAACTGATGATAATAATTATATCAACCTTGACCTATTTCACGGTCCTTTTCACTACATTATAATAGCGTTGAATTGGAAAGAAGTGTGGCCGGGTTTTTTCCCTGAAAAACCAATTGCTATGGAGTATTTGGAAGTAGGGAATAATCTCGAAGTCTCCAACTTGGAAAGGAAGTCTCAGGGCAACGCGTAAGATAAGAGTGGTTTATACTCCCTATTAAGGCCCGGACCGTGTTACTGAGTTGCATCCTTTCTTAGACGGCAATGACATAAATTTGACACATTCTGGGAGAGCATACTGAAGTTATTCTGATGATAACTTCAAAAGCCATAGCATCAGTCTAAATTTCTGCAATCTTACCTTAATTTTCTCTAATCTCATACAGCAAAACTCTTTTGCAGCACTTGGCAATCACCTCATACGTGGATACAAGTTTTCTTGCTTTCGAAAATTTTATTTACTCCTCCAAGGGCTGACACGCACTTTTCTTGGTGCTTGAAATACCAGCATTTGCTAAGTCCTTTTCAAGATGAACTCCTGACGAGTAATATTTGGGGTCATCTCTTCTTTCATTTCATGGTGTATTAAGAGCCTGCGCGAAGCAGCAGCAACTCAGACAGGGCTACAATCATCATTGTAACCGCCAGAAGGGATTTGTGAGACGAAGTTTTCTACGAAACTGAACAGCTCTAGACAAGCGACAGCGTAGCACCGAAAAATTCACGTTTAATCCTCTCTCATCCTGGGTTTGTGCAACATGTATGAAGATAGCGATTTAAAAAAATTAGGCTCAAAAGCTTTCGTTGTACAGTGAAATGATGGAGCAAAGCAGGTACAGGTGTGTGATCGTTTCATGGCTATATATATGAGCAACCGTAGTCATACTTGGTTGCGAGAGACGCTCAGGACAGTAAATAAATTATTACATAAGCACAATCACCAAGAGCTCCCACGGTCTCAATGCAAAAATAACTGGAAAAACTCATTTCGACAAGAGTGAAGCTTTGAAGATTTGACCTCGTGACCTTTAATCTCTTGAGAACTGAGCGTACCAGTATGTCAGAGCTAGAGGGCGCGATTATGAGATGCTTTCTTGTGCCAACAAACACTCCCGCAAAATTTGTGAGGAGCTCTGCACGAATGAAGATGTTTTTTTTTCTATTCAACTGATTTGGCGCTTAATTGGCCCACCCAAGCATTTTCGGAAGATACGTATCGTACACAGAATAACTTGGTGTATCATTTGGAATACTCATACTTAGATTTCATTCGAAAATACGAATGAATACATAATTTTTCGAATAGTGATATGCACACTGTGATCGATGCATAGTTCATACAGATTTCAACGCTTAGCGTCATCATTGAATTTTGAGATAGTTAGGGGAGTCACCTCAAATCAAGGTCAGGCCTATGAGCATATTTAATAGGAGCCTTATCAACATATCAAGTTTTCTCTCTGCTAGAGCTCGACTTCCACCTAGATCGAATCTTTGCCACTTCTACAACTTATTGATTGACCTTCTCTTCTTAGGTATATCGCGAGCAAATTGAAGCGGCTCTCATCTTGTTCGGAACCCTAAAAATATGCCTCCAACGAAAGAAATACCCAACGAAGGATGAAAGTGGATGGGTACAAATATTGGAAGGGTGATTGCTCGCGTCGATTAAGAAAAGTTATGACCTGTCTGAAGATATTACAAGAGACTGAAGGATAGAAAGTAAGATGTGGAGGGTAGAGCTTTTGGAAATGGAATTTTGTGGGAGAATTCCAACTTCGAGAGCTTTACGCGCGCTAGTACCTTAATCAACAAGATACATGCAGTGTTGTGGTATAATATTCAGATCTAGAGTGTCGCAATTCTGTCAATCGAAACTTTTTTTGTCGGAAATCTACTTATCGAAAGTGATCGATATCAGGAGCTGCTAAAGCTACTAAAAGGGTCTCCGGCTTACTTTCTTACATCGATTGCTCTTTTCAATTGTACCCCTTGTAAGATATTTTATGCCTTTCAACTCTGATACTCGTACTTGGTAATGTGGCGTGTACAAGACCTTGAGGACAGAGTAATATGGCCATTCACGTGTCCCAAAGTGCGACATCAACGGGAGCTCATACAGAAGGAAGACGTCTGCAAACTGGAAAACGTTCGGAATAAGACATGATCAAAAATTTCTTAAACGAGCTTTAGTTAATTTTACTGTAAACGTTGAAGAAACGATTGGGGTAACGATCCATCAAGTTATCGAGACCCCGATAGACTTTTTTAGGAGACGGCAAAAGGCTTCTCGTAAAGAGACTTTAGCAGAAAGATGTACTTTAGTATTAGAGAAGGCATTTGCGAGAGGCCTCCAGGAAAATGATTAGAGACCTGGGCCACGATCTGATATCCTGGAAACCATAAAAAATCTCTCCCATGCTACAGCTGCGGCGCCGTCGGCTACGTGGTTGGTGGTCCGCTAAGTGTATAGGGCGCATAAGCAACGCAGCTGACGAAGCTGCTCTCTGTGACACAAAAACGTATTGTAAGAGTTTACGCTTTTCGAAAAATGAGAAGCCAATACATCGAAGTATTCGTGCAGACAGCTTCCCCGAGCGATGCTGCATTTAGTATGCCACAGCTGGAGGACTTAAGACCCTTTGATAAGACCATTTCATCAAGGTACGTGGCGTGCCACTTATGACTAGGATAAATAGACCTAAAAGCACCAACAATGCTGCACTTACCCTGTCAATTGAAGAGGCAGCCTGGGCCATAATTCCAGGATTCCAGATAAATCAAATCTGGTGATCCAATAATGGAAAAGAGCATACACGAGTACAAAGAAATGCGGAATCGCGGGGACAGTGATAGTCAGCTTGCGTTTGGGCTGTTTCCAGACAGAGGTAGTTCAGAATGGATCCGTCTTTCATGTGATGCTTTACACCGCACAGTGTTGTTCATCACATGTCAAGGCTAAACATTGCTACAAAAGCTGTCAATGATGGTACATCTAAGCCCATCATAGTAAAAAGGTGAAGTGCCGCAGGTTTGCCAGCGACTTTCATATCAGAGTGTGCCCTAAAAAAAAGCGCTTCTGCGTTAATTTTAGGAAAGCTCATTACTTATGGCAAAGATCGTCAGCGGCACCTTTGGCGGCGCTAATGGATATAAGAGATCACATTTCAGCGAATATTACCAGCAAACAGCGAAGAGTTGCAACTGTAACTGGGCAGTGAGAGTACCTAGAAAGGGGTTAGGCCGCCCAAGTAAAGAATCTCCAGGAACCTTCATCATATCAATTCCAATACTCAGCCAGCCAGTACCCTTCACCACTTTTCATGGTCCCTCGCCCAGCCAAGATATGGTAATCCTAGACGCCACCGCATAGCTACGTTTGTGAAACTTGTCTTTATCATTCATTTTAACCACAGCGCTAGCAATTATTATATCTTTAAACGCTTATGGACGGACTAGATTTGTCGAAGCATCTACTGGTCGTTTTACAAGAACAAGGTGTGAATAAGGTAACTTTCAGGATTTACCCGAAGGACGACTATATGATTGTCGGGGCTCGCAGCCACTTCGAAGTCTTCCACGACGAGGCTGATGAAGTCGAGGGGATGATCCAGAGTAGGGTTCATCAGAGGAGTTTGCTATCCTAGAATCATTCCCGGCGCCATGGAAGTTGTTGGCGAGGTTTGTTCAGGATGTATAATTGGGGGGTAAAGAGATAGACGATCGGTTTTGGCGTCTTAGCGCTTTGGTTCCAAGAAAAAGTTTCGGAGTTACTGCTTCGCCGATGACACTTGGGCATGACGAATTTTACATGAATAGGCACCAAATCACAACTGTAATGGCTGTGGACTTGGACAAAAGCAATGGCAAGGACAAGATAATATTCAAGAGGCTAAGAATAATCTAAGATAACAAGACTCAGAACTGAAGAGTGCTGAGAGCGAGGGAAGACTGCAACTTAGAAATCAAGGCGGCCCGGACCTCTATCTCTCAGCTAATTCAGCAGAATCTTCTAGAATCCATATAGTAATCTAAGCCTTCCAGAGAACCTTCTAGATAATGTACAAATATATTTGATAGAACTACAAAGAATAGGGCTTTATATAATCCGCTCAGATCATGGAAGCATGGCGAAATTAATGGAAGCAGAACCATAATGTCACGTGATAATTAGCCTGAAAGTTGTAATTAGGCCCTCACAGACTTTTTTCTGACAACAACCACATAGAGGCGTGCAATTTCTCGTTGAATTTACTTGTCCTAGTCTTTAGTCTCACTTCTTTTAATCTCTTATTCAGTCGCGCAGCAACAGCATCCTTGAGAACTTCTCATCCGAAAGGACATACCTTGCGTATGGAGCCAGTAATAGAAATAAGAGTCGCTTTTTTAGTTAGAAATGTCGTGGGTGAGTTGTGCTAGTCGTATCGATGGATCTCATGTTTTGTTGCGGAGATTACCCTGCGGCTCGGGGGACGAAGACGGCGTTTCTACCTGTACGTGGTGTCCCCTACGAACCTGGAGTTTATCTTCAGAGCCAACAGAAACACGCATTACTTGGTCACGGAGGAAAAGTCATCCAAACGAGTTTCCGGGGCGTACCCAGCTCCCTTTATGGTGGTGATGGATCAGACTAAGTTGGCCCTTTTTACCAAGATGAATTCTCACTGTTTACAGATATTCTGGCATTATACTGTCTCCCGAGGAAAGAGCACCGCTACCTGAGCGCTGGTGGTGTCGGTATAAGGAGGATATCTGGACTATGGGATATTAGGGAGATACAGATGGGGATACGCACCTCGTGTGGCTCTGGTGTCTAGGCCTCGCCTGGCTGGAGTTACAGGTTTTTTGAGACTTTTTCCCGCGTACCGGTTTCCATGGCTGCTCTTTTTCAATTTTTTTTGAGCAGAAGGTTCCGTAGAAAAGGTGGTTGAATTCTACGGGTAATTACTGAGCTAAATGGCTACCCGTCATGGGTCAATGTATCAATGATCTTAGGTTCGAGGTAACAGGGGATAGGAGCACTGTAAAAGGTGTGGCCTGGGTCAGAGAGGAGCCCTAGTGTTGTAATAGTCTTGGACTCTACATAGCACGAATAAACAAAACTACTACTACTACTACTACCCTGCGGCTCGCTAAGCTGACGTTGGGGATAGTTAATATCTATACCCCGGCCACAAAAAACTCTAGCCTAATTTACTAGGAGAACATCGCGGAGACCATCAAGAATAACGTATTGAGCTGTATTGCGCTAAAGGATCTTAAGCGCTATCATCCTCTAGGGGTGGAGTCCCAGCAACGAGAGGCTCTCGAGCTCAATTACTACCAAGTAATACTTTGGCACAAGGATTGAATCTAGGCACAACGCTGGTAACACCAAAATTTAGGAGAAATGGACGAAATGAAGTACTCCAAAAAACTGTAATTGACATCACACTCGCGAGCGAGGAGTTAATAGAGCAGATCCACTACTATTAACACAGGAGAACTCGAGCATACGACAACACCACATTTCAACTGAAATCTATCTTAGCTCTTTATTTATACCCTAAGCTAAGAATAGGAGAATTGCGCACCGAAGAGTAGATCTTGATAAGTTGAAGGACATTATATACAGAATCTTTTGGAACAGGGCTGGAACGTTATTAGTAGCCTCACAAGAATCAATAATGGATGACCTACGTCTTCACTGCTCTAGATCCCGGGATAGCTCACATGTATGGTTTTCTGGATCAAATGCGCTCCTTACGGACACTCGTTGAGCGCTTCGCCAAGCTTCCTAGGTGAAGAGTACAACAGCGTCCGATATATATAACTACTGAGAGAGTTGACAAAGAAGACCTGACGTATTAGGCAAGCTAGCCGGAGAAAATTTGTAGCATACACTTCTGGAGACGGAGCTGGCTCACAAAATTACGGGCTCTTGAGACTTTCAAGATGAGCAAATAAAGTCGCACACAAGCAACGGAGTCACCCAATGTAGGGGTCGTGTGATAAATGCTGTTCGCATGATATCTAGGGCTAGATACAAGATTATCTTCAAATGAAGAAGGCAAAATTATCTGAGATAAGCACTTCCTTATGCTCCCGCTCCCAGCCTCCTTTATTAGAATATGGTGATATGAATGAAGTTTACTTTTACATAGCAAAAGTATATAAATCTATTATGAATGAACAATTGCAGCAAATGACGATCCTCAAGCAACAAAACTTGGGAGTGCTAGAACTTCCAGACTTACTCCGGTACAAGCACAAACTTTATACCTCGTCCCATACAATTTTGTATGGGTCGAGGTATAAAGTTTATGCTTATGCTGGAGTAGCTAGCTAATAAGCTTAGGCCTTAGCCTACTGAATGTGACGCCACAGGTTTGTGACACCGCACATACCAACTTTCAGGCGAAAGGAAACTAATATACCGAGAGAGGGTGACTAGGAGAGAGCAAAAGCCTCCGGGAATATTCCTTCTCCTAAAAGTCTGCACCGAACTTAGTGAGACAGCAGGCGCCATGCATCCTCAACGAAGATAATTATTCTCACCAACTATTACGCCAGACCAAAATTTCGATGTATTCAAGCATCTTCCGCGTGGCAACATACCTGGGCCAGATGAAGCCGCCAGCGAAATGCTTGGAGCCCTTTGAGCAGAATTAAAAGTAGAGCTCGCCCAACCAGTCAGCCAAATCCTCCCTACAGGCTCGAGTCAACTCACAAGGAATCTATAATAACGACATCGAGGAAAGAAAGGTGATCAAACACTCCGAACCTTTAGCGATCGACTCATGGTTCTGGTAAACTCAATGGCTAAGCCAGTGGAAAAATTGTGACAAATCGCATGGCCAAAGCTGTCGAAAAGTATGGTGCACTGCTATGGGCACAGTTTTGTGGACGATATAACCAATATACTATCTCAGCTTTGGAGTCACTAACCTCTAAAGTATAAACTACATGGGATGCTAATCATAGTTTTGTGCTATCTACGCCAGAGTTAGGCTAAAAGGGTGTCATCGATAATATGTCCAATGAGCGACTATTATGGGCAGTTAGGTGCGAGGGATTCCCAGGCTAGATTTTCAGGTTTGTTCATAGCTTCAAGTCACAAAGACCCATAAAAATTCAGTCTGCAGATTAGACCAGTGGCTAGTTTCAGTCCAACGCCGGAATGCCGTAAGGATCTCATTTCTCTTCTACAATGCAGAACTTATACGAGCACTTCAAAACCTTGCGGGTGGCCGCAGTTAAACTACTAGGTGAGATGAGATGTTCTGAGGCACCAGATGTTGCCAATTGGAGCTTAATATCAGAAAGTATCATATTCGGTAGAAGAGGTATTCCGGCACTGAGTAATTTTCATAACGAGTAGAGGCGATTTGGAACAGCTGCATAACAGCAACTAGGAGTAGTTGGCCGCAACCTTTGATAGAAGTCATGAGAAAAGGAGCGATAAGGGCTTTCATGATGTATATTTGGAAGGCGTTATCCTCGGGAATGGGTATCGAGAACTAGAGGTTCTTTGTATCATGCCTTATAATTTTCTTCACTTTGGTCTGGAGGATTATTGTCGTTTTTTTAGTGGCCAGGGAGGTCTAAGTTTTGATTGTTATTTTATTTTCATACATTTGTCTGCGACATGGCATCAGAGTTCGCAGATAATGCGACCCTGATAGCATGGGCAAACTCTACGCTGCAAACACGCCAATTACTACCGCAGGTCCACACATTGTGTCTTGCGCAGGCTACAAGATATGGCGCTTGTCACAGATCAGATAGTGAAGCAATGGGCTTTCAGAAATATGATGGTATTCTATAACTCAATTATGAAGAAGGAACGTACACGTAGGCTAGACTAATATTTATTTAAACTTCCCACCCAAGTAATGCCTTATCCATCAGGATGGAAAGGGTTAAGGATGAATCGGATGTACTCGATGATCAATACCAACAAAAAATAAATATTTTTTACATGAGGCCCAACTAGAGTCAGCATCTCTACTTATATGTACAATATCTCCTCGTATAACAATGTTTTCTAAGCTTTCCTCTGGCCCTCCTCGTATCTGCAATGCCTCGTTCGGCTCCCCCCAAACTCCGGAGTATTTCCGCTAAACCCCGTGGAGGGGCGATCGGCTAACTTACGAGTATCTGTGTACTCATTATCTATAGCCGATACGCTTCAGCCTTCTTGTCATCTAATACTGGGCTTGTCCCTATGACCAGCTAACCTTTTCGGGCATAGCCCTTAACACAGGAATAGAACTCTTGACCATCCAACTATAGAAGGTTCCTTAGACTTCCAATACTGTCTTCAACAGCTGAACCGTGTTGAATGTTCTACCTAGCCCTTGTCCCATGTTGATCGACAATCTGTGCTCAATCAACAAGCAGCACCTTCTGGAAGGTTCTCTTTTTGTTGAAGTCCCAGATCGTGGTTATAATCATAGCCTACGCTTAGTCAGCGTAGGCTACAGGAAGCAATCCGCTAGCAAGTTGTCACAGCACTGGGCTGAGTAAGTTAAACTCTTCACTTTCACGAGTTGCTGGCTATAAACGCCTAGTATGTTCGCATGTCTAGAATATGCCAGGAATAGTCGCAACTCACGCAAAGTTGGAGGCCTGCAACGCACTTTTTGTCAGTGGTGTCATGAGCGGCATGTATACAGCGGACAGGAACAAGACAAGACCCGTGATGCCAGGCTATGGATGATGCCCTACGTAATATCCGAGATAGACGCATTACCACTTGGCTAAAAGACCAGAACAGAAATCATAAACGGTATACCTTGGCTATCTCCATAAATACATTATACAACAGAGGCATTCATGACATTACCCCTCCTATAATATATATATGCCTAGTCTCCGTAAGCTAAACCATGCACATGTATAATTAGGCGCCTACGACATCATTGATATTCTCTCATCATCCGTTACATCGGTCAACGCACATCTGAGTGGTTCACAAGACTCTTTCTGATAGCAATTCCATCTCACTCATGTCGAATCTGCCTCCCCGCCCCCCTTCCCACCCCCCTCCACCCCTACACGCCTCCGCCACGAATGGTGGAGAGGGGTCGCTGACAGAGATGCTACTGTCAACTACCTCCGCCGCTGACACCAGGAACCATGAAGCTACGCTTATGTTCCAGAATATTGCATCCGTCTTGGATGACGCGCTAGACGAATATAGCTCCCTTCCCCAACATCTCCAAAAATCTTATCGAAATTTTGTCGCTGATCTCAGTTCCGTTGCCCGTCGACATTTCGAATGTCACGTCAGAGGCTCACAAAGACCTCCCATTCCCTACTCTGCCACTAGTACTGTACAAGCTTCCTTCGTTCAGCCTGTAAAGAAAAAATGTGCCAATGATAGCCATCCCAAATACCCTAAAGCTTATGCCACTATAGCTATGACCCCTGCTACAAAGCAGCACTCTCAGGCACCCCCAAAACCAGTAGCGGCTCATGCTCATTCTAGACCTAAGGCACAGGCAAAAAGTAAGCCTGAAGATAATCGTCTCCTAGTTCGGGTCGGTCAAGGTCATCCAGCTCTAGGCTCTTCGCCATATGCCATAATGCTCCAACTTAATGCCTTTCTACAGGAGAAACTGGTCCGGGAGATACAAATCATCAAAACTGGATTTGCCATCTGTCCCGTATCTGTAGAAGCCCAGGAAAAAATGACTGCTCGAATGGGCGAAATTGAATCCTCTCTATCATGTCAAGGCCAATGCAAGGTCGAAAAACCTGGACAACACGTAGCATATCGGCTCTCCGGTGTACCTCGCTCTTATACCGTTTTTAACGGAAGTACAGTAGAGAGGAAAGAAATTACTGCATCTATTGTGGCAGATGCCCTCACAGATCTGACGAATGTTCCCCCCATAAATGTCCTCGAGTCCCGAGGCTCCGAGAGCTCCGATTTCTCCCCTGTGAAGAATTGGATTGTTCTTTACCCCAAAGGCCCAACCTTGTCTAAGGTCCTCCCATTATTCGGGGCTCGCATTCCAGCAAAAATGCTGCCTCCAAGACTAAGGACACCGCAATGTGGAAAATGTTTTGGTTGGCATAACGAGCGAGCATGTTCACGTTTTCCCCGCTGCAGAATCTGCTCGTCAACAAAGCACTTAGAAAGTGGTCATGTGTCATGCGATCCCAGCAGGAACCACTTATGTCCTCCGAAGTGTGTTAATTGCCATGGTCCGCATCCGGCTGATTCTCTTGAATGTCTGGTCCGACCTAGAAAAGACAACACAATGCCTACAAGGTCACAACTTTCCGAGATTAGAAAAGCTGCAGCCGCGGCTAGGCTTCGCTTGAAAGCAGCCCACTGTGGAATCATGAATGTTCAAGCCGTGACAGCTGCTTCAGCCAACAACGAAGCAATCCAGTCTCGCCCTCAAACCCCACCTACTGTAAGAGGTCTTTTTGGAGAGATATCCTCAAAATTAGGTGGAAAATATGCGGTTTTGGCTCAAGAGAGCTGTCAGGATAACCCGACTCCAATGAATGAGGATTGAAAATTCTACGATAAAAATTATCTCTATTAATGTTGGCCGCTCTTCATCTGCGCACCAAATCGCTCTTCAAACTGCGTTTACCTCTCACGTAGATATCTTGCTGGTTCAAGAACCTTACATCTCCAGAAATACAGACCGGAGAATTACTTGCAAACACCCTTCTTTCGAATGCTTCACCCCAGTCGATAACTGGACCATCCGACCCCGTGTACTAACCTACACAAGGAAGGATACTAATTTTACATTCGCCCAAGATCGTCCTAACTCTACTTCAGAGCAGGGTAAAGAGGACGTTTTATTCCTTACTGTCAAAGGCCCCGATAGGCTCTGCATACAGATAATAAATGTTTACAATGCCCCCCCTGGAGCTACTTATCCGGGAGCCGGTGTTTCTTTTCTCCTGTTACTCGCACACACTCATTTTCCTTCAAAGAGAATTCTGGCAGGAGACCTCAATCTTCACCATGAAAATTGGAATCCGTCATATCATGGCTCTCCTTCACCAAAGGCATCGGATTTAATTCGCTGGCTCGAAGATAATGACCTTTTTCTTCTCTTTGAGGTTGATGTGCCGACTCACAACCACGGGAATGTGTTAGACCTCTGTTTCGCTTCCAGCTCAGTCATCGCAGGAGATGCTGCTGCCACAGTTCAACCGGATCTTGATGTTAGCTCAGACAACCTGCCTCAACTTA
Organism: Podosphaera xanthii; assembly: GCA_028751805.1. Lineage (NCBI taxonomy): Eukaryota > Fungi > Ascomycota > Leotiomycetes > Helotiales > Erysiphaceae > Podosphaera > Podosphaera xanthii. The sequence goes on from JAPWIX010000022.1 coordinate 1,206,937, forward strand.
TCAAAATTCCTTGCCAAGTTCGAAGAAAACCTCCCGCCTCTAGACTCCGTTTCGCAACGATTCATAATGAAACTTTCCTTTCACTGCTACACGTTAATTTAGCCCATTTAACTTTGCTGACTGCAAAATCTAAAGCTAATCTGGATAAGAGAGCAGACGAACTCAGTCAGATCCTTTTAAGCTGATACTCAGGCTCGGCTAAACGATCTCTTCCACATAATAAAGGGCAGCCTTGGTGGAACCAGAGCTGTAGAGAAGCAAGAAAGATATACAAAGAAAAATCCCGTGCCGGCAGTGTTTCGAAAGACGATAGAAAAGCTTTCCGCAAAGTTGTCAGCCAAGCAAAAACTCAGTTCTTTCAAAAAATAACTGACCAAGCAGCTAACCCAAAGGATATCTTCAATATAGCAAAGTGGCACAAGTCAAAGGGAGGCTTTCGAACCCCCCCATTTATAGATCCTCATTCCCCAGACTCGCCACCGGCCCAAAATGTTGAGGAAAAGAGAGACCTACTGGCAAGAAATCTCCTATGCAATCAATCAGAGGCAGAAGATATACCTCTATCTGCTCCTTCTGTACCAAGAGCTACTCTCCCCTTCCCTGAGCTTACGTCATCTGAAATTTCAAGAGCTATCCTCGGAGCTGGTAATACTACGCCTGGAAAAGATCAAGTTCCAACAGCAGTCCTACGTCTAGCTTGGCCTCTTATCTCAGAATTAATTCTAGACTTATTTCAAGCCTGCATTGACACTGGATACCATCCAAAATGCTTTCGGACTGCTATTGTAGCCATAATTGAGAAACCTAACAAGCTAGACATGACTTCCCCTAGATCCTACAGACCTATCGCGCTCCTATCTGTACTGGGCAAGGGGCTTGAGAGGCTGGTGGCAAAGCGAATGTCCTGGGTAGCCATTAAATATAAAGTGCTTGCCCGACAACAGTTCGGAGCTCTACTTCTTCGATCTAGTGTTGACCTCACAACCTCGCTAACTCATGATATCGAGACCGCACTAGCAAAAGGCATGACAGCGACAATGGCAACGCTTGATATTAAGGGGGCCTTCGATTCCGTCCTTCCAGGTAGGCTCGTCAGACGTCTCAGAGAACAAGGCTGGCCTTCAGAGCTTTGTAATTGGGTTTCTTCATTTGCGACTGAACGCGAAGTGTGCCTCCGAATTGATGGGGAGATCGGTGAGCCAAGACCGATAAATTGTGGACTTCCTCAAGGCTCACCAGTCTCCCCAATACTATTTATGTTGTACATTTCTCCTCTCTTCAAGTTAGAAGGTTTAAGAAAAGCTTTTGGATATGCAGACGACTTTGCAATCCTTAATGTATCAACAACTTTGAATGAAAATGTGGAAGCAATAAGAGTTGCAATTAACCAGGCGCTAACCTGGGGTGACACTGAAGGCGTAACCTTCGATCCAGGAAAATCAGAACTACTACATTTTTCCAGAAAACACAGGGACAGGGATATTAGCCCTTCAGTTCACACAAACAGCTTTTCCATTTCAGAGAATAATCAAAGGCCATATCTGAGATGGCTAGGAGTGCACTTCAATAGAAAGCTCACATTTAAATATCATGTGCAAATACAGGCCGCCAAAGCCTTAAAAGTAGCTCAAGCTCTTCGATGTCTGGGCAATACTTCACGAGGAGTGTCTCCTAAACTCTCTAGACAGGCTGCTTTTGCTTGTGTCCTACCAATTGTTCACTACGGAGCTGAGACTTGGTGGCCAGGTAAATCTAGAACCCAAAAAGGTAAAACCGTGTGCAATAGAGTAGGCACACACCTTAAGGTAATAGACAAAGTATACCTAGCTATTGCAAGGACAATCCTCCCAGTCTTTCGCACCACCCCTTCCATATCTCTTTTAAGAGAGACTGGACTCTTACCTGCCGAGGTCACCCTCGACAATATAGCTCAAAGAGCAGCCGTACGCACACGTCGCCTTGATCCTCGTCATCCTCTGACTCAACGGGGCATAGCCTCACTAACACAGCCCGTATTATCTTGATTTTCTAGGGCATGCAGTAGTATTCCAGAATCAGAGTACTTTGACCCTTTGATAAATCCTCCCTGGGTAACTGAGGAGACCAAGCAGGACTCACTCATTCGAATCGGTGGTCCAACAAGTCCAATAGAAACAAGAGCTCAAAGGTTTAAAATTTTTCTAAACAGCCTTCCTAGAAATGATATCCAAATATACTCAGACGGTTCGAAGCTCTGCGACGGTAACTCCGGAGGTGGGTATGTTATCTTCCAATTTGGGATCCGAGTATGTTCAGAAGCCTTCCCTCTCGGAAAATTTAGGGATTCATACGATGCAGAAGCTCACGCAGCACTCAGGGGGATTCGTGCAGCCATTTCACTTCCCTCAGCTCGGTTTGTAGTTTGTGCATGGTTATTCATAGATAATATAGATGTCGCCAGAAAATTGTCGACAAAATCAACCCTAAAGTCCTCCCAATCAGTATTTCTAGACTTTATGGAAACAGCAAAATCCTGGAAAACTAGAACGCGGCTCCCTCATACCCAAGAGGGTCAAATAAATATATGCTGGGTTCCTGGCCATGCAGGAATTGAAGGTAATGAAATAGCCGACTTTGAGGCAAGAAGAGGAGCAGCCATGCCGTTCATAGACTCAGCCAAACATTCTTTCACATCATTATTACAATGGCACGCTGAACAGATGAGCCAAGCCCGAGATAGTTGGTGGAACAAAAATATTCCGAATTCATACGCACGACTGGGAATTAAGACTGCCCCTTACTTTCCCAAAGAACTTCTCTTAGGACGAAAAGCTCTGGGTCAACTGATTGCAGCCAGAACCAGTCACGGAGACTTTGCCGCCTACCACATTCGTTTTGGTCACGAAGAAGCTAGATTGAACTGCCTCTGCGGGTCACCTAAAACCCCCACGCATTTCCTATTTTGTCGGATTCTCCGCCGTCGAAGAGGTCGCCCAGTTGGGCCTATAAGCCGTCTCCTTCCGAGTCTACTTGGTACACCTGAAGGTGCCAAGATTCTAACAGAATGGCTGGATCAGTCTCGATTTTTCGAGAAAATTTGCCCTCGTTAAGGTATTTTCTTTTGTCTTGATTTGTTTTACGTTATTTCGCTTACCGCGCGATCGGGGGGCTCTGGAAGGAAAGATAGAGTGGAAGAGGAAGTTGGATTGATCACCAGCAACGAGTAATGGGGAGGACTCATACATAACTTTTGCTTTCGAGCACAAATCTCTTCTGTCTGCAGTTTCATATAACGCGGCACAGCAATGTATTTACTCCTAGACTTAGATAAGTCCCAAACTCTAGGGCTTCGGCTCTAGCGTCCTTTGTCCCGAACGGGATAGATATCACGTGTTCTGGGGCACATGATTATCACCCCAGACGTTAAATAAAATCATCATCATCATCCGTAAGCTAAAGTGCTCTCAGGAGCGGCATATCAAACTCCTCGCAAAGTAAAGTAAAACAATTCTCAGAACTATGTAAGGCTCGACCCGCGGTCGAGGTCCGCTGGATCCCGGGACATTGCGGTATTATAGGGAACGAAAAGTCTGATGCGCTAGCTAAAGCAGCATTGGCACCAATTAATATGGCTCACAACAGTTTGATCTCTGAAACGGTAAGTAGCGAACACCATGTCCTACTAACATTTGCGGCACTTAAACGGCAAGTCACAATACGTTTACAGGACCTATCGGAAAAATGGTGGCGCAAAAATAGACCACTTAGGTACGAAGAACTGGATCTAACAATGCGACGAAAACGGCCCCCGGAGTTAGCACTCCCACGATGGGCATACCACCGCCTAATAGCAGCACGGACTGGACATGGTGACTTCGCGAGTTATCACAGACGGTTCAAACACGAAAACGAAGAAATGCGGTGCAAGTGCGGACGAGAGAAACGGCCATGGCATTTTGCCGAATGTCGCCCGGCTGTCCAGAAATGGCGGTCAAGCGCCAAGGAAAACAAACCTATAATCAGAGATATGATAGGAGAAGACGGATGGCGTACCTTTTTGCGCTTCCTAACTGTAACAAAGTGTTACAGCAAGAACGATATTTAAGCAGGAGTATTGAATTACGACTGAAGCCTCTCTGCGCTTTGTTTTATGTTAGTGTTCAATATTAGATAGCGCGGGGAATAAGGTGCAGTGCAGGGCACTAGCTCCTTAGATATGGTGTTTTTATCTGTTTCCATGGTTCATAAGAACTATTCATGTAGGTAGCGAAGTTAGATCTGGACTACCCGTGCCATGCCTCCTAGGTGCTGGGCTTGCGCCTGACCACGTTAAAAGTATCATATCACATATCCGTAAGCTAAACCCATACTTGCTTACTAAGCCAGAACTGAATACACACAAAGTGGATAACAAGGTGCCACTGCTAGACCTTAAGGATGTTCTATGACTGGTCTGGTCTTTTAGCGAAGTGGTAATGCGTCTATCTCGTATATTATGTAGGGCAGCATCCATAGCCTGGCATCACGGGTCTTGTCTTGTCTTGTTCTTGTCCGCTGTCTACATGCCGCTCATGACAGATGGCTCCTCGGCTTGCCAATTATTCTCTCCAAGACCCGGACCTAATCAACCATAATTTTCTCACGCCCAGATATCTTTACAATTGGAGCTTTATTCCCCGGGAAATCACCCGGAAAACCCAGTATCATTGTCTACTTAAATAAATACCCACATATACGCTTCCAATATTATGGACACTCGACGGAGGATTCAAGTCGTTGAGCACAAATTTGGGAGCGGAAACGTGGCATACGGTTTACTTTTGGGAAGAAGCCTGGAGGAACCTCTACAAGGAAAAGATGGACGGGTATTGAGATGCGGGAGAAAAGGAAAAGGGTTTTGGAGAGGGAATCATGAGGAATTTTGACTATGATGCGTTGTGCGTGTGCTAGAGCAACGTTTGGAAAAGTGCCACTGACACTCCAAATATCGGCTCAAATCAGATGTTTCTAACCCGCTCTGTACTTAAGACTGCTGGTGCCCCTTCGGCTGGCAAAGTACCTTCGTGGACGGCACCACCTCAGTCGATTGGTTTTTTGTTTCAGGGTTTTCTGGTCGAAGAGCCACATCTGGATTAGCTTTTGGCAGGACAGTTGGTAATTGAGAAACCGCAGAATCAGTGATCCGGGACAGATGATCGAAAGATGGAATTGGCTCAGGGGAATCTCATGGGGTGTGGATGGTGAAGGGACATCTACTTGGTTAGAATTTTTCGGGAGACTGATGCGTCAGGTAGCCATAGATAGGCTGAGCTAACCGGTACATGATCCTTAGGGTTGTGTGCTGCGCGCCGGCACGACAAAATAAGGTACCAAAAAAAGATCTGGCGCTGGACTTGCCCCAGAAAGATATAAAACGATCCGTTTCATGCGGATAAAAAGTGAGGACTGTTGGCTTGCGAGAGGGTCTAAACCAGAGCGGGGCCAGAATAAGCCTGGAGTCCGAAATGAGAGTATCTGGTCTGATCGTGGATAGCCACTTCAGATAGGGAGCTCTGGTAGCGCAGGCAGCCCGAAAGGGGTAACTGTCCTTCAATACCTTGACAAGGACCACGTGACCGGTCTGGACCCCTCTTCATCGAGTCGTGATATACGCAGTCCCCCTTTTTGGATATGGGAAGCCCCCCCCCCATGAAATCCCATCTCACCGCTTCTGAATGCCAAATCTGTCGAGCGGTGAAAATTAATTCTGTCACTAGTTACAAAAACTTTTAGTTTTGATGTTGCTATAGTAATAAATGATTGTGATCATCATAATTTTATGTCTATGTACACTAATTACAGTTCTTTCTTACACCAGAACTTTGTAATATCTCACAACCTTCACACGCACCATGAGTGACACAATCTCGTATTATTCATTTAATCAAAGTCTACGCAGTACCTCAGTCTCACACGACCAAGGTTCCATACCTTATTCAAATCATCTTTGAAGTACTATCATGTGCGACAACACCTTTCTACTCTAAGCACGTCCATTGCGTGTCAGTATAACTAATTTCTATAGAATTCCCTCTATCGAACTATATAAATGGATCCCTCACCTATTACAGCTCTTTCTGCTCCTCTTGCTGGTTCCTACGCTTCATTCGAAGCCTTACACGAGGCTGTACAAGGCCATGCCAAAGCTGCCGGATATGCTATCACGATTGCTAGTTCTTCGAAGAGGAAAGGCAGAACAATGAAGATTCTGATCTGCAAGAAGGGTGGTTGTTACCGCAGTGAGGTCGATGAACCATGTCGAAAGCGACAGCGACTCACTCGGAAGACAAATTGCCCCTTCAGGTGCAAAGCTAGGGAGAGGACTGAAGGCACATGGGATATTTGTTTTCTACAAGCAGAAGATGGGAGTATCGATACAGAGAGTATCAGTCACAATCATGAGCCCGCTGACCCATCGTCTTTCCCAGAGCATCGTCGTCTCAACGGAGATGATATGGCACTGGCTCGTAATAACTTCAGCATTTGTATTCCGATGTCTAGGACTGTAGCAACCTTGAAGAACCGAGACCATGCACCTGAGGTCAACCATCGTGATATCTACAACATTAACGCCCAGATATACCGCTCGAGCCAACACGGCCCTCAACCACTCAAGCATTCATCAACTATCTGACCCAGCAACGTGCGAATGGGAGTGTGTTCTTTGAGTATTGCCAGGACGCTTTAGGGCATCTCAACTACTTGTTTGTTGCGGATACACGATCCATCGAGTTTCTGAACGAAAGTCCAGATATCCTCATGGATTGCACGTATAAGACAAACAAGTTTGGCATGCCTCTTTGGACATTCTTGGTGTTGATAATCTTAACTATCGTTTACCATAGGATATTGCTTTCTGGACCGGGAAAACGAGCAAAATTATGACAAGGCAGTGACTCACCTCAAATCTCTCTACCTGCATAACCGACATCCATCCGTGATTGGTACTGATTGCGAACTGGCATTGATGAACGCAATTGATCGTCACTTTCCGCATTCTGAGACCAGCAGAATTATCTGCTTCTGGCATATATGTAATAATTTGATGGTCAATTGCAAAGCCAGATTCGAAACGGAAGAACGGTGGAAAGAATTTGAAAGGTTCTTTTCAGATGTCGTGCACTCAATGACACCCGAAGAACATCTAGACAGAGTCGAAGAATTCAAAACAGAGTTCACTTACAAAGAGGGCGAATTGCACGAACTTCCGCCAGCCAATTCACCTGGTGATCTTGCTCGGCACACGACCAAAACCCTTGAGCAAGATGCTGTGAGGTGTGCTCTTCAGCAATGATTAGAGCCCCGGCACACCAACATCTTGCACGCCTGGACCAATCAGTTCTTCAATCGAAACACGACGACAACCTCCAGGCTCGAAGGTGCACACGCTGTGCTCAAGAAATGGATTGGAACTCCAACCAAGAAGCTGTCGTCTGTTTGGGCCTCGATCCAGCTGGCACTGTCTGATCAGATCAACGAGATCAGAATCAAACGCTCAAGAGCACGCGACAGCTTGCCTGCAGGAATTTCTGGAGAACTCCACTATGGAGTTCTGGACAGAATTTCACACTTTGCTCTTCATGAAACCTGCAAGCAGGTCAAATATGCACGGAATGAGGAACTGCGAACGCGGAATGGACAGAGTTCCATTTCTACTGGGACATTCAATAAGTCGATGGGTATGCCCTGTTGGCACATCATCCAGGAGCGAATGTCCCAAAATCGAGGTATTTTAACCTTAGGACCCTGACCTCTGGCCAAGTTAAGCTAATTCATTCGTTCAGGTCTAACGATCAACGATTTCCATCAACATTGGTACTTTGATCGTCCGCAGCCTAATCTCCGGCAGCTTATTCCTGATCCTCCAATCTTGACCCAATGATCCGGCAACAGCGTCGAACTGAGGAATCTGGACGCCGTGCACATGCTAGAGCACACAACAGGCAGCAGGCCGCTCAAACTGGCCGTATCCTTTCCCAACACGAGACCTTGCAACCGGTATTACGACACTGCACTGCTTGTGTTAAGTTAGAACACGACAAGATTAGATGTCAAGGTTGTCGGGCAACAGGCCATACTCGAAGTCATTGCCCTAACATCTAAGTGGGGTCGGGGGACGAAGACGGCGTTTCTACCTGTACGTGGTGTCCCCTACGAACCTGGAGTTTATCTTCAGAGCCAACAGAAACACGCATTACTTGGTCACGGAGGAAAAGTCATCCAAACGAGTTTCCGGGGCGTACCCAGCTCCCGTTATGGTGGTGATGGATCAGACTAAGTTGGCCCTTTTTACCAAGATGAATTCTCACTGTTTACAGATATTCTGGCATTATACTGTCTCCCGAGGAAAGAGCACCGCTACCTGAGCGCTGGTGGTGTCGGTATAAGGAGGATATCTGGACTATGGGATATTAGGGAGATACAGATGGGGATACGCACCTCGTGTGGCTCTGGTGTCTAGGCCTCGCCTGGCTGGAGTTACAGGTTTTTTGAGACTTTTTCCCGCGTACCGGTTTCCATGGCTGCTCTTTTTCAATTTTTTTTGAGCAGAAGGTTCCGTAGAAAAGGTGGTTGAATTCTACGGGTAATTACTGAGCTAAATGGCTACCTGTTATGGGTCAATGTATCAATGATCTTAGGTTCGAGGTAAAAGGGGATAGGAGCACTGTAAAAGGTGTGGCCTGGGTCAGAGAGGAGCTCTAGTGTTATAATAGTCTTGGACTCTACATAGCACGAATAAACAAAACTACTATCTAAGTGGGGTCATAATCGTTAGGCTGAAAGACGTATTATATGATCGTCATAATTTTATGGGTCCTGTTTTCTTTTTCAGGGATTAGAGTCAATTAAACTTTTTATAATTAGAAAAAATCTATTCTTGTCCCAAATTTCGTGGTAGATCAAAATAACCAGGCAGAATAGTTTTTACATGGGGGGGGACTTACCATATCGAAAAGGGGGGACTGCGTATGTCACGACTCCTCCTCGATGCTCAAGACAAGTATACTTGATGGTCGTTCGTCCCACAATACTCTGTAGGTCTGAAGTGTAAGGTATGCAAAGTGATGGTTGGCCCATAGCAAGAAGTCTAGTGATAAAAATTGGAAAGGCTCAAAATAAATGACAGAGGAAAATAATCGGAGCCTATAAGCACACACCAATCGCTATGCTTGAGAAGGAAGCTGCTATCCCACCATTCGACCTCTATGTGTTAGCGATAGCTATTAATTACGGAGAAGTCATAAGATCGAAGCCAGTCACCGCGGAAACATAACCGTATTTTGAGTCGCTTTGTAACCGCTGCTCTCTGAAGCGTAAAATGTCCACTAATTGCGCGAGAAAAAGATAGCTATGAAAGTGATCCGTCATAAAATGGAGGCTAAAACGTAGGAGTTCCATATGACACTTCGGTGTAACGAAAATACATTATGGCAGAGACAAAAAAGAAATAGAAGGCGCACCACATCGTTTTTCAGAATGTGGATAATTTCAGCTTAGAATAATAGGTGGGTAGCTAATACATGTCGACTTAATCGCTCGGGTGTTGCGTAGAGAATACCCTTGGATCAGCCGGCCTAACCACTATATACTGGGCTTAAGGGGCACGAGGCCACTGCCTTATTTCTTCCTCGCTCTCAAGTAATTGAACTTCACGCATGGCTGGTCACTCTCAGATGTTCAGGTATTGCCCTGTAATGCAGCTACTTAGAACATGCATAGATTGCTAAAAAAATCTACTTTCGTCCTGAGCATATGGATCTCCGTACCTGGATTCTTCGCGACACAGGAATGTGTATCTTTGCCACAATCCTACAGTCCGCTACAGCTTAGTGTACGGCCGCGCCCATGTTGCTCTCGAGCGGTCGCCGCCAACAATTCGCCGTTTGAACCCAAATCATTAACGAGTAACTGGACCTTGTTAACTACCGGTACTGCTCATCTGCCACAATGGAAATTCATAGTGGGTAAATTCGAAGAGCAGCCTCGCTTCAGGTCATTTCTTGCTAGTGCCGAGCAAGCAAAATTAAATAACCACCGAAGGTTAATAAATGAACAAATAATGTACCTCAGTTTTCATAATCTTCATTCTATTGCCCGCATCGTCACAAATTTATTCAATTTCACTTCAATCCTGATTACCATTTCCATCGCTATCACGTTATTGTAACGGGGGGGCTTTAATTATTTTAGCGTATGCAGCCTGAAACTAAAACGCGAATGATCACGGAAGCTATGTATAGTTCGCAGAACGACTCAGTTTAAAGTTTGGAATACTCATACTCAGATTTTATTTGCAGACACCACTACGAGAATAACGCTTTGCGACATGTACCCTCTTCCGTGAGTGCCCACCTAAGGGAAAAGCGAGAACAACCCCATGGTTATCTGAGTATGCCTTCATCATTCTACGGTTTCATTATCACCGCCAGAGAAGTGGTGTGGGGTGTCACGGGTTTACCGATCTTCGAGCTTGGATGGTTACCTAAGCGAGTACGAATAGGATAACTTGGAGTTATCGGACCTAACGGAGGTTAGCGGAGTGCGCGAAGAGAGATGTGCAAGACGCGTGCGGTAGTCCGAACTACGTCGTGTGGTCGTGTCCGAAAGTACGAACTGACATTGGACGACGTACTCTAGCTGAGGATATCAGCGTCGGACAATCAAACCTATTGCTCTAATACTTATATGTACATATTTCCGTTACATAGACTTTTCTTTTCGTTATACGAATTTATTCAATCAACTACATTCTGACCAACTTGGTTTCTGTGACATGGGGGTCTTGCTGGATTCGAACCAGCTTTCTCATATCTCACAAGTGGGGCATGTGTCCAAGCTATCCAGACACTGTTTGGGAGAACAGCCCGGACAGCGTACCACTCCTCCATCAGGCCTTTTTATGACGGTCTAAAATATGAAGTATCGCAATCAAACCGTGAAAATTTCAAAGTCTATATTTCATAATATTTGTTGAGGGCAGTCTTCCAGCAGACCATGGATTTTGTACCTAATTTTTTAAAAGAAATGAATCCATCTCAGATCCTACTTTCTACATCTCAAGAGAAGAATTTATCCAGAGATTAATTACTATTGCCAAGTCTTAGCCTTCGAAATCGCTAGTCAACGCTAATTAATTTCACCGGGCTCATGGGCTTCACGACGCAGGCAAAACTCACAAGCAAATTGCTGATCATCTCATGAGATTTCTGAATCAAGTAAGCTACGATTGAAGCTGCAGTAAAGTCACATCCAAGAAAAGAAAAGGTTGTTCCCTAATTTTTTCTTTCTAGGATGTTGACGAGATAGAAAGCTTTGTCAAATAACCCTAGATCAATCGAAGAATGGCAAACCTCGAGCTCAGGGCTGACCTTATCATATATCCAAGTATAAATGAAAAGGTTACTCACAGAGATGTTCGCAAAAGAGACCAACGGTGCCATCCTTCCCATTAGAGATCTTCATTATATAAACAAGTCAAAAGTAAGCGAAGTAAACGAAAGAGCGAGGGGGATCGGCTGATTACTCCAATATCTTGGCCTCTGAACTCCCCAAATCTCAATCCTATTGTTTTGGATAAATGAAAGACCTTATCCAATTTACGTATCTCAGTCTCGGCTGCGGAAGGCAACGATCAGGGTATGAACTTTGGATGATCATAAACTAGGCGTGGAACTCTTTGCCCTCCTGATATCTATTCAAGCTCAATGAGACTAAACCTGCTACCTACCAGGCATTAATAGATGCCAGTAGGGGGCTCCCGAAATATATAGATCCACCTAGCTTAGATGGAATTTCGTTTAAGTCGGCCTATCACATTCCGAGACAACCACTTTCCAAGTCACTTTTTGGACCACCCCACCATTTCCATCTACCCCATCTGTTGGAAATATGCCAGATAGGATTAGTCATTTGTTCACGTTGTTGTTCTGCACGTGATCCAAGTTTCTGTACTTAGGCTCTCTCTGTAGCTCGTTAGGATTGATACGCTCTGCAACTCCATGTCTGAGGAGGCTGGCAAAGATGAACTCTTCACCTTCACGCGGTGCCGGCTGTAATCGCTTAGTGTTGTCGCTGCATATCTTAGATAGCCAAGAAGAGTCGCAATCGAATCGAAACCAACGCATTCGCTCCATCTTCCTCAGTCAATGTCCAGCGAAGCGTCAATCAATCCGACCCGAATAGACCACTTCTACCGATCCGCCGCCTTTCACCATCCGAAATATCGAATGACACACCCTATCATCATCTACATCGACCGGACTATCACGATCTTCTGCGTTGCTTCGGCGCGCCTCCATCTACAAACCCACGATGATACGAATACCCGACGGAGGAAGAAAGTCGGAGGGCACAAAGATGGGAGGCTGTAATGGCTTTGGAAGGCCAGGTTACGAAGGAATGTATGAGATACTGAAGGATAGGGAGTTTGGCAAGGGAAAGGGACGGGATGGTTTTAGAGGGAGGATGTCTGGTTTCGACGATAGAATTTTTGTCTTTAGTAGTGTTGTGTATGCCGAGGTTTTTCGGTTCGGTTAAGTGCTACCACTACTTTATAAACTGGCTGCGCTTGCTTTTTGGAGACGAGAAATGCGGCTCCGGTCGTTGCGGCGGTACTCGGCGCGAGTTGTTGTACTGTTGGGAAATCTCTTTTGTTGCGTGGACGTTCGTGGCGGAGAGGAAGGGGGAGATGCAGGGCGTCGAACCTTTGGCACTTGTGTCTTTTTGACCTTTTTATTGGCATAGACTGGCTAGTAATAGTCAGGGAATCAGGTAGTTCAGAATCTCTAGGGATCTACTACCGTATCACGCCTCTCGGGTGCAGGGCTTGTGCCTAATACGTCACGAACCCAATCAATCAATCCATGTCTGAGGAACTCATTATTTCTCAACACCATTAAACAATTCCATTTTTAAATTAAAAGTAATATGATAAATCATTCAAAAAATATCTTCAATTGAATCGCGACTTCAATATGCAATTGCAACTTTTGATCAAAATGAATTTTCATCTCAGCGGGCCGTAGCGGTAACACTTGATATTCCAACTAGCACTTTTAGCCACAGAATAAGACAGAAACGGCAATCGCTGAAGGCGCAGAACCTCTAAAACGTCTAAAAATAATCAGGGAATTGTACCTTGTCAACTGGATTATCCAGCTCGACCGAGTTAAGCAGCTCCCATCACATGTTCATGTTCGAAAAATGGCGGTAAAGACACTGAACTTGCAACAGGAAAATGCTTCCATTGGTAAGAATTGGGTATGTCGATGTTTGTCACGCGACCCTCATATTATAGGAATGACTGACAAATCTCTAGTTAAAGCACGAGTTGAAGCAACCACTCCTAAATCAATTGATGGCTTTCATACAATTTTTGAGAATGTGAAGCGCGACTTTCAGGTTCTCCCGGAGAATATATGGAACATGACCGAGCATAGATTTGGACTCGGCATCTGTACAAACCAGCAGGTAATTGGTATATCAGACAAAAGTTCTACCTGTTGCTATTCCTCGGAGGATCGCGAATTGGTTTCAATCGTGGAGACTGTTAGCATTGATGGCCGAACATCTTGTCTTCTCGTAATTTTCATAGGTGCAGCTCCACAAAGTACTTGGTTCGAGGAGGAAGTCCCATATTGGATAAATAAAATATCCCAAAATAGATGGACAGTTTATCGCATCGCAATTGGATGGCTGAAGACAATTTTCTTGCTAGAAACCAAGCCCCAAAGTGAGACTTGCTGGCGCATTCTGCTAGTTGATGGTCACGGAAGTCACACGGATGTAAATTTTCAATAGGAATACTACAAGAGTAAAGCCTATTTAATTTATATGCCTCCTCGCACGTCGCATGTACTACAACCTTTTGATTTATCGTGATTTTCATCTCTTAAAGCTGGTTATCGTCAGCTGACCGAGGGCCTCTTTACAATCCATGATTTCGCACCTTTTAATTAGCAAAAGTTCATTAGCTGTTACAATGATGCACGTAATGAACGTCTTGCAGATCTTCAAATCAAAGCTGGATCGCGCGCAGCTGGCTCATATCCATTCAACCTTCAAAGGTATGAAGAGTCGCTCTACTCTAGCACTTCGCAACAACGCCAAAAAACTCCTGATCCAACATCAAATAAACGTAATATTGGAGAGATTCATACTCCAGGAGCCAGCTAATGTTTATGCAAATTTTCAAACCTTTCGAGACAATAATGAACTCTCACGAGGTACATCTCTATTCATGCGAAAAGTCACAACATCAACTGGAGAGTTTCAGGCACAACTAGCTGAGTAAACAATCATCAATAAAGCCCAAGCACCCGAAATTGAGCGTTTATCAGCTTGTAAGAGGAGGAAGTGGATATCAGTCAATCCAAATACTCAATTTTCAAATGTTGAAGCGATCCACATAGCTCAGAAAGAATCAAAAGTAGCATCGGCTGTTGAGGCAGAAAGCAGAACACGGCGAGTAGAGAGAAGTCTTAGGAGGGCTGAAGTAAATAAAGATCAAGAACAGACTTATTCTTCCGAAAAATGTCGAACGATTTGAAATTTAGATGATTGTATTGGTGCAAAATTAATTTTTGTTGACTTGAAATTTATTGTTTACGTGTGTTGAATTATGTTTGTCTCGGAATGTGATAGGCCGACTTAAGGCATCCGCTTGTTTTGGTCTTTGTTCGACTCCTTGTTGAAAATCTCGAATTCAAGGCACGCCAGGTGCTTATCTGTTATAGTTCAGAGAAAAGCCACGACAATCTTATCAGGCTTTTTAGCATGGCGTTAAGGTTGACCGGGAGATGGAATATACCCTGTACAGTAAGTGTTCGTTTTGTTTACTCTTAAGCACAGACCAGCGCGCGTGTTGAATATAGTCTTGGGGAGACGCGTGCTAGAACAAAAGTTGAAATAAAGTTACATTTACTATCATCGTCGCATTACTTCTACTTGACTATTTTGTGCAGTGGATACCAACGAGGCAATCTCCTTTTTAACGCCTCTCAATATTTTACTTGATACAGTGGTCAAAAGGCTGCATAATATTTTATAAAAGTTTTTTTTAAATCATTTTTTTCTTGTGTATGCAGCCTGAGGCTATGACGCGAATGATTACGGAAGACATGTATATTTCGCAGAATAACTCAGTTTGACGTTTCGAACGCTCATATCAGATTTCATCTGCAGATACCACTACGAGAATAACGCCTTGCGACATGTACCCTCTTCCGTGAATATCCACCACAGGGAAAAGCGAGAAAAACCTGTGGTTGTCTGAGTATGCCTTCGTCATCCTTCGAACACGATACCACCGCGAGAGAAGTGGTGTGAAGGTCTTGCCGAATTCGAACCAGCTTTCTCCTGTCTCAAGTGGGGCATGTGTCTAAGCTATCCAGACTCTACTTGGGAGAGCGGCCCGGACAGTGTACCACTGCACCATCCGACCCATTTTATACAATTACCCTCACATGAATCTGGCATTGCTTGAACAGAAAGACTCATGATGAAATTTTTGGTCGGAACACGTCACTACATGTTATTTGTCAAGAGACTTCATCAAAAGATCAGATGGTGCAGTGGTGCACTGTCCCGGCCGTAGATCAAAGTTACGCCTGGATATCTTAGATATATGCCACACTTGAGGCAGGAGAAAGCTGGTTCGACTCAAGCAGAACCCCTCACCACATCTCTCGCGGTAATAATGTATTTGCCGGATGTTAAAAGCAAGCTCAGATAGCCATGAGGGTTTCTCGCTTTTCCCTGTGGTGCGTATTCACGGGAAAGATTATTTATCGTTAGGCGTTAACCTCATAGTGGTGTCTGTAAATGAAATCTGAGTATGAGTGTTCCAAACAACAAGAATAGTCATTCTACGGAATATAAATCTCATCCGAATATGTCTGCTTATGCTCTCAGGGCGCAAAATCAGGTCGACTAAAAACTAATTAAATAAAGATCGTACAAATGCAGTACAGTAAAAAAAACCTGTGTTAGCTGACAGTGGGTCCCGCTTTAATTACTGTTAAGATTTAACGGATTTTTGGTACATACTTTTGTAATACTTTCCCCTAAGCGACAATCTGCGTGCAAAGATAAGTATTGCAAATATAAGTACCAAAAATTCTTTAAATCTTGACAGTAATTAAAGCGAAACCCACTATCGGCTTACATAGGTCTCGCCGTATCAGCAAGCTGCAAGCTCTATCTCCGCAGTACAGTATCGTATTACAAGGATTTTGAATATGAAAGACAAAACATGACAGGGGGTTCCTCCCAGAAATGGTTCAGTCAGACCAACTCAGGAAATGATCTACATCAATGAGAACAGTGTCTCAGCCGTTAAGATTGTTAGTAGCTGACTCTAATTTTCTATGTCGCAATTGATATGTGCCTGTTGTTGACGTACAAAATTAACGTTAGTAAGTAACAATCTTTAGGGCTGAGATATAGAACTCTGGTATAGGTTTGAAGATCATACCTAGTCCCATAGAAATTTGCATGGGACTAGATTTAAAGTCCAAGCTCGTTATGGAGTATATAAATAGCGAGTTCTAAGGAAATCTCATAGACTGTTAGAGTTGAAGCTTTCTGAAAATTCCGAGCTAAGTACAGTGTCATGTCTCGCCAAATATTAATCAAAAGAAGACCCGAGATATTACCAATTTACGAGTACATAGCTTGTTGCCCCTCTACTTGTATCCACGACAATCTGATGACTGGAGGGTAGGCTTCTTTTGGGGATTTCAAGAAAACCAGGCCTTTTGGACTTCCACACTACCGGTGTTATGCTTTTCAATTTCTCAGACGTTCGCACCAGCCCATCATCAACACCCTGAATGCGCTCTGCGACGTATTACTCTATTTCGCCCCATACGAACTCGATCGGGTGAGAATCTGGTGAGAATGGCAGCTAAGCTTAGGGCGCTATATTTCGCATTGGGTAAAATTATCGTGTTTAGACGGCCTGTGCGGCAGGGCGTTATCGCCCATGAAGTGCTAGCTATGATACACCCGAAGGTGATTCAACATACATTTCCAACACTCATTGTGTTTTTTTTTCACACAAACAAAGCTGTTCTCGAGACAAAACTCGGGCGTTTCCACTAACTTCAAGTGCAGGTTGAATGACAAACTTGACCACATCCTAGTACTTGTAAACATTCGTAAGATCTTACTATATCATTTGACGGTTAGTGGAAGAGACGCTCAAAGAATTCTAATTGATCTGCTTGAGTTTCTGTAGGTTTACGAGGCTTACCCGTAGCTTCCCATGGAGAAGGTGTGCCTCTCGGAAATTTGTGGTACACCTTTGTACAAGACAAGTTCACAAACTGAGCTATATTGCTACGGTCATGACCGGCTCGATGTAATATCGAGACCTACACATGTCTTAGCTGAATTCAATTTCATTGTCCCAACTAGAAATAACCCGTAGACCTAGCTCTGGGCTAGATCTCCTCGAGTGGCTACGCACTTCTTCAGGCGGTTGTGAATTATTAACCTTGTATTTTTTAATTATTTCGAAATTACGGATAAATATTGACAGTTATCCTAGGTTCTGATGATGATTTGATGGCCGCGGTGATAATTGCGACGAGGATACATTGTGGAGCATCATGGGGCACCAAGGAGTGTCGTCCGAGGGGAGAGATAATCGGAATACTCTTTATCAGGATCCGGCGCTAAATAGTAGACATTTAATGCAAAATATTACTAGGATGATCCCTAATAAAACCCCTGCCTCGCGTATGGTCCAATTTACAGATGAGGTCTTCACATAGCCGTATACGTTCACAAGATGAAACCCCAGTTCCAATTTAGTCATCAGATTTTATTACTATTGACAGCTTCTAGATTTTGAATTCGCTGGAAGTTTGACATTCATTCAAGACCTTCGGGTTCATTTAAAGCTCTCAGCAGCTAAAAACCTGACCATGAAGTTCAGAAATCATTCGACATTATGTTTACTTATCGTACCAGCGATAAATATTATTGTCGCCCTCCAAACCACAAATCAGGGCCAGGCAAAATCTCAGATAGGGCTACTATCCCTAGATAACCCAACAGATTCTGCTTCACCGCCAGCTGACCTGAATTCGATAACAAAATTCGATGTTGGGACCAAGGACGCGCCTGTCGATGGATTGGATGGAAAGCCTCATGCTGGTCCTTGGGTTTCAACTGAGAAAGATACAAAAAAGATAAAACCTTCTGCGACGCAACAAGCTGAAGATGCTGATACACTGAATGGGCTTCAAGATTTAGCATCGGCACAACAGATGGGAGATAATATACCGATCGTTAACGATGGAGTGATGAACGACCCTACTAGACAGGCTCCCAAGCATGGAACTACAGGAACTGAAGGTGGAGTAAGCGAAAAAGATAAGGCAAGAAAAGCAAAAGAAGGACAGACCGGTGTACGATTGGAAAACAAGCCAGCCTCGCCGAAAACGCCATCGAATTACATCGATCCAAAATACGCTGAGAATGACAAGACCAAGGAAAAGAGTATAAATGACTCTGAAAAAGAGACTAAGGATTCCCTCGCTGGTCTTAGTGTAAGGGGATCTCTCAAGAACTTCTAGCGTCATACTAACTGAAACAGAAACCCAATAATTTACCCAGTAAACCAAATAACCTCCCTCACCCACTGCCAGATTCAGCCCAAAAAGATCATTTGGAGATATTAACCCCTGACTCGAAAAAGACTGGTAAAGGCAAGCCTCAAGTTGTTACCGGTAGTGATGGACTGATAAAACCTCTACACTCATTCGTCCTCTCATTAACTATGATTCTTTTCTCTGAAATTGGAGACAAAACTTTCTTGATTGCAGCTCTTATGGCGATGAAGCATGATAGACTATTGGTATTCTCGGCAGCGTTTTCGGCACTGTTGGTGATGACCATATTATCAGCTGTTCTTGGTCATGCCGTTCCAACACTAGTCCCAAGGCGATTCACAAATTTTCTTGCTGCTATTTTATTTCTTATATTTGGGGGACGAACTTTGAAAGAGGGCCTAGCGATGAGCTCAGATGACGGTGTTGGGTCCGAAATGAAAGAAGTAGAGATGGAACTAGCGGAAAAGGAGAACTTGGTATTCCAGAAACAAAATGGGCGACCTTCTCTCTCTCCTTATGCGCTTGAAATCGGGTTTGGACGTCCAAGAACTAGAAAATCAAGATCTAAATCTAGACTGCCCTCGATACCGCGAAGCCCTTCATCTTCTCCCGAGCGATCTCCCTCCCCATCACAATCTAAGTTCAGGAGTGCCGTGAAAGGTCTCAATAATCTCTTATCTCTACTTCTCAGTCCTGCATGGGTTCAAACTTTTGTCATGACATTCCTGGGAGAGTGGGGCGACCGAAGCCAAATAGCAACCATTGCTATGGCTGCCGGTCAAGATTATTGGTGGGTATGCGGTGGAGCCGTTATCGGCCACTCAGTTTGTACAGGTGTTGCAGTCATAGGAGGGCGCGCGATTGCCGGAAGAGTGAGCATAAAACTTGGTGAGTGCTGTCATACCTTACACTAGATTTTTCTAATTATTTAATAGTAACTTTATGCGGCGCAATTTCGTTCTTGTCTTTTGGCGTAATCTATTTTGTGGAGGCCTGTTATTCATAAGAATTTATTCGCTTATCTATTACTTTGCACAAGTGTATTCTTATAAGAGGACTGCGCTGGCGCTACCTAGAGCCTCCCTCATCTTTGCACACCTATGCAAAGCTTGACTCAGTGAGATGACGTCATGGTAGTTTTCGATTAAGGTGGAGTATATGGAGTTGAAAATCCGTCAGAGATTAATTTAATGTCGAAGGTTCATTTCAGTTTATTCAATTCACAAAACCAAGGGCGAATTAGATATCAAATGAGAGAAACATGTATACTTAATTTTGGACATCACAACCAGTTCATCTTCTGATGCTCATCATCATCCTGGATAAAAAATTTGCTGGAATTTATTTCAGGCTTTATCAGAAGACGACCACATCGATAAACAGGCAAGAAATGTTGCCCTCTCATTTATAGAAGGTCGTGATGTCTCAAAAAATCAGTGTTAAAATCAGACTAAGGCTGCTCCCATCCTCCTCGCCACCATAAATATAATTGTGTTCAAAAATGTCGTGCATAGAAACGATTCAACGGCGATAAGCCAAGTTTTAACAAAAATGACAGAATCTAACTCAGATGGACGGTCGAGTGGTGCGCTGCTTGACTAAATTTTACCATCTCTACCTTTGGCTAACACGAATCGAATAAACGTGGCAGTGCCGTATCTTCTGTTTCTCCATTACTTTATGAAACCTGGCTGTAATGACGGTAACAGCAGGTATCACCGGCTCGAATCCCATCCATCATTTTCAATTGAGAGTAAGACACTCTTGCTTGGCGGGGCATTTAGATATCGTATCCTCGCCATGAAATAAGCGATGTAATGTTTCAGCACACTGAGACGCGAGACCTAGATTTTTACGCGACAGTAAAGTGTGAGTCGAAGGGGGGACGTAAGGATCAGGAAGAATTTCCTCGGATGCATCTCGGCTGGACGCTTTTTGTGGGTGGTAGGTGAAATTAGGAAATGCGCAACACACAATCGATATGTATAATATTTGAGATGAAGTTTTTTTTCACGCAGTGAAATCTACTTTGATGCTCGTTGAAACCCCTGGACGGTTCAAAGCTTGCTCCCAGTCTTGTATTCCATGCTAAAGTTTTCCGAAAGAAAGTTGTTGAATCTGCTGTCTGCCTGTCAATTGTCTATACTTGTCGATTCTTTACCAACGATACCCCCAGCGATGTAGCAAAGGTGCGAGGACGCAAATGTTGTAACATAGAGAGCATCGCAGTACTTTCAGAGTTTTGTCGTTCAAACTATTCTTCTCTCACTTTGGCTGAGTCGTGCTAGGCCCTCGTCTTGCTCGAGTATTGTCGTGCTTTTCCATAAATTAGGCTTACGCCTCCGCATTTTTAGCCCGTCACTGGAGTCATCTTCATACAAAATTGCTGAGGAGCACTCCAGAAAAAAATTATCATCGGAAAAGTTGACGAAACATGCGAAAATCGGCTAGCAGGCTATTTCAATATCTGGCATCACAACCCGTCGTCGCGATGGTATTGATTCGGTCTGGCTTCAATGCTTCAATTCTACGGCACGCGCTCGCCAAAGCTCCTGTGTTGTCTTTGGAGTGATACCAAAATCTCCCACAGCTTTCGGGACTTTCATATATAACTCAAGATTTCTCTAAATCGCCCTACAAGAGTTTGATCGAGTTTAACGAAAGAGATTAGGTGGGCTAATCTGCAGGTACCTTACTCTAAAACTTCAGACACCCCTTCATGACCTAGGTTTTTGGGTTAATATTATCATTCTGCCAAAAGACTACTCGACGGGGGGCGAGTCCTTTTAGGGCACGATGCTTCTCCCAATGGTTTATCTAGTCGCCCAGGATGCTGCTGTGCTGCTGCGTATCCATCCATGCCATCGCTTGAACTATGATATTTGGTCCGTGTCAAGCACCCCTGCCTCACTTGACTGTTTGTGTCAAAAGATCCGTGCCAATATGATGTGTGATTATCATGTTTAATCAGCTGGCTCGGATAATATATGTGCTTAGTTGTGTAAAACAGGTCTTATCAGAGTTTTATGGTGAAACATTTGAAAAACAATCTACAATACAATCCTAGAGCTGACAGGCTGTAAATAGGGAGTAAAGAAGTAATCTTCTTCGATGATTTATGTATTTTAGAGGAAGACTGGTTGTAGGAGAGGACTAAATTTCTCTCATTGCCCAAACCTGCGTTATTTTAGTAACTGTACCAGATAGTTTGACATCTTCTTGATACGCCGAGCGGTGTATTTATCCAAAATGGTTCGGCCTTTCAGCTGTACTATGTCCCGTCGGGACGAATTCCATTGAATTTTGTTCCATGTACCTGAATAGTTTTCCCAAATTTTTGACGGTTAACGTCTTGTGCTTTGATTCAATCTCTAGCTAGAGTCGTAATTGTAGAATCATCAAACGCATTCTACTTTTCACTCCTCTGTGTATCGAGTACATATAGTGCAAGTATTGCGAATGTGATGTAAGAGAGGCCTCGATGAAGTACAATAACCACCCTCTTTTTCGTCACCCTTCCTCTTTCGTCAACCAGCCAGTGGCAGCATCAACTCGGATCAAAATGAAATCTTCCGAGACACCAGTTGAGTTAGCGATTCAAGGTTATCGTGATTCTGTTCTGACTAGTCTCTATACTGCTGTTGAGGGCTGTGCCCGGCAAGTTAGCTGGTCTTAGGGATCAGATTAATATTCGAATCCGAGAAGGCTGAAGCGAATCGGCTATGGATAAGTGCATGGACACTTGTAAGATAGCCGATCGCCCTTCGCTGGGTTAAGCGAAAAAACTTTGGAGTTTAGGGTAGCCGAACGAGGTATCCGCAAATTCGAAGGGGACAAGAGGAAAGCGTAGTATGAATGTGGTACGAGACAATATTGTCATTATAAGTAGAAATACACTGACTCTAGTTGGGTATTATGGTCATGAGCTTACGGAGGACAGGATGTTGGATACAAGGTCTGTTACAGTATACACAGAAGATAGTGTATACTGATGGTGAGAATAGATATACTGAATGCGTATTATAATTATGAATAGTTTATCTAGAGATATAATAAGAGGAAAAGATATCTTATATACAAGAGGTGTGTATTAGCACACTGGTCCCTTGTTTCCATAATTAGATCATGGAATCTTCCAGTATCAACTTGTATCCTGAGGATCAAAGCTTCTACCAAATTTCCCTCTGTGCCACCATTGCCAAATGCTACAGTATCCTTCACTCAACTGATGATCCACATAGTCTCAGCCGAGCCAGCACGACATTGCTCCTCACGTAGAAATATTAATTCTTTTTTGGTATTGATTGTCGAGTACATCCGACTTATCCTTAACCCTTTACAACTGCCGCCTAGACATACGCTGCGCATTGCGGCACTCTCAGCACTAGATTGAATGGATCGCGGAATCAGGCCTTTGTACACCAGCATCGTTTAATACGGAGTTCAGAGCGAGAAACCTTTGAGTGGAGGGGATTCTTGATGAAGACGCCAGGAGAAGTCTAGCCAGCCATGTAAGGGCCCGTGAAATGGCTTGTGCAATTCTGAGGATACATGGAGATTACGAGGTGCTCGGCAGAGATTGGATTTCCCAGTTCACACGTCACACCGATGAAGGGCACTCTTTATCGATAGGAAGCTCGAGGCTTGTAGATCAGTTACAACTGAGTATCATGATCCAAAATCCTTCACTGATTCCTGTCATCGGATCTGTAAGGAGCTGAATCTCAAGCACTTCGATGGATGTGTAAAGAACAAGGATGAGACAGAGGTTGTGTGGTGCCATTACGTTTGTCATCAATACCAGCTTCATAGATCATTGTACAGAGCACTGACTGCATGATGTGGTAATGATGATAATGTTTATTACGTCTAACAGATGGGGTGCAGAATACGGCCCTGAGAGACCCCTTACGGCTCAAAAGACGCCGAGAAGTAGACTTCTCTCAGTCGCCACAGAGAAGGTGATACAATTTTGACAGAGAACACTCATACTTTGGGTGCATTAGCTGATGCCATTATAGGGTGTCACATCTTGGGGACTTGCATCCTTTCCCTCAACCGTGAATACCCACCCATGGAAAAACATACATGTAAAATGTCTAAAGCTGCCTCAGCATGCTTCATCACTAAACTACATCGACCACGCGGAAAGGTAGTCTCACGTTGTCCATACATTATATCGGAGTAGGTGTTCAGCAACATGACTTTTGTATGAACATGATCCGGTAAATGGACCACCACTTCATCCTTCGTCAGGTCGATTCTTAGTCCGCTCAAACCTCGCAATCGTAACTCACCAGGCCAGCCCAAGATCTTTCTCGCTCCCTCCAGCACGTCTCTCCTACCTCCTCACTGCCAGTATGCTCTCTTCACACGCGTGCTATGCCGAAAACATGCTTCCCGAACATCGTAATCCTTCCTACAACTTTGTGTCCCAGGTCTTCAATCCTCCGCTGGGTATCTAGAAAAACGTGGGTGTGTAGTTGAGCCGATGAGCGTGGAAGATTCCACTTGATGAGTAGTTGTGACAGGGTAGATCATAATCATGAAGGAGAGTGGCGGACTAATGGATCGGTCGGAAAGTCTTTTTTTAACAATATTTTGCGTCATGCCGGCGCACAGCACTTGTTTTAAGATGCCAGGTGCCAGCTAGCTCAGCCGAGGAGAAAGCTACGTGTGCCGGCGTCCTCGCAGACCCGGCATTTTCCAAGGGGCCTAGATCATTCTATCTAGCGCCTCACTATACATATATATCTACAAAGAAGCAAGCTCTTCCACCGAGTCCTTTTAGGTTTATCTAGTAGAGAGTATACATCTACAGGATTTACCAGAGGAGAAGTACTTGTTAATAGGATGGTGCAAGATAAGCTGGAAAGAGACTACTAAAGGGCAGGTCGGTGATTAAAGTTTCAGGCGTATCGTTTAGTGCTGTTGCAGAATTTCATCAAAAAATGAAGTTCTCTTCACCCACTTTCCGGAGGAGTATGTGCCGTCTTTCGAGCCTAAAATCCTATGGATACCTGTAGGCGGGTGTCCAGGTCCGTTGTAAGGCTTCTGCCCGAACAATACTCATTTCTATTTCATCTTCTTGTAGCAGCTATTAACAGCCCGCGTATGTATCCCATTTACATTCTCTATGACGGGAGTAAGATAAGTCGAGACGGCAACTATTGAAGAGGAAAAAGGCGTAGATAATGAGAAAGATTCTCAGTAGATGGTACTCTCAACGCTTAGTAATTTATCACAAATACAAGCTGTCACGAAATGAGGTCGTGATCAAAACAATGGAACGAAGTTAACGAAGTCTATGCTGATCATCTAAAATAGTGATATCCAAAAGATGTCTCTACAGTGTAGTTAAGGGCTTACAGTACTAAGATATTTTACAGGGGTAATGTTAGTGTTACCTAAGATCGAAATTACTTAAGTGGGTCTCCATACCTTATTCAGGAAACCTATCCTGGTACCCTTAAGCCCGGAACACAACCATCAGAAAATCTTTTGACATCCCTCAGACAATCTTCAGCTCCCCTTTAGTACACCCTTTAGTACCCCATTACTTTCCTCGGCACTTCCCACCTTGTCTTAGGACCTCTCTAGCACCTTACCTTACTCAATATCTTTTCTGTTACTCACTCAGTCACCCACCATCCGGACATCCGTCAAGCCGAGCCCTTTGGGGGCCGAGCTGGCAGAAATAGAAGCGGTCCGGGGAATTTTCTTCTCCGCAGGTACATGTTACTAGGCTTTATTCGTGATGGAACGGGCAATGATAGTCTGCAAAGTCGCTGTGTCCTGTACGAGCAGCGTTTAGCAGACCAAGGGCGCGAAGGTTGAGGCAGGCGAGTTCTGGAGATATTCTAGCATTAGAGCTAATACCAAGCTCCTTAGATCTCGCAGGAGCAGTTTGTTGCCAGTAAGTGGTGATATATGACTGGTGGCGTACCTTTGCATCCCTCTTGGCTCTTGCGATTGAGGCTGAGAGATTTTGTGATAGGACAGTCGAACTTGTGTTGACAAAGGACTACTAAATGAGACCTAAGTTTTCGTTATTCACAAGAGCTATACCACAGAATCAAACTACACTAAATGCAACTGCTGTTCAATGTATCTTATTCTAGCTCCTTGTCGCAGCTTCCTTGAGGTTACTAGAAACTTCTGGATCAGCGTGACGAGTACCAGGAAATCCCTGACCAATACTGTCCTGATCTGGCTTAGGCCGGATCATGCTAAAAGGGGCTCTGATCCTGTGACAGCCACGACCCTTTGATAAGAAGCTCATTGTCGTAGCTCTGCATTCAAGTTGAGTCATATCGTTCTGAGAAATTTCAGCCCGCGGCATAGACAGTATTAAACGTAGAATGATGCATGCAGTTGGTTAGTCTTGCACGTTGCGTTCCAATTTTAGAAAATTTTCCAGTGACAAGGCGGGAGTTTCGTATTCCATCACTCTTAAAACGATTGACTTGAATTCATTTCAAATAATTTGATAAAAATTAATACCAACTCGGCGTTAATGATTTACTAACGTATATTTGACGGATTTGATTCCTTGCCTCAGCCCTGACTTATATTCGTGTTTCATTCCAGAAGGCTGCTCTTACTACCATGACATGTTTATGTAATATCCTAGCCTTGCAAAAGCTTGCTGCTTACCGACCCTTTGAAGCTGGTTCGGAAGCTTTTAGAAAATGTAGAAGAAAATAAGGAAAAGATTTACTCGCACAGGAGCTGTAAATTGAGGTTATAAAAAATTGAACACTCGCACCGGAGCAATAAGTAAAATTTAGATAAGATAATATTTTTCTATAAAAACAATCATATCCTCCCTTCTTCTTTCTGCTCCCATATTTATTATTCTTTCCATTATCTACGACATAACTTCCGGGGATTAAAACTCAGTTGTTTTCATCAAAACTGTAACGGTACACATTATTAGAATTGTAACATCTCTGTGTTTGAATAGAATGGCAGTTACATCCCGCTACAGGATGGAGATAAAAATGAAACAAACTCCAGCTAAAAATTAAACAAGGCGCCAGGGGTTTCAGATACGCCGATAATAATTAAATTTAAACCCAAGGTACCCTAGTTACCATTCTCTAATTATGTCATGGCCTATAATTAATTCAACACTGCTTATTTTGCTTTTGTTGGCCAACTGATCAACTATAATCGGGCCTCGATTTTTTCTCAGCCAAATTTATGTGGTAACTTAGGATCAGCTTTGGGCCTAATAAAGTGAGTTATAACCTTTGGATGTATCTAGGCACTGATTGGATCACCCTGGTTTTGAAAGAGCTTCAAGGCTTAGCTTATTATTGGTACTAGCGTCATGATCACATGACCTGTAGATCAATGTATCTATGTGTTCAATAGATTGTAGAGGAGAATACAAGTTTAAGTTGCATCATCGAAAGATACCGGCAACTTAGACCGACACTTATTTTCCCTGGAAAGATTAATAGGTTGGTAGTCTTTCGAGATGAATCTGATATCTTGCTTCCTAGGACATGCCTCACGTATCCAACGCAGCTGTTCTATACACCAGACATTCTTTATCATGTCTAAGCCAGTTTGTAAATTTGCATCACGAGGAGATACTAGAGCAGAAAGTGGTGATATCTAGGGTACGCTGTCTGTTACGCCCATCAAGGAGAGCAAGAGATCCTGTGAAAGGGAGACGTCCTAGGGGGCTTCTTAAGATTAAGGAAGCTGGCTTCATGGAAAGAAGCGAAGAGCTGCTGTGCGTATGAGAATCGATACATATCAATTGATTCCTTTTGTGTCCAGGTTGTAGGTTTAAGATTTAGATAATATGTTTTTTGTCGCACCAGAAATATGAAGCCAGAAAGTGATACAGGTACGATTCACTTCTCGTGTTGTCCCTGGATCGAGTAAGTCTGCTCCTGGCAGAATTAAATTGCCAAGTTGATTGTCTTTCAAGCCAAGCTACCGTTGATGCATATTTTATTAAAGTTGTATGAAACTTTTGCAAAGCCTGCAAGGTTTGATAGGTCATAAGTTCTTCAAGTTTGCCCATGATCAGTCTTTCGAGGAAGCATATAATCTGTTTGCTTGTGAAGCACCAAATCTTGAGTCTTCGAGATTTCTCAGCACTCGATAATCGATTCTCCAAAGCTGCTTGAATGATATCCGACCCCCAGGAATGCACCCAGAATTTCCTTGAGAATATTGCTCGAAATTCTTTAGTACTCGAGGTGCCTATTCAGAGTTTCGACTAAACCTGGTGCAAATTCGCTCGACAGAAATCTTCCAGCTTCTACATCGTTAAAATCATTAGCGGCTTCTAAAGTGATCTTTAACTATTTTGGCCCAGTTGTCCCTTCAATATATCGCACCGTTACTTTGATCGGGAGAGAAAAAAAATATTTCCCATGATTCGGCCTCTATCTCTTTTTCCGGTATAGATCTCGTCCTCTGAATTCTTGATAATAAATTTACAAATGAAATGAAATGGTATGTGAGTCGCGATGATGTCCGAGGAGACCTTTGATTCCTGGAATACAGATATCATCTTAAACACTGAGCTCGTTGTAGTACTTTCTTTGAAAACAGTGAAACTTGAGCCATAAAATTTCTTTCCACAACTCCTTTATTCTTAACGGATTATTGAGACTACAAACATGTGAAGTGTGATTGTGACGGACTCATCAATATAACATGCCAAAGCTAATCAATACCCTTATTCTCTTTACTGATGGGAAGAGACCGTGGAGGAGGCGTCTTTGGCCTGTAGGCAGGGAGGACCCACATGTCTGTCAAAAGTTGTAGACTTATGTGTATGTGTGTGTGTATTCTATTTGACGTCTATTTAGGTAGCGCGGTTATGACCCGCAAACCTTTTTCCCATTCGGGCCAGAAGACGCTAGAGCCTGAGCTCTAGAGCTGGGAATTTTCTAGTTTACATGGCTATGCTGCGTTGTCTGAAACCGCGCACATAGAGATTTAGGCTGAAAGCAAAATATTTTTTGAGACCTCAACCTGCTCGCGACTAGTGATCAGCTAGTCCCACTCACCCGCTCCAAATATCCATCCTAGGATCCCCCAATCGTATATAATAGCGAAAAAACAAAACAAAACAAGACACAAGCATAAACGATCGAATTCCTCATCTGGGACAAATGTCCTCGAAATATCGAGAATGGTCAAACCATTTAATTAGTTTAGTTGCTCCCTCTGGTGTGCCAAGTAGGTTTGGAAGGAGTTGATTTATAGGCCCAGGAGGCCGGCCGCCACGACGTCGGAGTATCCGATAAAAAAGGAAATGAGTAGGTGTCTTCCGAGACCCACAAAGACATTCCATTCTAGCCTCTTTGTGATTAAAACGACTATGATAAGCCGCTAAATCCCCATGCCCTGTCCTGGCAGCGATTAGTTGACCTAGACTCCTACGTGTGAATAGGAGCTCTTTCGGAGCACGAGGAGCGCTGTTTATTTCTAGTTTTGAGTAAGATTGCGGGATGTTCTCTCTCCACCATTCTTCTCTACTTTCTTTTTCTCTGGCTTCTTGCCAATTCTTCAGTGATGCTAAAGAGTACTCGGGTGGGTCCAGGTATGTCATACTGGCCCCTTTCTTTGCTTCAAGATCGGCAAGTTTGTTTCCTTCGACCCTGGAATGTCCTGGCACCCACCTGATGCTAACCTGTCCCATACAAGTGTGGGGAAGCCGCTCTCTTGTTTTCCATTTGTTGGCGAGCTCGGTCGCTTTTGAAAATATGTTTTGAGATGAAGAGTTACAGGGTCCAGAAAGGAGTTGTATAGCGACCTCCAGGTAATCCAAAAACACCCAGAAATTACTTGCAAAGCGGGCTGAGGATAGGCTGACAGCCTTTTCTATCCTGCAAAGAGCAGCAAAAGCTTCTGCGTCAAAAATTTCTTTGCTGTTTCCGAGAGGGACGGCACCTGAGTAGACTTTTAATCCTAGCTGATAGATAACATAACCACTGCCGGTGTTACCATTGGGTTGCTTTGAACCATCAGTGTACACTAAAATGTCGCTTTTTGGGATGTTCTGCAAAAATGTTTGGAAGCTGTCAACACTTCGCTCGTTGGATGCCATAGGAGCACCGACTCGGAGGAGTGAATTTTCTCTAGATTCTTTGATCTCCCAGGGTGGGTGAGCTAGTGGATCAACCTGTTCAGAGGGAGGGACAGTTCTGCACCAGCGAGAAAATCTTGACGTAGCAGGAGATGAGCTTGATGCCTGGCTGCGCATGTATAAGGGGTGACGAGAGTCAAGTTTTCTCGTACGTACTGCAGCCCTCCGCGCGATATTGTCAAGTTCGATTTGGGCCGGGGAGATGCCTGCCTCTCTCATCAAGGCAGTCGAAGGAGTGGTGTGGAACACTGGAAGAATGGCTCTCGCACACGCTCTGTGTACTTTATCTAGAGCTTCTAAATGGGAGCCAACTCTATTGCTTACTACTTTCCCTCTACTGACCTTGGTCTTGCCGGGCCACCAGGTCTCAGCTCCGAAATGTGCAACTGGTAATACACAAGTAGCAACCATTTGTTTGGAGAGTTTCGGTGAGACTCCCCGGATTGTTTTTCCTATACACCGGAGAGCGTTGGCAACCTTGAGTGCTTTAGCAGCCTGAGTTTTGACATAATGTTTAAACGTAAGTTTTTTGTCAAAGTGGACTCCTAGCCATTTTAGATAGGGCTTTTGAGTGTCCTCCACATTGGTAAACTGATTTGTATATACTTGGGGGCTGAGATGTTTGTCCCTATTCCTCCGAGAGAAGTGGAGAAGCTCGGATTTACCAGGGTCAAAAGTTACGCCTTCATTGATTCCCCACTGTAGCGCCTCGTTGACTGCTGTCCTTATTTTTTCGGTATTTTCCTGCAGGGAGGGGGATGTCGTTAGGACAGCAAGGTCGTCAGCATAGCCAAAAGCTTTCTGAAGGCCGTTCGGCCTGAAAAGAGGAGAAATGTATAGCAGAAAGAGTATCGGGGATACTGGGGAGCCCTGAGGGAGTCCACAGTAGATTGACCTCGGATCACCGATTGCTCCATCTAGACGGATACATACTTCGCGCTCAGTTGCAAATGATCCAATCCAATTACAAAGTTGAAAAGGCCAGCCTTGCTCTCTTAAGCGACGAACAAGTCTACCAGGCAACACCGCATCGAAGGCTCCTTTGATGTCTAGTGTAGCAATTGATGCAGTCTCTCCTCTAGCTAAAACGCTCTCAATATCATGAGTCAGGCAAGTTGTCAGATCAACACTGGATCAAAGTGGTAACGCCCCAAATTGCTGCCGAGTAAGGAGCTTGTGCTTTATGGCTATCCACGACATCCGCTTAGCCACTAGCCTTTCGAGTCCTTTGCCTAGCACAGAAAGAAGCGCGATTGGTCTATAGGATCTGGGAGAAGACATATCTGGCTTTTTTGGCTTCTCAATTATTGCTAGAATTGCCGTGCGAAAGCATTTTGGGTGGTGTCCAGTATCTAAGCATGCCTGAAACAAATCCTTTACTAAGTCTGCAATTTGTGGCCAGGCCAGTCTTAAAACAGCAGTAGGGATTTGGTGCCTGTCAGGTGTAGTATTGCCAGCTCTTAAGATGGATCTTGAGATTTCTTCTTAAGTGATCTTGGGGAAGGGAAGAGAAATGCTTGCAACCGCTGTACTTGTAAGTGGGATATCTTCAACCTCTGATCGATTAGACAATGGGCATCTCGCTAGAAGATCGCCCTTGCTTTCGGGCGACTGAGCTAGAAGGCTATCCGGATCATTTGGATCTTTTAGAGGAGGGGAAATAAATTGCCCTCTTGATTTATGCCACTTTGCTATACTAAAGACGTCTTTTGCGTTTGCAGCTTCATCCATGATTTTCCGGTAGAAAGCAATTTTTGCCCTCTTAATGACTTTACGAAAGGCTTTTTTGTCTTCAAAGGTTGCATTGCCAGTTCGAGATGCGTTGCGGTATATCTTCTTGGCTGTTCTACAGTCCTGATTCCACCATGGTTGTCCCCTGTTGTGTGGGAGAGATCTTTTTGCGGATCCCGAAAAGCAGCTATATAATATTTGAATAATTTTCTCCGATCTACCATCAAGGCTTGCACAAGATTTATCTGTAAGAGGGAGTATTGAATCTAATTGAGTGTGTAGCAGAGAAAAGAATGTTTCTTCATGAATGGTTACAACCCTCAACTTTGGTGTAGGAGGTTTTCTTCGTGCTTGGCATGGAATTTTAATAAGCAGAGGGAAGTGGTCTGATCCCACATCGTAATCATCTTGCCCCAGTCGGCTTCCCAGAAAACACAAGGGCCTCTCTCGATTCCGGCAAAACTACCTCAAAACATCCAAGAATTATTCTTACGGTATCGATCAACGACACACGTATTATCATAAGCCTCTCCTTTCTTCTTAGACTGTAGTAATCAAAAAACTTTTGGATTTGTATAGGAATTGCTTACCTTTCTAGTCACATAGCTCAGCATAATAGGTCCGTCATTAATCTGAGATTCGTCGCTCCAAAGTACTTGCGACCACTCTTGATCTTGCCATTGAAGGCGTTGTTCTGCCCATACTTTCCGTGCCATCATGTGATTCTCTGATAACGGCGAAGACCTTCTCAGAGGGCATAGAGAGTTCCCTCTTCACTTGAGTGCACTACGGATTGCACTATCTCCGGCAGCCCATGAGGAGAAATGAACTGATAGTTCTAGATAAGAACATTGTCGTGCCTCCCGATAATTGCAGATGAATTCTTCCAACTGATCGATTCGGTTAAGAGAAAGTTTAGGAGGGCGTCCAGTCCTTAATTTAGGAGATGCACGACCAGATTGAACAGTGTTCTTGACTTGTGAATATGTTACTCTTATCTGAGTCGCAATTTGTTTGTACGTGAATCCCGTCCGATACAGTGCAAGTATCTGGGGAAAATCAGTCCGTATGAGTGGCTAGTTCAGTACCAGAATTCTACACATACCTCAAGTCTTTGATCTCGATTGAGATATGAAGCACGAGTTTGACCTTGTAAAGTAGCACGAGTATTCATGATTAGAGGATAGTAATTCTAGTAAAGTAGATTCTCGAGAGGCTTGTGCTAAATTGCGAATGGCGTTCGATAACTTTATCTTTCTCTAATATCTGTAAGATGGTTTAATTAACAATGATGCAGCCGTAGATTTTTACGAACAAACATCAAAAGTGGCTTTTCCGATGAAATGATATTGGTGTGAAAGATTAGGTCAAATTATCGCGTCCAACCTACAAAATTGTATAGCATGGCTAGGATATATCCATATGATAACCCCTGTATATAAAATTTCCAGCTGCCTTCACTTACCCCTAAGCCCCTGTAACTCAAAGTCTAAAATATGTAAGCCTTATCTGTCAGGATTATCATTTTTATGCTGGTTAGCCTCGGTTTTACAGTGTCTTCTCCTTAACGTCTGCCCCACCTGTATTATTCAGCAATACTATCACAGATCTCAACAGGACGCCATCACTTCAGTAAATTGTCTTAAATATACCGATTGTAAGGTTTAAAAATTCTGAATTTAAATAATTCATTTAGGATGCCAAAGAATGGATCAGTTAAATCATTGCAACGATGAATCGTCCACAGACGCCTCCACCATCATCAACCTCACCTCCATCTCTTGCTCGTTCCAGAGCAAAAAAAGTGACAAAAGAACAGCGTATTGAAGTAAGTATCATGACAAAAGAGAGCTAAATCGTGCGTCGTCTCTAAAAATTGGCAGGTAAGAACTCTGACCCGAGAAGGCTACAGCTACCAAAAGATTACGCGACGACTCCAAGTGACCTATCACTAGGGTCGTTTTGCAGCAAAAGCTGACCATCTCTCCCCTTATAAAAGTAGTGGTCGCCCCCTTGTCTTGAGCAGTGAACAGGTCGACGAGATTGAAGACTTTGTTACATTATCTCTAGAACACCGTCAATCGACCTATTTCGAGCTCACCTACGCACATTTTAGTCATTTTGGAGTGAGTGAGAAGGTAATCCAACGGACAATGTCAACAAGGGGATATGCCCGTCGTATTTCCACTTCGAAACCACCACTTTCTGCAGAAAACAAGAGAAAGAGATTTGAGTTCGCTACTGAACATCTTCACTTGGATAAAGAGCATTGGATGAGAGTTCTCTGGACAGATGAGACCTGGGTGACTGATGGATGACATGGTAGTATTTGGATCACGAGGAAAGTCAGTATCGCCTACTTTGTCTTAAATTTGTGATTCTTAACCTTAATTTTTCATCTAAATAGATGAAAATTTTGATGCTACATGTGTCATAAGTAACATTCGGAAGAAAATTGGATGGATGATTTGGAGCTCTTTTTTTGGGAGCGAAAAAAGCCCTTCCTTGATTTGGGAGAAGGAGTGGGGTAGTATACCTGCTGATAGATATTGTCAGAGGATAGTACCTCTTATCCACGGCATGATTTCAAGTCATCCACATATACAACTAATGCGGGACAACGCTCCATCTCATAAGGCAAGACAAACTATGGATGAGCTAAGGGAGAGAAAAATCTCTCCAATTACATGGCAACCATATTCCCCTGACCTGAACCCCATAGAGCATGTCTGGAAGTTGATGAAGGACTACAACGCATATCACTATCCTGATTTAGCTCCGGAAAATAATAGGTCGCAGGATGAGCTTCGAAGGATTGTGGCAGAAGCTTGGGACAGGGCCGTGAATGAAAAGGAGCTGTAAGAGCTAATTGAGTCAATGTCAAGCAGGATCAGAGCCGTTTAAGGAGCTCAAGGTGGCCCGACAAAGTACTAGCCTCTATAACTTATTATGAACTAGATAATTAGAATAAAGAATTCATAACTTTATTTGAACCAAAATTAGAAGCTGCGATACATTTTGCGAAAGGAATTTCACATACAAATTTTCAAGGTATTTTCATAAATTTCATAGATCAACTGCCAAGCTTTCCAGGTCAGGCTAGCGAAAGCATATATACCTTATCGAGACCCATATTTTGAGTGGAGCTGGGAAAACTTACCGTAGTGGCACAGTATGTAGTCGTCGGGTAGCTTTTCTAGACGAAGCTGACCGACATGTTACCTTGAGAAACGTGTTGTGCGCTGGCACGATGCTTACCAAAAAAAAACTGTGTTTAGTATTATCATAATCAAAATTTTTCATTCTGAGCCAATATAGACTCACAAATTTTAAGAGACTGAACATCTGCAGCTATAAAGCTCTAAATCCTACACTCAAGATCAAAGATTTCTTGGCTGGGATACAGCAGCAGTATGAGTAGACTGTCAGTCTTGTTACAAATGGAAATATATTCAAGAGATATTGAGAAATAAAGGCAATGACGGCCCAAAATCTTAGTACCAAAGAGCCTAGAATATCCCATCATCCCTTGCTAGAGGATGCCCTAATATCTTGAGTATTACAGTGTCAAGCAAGGAATGTGATAGTGTCAGGAATTCTCATCAAAGCCAAAGCTCGGAAATTCAGTGAGCAGCTAGAAATTAGAGAAGCAATTGATTTTTCCAACGAGTGGCTACAGAGATTTTAGCAAAGGCATCAACTAAATTCGATCAAGTCTCATGGAGAAAGCGCATCAGCCGATACAATAGCAATTGAATAAGCTGATTCTATGCTGCAAAATGTACCGAAGGACAATAAGCCTAGGGATATCTATAATATGGATATAACAGGTAAACTTTTCTAGATGTATTCGAGTTAATCTCTTAAAAAAATCTAAAAAATATTCAGGTCTATTTTATGACATGCCCCCTGACAAAATTATTGCTCAGAAAGAACTCGAAGATCTTAATGACAAAACTAGAATTACTTAAGCTTTGACAAGTAACGCAGACGGAACAGTTAAGTTGTACCCTTTGATTAAAGCAGACTTCAACAAACCCAGATTGCTTCAGCGCAAATCTGGAGAAAAACTCAGCTTCTACCATTGGAGCAACAAAAAATCCTGATAATAGAAGTACCCTGTCAAGAATGGCTTTTGAAGTTTTACGAAAAAATAAAGATTTATTAATCAATAATTTTTTAAACTCGCTAGGATTATTTACGAATTAAAATTTATAGAAGGAGCAAAGATATGTTTTATTTCTTCTTGAAAATGCTCCCTCCCATATCTCCGATGTGCTTCAGTTTTCCATTGTTAGGATCCAGCTCTTGGCTCCAAATCCATTATCTTAGATTCAGTCAATGAATGCAGGAATCATTTCAGCATTCAAGAGACACTACAGGAACTATCACTTCCAAGGTGCTCTAGACAGATTTGATCAAGGGCTTAAAAATCTCTATAAATTTGATCAGCATAGAGGATTAAGGTAGAGCTCAGCAGCTTAGGAGATTTCAGCTTAAATCATCGTTAATTGTTTCAAACACACTCGATTATTCGAAGAGAGAATTCAGTATCAGAATTTAGAAGCTGATGAACAATTCATTGAGTTAGGACTTCAAGATGCTATTGATCGACTAGCAGCCAGAAATTCGATGTCATTCGAAATTTCCTTTATCCAATAGAAGAAGATCAAGTAGTAGTTGAGGAAACTAACGACGATCAAATAATTCAATTGGTACAACAGCTAGATGAAGACGAAGAAGAGATGGGCGAGGAAACTATCCATGAAACTAGCAGAGCAGAATAACTCAAATCTTCGAGCATAGTAATTTCCCTGGATCTCTCTAAAGAGAAAGGTCCGTATGTCTACAGACACCTTAAATGCATCCAGAATGAGCTTAGATGCTCTAGCAGTATCCAAATTACCATAGACATGTGTCTCCTATAATTTATTCTCCATTAAAACTCGATCTTACATAACTCTATTGCTAATAAATTTTGTAAGGTTGTAAGTTATAATTGATAATTTATAAATACTGGACCAGGTCGACTGGGCAAAAATTTAAAAGTTATGCGGTGACTTAAATTTTGTGAAGCTTATCTGAAGCTTGCTGTAATCAAGATTCAAGTAATATTTATCTCTTTGTTGCACAGGTACTATCACTATCACCGGTACACTTTAAAATTGTAGTAAAGTTAAATCTTTAATGAATTTATATTATGCTTAATAGCACTGGCTCGTTTTAACAGTTATTTGCGCCTTCGGTTACTGCGAGACCTCCATCTAAGTTGAATTTATTGGGGATCTTCAGTGTCTCAGCCATAAGCCAAATTTTCCCTCAGTCTTCGTAGTAGGCCTCCCCACTAGAAGTAGTAATCTAAGAGAGATCTAGCGGAAAAGAGCTCTTACCTTTGAATTTAATACTCGGGATGCTAGGCAAGAAGGCCTAGGTCCCTCTATTTCATTTTTGGGTCATCTAGACGCTGAATCGCCGGGTAGCTTTTTAAGGCTGAGCTAGCTGGCAGGTGTTACAGTTTCACGCTGCTGTGCGCGGGCACGATGCTTAAGTGATAAAAAAAATGTGTCTCAGCCTCAATGATTGTTACTTACTGATGTTAATTTTGTACGTCATCAACATACGCAATTTGATTGCGACGTACAAAATTAGCGTCAGCTACTAACAATCTTAAGGACTGAGACACTGTACGTGTATTTCGTGGAATAACGAAAATAAGGTGCAATTTTAACATACAGGTTTACTGAATTGAATACACGCCATAAATTCACTACATCCATTCTATACTGTTAGGACCTCATCCGGCTCCAATCTAAAAGTCGAGTACTCCTGAATTTCATCGTTGGTTCTTAACTTTATGAAATTAAGTCTAGAGCAAAAGTCGTTAAAATCAAAATTTTTTGTCATAATGTATGGATTGAGGTTTTCCTACTTAATTTAGCTACACAATGTTTGGAATCACCCATTAACGCTCAAATAATCTGTCATATATCACGTGATCGGTTAGATCTAGTTAGCGCAACACACAAATCATCAATCTGCCGTAATAGCACTGGTGAACATCAAAACACAACAACAACAGTCGACCCCCCGCGCGTGGTAAGTTCTCATAATTACGTTAACTCAACTCTTCTGGATTTCTTATTGAGCTGACATATTTCTGTTTATTGTAGAACAAGATGAGTATGTAGCCGCCAACTATTGAAGTGAAAACCGCACTAATAGATTTTCAGCAAAGGGAACCTCCAGCTTCGGAAAGCGCCATAACAAGACACATACTCTATGCAGACGCTGTGGTATGTAGCTGCTGTTCAATAGAGGCGGTAGTCTCGGGAAAACAATCAATTGGAATCTCTTTCAAATCTAACTAATCTCGCAGGTCGACGTTCCCTTCACATTCAGAAGCACACCTGCTCTTCCTGTGGATATCCTTCAGCTAAGATCCGAAAATGTATGGCTAGTTCAAATTTCTATTACGCTGTATTTGGGCGTTGGCTAGAATGAGGGCTTGCTAACATATTTAGATAATTGGAGTGAGAAGGCCAAGCGGAGAAAGACTACAGGCACTGGACGCACGCGTTATTTGAAGGGTATTCCTCGACGTTTTAAAAATGGATTTCAAACTGGTGCACCAAAAGATGCCAGAGTCCCAGGAAATACCTCTTAGTCAGGAGATTGTCGAAGATCATAAAAATTTTCACTGACTTCATACTCGACCTGCCGAGACAATATACCAACACATGCTTTTCCAGTTCAAGAGATATCTTTAACTACAATTTGTGACCACTTGTTTCTGTGATCTCTATTTTGAGGAACAACTAGCCAACAGCATCTCAATTCGCCACGGATAAAATCTGAAAACCTGATGTCAATGTCCAACTATAGAGAGGATGAACCCTTTGATTTTGGTGGACCTGACCTCGCTTCAGGAATTCTATAGTGGGGCGATTTCTGAATACTTTAGTTTACCCTCTTTGTATCGTGAGAAATACTCAGTCAGCGTTTAACGAAAAAGTTACTGGGGTATTCGAAACAAATCTGAAGTTGAACGAGGTCTAATAGATTACAATGATAATCGAATCAAAATATATCAGAACTGAGTCAATGGTGCAGTTCGTAATTTCCAATACAGGGAGTACTAACATGTTTTATCCGACCAAATCGGTACACAAATTTCTTGTAACGTGATTTGTTTCCCATATCCTGTATGCAAGGATGATTAAAGTTGGTTTGATGCCGGTGTAGTACTTATTCCCCCCTCTCAAATACCTTGACACTCCCATCTCCGCCAACAAAATATAATAACTCTTTATTCTCAATTCCGTGTTCGTCAGCATATCCAAAATTGTCGCGAACGTTTATGTTGATCACTCCAGTAACATCTCTCGCCGTGCCCGTGTCGAGCATCCTAAGACTCATAACTAGGTCGGCCTGATGCGCCACACTCAATAAAAAGGCCGCATGTTCGCGTTCCAGCGGAGCCTGACAGCTATGAACAAGTGGCGAATCAGCAGACAGTGAAACCACCGTGGCATAAACATTCTAAAATGCTATCAGCGACAAACCCATCTCGCCGCCAAGATCGCGACCAACCTCACGCAGCTCTAACAGAGTCTCACCCAGTGCCATTGCCGTAAGCGACTCTTCGGCCGCAAGCAGCACGTCCAAACTATCGATAACCAGCACGACACGTTCCGCCTGTACGACATCAAGAGCCGCACGAATAGCCGTGACCACGCTCGACAACCGCGGTTCAGAGCACGCCAATGAATCCCGAGGACGACCTAGGTAGAGACCATCCAAGAGATTAACGCAAACAAAGCGACGCGCACGCGTTGCGCACGCCAGATCGAGACCCTAGACGTGCGTCAGCCACGGCATCGAGCGACGAGGCAGCCAAGCTGTGTGCACCGAACTCACAAGCCGCTGTGCGCTATCGCACCAGAAAGCCGCGTCGCGTAGGAAACTCACGAGCACAACGCCCGACGCTGACGATGGCGGGGCGCTGCTCGTGGGATCGCGTCTGCGGAGCTCTTCGCTCAGGATTCGCTGGATGAGCCAGTTTGATGTCGCTCCGAGGACGGATGTTAGGAGGGTTAGATTGCCCTCGTGTGGTATCTTGAGATAGGCCTCGAGTAGCGTCGGGGTTCCTTTGGTGGCTGCCATCGGACGTTGTCGGCTGTCCCGCTTCAAGGCGCTTTGTGTGCGAGGTGCCGAGTTTGTCACCCTTAATGCTAGGGGCCTGTCGGTGGGATAAATAGGTAGCCCCGTTTTACCGAGTTTGCCTACCTACAGAGACCTCTTGGCAAAATTTTAAGGCCGAGAGCGAATTCTCGGTAGTCTAATTGGGGCTCTATTATTCACTTAACTACCGATTTAACAAAAATATTGATTTATCTATTAATAGTTAATGCCCTGGCTTTCTTTCCGAATATATACATAGGAATAGTAGTAATCATTAACAAAAGCTGAATCAATCCAAGCCACATAAAAACTTTCCTGGGTCCATCGTTTTCTATCCAGCCTGTTATGAAAAAGCTGAACACTAAGCCATGGAAAATATTTTTGCTAAAGTTTAGAGTCACGAGAGCCTCGACCGCATACTGTCGATAGCTGTCAACACAGAACGTGATGGCCGTGGTGACTCCTAGCGAACACCCGAAAGAAATTATTCCAAAAAAGGTTACGGGAACGATCCAGGTGTTGTGCTCCTGCACCGACCAACCAATACCTATCAGACCTGCGACAGTCGTTATCAAAACAGGAACAGCCATCAGTAAACGAAACTCGGGCTCGTAAAGCCCCCCGTTCTTCTTCGACATATACCTTGCGATTATATCACTTAATTTGCCAGCAACGGCCGTCCCTAGCACGCCTCCGATCAAGGGTGAGAT
The DNA here is from genome assembly GCA_028751805.1 of Podosphaera xanthii. NCBI lineage: Eukaryota > Fungi > Ascomycota > Leotiomycetes > Helotiales > Erysiphaceae > Podosphaera > Podosphaera xanthii. The sequence goes on from JAPWIX010000022.1 coordinate 1,247,319, forward strand.
ATAGATCAAGCCGATAGTTAGCGGTGAGAAACCGTATGTCTCCTTGCTCCGAAATAATATAATAACAGACTCGGAGAGAACGATCAACCATCCAACAGAGCACGAGTAGACAGCGGCAGACCAGAGTATTGCTGGATATGCATATAATTTAAATGGACGAATAGCGATCTTGATCCAGTTTTCATTAGACAATCGTCCATGATATGGCCTGAGCTGCGAGGTAAAGTTCAATGGGCGCTCTGCTTGTTTGATCTGATCGCGTGCTAGAGGTCTAGTAAGGTTGTCGGCTGCTGCTTCTCCGGCTGTTACTTTTTCAGTGTGTCCCGACCCAGGATCCTGGGTGTTTTCGTTTCGAAAGACCTTGTTCCAAGATGATCTAAAACTACGCGGCACTGGTTCCATGGGCGCTGCACTACAAAGCGTGACTAGATTTCCCGGATCTTGGATCGGCTGTGTTTCAGGAATCCTGAACGGGCCTGAGTATGCTGAATTTAGGGTCGGACTCTGAAAAGATGCGCGATATGATTCATTATGTTTTCTCTCTACCGTAGATTCGAGATCATGGTCTTTTTCTTCTGTTTTCTCTGATAATCTATTCAGAGTACTGGGAGTAGCCCCTGTAAAGTTAATATTCTGTCTCTCATTGATGGATATTCTTGGACTCGAAAACAGATCACGAGAGTTGACGATCTTCCTTTCCCATTGGGATTCTGGCACAAAGAGAAAGAGAAGGGATCCACTAAAAACAACCAGAAGAGCCAAGATCCTGTCACTGGTCAGAGTCCTCTCGCAGATAGATAAGTTTAACCACAAACCAAAATATCCACCTCCATCCTAAATATTGCACGATCATAGCACCCACCAAAGGCACTACGTTCTTGCCGCCCACCAGCAGCAATGCATAAATGCCTACCTTATGGGCACGCTCATGAAGGAAAAAAATCTCAGAGATGGTGGCAGACGGTAAACACTCAACCGGACTGAGCCAAAACCCTTGGAGTGTTCTCGCAATAAGCAAAGATTTAAAGCTCGGAGAACCTGCGCACCAACAAGAGGTTGCAGTTACGGCAACTGCGCTACAAAGATATACGAATCTTTTACCATAGATAAGTGAGATGGGCGATGCAAAAACCGAACCAACGCCAAGGCCCATCATGTAGAGTCCTGTAGTCAAGGCGACTTTTGAAAGGGTTATATTGTAGGTAGAAGCGACATCTTTGAAACCTGCGGCTAAAATGGGGGTCATTCCACCACCTAACATGCAATATAATCCGAGTGAATAAAGAGCTGCATCCTTTCTCCATAAAGGCAAGTTCAGAGGATCGTTCTGAGAATCTTCTGGCTGTGGATCGAGAATAATCTTTCCATCGGGAGTCTTCTTCTTTTCCTCTAGTGAGGTCTTCTTATCTTGGATTAAGGTATCAGTTGTAGTACTTAAATTCCTATCAGCCAGGTCCTGAAGAGCCGTATTGTGTTGTTGTTTGAGATCAAAAAGAAAAACCGAGCCTCTGAAGTTAGTTCTAATTCAGCACCAATTTTCTCGGCTGAAATCCGCACATACCGGGTACTTGATCGAGAGGAACATTCAGAATCCCCATACTCCATTTACTTGGTATTGGCTGATTCCCTGAACCTTGATTTTTGTCACACCCAGCAGCCATACCTGGATTTGCGGGCGTCGGCGAAGGAATTTTCATCAGCCGATTACGAAGAGAGCGCATTTTGTGAACCCAAGAGCTTCCACACGGCTTAGATTGACTCTCTCCCTTGCTATCGGATGTCGACATTTTTGCGAGTCGCGCAACTAAGAAAATCGTATTGGGTGGCTCGAAGGCATGAGGGGTAATTGGAAAGAGTTATATGCCGTTTGATTTGTTGTACTTGTTTATGTACGACAATTTTGAGCTCAGGTTCTTTTTATATGCATTGCAAAACAATAAAGGGCGCATACGAACAATTCATAAGATAGTTATGTCTTTCAAAGTCAAGACGGAGTGGATAGCTAATCTAGATACTAGCACATGCACATCGTTTGTGCTATCAAAAACGCGATTGCTAGTACCAGACGTAAGATCTCACACATATCATATCCTAGCGCGGGCACTGGTACAAGTATACTATCTATATTGGTACTAGTAACTTAGTAGTGTGGATTGTTTTGTGTATAGATTTTGTATACTGTTCGTCCTGAATATTATGGCGCAGCGTGCAGGAATTTAACTCTATCCAAACATTGAGAAAGATTAGGGTTAGCGATATGAACATCTTTCCGGGGATTTAAGACCGAGCGTTTCGTAAAGCAAAAAAAAGCTTGGACTTTTTATTGAGTGTCATGATAGCGATGTCTCACTTTCATGTAAATTTAATTCTACCGGTCGAATCCTACAGTACCACGGGATCAAACTTATTGGAAGCTGATGTTGAACATGTTCATCGCTTTTATTTTTTTTCATCAAACGACGTACTTAATTAATGTCGACCCGTGACATGTTCTGTTACTGCCGTACGGTACACACAATACCGATAGGAGTCTGCTGCTAGGTCCTATCAAAAATTACGACACAAATAAGACATTCACGCCTACGCCGTCCATTTTTTCGGAGTCATTTTCAGGACCTCAATTGTTTGACTGGCAATTACAGGCCAACATGAACTCGTAAAACAACTTGAGCGAATCAGAAATGATGCGCCGTGGAAGGAAGTATCTTATCGCTGAATCCGTGACTTCGAAATAGTAGGGATAAGTTAGTGATCAAACCAAATATGTTGTTTTTCTTAAACCATTTTTGCGAATGCAGCCTCAGGCTATAATGCGGATGATTACGGAAGATATGTATGTGACGCAATATGACCCTGTTTGGCGTTTGGAACACTCATACTCAGATCTCATTTGCAGATACCACTACGAGAATAACGCTTTACGACATGTACCCTCCTTCCGTGGATACCCACCACAGGGAAAAGCGAGAACAACCCCATGATTATCTGAGTATGCTTTCATCATCCTACGAATACATTATCACCACGAGAGAAGTAGTGTGAGGGTCTTGCTGGAACCGAACCAGCTTTCTCCTGTCTCGAGTGGGGCATGAGTCCAAGCTACCCAGACTCTACTCGGGAGAGTAGCCCAGACATTGAACTACTGCACCATCCGAACGGCCATGGCGAGATAGCGAGGTATATAGAATTAGATCGCTTGTTTAATGATTTTAAGAACTTTAACCGAGTGACCCCTGTTGTACCATCAGATATAATCAGCCAAGTCAAGAATTGCGAAGAAAGGTACAGTCGTCCCTCTCTAACTCGATAGTGGGTCCCGGTATGAGTGTTGAAAATATTCATTGAAATTCAACCATTTACATTTGCAATACTTACCCCCTACACGCAAAATGACCTGAAAGAGTAAGTGTTGCAAATATAAAAAGTCCAAGTTACAATGAATAGCTCCAACACTTATACCGGGACCCACTATTGAGTTAGAAAGAGACGACTGTAATTGTTGGCCAGTCTGGGCTCAGGTAATTTTCTATATTGCTATATCCTCTATAACACGATACTAAAAGTCCCATCAGACTGTATAGCGTTACAGAGGTTTTACTGTAACTTTAATGTGAACATGGGTGCGTATCGGCGCCTAGGCGCGGAGGGTATACACGGACCGACGGAAAAGATGATCGGCGCCATCGAAGGTTGGACTGCGGTTGAATGGCACTGAAAATATACAGTAAAATTTCTCTAACACGATAGTGGGTCCCAGCATAAATGTTGAAAATATTCATTGAAATTCATCAATTTATATTTGCAATACTTGCCCCTGCACGCAAAATTACCTGTAAGGGTAAGTGTTGCAAATATAAAAGTGAAAGTTACAATGAATATTTTCAACACTTATGCCGGGACCCACTATCGTGTTAGAGAAGTTTTACTGTACTCAGAAATCGGGGGGGAGGCTGGGAGATCCGTGACTAGGTCGAGTGGAGAAACTCTGGGCACTGGGGCTAAGAGTTGGGGGCGTAACGGGCTCTCGATGGGGATTGGAAGTGGCGGCATGCTAGGGGAGCTTTTGAAATATATAGTTATAGGAGTCGCCCGCTTGTAGATCCAAAGGAAATCTAATACAGTCATCCCCCCTAACTCGAAAGTGGGTCCCGGTATAAGTGTTGAAAATATTCATTGTAACTTTCACTTTTATATTTGCAACACTTACCCTTACAGGTAATTTTGCGTGCAGGGGCAAGTATTGCAAATATAAATTGATGAATTTCAATGAATATTTTCAACATTTATGCTGGGACCCCTTATCGTGTTAGAGAAATTTTACTGTATATTTTCAGTGCCATTCAACCGCAGTCCAACCTTCGATGGCGCCGATCATCTTTTCCGTCGGTCCGTGTATACCCTCCGCGCCTAGGCGCCGATACGCACCCATGTTCACATTAAAGTTACAGTAAAACCTCTGTAACGCTATACAGTCTGATGGGACTTTTAGTATCGTGTTATAGAGGATATAGCAATATAGAAAATTACCTGAGCCCAGACTGGCCAACAATTACAGTCGTCTCTTTCTAACTCAATAGTGGGTCCCGGTATAAGTGTTGGAGCTATTCATTGTAACTTGGACTTTTTATATTTGCAACACTTACTCTGCTCGTACCTATTTCGAAGAAAAGTACCAGGAGTCGAAAGTCCAAGATGCCCCTATGGATACCCAACTCAAAATATAAGACACATGATCATGTCTTGCCCACAATGGTCAAAGGGAAGAGGAGGAGTTTGGGCGAAAGCCAAAGTGAAATCCTTTGAGGCAATGACGAACAGTCCAGAAGATATCTCTAGAATTACAAAGTGGATACTTCAAGAAGGATGGTTTGAGCAGTTCCGGTTGGTAAGGGATGTTGAAACCGCCATAGCAGCGAGAACAAAGAAGGTAGATTGGGTAGAAATGGGTTCCACGAATGGCTAAGTAGCGATGATTGCACTTCCTAAAGGTAAGTCTCTGACAATACAAACAAAGGAATACAACGGGCAGTATACGGGGGTTTTCCACCGAAAGGTTTCCTCCTATGTAAATATAATAGTTTATCGATTCCTGCATGGGCCATTAAAGGCACTCTATCAGGTTAATGAAATCAAATCAAATCAAAACACTTACTCTTACAGGTCATTTTGCGTGTAGGGGGTAAGTATTGCAAATGTAAATGGTTGAATTTCAATGAATATTTTCAACACTTATACCGGGACCCACTATCGAGTTAGAGAGGGACGACTATATTTTTGTTTGATATCCGATCAGTTCGTGAATAATGACTATCTATGAGATCCCCTTGCAGGCGCCTGAGCTTACGTTTGCATAGAAAAAGAACTACTACTTCTACCACGCCAATTGTACAAGCACCTTTAGAAGTTGAACATAATATGATAGTATATACCTAATATGTAACATATGTATACTAGCAATCGCAATGACATAGCTCGACGGAAGGAATGAAGTATTTTGGGATAAAAATTACATGTAGGTCTCAAGTTAAAGTTGAAAATACACCCAAAAATAGTATCACAACATTGAGAGTGAGTATAACATCGAAGTCGGCTTCTAGAGTATGGAATGTTGAGGCGTCAGTAACCCAGTATAAGGACCGCTAATCTAATCTATACAGTAGAACCCCTCTTAGCTAATAGTGGGTCCCAGTATAATTACTGAAGAGATTCATAGAAATTTTACCGTTTATATTTGCAATACTTACCCCTGCACTCAAAATGACCTGTAAGGGTAAGTATTGCAAATATAAAAGTCCAAGTTACAATGATCTTTTCAACATTTATACCGGGACCCACTATTGGCTCAGAGGGGCTCTACTGTACAGGGGGTCTGGGGTAAGTGAAGTTTTCGCTTAATCAACAGAGGCTAGCGTGCAGGGATTTTATCAGTCTTAATCAGCAGGCGGTGAAGGCACGGAGAAGTCACTAAAACAGGGCATCCCAGTACTATTACATAATTTTACTCTCATGATAGGGTATTGTTCGTTGATCCGCTTCTTATAGGGTACAGGGGTTAAAGCGGGGATAAAGTGGAGATAAAGTGGTGATATTCCAGGTTACCTCACGATAGATCCACAGTATCCCTGTTAGCTTCAAATTTTAAAATCTTATGGCCTAAGGCATAAGAGATATGCATCTGTATATGAAGTCCAACGCCCACCTTCGTGCCTGCACCTTTCTTCACTCGCGCACACCTGAGGTCGTTTCGTTTAAATCATTGTCAGCTATTTACTATTATTTTGCTCAACGGCATACTTTTATTTCATTCATCTATCTAATTTTTACTTCATGTGAGTGCATCTGAACCTTAAGTCAACTACTTTAGAAGTTTTTAATTTACTGTACTAGATTGCCGCAAAGATGGATTCACCTCAACAACCTTCTCCATCATCAGCATCTCCTACTTATGCAAAACGCCTAACACAAACTCAACGTATTCAAGTAAGTCTGAAATCTACAAATTGATAAGGTTAAGAGAGTAACATGTGCAGGTTAGAACCTTGGCCAGTGAGGGACACAGTTACGTCAAAATCTCTCAACGCCTTGGGATTACATGGCGACAGGTACAATACACCACGAGCGTTGAAAATACCGAGCCTCAGTACTCCAGTGGTAGGCCACCTATTCTAAGTAGTTCCCAGGTCGATGAAATAGAATTTTTCGTCTGTTTATCATCGGAAAATCGTCGGATGTCATTTTTCCAACTTGCACATTTTATATTTCGGCACTTTGGTGTGAGCGAGAATGTGATCCGACGTGAACTGGCAAAGAGGGGATATGCACGCAGGATTGCACGATTAAAACCTCCTATCTCTTCAGTCAACAAACTGAAGAGATATGAGTTTGCCAGAATACATCTCCACTGGCGGAAGGAACATTGGATGAGAGTCCTCTGGTCCGACGAGACTTGGGCTATGAATGGTCGGCAAAGTGATCGTTGGGTCACAAGAAAGGTCAGTAGTCCCTTAAAGGCTCCTAAGATTTAGAGTTCCCTTGAGCTACGTTTAAGTCAAAGATTGGGGAAGAGTACGAAGATACCTGTGTCCTAGCCAAGACGCGGAGGAGAGTTGGGTGGATGTTCTGGGGATCTTTCTTTGGACGACAGAAGGGGCCTTGCCTGATTTGGGAGAAGGAGTGGGGCCATATCACTGCGGCCAGTTACTGCGAGAGGATAGTGCCTCTCATAGAGAGTGCGGTCTTTCGGGAACCAGGACTAGATGTGATGCAGGACAACGCCCCTCCTCACAAGTCGAGGCAAACTATGCGTGAGTTTGAAAGGAGGAATATTTCTCTAATGGAGTGGCCGCCATATTCTCCTGATTTAAATCCGATAGAAACTTTGTGGAGTTATATGAAAGCGTACATGGAGCGTCTTTATCCAGCGTTGGATCAAGGGGGGCAGCGGAGTCAAGGGCATCTTCGTCAAATAGTGAACGAGGCGTGGGATCTGGGGTTTAATGGGGATGACTTGGAGAAACTGATAGATTCGATGCCCCGAAGAATCAGAGCCGTTTACGAAGCTGAAGGCGGATATGTAAATTATTAGCTAGATAGAAGTATAATTTATTTATGAAATGTATTAATGAATTAAAAAGTGAATAGAGGGCTATAATGGACCAAAAAAGCAAAACCAACGAATATTTCGTTGTGAAATTTTTGCCATACAAATTTAAAGTTTAGGTGGGGAGATCTATTTATCGTCATGCTAATTCAAGTTAGTAAAAGCCTATATACCCTGTAAAAGTCGAATTTTAGCGCCTATACACGATTAATACCGTAGTATCAGAGTATGTGCCAAGTTTCATTTCTTCCAAAGTATGGTTTACTGCTGTTCCTACCAGCCTCGGTTCTTTTATTCGCTGACCTCAATTTTTACTTAACATATGGAACAATATTTTGCTTCATTACACAAACCTTACCAAATATTTAGCGCGAAAGAAAATACATTAAGTTTCATTCGCTCAATACAAATATGTAATTTCCAATCTAACCGATTAATTTACCTCATTGATAACAAAAACCCTAGCAGAATGAATACTCAAATTACTCCACCTGGCAGAAGATATGCGCCCTATCTTACTCGGGATCAAAGATTGTAAATGATTACTGGAACTAAGCTCTAAGAAAAATTCCCCCATGGACTATCTACACTTAGATACTCACACTCCACAGAGCCGGACTTTCTAATAGAGAAATAGCAGATCAACCTGAAGTCGCAATCCTTCAAGTTTGGAATACGGTCAGATCTGGTCGTGCCTCTCCCCAACCTTGAACAGGACGTCCACAGCTCCTAGACTCAGTCCAAGTTGATGAGCTGGAAGCATTTGTTTGTTCTATGCGAGAAACTAGGCAAATGTCGTTTCTTGAACTGGCCCTCCACTTTCGTCGTTGGAGTGCCGGAGAATACGCTATTCGGAATGCGCTCAGAAAACGTGGTGACGAGCGGCGAATTCCACGTAGCTTTCTCCCGCTTTCTCAAAATCATCGTGCGGTCCGATCACGGTGGAGCGAACAGCATCTGAATTGGCCTCAAGAGTTGTCACTAGTTCTTTAGAGTGACGAGACATGGATAAACGATAGCCGAAAAATGCCTGGATATGTTACCAGAAAAGTTAGTCTAATCTAATCCATTTTCAAAGATATCTCGGACTTTAATACCTTCAAAAGAGGGGCCAGGACTTTGATGACACTTGTGTTATCGATCGTTACAAGAAGAACAACTCTTGGATATTCTGGGGGAGCTTCACGGGAATTGAACGAGGTCCTCGTGTCTTTTGGTAGCGGACTGGGGGAGTATGACCTCTGAAGGATATAGTGAACATATCCTCCCAAGGATAGATAATTGGATCAGAGAAAAGAGAGAAGAGACGGGCCATGATTATATCTTTATGCACGACAACGCCTCCATTCATTAAGGACGTCCGGCCTGGGAGTTTCTCGATGCCAACGGAGATGAATCTATGCCTTGGCCTGCTAACTCTCCTGACTTAAATCCGATCGAGAATGTATGGAGCATAATAAAATACTACATACAAAAACGACACCCGGTGTTTGAGCGGACGAGACAGCGAAACAGGGCTGAGATTCGACACATTGTGCTAGAGGCATAGTACCGTTTTGTAACAGAGGAAAAGCTATCACAACTGATTGGGAGTATGGCTAGAAGATGTGAGGAAGAATCAACCGCAAACGGGGTCCTATTTCACATAAGTCTAAAAAATTTGTATCAACAGCAAACCTGAATTGCAAGTTTTAATATGACGTATGAATTCGATTTTTAAGGCTTAGTGCGAAACAAAGTGGGGAGAGACAGGCGACTTCACTTTTGTCGACCTCAATTTCTCTCACCTTATTTTCGAACAGAGTTTGAAGCTATACCATATTCGGCCTCGCTTAATCGTAATCTTCACCGTTGATTGCTGTGTTTGGGTAAATATTGGCAAAAAAACTCCCTGTAAATGACAGGCGACTTCACTTAATCCTGACCCCCTGTACATGGATTTTCGTACCACCGTGCGCTAGTCGGATGAACAACAAATGCAGGGGCTAACACTGATGAAAAAAAAAGTATCAAGGAGAGTTTTAGTGTACAGATTCCAATCTTTTGAAGAACATACATGAATTCTGATTAACGCATACAGGCTGGTAGGGGTAAGGCTTTGCCAGCGATCGGCAGTGCTCTACATGGATATACCCTGAATTGAGTTTTATTAATAGCAGGGTATATATAGGCACTTCTTTACGAGTAACTGTAGCCAAAAGCCGTGCCTGTAAACTAACTGAGCCCATGCTAACCCCAGTAAGGTGCTGACTTCTTCGATAAAACCCACTCCCACAATGTCAAATAGAATTTGCAATTCTAATTTCAATGTACCGTCATCAAAATATCTTCAGTTACCATCTATATACACTAACCCAACATTTCGCATATTTCCGAACATTGTTGATAACTTGAAATTTTATAAATATACTTCCCTATTATTTTCAGGTAAGTATTGTGAAACTCCAACCTTGGTCTCATCTAAATTATTCCAGAAGAAACTCTCCCGAAGTTTCCTCTAGACTAAGATTCTATTCTTCCAAATTCTCTTGAGATTTAAGACCTCAGGTACGCAGTGAATTAATCAGGTTTCCTGTGTAAACACGAAATTTAACTTAACTTAGGTCCTAACGCTCTTTCGCGTTGGAAAAAGTAGGTCAGAGATCTCGAAAATACTTCAAATTAGCTACGGTCAGGTGAAGTATACAATTCAATCGGGCCGTACTTCTCCTAGGTTATCCACTGGTAGGCCACCAAAGCTCCTGACTGAGCAAGTGGATGAACTCGAAGCATATGTTCGAAGCTCATCAAAGACTCGCCAAATGTCTTATCTTGAGCTAGCGATGAAATTTCCCCAGTGGAATGTAGGAGAAGAAGCTGTTAAAAATTCCCTTCAGCGAAGAGGCTACGGTCGCTATGTTAATCGAAACAAGCCACCTCTTCCTCCTGAAAACAAGTGATTGAGACTTGAATGGGCTTACAGACACATCAAATTTAGTATTGATGACTGGTGTAAGGTCATCTGGAGTGATCAGACTTACATCAGTGATGGACCCGTAAACAAGGCCTGTGTGACAAGAAAGGTTCGTCTTGATGTGTCGATGCACGAAAATTTTTGCGAAAACTAATATTGATCAAAGCTTGGCGAAGACCTTGACGCTACTTGTATCGTCCCGCGTCAGAAGAAAAGCAATGCATGGATGTTCTAGGGCTGCTTTGTTGGGCTCCAGGCGGGACCGAATATCTTTTGGGATAAGGAATGGGGGAATATGACAGCAGTTCGATATCGTCAGCGGATTTTGCCCAGCGTTGTCGAATTGATTTGGTCGAGCTCAAGAAACGGTATTAATTTGCAGTTTATGTATGATAATGCAGCAATTCACAGAGCGGCCGTTGTGAATAATTATTTGGATGCACACAGGGTTGAATATATGGCTTGGCCGCCCTATACACCTGATCTCAACCCAATCGAGAATGTATGTGGTTTGATGAAAACCTTCATACAGGATCGGTATGGAGACTCGGATCAGATGAGGCAGCGGCGAAGGGCCGAGGTTCTTGCTCTTGTGCAAGAGGCCTGGCGGGAGTATACCAAACCTGAAATCTTAATGGGAATTCTTGAAGGGATGCATGCCAGATGTGAAGCTGTGATTCAGGCAGTGGACGGACACATTGACCATTAGTTAGAGCAGTTATAACTGAGAATGAGCCACTCGAATTTTCATTCCAAACTTCAATCTTGAGCAAAATTGAGTGGAGAAGATCGTCGGGCAAAGTCTTTCTTGAAAAAAAGTTCCATGGGTTTCACACCAGTCACATCTCGCGCTAGAGGTAACCCCTGATGAGAAAATCGTTAATCATGAACAAATTAGACTCAGTTGCATATGATTTTCACTCAAAACTACCAAATATATATAAATATCGTCTAAATTAACACTGAAAATCTCGGCGGGCAAAGCATCTCCTCTAACAGCTTCGGTGCAGGGGAAGGCCAGTCCTTTGAATGACAGATATTAACCGAATAAGTTTTAGCTGCAGACGATCAGCGGATTTGACTACTAAATATGACTAATGATCATCAGAGAAAACCCTTGTATTTTGTGCGGGCAAACCAATATCCCTTTTAGCCTGTATCAGATGATGCCTTAGAGAAAAAGATAAGAAGTCACAAACAAGCCCAATTCATGTTCCTAGATAAATTTGAAAATGCGAGTGCAAATAAACCTTGTAAACATGTGCAATATCATAGCTTTGGTAATAAAAGGTATGAACAAGGAACAAAATCAAATTCTAGAAAAATAAATATCAGACCTTTTAGGCTAGTAGATCCGATCTTCCGTCATCAGGAGAAAAGTTTGTCGCAATGATAGAGGCCCATAGTGTCGATTGTTTAAATAATCCACCAATTTTTTTCTTGAGACATCTGGAGAATAATGAAGCAAGAGAGTGTTTGTGAATAAATTTGATACGTTTAGGCTTGTGCTTAGTCTGACAAGGACGGAGTTTGGTTTGCTGAGACGTGGAATGAATTGGCACAGCGCTGAAAAATGCAAAGAGCTCGTTTGACCGATATCAATGAATATTGGGCATACCGGCGGAAATCCCTCTTTCAATAACGTGAAGAATCATTAATATCTCCTTAGGTTAGACATGAAAATCCGCTCTTTTTCATTCAGTTGATTAAGACCATCGGTAACATCTGATTTTCAAAAGACATTCTGCTCCGGTAAATTTTTGCTTCCCAGGTTCGTTAATGGTACCATGAATAACCGATTTTTTTTCCGCGAACAGGCGAGGCAATTTCATCTCTAAGATTGATAATTATATAATCAGTTGTTTAAAATTAACGGTTGCTTTTGCTTTGTCATGAACGTAGTTTGCAGCTCCCGCGACTGCTTAAGTTGATAAATATTGTTAAAACATGTCAAGGATTGTAGAAAATTTGTTCCATTCCTTTCCACCATGTCGGTATGCCATCTGAGCTAGATTTCGCTCCTGGAACGAACGATTCTTGGAAACTATCTGTTATCCGCCACCATTCTTGGACTTTTGGATTCTGGCGCATTTTTTCCACTAATTTCGAATCACTAATTAGTAGCTGTTTTTCAGGAATTTAAATAGAAAGAGAGGTCTAAACGCGTTCAATGTGAACTCGGAAAGGCAGGTGTAAATTACTCATATAACAGGAGAAGCCTTACTATCACCACTGTAATCATATCCGACATACTTGAAGCTCGCGAATAAAATTTGCGTCTCTGGATCATGAAAGATAGAATCTACTTAAAATTAGATCTAATCCGAAGTGATTTTGACGACACTCGTAAGGAAGTGGAATCACCCACAATCTTCGATATTACACTCTTTAATTTGTTTTAACACCTCGGGCCATACACTTGTATGACATTTCTTGTACTCGTCCACGCACTCTGGCTTAAGCTTGACAATCTGGGCGATCCGCTTGCCCTGGTACTTTAGTTTATGACTCGGTCTCGGAGACAGAGGGCGCGAGGCGACTGGAGAAGTAGGATTTGAGGAAGGGTTTGTCCACATGACTGCTTTTCACCTAGCTGTTTTAATTGTGGACGGTGAAATGAATTCTGTGGGATAGACTAAGTGAGTTGTCATACATACTCTGAGAAGCGGGGTCGATTACAGCGACTTGTTTACTTGAAGTGAGGTGGATGTAATCGGCCGCATGTGGCTAGTACTGTCAAATGAGGCGGTCAGCCAACAACGTCTCATTCTATTTGTGCCTTGTGACTAACTTCTATGTGTATATGAATTCATCAAATATTTAAAGAAATGATTTAGATTTTATTGTAAAATATTTTTTTAATGTATCATGACTCGACCGAGGCAAATTCTGTCGTCCTAATGCGGTTTTATCTACATGTACCTGAACCTGAATTCAGCTACGCATACATTAACATGATCGAGAGTTCAATGCTACGCAAGCTATAAAAATGGGTCAAATGGTGCAGTGGTACACTATCCGGGCCATTCTCCCGAGTAGAGTCTGGGTAGCTTGTACACATGCCCCACTTAAGGCAGGAGAAAGCTGGTTCAGTTCCAGCAAGACCCCCACACCACTTCTCTCGCGGTGATAATGTATTCGTAGGATGATGAAAGCATACTCAGATAACCATGGGTTTGTTCTCGTTTTTCCCTTTGGTGGGTATCCACGCAAGAGGGTACATGTCGTAAGGCGATATTCTCGTAGTGGTATCTGCAAATGAAATCTGACTATGAGTGTTCCAAACTTCAATCAGAGTCATATTGCGTCACATACATATCTTCCGTAATCATCAGCATCATAACCTCAGGCTGCAAACGCTAAAATGATTTTTAAAAAAAAACAAGCTGTAAGACTAATATACAGTGGGACAAGGGTAAGTTAACGAAGGCTGGGCAGTAAATTATGTTTATTCCGATATTATAAAAATAAAAATAAAAATATGGTGCACATAACTTATTCTATATCTTTCGTTAACTTACCCTTGTCACCCTGTATATCCACTCCGGTCTTATGGAACTTGTGTGAATGTGGAGTGTAGAAATACTAAGTTAGACTGTGTAAATCCTTGCCTATATCAGCATCGCTTTTAAAACACGTCACTCAAAGAGGCCAGTTTCTCTGGCAGATTCCTCAATCCAAGTAAGGACTGATTTGATTTGATTTGAATTCTAGTCGTATCAGGCTTACGCCCTACACCTTAGAGGCGTGATACGGGTGTGTGATCCATACGGACTCACTACTACCTACATAAATGGCTTAACTTGCCAGATAATCTATAAGATATAGAAAGAAAATAAATAAACAAAAAATTCTGTCCGAAAGAGTGCGCCCTGCGCCCTGTCCTAATTTTCCCAACAATTAAACAAAGGAAAAATGAATGATATCTCTGAAGGAGCCTAAGCCTCCCGGTTAGTAGTTTGTGCACTATAACATTTGGTTATAGTAACGAATTCACGAAATTTCTCTCATCCGTTTTCTGCCAGCATCTCCCTTACCTTTGGAGGGGGTTCCCGTTTCTCACTTCTCCAACGTTGTAATGCTGGTCGACATTCTGCAAAGTGCCATGGGCGTCTTTCTCGTCCACATTCGCACTTGCCATCAATATCCTCATGCTTGAATCTTTCATGATAATTGGCGAAATCGCCGTGTCCTGTCCTAGCTACAATCAATCTGTGGTACGCCCATCTCGGTAAGGCAAGCTCTGGCGGTCGCTTGCGTGTCATCTTGAGATTCAAATCTGCGTAGTGCTTGTGCCCATGTTTCTGCCGCCACGATGCAGCCAGCTCATCCGCACGCTCCCTCACAAACCTGGTTAGTGATGCAAACGTAAACTTTGTTCTCCGATTTACTTCTGCAGAAAGTATCGCATCGGTTCCGTCGTCGGGAAGGTCTTTTAAGGCAGCTTTGGCGAGCTCATCTGCTTTCTCATTTCACTCAATCCCTGAGTGACCAGGTATCCACCGGATCTCGACTGATCGGAGCCTTTGACAGTCTAATACAGACCTATCAACTATTCCTTGGAAGGACCTCGATCTACCACTTTGTAGAGCCTGGGAGGCTTCTGAGCTGTCTAGGAGTACCTTGATAGGGTTAATTCCGGCTACTAGTATTGCTGCTTCAAGAGCTTTCTGGGCCCCTAACAGCTCTGCGTCGTACGCCTCTGCCCCAAGTAAAGGTCCTGACCCCCTTCCGATCATTTGTCCTCCTCTGAACAGAGTGTAGCCCCATGCAGATCTTGCCAAGCCACAAGACGAGCCATCTGGATACGCACATACAGTATCCGTTGACAGATTCTCAATCCACAATTTGACCTGGGCAGCCTCAGACTGCTTGTCGACAGTCGTTACCTGGCCATTACGTTTCGTTTGCGGGTAGAACAGCTTGCCAGACTCTACAGCAACCGGTACGTTTTGAAGGCCCATCTGTAGTCGTGTTAGGTATCGCTCTTGATTCGTGAACACACGGCTTTTCTGTCCTGCACAGAGTCCTAGGCGGCTTATAGGATCCTTTGGTCCCTCTTGAGACCTGATAACTAGGGGGTGCCATGTATCCATTTGCTGAATTCGCGCCGCGGCTCTCAATTGCCTTTGCTGTAGGATAATTGCTGCCGAAGAAATTCCTGATTCTCTATGTAGAACTTTATTAGGAGTGGTTCGCCAGACTGGTAGTTCTGCCCGAACCGCTGTGATGATTGTGTTATCCAAGAGATCCGTATGCCAGCCAACTCCTGTGCCCACCTTCTTGCCTCTCTGGGTAGTGATCCGAGTTAGTCCTGGCCACCATGCTTCAGCTCCGTAGAGAGCCGTGCTCAGAACACATGCCTGCACTGCCTTGATCATTGGTCCTGGGTCTGCACCCCGCTGTACGGTGTTTATTCGGCGTATAAACTGCGTTATGCGTTGCGCTTTGCCACACCACTCTTGCACGTGCTGCTTGAAGTTAAGTTGGGAGTCTATCCATACCCCAAGCCATTTCACATGCGGAGATGGGGTGATCCTATGGCCTTGAATTTGGACGGCTAAGCCTACCGTGTCCATCTTTTTCTTGGGCCCTCCTCCGATTATCAGTAGGTCAGACTTGGCCGGGTCGAAACTTATCTCATGCTCCTTTGCTAGCAGCAAAAGTTTTTCTACCTCTGCCTGAGCATTTTCCACCGCTTCGGCTGCTGTGCTTCCTATACTTAGAACTGCGATATCGTCGGCATAGCCAAACTTATTGTCCATGTTCCCCTCTTGAACTAAGATAGCGATGTAAAGGAGGAATAGGAGCGGTGATAACGGCGAGCCTTGTAGGACTCCACACTCCATGACTTTATCTCGAGTCATTCCATCTTGGTGGCGAACACGAATCTTCTGTCGGGTCAAAAAGGACTCAACCCATTGACAAAGTGATCTGGGCCATCCTTGGTTCCGCATCCGGTGTAATAGCCGTTTGTGGAGGACGGCATCAAATGCGCCCTGCACGTCCAGAGTGACCATTGCTGTTACCTTGTTGTTCTGCATTGCAGCCTCTGCATCATGTATGACGCATGAAACCAGGTCGACCGCTGAACGTCCCGGAAGTGCACCGAAAAGCTGTTGGGGGACAACTCGATGTTCAATTGCTAGCCAAGCCATACTCTTAGCTACAAGTCGTTCTAAACCTTTGCCCAGACAAGAGAGAAGGGATATCGGTCGCCATCCTTTAGCTGTTGCTAGATCTCGTCCTGGCTTTGGAATTAGGATGACTTCAGCTACTCGAAATGCAGTCGGAAAGTGTCCATGCTGCAAACAAGCTTGAAAGATATCCTTCACCTGGGCACCTATGGCTGGCCAACAAGCTCTAAGCAGTCGAACGGTTATCCTATCTGAGCCTGGCGACTTGTCACCTATGTCAAGAGTGCTTGTCGTCACGTCTTCTAGAGAAAGTGACGCGCTCCGCGGGATAGATTCCAGTTGTTCGTATTCCCACGCGGGCAGGTCGCGAGCTGCATCGAATCGAATTAGTAATCTGTCTCGTAGGGCTTCTGCTCGCTCGAGGGGATCCGATATCCATGTATCCTCCGCGGTTTTCAAAGGAGGAGGGTCTCGGCTGGTTTTTGGTTTGGCCCACTGCATCACTTTAAAGACATATGTATCCGTAGTAGCATTCTCAACCTGCTTCCTCCAGTATTCTCTCTTTGCCGTTTTGACTGCATGTTTGAAACTCTTTCGAGCCTGCACCGCACTTTCAGGGAAGCTTCTAGCCTCTTTGAACTCGCGATGTTTTAGTTTGCAACCCTCATTCCACCATGGTGCAGTGCTGCCGCAAAATTTTGTGGGTTTCCGTCCAACTGCCTTGCGAGCGTCTCCCAAGGCCTCCATCAGGCTCGATATCTAGCGTTCAATGTCGCTTATACTGTCGAAGGGACCTGGCTTGACCCAGGCTTTGACGTACTGGGCATACTTAGGTAGATCCTCGTCACGTAGACGGAGTTCCTGGCTTATTTCGGAGAAATCTGGCCTATTTGTCACTTGAACGGTCCCTACGTCTCACGGATATAAGGAGCAGTTGTTCCACGGGGTACGAAGCGGGACTAGAAAGCTCGTTTGATGGGAGTGAGATGAGGGTGTGTCAGGTAATAGGTGAGATGGTGGTATAGGTGAGGGGCGAGCAGCGGGAAGTGCTCTTCACAGCAGAAGAGAAATGGGCGGTGGGAGTGGTCTTCCGGAGCAGAAGAGAAGTGCAATTAAACAGCGGTCTTCGCAGAGGAAGAGGATAATCAAAGAATAAAATTATATTCAGAAGACGTTGCGTGGAGAGAAAACCCCGCGACGTCAGGTCTACATATGTACATTTGATCTCTAAGTGAGATCGTAATAATAACTCCACACGGGTTATATGAAACCCAGAGAACAACTCCAAAACTCCTACAACGGCACGCCAACGTCTTACCATAAAACCTGGTAAATCCTTTGTCAAATATCAACCCCTTGTAACGGCCTTGACACTTCCCTAACATGAAACATGTCAATCCGTGAAAGTAGCCCCCCTTTTTAAACGCGAGCTCCTGCGAGGCTGAGATTTGGACACTCGATGCAGTGGTCCAGGTTTGTCCGGATAGCGTAAATGAAATATCTCGACAGCGACAGTGTCGTCCAAATTAATGGCAGGCTCCCAAGTTACATCATTTTCTCCAACCCATTTGACAAGATACTGTAGGCCTTTATGGTTACTGATCCGGGAGTCGTAAATTTCTTCGATCTGGAATTCTTCTTCGTCGTTTACTACAACAGGGGGTGGTGGTGGTTGAATTTGGCCCGGGACTGGATCATTAGCTGTAGGACTAAGCAATGAAACGTGAAATACTGAATGGATTTTTATATTTTTTGGGAGATCAAGTCGGTAGGCATAGGGCGAAATTATTTCCTTGATTGGAAACGGGCCAAGTTTTCTCCAGTCTAGCTTCTGCGAGTTACGCGTAGTTCTGATATTTTTCGCTGAGAGGAATACCAGATCTCCCACCTGGTAACGTGGAGCAGGTTTCCTCTTGTTATTGACCGTCTGTTCGTGCTGATCTTGTGCAGTTCGGATGTTAGCTCGTAAAAATTCATGCAGGTCTTTCATTTTTGTAGCAAAGGCTTTAGCGTCTGTATTGAGCGCTTGTCTAGCAATCGATTTGATCTGGATTGTAAATCGAGGGTGGAAGCCGTAATTGCTAAAGAATGGTGAAGCCTGAGTCGAGGATGAAATCTGGTTGTTAGCTGAAAACTCAGCCATTGGCAGCCACTTAGCCCAATCATCTTGCTGGAAAGAAACATAGCTCCGCAAATATTGTTCCATCACCGCATTGAATTTTTCGGTCTGGCCATCGGTTTCCGGATGAAAGGCGGTGGACATCCTAGCGTCGATACTGAGATACTTGCATAAACATTTCCAGAATTTAGCTGTGAATTGCGTGCCGCGATCTGATGTTATGTGTGATGGTAACCCGTGAAGTTTCCAGACGTTCTTGAGGTACAGCTCGGCTACGTCGTGAGAATTGGCTGATGTGGTACATGGAATTAAATGACGCATTTTAGTTAGTCGATCAACTACCACCATGATTGAATCATACCCTTCACTTTTGGGAAGACCACTTACAAAATCCATCGATACCTCCTACCATGGTTGTTGAGCAATTGGCAGTGGTCGAAGTACACCGAATTTCGCATGGTTGCTGGATTTACTTCTTCGACAAGTATGACAGTTACGAACATATCTTGCGATGTATTTGCGCATGTGCGGCCAGTAGTAGTCCCTGCTAATGAGTTCGAATGTTTTCTCGCGGCCTGGGTGACCCGCTGAAGGGTTGTCGTGATAGAGCCGAAGTATGTGAAGTTTAAGTGGGTCATAATCTGGAACAAATAATTGCCCTCTATAGGTTAGCTTTCCGTTAATCCCTGCGCATTCGGCTAGCGATATTTCGTTCGAACACCTTTCACCTGCGCTTAGCAAGTTAAGAATTTTTTGCGGAAACGGGTCCGTGTTGTATCCTTCATCGAATAATTTGTCCAACGATGGTGACTCTGGGACTGTTTGTGCTGCTGACAAAACAAGCCGTTGGTCTAAATTTTCTCTTTTAAAATTGTCTGACTTTGGTGAAGTCTCCTATCGTCATCTTCGGTTGGAAGGTCTTGTGAACGTCTTGTCAAAGCGTCTGGCTTGCCTCCCTGTTTTCCAGGTCTATAGTTTATCACAAAGTCGAACCGCGAAAGGTATTCTGCCCAGCGTGCTTGTCTTCGATTCAATTGTTTAGTACTCATAAAATATTCTAGGTTTTTATGATCCGATATGACAGAAATGGGGTGTGCAGCGCCTTCCAGTTCAGGCCGCCATTCTTCAAACGCACGGATAATTGCCAACAGCTCTTTGTCGTAAATTTCGTAATTACATTCAGCCGGTGAGTGTTTTTTCGAAAAATACGCAACAGGTCGAAGGATTCCTTTATTGTCGTACTGGGAAAGAATCCCGGCGGCGACATAGTCTGACGCGTCTGTCTCAACGACTATTTCTTTATCTGGGTCAAAATGGCCGAGTATTGGTGCGGTAATAAAGGAAGTTTTAAGAGTTTCAAATGCTCTTTGGGCTTCGGCATTCCAGCTAAACCCTACATCTTTACGCGTCATCCTAGTGAGTGGAGAGACCAGCGACGAGAACCCATAAATAAATCGTCGATAAAAGTTTGCAAATCCAAGGAATGCTTGCAAATCTTTTATTGTTTTAGGGGTTGTCCAATTTCTAATTGCTTCGACTTTTCTGGGATCCATCGAGATTCCACCTGCTTCGATTACAAGGCCAAGGTATGTTGTCTTCTGTGTATGAAACTCACACTTTTCTGGCTTTAGGAAAACTCCTTTCCTTTGTAAAGCTTCTAGAACTTTATGAACGTGTATTTTGTGTTCATCCAAGGTGTCGCTGTAGATAAGGATATCGTCTAAATAAGCAGTACAAAATAAATCCAAAAATTCACGGAGGCAATCATTGATGAAGTGTTGGAATGTTGCTGGTGCATTCGTCAGACCAAAAGGCATCACTGTATATTCGAAGTGGCCATATCTAGTACGAAAAGCTGTTTTCCATTCTTCGCCTTCAGCCATCCTGATTTGATTGTAACCTTGTCGGAGGTCCAGTTTTGTATAGTATTTGGCCTTTGATAATCGGTCAAGGGTCTCTCTAAGTAACGGAAGTGGGTATCGATTTTTTATTGTCAGCTCGTTCAATCTACGATAATCGACGCATAGGCGCAAGGTTCCATCAGCTTTTTTGACAAACAGCACTGGAGAACCCGCTGGAGACGAACTGGCTCGAATGAAGCCTTTATCGAGGTTTTCTCGGATATAAGTCCTCAACACCGTCAATTCTTCTCTTGTCATACCATAAAGAGGTCCAAAGGGTGGTTCAGCACCTTCTTTGAGTGGAATTTTGTGGTCATATGCACGGCGTGGTGGTAATTCGTTTGCTAGTTGCTCGTCCATCATTGGCAGGTATTTATGATACTCCTTCGGAATTTTTTCTATCCAATTCTTTCCTGCGGTAACAGCCGTGGCATAAGTATGCAGCTTATTTTTTCGAGCCTTGTGAGGAAGAGTTGCTGAACTTTTAAGGGATCGTTGCCGAGGTGGCTTTATCCCCTTAATAGGCTTTTGATCTGCTGTTAGATTACAATGATATTTACAATGGTCCGAA
Organism: Podosphaera xanthii; assembly: GCA_028751805.1. Taxonomy (NCBI): domain Eukaryota; kingdom Fungi; phylum Ascomycota; class Leotiomycetes; order Helotiales; family Erysiphaceae; genus Podosphaera; species Podosphaera xanthii. The sequence goes on from JAPWIX010000022.1 coordinate 1,268,600, forward strand.
CTAAAGAGTATGGTATTATCTTTGAATTTTATCACCGGATCATGCAGCTGGAGCCAGGGTATTCCAAGTACAAGTGGGTATGAGCCAAGTTTAGTGACAAAAAAGGTAATAGTTTCCTGGTGAGATTGCATGAGTAAGGGTAACCGGCAAAAATGTGTCACTTTTCCAGAAGAAATAGGTCTTCCGTCAATAACTTGGAGAGTGCGAGGGGAATTGAGAGGCAAGAAGAGAAATTTATGGTGGCGCGCGAACATTTCGTCAATGAAAGCAAATCCGGAGCATCCAGTATCAACTAATGTGTGAGTTTGAATCAATGTGTGATTACTGTCTAAAATACAGGCAGCAACAAAGTGGTCACCATCCAATCCCTCCTCCACACATGAAATCGAAAAGCTAGAGATAGAAATTGCAAGAACTGAAGAAACATTTTCTCGTCCCAGATCAGGGCCATCCTTCAAATCTGGGCTCAGTGAAAACCCGACTGAGAGTTGGCAGGGATTTCCGCTGCAGTGATGCTGGGGAGATTCGGTGATATTACAGCCCCTGCTATGGATGCATTTTTGCCTCTTGGGCGCTTTCCCGAAGGGCATCCTTCAAACGTATGACCAGATCCAGCACAGTACATGCACAAGTTATTGTCTCGACGCCACTGTTTTTCAGCTGGGCTCGTTCTTCGTTGTCCATTGATGAACGTGTACCTTTGCTCCACCGGGGGTCGTTGGCTTGACCTGGTCTGCAGAGCTGAAAGATCCATAGGAACAAGGCCACCAGGGACGTGGGAAGGGTGGGCTATAGCTTCAATGGGCATCAAGGAACGACCCATTCTATTCCGAATATCCTTATCTACTTTTCGGCCACGAACCTGGTTATCGATTTTCATTAGCATTGCGGCATAGGCGTTAACATTGTTCGGGAGATCCGTCCTATATGAGAGAGCATCTTGGAGTTCGTCAGATAGTCCTTCCGTCAGCGCATCAATTTTAGCACTTTCGTTATAATCCAGGTAAGCCATTATACGTAGAAATTGGGAGTAGTACCCGGCGAAGTCTCCTTTGTCTTGTCTTAGCACTTTAAGTTCGCGACGGGCTGTTCCTCTTGGGTCTGGATCCCCAAAAGATGACTCGAGATACAAAATGAATGCCTGTACTGATGGAAATGGGGCAGTTGGCTTGGCATTTACCAGTGGTACAACTTGGTCGAGAGCTTTACCTTCTAATCGACTTACGGAGTAAATAACTTTGGCTGCTTCGTTTCGAAATCTATCGTTGTTTACCTCAAGTTTCATCCTAAGCTGAGTAATGAAGCCAGGCAGTTCTGATCGGGTACCATTAAATTTTTCGGGGTCAGGAAATTTTTCGGACCGAAAACTAAAGGCGTCGGTAGGGCGGTCTGCTGAGTTAAGGTTGGTCGCTGGCGTGGCGTGTCCAGCACGTGCCATATTCAGGTCAAGATTTAGCTGATCTTTTTCCCCTTCAAGGTTAGTGATGGTCTGATTAGCAGCGAGAAGCTGGCCTCGGCATGTATTCCTTTCATCCCGATATCTATTCAGATGGGCGATAATGTAATTGAATAGTAGTTGATCGTTTTCCTCAAACTGTTGCTTGAATAGTTCAAGGGTTCCGGGGCATGTCCAGCCATGGGAATAGTCGGTAGTCATTTCGTACGGCGTGGAGAACGACGCAACGTAATCTCACGGATATAAGGAGCAGTTGTTCCACGGGGTACGAAGCGGGACTAGAAAGCTCGTTTGATGGGAGTGAGATGAGGGTGTGTCAGGTAATAGGTGAGATGGTGGTATAGGTGAGGGGCGAGCAGCGGGAAGTGCTCTTCACAGCAGAAGAGAAATGGGCGGTGGGAGTGGTCTTCCGGAGCAGAAGAGAAGTGCAATTAAACAGCGGTCTTCGCAGAGGAAGAGGATAATCAAAGAATAAAATTATATTCAGAAGACGTTGCGTGGAGAGAAAACCCCGCGACGTCAGGTCTACATATGTACATTTGATCTCTAAGTGAGATCGTAATAATAACTCCACACGGGTTATATGAAACCCAGAGAACAACTCCAAAACTCCTACAACGGCACGCCAACGTCTTACCATGAAACCTGGTAAATCCTTTGTCAAATATCAACCCCTTGTAACGGCCTTGACACTTCCCTAACATGAAACATGTCAATCCGTGAAACTACGATAGTCATGTGGTCTGATGTGCAATTGTATTCGCTTGATACCATTGCCTCCGCTGATTTGTTGCTCCAGGCTAAGTCCAGCACATTTCCGTCCCGATGCGTGGGTGCGCCGATGGTAGTAAGTAGATGCATGTCCTGAGCTGTTGCCCATTCCATGATTTGGTCACCGTTACCATACTGACGAGTCGTCTGCGGTTGCCAGTGCCTTGACACAGCGTTGAAGTCTCCCCCTACAATTGCAGGACCTGACGGGCTCCATCTGAGTAAGGGCTCGAGAGTCCCACTCAGTCCTGGTGCGCGGTATATATTTACAAAAGTTATCCCAGAGACTTTCACAAAGCAGTAATCGCCGTTTTGTTCTCCGACCAAAGGAAAGATTTGCGTAGCCACCAGGCCTTTACGGACGAAAATTATTGCCCGGGGGCGAGTCCCAGCTGCTGCCGTTGGTTTGTGGCTTATAAATCCCGGGTGATTTTTGGTGATAAAATCACCGTCTTTCTGCATTGTTCATGGTTCCTGTACCATAACCACGTTTGCACCTGAATCCCAGGCTTGCTGTAGTGCGATGTCTATATTAGGTCCGCCCTTTCCCACGTTCACTTGGTGAAATAGAAGGGTGTTAGTTTTCTCGTTTTGGTGTTGGAGTAGTATTGTGCTACTCATAGGTGTTCCATGGTTACTTCCTGGGTGCAGGGGACCTCAACAGCCTTTCCCTTGCCCTTCTCCTCCGACTCTACCAGTGCCGCCTTGAAGTCTCTGTGGCCTCGTTCCCGGATAACTCGGAGCTCTGACGGAGTGCGCGGTACCACTAGTCCATTTTGCCTTCTGGGCCGGGCCATGCATCCGAGGTTGGTCGACTCATGAGGTCCTGCACAGTTCGAGCATTTGGGCACCTTGATCGAGCATTCTGATGTCTCATGTGCACCGGTACATCTTCCACATCGGCTTCCTTTGATGCAGGCCCTCGTTGCGTGAAAGCCCCAGAATTTTGGCACTGCTCTATAGGCCGACGTCGTGTAAATGGCATGGTTGGTCCACTCTCTTCGAACAACCTAAATTTCAGGTTTGCTGGCTTTTGCTTGAAGTGAATAATCCAGCTCGTAGTATACTGGCCTTCTTTCACGTTGTTAGGTCGGACCTGGACTGGTGTCGCGCCGCAGGCAGATTCACACTCTTTTATCACCATTTCTTTAGTCACGGTTAACCTGCAGTCCATTGTTTTAATGTAGAGTGGTACGTGTGGCACAATGACGGATGTCCAGTCCGACGCCGCCTCAATGGTCGTGTTGTCTTTCTCAAAAGATGGTGCCACCCCTAGGATTGACTCTCTGAGCGCGTCTGACGCACACTCAATTGCCAGACCGGACCTGACTTGTGAAATTGCCGTAATTGCCGAGAGTGCTACTCCAGCCCGTTCGGAGATTATCTTTTTGATTGTTACTAGTGACAGCTTGCGCCACTCGTGTTCTGGACCCAGCCGAAGAAAAAGGCGTCTGTCTTCTTCTGGCATTTCTTGTATAACCGGTTTTTTCTGTATAACAGGCTTACGGATTGTCGTGGCGGCGGGTGGTGTTGGAAGTTTTGCTGCTTTCCTGGCTATTGTGACCCAAGGAGACTTGACCTCCTGCGGCCTTTTGGGGAGGGCCAGATTGGGGCCCTCCACCGGTTTTGTCACCCTAGGGACAGCTGTTACCGTGCTTGATCTTGGGGGAGGATTCTTACAGGGTGCTTCGGGTGCTTGAGCATTGCCAGTCGCAAACGCAGTCACGATCGGTGCAATCTTTTCGATGAATGGCGCCAGTAGTAGTGCATCTTCAGTTCCTGCCTTGGTTTTAGCCCAGGCGTCGATTTTTTGCAGAAATTCTTGAGCCAGGCCCATTCTCTGCTTTGTCTGGCGTTCAGCTTGTTCAATTACAGCGGCAATGACCTGAAGGCTTAGATGTAGATTGTCGCTTGGAGCGACAGGCGACGATGATGACGGCGCGCTGGAAGAACCCATTGCACCGGTCGGAGGGCTTATATTCGGAGATACAGAGGGGGGGGGCGGGTACTTGTTTGGGTTGAAGTGGTCAGGATGAAAGTTGGTGTATGGTGACGCGTAAGAGTCATTATGATCCATTATGGCGTCTTCCTCAGTCGTGGAGTTGCAGAGCGTCCACATAGGGTAGGGTTAAGATATGGTGATGATGATGATGATTCTATTTTTCGTCTAAGGCTCTCGTCGCGTGCCCTTGGGCACGTGACTGTTTGATCCCACCTGGGCCAAAGGACGCTAGAGCCTGAGCTCTAGTTTTTGTGACTTTCTAAGTCCTAATTACATGGCTGTGCAGCGTTGTATGAAACTGCGCACATAGAAGGGTTAATGCATATTGCAAATTTAAATTTTTGAGACCACCCCATGCTCATGACTGGTGATTATTCAGTCCACCTCACCCGCTCCATCTCTCACTGCCGGAGCCACCAATCAAACAAGAAAAATATAAAATAAAATAAAGCAAAGCAGAACAAAGGAAAGTTTTCTCGTCTCAGCGAGGGCAAATTTGCTCAAAAAACCGAGCCTGATCCAGCCATTTAGTCAGTGTGACTGCTCCTTCCGGGGTTCCCAGGAGCTTTGGGAAGAGTAAACGGATAGGCCCTTCTGGGCGGCCACTGCGGCGACGAAGTATTCTACAGAAGAAAAAGTGTCTTGGGGATTTAAGTGACCCGCATAGACAGCGTAGGTTTGCAGTTTCGTGGTTGAAGCGAATGTGATAGGAGGCGAAATCTCCATGCCCAGTTCTGGCAGAAATTAATACGCCAAGAGATTTCCGACTCAATAGGAGCTCTTTAGGAAAGGAAGGGGCAGAGTTGATACCAAGTCTAGTGTATGTTAGAGGAGCATGATTTTCCCACCATTTTGCCCTCGCTTGACACATCTGCGTCGAATTCCACAGAGTGAGCGCTGCTATAGAGAGTTTAAATTGACCATCCTGGAAGGGCATGGCCGCACCTTTTTTTGCCTCTGAGTCGGTAATCTCGTTTCCTTCGATACCTGAGTGGCTTGGGACCCAGCGTACTCTAATTTCACCCTCTCGAATGTGCGGGAGTCTCGTACGAGCCTTCCATGCCTTGGCAACCTCCAGAGCATCTATGAAAGTTTCCTGGGACGATATGCTATTGGCCTTGGTTTGGAATCTTTTCGCTACTTCCAGGTTATCGATGAATATCCATAGGTTGTTGGAGAAGCGCGTCGACGGTAAGGCGGTGGCTGCTCTAATGCCTTCAAGTGCTGCACACGCTTCCGCATCGTATATTTCTTTGCCATTGCCAAGAGGAAAGGCATCTGTCCGTATTTTTCGCCCAAGCTGGAAGATAGCGAATCCACCTCCAGCGTTCCCGTCGGGTAGTTTGGCACCGTCTGAGTAGACCAAAATATCGGATGGAGGCATTGTGAGCAAAAATTCTCGAAATTTTCCAGCTTTTAAGTTAGGTGTGCCTGTTGGGCCACTGATTCGATTCAATGACTGAATTTTTGTCTCTGGAGTATCCCAGGGTGGTAACAGAAGTGGGTTGAAATTTTCAGAAGCTGGGATAAGCCTATACGATCTGGAAAATCGCGTTACTGCAGGTGTAAGAAGGGATCTACTTCCCCGGCGAGATAATGGATGACGGGGATCTAGTTTGCGGATACGGATAGCAGCTCTTCTCGAAAGCCCATCTAGGGAAGTTTCGGCAGACGGAATCCCTGCTTCTCTAAGGAGGGCGGGCGAAGGGACAGTCCGGAACGCTGGGAGGATTGCTCTGGCGGCAGCTCTGTGCGTTTTATCTAGGATTTCTAGATGCTTGCCGACCCTGTTTGAAATCGTTTTGCTACCGGTCTTCTTGGAAGCTCCAGGCCACCATGTTTCGGCACCAAAATGTGCGATGGGTAAGACACAGGCCAATACAGCTTGTCTTGATAAATAAGGTGGAACACCGCGAATAGTATTTCCCAAGCAGCGGAGAGCATGCGCGACCTTAAGAGCCTTGGCTGCCTGTATCTGTGCGTGGTATTTAAAAGTTAGTTTTTTATCGAAGTGGACGCCCAACCATTTGAGATAAGGGCGCTCCCCACTTTCTGAGATTGAAAAGTTACTTGTGTGGATGTGTGGACTGCGTTCCTTATCTCGGCGCTTCCTGGAGAAGTGGAGCAGTTCTGACTTCGAAGGGTCAAACTTTAGTCCTTCTTCGTCTCTCCATTCTATGGCCCGATTAACTGCAGACCCAATCTTCTGAGAGTTTAATTCAAGGGAGTGAGATATCTCCAGAATTGCAACATCATCGGCATAGCCAAAGGCTTTCTTAAGTCCCTCCAATCTGTAAAGCGGGGATGTGTATAGCATAAATAAGATGGGTGAGACTGGGGAACCTTGAGGGAGTCCACAATTTATTGTCCTTGGTGCACCCACTTCTCCATCAAGTCGAATACAGACTCTGCGATCAGTAGCAAAGGAGCCGACCCAGTTACAGAGGTTGGGCGGCCAGCCTTGTTCACGTAAGCGCTTTATAAGTCTTCCTGGCAGAACGGTGTCAAAAGCCCCCTTTATGTCAAGTGTGGCAACCGAGGCAGTTAGCCCCTTAGAAAGTGCAGCCTCCACGTCGTGGGTTAGACAAGTTGTTAAATCTACAGAAGACCTAAGAGGTAGCGCACCAAATTGCTGGCTTGCTAGTACCTTAAAATTGATGGCTGTCCATGACATTCGCTTCGCAACAATTCTTTCGTGTCCTTTTCCTAGCACTGAGAGGAGTGCTATGGGTCGGTATGCTCGTGGATTTGTCATGTCTGCCTTGTTCGGCTTTCCGATGACTGCTATAATTGCAGTACGAAAACATTGAGGGTGGTGTCCGATGTTAATACACTCCTGGAAGAGATTGAGTATTATATCTGAGATTTGTGGCCAAGCCAGACGGAGAACGGCCGTTGGAATTTGATCTTTACCTGGAGTTGTATTCCCAGCTCCGAGTATTGACCTAGATACTTCTTCGATGGTGAGGCCCAGAAAAGGTAAAGAAGCCGTTGGGACAGTTGGGGTGGACAGAGATATATCTTCCGTATCTGATTGATTTTGTAGGAGGTTCCGGAACAAGACTTCCCTCTTGTCTTCGAGATTATGAGCTAGACCTGTGTTCGGTGAACGTGGGTCGGAAAGTGGCGGTGTACGGAATGTTCCCTTTGACTTGTGCCATTTGGTAATGTCCCATACTTCCTTCGCATTACTAACATCATTAAGCTTTTTCTGGAAGAAAGAAGCTTTCGCTCTTCTGACAACTTTTCGGAGCTCCTTCTTGGCATCATAAGAAGGAGTCAAGGAACGGACTGCCTCACGGTATCTTTGCTTGGCTTCCCGGCAGCTTTGATCCCACCAGGGTTGACCCTTGTTCGTTGGAAGTGACTTTTTAGTAGAACCAGCGAATGCACTTTGTAAAATGCGGATTAATTCTGCAGCCATGTGGTCAATCCCAGCCCTGGATTTAACGAGTGGGTGCAATCCTTCTAGGTTCATTCTCAGTAATGCAAGAAAGGTTTCTCCATCAATTGTTGAAAAGCGGAGCCTGGGAGGTTGGGGAGCGCGATTGATTTCAGGTAGCGTAATTAGGAGTGGAATATGGTCGGAGGTGACATCTAAGTTAGCTTGAGTTGAGGCGGAAATATCTCTGGCAACTAGTGAATCTGAAGCAAAACATAAATCCATCACGTTTCCACGACTGTGGGTGGGTACGTCAATCTGTGAAACGAGGTTAAACCCTCTTAGGTTAAGCCAGTGTATAAATTCGCCTGCCATAGGAGACGGAGCCCTAGTGAAGGATGGGTGCCAGTGATGGTGGTGAAGATTAAAATCTCCTGCCAGTACAGTCTGTGAGAAAATCTGTGAATTTGTTAAAGAAAGAAGAGACGAAAGTCCGACTCCCGGATTAATAGCTCTGGGGGGTGCATTGTAAACATTAATAACCAGAATTTTTGGGCAATTTAAGGTCTCGACTGAGAGAAAGAGTAAATCTCCATTTACGTGCTGCTGTTGTAGTTCTGGTCGAAGTTGGGTGAAATTTAGGCCTGAAATTTTCCTTGAATATGACATTACTCGCGGACGGATTGACCAATCATCAGCCGGAGTGAAACATTCGAAAGAAGGATGCTTCCGAGTTATCCTGCGGGTTAAATCTCTGGCAACGTAGGGCTCTTGGACAAGCAAGAGATCCGCACGAATTATAAACGCAAATTGAAGAGCAAGCTCATGCGCCACTGAGCTTCTACCGACATTGGCTGAGAGGATTTTTAATGCCGAGTATCCAAGACTCATATTTGCATATTTGAAGGGCTGTTATCCCGACTTTCGCGGAGTTGGTTAGAGAGGACGGCAAAACGACCGCGTGTGAGAGACGGCGAAGATGGCTCGGTAAAAAGGCTTCTTACCGCCGGGGGGGTTGAAGGGACTACGCTTGCGGTGGTTTCCGTAGCGGTAGGGTTTTTCGCGCCCAAAGTTGCGCAATGCGCTGTTCTCAGGCGTAATCTAGCTGCTGCTGCTGGTTTACGTATTTCTATGATTTGAGACTTCGAAGGTAAAGACTGATCTTTTCTAGGCCGGATAAGACATTCTAGGGAATCAGCCGGGTGAGGGCCGTGACAGTTTACGCACTTTGGTGGGCATTGATGTATCCTAGTTGGATCACATGAAGTATGTTGATGTCTGGACGTTTGCCACGTGACATTGCGCACGTCCATTGCAACTCTATATATTAGCAACGCGTTGGAGGGAAACATAGATAGAATAGAATTAATTGAATGAACTACTTTGTCTTACGCGCGTTTTGTATTTTGAGTCTTTTGAGTAGCTATTCTATTCCCAACTAAAGCCGATTTCCCGACACTGATCAGTGTTCTCAAACATCGAGGACACAGAACAGCAAGGTACATTGAAGAGACGCGCTCGGTACTGAAACGGACAGGAGAACTTAGGGCCTCTGGTACTTGAGCAGCCTCTTGGAACGACAGAAACATAGTGCGTGCTAAGCATCTGATTTGGAGCGAGGACGAGATACTAGGGACAAAAAAAAAAAAAAAAAAAACCCTTAAATTTTATCTGAACGACAGACCAGACCATCGTGCCCATTGCCAGCACACTTCCAACACACAAGCTACCCTCTCCGACGTAGCTTCATACACTAAGAATGACCGACAGTAAAGAAGATCAAGATGTCCAAATGAAGGATACCAGCATTATTCCCGAAGAGAACCTTCAAGAAGCAGAGAAGAAAAGATGGACTTCAGGATTTGTTCTCAATCATCTTTCGTCGTTCAAGAAATTCGCAACCGATGCCGGAGCCGTCGATGATATATTATGGGACGGATTTCAAGATTACTTCGAACATTGGGATACGTCCAACTTCAAGCTAGCAGGCACGACAGATCTAAACAGTCTCCGAATATTTCTCCGCCAACGTGGTGTGTACGTTGTCAGGAAGCAAGGATTTAGCGTTGCACGAGCACTTTTCAACGTTCTGAATGAAAAGCATCCTGCAGAGTGGCCTGAAGACGAACTCTTTAATCAAATGAAGAAAGGATTGTTTTACTCAAGACAAATTCCGCAAGCTACCGCAAATTCACCTCCAGCTGACCCTCAAACATCAACCACTCCTCAAGGTGATCCACCATCTACATATCCCTTGGGATTTAACAACTTTCCAACAAATCCCCCACTACCATCAACTCCAATTGGCAATAACCAGCCTGGAGTGAACAACACCAACAGAAACACCATTTACAATACTGCTCCAGACGCACAGCCCACTGCTCCGGGTGCAACCACCAACAATCCTGTAAATTTAAATACCTTTCCCCCACCTCCGCCTCCATCAATCCCATCAGACAATTCTTCACAGCAAACCAGTTACCATTCTACACAATCCTCAAAATTTCCCTCCAATCCACCATTTCACTCTACTTTCTCTCCGGATACAAGTAATTTTCACGCTCCTTCACGTTATAACAATTTTCCATTACAACAAAATCTCCAGCAAAATAATACACAGAATCCCCATCATGTACAATATAACAACGAACAAGATAAACGACAAAGAACAACAAGCATAATGAACCTTTACAAAATTTATAGAGATGGTATAAAATACGGCGGCCAAAATGACAATCTGAATAGCGCTCTCGATGATTTTAATGAAATGTGCTCCGCTGCTGGTGTGCCAGACGACTTTAAAGGTCAAGCAATTTCAATCATGCTAAAAGACTCCGCCAAGCTCTTCTACTCAGAAAATATTCGTGGTAAAATCTCAGATTTTGACGAGATGGTCAATGCAATAAGAAGAAATTTTGAGACACCCGAACTGCAACGAGAGATGCAATCAATGTATAACTCAATCACCCTGTCTAAAATCTCCGCGGAACATAGAGAACTCAAAAGTAAATCAGAATGTCTTGAAGAACTTGTCCGCGAGATTCAACGACTCCATCGTGGCCTCCCTGCATATCGAATAAGTGATGAAAGAAACGATCTCGAATTACGCGATAAACTACTTGTTGCCTGTGAAGAAGACCCTGATTGCTCAATGGCCTGTATGAATCCAGCAGCAACTTTTCAGGCTTTTATTGCACAACTTAGGACCTCTATATGCTTATCATTAAAAGCTCAGAAATCTCAACATCCAACTCAATATACAGTGAATAGTGACGGAAATGAAAGATTCTATACCGATCGCCAATACCATGGTCGTCAACGGACGAATATGTCACCTGTATCAAGACAAAATATGTCAAACCGACCAATTCAGGGGAGAAAGACATATTTCGTGTGCAGTAAACCTGATTGTTGGTCTACTAGACATACGCCGGAAGAACGAAGAAAATCAATGACTGAATTCAGAAATAGGAATCATCGTCTAACTGGCAGAAAATATACAGCACCTGAGATTCGTCAATTTTTAGTTGACTTTGAAGGGGAGGATCCTACCGCTTATATTTCAGACGAATTGGAAAATTTTCATGTAACCCAAGATGATGACAGTGAAGATTCCGAAGACTTCTTCAGAGCAATCAACTTCTTCTCTGAATCTCAAAATTGGGCATCAACAGATTCATCTTCAGAAATCTTCACAACAATGCAAGGGGATATTAACGGACATACTGCTATCAGATCTCTCAAAGACAAATCAACAATGCACCTCCTCTTGAAATCAAAATCATCACTCAACTCTCACTACTCTTCTCTAAAATTCGAAGGTATCCTTATCGATACTGGCGCTGCCAAGATTTCAACGGCTGGCTATGAACAATTTCTTGCCCTCAAACGCCTCCAGCCTTCCATTCAAATCAATAAATTGAGGACTCAAGAAGCTAAAATTACGTTTGGTATTGGATCAACCTCTTCCCTTGGCACAATCGACATCACCACTCCCATTGGTATTATTACTTTTCACGTCACAAAATCAGTTACACCATTTCTCTTCTGTCTTGCGGATATGGACAAAATGAACATTCATTACAATAATTTAAAAGATATCTTAATTCAATACACACCAAACGGAAAGAAAACATACCCAGTAATCCGTAAGTATGGTCATCCATTTTTACTACTCGAGGGAATTGAAGAGAGTCTTGTGCAATCTTATGAGAGAGACGATGGCATCATACATTGCCATCTGACAATGTTGGAACTTCGACAACTGCACCGTAGGTTTGGACACCCCTCTTCCAAAAAACTAGCAAAACTCCTTAACCGATCTGGCCACGATTTCGATCAAAATGCGATCAACCACTTGACAAAGTTCTGCGATTCTTGCCAAAAGTATTCCAAATCACCAGGGCGCTTTAAATTCAACCTTTCTGACAATCGTGAATTCAACCACAGCGTTTACATTGACGTGCTTTGGATTGACGAAAAGCCTGTTCTCCAAGTTGTTGACGAAGCAACAAGCTTCCAAGCAGCACGATGGCTCAAATCTATGGATGCCCAAGAAGCTTGGAATGCCCTTCGCAATTGTTGGATCGATGTTTACCTTGGACCTCCCGACGTTATTGTACATGACGCTGGGACCAACTTCACTGGAAAGGATTTCAAACAAAGCGCCATTGCTATGTCAATATCAACAAAAGCAGTTCCTACTGAGGCGCATCACAGTATTGGCCTTGTGGAGAGATACCATACCCCACTCCGACGGGCATATGAAGTTATTTCTAATGATTTAGGTAAAAATAATATTAATAAATATCACATCTTGCAAATGGCAGTCAAAGCTGTAAACGACACCGCGGGACCAGATGGTATCGTTCCTACACTACTCGTCTTTGGCGCATACCCCCGAATGACTGAGTCAGACCCGCCAACACCTTCTATTTTCCAACGTGCCACAGCCATTAAGTCAGCCATGAAGGAAGTCCGCAAAATACATGCTAAGGCCCAGGTACAGAGTGCATTGAGGATGCGCAACGGACCAGAAATTTCAGCACTTAAAGACCTACCTCTGAACAGCCAAGTCCTCGTCTGGAGAGAATCAAAGAAGTGGACAGGCCCTCATAAATTACTTCAAATTGATGGTGAAAATTGTATAGTCCAAATCGGCGACCATACGTCGACTTTCAGGACAACCTCCGTCAAACCATATTACGATATGGAAAAGGAGCCTGATCCTATAACCGCTCTAGAGACACCTATTCCAAAACATGACGAAGTATTAAACAACGAAGTTGCAGACACCTCAGAACCATGTCGTGGCACCAGGATCCGAAAACCGAAAGATTTTGGAAATTTCATCATGTCAATCGACAATCAAGTCGCCATTTCCAGCTTTCAAACTTCAAATTTTCTTTCATCTAAAGAAATCTCCGACCGTGACCTCTCTATCCGATTACGTTCAGAAAGAAAAATTACAACACCTGGTAAACCCTTTGAAGTTTCCCGTAAAAAGGAGATCGAAGACCTAATTTCACAATGCATATTTGAAGTAATCTCCCAGGACTCAGTGGCGCCTGACGAAAGAGTTTTTAACGCGAGAATGGTTGACGCAGTTAAATTTAGTGACACCTCCCCATACGAAAAATCAAGGCTAGTCGTCCAAGCGTATAATGACACAGGAAAAACTTCCATTCTCACACAGTCACCTACTATCCAGCGTAGTAGTCAAAGACTAATTACGGCACTTGCACCTGGACTCATTAAATCTCGTAAATTCTCGCTTATTCTTAGGGATATAACTCAAGCATACGTCCAGGCTTCAACATCACTTAACCGACGGATCCTCGTAAAACCACCCCGAGAGATTTCTCATTTATTTCCACCATCTTCGGTTCTTTTAATGCTAAAGCCACTTTACGGAATCCCAGAATCTGGAAATCACTGGTGGAGCACCTATTATAAGCATCACACAGACAAACTGCACATGCGCCCTTCCACTTTTGACCCTTGTCTGTTAATATCTACGACAAAAGAAGCTTTTGGAATGATTGGAATGCAAGTAGACGACACACTTGGTTTAGTGGATCCAGAGTTTGCCCGTAGAGAAGAAAAGGAACTAATTGATGCCAAATTTATCTCAAAGCCCATAGAAACACTATCTGTAAACAAGCCCATAGTCTTCAACGGAACAAAGATCTCCTTTAACGATACTGATATTCGCATCCAACAAAAAGGACAAATCAAAGCTATCGAGCTCGTCAATAACAATTCTCCTACGGCAAAAGATGATTATCGCAAACAAAGAGCCCGTGGAGCATATATCGCTTCTATTTGCCAACCGGAGGCTTCTTATAGCCTCTCTGCTGCCGCCCAGCATCAAGATCCCACGGCCACAGAAATCGACCAACTCAATGATTGTCTTCAGTGGCAAATAAACAACCACGATCGCGGTTTACGCTACATTCCGATAAACCTAGAATCTGCAAAACTCTTTGTTTTTGTTGATGCCTCGTTCGCAAACAACAAAGACTTGAGCTCCCAAATTGGAATCATAATTCTGCTAGCAAATGAATCTGATCCTGAGCCCAATCAATTTTTAATTTCAGGAAACCTTATCCATTGGACATCGATAAAATGTAGACGAGTCACACGAGCAGTTCTAGCTTCTGAATTATACGCGATGGTACACGGGGTAGACTTGGCAATTGCACTGAGAACTACTTTGGATATAATTACAAACCAACTCGAAATTCAAGAGATTCCTTCTATCATTTGCACCGATTCTTTTTCATTGTACGAGTGTCTTGTCAAACTTGGAACCACGAAAGAAAAACGCCTTATGATAGACATCATGGCTATTCGCGAGTCATACGAGAGAAGAGAACTTTCTGAAATCCGCTGGATCAACGGACTCGACAACCCTGCAGACGCTATGACCAAAGCAAAACCAACCAAGGCTCTTAGGGAACTAATTGACAATAACAAATTGAAGGTACGAGTTGAGGGATGGGTCGAAAGGTGATTAATTAGTTTTGGGCGCATCTTGACGCAGAGAGAAAGAGGAAAAGAAAAGAGTGCCAGTGTCTGGACGTTTGCCACGTGACATTGCGCACGTCCATTGCAACTCTATATATTAGCAACGCGTTGGAGGGAAACATAGATAGAATAGAATTAATTGAATGAACTACTTTGTCTTACGCGCGTTTTGTATTTTGAGTCTTTTTAATAGCTATTCTATTCCCAACTAAAGCCGATTTCCCGACAGTTGACTCTCAAGGTGTTGAGTCGAACCACAAATCCTGCAGCGGGGAGCTCTACAGCAAGCTCTTTCGTTGTGCCAACCAAAGCACTTACTACACTGTGGAAGTTTCGTTTTCTTTGGCAGAAGTTTTGATTGTACTCGGATGCCAAAGAGTGGGAGGTTTCTTGAGAGAGAGGTTGATTCTTCTGGAAAAAGGACGACCCAATCCTTATGGGCAGCGTATTCAGCTTTTGAAGCATTCCGGGGCTCAAGGACACTGATTGGCGCTACTTTGGTGAGATCGGTTAGAGCTTCAGCGACGACAGTTGCCTTTATTTCGACTAGCTCAAGTTCTGTACCGTTATATCCTGCATATGATCGAGGAACGCCGGAAAGAAGGTAGGCCTTGTGGTTGGTTGGCTTTTCGACCTTACATTGGCCACGCGTGGAAAGGAACGCCTCGATTTCACTTATCCGCGCGGAGAGTATTTCCTGGGCAGCGGTTGAGGTGGGACAGATAGCAAATCCAGTCTTAGTAGTTTGTATTTCTAAGACTAGTTTCTCCTTGAGGAAAGAATTGAGGTGGAGCATAACTGCATAAGGGGACATTTTGAGAGAGGGGTGGTCCGTAGAGACCCGAACTAGTAGTCTATTGTCGACTCGAGCTGGTTTGGGGCGAGTTTGAATAGATTGTTTTTGAGGCTGTCGAAACTGTTGGCTTCGAGGGGCTGATATGGCGGCCGAGGCATACGTGCGCGGCTTTTGGGGAGGCACAATCGCTAGGACAACAATGGGCGTTTTTCTTGCAATGTGAATAGGAGCTGCATGAGGTTCTGTTGCAGCAGCCGAGTATGGTGGAGGGGGCCTGGGAGTACCTCTTACATGGCATTCAAAGTGCCGGCGCGCCACCATGTTTAGGTCCGCGATAAAGTTAAGAAAGGGTTTTTGCAGATGTTGTGGCAAGCTATTACCATCATTAGCATCGTCCAAGATGCACGCAATGTTTTGGAAGAGTAGCGTAGCTTCTTCGTTCCTGGTGGAGGCAGCGGAGGTTGTTGTGAGAAGGATCTCAGTCAGCGACTCCTCTCTGCCCGTCCGAGCAGAGTAATGTAAAGGGGGGGGTGGTAGTGAAGGAGGAGGGGGAAGATTGGTCATGATGGGGTGAAAGTAGAATAAGTTAAGTTAACTTAACTTAACTTAAATTAAAAGCCGTGTTGTGTGTAAATTTGTGATGATGATGATGATTCTATTTTTCGTCTAGGCTCTAGTCACGTGCCACCGGCTCGTGACCTAATGGACCCTTTTGGATCATAGGACGCTAGAGCCTGGGCTCTAGTTTTTTGTGACTTTCCCAGTCTTAAATACATGCTGTGCAGCGTTATATGAAACTGCGCACAAAGTATGCAGGTATGCATAAAGCAACTACTAAATTTTGAGACCCCCTCAAGCTCGTGACTGGTGATTAGGCTGTCCGTATCACCCGCTTTTTCTCTCAGAGCCCTCGATCAAAACAAAGAAAATAAATAAACAAACAAAAGCAAGGAAAATGAAATCCTCTCAGCGAGGGCAGATTTGCTCGAAAAACCGAGCCTGTTCTAGCCATTTGGTAAAAATGATAGCCCCTTCCGGCGTTCCGAGGAGTTTCGGGATGAGCGAGCGGATAGGTCCAGCAGGGCGGCCACCACGGCGGCAAAGAGTCCTGCAAAAAAGAAAGTGTCTTGGAGACTTTGGGGATCCACAGAGGCAGTGCATGTTTGCATCTTTGTGCTTGAATCGAGTATGGCTGTTGGCGAAATCTCCATGCCCAGTCCTAGCCGCAATTATTTGTCCCAAAGATTTTCTACTCAAGAAGAGCTCCTCAGGGAAGACTGGAGCAGTATTAATTCCTAACCTAATATATGACTTAGGAGCATGGTTGTTCCACCATTTTTCTCTGGCTTGTTTCATCTGTGAAGAGTTCCACAAATTTAGAGCTGCTATGGATAATTTAGGCTGCTCGTCTTGGTAGGGCATGGCCGCGCCTCTTTTCGCTTTTGAATCGGCGAGCTCATTTCCTTCGATTCCTGCATGGCTCGGAACCCAACGCACTTTGATTTCACCTTCACTAATATGCGGAAGCCTGGTCCGAGTTTTCCATCCTTTGTCCGCTTCTATAGCGTCAATGAAAATTTTCTGGGATGAAGTAGTAGCCGCTTTGGTTGTAAGCTTTTTTGCTACTTCAAGGTTATCGATAAATAGCCAAAGATTTTTGGAGAAACGAGTGGATGATAGTGCGCGTGCTGCTTTGATGTCTTTTAGAGCCACATATGCTTCCGCGTCGTAGATTTCCTTGCTCTTGCCTAGAGGGAAAGCATTGGTCTGTATCAGACGCCCGAGCAGATAGATGGCATATCCTCCTCCTGAATTCCCATCAGAAGCTTTGGATCCGTCTGAATATACTAGGATATCAGATTGTAGGATATTGAGTAAGAGTTCATGAAATTGTTTCGCTCTTGAGCTAGCCGCACCTAGCGGACCACATACTCGATTGAACGCTTCTCTTTCCTGCTCCGGTATATCCCATGGAGGTAAGAATTATGGGTTAAATTGTTTCGAGGCTGGAATCTGCGTGTATGACCAGGCGAGCCGTGTTAAGGCTGGAATTACTAGTAGCTTTTGTCCTCGTCTAAACAGGGGGTGACGGGGATCTAGTTTGTGGATTCGAATAGCAGCTCTCCTAGATATATTATCCAGGGCAATCTCAGAGGGGGGAAGTCCGGCCTCTCTGAGGAGAGCAGGTAAGGGGACAGTGCGATATACTGGAATTATTGCTCTTGCAGCTGTACTTTAGACTTTGTCTAGCTTTGCTGGGTGTTGTCCAACCCTGTTTGAGACTATTTTGTCTCCTTTCTTCCGGGAGACTATTTTGTCTCCTTTCTTCCGGGAGACTATTTTGTCTCCTTTCTTCCGGGAGACTATTTTGTCTCCTTTCTTCCGGGAGACTCCAAGCCACCATGTCTCTGCTCCAAAATTCGCGACAGGTAGAACACAGGCAGTAACTGCCTGTCTTGTAAGATGTGGTGGTACACCCCGAACCGTGTTTCCAAAGCAGCGGAGAGCGTTTGCGACCTTGAGGGCTTTTGCCGCTTGTATCTGTACGTGATACTTAAAGGTTAGTTTTTTTTCAAAATTGATACCTAGCCATTTAAGGTATGGACGCTCAGTATTCTCGGAAATCAAAAAGCTGTTTGTGGAGACTTGCGGGCCGCGTCCCTTATCTCGATGTTTTCTAGAGAAGTGTAGAAGTTCGGACTTTGATGGGTCGAACTTGAGCACTTCTTCCTCACCCCAGGACAGAGCTTGGTTGACTGCGGATCTAATCTTTATGGAATTTTCTTCTAGAGATGGAAAAGACTCCATTATTGCTACGTCATCGGCGCAGCCAAAAGCATTTCTGACACCCTCAAATTTGTAGAGAGGAGAAGTGAAGAGCATGAAAAGTATTGGGGATATTGGGGATCCTTGTGGGAGTCCACAGTTTATAGCCCTTGGCGCACCCACTTCTCCATCAAGGTGCATGCAGACCGTACGTTCGGTGGCAAAGGATCCGATCCAGTTGCACAGATTGGGTGCACAGCCTTGTTCTCGAAGACGTTTCACGAGCCTGCCTGGAAAGACAGTGTCGAAAGCACCTTTAATGTCGAGCGTTACAACTGGGGCTATTAGCCCTTTAGCAAGAGCAGTTTCGACGTCGTGGGTTAGACAGGTGGTTAGATCTACTGAAGATCTAAGAGGCAGCGAGCCAAACTGTTGAGTTGCTAGGACCTTAAAATTAACAGCTATCCATGACATGCGCCTTGCGACAAGCCTTTCAAGTCCTTTTCCTAACACTGAAAGGAGTGCAATGGGTCGGTACGATCGTGGGCTAGACATATCTGCCTTGTTTGGCTTACCGATAATTGCTAAAATCGCAGTACGGAAGCACTGGGGATGATGTCTAATATCGATACATACCTGGAAAAGATTAAGGACTGTATCAGATATTTGAGGCCAGGCGAGGCGAAGGACAGCCGTCGGAATTTGATCTTTGCCCGGGGTTTTATTCCCGGCTCCAAGTATTGCCCCTGAGACTTCCTCTGGGGTGAGAACTGGAAAGGGAAGCGACTTTAAGGGCACGATAGGAGTTAGAAGAGGGATATCTTCCACATCTGACTGGTTCTGTAACAGATTTTGCAGTATAACTTCTCTTTTATTTTCAAGATTGTCGGCTGGTGGAGAGTTTGGTAGAAGTGGGTTTGAGAGCGGCGGAGTACGGAAGACTCCTTTTGACTTGTGCCACTTGGTGATTTCAAAAACGTCTTTCGCGTTGCTAGCATTATATAATCTTGAATATAAAGAAAAGATATCATGTAAATTATAATTCTGTTGCAATGATAAGTCGAATGGATAGAAATTGATCTGATTGCCCTTTTTCTCTATCTGATGTCCCCAATATATATACATTATATCGCTCGTAGTTGACCAAGTAGAAATCGTAAATAGACTGAAACACCAAGCATTCATGACAGAAAATATAAACCTGAGACATAAAAAATCTTGCCGTACTCAGTAGCTTTAAACACCAAGAAATACCAAAACCAGCAGAAACATCAACTAGAATCAAGAACACTAATATCAAAACCAATAACGATGACAAAATATAATCCCATACCGTCTTGAGACATCAACTGTGACATCTTGACTAGTGTTCCGATAACTTTTGTATCTAGTCATGTAACTCTTTGATGAGTACTAGTCAGGTAGCTAGTCATACAAGCATCCTCGAGTTTTTCCTGGAAAAAGGAGGTTTTCGCTTTCCTTACGACTCTCCGGTACTCCTTTTTGGCGCCCCTAGAAGGTATTGAGTGACGAGTTAATTCGCGATATCTCCGCTTGGCTTCCCTACAGTTTCAATTCTACCAGGGTTGTCCTTTATTAGTTGAAAGCGATTTCTTTGCGGAGCCAGTGAATGCGCTATAGAGAATCCGGATTAGTTCTGATGCTGAATGGTCAAGTCCGGCTATAGTTTTCACAAGAGGACTCAGTTCCTTCAGGTTCGTGCTTAGTAGAGCCAAAAATGTTTTTTCGTCAACGGTTGAAAAACGTAGCCTTGGGGATAGGGGGATGCGACTGATCTCAGGAAGGGTAATTAGTAATGGGAAGTGGTCGGAAGTCACGTCGATGTCTGTTTCTATTGAGGCGCTTATTCCTCTTGTAAATAAGGAATCCGTAGCGAAACACAAGTCTAGCACATTTCCGCGATTGTGGGTTGGTACGTCGATTTGTGATACAAAATTCAGCCCTGCTTGGCCGAGCCAGCGAATGAAGTTTTCCGCCTCGGGTGACGGAGCTCCAGGGAATGATGGATGCCAAAGGGAATGATGCAGGTTAAAGTCCCCTGCGATCATTTTTTGTGAGAGAAGTTCAGATTTGGGCAAGGAAAGAAGAGACGAAAGTCCAGCTCCCGGATTGATAGCTCCAGGGGGGGCCTTATAAATGTTGATAACTAAGGTTTTGGGAAGAAGGGGCCTGAAACACCGAAAGAAAGAGCACATCCCCATTTTCTTCTTGTTGGTATGCACCCGGACGTATCTGAGTGAACGTTAGGCCATAGTCCTTTCGTGAGTATGTCAAAACTCGAGGACGGATGGACCAGTTGTCCACTGGAGTGAAGCACTCGAAGGAAGGATGCTTGCGGGTTATCCTGCGATTTAAATCTCTTGAGACGTACAGTTCTTGCACAAGTAAGAGAACTGCACGAGTTTGAAATGCAATTTGAAGAGCGAGCTCGTGCGCCATCGAGCTCCTACCTACGTTGACTGAGAGGATTTTAAGTGCTGATTTTTCCTCACTCATAGTTGCATTCTTGAGGGGCTGTTGTTGCGAAGCTCGCGGGTCTCATTTACGAGCGGGGCATAGCGGCCACGCGTAAGGGAAGGTGAGGATTGTTCGGAGAAGAGATCCTTTGAGACGGTGGGGACAGAAGGGACTTTACTTGTAGTAGTTTGTGTTGCGGTAACGATTTTTGTACCTAGAGCTCCACAGTGTGCTATTTTCAGACGTAATCTAGCAGCCGCTGCCGTCTTACGTATCTCAGCAATCTGTGATTTTGTGGGTAGGGACTGATCCTTTCGAGGTCGGATGAGACATTCTAAGGAATCAGCCATATGGGGGCCATGACAGTTCACACACTTTGGCGGGCATTGACCTACTCTGGCTGGATCGCATGAGGTGTGCTGGCTCTCTAGGTGCTCAATTGATCCACAGATTCTGCATCGAGGAGCTCTGCAACAGGCTCTCTCGTTGTGTCAACCGAAGCACTTACCGGACTGTGGTAGTTTAATCCTTATAGGGAGAAGTTTTGCTTGTATTCTGATGCCAAAGAGTGGAAGATTCCTTGACAAAGGAGAAGACTCCTCCGGGTAGAGGACTATCTAGTCTTTGTGGGCGGCGAACTCAGCTTTAGAGGCATTTCGCGGCTCGAGAACATTGATTGGCGCCACATTGGTTGGATCAAGGAGGGCTTCGGAAATAGCTGCGGCAGTTATCTCGACTAGCTCAATTTCTGAACCATTGTAACCTGCGTATGAGCGAGGTACGCCGGATAGAAGGTATGCCTTGTGATTGGTTAGCTTTTCAGCCTTACATTTGCCGCTCGTGGATAGGAACTCTTCGAATTCGCTCATTCGCGCTGAAAGTGTTTCTTAAGCAGCAGTAGATATAGCACAGATGGCAAATCCAGTCTTAGTGGATTGCATTTTAAGGACTAGCTTCTCCTTGAGAAAGGAGTTGAGTTTGAGCATTATTGCGTAGGGAGACATTCGAAGGGAGGGGTGATCAGGAAAGACCCGAACCAGTAGTCGGTCATCAACTCGAGTAGGTTTAGGTTGAGTCCGGGCAGGTTGTTTTGAGGGCTGCCCGTACTGTCGTCTTTTGGGGGCTGCTATCGCGGCCGAGGCGTACGAGCGAGGCTTCTGGTGTTGTGTAGTCACTGGCACAGCGATTGGTGTTGTTTTTCTGGTGGGGATTGAAGCTGACTTTGATTCAGTTGCAGCGGACGAGTATGGTAAAGGGGGCCTGGGAGAGCCTCTTATATGGCATTCAAAATGCCGGCGTGCCACCATATTTAGGTCTGTGATAAAGTTGCGAAAAGTTTTTAGCAAATGCTGAGGCAGGCCGTCCTCACAGTATGCATCATCCAAAATGCATGCGATATTTTGGAAAAGTAGCGTAGCTTTTTCGTTCCTGGTAGTTGCTGCGGAGGTAGTTGAGAGAAGGATCTCAGTCAACGACTCCACCCTGTCCGTCCGAGCAGAGTATGGTAAAGGGGGGGGGCCGTAGTAAAGGGGGAGGAGGGGGAAGGTTGGTCATTATGGTGTAAGCTGGGTTGGTAGCGTTTTGAGGCCAGATGGGCGTATTATGGATTGTCGTGAGCAGGTGTAGTATGTAATTTCTCTGGGATACAGAGTGTTGTGGTAATGTGAAGTAAGGATCCATTGATTGATTGACATTATTTTATGTCCAACAAGTCATGTGTAAATTATGAATTCTAACAATACTCTACCGGGACGAAGGACGCTAGGGGAATCTCGTGGGGTTTAGATGGGGAAGGAATATTTACTTGGTCGGAATTTTTTGGTAGACTGACGCGTCGGCCAGCCCTAGATAGGCTGAGCTAACTGGTACACGTGTGCTGTGCGCCGGAACAACGTAGTAAGTAATTAAAATAAGGACGCTAGGGTGTGAGACCTGGGCTTATATAAAATCTAGAATAGTAAATAGAGGAGAAAGCGCATTCAAATAGCTACTTCTTGCGGGTTAGATTTGACTCCCGTGTAGGAGTTGAAACAGCTTTCTCGCGCCATCCAACGGACCAGCAGACCAACTCTATGATCCTCCTTAAAGTTGGTTTTTAAAATTTTGGAAAGACAAGAAGATAGCGGTACACACAGGAAAATATGAATTCATAGGAGAAGGATCTGTGTGGTTTTTTTAGTCGGACGAAGGGGCATATCAGGGGCATATATCCAAGTAGAAACGTGTTTGCTTTAGCCAACTATCTAGCTAAAGGCACCCATCGTGTGCGCCGAGAAAGAGTGGCATTAATTTAGAAGGGGGACTGGGTGGGCATCTAGCTCGCCTCTTGGCTATGCGGCAGAAAAAGAAATGCAGTGGTGCTTTGCGGTAACCACAAAGACAGCAAATATAGGCATCGTGATGCGAGTGCCGTTCATGATAATCAGGAAGGCCTCTGTGCACGCATCTAATAGCTATTATACATCCCAAATCTTGTCGAGGAAGAAATAGTTCCTTAAGCTCTACAGGCGCTGTAAAGATCCTTAGTTGGTTGTAGATATCTAGTTGTGGAGGAAGGCATCTCTAAAACTCGTCTGAGTCCTGCGGTACGGGGGACTTAGCCCAACAATTGAGACACGCATTAGAGTTGTGCAGTTCTGATGTGAGGTGGAAATAGCATGCATTAGTTGCTTTCTTATCCGCAGCTTCATTTTCAGGCATGAACGAGTGTCCCGAGACCGAACGGGCTTTGACTTTCCCTAGTTTAGTTTAAGGGGGCCGTGATCGGCGTTGCCATTCGACAACAGGTCAAGGCTTGTCGCATAGTTTACATGCGGTACGTATAACTAATCACGGGAGCTACTTGCCCCTGCTCATCCCAAAGCGACTTGACTTTCAGTAGGCCCCCCGTGTTATGAGCGGGTGTCAGATGGTGCAGTGGTACACCATCCAGGCCTTTCTCCGGAATAGAGTCTGGTCCATTTGGACACAGGGCCCACTTGTGACTGGAAATAGCTGGTCTGAATCCAGCTAGACACTCAGTCAGCATCCTCTCGCGATGATGGTCAAGTCTTAGAGAACCAAAAGTAATTTCGGATAACCACGAAGTACTCACGCTTTTCCGGGTGGTGGGTAATCTCGGAAGAAATTACGCGTTGTACGACTAAGCTTCCCAGTAGTATCTGCAAGTAAAATTTGAGTGTATGTATTCCAAATATCAAAAACAGAGTCATTCTGTGGACAATTTGTCTCTTGCTTAAAAACCAGCGTGGGCCATTGAGCCGCCAGGTCAGGTCCATGAAATCAAAATAAAGCCTCAGTACCGCACATTAGTTGGTGGGTAGAAAGGGATAATTGACAGACATATACTTGATCGAAAAAAAGTTCAGGCTTTCGACGCATTTAACTTGAAAAAAACACCGTCAAAGTAGAAACCTGAGCCTGGAAGTAAACGTGCGAAGATCCTTGGAAGACTTCGTACTTGACAGCCATAGATAACGAGAAATAGCTGTTCCTATTGACATCGGATTAAAGCACACGACGGTAGGGTTGTTGCTTCGGTTGAATTAGTTCTCTATATCAAGCATGATCTTCAGGCAAGTCTCGACGCTTTTCCACCATCTACCTCTCTGGTCGAGGTCGTTTTCCCCGCCCCCAAGGGCTTCATTTTTCTTTATTTGGGCATCTGCGGCACAGGCCTTGCTATTCAATCTCCTTGCTTCGAGCGGTTGCAATTCGGAATGGAGTCTTTCAAGCTCTTTAGTCTTTCGAGATACCATTAACTCTAGATGCTCTAACTGCTGATCTAATTCTGCTCGTTCTTTTTCCCGTTTCTCGATCATCTCGAGCGTTTTGTTGAGAGGCATCATCAAACTCATATCAGAACCGATGGGTTGAGAATATCTCAAAGTTTCAATACTATTTTGAAGTTCCTGGATATTCGACGGAAGTTCCTGTAACTGTGCAATCTGTAGCTGAACATTTTGATATTTCTTACAGAGCTCTCTTCCCTTTTCCTCCAGTTCGGCCACCAGGTCAGAAACCTCCGCCTTTAGGGATTTTAGGGTGGCCTTTGATTCCGCAAGCGATGCTTCCAATTCGACATTTTCTTGATGGTCAACAATGAGAGGTGGATCGCCAACGATAGCGCGAATGAATTTTTCTTTCGTCACTTGCTCTAAGTAAGAAAATCTAAGTTTGGAAAAAAGTTCCTCAAGAAATTCAGGAAGTAATCAGTTTCAGATGGCCTTTCAACATACCTTGTAATGTGCGAGATCTGCCTCTAGACTTGCAGGAGTTGGATTTTCGAACACTTCAGCTGATACATCGGAAATTCTCTCTTCAGACTTCTCTGCAAGACCAGACAAAGGTTCGCTAAGCTTAATGATGGATAACTCTGGTCCATTTCGAAGTTCCCTGAGTATTTCTAGAGTTCTTTGATGATCGTTGGCCATATATTTCTACCCAACTTAGTTCTCTTGCTGCAGCGCAATTCAAAAGCAAAGCTTGGTCAACTTACATGACGGGTGCAGTTTTGATTTGTTGCCATATTCTATCCCTGCACGATTGGCGGGGAAACAATTGTTGCTTTGCACACACCGCCTTATTCTGCAAGGCCCCCCTTCGTAATAGGCACTTGACGACGCAGCCTTTGATGGTCTTTCAGCATTGCATAATAGCAAGAATTTTACATCCTTACAACACCTACAATGTCTAATCATGATTATCTGACAGACGAATACGTAGCTGAACTCTTGGCCAAAGATGCTAGGGAAAGTTCCATTAAGTATTCGTCCATGGGATTGCAGGCATTCACATCTAAGTACAAAATTTTACTTCGTTGATTCTGTCACTGACCTGATATAGGCCTCCTACAAGCAAGCTAAAACCAAATACACGATTCTTACGAAATATAATTAAATGCACAGATCACCATAATGCTGTGCTACTGGCAAAAGAAACTGCAGAAGCTCGGGAGCGCTTATTAAGTCTCCCATGTCATAATTCTCGAGATACCAAAATTGGTGTTGTTAGAAAAAGAGACCGTTTACTAAGTAACCCAGGTAAGGAAACTCAAGATACCAAGAATAGCGTTTCCAACAAGGGAGAGTGTCTTCTTAGTCTCTCAAGTAATGGAGCTCGTGATACCAATATTTATCTGAGGGATAAAGATGTTCGGAAACGTCAATTGGGTGATATAGCCGAAATACTGCAAGGAAAAACTATCAAACGAAAAAGGACCGAAGAGTCGTCCAAATCTACAAGACGAACCAGCGCTTCCAGTGAAGACCAGGAAGTTAAAAAAAAATCTGGATCGAGTAGGAAAGAATACGAAAATTCCACTAAAAACGAAAAATATGAAAAGTCTCCAACAATTAAGGACCGAAGATTTAAGTCTATTATGGATGTGCTAGGGGAAAGAAAAAGACACGAGGAAGATCGAAAGAAAAGATTTAGATCTAGCTCACCCAAATCAAGAGTTTCAAGCTACAGAAAATATGATGGGTCATTATTAAAGAGAGATCAAGTTGAGGAGAGAGAGAGGAGAAACCATCATCTACCAGACGAGAAAGAGAATAGTCGTTACCGGTCGTGCGAAAAAGAGAAAAGGCGATATCGATCAAACGAAAGAGAAAAGAGTCATCATCGCTCTCATAGATCTCATCGAGACCGGAGCTCTCGGACTAAAGAGACTGAAGGAGCTCAAGATACTGGGTCTGGATCACCAAAAATATCAAAACTACTTGAAGAAATCGACTCTGAATCGGATCCTTTGGATGAAATTATTGGACCAAAACCAGCATTTATCCCCGAAATTAAACCACGCGGGCGAGGTGCAGCTTCTCGTGCTTCAGGAATTGACCTACATTTTTCAGAAGTGTATGATCCGTCCGCTGACATACAACTAGATCTAGATGAAATGGATGACTGGGATCAAGCACTTGAGGCATTCCGAGACCGTCAAAAATTCAAAGAGAAAGGCTTAGAGAGACTCAAAAGTGCTGGCTTCACTGATAAAGAACTCCAGCGACTTGAGCGAGGAAGAAAAAGTCCGGAAACTGATTTTAAATGGGCTATCCAGGGCGAAAGTAGAGAGTGGGATAGGGGGAAATTGATTGATAGCCAGGGAGAAACGAAATTGGAGTTGAAATTTAGTAGTACATTTACAGGGATAGGGAATGAGAACAATAGTTATTCTAATTATGGAAGACTAAAAGGCACCTAAAACAAATCTTGCCACCGATCTTCAATTCCGGGTTTCCATTTACATACTAACCAGCTCCTAATATCACTGACCAAGTCTCATGGTGAGAAGATGGTCTCAAATTAATTCTTTATGCAGTAATCTCACATATTTCTGTACAAATCCAGGTAATATCATTAAAATATAAAATTCTAGCGACAGTCTTCCATCATTACCATTCCCTCATCACCATCACCATCGGTTTTTGGTATTAATTGTTTCATGTGCTTAAGATTTGATTGGATACTGATACATAGCCTCATCAAGCTTAATACGGTTAGATCCATGTAGACACTTGTGTGACCGAATGGTCCAAAAGCCAAACTGTGCACTTCTGAATTGTAATTGTAGCAGGTGTATTTATTCTTGCTACCTGAGGCCCAAGGCTATTGTAACACTAGGGCTGCTCTCTAACCCGGCCACAACTTCTGCAGTCCTCCTTTCCCCTGTACCTCGAACCTAAGATCGTTGATCCATTGACCAATGACGGGTAGCTATTTGGCTCAGTAATTACCCGTAGAGTTCAACCACCTTTTCTTCGGAATCTCCTGCTCAAAAAAATTAGAAAAAGAGTAGCCATGGAAACCGGTACGCGGGAAAAAGTCTCAAAAAACCTGCAACTCCAGCCAGGCGAGGCCTAGACACCAGAGTCACACGAGGTGCGTATCCTCATCTGTATCTCCCTAGTATCCCATAGTCCAGATATCCTTCTTATACCGACACCACCAGCGCTCAGGTAGCGGTGCTCTTTCCTCAGGAGACAGTATAATGCCAGAATATCTGTAAACAGTGAGAATTCATCTTGGTAAAAAGGGCCAACTTAGTCTGATCAATCACCACCGTGACGGGAGCTGGGTACGCCCCGGAAACTCATTTGGGTGACTTTTCCTCCGTGACCAAGTATTGCGTGTTTCTGTTGGCTCTGAAGATAAACTCCAGGTTCGTAGGGGACACCACATACAGGTAGAAACGCCGTCTTCGTACCCCCTAGAGTTCTGTGTGATTCTGTCGGAATCGACAACATTTACTGGTGTTTTATAGTACTGGGGTAGGAGGAGATAGTATATAAAAAGTGATTAAACCTCTTCTCTTAACGCCCCCAATCTCCCAACCCTACAATTATTGAATGATTGTAGTCATGAATCAAATTATCTATTTATTTCCATTGACCTGACTTGGCGCTCTCCCCATATATTGTGTCGAGTCATCGTTCCAAGTACCATACCAGCGTCACTCGTGTCATAGCCTTGTGGCTGCATACACAAGAATGACTTTATTATTAAAAAAAGACTTGGTACTATCTGGCACATACTGGCATTTTCGTATTTATTTTGATTTTGACTCACGTGACGTTTGGAACTCCCAAACTCAGGCGTAATTTGGAGATGTCAGTACTAAGCTAACCTTAAAGGCATGTAACCTCTTCCGTGAATACCTATCACAGGAAAATACGATACAAATCTATGGTTATCTAAATATGCTTTCGTCATCAGGGGACTACGTTGTCATCACGAGGTATTCTGGTTCGAGAGTCTTACGACTTGACGAAGGAAAGGGAGTCACGATAAAGTCAGTGGTGATAGCGTTTGATAGATCAAAGAATCCAACTTATACTAATAGTATCGAGTGTAATAATGTAGCACTGGAGTCTCCGGGAAATGATAATTTTAAGAGAAATAAATCAATTACGAATATGAACTAAATTTCTTTGATTTAAAATTTCTTTATTCCCTCCCCTTTGTTTGTCTTCAGTCTATATATCCCTTTCGTGCCTCCTGCAATACCCTCTTCTCAATACAATCCCTTCCGAAGATGACTTCGACAAATATCTAAAATTAGATATAGAACATATCGAGGTAGAAAACTGGCACACATAGCTTGACAAACTTAGGCAGAATAAAGATCATACATATTCATGTAAGGATGGTTGTCAGAGTTCGAACGCTCTTGTTTTGGTCTGAGACGGATCTGTTTTGGTTGTTCGGGTTTCTTCGGTATCAGAGTATCCCTGGCGTTTGGGTTTTAGGCTTGAATAATCCTTAAGTGTTTTGTAATCTATTGGAGTTTAATTCCTTTGTTATCAATGACGTTTGCTTAGTTTCATTATTGGCATACCTGATGTATATTGTCGGACTCTAGGTCCACAGAGCTCCTCACTCTTTGTCTACTGTCAATTCTCGTCTATTGATTGCATTCGTCAACCATTTACTCCCACGTGCCCGCTAGCTTCCACTAACGTCAACGACCCTACGCCACTTCGCCACCTACCATTAGTCTACCATTAATCGACGGGTATCGTCTACCCCCCTCCTGTTAGGAGGGGGGCGCAGCAAAATGCGACATTTTTTCACACCAAAATTTCACAGATTTCACCAACTTCACCAACTTATTGCTCAACCACGCCACAATGGTTTCGCCTCAAAAGTACAATTTACAGAGAGCTCTTGATGGAATTTTGGATGGCACCTTTCGTTCTGCTCGTCATGCTGCGAAAGCTATCGGAGATATCCATCATTCTACAATTGCTCGCAATCCCAAACGACGCACAGGTGTAACGGCTTGTAAGCCTTAATGGTCCTGCAGCCTACGATGGTTATCGCAGTCAGTTGATCGATACAGATTTACTACCACGTGACTATTATTTTGTGACATGGGTAATGCGAATGAGAGGTTTACACCCTTGTTAACCTTCTTACGTGTGCCCCTAATGACACACCCTGGAATCACTAAATACACGTGATAGTTTGGAAATATCTAGAATATTCTAGACATCAACGACGAGGCATACAACCTCCTCTAGTTTGACCTATGATGAAGATTTACTAAGCAATGGCGAACATTCCAGAAATTATGTATAAAGTATATAAGTAGCCCATAGGTTGTACTTAGATAGACAGAGAGAAAATTATAAACTACCTTTGCTTATATGATTGCCCACGCATCAATACTCGAACTGTGACAACAGGGACGTCAGGAGGACATAACAAGGCACTGAATTCGGAGCAGGAGATTGCGCTTAAAAGGTAGTCTGATCTGACCCTTATTGTTTCTGCTAAGTAGAAATAGCTACTGTGATCGGTGTATAACTCTTGGTAGTTATGCCAAGTATAAGCATATACGCCTCGCTGCCAATTCAATTCTTCGTCATGCTGGCTCTTCCAAAAAAGTTTCACGTGATTGGGTTACGCGCTTTACCTGAAAGACTCCAAAGTATCGATTTAAAAAGAGTCGATCGATCGGTGCTGCACGTCGGGCGGCTGCTGAAAAGGCTGAAATAGTTGAGCACTTTCGGCGTTTTGAGGCCGTATGCAATGAAAAGAAAAACAAAAAACAAAATATTTGGAATTTTGACGAGACTGGCTTTCGCATCGGTTGCCTTGGTAGTCAGCTTGTACTCATATGGGCGGAGCAAAAGCAGGTTTACCTCGCCGACCCTGAAAATAGAGAAAATGTTACTTGCATGGAATCAGTTTCTGCCGATGGGAGAACTATCGATCCCATGATTATTTTTCAGGGAGCGCATTATCTTGAGAAACATTTCGACAATGATCTCAATGACGATGTGCTTTTTGCACAAAGCGAATCGGGATACACCAATGAATACCTTTCTTATAGATGGCTCATGCACTGGGAAAGATTGACGCGTCCCCAGAATCCAGAAGAGAATAGACTCTTGATAATGGATGGGCACGGTAGTCATCTTACATTTGAGTTCATCAATTACTGTGATGCTCATAAAGTATTCCCTTTCCTACTACCACCACATTCAACGCATCTCTTACAGCCTCTTGACATAGGTATATCTCTTACAGCCTCTTGACATAGGTATATTTCAGCAGTATAAGCATTATCATCAATAACTCTTAGACGATGAAATTCGCATTGGTGGGCTTCAATTCAACAAAGAAGACTTTTTTAGAGTTCTCCAACGTACGAGAAATTTAGCGTTTAAAAAAAGAACAATAACTTTCGCCTTCAGGCAAGCTGGCTTGGTACCGTGCGATCCAGGGGTTGTTCTTGATAAAATGAATGAATTCTCCCACCCAGAGCGGCCTTGTACACCGCCTCCTAGAGAGATCAATTGGAAAGAGTGCGTTACACCTACTGGTAACATTGTTGAGGTCCAGAGGTATTCAAAGTACTTAGAAACTCGACTGCTGGATCATCTTATGGAGGACAAACCAATTACTCCCTCTATCACCCGAACTTTGTATAAACGCGATAAAGCCTCAATGGCATTGATGCTCGACGGAAAACATTCAGTCAAAGAGCTCCATGATAAAATGGCAAAAGAAACGGCGAAGAAGGCTCGTATGTCCGGCACTAGAGTGGTACAAGCTTATGGGGTGATATACGCCGGAGACGCTCGACTTCGAATTATGCAACGTAACAAAGACGATATCGAAAAAGAAGAAGCCGCCATGGAAGCTCGACTAAAAATCTACGAAAATCGCTTCAAGAGAATTGTGAAGAGCTTTAAGAGCAAAAGGAACAGGGGGTTGCAGGAAAGATCGGAGAGGGAGGTGTATAAGAAGCGTTATCGTTTGGTGATGCTAGAGCTACGTCGTAAACTTTGAGTTGGTACCAGTGGGTAATTATTTGAGAAATTAACCCTCAATATCTTTATTAGTGCCAAGTTTATAAAAATTGTTCTCTAATTGTGTAGTTGTGAGTCAAAAATTAGTTATTCGATTAGGCCCTCCTTTGATGTTCAAAGTAATGGTAGAATAATGGATATTTCCGATAGCTTTCGCAGCATGACGAGCAGAACGAAAGGTGCCATCCAAAATTCCATCAAGAGCTCTCTGTAAATTGTACTTTTGAGGCGAAACTATAGTGGCGTTGTTGAGCAATAAGTTGGTGAAGTTGGTGAAATCTGTGAAATTTTGGTGTGAAAAAGTGTCGCATTTTGCCGAGTTGTCGCATTTTGCTGCGCCCCCCTCCTAACAGGAGGGGGAAGACGATACCCGCCGATTAGCTACACCTTTCGTCTATCCACTAGTCTACCACTAGCCACACCTTTAGTCATACCTTTAGTCACCCACACCACGTCCACCACATCAACCTGGTCACCACTACGCCATTAACCCCCGCAAGTTAAACGTGCCGGATACGTTTGTGACAATGGTAAATTTCTGCGCAGGCCCGAGGTTGTAGACGTTCCTCGATACATGTACATTGTCTCAACCCTAAAGATTGTTACTAATTAGCGTTAATTTTGAATATTATTGTACTTCGAAGTACTATTTCAATCTACAGAATGAAGGCCGATTGTTAAACATCCTGAGGGCTGCAACATTGGATATAGTCTTGGCGCGCTAATGATGTAAGCGAAGGAAAAGATAGATCCCTTTGTCGTGGAACTAAAATAGCTAGTATCCTGACTTTATGCACAGCTTTTAGTCAAGTCATACATTTGCTGAATTCGAACTAGTTTTCTCCTGTCTCAAGCCGGGTTTGTGTCCAAACTATCCAAACCCTACTTGGCAGAACCGCCAGGATGATGTACAACTGTACTATCTAACCTGTCAAGCCTATCTGCTTGAGAGTATGATTGGCCCTGAACATTACGGCATTCTGACTCTGCCACATGGAGCCAAGATACTCTAAGTTACATGTAACCCATAAAGCAAGTAGACGCCGAATGCTAATCGACACCTCGTATCTTGGAGATATGATTCTGTAGTTACGTGTGCAGTCTTTTTGCGCCAACACTCTTTTCGCGCCGACATTCTTTTCGCGCCGACATTCTTTTTGCGCCGACATCATGATCGTTGATCGAGCTAACTACCTACTATTTCTTGGGCATTGTGGCTCAATAGTCTTTGCTTCTCCTATCACAAATCGTCAATCCCTTACAGGGGAACTCCCCCAGTTCATCATTGACTTTGGTTGGTTCACCCTTTCCAACGTAGTGGCAAACGATAAGGGCTAACAAATGTGAACGGCAGCTCCATTAGTCTGGCTTGACAAAAAAGAGATCTATTTTCCTTCCGATATTTCTACTCATATCGAAAATACGACACCCAGTGTTAACTTCACGGCTATAGACCCACTTCCATCTCCTATTTCGCTATCTAATATCGACTTGGTAAACCAGTTTGAGAATAATGGGAGTCAAGTTTTTCTCACCTTGAAGGAGCCTATCGAAAGCAACCCAAAGTTCTTGGAAGGAGTTATACCAGATGATAGCGGAGAAACTAAAGACGCCACAAGCTGTGTTGTGATTCTGAATGACCATGGCAATGGAAATATTGACGCTTTCTACATGTACTTCTATTCTTTTGACCAAGGCAACCAATTATTTTCCAAAGAACTAGGAGATCATGTGGGCGACTGGGAACATAACATGATTCGCTTTAAAGATGGTGTACCAAATGCGATCTGGTATAGCCAGCATGCAAATGGAGAGGCATTTCTCTACGAAGCTGTCGAAAAGATCGGAGACCGACCTGTTGTTTACTCAGCGCGCGGTACTCACGCCAACTACGCTGTTAGTGGTGATATCAAACGAAAACTTCCTAAGATCCCGCAAATAACTTTACCCAATAGCATCCTCGCAGATCATACCAGCCAAGGGAAGCTTTGGGATCCTGTAAAAAATGCATTCTTTTACACCTTTGATGCCGATTCTGGATCGGTGGAGGCGAAAAATGGCAGTCCAATTGGTCTCATGAATTTTAAGGGTAAATGGGGAGACAAAGAATACCCGGACGACCAACACGGACAATCTTCATTATTTGGATTCAAAAAATACGTCGACGGACCCACTGGTCCTCTCGACAAGCAATTAAACCGTACCGATGTCTGTCCCAAGAGTGATGATGAATGCAAAGTTCGCGACAAATTATAGGATTAGAATACGCCGATATGTACATGAATCAGGAGTATGGAATACTCTCTCTAATGTGCGAAAGCCGTACTAGTGTTTTTTACGTCACTATAATCACATGTGAGTCTGGAACTCGATATGTCAAGTGATTTGGGCTATGTATGAGATGATTATGAGGGACCACAGAACTTTGGAAATTTGTCGTGATACTTATCATGGAATTGGAAAGCGGGATATTTTTAGCCGATCAAAAGTTATAGATGATTACCCCCGCGACCCTGTAGACATGAAAAATTTATTCAATTCATGTACAGTCGTCCCTCTCTAATTCGATAGTGGGTCCCGGTATAAGTGTTGAAAATATTCATTGTAACTTAGACTTTTACATTTGCAACACTTACCATTACAGGTCATTCTGGGTGCAGGGGTAAGTATTGCAAATGTAAATGGTTAAATTTCAATGAATATTTTCAACACTTACGGAGGTACAGCCCATAAGTATTATTCCATGTCGACCAGGGGGGGGCTTGGCCACCACAACGCTTTCCTTAATTAGGCAACATCGCGAGAATGCACCTCGCACCCATCCCTACTGTGTTTTATATGTATTACGATGACAACAACATCAACGCAATGGATTGTTTACTAAGTATTAGTTATTATAAGTGTAGGAATTATTTTGCATTTTGTATTATGAGTTGGGAATCATTGAATCAATGCTTTGATCATTAGAACTCATACAAAACACAGTAGGAATGGGTGCGAGGTGCATTCTCGCGATGTTGCCTAATTTAGGAAAGCGTTGTGGTTGCCAAGCCCCCCTGTCGACATGGAATAATACTTATGGGCTGTACCTCCGTATATCGGGACCCACTATCGAGTTAGAGAGGGACGACTGTATGTCCAATCAGCATCACCCCTTGCAAGATGTCCTAGTGCTCTTAACGTACATCATGGCCGGATTCATCAGAGCTGCAGGAACTCTGCATGAAATTATCATAGAGAACTTCTCCTTCTATGTAAAGATCTACAGTTAAACCCCTACAAAATTACATGGATGTAAATGAATACTATGCGAGACTTCAGTTTTGCTGCCCTAAAGATTGTTTGTACGTCAGTGACTTTTAAACTTCTCGCTCAATTTACAAAATGATGTTGGATTTGGGCGAGATCGGAACAACTCTAGGTTCACTCACTCGGAACGCCTCCCGACTTAGTTAACCGGATTATAATCCATATTGTCCGCTCGGCATAAAAGCGTCGAAATTCACTACGGCTAACAAACCGGTCCTTCCACCCGCAACCGTCTAGGCTTGGACCAATCAGATCATCACTGAGCCGATGACCTTCCTTGTATGATAATAATTAAACAAATATTATCTACACACCATTAGTGATCATTCCGGCATTCGTTCGGAATCCATCAAGATTTCTCATAGCACCCGTCTACAGTCCTATGGGTAATGTTTTGATATTTATCCGGTTAGAAGCTAGGGCTTACAGACGCGAAGCTGGAAACTGGCACTTGCAGGTACGTATATATATATATATATATATATATATATATATATTGTAAAAGTGCAAGGGAAATAATAATTGTGTAAGCCTTAATCCTTGCAT
Source organism: Podosphaera xanthii (assembly GCA_028751805.1). Classification (NCBI taxonomy): domain Eukaryota; kingdom Fungi; phylum Ascomycota; class Leotiomycetes; order Helotiales; family Erysiphaceae; genus Podosphaera; species Podosphaera xanthii. The sequence continues at coordinate 1,303,955 of JAPWIX010000022.1, forward strand.
GTCCTATGTTAGCCCTAATAAACGAGCGACGCTAAATGGGTCGATTTATGGGGGGAACACTTGATACTTGTTATGTGTGTGCAATTTTTGTATTATATTTCTATATACTGAGTTGGGGTAATATAACTTCACCTTTTGAGGAAGGACTTTCATATATATATATGTATATAAATACTGGTGTCTTGTTGACTACGCAACTTCTTAGATTTGATATGCTTTTTAGCTATCATCAAGGCCCTGAGTTAGGACCGTCCAAATCTTAACGATTAGGAAAGATGTATTTCATCAACTTGAAGTGTTGTGTGGCCTGTCGTAATAGGAATGAAGGCGAGAAGTGTTTCAGTTATGAGAAGGAGTAGATGCAATGTTCTGACTTGCGAGTATAATGTATGATTTCTTGAGGTGAGGAATGAATGAGAATAGTAGTAGTTTTGTTTATTCGTGCTATGTAGAGTCCAAGACTATTATAACACTAGGGCTCCTCTCTGACCCAGGCCACACCTTTTACACTGCTCCTATCCCCTTTTACCTCGAACCTAAGATCATTGATACATTGACCAATGACGGGTAGCCATTTAGCTCAGTAATTACCCGTAGAATTCAACCACCTTTTCTACGGAACCTTCTGCTCAAAAAAAATTGAAAAAGAGCAGCCATGGAAACCGGTACGCGGAAAAAAGTCTCAAAATCGGTGTGGTGGTCAAAAAAGCTGGGCTAAGATCGGCAGCCTCGCTGCTAGACAACCGGCAAAGAAGATACGCGCTACGTGTACTTTCCCTTCCTAAAGACAACACAATCCGAGAAATACTCCCGGTCACGTTTCGGGATGGGGATGTACACGCACAACCCGGAGAAATCGAAAGTGGAGACTGGGACTGGCAAATGGATCTCAAAACCAAGAGATTGGGACAACGACTAGCGAATTCACTAGCAAAAGGCACAAAGATTGACACGTCCTATGGGTGTGAATACACACAAATGGTCCAACTGACAAAGTTTCCAGGAGAAGTGGAAATTGCCGACTCTCGAGAAAAAGCAAAAGATATATCAATGTCACATCGAGTTATAGAAAATGAAATGACCTATTGGACTGATGGGTCAAAGCTTGAAAATCAAAGAGCAGGGGCAGGCATAACGTGGATAAAAGGTAATGGAAAGTGGGAGTCTCGTAAAGTATACTTGGGCAAGAACAAGGAAATCTTTGATGCTGAACTTTACGCGATTGATCAGGCGCTTGATATTGCGCTCCGTGGAGGGCGGGGCCGAGGGCGCCTGACATCCCCAAAGACGAGAGAAATACTTGAAAGGACAACAAAAGTCCACATTTGTACTGACTCAAAGGCAGCAATCGAGAGGATCACTCATCTTAGGCCGGGGCCGGGACAGTGGCTAGCATGTCGTATACATAGGCGCGCACAGGAATTAAAAGACTACGGAATAAGAATTCATATTTTATGGGTACCGGGCCATACAGATATCGAAGGAAACGAACGTGCCGACCGAGCAGCTAAGGATGCAGCAAAAACCGGAATGTACGTTCGCGAAAGATTTAATTCGCTCTCCCACACTTCAAGGCTGATAACAGAATGCAAGTGGAAACAGGACCGTGAGTGGTTCAGGGCGCAACATCAAAAGCGGAAACCGGAGAGTAGAAGCACCTACAAGCTTCTGGATAAAAAGCAAACTATGGATAAAATAGCTGCTGGAGCAAGAAAAGGACTGGCGTCCATTTTCTATCAGCTTAAATCAGGACATGCACATACGGCGGAATACCTATTGAAAATTGGAAAAAGCAGCTCAAGAAGCTGTATACACTGCCAAAACGCAGGGACGCAGACTGTTAGACACTTAATGATAGATTGCAGAAAGTGGAGACGTGAGCGAGATAATATGTGGGCCGAAATGAAGAAAGAGGGTTGCACTTTGAGGCACAATTGGTCAAAGATACGGGATATCTTTGCGGATGAAAAAGCTACAGCAGCCGTATTGAGATATCTGTTATGTACTAACATAGGACGAAAGAGCAATGAAGAAGAGGTGGAGGAAAGAGAAAGAAATCGCCTACTGGATATAGGTATAGCAGATCTAGATGAATATGAAGACCTGGGAGGATAAATAGATGGACAAGAATCGGCAGGAGGGTGCGTAGATGAGTAGAGCGAGCCAATGATATCTTTAAAAAAAAAAAAAGATATGGAGAGAGGAGGGTATGTCAAAAACCAAAAAGCCCCGCTCATTTGTGGAAATGAAGGGCGAGAAAAGGTTACGCTAGGCGTAAGGTAACAAATCAAAATGTAGAAGGCGGTTTAGGTAGATTCTAAGTAGTAAACTGGTTAGCTTCCAAGGGCGTATCCCAGTGGGATTAGAACCCAAGAATTGATTAATAATAATAATAATAATAAAGTCTCAAAAAACCTGCAACTCCAGCCAGGCGAGGCCTAGACACCAGAGCCACACGAGGTGCGTATCCCCATCTGTATCTCCCTAATATCCCATAGTCCAGATATCCTCCTTATACCGACACCACCAGCGCTCAGGTAGCGGTGCTCTTTCCTCAGGAGACAGTATAATGCCAGAATATCTGTAAACAGTGAGAATTCATCTTGGTAAAAAGGGCCAACTTAGTCTGATCCATCACCACCATAACGGGAGCTGGGTACGCCCCGGAAACTCGTTTGGATGACTTTTCCTCTGTGACCAAGTAATGCGTGTTTCTGTAGGCTCTGAAGATAAACTCCAGGTTCGTAGGGGACACTACGTACAGGTAGAAACGCCGTCTTCGTCCCCCAATGAATGAGAATAGATAGAGGTGTGTAATTGTATATAGATTTGACTTGTCCATTTTTCGATGAAGGTAAGACGTCCTACTTATATACATAAAGCAATACTTGTCATATCCTTCTCTCAACTATCTTTAGGTACTGCACCAATCTACCACTGTCTAGTCGGTCAATTCATGAATACTACTTAATCTATTACGACCAAGGGAATGTCTGCCTCACACGACTCGTGTCACCTGACTAGTATTATCTGATCTAGTCTAGGCGACTCAAATTACGCGACTCGGTCCTCATGCCTTGATGCACCCGTCCACACAGATCATCCTCGCCTATTCATGGACCTAGCACATCTCTAATGTCGCTATTCGCAACAAGAAGGGATGTTGATTGACTTTATTGTTGTATTTATACTATGAATTAATAGTAAACAAGTCAAGTAAAATTTTCTAATTAATAAAATAGGATAAAAGACTAACTTCTGCTTCTCCTTCCATCTAATGTCCTCTGGTCCAACCTTATAACTCCTCACAGATCTCAGGTCTATAATTAATTACAATAGCTCATGATCAAGATAATCCAAAGTGTGAAATCAATTTCTAAATCTATCTTCCTCGATGGCGGGATCCTCGAGATACGAATGTAGTTCTAAATATATAATTGCCACCCAAGATCATAGCAGAAGCCTGGACCTTAGAGATAAACTATTTTGGATGTTTGCCACAGAAGAACATAACTCGGACAAGTGTACTAGGAGTTAGGCCATTGGAAATAGGTCATCATTACGGGAAATAAGGTAAGGGTATCGTGAATATTAACGGAAGCATCGTCGTGTCAAGCAGAGGCCAAAAGTCAGCTAAATATACACGTATCACATCCCTGTCTAAGCTAACCGATCCCCGTGAGATCAACCCTAATACAGTAAAACTTCTCTAACACGATAGTGGGTCCCGGCATAAGTGTTGAAAATATTCATTGAAATTCATCCATTTATATTTGCAATACTTACCCCTGCACGCAAAATGACCTGTAAGGGTAAGTGTTGCAAATATAAATGGATGAATTTCAATGAATATTTTCAACACTTATGCCGGGACCCACTATCGTGTTAGAGAAGTTTTACTGTACAGTAGAACCCCTCTTAGCTAATAGTGGGTGCCGGTACAATTACTGAAGAGGTTCATAGAAATTTTACCGTTTATATTTGCAATACTTACCCATGCACGCAAAATGAATTGTAAGAGTAAGTGTTGCAAATATAAAAGTCCAAGTTACAATTAATCTTTTCAACATTTATACCGGGACCCACTATTAGCTATGAAAGGTTCTACTATATCATGAGCCCTTTCATTCCTAACATTCCCGAGCATTGACGTCGGGTAATTATTATGTCCGGTGATTGTGCAGATCGCGAACTACAAGCGAAATGTGAACACTAACTTCAATGAACGCCTGCTGTTAAAAATCCCGAGGGCTGCAATACCATATGCAAGTTTGTCGACCTAATCGGAACCTGCATATAAGGCTGCGTAAGGCTGACAAGGAAGCACATGCAACCTCTGCAGGCTAGGTATGCAAGGGGCCTCATACGCGACTAAGCGAGCGCTAGGCAATTTATCCCTTTTCCTAATGCTGTATCTATGCTATCCTTTCGCAACTGTTAGTATTCTGTTATTGTCTGTCATTTATTTTTCTACTGGTGTTGATTGTGCCCGCGTATTACTGCTTGGGATGTGGGCGCTGATCAGGTTTTTACGTTATGTTTGAAATTAAATGATACTTGTCGTTTTTGCAACGAGATGGTGAGAACACTTGTTCTACACGGTGACCATCGATTGAAGGACGAGCGCACTTGTAGTTAAAGATTAGTTAGATCCTTCAGAAAAGGAGATCGATCAATTCTTCTCTCTTAGAAATACATCAAAGCCTCAATTCTACTTATAAAGTTGGTTTTTTTCCCTGTAGCCCTGTGCTTTGTTATACGACGCTAAAGCTTCGCTTAGAAGGCTAATCCCTCCGAGTCGTCAGACTAAAATAATTCACCGTTCTGGGCTGAGCGCTCAAGTTTATTGTAGCACTGCTCTGCACTCATTGCCTTCGCACACTTGTGACACCGCCATCACTATCAACAGTAGCATCAAAAAAGCCTGTATCTCACTATTGTATACTTTCAATATCTGCAAAACAGATTAGTCAATTAATCACACCAATCCCAGCAGCAACTGAACCCCGTCAAAAAGATGACTTCGACACCCCACTAAGCTGGCCTCTTCAATCACCCGACCGGAATCCAATTGAGAATGTGTGGGACTGGACGAAAGACTACAGACAGTCCTATCATTCGAGATGGGAGGGGGATACCAGAACTCTCACGATCATCTTCAAGAGCTCGTGCACTCCGCTGAGGATGATGCTGCACGTACGTGAACGCGTGAGAAGCTCGTAAAAAGCAGATCCCCGAGGTGTTAGACAGTGATATGTATGAGAGGCGGTCCGGCAAAATTATACATCGACTTGGTATCGTGAAAGCTAATCGCAGATCACAGACTCTTGAATCAAAATATAGCCTGATTAGGTTTTGTTGGAGGAAGAGTATGCGGTGCACATAATTCTGTCGGGTGCAATTATTATTCGAAATTTTCTGGTTAAAACTACTCGAAACCTTTTTCAAAAGATGTGATATCCGACCAGGAGTGATTAACCCTGACTTGACACCAATCATACCCGGGAGTACTATTAAATACCGTTACAGTAGAGTATACCTCTAGAGGATAAAGATTATTGTGGAATTCAGAAACGAATTTTTTTGGCTCCATTTTCAGTATTGGCAGCAAAATAGTATCAAAATAGAAAATTTACTGTCAGTACTGGAAAAGTGCCAAAAAAGTCTCGTATCTGAAATCCACTTCTACCTTAATCATTTTGGGTTATGGTACATTGTTGGACAAGAACTGGTGATTCTTTCCATGCTCTTAACCTTGTTCTTAGAGAGACCAGACACCTGCAATTAATCCTAAAGAACTGACTCGGTAAATGTTAACCATTTTCATACTTTACAAAGCAAATTACACCCCGAGGCTTCTATTTATTGGAGGCATTATTTAATTAAAAGTAATACGAGATATTTTAGAGCCAATTTCACTCTAACTCGTAACGTCCATCAAGAGGGAAAATAATTTACCCGATTTTGATGCTAATATAACGAGTGTAAATTGAAGGGATAAGAATTCATAATGTCGTATCAACCGGGGGCACTTCCCTGCCTTCCAAATTTGTAATCTTCCGTTACAACTTTTTGTACCACAAACGCCGTCCCACCATTCCAAACTCCACATGCAAAACGATACCAAATCTATAAGCTCCAAATGATGAGCATTTTTCTTTATAGGTTAATGAGGTCAACTTCTGAAAAATCGGGAGGATTTCTTCCGTAAACCACTCTACAATTTCCATCGAGAGCCGCACCAATGTTGCTAATCCAAATGTTACGACCCGCAAACTCCCGAGTGCGCCTTATTTCGTCATCACTAACTCCAATATCATCCCGGGGAATCCAGACGGTTGGTCGACGAGCTCGTAGAGCTAAATGCTGAAAAGCATGCTTCACAAGTACATCTCTCTGCTCTGGTGTTAAGTCTTCTATATCGTGATTATAGCCACCATAAAGCGCATCACCGATTCTTCGCTGAGCTTCCAAGGTACGGTGACGCTTGCGCTGTCGCTGAGGTTGGTCGACCATATTGTTTACATCGTCATCATTCAGAGCTGCACTATCTTCTGCATTATCTTCCACATCATCATCACAATAACATGTGGAAAGAGCGGACTTAAGATTCCTTCCTGGCTTTATAGAGCATAATCCAGCGCCATGGACAAATTTTGAAGCATTTGATTTTGTTCTTTTGTTATTGTAAGGATTTACAGCCCGAACAGTGGCCTCATTTTGCTGCAATTCGAGGTTATTTTCTTCTCTAACTAGGCCGAGGCGCCGTGCTTGTGCTTTTTCGAACGCTTGATCTCGCAAAATAGCTTCTTTCTCGAACGTAATAGGGAGATGATGTAGCAAAGGTCCAAATGACTTATTGAGCAAGACTTGATAAATAACTGTTAGGAAGACAAAAACAATCATAATAATTGCTTGTGGAACACACGCTTGGTTCCCGTGTTCATCACGAACAAGGAAGAAAAGGCCCACAAGGCACAGTTCCATGATATATAGACCAGTGAAAGTCTGATTTATGGCTCGCGGGTATAGCAAGCCACCTGTATCAAGTTGAAACCGAGAGACGTATAATATGTTGTAACGTTGTGCGATCCAAAGCATAGAAAATGTGATAATCGCAAATAAGATAATTAATGGAGCAGCAATACTGTATATTAATGTAATGCAGGCAAAGTTGGTGTAAACAGGGAACTTGAGGCCCCAAGTTACAGATGGTAGAGTTGTGTTACGAGTCCACTTGTCTCGGGCTGTCTTGTCCACAATTTTAGGCCAAATATACCACTCGAGGAGTGTGACAATTTGTAAAAGCCCCCCAGAGCTCGTTGAGAGAGCTTGAAGTATCATGTAAGAAAAGAAATAGTTTGCTGCCTTTGGAAGCTGAGTTGCAAGAGTGTCAGGAATGGCTGTAATATTGGTCGCAGATCCAAGCGCTGCTAAAGCGCCCCCAGAGATAGAAACGACAAGAAAGACTTGAACGAATAGAAAGACAAAGTAATATATCTGCACGGATGCCTGCTGTTCAGTTCCCGTCTGTGCTCCTTGGATAAATGCTAAATATTTGAGAATCATGGGTACCAATATCAATAATACTCCCAGGACAATCGCAGGAAGAACACCAGACACGGCTTGAAGTATGTCCGGGGGAACATTGTTTAGCCAGCGAAGAAAAGCGTATTTTTCAGCCAGACTTGATATTTGAGCTAGAGATGCAGTCCAAGCCACAGGGAATGCCCAGAGGATCACCATAGCAATAACCACACCTATAACAACACCGGTCCTGAACCAGGCCTCCCACCATTTTATTGACATATTCTCCCATATAACGTCTTTGGGGGATACTTCTACGGTTCGAGGAGCCATCTGTTTGGGTACGTGATGACTCACCGACTGAGAAGCCATATGAGCGGCAACTTGATTATTGAATTGTATAAATGCAGAATTCATTAGAGGAAAGCGTTCCGGGTGCTTTTGATCCATTTCAATCTCTAAGTTCAGCCTTGCCAGTTCTCTTCGACACCAGTAAATTGTGTCAACTTTTTTATTGACCAAAGGTAGCCCTGGCAAACAGCGAGGAGTCCATTTGAATATCGGAAGTCGATGAGTCGGTCGATCACTTGGCTTCAGATATTTCTCCCATGCTGCTCCCGGTGCATCTTCCTTGTAATCGAGTTTGTAAGCAGCTGGGTACTCTGATGATGGCGATTCATTCGAGGCCAGAAATGGGAGGATATTAGCAGCAAGACTTTTTACAAATGCTATGCATTGATTTTTGCTGAATTCTAATTTCCTCTTTTTCTCTACATCTTGAAAGGGAAAGCTGTCATGCCCTTCATAGCTCACGGGAACGGGTGTACCAAAGCCCCCAGGAGGCGGTTTCCAAAATTTCCACCACGTATTTGCAGGGGTGCTATTCGCCTCATTAATAATGGGATTATCTTTAGGTCTTTGTGTTGGAATTTCTGTTGTGATTTCTGCTTGTGCCATCGGAGAAATTTGTGAGCCAGTCTCATTTCTATTATCCATCTCCCGATCGCTTTGTGTAGAAGACTCTCCACGAAAACAGCCGCGTTGGTCGTAGTTATCATCTCCTAATGGAAAATCTTCGATACTCATAAAGCCATTCGTTGTTTCAAGTTGACTTTCCAAATTCCTTCCTACATACCGAGCTCCACCAATGACTGTTTCACCAGCCTTGCTCACTGTGTCGATACCACGCTCTAGACCTAGTCCAAATGCCGCAAGCCCAGGTAAATTTAAAGATCGCTTAGGGTTATGGTGGTACTGTCGTCGGGATCTACGTTCTTGCTCAACAAGCGCATCGTCTAGACTGTGTGGGAGATCTCCTGTACTTTGACCTCCACTGTGAGCTAGTTGCACAGCTTGCGCATTTTCAACTTCGAGTCTCTGTTGTTTTTCCTTGTTGGACACCCGAATTTTATACTTGGCATTTTTGGTGGCCTCCTTGGCATCTTTATCTGCTTTTTTTCGTTGACTTTTCTTGGCTAGCCGAATTAATTCTGTCTCTGCGCCTTCAAGTAGCTGATAAATATGCTCTCGTTCTTGAATTTTTTCGAGTAAATTGTCAAAATTTCTATTGATCCAAATATTACGGATCCCTCCAGGAAAGACATCATAGATCCTTGTCAGAGATTTTTCACTCAGCCATTTTCTCGGTATAGCGCTTACAAGTACCGTAGTAGCAGAAGCCCTGAGGCGATGCTCGGCCGATGTCAAATGGTCCTGTCGAACTCTTATATACACCCGAAGCTCCAAAAAGAATACTGTGCATACCCAGATAATCACTAGAACAGCAAGAATAAGGTGTGCCCAGTATCTTTGAGTGTTGGATGGTCTGACATTTCCCCAAGCCAGGGTATCAAGTCCTTTGACGTTGGCTGCTAAGGTTTCGTTCGCATTTGACGCATTTGTGGCTTCTATTACTTCTTTTCGGTAGTTAGAGCCTCTCCCTCCAACCTTATTGAGAGGAAGAAGTATTGGTAATATCAAAATTGCCATAGGTATAAAAATGATAAGTAGAGTTTGGAGGTAGCGCGAGAAGAAGTATGCGTCGAGACCACATTTTCTTATTATCTCACGGTCTTTAATCCGAAATATGGCGAATAGCCATCCCCATGGAGATCTAGGGGGCGGCTCTGTTCGTTCTTTTTCTGGAACTAAATATGTTTTTGGTTTACTGAGCTCATTAGCGTACGAAGTTTTGACAAGCAAGAAAGTGAACAACTCACAATATTCTTGCTAATTTGTTTCTCAAAAGAGAGAAAGCTATCAATTGCACCGCAAATATTATGAGCGAGGTCGTCAGTGCAGTGAAAAAAGCATAAATAGAAATTCCTTGTTGGACTTGAGCAGATGGTACGTTTGGAGACGGTAATGATGATGTAGATACAGTTCCATTGTCAGACATATTAGAAGCCAGATTCATCCTCAACTCTGGAGATTAACATTGAAGTAGTCGGGAAGCGGATGCTTAACCTCTTTCAATGTCTCTGAACGGCATGGTTATTAAGGCTAATTGAAATCCAAATTCCCTAATTTGTAGAGGGGCAAATATTAGTGGCTCATAATATTTTAGGCGGTGAATGAGAGCCGCAATCTATTGCTTGTTGTCAAGGAAAGTAGGCGTTTAAGCTAATCTTGATCAGGGTATAATAGCTTGGCTTGCACAGCACTAAGTACTCCTAATTAGAGGGACTTTGTACATGGTATGTTAGCTAGTAATTTCCTTAATTTTAACTAAAATAATAACCAAGATTTACAAGATGAATCAACAAAATTCAAGCATACCGATCACCTCTAGAATTAGATAGCTTACGCTAAAATTATAGCCATATCGCCAGGAATTTCGGGCATAATCATTAGTTTAAGCTTAAGGAAATCTTGAGGATTTAGATGTGCTAAAATACCAGTTAAGAACTCCCATCGTAGTATTAGTATTAGTAATAGTAAGTTATTACAGAAACTTAACTAATGCAATTAAACGACAGTGAATTATGGCAATACTATTTGCTGGGTAGCTGAGAATACAGTACAGTAAAACTTCTCTAACACGATAGTGGATCCCGGCATAAGTGTTGAAAATATTCATTGAAATTCATCCATTTATATTTGCAATACTTACCCCTACACCAAAAATTAACTGCTAGGGTAAGTGTTGCAAATATAAAAGTGCAAGTTACAATGAATATTTTCAACACTTATGCCGGGACCCACTATCGTGTTAGAGAAGTTTTACTGTAGAACCTGTCAAAACCCCCAGTGGGTCACGGTACACTACTTTCCCCTGAAATTCGTCCTCGCAGCACAGGGTCTCAGGGGTAAAAAGTCTAAGTTGCAGCCCTAAAGATTGTTGTCAGTGGGCATTTATTCTGTAGATTAAGCTGTCTGTTAGAGCGATAATGACAGACAAAATTAACGCTAATTATTATCAATCTTTAGTGCCGCAACTTTGACTTTTTACCCCTGATATCCTGTACTGTGAGGACGAACTTATAAGGAAGGTAGTATATATTTGCAGTACTTACCCATGCACGCAAAATGGGTTGGAGGGTTAAATATTGCAAAAGTACCAACAATTCAATAAATCCTAACAAAAATTAAACCCGGGACCCTCAATGGGTTGTGATAAGTTCTACTGTATCCAGCTTTTCCGCCTCTGAATAGGAAAACTACATACAGAGGTACAGCCCATAAGTATTATTCCATGTCGACCAGGGGGGGCTTGGCCACCACAACGCTTTCCTTAATTAGGCAACATCGCGAGAATGTACCTCGCACCCATCCCTACTGTGTTTTGTATGTATTCCGATGACAACAACATCAACGCAATGGATTGTTTACTAAGTATTATTTATTATAAGAATAGGAATTATTTTGCATTTTGTATTATGAGTCGGGAATCATTGAATCAATGCTTTGATCATTAGAACTCATACAAAACACAGTAGGAATGGGTGCGAGGTGCATTCTCGCGATGTTGCCTAATTAAGGAAAGCGTTGTGGTGGCCAAGCCCCCCCTGTCGACATTGAATAATACTTATGGGCTGTACCTCCGTAAGATGCATCTGGATTCCTTTCGTTCATCTATTCCAGCTATCTAGTCCAGCCATCACCACCACCACCACCACCACCACCACCGATAAGCATGACACTACTATAATCGCGTAAATGAAAGATAGATAAATTGCAGCGAATCAAATTGCTGGGCGGCTATTTTTCGCGACTTCAATTTTCCGAAACGTTATCGTCGTGGTCTGCAACCAAATTAAGGGGAATGGGTGGCTGGCGAAGCGCTAATTGGACTCAACGCCTGTATGCAAGGAGTACACCGCAATTTCGATCAAAATGTCCGCCAAGGAATTTATGTGCATGGGTACAGGGGGGAACATTGATCATAATTCCTTATCGCTATTCGACTGATTTGATTAGAACTTGAGTCGCTAGGCAAGAATTTCAGTTAGCGCATATTTTTTGTCAATGAATCAAAATTTGATCTAAAGACTAACAGGGAGTTCCGAATTGCGTTCCTCAGAGGGTAGAAGGGCGTTGTCATCAAATTCATGTAAAATTTCAAAGCCCTTTCAATCGATAATTTTTTTGAAATACTAATACATACAGTGGAACCTCTCATAGCTAATAGTGGGTGCCGGTATAAATATTGAAAATATTCATTGTAACTTGGACTTTTAAATTTGCAACACTTACCCTTACAGGTCATTTTAATTGCAGGGGTAAGTATTGCAAATATAAACGGTAAAATTTCTATGAAACTCTTCAGTAATTATACCGGGACCCACTATTAGCTACAGTACAATCTCGCTATAACAATGTGGGGCAAAACTTAACCAAGGGTTCTTATTGGCCAATTCAATTGAATCCTTCAATAGGGAGCCTTGGTTAAGCTTTGCCCCACATTGTTATAGCGAGATTGTACTGTAGCTAATAGTGGGTCCCGGTATAATTACTGAAGAGTTTCATAGAAATTTTACCGTTTATATTTGCAATACTTACCCCTGCAATTAAAATGACCTGTAAGGGTAAGTGTTGCAAATTTAAAAGTCCAAGTTACAATGAATATTTTCAATATTTATACCGGGATCCACTATTAGCTATGAGAGGTTCTACCGTATCGGAGTTTTTTTAAAATCATTTTTGCGTATGTAGCCTGAGGCTATGACGCGAATGATTACGGAAGACATGTATATTTCGCAGAATAACTCAGTTTGACGTTTCGAACGCTCACATCAGATTTCATCTGCAGATACCACTACGAGAATAACGCCTTGCGACATGTACCCTCTTCCGTGAATATCCACCACAGGGAAAAGCGAGAAAAACCTGTGGTTGTCTGAGTATGCCTTCGTCATCCTTCGAACACGATACCACCGCGAGAGAAGTGGTGTGGGGGTCTTGCTGGATTCGAACCAGCTTTCTCCTGTCTCAAGTGGGGCATTTGTCCAAGCTACCCAGACTCTACTCGGGATAACGGCCCGGACAGTGTGCCACTGCACCATCCGACCCCTTGTATTGGAGTAAACCAAAGTTCCGAGAACATAAAAAAGGTAGAATTATATCGTAGTTACGCGAATATATTTTGGCTCGTTCCATACATTTTTTTCCAGTCAAACTGATTTGGCGACCTGTGGGCCCATGCAGGCATCTACGGAAGATACGTATTTTTCTGCAGAATGACTCATTCTATAACATTTGGAACTTTCATACCCAGATTTCAAATCCTGCGAAAAAGATATAACCGTTTGAGGAGTGGAGTGAGAGTCCTGCTGGATTCGAGCCAGTTTTCTCCTGTTTCAGATATAGCACATGTCCTAACCACCAAAACTCTACCCGGAAGAACGGCCCGGATGGTTAACCACTGCAGCATCTTGTCCGTACTATTCGTTTTCAAGCCCGGCCGTCACAATTTTTCTATATACAGTCGTCCCTCTCTAACTCGACAGTGGGTCCCAGTCTAAGAGTTGAAAATATTCTTTGAAATTCAACCATTTACATTTGCAATACTTACCCCTGCACTCAAAATGACCTGTAATGGTAAGTGTTGCAAATATAAAAGTCCAAGTTACAATAAATATTTTCAACACTTATACCTGGACCCACTATCGAGTTAGAGAGGGACGACTGTAGTTATAAAGATTCAAGGACTAGGTGACTAAAGTACACTGATTATTAAGAATAATACACCACCAGGGCAGAGTATATTCAGAGGGATGATTGCAGACAGAATACTGATCTATTGTTAAGCTGACGGGTATCGAATATATTTCTTATTTACAACGCGAAAGGAAGACTCCTATTGATATGGAAACATAAAGCAACGTGTCATCACTTCTCGACCCCTGCTATGTAACTAGCCTGATGTAGCTAGATGACGCTCTAGCAATCAACTAGCCGGATATGGACTGTACGCAAGGCTTCGTGTATTCCTCAACTCTCCCCCTCTGGCCATGTCCACTTTGGCCTGTCATTAGCTTCACTAGTGATCGTATTTTCAAATCGTCTTAGAGCTGCCACTTGCTGCTCATTGATAAATCATTCCCAGTTGTGATTTGAACCTCTCAAATGCAACTCTCTGCAAAGGCTTCGTCATCCCATCTGCTATCATATCTGCTGTAGGAATGAATGTCACTTTTAGCCGTTGTTTTCCAGCAAGATCCCGGATAAAGTGGTATCCTACGTCAATATGTTTCGATCGCTCATTGAGGTGAGTATTCTTAACCAATGATAACGCCCCTTGGTTATCTCCAAACATCTGAACAGTTTGATTGTTCTCTCCGATAAATTGTGGAAATCCCATGTCTCTAAAAAGCTGCGAAATCCATTGCCCTTGTTTTGTGCAAGACGCTAGTGCAATGTATTCAGCTTCGCAACTTGACGTAGATACAGCCCTCTGCTTTTTGCTTGACCACGAAATGGGGCCTCCATAAAACATTGCTACACTGCCTGAGACACTTTTACGATCAGTTCTATCACTAGCCCAATCGGCATCCGAATAAACTTTGAGCCATTTCTGGTGTACTCCCCCTGGACCGAAGTTTATTCTATGGTTAACAGTAGATTTCAAATACCGCATAACTGCCTTCAGTGCGTGACCATGACATTCTATAGGGTCGCTCATATACTGACTTAATTTCCCCAGAACAAAAGCTATGTCCGGCCTGGTAAATGTCATCGCATACATTAAGCTTCCAATGGTCTGTTGATATCTCGTAAATTCGATTCGTGTGTCTCCTGGGAGTGCTGGGCGGAGAGAGTCATAGTTTGTCGCAGGAATCTTTCGAGCAGTCGCTTTTGCGGCCGTAACACCGTAACGGTCCAGAACATTTGTTAGGTACTGCTGTTGATCTATTAGCAGTGTGCGACTCTTTCTGTTTCTAGTTATTCTTGCGCCGAGGATCTTTTGTATCTCACCCAGGTTTTTGGTTTTAAACCTGGCAGAAAGTTTGCCATAAAACCAGTCAATTTGATTTCGCGTATTTGCTGCAGCAATCAGATCATCTACATAGACTAGCAGTTTTAGATTTCGCTGCGGATGAAAAAATAGGCAGGGCTCTGCACGACTTTGATCAAAACCCAAATTAATAAGCTCCTCCTTAGTTAAGATGTTCCAATCGCGCGCAGACTGTTTTAATCCGTACAAGCTTCGTAAAGCTTTCCAAACAAAGCCTTTTTTTAGTGAAATTCCCTGAGGTGGTTTAATGAAGATATCTTCCTTTAGATGAGATTCAGTAAATGCATTTTTGATATCAAAGTGAAAACATTCAAGGTCTAGCACCAATACCACTGCAAGGAATAGTCGTAAAGTGTCAATTCTCACAGTTGGTGCAAAAGTTTCTGAAAAATCTTGTCCATATATTTGGGTAAATCCTCTTGCTACAAGTCGAGCCTTAAAGCGTTCAATAGAGCCATCAGCACACGTTTTGATATCAAAGACCCATTTGCTTGAAACAAGGTTGGCATCTTCAGGTGCAATTACTTCTTTAAAAGTGCCATTTGCTTGTAATGCTAACATTTCAGCGGTCATGGCAGCCTTCCATTGATCAGCTTCGGGGCAAGTTACAGCTTGTTTGTAAGTTAGGGGAATTGATATGCCACATTTAACGTCAGCTGGATATGCAGATTCGAAATCTGACCCAAGAATCTCATGGAAGTTTTCAAGGTCGTCTTCATTATGGTGTGCTTGAGCTAGAAGTGCCCGCGCCATTTTTCGAGGTAGGTCATCGTCACCATCATCATCGTAATCTGAGGTGGATCTTTTTCTCTTTTCTTGCATTTTGGTCTGGGATCGAGTTTGAGCTCTCGTTTTTGGCTGTGTCGATACTTCGGTGGGTAGCGGAGTTAAAGAATTTCCTTGATTTCTACACTTCGAGATATCTGTTTGGGATTTATTATTTCCATTAAGGTCGTTAAGTTCGTTAGATTCGTTAGATACGTTAAATTCGTTAGATACGTTAAATTCGTTAGATACGTTAAATTCGTTAGATACGTTAAATTCGTTAGATACGTTAAATTCGTTAGATACGTTAAATTCGTTAGATACGTTAAATTCGTTAGATACGTTAAATTCGTTAGATACGTTAAATTCGTTAGATACGTTAAATTCGTTAGATACGTTAAATTCGTTAGATACGTTAAATTCGTTAGATACGTTAAATTCGTTAGATACGTTAAATTCGTTAGATACGTTAAATTCGTTAGATACGTTAAATTCGTTAGATACGTTAAATTCGTTAGATACGTTAAATTCGTTAGATACGTTAAATTCGTTAGATACGTTAAATTCGTTAGATACGTTAAATTCGTTAGATACGTTAAATTCGTTAGATACGTTAAATTCGTTAGATACGTTAAATTCGTTAGATACGTTAAATTCGTTAGATATATTAGATTTATTAAGTTGATTAGATTCGTTAAATTCGTTACTGTCAGGAAAGCCTCTACTGTATAATATATATATGGAGATTGCCAGGTTATAGTGTTCTATGATTCTGGTCTGGCCTTTTAGCCGAGTGGTGATGCATCTATCTAGTGTATCATGTAGGATGGCAACCTTTAGCCTGACACCCACCTCTTGACCCCTGTCTCCAGCTTCGCTGTCTACATACTGCTTATGACAGTTATGTTTGTCAGCTTTAGTAGGATCATTAGATTCAATATTTCCTTCTTTTTGCTGGTCTTTAGTTGAAATTTGTCTCGATACTCTGCTCGGCTTGGAATTTATTGGAGCTTCATCAATCTGCATAGCATCTGAATCCTGTTTCTTAGGTCGACCAACAGATTTTCTGACTGGTGCCACATTTTTTGTGCCTTGTGGGCCAGTCGGACCTCGAAGTTTTAAGTCGATTGTTCCACCTCTTACTTTCTCGTCAATCTCAACTTGACTAGATGATATCGTGTACCCATGTTCTGGACTATAAACTTTTAGATGTCGAGTTGTATTTGAAGAGTAACCCATGAAAACTCCAACCCTACCAGGATTGACAAGTTTATCCGTGCGTTGACCCTTAGGGATTGCTTTTCTATCAAGGTAAAAATAACATTTGCTCCCCCATTTATGTAAGAGTATGGCCAGTATTGCCTCGTTATTCATCCTTGTAGATTGTTGGACAGGCTACCAGGCTAGCCGTGAAGGCGCGGCCGCTCGAAGACTAGACCGCCCCAACGTTTTCTTTCATTTGTGGGACCTCGGTAGTATTTAGGTGGGGGCTAGTCCGGGGGGGGGATAAACGGTTTCTATTTAATAGTTGCTGTCGACCTTACTAAAAGGGTCGTGCAACGTCTTGTTAATTATTATCCTGCTTTGACCACAATCTCAGATTAAACATTTATCCCCGACTTTCCCGCACAATCTTCTCTGAATACCGCTCCGTATTATCTTGTAACCCTCTCGCACCCCCGCTGTGTGACATTACGTTGCACCATTTTTATTTTTTTTTAAAAAAAAAAAAAAAAAAACTTTAAAGATTTTTTATTTTTATCTTTATATTTCCTCGTTCTCTTATACTTGTCATACCGTTCGCGACCATTTATTTAGCACCGTTTCTGCCACGTGCTGGTTTCCTAGGTTGTTTTGCTGATTGATTGTTTGATTGGTTGTCTGCTCGTGCGCTTGGTTGATTATTGGATAGTGTTTTCTACTTGTTTTCTACTTCTATATTTTATTATTGTATTCGCCTTTTATTCCTAGTTCCTAGCAATGGCTCCTCCTGATTCTCCAGAATCTTTCCTAAAGCTTCTACATCAGTCTGACGATGCTGGTCAGATTAAACGGGTGACAGAGCTCTTCAAATCAGGGCAGAAGCTCGAAGTGAAGGTCACCGCACTTGACAAAGAAATCGCGCGTCTTCAACTCGAGAATCTAGAACTAAAAGCATCTTTTGATACTCTCCAGAACCAGATCCAGATTTGGAGAGACGAGAATGCCGGCCTCCAAAGGCAGCTGGCAGTGGCCCAGTATAAATTGGAGAACCAACCAAAGGACTTTGACCCTTCCACCTCTGCCGATACACAAAAACCCTCGGTAACGACAGAATGCTTCCATATCAGAGAGGTTTTTCTAGGAAATGATAAGACTAAATATGACAGGTTTAAGAAGCATATAAAAATAACCATCGCCCAAAACCCTGAACGCTTTCGCACTGTCCAGTCCCAAGTTGGTTTGGTTTACCAGAATCTAGGCCCTGAACCTCAATCATTCATGGATCAGCACTTGACGGAAGAAGGTCTATTTGGATTTCAAAAGGTAGAAGACGTCTGGCAAGTTCTGGACGTTTCATATCGTAATCCGAATGAGAAGAGCGAAGCTAGACGCGCTTTGGTTCATCTACGCCAGGGAGCTAGGCCATTTGGTGCTTATCTCGCAGAATTTCAACGCCTAAAAACGCTAGCTGGTATCTCTGATGATGGAACCCTGATTGACGCTATGCGCGACGGAGTCACTCAGGACTTGAGAACGAAAATCAGTGATCAACAAGTAATTGACCATGACTACACCTTTGACGAATTTGTCGCTCTTTGCAAAGACTGCCAACACCGACTTGACCTAGACAAAGACCAAACCAAAAAACCTTACCCCTATGCGGGCGGAAGGCCTCAACAGTTTTCGCGACCTAACCCTCCTCCGCCGAACGCCCGCCTCTTGCCGAATTATAACTACCACCAACCTCCTAGCATGCCACCAAGACCCTCTTTTCCTTTGGCTTCGAATCCTCCCAATCCTCCACGAGGGGATCCAATGATACTAGACCGGGCTCAAATCCAGAGAATCGGGCCGGACGGCCGAATCACAGCGGAAGAACGGCAACGAAGATTTGATCTCAACTTGTGTATGCGCTGCGGAGAAGCAGGCCATACCAAATTTACTTGCGGTCCCTCGAGAACGATAACCGACCTGAGAAAAATAGAGATGTCTTTGGATGATGAGGAAGATGGTGGAGCTCCTATACCGGTAGGGAGAGTCCAGCATTTAAAAGAATAGCCCATAACTGCAGTCACGGTTATGGTGATATTGCGATACTAAATGAATTCAACTCTTCTCTCCTAATTTCTGATTTGTCACTAGGTAGTTCTGCTAAATTGAGTTCGTTAATTTTGCCTTGCAGCCTAACTTTTGGCAAATTCTCAATTGTGACGTCTGCCTTAGTTGATTCCGGAGGAAATGGTTTTGGATTCATTGATTCATCGTTCGTGCAAAAGTACCAACTGCCCATCCTTCCCCTCGACCAACCTCGTATTCTTCGTGTCGTCGACGGACGCAAATCATCAGCAGGTATGGTAACTCATTATGTAAGGACCGAACTGTCTATAAACCACCATCATGAACTAGCTCTATTCTACATCACAAAACTTAGCAATTTTCCGATAATCCTGGGCTACGGTTGGTTGTCTCAATACAACCCCTCAATTAATTGGTCCACCAGCGCTCTAAAATTTAACTCTGACTTTTGTTCGCAGTCGTGTTTCCGTGATACCCAGATCAAATATCCTAGAAAGATTCTCATCAAAGGTTTAGCATCAGACAAAGTGACTACTCGACTCACCACCTCTCCAGTTCACCTACAACTCGACGTTATCAAAATATTTGACGCTGGTGAAACTACCGCCGAACTTACGACACTACAAAATAAACTTCCTGATTGGTTAAAGCATCAGGCTGCGGTTTTCTCGAAGTTTGACTCTGATATTCTACCGCATCACCGTGCCATAGACCATAAAATAGTTTTAAAGGAGGGAACTCACCCTCCGTATGGTAAGCTTTACGCCATGTCCCACGACGAGTTAACAGCCCTTCGCGACTGGCTCAACGATAATCTTTCTAAAGGGTTCATCCGGCCAAGCTCTTCTCCTTGTGCTTCTCCAGTTCTGTTCGTTAAGAAGTCCACTGGCAAGCTGCGCTTGTGCATGGATTATCAGGGTCTAAACGAAATCACGGTAAAAAATCGATACCCCATCCCCTTGATATCGGAAACCTTAGACAGATTGTCCAAAGCCCGATTCTTCACCAAATTAGACGTTATTTCCGCTTTCAACCGTATCCGCATCGCCAAGGGGGATGAATGGAAAACAGCGTTCCGTACGCGTTATGGACTATTCGAATCCCTAGTTATGCCTTTTGGACTAACTAATGCTCCCAGCACCTTTCAATCCTACATAAACACAACTCTTCAAGAGTTCCTTGACCTATTCTGTACCGCGTACATCGACAATATCCTAATTTATAGCAATACCCAAGAAGATCACAGATGTCACGTTAGCCTTGTTCTTGACAAGTGCCGCGCAGCTGGATTACAGCTGGATATCAATAAGAGCGTATTTGAAGCTCCGGAAGTAAAATATTTAGGACTTATAATATCGCGCAAAGGTGTTGAAATGGATCCAGACAAAATCGACTGTGTCAAATCCTGGAAAACTCCCTCCCGCGTAAAGGATGTTCAAGCATTTCTTGGTTTTGCAAATTTCTATCGGCGATTCATCAAGGGTTTTTCATCCATTGCCAGACCATTAACTGAGCTTACTAAAATGGGGGCCACTTGGACCTGGACCCTTGATTGTGATAACGCTTTCAAATTATTGAAAACTAAATTTACCGAGTCACCCATACTGCGCCATTTCGATCCGGACCGCCGATGTATTGTGGAAGTAGATTCAAGTGATTGGGCGCACGGCGGAATTCTTTCGCAACACGATGATGCCCACGTTTTACACCCTGTGGCTTACTTCTCCGGTCGGCTAACGCCAGCCCAAATTAATTATGAAATCTATGACAAGGAACTACTCGCCGTGGTAACAGCTTTTGAGCATTGGAGACCGGAGCTACAAAGTACGAAGGAACCGGTCCAAGTCATCACAGACCACAAAAATCTAGAATGGTTCATGACTACGAAGACATTGAATCGTCGACAGGCCCGTTGGTCAGAATTCTTATCTCGGTTCAACTTTATAATCTCCTACCGGCCGGGTAAACAAGGGGGGAAGCCGGACTCGCTCACTCGACGTTCAGAAGATCTACCTACAGGACTAAACGATGAGCGTTTAGTCCACCAAATGCAAACCGTTCTTAAACCTCAAAACTTGGACCCTGAAATCTCACAAAACCTAGACCTTAACCTTCAGCTCGCGCCTGTACACCTTGACCAATCAGAGACGCCTCTCGCTACAAAAATCGACCAATTAATAACTAACGGATACCAACAAGACAAGTTTCTCCAGGAAATATTGAAAATCATGCGAGGTCCAGGCCCTTTCCGCTCTAAACATCTCGACTTATCTAGATGCAGTATTCGAAACGACCGTTTATTTTTCGACGACCTTATCTATGTTCCCGAACTACCTGAATTAAAGTTACTAATACTTGACCACTGCCACGATCATCCTAACGGCGGTCATCATAGCCGTAACAAGGTCTTCGCCAAAATCTCTAGATCCTACTGGTGGCCAAACATGATGCAAACAATCACTCAGTATACCAATAATTGTCACACATGTAAAAGAATTACACCATCTAGATTAAAGTATCAGGGTCTGCTCAAGCAACTCCCAGTTCCCGAACGGCGGTGGCGGGACTTATCTGTCGATTTTATAGGCCCACTACCAGTTTCCCAAGATTTCGATTGCATCATGGTCGTGTGCTGTCGGTTAACTAAGGCTCGACATTTCATACCGTGCCATACAACAATTGATGCTGAGGGAACCGCTAAATTGTTCTACCATCATGTCTGGAAGCACCATGGATTTCCAGACTCTATAGTATCAGACAGGGGGCCGCAATTTGTGGCCAGTTTTTGGAAATCAGTATGCGACCGTACCAACACAAAGATCTTGCTTTCAACAGCCTGGCATCCCGAAACTGATGGCCAGACAGAACGCTTTAATGCCATCCTAGAGTGTTATCTGCGCGCGTACTGTAATTATCAACAAGACGACTGGGTAGACTGGCTTCCATCAGCCGAATTCAATGCCAACGATTCTGAATCCGAAACAACAAAAGTAACTCCATTCTTTGCCAACACCGCTCAACATCCTAGATCAGCCATAGACAAGCCTAGACCTAATACGGTAAACGCATCTGAGTACCGTGCCTCGCAACAAAATCTGGCTAATAGCTTCATGGCCAAAATAGCCGAATTGAATGAATTCTTACGTGACAACATGAAAGCGGCGCAAGCATTTTATGAAAAGTTTGCCAATCGTAATCGCTCTCCCGCACCTGTCTATCGAGCAGGAGATAAAGTGTTCGTCAATGCGAAAAATATTAAGACTAAAAGGCCGAGTAAAAAACTCGACTGGAAAAACTTAGGACCTTTCGAAATCGTAAAACCTATCGGTAGTCATTGTTACCAACTGAAATTACCAGACAACCTCTGTTCAATACACCCAGTCTTCCATACTAGCCTTCTCCGACCTGACCCCAATAATCCCTTTCCAGGACAAATAAACGACCCTGACCCTTTTATTGAAATCGATGATGCAGGACAAAAAATCTACGAAGTTGATGCAATCGTAGGTTCCAGGAGAACTAAAAACCTAGGATTCCAGTATAAGGTGAAATATACAGGTCTCTATGAAACTTCTTGGCAACCACTCTCTGACATTGTCGGGGGCACTGCAACGCAAGCTGTAGAATTATTCCATTACAAAAACCCTCGCAGACCAAGACCCACCGAGCGAGAACTTGAGGATGCAATTGCGGAAGCCCAATTGGACACAGCACTTGATCAGGAAAGAGAGGATTATTGGCCTGTTGAGACAACAAACCTGAAAGGGGGGACGTAATGTAAGAGTATGGCCGGTATTGCCTCGTTATTCATCCTTGTAGATTGTTGGACAGGCTACCGGGCTAGCCGTGAAGGCGCGGCCGCTCGAAGACTAGACCGCCCCAACGTTTTCTTTCATTTGTGGGACCTCGGTAGTATTTAGGTGGGGGCTAGTCCGGGGGGGGGATAAACGGTTTCTATTTAATAGTTGCTGTCGACCTTACTAAAAGGGTCGTGCAACGTCTTGTTAATTATTATCCTGCTTTGACCACAATCTCAGATTAAACATTTATCCCCGACTTTCCCGCACAATCTCCTCTGAATACCGCTCCGTATTATCTTGTAACCCTCTCGCACCCCCGCTGTGTGACAATTTACGTATATGGTCAATGGAAGGAAATTTCCCATTGTAAGCTTCCATGGGGCTCATTCGTTTTCTGGTGAATCTATCTGACGACGGGACCTTTGGACCTGAATCCGTTCGGTTACGCATGTAAGAATCTGCTTCGGCCGCCTCGTCCCAAAATTCAATGGGAAGGTCGGCTTCACGTAGCATAGCTCTAACATCTGCATTTACAGTCTGAATGTTGCGTTCTGCAGGGCCATTTTGGTGGGAAGAAACGATAGTTGTTGTTTGAGCTTCAGTGCCATCTGCGATCTCCCAACCTTTAATAGCCTTTAGTAGTTCAGGGGCATTGTCAGAGCGAGCACTTTTGACTTGATTTCCAGCTTTCTTTTCGACTTTAACTTTCCAAGCTATTAGAGCTGTACAAGCTTCACCCTTCGTCTTGATTGGAATAACCCACTCGCGCCTGGAAAATATATCTACAATTAATAAGTACCAAGAGTTTCCGCGTATTGAAACTGGAAAGGGACCAGCGACATCGCATTGGATTCTTCCTAATAAAGTCTTTTCCCATGGACTAAGCGTTTTGGGAATTTGGTTTCTCATCTTTGCTATCTTGCAAGTTTCGCATAGCTCCAAATTAGAAGGAACCTTGATTGGAGTTTTCAATGTGGTGACTTTATGCAAGTTTCGGATTTTCTTCGGGTTAAGATGTGCAAATCGTTTGTGATATTTAAGATATCTTTCCTTCTCGCTTTCCTTAAGTGCGCCATCTGATTCACCATCGGAATCAATTGTATTTCCATTTGTAGAAGCAATCATAGCCTTCTCATGGTCTAGGGTTAGTGACTGAGTCTTTTTAATTTGTGTAGATTGGCTAGACTTCGTAAAACTTTCATCGACATGAGTCACGATGTAAAGACCATTTTCTTGCGTTGCGGTGACAACAATATTTGTCTTTTTTCTAAAATACATATGAAACTCGTCAAAGTTTGCCCGAAGATTTAATGGTTTTTGGCATAAACGCCTTGCCGATACTAAGTTGACTCCAATTCCTGGTACATACAACACGTCATGCAAAATCATGCAAGAACCATCTCGACACTCCAGTATAGCATCTCCTTTGTGGCTTGCCTCGAGCTCTCCTCCTCCAACTTGCAATCGCCGACGAGGAATAGGAGTTGAGAATCTGAATAAAGATGGCTGGTCAGACATGTGCGAAGAAGCCCCCGTATCGGCGGGCTAGACGGAAGGAGAAGCCTTACTTAATTGTTCCTTAGACAAGCAACAGACTTCATGAGCTGCAATATCTGAGTCTCCTTCAGAAGAAGAGGCAGATGAAGTTTCAGCTTCGCTCCCAAGTTCGTGCGCGGGGTATGCTTTTGAATTTTTGAATTTGGAGCGGGGCTTTGTTTCGTCATTAGAGCCCCCACAAGGTCGTTCGGATCGATGCTTTCGGTTATATTTGATTTCAGTACGGTACTCATGGTATCTCTTAACCAAAGCTTGAGCAAGTTCTAATTCAGGACACCTCGACATGAAATGCTTTTGGCCACAGAGATGACAGTCAATACGGGTTGAGCCCGATCCTCGGCTTGGACCTTTAAAAGCTCTGGAATAATTGGCATGATCGTCAAATGACCCAGTGGATTGTTCAACTTTCGGAGTACGTTGAACACGTGTTTCTTGTTCCACTTCATAAAGAAGCCGAAGTTCATCAGACAGATCCATGCTCAAGTGAACACGAATACTATCTGTTGTCGCCTTATAGACTGGGGGTAATGATTTCGTCAGAATAAGGTAGAGTGATTTATCTGGGAAGGTGTTTCTCATGTCCTGATCTGCAGAAATCAAATTTCTTCTGTACTCCTTTAATTTATCCCAGTTCAAGTAAACTCCTAAGGCCGAATCAAACTTAAATGAAGTTGTCATGGTGTTAGAAATTTAACAAAAAATGATTCATTTCTGTTTCATTTCTCAATTAGAGTAACAAGATAATCATGTATATCCCTGGAGGATAATACTCATGCATGAGATCATCGATATCGGAAACTTGAGTTTTAATGTTAGGTTTAGTAATTGGATGGCGGTTTTTAAGTATCATCTCGATGTTTCATAAAGTACTTGTCGGATTTGGTAGCTACTAGTCTTACGTATTGTTTTAGGTTACTACGATGAAACATTAGATTCAAAATGGGTCTATCAGGATAAAGATATTGAGAATAAGACAAGTAGATAGACTATATAGTTCTTACTCGTTACGATCTAAGAACTTAACCGTTCCTCAAATGAAAAAGCATTACTACAAATTAACGACGACACTTTTCTCTTATATATAAGATTTCTATGCTGAAGACGACCCTACTTGTACAATTGAATATATTTGGTGTTTACAATCGCTATTCTATATATTCTTATATTTTCTATATTTCTACAGATTATGAGACCAAGTTGCTCGTTAACCTGAGTTTTTTCAACTGTTTTTTATACAGAAATATTTACATATATTTCCTTCAGCTAAAGCAACTTAGTTGTTCTTATAAATTTCTTTTGAATTTTAAGAGTTTTTTTTTCTTGTCCTTAATCTGATAAGTTTTAAGTTGTCTCTATTTCCGTTATATTTGTATCTCCTTGAATATACTTCTTGTTTTCATTATGTCTGCTGATAAGATTCTTAAGTCGATGAAAGATGCCCCAAAGCTTGATTGTTCAAGCTATAAAAGATGGAGCACACACTTTCGAGACGTTTTGTCTCTCTTTGACATTGAAAGCTTTATAGACGAAGAAAAAGATGGATTATTGAGTCGCAAACTTTCAAAAGTTCCTGAGAATGACGTTGCGGTTCAAAAACAAGATACAAATATTCGAGTCGCTCTTTCACAGTTAGTCCCTGATACTGTCTTCCACCTGGTTGGCCGAAACTATACCGCTAGAGAGTGTTGGAAGAACCTGCAGGACTTCTACTGTCCTGATCCAATTGGAGATCTGGATGACCTTATCCAAAAATTTTGGAGCTTTACCGTAGAGGACGACATAGATGTCGATGAGTTTGTACAACAACTTTCCAGCATACGGGGAGAAATCGATGCTATCGATAGTAGTGCCAAGCCAACTGACACTAATATGAAAAAGAGATTGCTAGCTCACTTCATAGAGTGCTGTGATGGGTTTTATATGTCAATATCAATACCTTTAAGAGATTCATCAGTAACTTTTCAGACCGCTGTCACAACTCTTCGATCATCGCAGAAGGTATACCGAAATTTACGACCAGCATCCTACGCAGCCCTTGCCAAGAACAATTCAGGCAGCTCTCCCATCGTGTCATCACCACCTAAAAAGCCCGGGGGCAAGACTTGCGCCTATTGTCAAAAGCTAGGACATTTACGTGAGGGATGTTTTTTATGGTTGGACACACCTGATGGATCAAGTTGGGCAGCTAAACATCCCGAGAAAGCTGCAAAAACCAGGAAGTTACAACAAAGGTTTCGACGATGGAAAGGCAAAGGTCGAGAATCGAATTCTGGAAAGAAAAATCCCGATCAACAAAAAGGTGATAATCAAAATGGTAGTGCATGGATAATACAAGATTATGCCCTTGCCTCTGGTCATGTGAAAAATGACGATGATGTCGTTCTAGATACAGGAGCTACCAACCATATATTTCATGATGAGTCTCTGTTTACTACCTTATCCCCTTCTAATAACTCTGTCCAGACAGCATCAGGTGTGTGTATTCCTGTCACCGGAATTGGTTCAGTAAACTTTAGAATTTTCGACTACAACAACGAATTCGAATCAAAAGTTATTCAAGTTGATAATGTATGGCTAGTCCCCTACTGCTCAAAAAATCTTGTTTCAGGTACACAACTTTTGTCAAAAGGATTTAAGATAATATCCACAAATTCAGGGCTTGGTGTTTACTCAACAGCTGGAGAGCTTATTGCAACAGCTAAGCCTAAAGGAGGGTTGTTATGTTTCAATACTACTCCAAATCTAAGGGCTGTAGAAATACCTAGTACCCTGATTTCAAAGGGGGTCCAACAGAAGTCTACGAAACTCCTCCATAATCGTTTCGCGCACATAGGCTCTCATTTTTAAAGAATATTCCGGTCAAAAATCTGGGTCTTCCTCTCGAAAAATCAAAAATGGCTCTGGACCTCATATTAATGAAAGCTTATTGAAATCCTGTCATATTTGCAATTCTTGTAAACAGGTCGAAAGAATAAATCGCGGTCCGAGCCAAAGATCTTCGACAGTTCTTCAGCTTATTCATTCGGACACATGGGGAAAATGTCATGTTTCTGGTATCTTAGGGAGCAATTATTTTGTTACTTTTACGGACGATTTTTCACGGGAAAGTGAAGTTTATCTTTTGAAAAGTACTAAGGATGTTCCAAAATACTTCCAGATATATCGAGATAAGAAAGAACTTCAAACGGGTAATAAAATCAAGGCTATGCGTTTCGATGGAGGTTCCGAGTATAAGCGCATCCAGTTTGGCGGTATAATTCAACAGATAAGTGCACCTTATACTCAGCACCAGAATGGAACATCTGAGCGCCTCAACAGATCGTTGATAACGATGGCCAGATGTATGTTGGCCCATGCCCAGCTTCCACTGCGCTTTTGGGACGTGGCAGTACAAACAGCTTCTTACTTACGAAATAGATTGCCATTAGGCCAAGATAATGAAAGCCCTTTTGAAACTATGAATGGATCAGCACCAGGTTTATCACACATCAAAGTATGGGGGTGCGTATGTTATGTCCTCATCAAAACCAATGATCCGCATCGGTATAAGTTGTCGCCAACATCAATAAAAGGCATATTTATTGGCTATTGCGAGTCGATAACACAATACCGCGTATACGTACCTTCGAGACTGGGCCGAAACAAAATTATAGTGTCTGCAAACGTCAACTTCCAGGAGGATACGTTCTGGGATTGGAAGTCATCCAATACAGAAATATTTGAAAATCTCGATGCTGAAGAAAATGAAGATAAACATCAAACGAATTCTGACGATAGCTCGAGTTCCGATTCAGACGTAGAGCAAGCACTATCTCCTACTATTGAAGGACCTATTTCACAATCAGATTTACCTTCTGGCTTAGATCAAATAAATGTATCCAACGAAACATCAAGACAAGTTTCAGACACTGTAACATCTATGACTCCTGACACACCTCTTCTTAGGAGGAGTAATCGAGAAAGACGGCCGGCTATCCCACGATCTGCATGGCAACCAACACCAAGGGCACTTTATGCCAATAATGAAGTCCCCATACCTCAAACGTACAAAGAAGCGATTAATGGCCCGAATGAGAAGGAGTGGAAGTCTGCTATTCAGGAGGAGCTAAATTCCCTTAAAGAGAAAAATGTATTCACACAAATAACACACGTACCTCATGGGCGTAAGCCTGTAGGTTCACGGTGGGTTTTGACCGTCAAGTCCGACGGAAGGTTCAAGGCTAGGTTGGTGGCACAGGGATACAGTCAAGTATACGGACTCGATTATAACGACACCTATTCTCCAACACTTCGCGCAGATTCTCTTAGGTTATTACTCGGCATCGCTACTCTCCTTGACTGGGAAATCCATCAAGTTGATGTTAAAACCGCTTTTTTAGAAGGTGATTTATGTGAGGAAATATATATCAAATCCCCTGAAGGATTGTCAGGTACTGAATATTTGAGAGTAGATAAGGCTTTATATGGTTTAAAGCAGTCCGGACGAATGTGGTATCATAAATTAGGTGAAAAACTTTCTACCATTGGTTTCCATAAGTCGAACTGTGATGGCTGTATCTATTTTCATTCGCAATTAAAGATTGTTGTTGGTGCTTATGTGGACGATTTGGTAATTTGTGGGGAGTCATTACAGGATGTTCAGGGGTTTAAGGAAAATCTTTCATCTTTTTTTGAGATAAAAGACCTCGGTGAAATTGGAGTAGTGATCGGTTGGGAAATATCTCGCGACAGGTCAAGCAGGACTTTAAAAATTTCACAGTCAAAATACATACTGAATAAAATCAGATCGTTTGGATTAGAGGATGCGAAAACTTGTAGCACGCCATTGGAAGGCTACGATGGATTATTGCCAAAACTAGACAATGAGCAGTTAGCTGATGAGTCATCATATGCTAGTGCAGTTGGTAGCCTTGGGTATGCATCAAACGGCACGAGGCCTGATATTTCATTCGCTACTGCGCGACTCGGAAGTTTTAACTCTTCGCCGACGATACGTCACTGGAACACTGTTTGTCGAGTTTTACGATATTTAAAAGGAACTTCAGACTATTGTCTGACATATTGTTTTGGTCCCAAATCACGGGATTCTACATCGAAGGAGAGAATCACGATATTTTCAGACTCAGATTTTGCTTCCGATGTTCCTACACGCCGATCAATAAGTGGTTATGTAGTTATGTTAGGAGGAGGTCCCTTATGTTGGCAGTCCAGACGCCAAAAATCTATATCAACCTCTACTGCAGAGGCAGAATATGTTGCTCTATTTGAAGCGGCCAAACAAGCTCTTTGGTTGACAAGATTAGTTAAGGAATTTAAAATTGTCGATGAGATAATAGGGAAGAAAGGCATATTATCTTTCACGGATAATCAAAGTGCATTGGCAATCGCAAAGGGAACGAATTCTGCAAAAACAAAACATATCGACATTGCGTACCATTTTGTTCAAAATTGCGTCCAAGAAAATATTATCGATTTAAATTATGTTCCTACAAATAAGATGTTAGCAGATATTCTAACTAAGCCACTTCCACGTGCTAAAGCTGAGCCATTATGCCAACAGCTTTTCGGGATCTCTTAAAGTTATTAGATTATCTTGATCCTCAGGAGGAGTGTTAGAAATTTAACAAAAAATGATTCATTTCTGTTTCATTTCTCAATTAGAGTAACAAGATAATCATGTATATCCCTGGAGGATAATACTCATGCATGAGATCATCGATATCGGAAACTTGAGTTTTAATGTTAGGTTTAGTAATTGGATGGCGGTTTTTAAGTATCATCTTGATGTTTCATAAAGTACTTGTCGGATTTGGTAGCTACTAGTCTTACGTATTGTTTTAGGTTACTACGATGAAACATTAGATTCAAAATGGGTCTATCAGGATAAAGATATTGAGAATAAGACAAGTAGATAGACTATATAGTTCTTACTCGTTACGATCTAAGAACTTAACCGTTCCTCAAATGAAAAAGCATTACTACAAATTAACGACGACACTTTTCTCTTATATATAAGATTTCTATGCTGAAGACGACCCTACTTGTACAATTGAATATATTTGGTGTTTACAATCGCTATTCTATATATTCTTATATTTTCTATATTTCTACACATGGACATTTGCTCATTGGCTGTGGATTCACTCGTCTTGGAGTATTTTGTTTTCAAAGCGTTCCAAACTACTCTTGCCGTCTCGTGCTCGTCGACTAATGAATGATCTTCAATGATAAGACACTCCAGCATATAGTTAAGCGCTGATGCCTGGGCTTTCGTATATTCCTTCTTCTTCTCGATGTTCCACGTTCGTCCAAGTGTTTCAAAACTATTGGCAAGTTGATCTATCTCGGGATCACCATTGGCTTCTTGTCCGGTAGGCTTTAGCTTAGGTTTGATGCTGCCTTCAACTCTGGTGATTAATGCATACTCACTCATTGTATTTTCGATAGTGAAATAAACATCTTTTGGCCGAAGTCTCAGCTTCATGCGTCTGAACCAATATTCGTGATTATCTTGCGTTAAATTTTCGAGCGCATTGTATTTTCCCTTGCCATCTTCCATCTTCCATCTTATTTTTTTTTTTTTTTAATAATTAAACAATAGTTGTGCTAAGTCTCGTCTAGTACAATAAATTCTTTCAAACGCTACTCCAATCGTCGAGCAACGGAGCAGGTCGTGCTCAATCTCGTGATCAAAATTAGACACTATACCAGTCGTATAGCGGGGCCAGTCGTGCTCAACAATATTCTTGGCAAACCGAGTCTCATAACCTATTAAGAATAGTACACCACCAGGGCAGAGTATATTCAGAGGGATAATTGCAGGCAGAATACTGATCTATTGTTAAGCTCACGGTGTGAGAGGCTGGTCTTGAATAACTCAAAGATCTAAAGATTCAATTAATAAACTAAGAAGTGCGTGAAGATTATTTACAAGACAAGAACAATCATATATAGTTATCCCAAGCTGTCCCCACCGAATCCCATCGAACGCCTTAGAACTAGAACGTATAATAAACCGTAGAAGATACTGGAGTATTCACAATATCCCAGAATGCCATTAAACCATTTCAGTACTCCATAGAAGATTCGTGAATATTCTCTAATATTTAATAATGATTGTCATAAAGTGGGTACGGCTAGTAACCCAATGGGGTAAGGTGAATATTAAATAATAATTAGCGATAAAGTAAATTAAGCAAAAGTAGTCGTGATAACAGATAGCGCTAAAAACGGTGATGTAAGCAAGGGCGCTAAGCCCGAGTTAATCACAGGGGTTGTAACCCTGACATTATCCCCCTCCTAATTTCATTCCCCTTTTTTTTTTTTTCAAAAGATTTTTCCAAGCCAAGAGTGCAGTGGTATCACGGAGAAATTTTTCAGGTTCCCATGTTGGCTTAGCGTATCCTTTCCATTTGACCAGATATTTTACCTGTTTGCCCTTGCCAGGTGCCTTTTTCTGTTTCAGAATACAATCGACTTCGTATTCCTCGTCATCATTAACCAGAACTGCCGATGGCTGGCTATTGTCAATGAGCTGGCCAGGCAATGGAGAAGAATTGGCAGGTCGCAATAGCCTCGTGTGAAAGACGTTATGAATTCCAGGCGGAGTATTGAGCCGAAAGCTGTGGGACCCCACTACTTCTGTAACTGTAAATTTTGCATTTCTGGCATCAAGTTTCTTGCACGGTCTATCAGTCTTCACGTTTTCTAAGTTCAGCCATACTTTATCTCCAACTCTATAGTTTGGAGCCTGATCCCTGGATTTGTTGGATGATTGCTCCTGTGATTCTTGTGCAGTCGCCATAGACGCTTGTGCCCAATTTCTGACTTCCTTCAACTTTCTAACAATTCGGTCGGCTTTGGAAATTGGAGAATCTCTCATATCTTCTTCGGACAGCTCGTCTTCAAGGTGGCCGTATAAGCTCTGATTCCACCCATGTGATAAAAATAAAGCATTGGTGCCTGTGGAGACTGAATCACGTCCACAGATACTGGAAACAACTACAGGTAACCATTCAAGCCAGTCATTTTGATTCCAACTAACATAATTTCTCAGAATTGTCTCGATTACTTCATTCATTCTTTCAGTTGAACCATCTGTTTCAGGCGAAAAGGAAGTTGATAACCTACGTTGAATTCGCAATAAGTCACAGATTCTTTTCCAAAATGCGCTTGTAAACTGTAAGCCTCGATCAGAGACTATCGCGCTTGGCAAATAATGGTATGGCAGATAATGCTTGATAAACCACCTCGAAACCGTTTCTGCATCGATGTTCTCTAGGCCGTCTGCAAGAACTCCCTTACTCAACCGATCCGTAATTACTATCATGTTGGAACAGCCTTTGGATTTGGGAAGATCAGTGATAAAATCCATGGATATTTCCGACCATATTCGATCCGGAATGGGCAGAGGTTTCAAGAATCCTTGACGTCTACTACGCCAAGCTTTATTTCTACCGCAGCTATCACAGTTCTCGACAAAAGTTCGGATATCTTTTGCCATGCCTGGCCAGAAGAATTGCCGAGCCACCAAGGCGTAAGTATTTTCTCTCCCCGGATGACCGTTTAAGGTTGAGTCATGAACTGCCTGGACTATTTTAGTTCTCAGGTCAAATCCTTTAGGTACCCATTGGCGCCCTTGACTAGACAAAGTACACTCGGAGATTGAGACTTTAAGATGAAGCTCAGTCGGGAACCTGCGTGCCCCTATTTTAACTGCTCGGAGAGCCTCATTGTACTGTGAGTCTTCAGTGACCGCTAATTCCCAATCTCCTAATTCACCTGGTATTTCACCAAGCATGCCTTTATCTAAGGTTGATTCATGCCCAGTGGTAATAGAATTTATACATAAATTTTGTGTAGGGTGACCCCCCACTAAGACCTCTGGTTTCAAGAGTTGGACGTTTCGATCTGTCAGCCGCTCGTCTGATACATCACTTGGCGTGTCCTGATCTCTCCTGGTTAAAGCATCGGCGCGCTCGTTCAACTTTCCAGGTACATGCACTATCCGAAAATTGTAACGGGAAAGAATCAATGACCATCTCATTTGTCATTCTGTGAGCTTTCGGACAGTCATAAAGTATTCTAGATTTTTATGATCAGTACAGATATCAAACTGTTTAACACCCCTGAGCTCAGCGTCCCATTCTTCCAGGCAGCGTATGATTGCAAGCATCTCTTTATCGTATATCTCGTAATTACACTCGGCTGGGTTATTCTTCTTGGAGAAGAATGCTGTCGATCTGTAAACATGTCGACCTGTCAAAATAATCAAAGACTCAAATATTTGCACAAGGCCGACATAATTATGCCTATATCCCTGGGCGCTAATGACGCATGGGCCTCGACATGCGACCCGACGAGCGCTAACGCTATTTCACGATAAATGTTTTCTATTATTATTTGGTTAAATTTTTCCACAACTGTTTGCATGTACTAGTTATCATCTACGGGTTATAAGTTTGTATTGTTGTTGTTTGCGTCTGCAGTTTATGGGTTACAGGTCGTGACATTGGCGCTTATCACGTTTTCTATACTATGTGTAAAATTAGATGACGCATTCAGTTTGTAAGACGGCATGGGAGATTACATGGTGGAAGGGAGAGCGGTAGACATCAATGGGAGGTCGGGCGAACTTGTATTTAATGATACGTTAGACCCTTCAGGAAGGGGGCAATCTATTCTTTCTCTCCTCTATCAGAAATTTATCTAAGTCTGACAAATGCACATGGAATCCATAGTCCATCATCGCTCAACTGCTGGAGAGTTCCACCGGTGCACCAACCCGAAGAGTCTGTCTCGATCCGTGTTGGTTTATCATAATCAAACTGACCATATGCAGGGGCACTGATGAATATACCTTTGAGCTTTCGGAAGGCTGAATCTGCTTCTGGGCTCCACTGAAACTTGCAATCTTTACGGGTAAGGTCCGTGAGAGGACGCGCAAGGTCTGCAAAGTTATGTGTCGGAACAATCAATCTGACTTAGACTATTTTGGTATTGGAGTTTGTGGTCCCTGCACGACGCATAACATTTTCCT
The DNA here is from genome assembly GCA_028751805.1 of Podosphaera xanthii. Lineage (NCBI taxonomy): Eukaryota > Fungi > Ascomycota > Leotiomycetes > Helotiales > Erysiphaceae > Podosphaera > Podosphaera xanthii. Next base: position 1,338,378 of record JAPWIX010000022.1, read on the forward strand.
TTGTAGTCCCTTTATATCGGGTAAATAATTATCCGAATGTAGATACCAACCTCATAACTCTAGAAAGAAGAAGGTACACTTATTATCAATTTCAAGATCATTTGAACGACTGTTCACATTACGTACTGCAGTACTCTCATCGCTCTAAGTGCACTTATTAACTTTAGGCGTATGACCTTTGTCATACCAACATTATGAATAAACCTTTGATAAAAATTTGCAAACCCAAGGAATCCTCGCACGCCTTTAACTGAAGTCGGTGATTCCCAATCTTTGATAGCTCTGATTTTGTCAGGATCCATTTGTAGTCCTTTACCTGCCTCTATTATGAATCCGAGGTACTTTGTCTTTTCCACCTCAAATTCACACTTTTCAACGTCAATCTGCAGACCTGCCTCCCTAAGCCGTCGCAATACTTTTCAAACGTGCTCCTGATGCTCTGCCTTACTCCCGGATGAGTAAATTAAAATATCGTCTACATATGCAGAGCAGAAATCATCTAGATATTCTCGCAGCGTCCAGTTGATATATTTTTGAAATGCGCTAGGAGCATTAGCTAGTCCAAATGGAGTAACTAGTCATTCGTACAAGCCGTATCGAGTCCGAAAAGCAGTTTTCCATTCATCTCCTTCGGCTATTCTTATCTTGTGAAAAGCTGCAATGACGTCAAGCTTAGTAAACCACTTAGCCTTACTAATATTCCGCAGGGTCTCGTAAATTAATGGGAGAGGATATTGATCTTTCCTCATTATGCGGTTTAGACCTCGGTAGTCGACGCAAAATCTGAGACCCACTCCAGGCTTCTTTACAAAAAGTACTGGAGCAGCTGCTGGCGAATTGCTCACCCGTATAAATCCTCTATCAAGATACTCTGTGAGTGTTTTTCGAAGTACCAATAACTCATCACGTGACATACTGTAAAGTGGTCCCCAAGATACTTTAGCTTCTTGGCCGTTTATTGATTCAATTTCTATCTTGTGATCTATCCCTGCGCCGCGCAATGGTGGTAGAAGATCCGCCTTCTTGTAGTCAAAGACATCTAAAAACTCATGATATTGTTTGGGTAATTTCAGTGCCGGCTCGGGCCGTAGTTTTACTGTTAGGGCCTTGTTAATATCTGCCATGCTTGCCGAAAATACCTGTATCGCCTTCTGCTTTGAATAACTCTTCGCCAAATGTCTGAAGATGACAGCCGATATCTGCAAAGGTCTTTCGATAGCTTCTTGGGCTGCTAGGAAGGCTTCCTTGCTTCGGATCATTGTTCCTGAGGATCTTATCACCATTTCAGATCGTGGCCCATTAATCCTAGCATCTTGTGATACGATCCAAGGCATTCCCAGAATCATGTCGTAATAGCCAATTGGAGCGATGTATAAAAACACTTTTGACTGTCTGTGTCCATCTAAATCGATATTTACAACAACGACTTCATCTACCCAGGATGCAACCTTCCCGTCGAACCCGATCACTTCACGGGGCTTTATTTTTAAGCGCAGAAAGTTATTTTTTAGAGCAAAGGTAGAATCACAAAGACCGTATGAGAGGCAACCAGTGTCACTGAGTGTATTTGAAAATGAAATATCATTAATAAAAGCTGTTACAACAAATGGTTGACCGTCCATTGACCTCTCAAAGCGATTCCAATCCCTTACCAAATCACACTTTCTATTGAGCCTCTGACTGCGACTTATATCAGTGTTACGGGATGAATCCGTGGAGATGGAACTGGCTGCGCCAGTGGCTTGTTGATTGTCACTATATCTCGCGAGGCTGGTTCTGTGTGAGGCTGGTTCTGTGCGGCTGTGGCGTGTGTGGCTGATTATTATGTAACTGATTTTATATTTGGACTTGCTCTGGTGTTTACCACTATCAATTGATCCCGCGACAAATTATTAAAATCTCATATCTATAAACATATACCATTTTAGTGCATGATAATTCAGGTTCCAACCGACTCCGACTCATCATCAATTAATCAATTCGAGATCTCATCTGAAGACGAATTTCATAGTACATCAGAATTTCTGGAAACCGATTTGTCGATAAACCAAATCGCTGACCCAACCAATCTACCAACAATGACGGATACAAACATGGCCGATGTGCCCTCTCTCAGTTCTCGCCAAACCGGCTCCGGCGCTCAAATGATTCGAGACGTCACCTTTGGAAGATGGGATGGCGAACCACACACTTGGCCTACCCATTATCAACTATTAAAAGTTCAATGCGAAGTATATTTACCTTCACTGGTAACCGAAATCGCAGTTTGTATGAAAATATATGAAAGCATTCCGGAACCACAGAGACAACGTATCCGAAGCCTTTGGATTAAATATGGGACCAACCAATCCTATGACTGGAAAGAATTTTTGAAGGAATGTAATAAGGTTTATTATGACCAGGTCGGGGCAGAAAAAGCCGAAAAAAGACTTCATTCAATGAAGCAAGGAGAAGCCCAGATATTCCGTCAGTTTTTACAAGAGTGGGAACTTCAACTAGAGTATGCTGGTGGATATGACTGGCCAGAGAAATTTAAGATCAACCAACTGCGTCGGTCGATAAGCGAAAAACTTTTGGATAAGATCGACGTGCTTAAGCTACCCAAGGCCAATTATCAGGAATGGGTAGATGAAGTTGCAGAAGTCGCCTCTAACATCGAGATGAGAGATAACTTTATCCGTAGAGGTGAATCAAAGGTTACGCAGTTTACATCTCGGCAGTACGTCAACCAGCCGAGTGGAACAATGCCAATTCCGACTTGCAGCTCGTTACCCCAGGCGTCTGGATCAAGCTCAGTGGACCACGAGGGCGACGTGGCAATGGGGGGGATGAAAATTGACCTCCATTCTCTGGCAGCCATGGTTGCCCAAGTCAACTCCATCGCCGCAGGGAAACAAAATATCGTGCCAAAACCAGCAGCACCATGGCGAAGCGAGTCTTAAGTAGCAGATTTGAGAAGAAGGAAGTTGTGTTTGCGATGCAAAAAGGGTGGCCATTATGCCATCTATTGCAAAACCTATAGCGCCCCCAGACGGCCAATGCAAGCTAATAATTTGCAAAATTCATCCGCAGCAGCTGACAAAGTAGAATATGCTTCGGGAAAAGAATAGCCTCCAGAAATAGTCGCTTCTGGAGGAAGGGAGGGTCAGATAGAAAGGAGAATATTGCTGAAACAGATGTACAAAAGATGTTGAGCAGATTGCATGGAAAGCCAGTTTTTATAGATGCTTTAATTAATTCAACTTTCGTTACTGCATTGGTAGACCTAGGCTGCACAATTTACTCTGTTTTCAGTAATAACCTCGCGAACCGACTTAACCTCCCGCGCGCAAAAGTGTCACCAAAAGAGCTTCGGTTAGCCAAGGATTCGAAAGACAAAGCTAGATTTATCGTTGATGAAGTTTGCTATGCAGATATTGATCTAGATGGAAAGCACGCAATCATTTGTGGCTACATAATCAATGATTTAGCTCACGATCTCATTCTCGGGGAACCATGGATGAGACACAATGACGTCGTTTATAGGGCCCGAGAGCGAGTCTTATTTTTAAAAGGAGAAAATCATCAAATCCGGACCCATGGGTCATGCGTCTCAAAAAGAGATGTGGCAATGATACGACATACAGCTGTGTCAGCGTACTTAAAACGAGCCCATCGAAAGATTCGATCTGGTAACGATGTTGAGCAAATCTCTGTCTACTCTGCCTCAGTCCACGACATTAATAAGATGCTGGCACCCCGAAAACGAATCACCCGGGAAGAAATAATCTCAAATCTACCAGAGCAGCTCCGGCATTATTATCACGCTTTCGAAGCTGATAATAATAACGAAAGCGATCTCCCACCCCATAGACCAGGAGTTGATCTAGCAATAGAGATTGAGAAAGATGAGCAAGGTAGAACCAAGGATGTTCCAAGAGGGCCGCTTTATGGGATGTCGAGTGATGAATTGCTTTGCCTCAGAAAAGAAGTTACAGAGCTTCTTGACCGTAACTGGATTAGGGCGAGCAGTTCACCAGGAGGTGCCCCAGTACTTTTCGTTAAAAAACCCGGCGGAGGCCTACGGTTTTGTGTCGATTATCGGTCTTTAAATGCCATCACAAGAAAGGATTGATATCCCCTCCCCTTGGTCAAAGAAACCTTCCGGAACATCTCAAAAGCTCGTTGGTTTACAAAAATTGATGTTAGTTCAGCATTCCACCAAATTCGAATTAAAGAAGGAGATGAATGGAAAACTGCGTTCCAGACACGACTTGGGAAATTTGAGTGGTTGGTTATGCCCTTTGGTCTCACAGGAGCTCCGGCGGCATGGCAACGGTGGATAAACGACCTCCTTCGCGAGTACCTCGACGAGTTCTGTACTGCTTATTTAGATGACGTACTTATCTGGAGTGATGAAACTAAAGAGGATCACCTAGAAAAGGTTAAAAAGGTACTAGGAAAATTAGCCGATGCAGGATTAAAACTAGACATAAAAAAGTGTGACTTTGCAGTCAAAAAGGTTAAATACTTGGGGTTTATAGTTACAACCGAAAAAGGAATATCGGTTGATCCAGAAAAAATAGAAGCCGTAAAGAAATGGGAACTCCCTCAGACCCAGACGGGAGTACGCAGCTTCTTGGGTTTTGCCAACTTTTATAGAGATTTCATTTCTGATTTCGCTGAGCTGAGCGCCCCTCTTCAGCGTTACACTCAGAAAGAATTTTCAGGAAAAGGAAAGATTCAGTTGGATCAAGAAGCTCACAAGGCATTTGAAAAGCTAAAAAATCTTTTCATTTCAGCACCTATCCTAGCTCTATTTGACCCAGAACTAAAAACAGTGCTAGAAACAGACTGCTCGGGCTGGGCAATGGGAGGATGCCTGTCGCAGTGGGACTCAACAGGGACACTCCGACCGGTTGGATATTTTTCAAAAAAGCTTACACCCTGTGAATGCAATTATGACATCCATGACAAGGAGCTGCTGGCTATTGTTCGCGCCGCAGAATTTTGGAGATCAGAGATAATGTCTTTAAAACATCAAATTGAAATTCTGACGGATCACAAAAACCTTGAGTATTTCAAAACAAAAAGGAACTTATCCGAGAGGCAAATTCGTTGGAAATCTTTTCTGGATAGCCTTCCAGATAAAAAGTTGATTTATCGTCCGGGAAATAAAGCGGCCAGACCAGATGCATTATCGAGGCTAGAACAAGATGCCCCAACTGACCCAAATGATCCCCGCCTTAGACATCGAGAGATGCTACTCATAAATCCACAATGGCTTGCAATGACCGAACACACGGATAACCTAGAAATAAACCCTGTCAAAGCTGACGACACACCACCTTTCGAGGATGCAGAGCTTAGTCGTTTATGGAATGAAGGTATCCAAGCTGATGGTCAATATCGAGACATAAGAAAAGCATTATTGCAAAAAAGACGTTGCTTTCCACCCTCTGTAACGTGCAAGATATCGATTGCGGAGTGTAGAATTAATATAAGCGGACATGTTCATTGGAGAGAACGATTGTTAATACCGGGATACGAGCCTTTACAGACTGCCTTAATTCACAATGCACACGACTCCCCTATTACTGGACACCCAGGACGCGAATCAACGTTAAGCATTCTCAGTCGAGATTTCTACTGGCCCAGAATGAGTAACATGGTCCGCCAGTTTGTGAGAAACTGCGATGTTTGTGGGCGAACCCATGTCTGGAGAGATAAAAAACGTGGTTTCCTAAAACCATTGCCAATACCGGAACGATTCCACCAAGAATTGTCTATTGACTTCATGGTCGACCTACCTGCTGATAAGGATCAACCGCGATACTTAATGGTTATCACTGATAGACTAAGCAAAGAAATAACTCTTGAGGCAATGAATTCAATGTCAGCAGAAGCTTGTGCGGAACGTTTCCTGCAGTGTTTTTATCGATTCCACGGTTTTCCCCGCGCAATAACATCTGATCGCGGCAGTAACTGGGTAGGCGACTTTTGGAGACGATTGTGTGAGCGAGCTGGGATTGGGCAACGATTATCCACGGCTTTTCATCCTGAAACCGATGGGGCTACGGAGCGTGCCAATCAGGAAGTGCAGGCATACCTCCGAGCCTTTGTCACCTATTCGCAGAGGGATAGGTCAAACCTAATTCCCGCAGCCCAGCTAGCTCTAAATAATAGAGATTCGTCCCTTGGATATAGCCCGTTTTTCCTTAATCATGGTTACCATATTTCCCCAATCCCCACACTAACATCTGATGATATCACGGATGCAAAACCAAGATCTTCAAAAGCTCGTCAAGCCGATGCATTAATCAAAAAACTGGAGGAAGGCCAAGCCCTAGCACAATCATCAATGGTGTGGAGACAGCAAATCATGGAAGATACGGCAAACCGTGGTTGACAGGAAGCGGAACTTTTCCAAGTTGGTGATTACGTCTGGTTAAATCTCAAAAATATTGCAACCCCACGACCGTCAAAAAAGTTTGCTTGGCTTCATGCGAAGTATAAAGTTCTCAAATCTATCTCTCCTCATGTTGTTGAGTAGATGTTCCAATCGGCATTCACCCTCGTTTCCATGTTGACTTACTTAAAAGAGCTGCAGAAGACCCTCTACCTTCACAAAAACAGGATGATTATCAACCTTTGCCTGTTAATGCCGACTTACCGCGCAGTGAACAAGAGTTTGAAGTAGAACGCATACTGAGAGCTGAGAAGCGACGTCGTGGTAGGGGATTTCGAAAGATGTTGCTGGTAAAATGGAAAGGTCAAGCAGAACCAACATGGGAACCCCGCTCAGAATTAGAAAATACTGTAGCTTTGGACTTGTTCGAACAAAATTATGGAACTGGAGATAATGTGGGGGAGTTCAATGTTGGCATGCACACCGGAAGGCGGCCAAATCCCTTGAAAGGGGGGTGATGTTACAGGATGAATCCGTGGAGTTGGAACTGGCTGCGCCAGTAGCTTGTTGATTGTCACTATATCTCGCGAGGCTGGTTCTGTGTGAGGCTGGTTCTGTGCGGCTGTGGCGTGTGTGGCTGATTATTATGTAACTGATTTTATATTTGGACTTGCTCTGGTGTTTACCACTATCAATTGATCCCGCGACAATCAGAGGCTATTCTTTTCCCGAAATATCCCTAGTCTCTTGTCCAGTCACCAACGCTGAGACTTGTGACTTCTGCAGTTCCCTTAATTGTCGATTCGGATTTAATGCGGGTAGTAATGAGGAATTCCTGATAATATGACCACGCCCTCCACACCTTATACACAGACCTTGGGCTATCCTCCGACCAATTTCTTCGTGAGACACCCAAATCGCGCGGGCTTGACGGGCCTGCATAGGTCGTCTGGTCATACTTGGCTGTGTTGCTGCAACACTAATATTGGGAGTGGGCTCCCAATCCATCAAATCTTCAGATTGTTGATTATTGGAAATATTGGGTGGTTGAGAGGTATGATTACTGCGATTTTTCCGACTATCCCAAGCCTTCATGGCATCAATCTTATCCGATGTGATTCGAAGCTGTGACACGAAATCATCGTATCCTTGAGGTTCCGTTTGAGATATGAGGCGGTCGCACAACTCTCGGTTTAGTCCGGCTCGAAGATACCCTTTTTTAGCTTCATCTGACCAACCCCACGCTTGAGCCTCCAGGAGTGTTTGCTCGAAGTCTTGAAGAAAGTCATGAAAGCCACGGTTTCCTTGGCGAATAGAATTAAGCTTGTCAATTGACTTTCTGACTTTTTCAGTGTCTCCAAAAGTGTTATCTAGTCGGCAAAAAAATTCAACAACCGTGAAACGTTCTGTATTCTTAGCAAATTCTATCCATGGATGAATTCGCTGGAGAGCAGTATCTGATAAACGACCAAACGCGTACCAGACCTTCTCCTCCTCCCCCTTCACTACGGCCCCCCCCCCTTTACCATACTCTGCTCGGACGGACAGGGTGGAGTCGTTGACTGAGATCCTTCTCTCAACTACCTCCGCAGCAACTACCAGGAACGAAGAAGCTACGCTACTTTTCCAAAATATCGCATGCATTTTGGATGATGCATACTGTGAGGACGGCCTGCCTCAGCATTTGCTAAAAACTTTTCGCAACTTTATCGCAGACCTAAATATGGTGGCACGCCGGCATTTTGAATGCCATATAAGAGGCTCTCCCAGGCCCCCTTTACCATACTCGTCCGCTGCAACTGAATCAAAGTCAGCTTCAATCCCCACCGGAAAACAATACCAATCGCTGTGCCAGTGACTACACAACACCAGAAGCCTCGCTCGTACGCCTCGGCCGCGATAGCAGCCCCTAAAAGACCACAGTTCGGGCAGCCCTCAAAACAACCTGCCCGGACTCAACCTAAACCTACTCGAGTTGATGACCGACTACTGGTTCGGGTCTTTCCTGATCACCCCTCCCTTCGAATGTCTCCCTACGCAATAATGCTCAAACTCAACTCCTTTCTCAAGGAGAAGCTAGTCCTTAAAATGCAATCCACTAAGACTGGATTTGCCATCTGTGCTATATCTACTGCTGCTTAAGAAACACTTTCAGCGCGAATGAGCGAATTCGAAGAGTTCCTATCCACGAGCGGCAAATGTAAGGCTGAAAAGCTAACCAATCACAAGGCATACCTTCTATCCGGCGTACCTCGCTCATACGCAGGTTACAATGGTTCAGAAATTGAGTTAGTCGAGATAGCTGCCGCAGCTATTTCCGAAGCCTTCCTTGATCCTACCAATGTGGCGCCAATCAATGTTCTCGAGCCGCGAAATGCCTCTAAAGCTGAGTTCGCCGCCCACAAAGACTAGATAGTCCTCTACCCGGAGGAGTCTTCTCCTTTGTCAAGGAATCTTCCACTCTTTGGCATCAGAATACAAGCAAAACTTCTCCCTATAAGGATTAAACTACCACAGTCCGGTAAGTGCTTCGGTTGACACAACGAGAGAGCCTGTTGCAGAGCTCCTCGATGCAGAATCTGTGGATCAATTGAGCACCTAGAGAGCCAGCACACCTCATGCGATCCAGCCAGAGTAGGTCAATGCCCGCCAAAGTGTGTGAACTGTCATGGCCCCCATATGGCTGATTCCTTAGAATATCTCATCCGACCCCGAAAGGATCAGTCCCTACCCACAAAATCACAGATTGCTGAGATACGTAAGACGGCAGCGGCTGCTAGATTATGTCTGAAAACAGCACACTGTGGAGCTCTAGGTACAAAAATTGTTACCGCAACACAAACTACTACAAGTAAAGTCCCTTCTGTCCCCACCGTCTCAATGTGACGGCTAGTGAGCCGATTTTCACCTGTAGCCTACGATAGCCAGCGTAGGCTTTGTTACAATAAAGGGAAGGGATAGACTTATAGCTCCTGGGATACTTAGGAGTGTTCTAGAATATTCTTCGAGACCATTATGTAAACACCAGTAAGCGAGCACTGGAGAATCTCAAAGAAGGGGATAGAATCAGCTAGAACCACTAGAGTTACAGATGGAAATATTGAGTGGACAGAACCTTCTAGAAGAGACTGTTGAGCAAGGGATACTAAAGATGTATATATGTTACTGCCAAATTCTCCAGATAGATCTTCATAGTTGAATTATTACTTTACCATCTCCTATACAAACGCCCATTGCTTTCTACTAGTTGATCTGTGACAATAATTCAACTATCCCAGGGTTACAGGGCATACGACGAATACGTAAAGAGATATGATGACGAACACAATTACGAACACGGAAGCGAACTCGAACTCGAACTCAAAAAATGAGACAATGATAAGAGAGATGACGACGAGGGATACGACAACGGAAACGACGACGAGGGATACAACGACGAATACGACGACAAATACGACAAAAGTCAAGCAATCGAAGTATGCACTAGGGGATTCTTCCGGAAACCGTTTAAAAGCCCAGTGGAAATCAGTTGAGCAGATTGAGAAGCTTCGTCAAGAGAACCGTTGTTTCAGATGTGAGCGACGGGGCTGCTATGCAAGAGTGTGTCCTCTGATTCCCGTGGGAGAAATCGCTTACTGCAACGATGTACCACGTCAAAGGCAACCAATGAAGGGGCCAAATGGCGGCGTCCTCAGAGCCACATGGAAATCTTTGGAAAAGATTGAGGAATTGCGAATGGAATCCCGGTGCTTTAGATGTGAAAGACAAGGATGCTGCACTAGATATTGCCGCTTACTACCGGCAATAAATCCAAGATTTGCAAAGATTCCCACTCTCACTTACGAGATAAAAAGTGTAGCCGAGAGGGTCGATGACGGGGGCGATGCAGACCACATTAATCAGGTTATTCTGGGCCATTTAGAGGTCACCGACAAACAATCTTCTCTGGACAAAAAAGAAGCTGAGGATATAAGATTTAATCAAGAAATCAGGATGAACACAAACCCATTCCTAGTAAACGCTTTAGTCAATGATGTGACCATGGTGCAGGCCCTGGTGGACAATGGATGTCTGTGTTCTGGTATTATTGATGATGCACTTACTTCAGAACTAAAACTGCCGCGAATTCCTATTTCTCCTCGTCAATTAGAAACAGTCGAAGAATCATCAGTGAATAAACCTGTTGTGAAATATATAACTCACGTTTCCCTTGATCTGGATGGACACGTAAATCCAAAATTATGGTTATATGTTGTACCCAACAGCACTCATCAAATGATTCTGGGGAAGAAGTGGTTAGAAGACCAGGACGCAGTGATACATTCGAGGGAGATGCGATTGAGCCTCCGAAGAAGTGGCTTTGTAATATACGGTGTGAAACGATGGCGCCAAAAGCTGCGAAGCATCGCGCGACCAAGAATAGCATCAGTTGAAGTTATAAAGAGTATGATGAATACAATTCCGGTTTGTAAAGCATCGCTGAAGGATATCAACAAAGCCCTGCGACTTAAGCCCTGTCTATCGCTGGAAGATGCTCGAAGTCGTTTGCCGGAGCAAGTCAAGGATTTTGCCCAACTGTTTGCTGACAATGAGGGTGCTGAGGAGCTCCCTCCCTCAAGGGGTACTTTGGATCATGCGATAAATTTGCGACAAGAAGATGGGAAGCCTCTCGCACCAACTTGGGGGCCATTGTACAATATGTCCAGAGAGGAATTGCTGGTACTGCGGAAAACCTTGACAGACTTGTTGAAGAAAGGATGGATTCGGCCAAGCAATTCGCCTGCAGCAGCGCCTGTATTATTTGCGAAGAAACCGAACGGTGGGCTCCGCCTCTGTGTAGATTACCGGGGGCTTAATGATATAACTATACCGGACCGATATCCTCTTCCACTCTTCAAAGAGACACTACGCCAGCTGTCGAAGTCAAAATGGTTCACAAAGTTGGATGTGAAATCGGCATTCCATCGCGTACGTATCAGGGAAGGCGACGAGTGGATGACTACGTTCCGGTGCCGACTAGGTCTTTTCGAATGGTTGGTGACCCCCTTTGGTCTCGCCAATGCGCCTGCAACATTCCAACGGTATATAAACGAGCAGTTACGAGAACACTTGGACCTGGACGCGACGGCGTATATGGATGACGTGCTGATATATACCAGTGGCAGCAAAGAGGATCACTGGAAAACGGTGAGAAGTATTCTAAGCAAATTAGAAAAGGCAGGACTTTACCTAGATATTGATAAGTGTGATTTTTTGTGTAAGGAAGTAAAATATCTAGGGTTTATAGTGAGGGCCGGAGAGAGCATAACGGTCGACCCGGTGAAGGTTAAAGCAATCGTGGAATGGCAGCCTCCAACTACCGTTAAAGGAGTGCGATCTTTTCTCGGATTTGCAAACTTTTATCGATGTTTTATTAATAAGTTTTCAGACATTACGGGTCCACTGACTGCATTAACCAAGAAGAATGCATCATGGTGCTGGGGAGCAGACGAGAACAAGGCTTTCGAACAATTGAAGAAGATTTTTGCGACTCAGCCAGTACTAGCGCAATGGGACCCCGAGCGAGAGACCGTGGTTGAAGGTGATAGCTCATGTTTTGCTCTTGGGGGGTGTCTGTCACAATTCGACGATCAAGGAAGGCTACGACCGGTCGCATACCACTCAAGGCGATTAACAAGTGCTGAGGTCAATTATCCAAACCACAATAGAGAAATGGTATCGATTATATCATGCTTACAGGAGTGGAAGTCTGAATTGACGTCAGTTGCAAAGCCATTCACTATTTTAACTGATAACGAGAATCTGAAATATTTTACGACAAAACGCCTGCTAAGCGAGCGCCAGGTACGCTACAATGATGTCTTGCAGAAATTCAATTTCGTTTTAAAATGGCGACCCGGTAGCACCTGTGAGAGGCCTGATGCCCTATCGCGACGTGACCAGGATAAACCCTCTGGCTTAAGTGACGAACAAACGATCGGACGAATCATACAGTTATTGCCATCAGTGCAAGCGCATCCAGCTGCGGTAGTGCCTGAAGATAATAGCTCTGATATTTGTGCCGACCCAGCCGTCTCAGCTGAACTGTTTGAGGATGATGAAGTACAGGCTCTCTGGAAGCTAGGTGTCGAGTCGGACAGGGACTGGCGGCGGGCGCGCAATGCTGTCCGTGCGGGCGAGCGTGGATTTCCGCCCGATCTTGCCTATAAGCTGACAGCCAATATAGCCGAATGCACTGTGGCAGCGGATGGCGTTCTCAGAGGCAGGGAAAACAGAATTTGGGTACCTAATTATGAGCCTCTTCAAACGGCAATAATGCAGCGAATTCATGATAGTCAGCTATCCGGCCACCCGGGAAAAGATACTATGGTAGGTATGATCCTTCGTTGGTGGTTCTGGCCGAAATTAAGGGAGTCGGTACGAAAATTTATTCGAAACTGTGACGTTTGTGGACGAACTTCGGTCTGGCGTGAAGCGAAGGCCGGATTTTTGCGGTCACTTCCTATTCCAGAGCGGATTGGTAGCGATTTGACAATCGATTTTGTTACAGATTTACCGCCTTCAAAGGACTGTACGAATTTGATGGTAATCACCGATCGCCTCTCCAAAGATATATTTATTTTCGGCACTGATTCAATGACTTCTGAAAACTGCGCAAAAATCTTCATTGATCGTTACTGTCGCTACCATGGATTTCCCCGCTTCTTGACAAGCGACAGGGGTAGTGACTGGACAAGTCATTTCTGGAAGACGTTTTGCCATCTCACGGGTATTACACAACGCTTGACGACATCATACCACCCACAGTCAAATGCCAGCGAGCAGGCAAATCAAGAAATATACAAGTATTTGCGAATATTTACGTGCTACGCACAAGATAATTGGATGGACCTTCTTCCTATGGCCCAACTCGCACTGAATTCCCGTCCAAGCTCTGCAATTGGCGGAATGAGTCCCTTCTTTCTGCGTCATGGTTACGAGTTAGATCCTCTAACGGAACCTACGCCACCTCAAGATGGAAGTTCACGGCATCCAGGACGATTATGTGCTACCAAATATGTGGAGAGGTTAAGGGATGCGCAAGTCTTCGCCCAAGCTGCAATGGCGTCGGCCCAACAACGAAACGAGTCTACGTCAAACCGACACCGACACCAGCCTGAAAGATTCAAAGTCGGAGATAAGGTGTGGCTTGACCTGCGGAATATCAAGACCCCTCAGCTCTCAAAGAAACTTGCTTGGCAACATGCGAAGTATGAAGTGACGGCAGTTCCTGATGCATTAACCGTGGAGTTAAACGTACCGGGTAATATATATAATCGTTTTCATGTTGAGTTAATCAAACGAGCAGGTAATGACCCACTTCCTAGCCAAGTGCGCGATGATGCACAAAATCCTCCACTGCTGGATAGTCTAGATGAGCCTGAATACGAAGTTGAAGAGATATTACGGGCCAGAACAGTACGTCGTGGGCAAGGGAAATACCGACAAGCTCTGGTGAAATGGGTTGGTTGGGATGATCCAACTTGGGAACCTTTGGAATACGTCAAAGATACAGCCGCTCTGGACAAATTTGAATTCACACATGGTCCAATTCAGACGACTGATGGTCTAGCGGAAACAAATGCGGGAGCATTTGTTGGTCCACCAGAGCCAAATACCATGAAGCAACAAAGAGCACGGAAGAGGAAGAAGTCAGCCTATAATGAAGGAGGGGGGGAATTGTGACAGCTAGTGAGCCGATTTTCACCTGTAGCCTACGATAGCCAGCGTAGGCTTTGTTACAATTAAGGGAAGGGATAGACTCATAGCTCCTGGGATACTTAGGAGTGTTCTAGAATATTCTTCGAGACCATTATGTAAACACCAGTAAGCGAGCACTGGAGAATCTCAAAGAAGGGGATAGAATCAGCTAGAACCACTAGAGTTACAGATGGAAATATTGAGTGGACAGAACCTTCTAGAAGAGACTGTTGAGCAAGGGATACTAAAGATGTATATATGTTACTGCCAAATTCTCCAGATTGATCTTCATAGTTGAATTATTACTTTACCATCTCCTATACAAACGCCCATTGCTTTCTACTAGTTGATCTGTGACACTCAAAGGATCTCTTCTCCGAACAATCCTCACCTTCCCTTACGCGTGGCCGCTATGCCCCGCTCGTAAATGAGACCCGCGAGCTTCGCAACAACAGCCCCTCAAGAATGCAACTATGAGTGAGGAAAAATCAGCACTTAAAATCCTCTCAGTCAACGTAGGTAGGAGCTCGATGGCGCACGAGCTCGCTCTTCAAATTGCATTTCAAACTCGTGCAGTTCTCTTACTTGTGCAAGAACTGTACGTCTCAAGAGATTTAAATCGCAGGATAACCCGCAAGCATCCTTCCTTCGAGTGCTTCACTCCAGTGGACAACTGGTCCATCCGTCCTCGAGTTTTGACATACTCACGAAAGGACTATGGCCTAACGTTCACTCAGATACGTCCGGGTGCATACCAACAAGAAGAAAATGGGGATGTGCTCTTTCTTTCGGTGTTTCAGGCCCCTTCTTCCCAAAACCTTAGTTATCAACATTTATAAGGCCCCCCCTGGAGCTATCAATCCGGGAGCTGGACTTTCGTCTCTTCTTTCCTTGCCCAAATCTGAACTTCTCTCACAAAAAATGATCGCAGGGGACTTTAACCTGCATCATTCCCTTTGGCATCCATCATTCCCTGGAGCTCCGTCACCCGAGGCGGAAAACTTCATTCGCTGGCTCGGCCAAGCAGGGCTGAATTTTGTATCACAAATCGACGTACCAACCCACAATCACGGAAATGTGCTAGACTTGTGTTTCGCTACGGATTCCTTATTTACAAGAGGAATAAGCGCCTCAATAGAAACAGACATCGACGTGACTTCCGACCACTTCCCATTACTAATTACCCTTCCTGAGATCAGTCGCATCCCCCTATCCCCAAGGCTACGTTTTTCAACCGTTGACGAAAAAACATTTTTGGCTCTACTAAGCACGAACCTGAAGGAACTGAGTCCTCTTGTGAAAACTATAGCCGGACTTGACCATTCAGCATTAGAACTAATCCGGATTCTCTATAGCGCATTCACTGGCTCCGCAAAGAAATCGCTTTCAACTAATAAAGGACAACCCTGGTAGAAATGAAACTGTAGGGAAGCCAAGCGGAGATATCGCGAATTAACTCGTCACTCAATACCTTCTAGGGGCGCCAAATAGGAGTACCGGAGAGTCGTAAGGAAGGCGAAAACCTCCTTTTTCCAGGAAAAACTTGAGGATGCTAGCAACGCGAAAGAAGTTTTTGAAATCACCAAGTGGCACAAGTCAAAAGGAGTCTTCCGTACTCCGCCGCTCTCAAACCCACTTCTACCAAACTCTGCACCAGCCGACAATCTTGAAATGAAAGAGAAGTTATACTGCAAAATCTGTTACAGAACCAGTCAGATGTGGAAGATATCCCTCTTCTAACTCCTATCGTGCCCTTAAAGTCGCTTCCCTTTCCAGTTCTCACCCCAGAGGAAGTCTCAGGGGCAATACTTGGAGCCGGGAATAAAACCCCGGGCAAAGATCAAATTCCGACGGCTGTCCTTCGCCTCGCCTGGCCTCAAATATCTGATACAGTCCTTAATCTTTTCCAGGTATGTATCGATATTAGACATCATCCCCAGTGCTTCCGTACTGCGATTTTAGCAATTATCGGTAAGCCAAACAAGGCAGATATGTCTAGCCCACGATCGTACCGACCCATTGCACTCCTTTCAGTGCTAGGAAAAGGACTTGAAAGGCTTGTCGCAAGGCGCATGTCATGGATAGCTGTTAATTTTAAGGTCCTAGCAACTCAACAGTTTGGCTCGCTGCCTCTTAGATCTTCAGTAGATCTAACCACCTGTCTAACCCACGACGTCGAAACTGCTCTTGCTAAAGGGCTAATAGCCCCAGTTGTAACGCTCGACATTAAAGGTGCTTTCGACACTGTCTTTCCAGGCAGGCTCGTGAAACGTCTTCGAGAACAAGGCTGTGCACCCAATCTGTGCAACTGGATCGGATCCTTTGCCACCGAACGTACGGTCTGCATGCACCTTGATGGAGAAGTGGGTGCGCCAAGGGCTATAAACTGTGGACTCCCACAAGGATCCCCAATATCCCCAATACTTTTCATGCTCTTCACTTCTCCTCTCTACAAATTTGAGGGTGTCAGAAATGCTTTTGGCTGCGCCGATGACGTAGCAATAATGGAGTCTTTTCCATCTCTAGAAGAAAATTCCCTAAAGATTAGATCCGCAGTCAACCAAGCTCTGTCCTGGGGTGAGGAAGAAGTGCTCAAGTTCGACCCATCAAAGTCCGAACTTCTACACTTCTCTAGAAAACATCGAGATAAGGGACGCGGCCCGCAAGTCTCCACAAACAGCTTTTTGATTTCCGAGAATACTGAGCGTCCATACCTTAAATGGCTAGGTATCAATTTTGAAAAAAAACTAACCTTTAAGTATCACGTACAGATACAAGCGGCAAAAGCCCTCAAGGTCGCAAACGCTCTCCGCTGCTTTGGAAACACGGTTCGGGGTGTACCACCACATCTTACAAGACAGGCAGTTACTGCCTGTGTTCTACCTGTCGCGAATTTTGGAGCAGAGACATGGTGGCTTGGAGTCTCCCGGAAGAAAGGAGACAAAATAGTCTCCCGGAAGAAAGGAGACAAAATAGTCTCC
The DNA here is from genome assembly GCA_028751805.1 of Podosphaera xanthii. Classification (NCBI taxonomy): domain Eukaryota; kingdom Fungi; phylum Ascomycota; class Leotiomycetes; order Helotiales; family Erysiphaceae; genus Podosphaera; species Podosphaera xanthii. The sequence goes on from JAPWIX010000022.1 coordinate 1,355,487, forward strand.
CGGAAGAAAGGAGACAAAATAGTCTCCCGGAAGAAAGGAGACAAAATAGTCTCAAACAGGGTTGGACAACACCCAGCAAAGCTAGACAAAGTCTAAAGTACAGCTGCAAGAGCAATAATTCCAGTATATCGCACTGTCCCCTTACCTGCTCTCCTCAGAGAGGCCGGACTTCCCCCCTCTGAGATTGCCCTGGATAATATATCTAGGAGAGCTGCTATTCGAATCCACAAACTAGATCCCCGTCACCCCCTGTTTAGACGAGGACAAAAGCTACTAGTAATTCCAGCCTTAACACGGCTCGCCTGGTCATACACGCAGATTCCAGCCTCGAAACAATTTAACCCATAATTCTTACCTCCATGGGATATACCGGAGCAGGAAAGAGAAGCGTTCAATCGAGTATGTGGTCCGCTAGGTGCGGCTAGCTCAAGAGCGAAACAATTTCATGAACTCTTACTCAATATCCTACAATCTGATATCCTAGTATATTCAGACGGATCCAAAGCTTCTGATGGGAATTCAGGAGGAGGATATGCCATCTATCTGCTCGGGCGTCTGATACAGACCAATGCTTTCCCTCTAGGCAAGAGCAAGGAAATCTACGACGCGGAAGCATATGTGGCTCTAAAAGACATCAAAGCAGCACGCGCACTATCATCCACTCGTTTCTCCAAAAATCTTTGGCTATTTATTGATAACCTTGAAGTAGCAAAAAAGCTTACAACCAAAGCGGCTACTACTTCATCCCAGAAAATTTTCATTGACGCTATAGAAGCGGACAAAGGATGGAAAACTCGGACCAGGCTTCCGCATATTAGTGAAGGTGAAATCAAAGTGCGTTGGGTTCCGAGCCATGCAGGAATCGAAGGAAATGAGCTCGCCGATTCAAAAGCGAAAAGAGGCGCGGCCATGCCCTACCAAGACGAGCAGCCTAAATTATCCATAGCAGCTCTAAATTTGTGGAACTCTTCAGAGATGAAACAAGCCAGAGAAAAATGGTGGAACAACCATGCTCCTAAGTCATATATTAGGTTAGGAATTAATACTGCTCCAGTCTTCCCTGAGGAGCTCTTCTTGAGTAGAAAATCTTTGGGACAAATAATTGCGGCTAGGACTGGGCATGGAGATTTCGCCAACAGCCATACTCGATTCAAGCACAAAGATGCAAACATGCACTGCCTCTGTGGATCCCCAAAGTCTCCAAGACACTTTCTTTTTTGCAGGACTCTTTGCCGCCGTGGTGGCCGCCCTGCTGGACCTATCCGCTCGCTCATCCCGAAACTCCTCGGAACGCCGGAAGGGGCTATCATTTTTACCAAATGGCTAGAACAGGCTCGGTTTTTCGAGCAAATCTGCCCTCGCTGAGAGGATTTCATTTTCCTTGCTTTTGTTTGTTTATTTATTTTCTTTGTTTTGATCGAGGGCTCTGAGAGAAAAAGCGGGTGATACGGACAGCCTAATCACCAGTCACGAGCTTGAGGGGGTCTCAAAATTTAGTAGTTGCTTTATGCATACCTGCATACTTTGTGCGCAGTTTCATATAACGCTGCACAGCATGTATTTAAGACTGGGAAAGTCACAAAAAACTAGAGCCCAGGCTCTAGCGTCCTATGATTCAAAAGGGTCCATTAGGTCACGAGCCGGTGGCACGTGACTAGAGCCTAGACGAAAAAATTTTATTCATTTTATTTTATTTATTTAAGTGTTTTTATATGTCTACCGGGCTAAGATTATGTACAAGCCCCTTACCTAGGGGGACACGGTGACTGTAAGGTATAAAGAAAGGAGGAAAGGGTAGCCAAAAGCTGAGAAGGTAGAGAAGGGGAACTGTGAGCGCTGTACAGCGAAACCTCACAAAGAGCTTTGTTATGCAGCACGGATCGGGCAAATTTTTGTTAGGAACTTTGACTTTTCCAATATGAAAGAAAAACGCTTAGCACCGCGAGCGGAGCTGAGGAGAAAATCAAGTGTCCCCAAGCTACGGCGGTGACCACTTGCGGCTAGTCGCTCACGAACGAGGGGGCAGAAAACTAGGTGGGTAATAGACTTGTCACCTTCACAGGAGCAAGTCAGAAGGGCATCATGGTGATGGAATCTATCGTGATACGAGCGAAAGTCTCCGTGTCCAGTCCGGCACTGAATAAGATACCCGAGATTTCGGCGAGGGAGTCGTAGCTCTTCGGGAGGCTTTTTAGGGAAAGGCATTCCTAGTTCACAATAGGTAGGAGGAGCGTGTTTTTGCCACCATTCGGAGGTTAGGTCCCAAATTTGCTGTTTCGCCTTTGATTGAGATCCAGCGAGAGATGCACCAGGGGGAGCCGGTAGGCGGGCAGCTTCGCCAGCTAGCTTGTCGGCTAGTTCATTACCAGGTATGCCCACGTGGCCAGGCGACCACATCACATGGACCTTGCCAGGAGCTGCGGTTGGCAGAGTTCTCCTTAAGGGCCATTGGGAGGCGAGGTGTCGGAATTCACGGGTTGCGTGCTGCGAGGTTTTGGAGGGTGTTGCATCGAGAAGACGTCGAGCTGCCTCTTGATTGTCGAGAATTACGTGGATGGACGAAGCAAGGTGAGTGGAAGGTGCTGATACAGCAGCTTTAAGTCCTGTGAGGGCGCCGATGATCTCGGAGTCATAGACCTCGAAGTTAGGGCCTAGCGGTACTCTCACTTCTGCTAAGGTGATTCCCTTGTGGAGAACGACGGCGCCTGCCCCAGCAGCCCCATCATTTTGTTTCGAGCCATCCGAGAAGACGAGGATATCCCATGGCGGTAAATCTCTAATACGCCGGGAAGCTTCTTCAGGGGATAATTCGGCCCGAGTGAGTAACGGAGGAGCTCTATACGAGGGCAATTCGAGCCGAGGACGAGGAAAAGAGGCAACGAGCTTAGCTTTTACGGTAAGGCGAGTTTGTACGCGAGAGTCGTTGGATCTTATGACCAGAGGGTGAAAACTGTCAGCGGTAGCTAATCTAACTGCAGAGTTGAGGCGGGTTTCTTCAAGTAGAATATGGGCCGGTTTGAGCCAAACTTCTCTTAAAAGAGCTGCAATGGGTGTGGTTTTGTATATTGGAAGAATAGCTCTAGCCAAGTTGACCAGAGCTCGAGAGACCATGTCCACAAGGTGTTGAGATCGACTGGAAATAGAACGGCCGCGCCGAAGAAAGGTGTGTCCGCGCCTCCAAACCTCAGCACCGTAAAGAAGGACGGGTAGTGCCGCAGCTAGGGCTGCAGTGCGCAGAAAGGAAGTGGGTACTCCACGATTGGTATTCCCAAGCTGTCGTATATGGGAGCTAATCCGTTGCGTCTTGGAGCTCCATTCTTGTACGTGTTGCTTGAAAGAGAGCTTGGTGTCAAGGAAGATGCCAAGCAACCTCAGGGTAAAATTGGAAGTTCTTGAGACACCGTTGATTATAACCGGAGGGGGGGTTGACGGGATCTATGAAGGTGTAGTATTTCCGTCTTGTTATCTGCTAGAGAGAGTCCGTTCTGTTCGCACCAGCGGGTGACGCTTCCAACCCTGAAGGCGGTCAGTAGAGAGGTGTCAACTAGAGTTTTCGCGACCGAGAGGATCGCCACGTCATCCACGTATCCGAATGTAGGAAACCCAAGTTTAAATAATGGCTCGAGAAAGAGAAGAAAAAGTATGGGTGAGGCAGGGGATCCCTGAGGCAGACCATGCGGAATATCCAAAAAGTCGCCAACAAAATCATCCACTCTTAGACGCGCTTTCCTGCGTGAAGCAAAAGACGCGGCCCAGTTGACGTATGGTAGGGGCCATCCCTGTTCGCGAAGATGAACGAAGAGACGGCCAGGCTGAACACTATCAAAAGCACTTTGGATATCAAGGGTGGCGAGAGTGCAAACTTGATTTGACTCCCATGCTTTTTCAACATCATGGACCAGGCATTCTACGAGATCCACGGCAGACCTTCCAGGCAGCGCTCCAAATTGCGTGGGAGATATGATGCGATTTGACAAAGCCCAGAAGGCAAAGCGTCTTGCGAGCAGACGTTCCAGCCCCTTCCCGAGAACTGGAAGAAGCGATATCGGACGCCAATTGGCGGGATTGGAGAGATCATCCTTGTGTGGTTTAAGAATAACCACAACTTCAGCGCGACGGAAGATGCTGGGATGGTGACCCACAGTTAGGCAGAGATTGTAGAGATGAACGATCCACGAGCGCCATGTATATACTGTCCATATAAGGCGGAGGGCGGAGACAGAGAGGTGGTCATGACCCGGGGTAGTTGACGACACATTAAGAAGACAATAGTGCACCTCATCTTCGGCAATGGAGAGTGGTGTGGGGATCGTGCGGCGTCGGCAAGTATGGGTGTAACTGGGAACATCCGGTTGACTAATTGCGCTGGCAAGCTTGGTACGAAAAAAGATATCTGCACGCTCAGTAGGGGTGCTGTACGTGACATTTTGAAAAAGAATTGGAGGGGGGCCAAAGCGGCTAGATAGCTTTCGCCATCCAACAACTTTGTGAGCCTCCAAGATCGAAGACACCTTATCCAGCCTGGATCGCTTGTGATCTCGTTTGGCTCGTCTCACGGATTTCCGAAAATTTTTGTGGGCCTCGCTAATGAGAGTTTGATCACCGTTACGGCGAGCTTCGAAATACCGACGCCGTTGGTCTGAGCATTCTTGGTTCCAATAATCTTTGCATGGGACACAAGCAGGTCTCGGCGGGTTAGCTGTAAGCAAACATGCTGAGAGAGCGGCGATGCCCGAAGCCGTAACTGCGTCCAGGAGCTGAGGAGTTGGGACCTCGACAGAAAGGTTAGGGGGTGCGGTAGCGTAAAGAGCTTGGCGAAAAACTTCAGCGTTCTCGCCGTTAAATTTGGGGAACTTCAGCGTTGGATGCCGCCTTGGGGATGGTGAGAGTTGAATGAGGCCGGATATCGTCTCGTGGTCGGAGGTAGAATGTGCCTTCGGTTCCACACGGGCTGTGAGACCTTCCATGTTTGTGAGTACTAGGTCGAGGACGTGACCGGCGCGATGGGTGGAGGCTCCGTAGGGCAAAACCGACCTCAAGGAATAGAAGTCAATCCATTCGACAAAGCTACTTACGCCGGACGAACGAGAAATGTTGGGCTCCCATAATTCGTGGTGCAGATTAAAATCTCCCACTATTATTGAATTCGGTTTAACCGGCCAGCTTAGGAGAGCGCCGAGACTCTCAGGCATCAGAGTTTGAGGCTGTCGATATACATTTAGTACCTCCGGAGAAGGAGAGCACTGGAGGCGGAGAGCAATGATGTCAGGAGAGAGACCGCAATCCAACTGGATAGGTTGGAGGTTAGATTTCTTTCGAACATAAGTGAGAACGCGCGGGCGTGCGCTTTTCCAGTCGCGGTTCGGAGGGGTGAAGATTACATAATCTGGGTGAGACTTTGTGACATTTTTGAGGTTAATTGTTTTAGTCCAGGGCTCCTGGACAAAGATCACATCATACTTGCCCTGAAAGGCAGCTTGCAGAAGAATGAGGTGAGAAGGTCCACCACACCCAACATTAGCTTGGAGGAAATGAAGGCGAGGCGGGAGGGTACTCCTGAAATAAGCTCTGGTGCTCATGAGAAGTAGTGTTGGAAGTAAGATTGGTGATATGCTCGTCTGGGTCTATATCCATAGATCCCGCTGAAGCAGATGTTAAAGATGTGAACTGGTTTTGGTTGGCTACAGGTACACGTTAAGGAGAGGGGGTAGAAGACTCAGAGGAAGGAGTTGGCGCACTGGAGTTGCCGTCCGAAGTTGAAGATGCAGTAGCGACAGCAGCAGCGGCAGCAGCCTCTGCGCGGCGTTCCTTCCGGAGGTTAGTACGGTTACGAGATCGGAGTTCCGAAATCGTCTTTTCCGAAGGATTGATAAGTTTGCTCTTGAAAGGGCGGGGGCGGAGAGGGCATTTCTGGTCGTTTGCAGAATGTGGCCCGAGGCAGTTGATACACCGGCGTTGGTGGCAGCACTCACCATGGTGGCGAAGGGCACCGCAAAGGGCACACAAAGCTTGAGTGCGGCAGCGAGAGGATGAATGGAAACCAAAGCAAGCATCGCACTGAACTACCTTCGGATTAGGAATGTAGCGTCGAGAAGGGGCGCTGTCAACGATTCGGAAAGTCGGCACCTCTTTTGGTAAGAAGATGACAGCCGTATGCAGAGGATCGTGGCGTTCTTCATGTAACGACCAGTGAGCGCTAGATGGAGCGACGCCTGTCTGAGCCTGGGCAATACTTCTGACGTCATCAAGTGTAGTGGGGACCACGTTGGAGACCGGGTTCCAGATGGTACGCGGGATACGCTTGACAACGTACCCGATGCGGTCCTCAAGCTGAACAAGGGATCCAGAGAGAGACGCCTTTATAGAGTCAGCGTTGTCCAACGCCAGTTTCCGCGCTGTGTCGGACGAGAATGTGATGTTAAATCCATTTGAGCTACGAGAAACGGAGGCTATGCCGTCCTTGAGCGCAGGGACAATTTGAATAAAAGCAGTCTTGACTGAAGTTATGTCTGCTCTAAGGAGTGGAGCATCTTCCGAGAGACGAAAAATGGCCTTATGTCCTGAAGTGGTTGCAGATTGTTTGGAAACCGGCGTATGGGAGAGGCGGTGATTTACTTTGGGTGAGGCCGCGGGCGGCGCGTGAGCAGAGAGATTGGTGACTGGAGGGGCGGCGGCGGCGGTCGTTGCCCAACTTTGAGATTGTTTTGATATGGGAACAGGCGGACGTGATGCTAAGTTTTGGCTGGGCTTGGGAAGGGAGCTCACCGTCTTAGGCTGTCTTGGAGTATCGTGACGCATCGGGTGTCTGGAGGCAACCGCAAGGAGAAACGCGACAATTTGCTCGCGCACGAAGGTTTTGATGAGAGGATCAGCCTCTTCCACGGCTGACCAAAACTTGTTATGAAAGGTTTGAACCCAGGTAGCTCGACCCTTTGCCACGCGCTGGACAAGTTCGAGCTCATCAGCAACGCGCTGGGCCAAGGGAGGTGGTTGCTGCGATTTGGCCATCGCGAGCGCGATGACCAAACAAAAGGCACTTAAAGTTATTGAATTGACAAACATAAGGATGTTGTGAGCGACGATATGCGTGAATCTGGTATGATGTGGTTGGGTCCCTAGACGAAAAATAGAATCATCATCATCATCATCACAAATTTAAGGATCATCATCATCATCACCATATCTTAACCCTACCCTATGTGGACGCTCTGCAACTCCATGACTGAGGAAGACGCCATAATGGATCATAATGACTCTTACGCGTCACCATACACCAACTTTCATCCTGACCACTTCAACCCAAACAAGTACCCGCCCCCCCCCTCTGTATCTCCGAATATAAGCCCTCCGACCGGTGCAATGGGTTCTTCCAGCGCGCCGTCATCATCGTAGCCTGTCGCTCCAAGCGACAATCTACATCTAAGCCTTCAGGTCATTGCCGCTGTAATTGAACAAGCTGAACGCCAGACAAAGCAGAGAATGGGCCTGGCTCAAGAATTTCTGCAAAAAATCGACGCCTGGGCTAAAACCAAGGCAGGAACTGAAGATGCACTACTACTGGCGCCATTCATCGAAAAGATTGCACCGATCGTGACTGCGTTTGCGACTGGCAATGCTCAAGCACCCGAAGCACCCTGTAAGAATCCTCCCCCAAGATCAAGCACGGTAACAGCTGTCCCTAGGGTGACAAAACCGGTGGAGGGCCCCAATCTGGCCCTCCCCAAAAGGCCGCAGGAGGTCAAGTCTCCTTGGGTCACAATAGCCAGGAAAGCAGCAAAACTTCCAACACCACCCGCCGCCACGACAATCCGTAAGCCTGTTATACAGAAAAAACCGGTTATACAAGAAATGCCAGAAGAAGACAGACGCCTTTTTCTTCGGCTGGGTCCAGAACACGAGTGGCGCAAGCTGTCACTAGTAACAATCAAAAAGATAATCTCCGAACGGGCTGGAGTAGCGCTCTCGGCAATTACGGCAATTTCACAAGTCAGGTCCGGTCTGGCAATTGAGTGTGCGTCAGACGCGCTCAGAGAGTCAATCCTAGGGGTGGCACCATCTTTTGAGAAAGACAACACGACCATTGAGGCGGCGTCGGACTGGACATCCGTCATTGTGCCACACGTACCACTCTACATTAAATCAATGGACTGCAGGTTAACCGTGACTAAAGAAATGGTGATAAAAGAGTGTGAATCTGCCTGCGGCGCGACACCAGTCCAGGTCCGACTTAACAACGTGAAAGAAGGCCAGTATACTACGAGCTGGATTATTCACTTCAAGCAAAAGCCAGCAAACCTGAAATTTAGGTTGTTCGAAGAGAGTGGACCAACCATGCCATTCACACGACGTAGGCCTATAGAGCAGTGCCAAAAATGCTGGGGCTTTCACGCAACGAGGGCCTGCATCAAAGGAAGCCGATGTGGAAGATGTACCGGTGCACATGAGACATCAGAATGCTCGATCAAGGTGCCCAAATGCTCAAACTGTGCAGGACCTCATGAGTCGACCAACCTCGGATGCATGGCTCGGCCCAGAAGGCAAAATGGACTAGTGGTACCGCGCACTCCGTCAGAGCTCCGAGTTATCCGGGAACGAGGCCACAGAGACTTCAAGGCGGCACTGGTAGAGTCGGAGGAGAAGGGCAAGGGAAAGGCTGTCGAGGTCCCCTGCACCCAGGAAGTAACCATGGAACACCTATGAGTAGCACAATACTACTCCAACACCAAAACGAGAAAACTAACACCCTTCTATTTCACCAAGTGAACGTGGGAAAGGGCGGACCTAATATAGACATCGCACTACAGCAAGCCTGGGATTCAGGTGCAAACGTGGTTATGGTACAGGAACCATGAACAATGCAGAAAGACGGTGATTTTATCACCAAAAATCACCCGGGATTTATAAGCCACAAACCAACGGCAGCAGCTGGGACTCGCCCCCGGGCAATAATTTTCGTCCGTAAAGGCCTGGTGGCTACGCAAATCTTTCCTTTGGTCGGAGAACAAAACGGCGATTACTGCTTTGTGAAAGTCTCTGGGATAACTTTTGTAAATATATACCGCGCACCAGGACTGAGTGGGACTCTCGAGCCCTTACTCAGATGGAGCCCGTCAGGTCCTGCAATTGTAGGGGGAGACTTCAACGCTGTGTCAAGGCACTGGCAACCGCAGACGACTCGTCAGTATGGTAACGGTGACCAAATCATGGAATGGGCAACAGCTCAGGACATGCATCTACTTACTACCATCGGCGCACCCACGCATCGGGACGGAAATGTGCTGGACTTAGCCTGGAGCAACAAATCAGCGGAGGCAATGGTATCAAGCGAATACAATTGCACATCAGACCACATGACTATCGTAGGGACCGTTCAAGTGACAAATAGGCCAGATTTCTCCGAAATAAGCCAGGAACTCCGTCTACGTGACGAGGATCTACCTAAGTATGCCCAGTACGTCAAAGCCTGGGTCAAGCCAGGTCCCTTGGACAGTATAAGCGACATTGAACGCTAGATATCGAGCCTGATGGAGGCCTTGGGAGACGCTCGCAAGGCAGTTGGACGGAAACCCACAAAATTTTGCGGCAGCACTGCACCATGGTGGAATGAGGGTTGCAAACTAAAACATCGCGAGTTCAAAGAGGCTAGAAGCTTCCCTGAAAGTGCGGTGCAGGCTCGAAAGAATTTCAAACATGCAGTCAAAACGGCAAAGAGAGAATACTGGAGGAAGCAGGTTGAGAATGCTACTACGGATACACATGTCTTTAAAGTGATGCAGTGGGCCAAACCAAAAACCAGCCGAGACCCTCCTCCCTTGAAAACCGCGGAGGATACATGGATATCGGATCCCCTCGAGCGAGCAGAAGCCCTACGAGACAGATTACTAATTCGATTCGATGCAGCTCGCGACCTGCCCGCGTGGGAATACGAACAACTGGAATCTATCCCGCGGAGCGCGACACTTTCTCTAGAAGACGTGACGACAAGCACTCTTGACATAGGTGACAAGTCGCCAGGCTCAGATAGGATAACCGTTCGACTGCTTAGAGCTTGTTGGCCAGCCATAGGTACCCAGGTGAAGGATATCTTTCAAGCTTGTTTGCAGCATGGACACTTTCCGACTGCATTTCGAGTAGCTGAAGTCATTCTTATTCCAAAGCCAGGACGAGATCTAGCAACAGCTAAAGGATGGCGACCGATATCCCTTCTCTCTTGTCTAGGCAAAGGTTTAGAACGGCTTGTAGCTAAGAGAATGGCTTGGCTAGCAATTGAACATCGAGTTGTCCCCCAACAGCTTTTCGGTGCACTTCCGGGACGTTCAGCGGTCGACCTGGTTTCATGCGTCGTACATAATGCAGAGGCTGCAATGCAGAACAACAAGGTAACAGCAATGGTCACTCTGGACGTGCAGGGCGCATTTGATGCCGTCCTCCACAAACGGCTATTACACCGGATGCGGAACCAAGGATGGCCCAGATCACTTTGTCAATGGGTTGAGTCCTTTTTGACCCGACAGAAGATTCGTGTTCGCCACCAGGATGGAATGACTCGAGATAAAGTCATGGAGTGTGGAGTCCCACAAGGCTCGCCGTTATCACCGCTCCTATTCCTCCTTTACATCGCTATCTTAGTTCAAGAGGGGAACATGGACAATAAGTTTGGCTATGCCGACGATATCGCAGTTCTAAGTATAGGAAGCACAGCAGCCGAAGCGGTGGAAAATGCTCAGGCAGAGGTAGAAAAACTTTCGCTGCTAGCAAAGGAGCATGAGATAAGTTTCGACCCGGCCAAGTCTGACCTACTGATAATCAGAGGAGGGCCCAAGAAAAAGATGGAAACGGTAGGCTTAGCCGTCCAAATCCAAGGCCATAGGATCACCCCATCTCCGCATGTGAAATGGCTTGGGGTATGGATAGACTCCCAACTTAACTTCAAGCAGCACGTGCAAGAGTGGTGTGGCAAAGCGCAACGCATAACGCAGTTTATACGCCGAATAAACACCGTACAGCGGGGTGCAGACCCAGGACCAATGATCAAGGCAGTGCAGGCATGTGTTCTGAGCACGGCTCTCTACGGAGCTGAAGCATGGTGGCCAGGACTAACTCGGATCACCACCCAGCGAGGCAAGAAGGTGGGGACAGGAGTTGGCTGGCATACGAATCTCTTGGATAACACAATCATCACAGCGGTTTGGGCAGCACTACCAGTTTGGCGAACCACTCCTAATAAAGTTCTACATAGAGAATCAGGAATTTCTTCGGCAGCAATTATCCTACAGCAAAGGCAATTGAGAGCTGCGGCGCGAATTCAGCGAATGGACACATGGCACCCCCTAGTTATCAGGTCTCAAGAGGGACCAAAGGATACTATAAGCCGCCTAGGACTCCGTGCAGGACAGAAAAGCCGTGCGTTCACGAATCAAGAGCGATACCTAACACGACTACAGATGGGCTTTCAAAACGTACAGGTTGCTGTAGAGTCTGGCAAGCTGTTCTACCCGCAAACGAAACGTAATGGCCAGGGAACGACTGTCGACAAGCAGTCTGAGGCTGCCCAGGCCAAATTGTGGATTGAGAATCTGTCAACGGACACTGTATGCGCGTATCCAGATGGCTCGTCTTGTGGCTTAGCAAGATCTACATGGGGCTACACTCTGTTCAGAGGAGGACAAATGATCGGAAGGGGGTCAGGACCTTTACTCGGGGCAGAGGCGTACGACGCAGAGCTGTTAGGGGCCCAGAAAGCTCTTGAAGCAGCAATACTAGTAGCCGGAATTAACCCTATCAAGGTACTCCTAGATAGCTCAGAAGCCTCCCAGGCTCTACAAAGTGGTAGGTCGAGGTCCTTCCAAGGAATAGTTAATAGGTTTGTCTCAGACTGTCAAAGGCACCGATCAGTCGAAATCCGGTGGATACCTGGTCACTCAGGGATCGAGGGAAATGAGATAGCAGATGAGCTCGCCAAAGCTGCCTTAAAAGACCTTCCCGACGACGGAACCGATGCGATACTTTCTGCAGAAGTAAATCGGAGACCAAAGTTTACGTTTGCATCACTAACCAGGTTTGTGAGGGAGCGTGCGGATGAGCTGGCTGCATCGTGGCGGCAGAAACATGGGCACAAGCACTACGCAGATTTGAATCTCAAGATGACACGCAAGCGACCGCCAGAGCTTGCCTTACCGAGATGGGCATACCACAGGTTGATTGCAGCTAGGACAGGACACGGCGATTTCGCCAATTATCATGAAAGATTCAAGCATGAGGATATTGATGGCAAGTGCGAATGTGGACGAGAAAGACGCCCATGGCACTTTGCAGAATGTCGACCAGCATTACAACGTTGGAGAAGTGAGAAGCAGGAACCACCTCCAAAGGCAAGGGAGATGCTGGCAGAAAACGGATGGGAGAAATTTCGTGAATTCGTTACTATAACCAAATGTTATAGTGCACAAACTACTGACCGGGAGGCTTAGGCTTTTCCAGAGATATCATTAATTTTTCCTTTGTTTAATCGTTGGGAAAATTAGGATAGGGCGCAGGGCGCACTCATTCGGACAGAATATTTTGTTTATTTATTTTCTTTCTATATCTTATAGATTATCTGGCAAGTTAAGCCATTCATGTAGGTAGTAGTGAGTCCGTATGGATCACACACCCGTATCACGCCTCTTGGGTGTAGGGCGTAAGCCTGATACGACTAGAATTTAAATCAAATCAAATCATCATCATCATCATCCTATTTCGGCGCACTGCATCATCACCAAAAAGCATACCACACCTCGACCATTTCGCACAGTAACCCATTCGCTCGTGTTATGATGAATCTTCCTCCTCCCCCCCTACACTCTCCTGGGTCGTTGATAGAGATGCTCCTGTCAACTACCTCCGCCGCAGACTCCAGAAACCATGAGGCTATCCTTATGTTAAAAAATATTGCAAGCGTTCTCGACGAAGCAATCAGTGGAAATAATGCACTACCACAACATCTCAAAAAGGGTCGGATGGTGCAGTGGTACACTATCCGGGCCGTTCTTCCAAGTAGAGTCTGGGTAGCTTGGACACATGCCCCACTTGAGACAGGAGAAAGCTGGTTCGAATCCAGCAAGACCCTCACACCACTTCTCTTGCGGTGATACTGTATTCGTAGAATGACAAAAGCATGCTCAGATAGCCACAGGTTTTTCTCGCTTTTCCCTGTGGTGGGTATTTACGGAAGAGGGTACATGTCGTAAGGCGTTATTCTCGTAGTGGTATTTGCAAATGAAATCTCAGTATGAGTGTTCCAAACGTCAAACAGAGTTATTCTGCGTCACATACATATCTTCCGTAATCATTCGCGTCATAGCCTCAGGCTGCATACGCAAAAATGATTTAAAAAAAAAAAAAAAACATCTCAAAAAGTCCTTCCACAAATTTGCGGCTGACCTGAATATAGTGGCCCGACGCCACTTTGAATGCCATGCTAGAGGCTCTCCCCGCCCCCCTAAGCCCTATTAAGCAGTGCGCACAAACCCCGATCCACCCATTACGACTCGGGCCCCCGCTACGTCAACTACGTAGCAAAAATCTTCATTCGCCACAGTCGCAGCTGCCCCCATACGGAGGCAACGTGGCCGCTCACAGGTTGCGCGGAGACCAATTGCCCAGCCAAACCCACCTACAAGCAAACCAAAACTGGAAAATGTTATGTGCATGAAGATATTCAACTTCTGGTCCGAGTTTCTGCAGGGCACCCTGCGCTCAGCATGTCTCCATTTGCATTATTGCAGCAACTGAACACGTTTCTCAATGAAAAGTTAGTTCATGAAGTACAGACTATCAAGACAGGCTTCGTAATATGCCCTGCCTCCGTAGCTGCCCAAGGAATCCTGACCAGCAAAATGGATGAGATAGAAGAATTTCTCTCATCTCATGGACAGTGCAAGGTTGAGAGACCAGACCAACACTCTGCCTATTGGCTTTGAGGCGTCCCTCGATCCTATGCTGGATTTAATGGAAATTCTATCAAAAAGATAGAGATGTGTTGTGCCTAGCAAACATAGTGGACACGGCAAGGCTGCATAAGCAGTAGATCAGGTGATACCACCGAGGCTAGAATGAAGTGTTGGGACTAGCTAGGCGAGGTGTGGGTCACACGGGTCTTGATGTTTGCATTGTTTGCTCCGTTGGCGCACGGATGATTTTGGGAGTATAAATAGGCTTAGATTTGACACTTTGTAACAGATCATCTTTTCATCATCTTCTAATTCAATCTCATATTCAAGTCATCTGCACACCTGCTTGATATACTCCAGCATCTGAATACTGTACTAGTAACTCTGCGCAAGTGTACGTACTCTATCATATACCTATTAAAACAAGATGAATGCATCTGTTGTTGCTGAATATTAAGGGCTGCGCCCTGGATGTATGACTGGTCTGGTGACTAAGCCCAATCTGCCCTAATTAAGGAATAACTATACGCCGTTAAATATGTATAGTTATACAGTGCTGGTCTTGGTTATGCTTTATGCACAAGGCTGCAGGTTTATGCAGTCAGTCCACTCTAAGGAAAGGGATTGCGCTTAGTCCTTTGGTTGCGAGTTAGGAACAGCCAGAGGGACTAGGTGAGGGGTGTACGAGCGCAGGTATACGAGCATGTATACGAGTTCATGTATACAAATTCATCTACACGAAGTCATGTATACGAGTTTATGGGTACGAGTTGGTTTGTATGGGTTACAGGTACGAGTTCATGGGGATGACTTCATGTACACGAATTTGGCATATCAAGGAGTTGGTGATAGAGGAGGGATAAAATAGCCCATTCCCTCGCACATTTGTATCTACATAGATAGAATATATACAGTTTGTGGCACTCACTTGTCGTGCAGTGACCGACGCCAGTTATCCTTCACACTGAAGCCCTGACTGACTTAACAAATGTTGCCTTAATCAACGTTCCAGAATATCGAGGCTCTGGTAGCTCTGAATTTAGCCCACACAAGAGCTGGATAGTTCTTTATCCTAAAAACTCAAGTCTCTCCAAGGTACTCCTCCTTTTCGGTGTCCGGATCCCTGCAAAAGTTTTGCCGCCAAGAACCAAAACCCCTCAGTGTGATAGATGTTTTGCCTGGCATAACGAGCGTGCATGTGTTAGATTTCCTAGATGTAGAATATGCGCTTCTACCTAACATACAGAGAAAGGACATGTTGCTTGCAATCCTGCTGTAATCCACAACTGCCCATCAAGATGCGCAAATTGTCATGAACAACATCCAGTTGACTCCTTGGAATGTCTAAGCCGACCCAGGAAGGACAACAAACTCTCATCTAAATAACAAATAATCGCAATCCGACAAGCTGCAGCTGCCGCAAGACTCCGTCTTAAAGCTGCATTTTGTGGAGTTATGGCAACACCGGAACTACCTTATCCCCTGCTGCTGTTTTTTCCTCTTCAGGCTCAGTGCAGCCCCATGTAACGCCGCAAAGTAATATCACCATGCCAACGCCAGCAGGCCTAAACAGATACACAACACTGGCTCTCGATGGCCGTCACTGAATCTCCGATAAAATGAATGAATACAAACAATTCTCTTAATTTACTCTCGGTTAACGTAGGTCGCTGCTTGATAGCACATCAAAAAGCTCTTCAAACTGCTTTCAATAATTGTACAGATTTCTTGCTGGTGCAAGAACTGTACATCTCCAGAAATATCCAACGGAGAAGCACTTGCAAACACCCCTCATTTGAATGCTAATCTCCAGTTGACGACTGGTCAGTCCGTCCTCGAGTCTTGACCTACTCTAGGAAAAACAGCAATTTAATTTACTTTCAAGAACGTCCTCATTCGGACATTGATGATGGAATGGGAGATTTAGTATTTGATTCCGTCAAATGCCTAAACAATTCCCGCCTATTAATTATAAATATATACAATGCCCCACCTGGAGCTATAAATCCTTGCGCCGGAGCAACCCAACTCCTCACATTTCCAAACGCACATTTTCCCCCGAAATCTATTTTGGTAGGAAATCTGAACCTACATCATCCAATGCAGTATCCTTCTTATCACGGCCCACCTTCCACTCAGTCCGATGTTTTCATCAGATGGTCAGAGTCCAGGGACCTTTCCTTCATTTCAGAGGTAGATAAGCCTACCCATAACCGGGGAAATTGTCACAGGCCTAAGGCCTGATTTCTGATAGGCCAGAGCCTAAATTAATTAAACTTATTTCATTCTCGACAACATTAGTAATCGTCAAAATGGATCGCTTACCTGACTAATAATAATTAATTATCTCTTATAATTACTCGCTCAATCAGAACCAGTCGCTGCAATGGAATAACTTCATCATTTCATTCAATTTGCAATCCATACCGACTAGGCCTTCTCATAACTATCCGACCTCAAGAACGAGCTTCGCTGACACAAGATGCATCATGCAATCTCACTGACATTAATAGCTAATCTCAATCTCGTCACGAAAGGACGCGAAATGTCATTACGCGAAATTACACATCAATGCATCGCGACTCAACCACAATGATCAATTATTGCTCTACTCAGATCTTGGGAGAACAAGATAGACGGAAATAGATATGGAGAAATGAGAAGTGTTCAAACAGACTCAATTATGATATGATGTCAAGAGATATATTTGTAGATAAATAGCGGAGATACTTCATCCATCCTTTTTTTTCTTTACTTCAAGATATTCTAGTATATAGCTTTGAGTAGTTTGTGAATAACAATTACTTTAAGACCATTACAGAAATGTCCTCGATCTCTGTTTCGGCACTGGCCTAATTGTGGCAGGTGGGACCCTTGCATCAGTATAGCAGGACCTGGATGTGACATCCAATCATCTGCCTCTGCTTGTCATTGTGCATCATGGAAGTCAAAGGAACCATACCAGCACAACATCAAGCGAGAGACTTCGCTTCGCCACCATTGACAAGGAGAGATTTACAGCCCTTCTCCGTATGCAACTAGACGACATTCATCCATTCACCATCAATTCTAGCGCTGAGCTCGATAGGAGAGCAGAAAAAATTATTAGCATTCTACATAGTGCTTATTCAGGGCCAGCAAAGCGCCAGCTACCACACAACAGAGGACAACCTTGGTGGGATGAGAACTGCAAGGAACCGAGCAAAAATACCGAGGAAAAGTTCGAGACGGAACCGCATCACCAGCCGACAAAAAAGACTCCTGGAGAGCCACCAGGAAGGCGAAAAACTCTTTCTTCGGCAAAAAAAAATGACGAGGCCGCTAATGGGAAAGATGTTTTTGATATAGCAAAGTGTCATAGAACAAAAGAAACCTTCTGCACTGCTGAAGAAATTTCCAATGCTATCCCAGGTGTTGGAAATACCACTCCTGGAAAATATGAGATTCCTATCGAAGTCATTCGACTCGCTTGGCCGCACATATCTGTCCTGGTACAAGACCTATATCAAATGTGCTTAGAATTAGGACACCATCCAAAATGCTTCCGAACTGCAATTGTGACTATGATTGGCAAACCGAACAAAGCAGATATGACGTCGCCGAGATCATATAGATCGATTGCACTTCTATCAGTCCTTGGCAAAGGACTTGAAAGGCTTGTCGCAAAACAGATGTCATGGATCGCCATCCAGTACAAGGTGCTTGCTCGCCAGCAGTTTGGGGCTCTACCAAAGCGCTCAAGTGTAGACCTAACCACATGTCTCACGCATGACGTTGAGACTGCTTCATCTAAAGGCTTAACAGCAACAATAGCCACACTCGACATATAAGGAGCCTTTGATACCGTACTTCCAGGTATGCTTGTAGAAAGGCTGAGAGAATAAGGCTGGCCATCACAGTTTTACAGCTGGATTGCCTCTTTTGCTACCAAGCGTGAGGTCTGTATACAATTAGATAGACTTACTGGAGATCCAAAAACAATAAATTGCGGACTACCTCAGGGCTCTCCAGTCTCGCCCATTTTATTTATGATCTACATTGCCCCACTTTTTAAGCTTCCCAGCCTTAAGAATACCTTTGGATACGCTGATGACGTCTCAGTTCTCGAAAAATCCGCATTATTAGAAGGGAATGCGGCCAAACTAGAAACAGCCACCAATAAAGCAATGTCATAGGGCTCCTCAGAGGGTATCACGTTTGATCCGTCCAAATCTGGCCAAATTCACTTCTCCCGGAAGTACAAAGATAAGGACAAAGATACACGACCGCATGTACAAACAATGGATTTCAAAATCTTAGAGGACCCTCAACTCCCTCATCTCAAATAGCTTGGAGTGCATTTCGACAGGAGGCTCAAATTTAAATACCATGTGCAAATTCAAGTGACCAAGGCCCTCAAAGTCGCAAACGCTCTTCGCTGTTTAGGGAATACAGTTCGTGGTGCTTCACCTCGTCTTTCGAGACAAGCTGCCGTTGCATGTGTTCTGCCGATTGCTTACTTCGGAGCTGAAACTTGGTGGCCAGGAAAGTTCAGAAAAGAAGGCGCAAAGCTAATCAATAACGGGGTTGAGCTACAACTTCAGTTATTAGATAAAGTCATCACAACCACTGCTAGGGCCATCCTTCCTGTCTATCGTACCACTCCTTCTGCTGCCCTACTCAGGGAAGCTAGACTCAATCCTTCAGAAATAGCGCTTGATGATATCTCCAGGCGTTCTGCCATACGCATTCGACGACTCGATCTCCGTCATCCATTACGGAGCCGTGGACAAGTATCACTCATGCCCCACCCTATCGCGGGTTTCCCGACCATGCCGAAACATCCCAGCCTCGGAAAACATGCACCCCCTACTTAATCCTCCATAGGAAGCAGTAGAATCTAGAATCGACTCCTTAGTTCGTATTTGCGGACCAATAGAATCAAGGGAGATAAGCGCCATTAGATTCCGGAATTTTCTTGGAACACTATCGAATAGTGATATCAAGATCTACTCCGACGGCTCAAAGCTACCTAATGGTAATTCTGGTAGCGGGGTTCGTCATATTCCAATGTAGAATACAAGTATGCGCGGGAGCTCTCCCTCTCGGACAGCATAAAGAATCATGCGACGCAGAAGCTTATGCAGCATTGCAAGGAATCCGTGCAGCTCTCGCCTTACCTTCAGCTCGATTCTCCAACAACCTATGGGTAATTTAGACAACGTAGAGGTTGATAGAAAGCTTCTAATAACAACTCCGACCACATCCTCCCAGCAGGTCTTTTCAGACGCCTTAGATACAGCGAAAATCTGGAAAGCCCGAACACGTCTCCCTCATATCACCATAGGCCAGATAAATGTGCAGTGGGTGCCGGGCCACACCAGTATAGAAGGCATTGAACTTGCAGATCTTGAGGCTAAGAAAGGAGCGGCAATATCTTTCCCGGACCCACCTGAATTCTCCCCCAAAGCACTGAGGCAGTGGCAAAAAGAGCAGGAGAAACTAGCCAGAAATAATTGGAGGCTTAATGTAACCCCCATTATGTCACGGACCAGCCCGGATTTTCTAAATTTGTTCCAATTAAGCTTTTCGCTAAAACCGGAATAAATTTTTTATGTCTTAAATTATTGCTTGTTATCTTTTTGTGCTCGGTTGTCAATCATTGCCTAAATAAACTGCTGTTGATGTTTTCTCTTGTCGATCGTTCTCAATAACTTCAATTACGTATTTATTGTCGATTTATTCTGCTGATCATCATTAAGGGAATTGGAGTTTTGTTTATTTCATTATTCCTTAAGATTCTTTCCGATTCAACTATGTCCTATAGCATTCGACGAGACCTCGGTGTGCTAGGGTATTCACTGGTGTTCGGTGTCAAGGAGTATCTATTCGAGAATTTTCAAGGAATCAGGTGGAAGGGTTATAGGTATAAATATGGGTCATGTCTTCATGGAGTAGGCTCTTCAGCTTTCAGTCTTGTATTCATTATCTCTAGTCAAGATCTAAGATCCTCAAATTCTAGCTAACATATTTCACGTACTCAAGACCTTTCGATTGTCCAAGCCATTAGAGTTATTTGTGCACATCAAGCTCCAGTTAAGTCACCAAGTCCAAGCCCAAGTCCAAGTACCACGACACATTAGGTACAAAAATCTCGGAATAAGGGACGCCCCTTCCTTTCCTAAGGAGCTCTTATTAAGTCGGAGGGACTTGGGTCGAGTAATTGCAGCCAGAACAGGTTACGATGACTTATCTGCCTACCATACCCACTCCAAATACAAAGATGCTTCTCTCAATTGCCTCTGCGGACCAGGCAAGACGCCCACACACTTCCTATTCTGCCGAATTTTCCGCCGCCGAGACAGGCGCCCTGCAGGGCCTTTACATGAACTAATTCCACAACTACTCGGCACGCCGAAGGGAGCGATAATACTAGCTAAATGGCTGAATCAATCTCGTTTTTTCGAAGAGATATGTCTCCGATAAGGACAAAGTTTATTCCTATTTTTTTTTTTTGTTATTTCTTTTGTTTATGATCGGGGGCTCTATGAAGCATAGAAAGAGCGGGTGAGAAAGACTGATTGATCATCAGTCAAGAGTATTAGGAGGTCTCAAAAATACTTTTACATGTGTAACACCCTTTTCTCTGTGCGCAGTTTCAAACAACGCAGCACTGCAATGTAATATAGACGGGATTAGATCTTGTCCTTAAATCTAGGGCGTAGCCCCTAGCGTCCTTTATCCCGAGCGGGATAATTATCACGTGCTCTGGGGCGCATAATTTTTACCCCAGACGTTAAATAGAATCATTATCATCCTATTTTGGCGCCTGAAGGCCCACGTAGGTATTTTCGGAAGATACGTATTCTTTGTTATAGAACGACTCATTTTGACATATGGGACACTCATACTCAGATTTCATTTGCAGATACCACTACGAGAATAACGCCTTACGATATGTACCCTCTTCCGTGAAAACCCACCATAGGGAAAAGCGTGAAAACCCCATGGTTATCTGAGCATGCTCTCGTTATTCTACGAACACAGTATCACCGCGAGAGGAGTGGTGTGCGGATCTCGCTGGATTTGAACCAGCTTTCTCCTGTCTCAAATGGGGCATGTGTCCAAGCTACCCAGACTCTACTTGGGAGAACGGCCTGGACAGTGTACCACTGCACCATCCGATCCTGTAACACAGTATGCCTGTATATAGTACTCTGTAAACATAAGTCACCCTGACATCTATTTCATCACTGTCGCCGACGAACAATCAATCTAGCAATTCTTGTTGGAAAATGAAGAGTTTGATGTTCTAGAACGCTAGCGCCACCATTTCTATTTTTTCCCGTCGAGCTCAACACTATGGTTGATCAATATTCTCGCTAGCATGTGTTCGTCCGTTGTTAGGTCCTATCTCACATCGCATACGACCATTATGAAATACTTGTATTATTTATTTTTGGGTTGTTCGTATCTTAACTTTTCCTAGTTTTTCCTAGTGGCTGCTCAATATCTATATATACATGTATCGTAGTTAGATATAAAAAATTAAGT
This sequence comes from Podosphaera xanthii, assembly GCA_028751805.1. Taxonomy (NCBI): domain Eukaryota; kingdom Fungi; phylum Ascomycota; class Leotiomycetes; order Helotiales; family Erysiphaceae; genus Podosphaera; species Podosphaera xanthii. The sequence goes on from JAPWIX010000022.1 coordinate 1,376,951, forward strand.
CTTTTGAATTAACGGTTATAATCCTTACGATTTTTCGACAATTCTGTAATAGTCGAGGCTGAAATATCTTAAAAGTAGATAAAAATAAGCATCAAACCAAAGAATATAATAAATCTAAAGACCAAAGGACATCTACCCTATTCTTTATGTACATGTTTCTATCTAATATTAAATCCCCTTGCATCCAAACGCCTACTCAACCCTTATATAATTTAAATGACAATTCTCATGCCGTTCAAGAGTTACTCCTCCAGAAGCCCTATCCTTGCAACAATAGCGTAAATGAGAATCGGCGCCTAGCCTCTAAGTCTTCTTCTAAACTTTATAACGCCCCAGGCATTACTGTAGAAGTTTAGAGTTGCACTTGGGATTATCTTAGAGCTTATTAGACTCGATGAGATCACAGATGAATATAAAAGGCACAATGAGGAGGCTGTAGAAAGTTACTGAGAGAGTTGTTCATTACTCTCACGCCAACTACTAAAGCGCTTTTTATATACATGAAAATTCTAACTAAAAGCAATTGGTGATTGTGTGTCAATACGGACTAGCGTATGACCAACCAAAATAGTCTTAGCGCAGAATTTCAAATGGAGCAGCCTCGGCTCTACAAGTTTGCATTCATTGCAGATCTTTTCCAATATGCAGAATTCATTTCAACACCCCTTCTCAATTTTCACGGAATATAGAAGTGCACAATTGGTTCAATCTAGGCCTTGGTAACGTCTTCGTACATATATCAGCGAGGTTTTCGGCTGACGAAATATGTAGTAAGGTTAAAGTTCCAAGTTCGATCTGCTCTCTTATGAAATGATAAGCAATATCAATATGCTGGGTTGCATCATTAAGTTTCGGATTCTTTGCAAGCTCAATTGCGGAGGTATTGTCTATGAACAAAGCTGTTGGTATCTGTTCAGTAGTCATCTGATGGAGACTCTCAACAATCCAGATGAGGTGTTGAGTTGCAATCTTCAACGCCATGTATTCAGCTTCACAAATAGAGAGAGCCATAGTTCGTTGTTTGCGAGACTTCCAAGAGACTGAACAACCACCAAGTTGGAACAGATAGCCAGAAAAGCTTCGACGGGTATCAAGACAATTCGCAAAAGATGCATCACAATATCCATTGAGTACCAGGGGAGATCCGAACTCGTAAGTTAGCTTAAGATCTCTAGTTCCCTTCAAGTATCTTAAAACTCGTTTTGCCACACCAAGATGAGAGACAGATGGATCCTGACCGAACTGTGAAAGATGGGCGATAGTATAAGCAAAGTCAGGTCGTGTTCCTGTGACAACATACATTATAGAACCGATCATCTGCTGGTACAGATTAGCGTTTCCCCTGAGCTCTCCATCAACTGCAGCTATTAGGCGTTGGTTGGGTTCCATGGGTGTAGAGACAGGGTTGCAATCTAGCATAGAGAAACGCGCTAAGACTTGATCAATGTAAGCAGTCTGGGAAAGTGAAATACCTGCATTTGAGTATTCAATCTGAATACCAAGAAGCCAATGAAGCGTACCCATGTTTTTTACTTTAAACTCGGATTTTAGTAGCCCAAAAACTTCATCTATTAGCTTCCCTTGATCGCCAAATAAAACGATATCATCTACATATATCGCAACGATCAAGTTTCCTGACTTGTGCAAGAGAACACAAGCATCAAATTTGGAAGAAACAAAACCATGAGGAAGAATGTATTCAATCAACCTAAAATACCATTCTCGTGGTGATTGCTTCAGTCCGTAGATACATCTGTTAAGACGTGCTACATGATTATCCTTCCTGAAACCCTCAGGAAGATCCATGTAAATTTCTTCATTAAGTGTACCATATAGAAACGCTGTTTTAACGTCAAGTTGTCTGGGGGTCCATCTCCTGTTGGAAGAGATAGCAAGGAGCAAACGTAGAGAATCTAGTCGTACAACGGGAGCAAAGGTTTCCTCATAATCGAGACCCTGAACTTGGGTGAACCCTTTTGCAACGTAGCGCGCCTTGAATTGTTCGACTTCTCCGAGAGCATTTCCTTTAACTTTAAATACCAATTTTCCATTGACAATCTTCCGTCCGTCAGGACGTGGTACAACATGCCACACGTTGTTTTCTTTGAGTGATGAAATCTCATCCTCTAAAGCTCTCTCCCATTCAGACCAATAAATCGAGCGTTTCGCTTCATTAAGACTTTTTGGCTCTGGTATCTCCAAAATGCTAACCAATGCGCTAGCTTCCTCGGTAGTGTTAACCATATCTGATGATTCAACCCGAGAGTTAGAAGTCTGCACACGAGATCTTTTCTACCACTCCCCCAAAATTGTGTCAGAATACACTCGAGGTCGTACCAAGCGGTTGGATCTGGTTCTTTTAAAAACATTTTGTGACGGAGTTGGCTGAGCCCCCGGTAGTTTATAAGAAGACTCGTCATTCCTCGAAGGAACGTTAGACGGCTGAAGAATTGAACATGGGACAACGGCATGATTTGTTATAGTTCTACTTGGTTCAATTTCGTGCTCGTCATTCTCGTCAGGAACAATAGACTGCTGAAAACTTGAACAAGAACTATCAGTTTGACTTGTATTGGTTTCGACTGGTTCAAACCCAGGCTCATCCTTATCTAGAATATCAATCAATAATGAACAGTTTGAACGTGAAACATCAGACTGATTTGAAATAATTCCACTAGTTGGTTCGGATTCATACTCGTCATTCTCCCTACGAATATGAGACGGCTGAGAATCTGAACGTGGAACGGCATGAGTTTTATGAATATCATCTACTGGATTGAACACCGATGCCAGTGGATTCCCATTTATATCTGTAGATATAATAGATGATTCACGAGAAACGCTCTGTTGATGAGAAGAGGGTGCTACAGCCTTATCTTCGCTAGGAGGGAATGTAACATCAGCAGAAATCGTCAACCTCCCGTTGTAGGGGGTATAAATTTTGTAGTGGTGTTGCGCAGCACTGTATCCTACAAACACGCCTAGTTCGGCTTTTGGGAGATGTTTACTACCTGAAGGAAGCTTAGCCTTAGGTATGTGTAAATAACATTTTCCACCGAACGGCTTTAAGTGTCTCAATGTGGGTTTAGGGCCATGAAAAGCCTCATAAGGTGTCTGACCACACACAGAACCATGAAATAAGCGATTTTTGGTATAAACAAATGTATGAACAGCTTCTGCCCACAACCGCTTTTCAGCAATGTTGGATAGCATAGCCTGAACACCCTCGCCTATAGAACGATTTAATCGTTCGGCGATACTATTAGACTCGGGAGAATACGGTGGAGTCAAATCATTACGTATCCCCTTCTGAGCAAGGTAATTAGTAAGTTCTTTGTTAACATACTCACCGCCAGTATCAGTTCGCAATGCCTTAACTTTACATCCAAATTGTGTTTCAAGTTCTGCAATCGTATTCATTACAGCTTGACAAGCTTCCGACTTGCATGATAAGAACTTAACACAGGAGTAGCAAGTAGCATCATCAACAAAACTGATATAATAAAGAGAATTACCCAGATAACGCATCAGAAAAGGACCACAAAGGTCCGAATGCATATATTCTCCTATGGCACTTGCTCTATTACGAACTGCTTTAGGTTTACTATGAGTGGACTTAGAAAGTGCGCACGCCTCGCAGTGAAAATTTTTAGGGCAAACAGGGATTAACTTGGAATCTTGTATTACCATCTCTGTTTTAGAGACTGTTGTGGGGGATGAGTGACATAAAGCTTGATGCCAATATTCATAGGTCATACAGGCAACATCTTGACGTGGTAGGAGGGCTTCTACAACAACCGGAACAGTTTGTTAAGGGCTATGCCCGAAAAGGTTAGCTGGTCATAGGGACTAGCCCAGTATTAGATGACGAGAAGGCTAAAGCGTATCAGCTATAGATAAGGAGTACACAGATACTCGTAAGTTAGCCGATTGCCCCTCCACGGGGTTAAGCGGAAATACTCCAGAGTTTGGGGGGAGCCGAACGAGGCATTCCAAATACGAGGAGGGCCAGAAGAAAGCTTAGAAAACATTGTTATACGAGGAGATATTGTACATATAAGTAGAGAGATGCGGACTCTAGTTGGGCCTCATGTAGAAAATATTAATTCTTTGTTGGTATTGATCATTGAGTACATCCGATTCATCCTTAACCCTTTTCACAGTTCCGTTAAAAATTGCTTCAAGACATACTGAATCACCCTTAAGTAGACGCATCACTGTCCCGTCGTCATAAAGTGTATAACCATAAGATCTTTCAATTCTCCACGACAAAATAGAATGGGTCAATTTAGGTACATATAATACATTTGATAATACAAAGTTGTAAATACAACCATTTGATACCCTACATCTTAAAGTCACTGTGCCCTTTCCTTTCACAGCCATTGTGTAGAGTTTTAAGAAGTAAGATATATATTTGTATTAAAATTAATTACTTAGGGGTTTATCAAGTGGTATATATACATCTTTGCCCAGGTCCATTCTATAATCCAATCTTCTAACTCCAGATGAATATGGTAGAAACCATCATAAGATCCTGAAGGAAGTTAATGTTAATAATCAAAGAGATCATTGTAGGATTTCCAAAGGATGATGAGAGGATGATAATGGGGTGAACGTGTATACCTCCATTACGGATAGAACTATCCGTAACCATACCCAGTGATTATCTGATTGGTACAGATTAGTAATGAATCGGATATCCGGATGCCGAGTCGCATAGTGCGTTAATTTGGTGTAGAATTACGGTCCGAACCGGATCAATATTAACCGATTCTAAAACATTGACTCGCCTGAACTTGTGTTGACAAGTCCGGAACATGTGAAGAGGTTTGTGAAGCGATCTGGAGAAGGACACATGTGAGCTGATGCACCAGTATCAAATATAAAGTTCGATTTACTAACATTATCAGTAGAGACAGATGTCATGTGGGCCACTTCTACCCCATTGACATTCTTATGGCTTCGTTTTTCTTTGAGCCGGTCACAATTATTCCATGTATGACCATCAGCATTACTCGGAAAGTGCTTCTTGCAAAAGTTACACTGTTTATTCTTCATAATCTTAGCTGATTTATGCTTGAGTAGGCGATTCAACTTAGCCTGGGCAAGGAAGGCTGTTTGGGGCTTTTCCTCAGTATCAAGAGCACGAAGTTTCTGTTTAACTGCTGAATAAGTCAAATTATCTTTGGTTGTAAGATTATCAACAACATTTTTCAACTTCATCTTCTTGCTCAGAAAACCCAGCAGGAAGTCTCGCTTTGTTGAATCTGTCTCCAGAAAAACACCAAAATCCCTACGGTATTTGTCAGACAAGGATTCGGCAAGACGCCTAAGGTTGTAGTGCTCTTCTTCAAATTGTCGGACAAATTCGGACACTGGTTTTGTGTCGTCATACTCATTCACCAGTTCGGCGAAGTTGGCTAATTGATATACCAACAAGTATGTATTCAGCCTCTTGAATTCATTTCGGAGAAACAGCCACATTAGGTGTGGGTTCGCCTTCTCCAACATGCGTTGTCGAATATCAGAGTGTACAACATGGACGTACACTCCAACAGCGAACCGGGACAGCACCCGATATGCCCTTAGCTCAGCTTGGATTGCGTTTGCGACTGGTTGAAGCCCTTCAACAACTAGTTCGTACAATCCAGCAGCACTCCACACAGCAATCATGTCAGCCTCCCACAAGTCGTATGTTTCAGGACCTTCGAGACGGGTAATGTTAGTGAATGACACCAGTCGGTGCATTCCATCATTGAGAGTGTCACTGAAGAACGTTGACATCTCAATATAGTCTCTTGAAGGTTCCTGGACGACGGGATTGCTAGACGATGCCGTCTCAGTGGAAGGAGCGTTATTTCCCGATTGAACGGCCGGGGTCTGTACTACTGACATCTTGAGTAAATCTGTAGAAGTTTACACAGCAGTGAATCAGCAAAATTCTGTACAGACAAAGTGATCTCTAAGAGCACCGGGCTTATAACCTGTAGAAGTTTAGAGTTGCACTTGGGATTATCTTAGAGCTTATTAGACTCGATGAGATCACAGAAGAATATAAAAGGCACAATGAGGAGGCTGTAGAAAGTTACTGTGAGAGTTGTTCATTACTCTCACGCCAACTACTAAAGCGCTTTTTATATACATGAAAATTCTAACTAAAATCAATTGGTGATTGTGTGTCAATACGGACTAGCGTATAATATGACATACAACAGTCACAGTGCAGAATGATATCCAGAGTGGTAATGTCTCTACAAGTTACATTCCTTGCAGATCACACCAATTAGTAGAACTAATTTCAACATAAGTAGGCTTAGATTCTGTGACGGGTTGATACAGCAGAGATGGACAATGATGTAGGTAATCGTAATTAATATTAAATCTTCTAAGGAAATCAAATCTAATTACATGATAAACTATCATTATATACAAGCCAAATCGCTCGAGCTATTTAGCCCTGACTTTGAGTCCCGTATTTTGTGACGTGACTTATAAATATACATTGGTTTGAGATGTGGCGATATCAGAGCACTATGAAACGTTCCCTGTCAGATGTTCTCCACAATTATGATTGCCATAGATCATTAAAGGATTTGCATACGTTGACCAGCGTAGGCTACAGGACAATATTGGCTCACAAGCCGTTACAGATTCGCCACTTTTGTTAGATATCATTCTCATCATCTTTCAATTCAATCTTACATTCCTGCCATACGCACAATTGCCTGTTCTACTCAAGCATCTGAATCCTTTTAGTAACTCTGCGCAAGTGTACGTACCCCATCATATACCTAGTAAAACAGCTTTATCGAGTTTTTTACGAAAGAAATTCAAATTTGCTTTCTTGACTACTTCTCTGTAGGCCTTTCTATCAGTTGAGCTAGGAATGCTAAAGCGAGAGACGTCTCGAAACTTTCTTTTGGCCTCCCTACAAGTCTGGTCCCACCACGGTTGCCCTTTATTATGCGATAGAGAGCAAGATGCTGAGCCTGAGAATGACGTTTGTAAGATTCCGGTGAGTTTTTCGGCCCTAATCTCAATTTCCACAGCCAGTTTTTGCACAGGAGTGTTTAAATCTTGAATCTGCTTTGTGAGTAAGTTACAAAATGCTTTCTTGTCGATCGTCCCAAATCGAGGGTTGAAAGCTGGTGGCAGGCGTTTTGAAAAACTTGGAATTGTAATTAGTATAGGGAAATGATCAGAGGTCACCCCAAATTCGGTTTGGACTGAGGCGATGATTCCTGTGGAAACTAGTTGTTGTGAAGCAAAACAGAGATCTAATACGTTTCCCCTATTGTGTGTTGGGACATTTACTTCAGAGATTAATGAAAGTTGTTTAGCTTCAAGCCATTCATTAAGATCTTCTGCTTGCGGAGAGGGTGATCCTGTATAAGATGGGTGCCAGTCCTTGTGATGAAGATTGAAATCCCCAGCAATTAGCACATTAATATTGGTGAAGTTTCTAGTCAATGAAAGTAGGTGATCTACGCCGGCGCCCGGATTAGTAGATCCTGGAGGGGCATTGTAAACATTAACTACTAAAAGTCGCGATCCCCGAGAGGGTTGAAGCGAGAGTAATAATAGATCTCCTTTTCCCACATCTTTGAGTGATGTGGGGCGTTCTTGAGAGAATGTACAGTCTATATCCTTTCTGGTGTAGGTAAGGACTCGAGGTCGAACAGACTAATGATCAGTTGGGGAAAAACATTCAAAAGCAGGATGTTTTTTAGAGATTCTTGAGATATCTCTAAATATGTAAGATTCTTGTATAAGTAAAACATCAATTTTTAGATCAAAGGCAATATTAAGAGCAATTTCGTGAGCAGTGGAGCTACGGCCCACATTTACTGATAGGATATTGAAAGGTATAGTGGTACTATTCATTCATACGGATAGGACTAGTCTGGGGGCTTCTGCTGCGAGAACGGATTGATGGATGTGCACATCTACCACGAACTGGAGAGGATGCTTCAGTAAAGAGGTTTCTGACTGGTTTAGGATTTGCTTGGTTATGTATTTCCTTATCTGTTTTTGTGACTTGGACAGTTTGGGTTGAAATTATTTCACAGTGAGCTTTTTTCAAGAGCATTCTGGCAGCAGATGCTACTTGTCGGATGTGTGCAATTTCGTTCTTCGAGGGTAATTTCTGGTCTTTTCTTGGTCTTACCACACACTCCAGAGAGTCTGCTGGGTGTAGCCCATGGCAGTTAACACATTTGGGTGGACATTCGTGGGTTCTTGAAGGGTCACATCTAGTATGTCCCTTCTCAACATGTTGTGTGGACCCGCAAATTCGACAGCGGGGGTTTCTCACGCAGGGCCGCTCGTTGTGCCAACCAAAGCATTTTCCACATTGTGGTGTCTTAATCTTTTTTTGTAGGAGCTTAGTGTATACTTATACACCGAAAAGAGGGAGGACTCTTGACAATTTAGGCGTTTCTTTGGGGAACAAAACAACCCAGTTCCTCTGGCCTAGGTGCTCTGACCCGTCAAAGTTGCGAGGTTCACGGACATTGATTGGAGCAATATTAGTGAGACTTTGAAAAGCTTCAGCTATCATATATCCTGTTATATTTATCTGATCCGGTGTTGAGCCATTAAAGCCTATGTATGAACAAGGAATACCTGATAGAAGATATGCCTTGTATTTTGTCGGTTTTTCTACCTTACACTCACCTCGTGTAGAAAGATATGCTTCAATCTCCTCCATACGGCTATACAGTGTATCTCGAGCGGATACAGACATGGGGCAAATAGCAAAGCCAGTTTTTATAACTTGGATCTCACGAATGAGATTTTCTTTCAGGAAAATATTAATGTCTAGCAAAACAGCATAGGGCGACATTGTTTGAGCTGGGTGCCCTTCAGAGACTCGGACAAAGAGACGGTAGTCTTCAGCTTTTTTGGATGGAGGCTTAGGAACGATTATATTCTTGGGCTTTGCAGGGAGTGGGTATTTTAGCATTGGCGGAGGAGCTTCTGTGACCGCGGCGTAAGTAGGTTTTTTTGGATGAGGTAGCACCGTAGAAGGGATTGTGGCAGCAGTAGTAGCTTTCGGTTCTGTTTTCTTTTCCTTTGCATTCATGTAAGGAGGAGATGGCAGTGGGGTACCTTTGACATGGCGTTCAAAGTGGCTTAGGGCAACAATATTTAAATCGGCTATGAAGTCTTGAAATGGTTTCTCAAGATGCTTGGGGAGATTGCTACTACATTTAGCTTCATCGAGAGTTTTAGCTATGTTTCCAAACAAAATTTTGGCTTCTTCTGTTCTAGATTCTGCGGCTAAAGTGGTTGAAAGCAGAATTTCTGTCAACGACTCTCTCCCGCTTATTGAGGCTGGGCAGGTTGAAATAAAGGGATGGGGGTGTTGGGTAAGGGGAATGAAAGGGAGGTTATTTGTAGGGTTTGTATTTTGAGTCATAATTTTGATCATTCTTGTATGCGGTGATTGGGGATGATGAGAATGTTATGTCCTGATCGACGAAATGGATGTCTATGCGCCGAAATAGGATGATGATTCTATTTTTCGTCTGAGGCTCACGTCGCGTGCCCTTGGGCAAGTGACAGTTTGGTTCCATATGGGCCAAAGGATGCTAGAGCCTGAGCTCTAGTTTTTGTGACTGTCAAGCGTCGGTCTGGGGAGACGCGGGTTTGGGGAGAGGAGAACCGAGAGGGCGAAGAGCTGAGAGGGCGAAGAGCCGAGAGGGCGAAGAGCCGAGAGGGCGAAGAGCCGAGAGGGCGAAGAGCCGAGAGGGCGAAGAGCCGAGAGGGCGAAGAGCCGAGAGGGCGAAGAGCCGAGAGGGCGAAGAGCCAAGAGCAAGAGGTGACAGCAATCACAGGAGAGCAGAGGTCAGATGAGGAGAGTAGATTGGAAGGTCTACCTAGAGGACTGACAGGTTAAGACAGAAAACAAAGCATAAGGGTTTCTAGTAATCGAAGGGGAGATACTTATGTACCTGAAAAGAAAACATTAAGCGAGATTAAAGAAAAGGCAAACAAGAACAAGTATGCCTCAGGCGTTAACTTCCTACGATCCTATATCCAAAATCCCGAATCCTGACATTACCCCCCTCCTAATGAAGATGCGAGCTCCTGCGAGCGTGGCGCGTTTGGATAAGAGTTATGGAACTCTGATAAAAGCTCTGGGCAGCCATCAAGGTGTTCATGAGGTTCCCATGTGGTATCATTATCTCCAGTCCAGCAAACCAGGTATTGTACTTTTTTACGACGTATCCAGGAATCTAAAATGGCTTCCACCTCATGAACTTCGTGACCCGAGGGAGATATTTCTAATGGTTGTGGTATAGTATTTGCTGCGATGGGAAACCCACATACGCTGGGCGGAGCAAACTAATGTGAAAGTTGTTGTCTATCTTAAATTGGAAAGGTAAATCCAATTTTGCAACTATTATGGCATCATAGCTATTATACGCCATGGGCCTGCGCAAATATGATCCAGCTTTTTTGAAGGTCTTTCAAGGGCCAAATTTTTGAGAGAGAGGTATGCAAAATCACCTACTTTATACCTTTGCGCGGGAAGGCGCTTGTTATTTGCATAGCTTGCCTGATAAGATTGAGTGAATGTAATTTGCTCAGCACAATGCTGGACCAACGACTTAATACGAGATATAAATTCAGGAGTGCTCCGGGGTTGGGGGAACTCTGATTCAGGTCTAAAGTCCAATCGAGGGTGGTGACCAAAAGAGGCAAAAAAGGGGGATACTCCGGTAGACGCGTTTATATTATTGTTGCAACAGAATTCTGCTAGAGGTAAATCCTTTGCCTAATCGTCTTGATGGTAATTCACGTAATGGCGTAAGTATAATTCCAAAGTTTTGTTAGCTCGTTCGGTTTGTCCATCTGTTTCTGGATGATACGAGGTGGATAACCTGTGGGTGATTTTTAGTCGGGAGCATATTTCCTTCCAAGTTTTATCTATGAAAGCGCGACCTTGGTCTGAGATAAGGGAGTCGGGTAAGCCAGCAAAACGTACAACATGGTCGAGGAAAGCTTCGGCCGTGTCATGGGCTGAGGGCCTTTCTATGGGGATAATCCAAACTCGTTTAGTCAGGCGGTCTACAACTTGTAAGATATAACGGTAGGTAAAGCCTCTTATTTGAAAAATCGGGAGGGGTCCGACAAAGTCAAGAGTTAGGTGGCGGAATGAAGCTTGTGGAGCGGGCAGAGGCTGTAGAAATCCATGAGGCTTTTGAGTCATTGGATTATTCCTTTGGCAAGCTTGGCACCCTCGAGCGTATTTAGCGGAGTCCTTATGGCACTCAGGCCACCATTAACGGCGGCTGAGCATACTATAGAGAGCGGCTGCCCCTTGGTGACCATATAGGGGAGAGCTATGAAGTTGGCCTAGGAGAATTTTGCGCAGCGTTTGTGGAACATATTCCTTTTTGTCTAAAGAGAAGGAATGAGTGGTCAAGGTGCAGCTCGCTAATTGTATGTCGTCACGTTTAGCATCGGGATCCTTAAGGGCCGTACGGATTTCTTGACAATACTTGTCTCGGATACAATGCTCCTCCCATTCCTCTACTTTTAGTGTAGGATTAGGAGCAGGCTCTTTTTCCACCGAGTTGTAAGAGTTAGTTTGGGCACCCTCGAGACAGGAAATTATTTGTGATGGCTTTAATAGAGTTTGATACTGGAGCACGTTGTGAATATTGTCATCGTCGGAGGACTTGTTGGCGTTAATTCTGGTTAGTGCATCGGGTTTACCCCCTAGTTTCCCGGGTCTGAAGACAATCTTGAAATCAAAGTCTGCTAATAATTTGTTCCAACGGACTTGTCTACAATTGAGTTTCTTGGTGGTGGTGAAATACTCCAGGTTTTTATGATCTGTCAGGACAAGAGTGGAGGCTTCTACGGATCCAAGCTCGGCAGTCCATGTTTCGAAAGCATTAATAATGGCCAAGAGCTCTTTGTTGTAAATTTCGTAATTACACTCGGCTGGGAGCCATTTTTTTTGACATGAAGGCAATAGGCTGAAGTTTTCCAGAATCATCATACTGGGAGAGGATTGCTGCGGTTACAAAGTCTGAGGCATCCGTTTCTAAGATAGTCTGCCGATGGGGATCAAAGTGGGCTAGCATAGTTTCATCTTTAAAGGCTTGCTTGATCCGGAAAAATGCCGATTCACATTGGTCATCCCACGAAAATTGAACACCCTTTTTGGTGAGAGTCGTAAGAGGTGTAGCTAGACGAGAAAACTCTGGGATGAATCGTCGATAGAAATTTGCGAATCCTAAGAAACCTTGAATATCGCGAACTAAACGAGGAGTAGGCCATTCTTGGACACACGCAACCTTTTTGGGGTCCATACGAATACCCTCTGTTGATACTATAAGACCTAGATAAGTTACTTCGGTAGTCTCGAAGCTGAATTTACAGATATCTACTTGGAAGCCACTTTCACGAAGGCGCTGTAGAACCTTACTGATATGGCTTCGATGATCGCTTAGACTCTCAGAATATATCAGGATATCGTCCATGTAAGCCGTGCAAAATTGGTCTAAGAATCCTCGAAGGGCGTGATTAATGTAGGCCTGAAAAAATGCGGGGCCAGTACATAGGCCAAAGGGCATAACTAGCAGCTCAAAGAGACTGTAGCGACACGTGAAGGCTGCCTTCCATTCATCACCTCCTTTGATCCGGAGCTTATTAAAGGCAGAGATGACATCGAGTTTGGTGTAGTAATTCGCTTTAGAGAGTTGACTCAAAGTTTCTGAGATAAGGGGGAGCGAATGCCGATTTCTGATAGTTATCGCGTTTAAGCCCCGGTAGTCGATGCAGAATCGGAGGTCTCCGTTCGCCTTCTTAACAAAGAGTACAGGAGCTGCCGCAGGAGACCTCGAGACACGGATGAAACCTTTAGAGAGCTCTTTTTCAAGGTAATCTCGAAGAGCCTTCAGTTTATGCTGATTCATAGAGTAGGGACTAGCAACAGGGGGCTGTTTTCCAGGGATGAGTTCAATAGCATGGTCCCAGGATTGATGAGGTGGCAGAGAGTTAGCTTGTTTCCGATCGAAAACGTCGAGATATTCGTGATAATAGACTGGTAAGAAGTCTTAAGGATTGGCATCTTTTGGAATGATCATAGCCGCATTGCCCACGCGCATGCTAGGAATTTGTTGCATCGGCTTTTCAAGAATTACGTCAAGGTCCCTGAGACTTAGAGCGAAGGTGTTGGATTTAGGCGAGATCGGAACATCTCCTGGGTCACTCGCTTGGAACGCCTCCCAACTTAGTTACCCGTGTTGAAATTGGTACATCCAACTTTGGATAAGATAGCTGTGTGCACTCAACGAGATCTACACATACTAATCTTCCTATAAGTTGCGAGGTTGGTAAAATACGCTAAACCGTACTAATACAAATCACTAGATTTCCTTTTTCTTTAGATAGATATTCTAAGTAGCTGTGTCTAAGTGGGAGTAATAAACAACTCCTCACTTACGATTAACAGACTCCTTCTTGTACCAATCTGTCTTCTCTATGAAATTATCTCTCTCAAGTCTCACCACTTGCTGCTACCACTACTTCCAAAGAACAACCCGGATCAATATCCGCACCGTCCGCTCGGCATAAAAGCGACGTCATTCACTACAGCTAACTACCCAGTCCTTCCACCCGCTAACGTCCAGGCTTGGACCAATCGGATTATCACTGAGCCAATTATTTTACCTATATAACAATAACTAACAAATATTATTGCTAACCATTAGTGATCATTCCGGCATTTATCCGGAATCCTTCAAAATTTCTTTAAGCACGCGTCTACAGTCCTACGGGTAATCTTTTGATATTCATCCAGTTGGAGGTTGAGACTTTGGGGGTTATAGACGCGAAGCTGAATGTTGAGAATTGGCACTTGTAGATATGTATATATATATATATATATATATATATATATACTGGTATCTTGTTGATAAAAAATTACTTCTTTAGATTTGATATGCTTAATGAAATATATTTTTCCTAAATTCAACAGATTATGAGACTGAATCTCTAAATCATCTGAGTTACTCTTACTCTTATACTTAGTCCCACTCTCATACTTACTCCTACTCTTATACTTACTCCTACTTTATCCTCACTTTACTCCTATTCCTACCCTTACCTTACCCCCTTATTTGAAAAAAAATGTCTACTTCTGAAATCCTTAAGGCCCTTAGACATGTTCCTAGGCTGGAAAAGTCGTCTTTTATCCGTTGGAAGTTTTTGGTTGAACAAGTCTTCCACAACCTACACGTCAAAAATTACATTTTCAGTATCATCCCGGAAATTCAAGGTGTAACTGATACTAAAAATATTTCCATAAAAGATCAAGATGGAAACATCAAAGCAGCTTTGGCGCAACTCGTTCCCGAGGAAATCTTTTACCTGATCCATGGAAAAGCAACATCAAAAGACATGTGGGACTCCCTCATTCAGTATAACGGGCACGTGTTACAAGATTCCATTGCAACACTTCTTCAAGATTTTTGGAGTTTTCCGATGGAAGATGGTTCTGATGTCAATCAAATTTCCGAACAGCTAATTATCCGCAAAACTAAGATATCATCTGTTGACATCGCTCAGACTCCTACTGATGATCTGATGAAAAGCCGTCTCTTAGGCCATTTCGACAAATGCTGCAATGGATACTTCAGTGGTACCGTAACTGTCCTAAGAAACGACAAGTCAATTTCGTTTTCCGGAGCTGTTAACTCTCTCCGTGCCAGTCAAGCAAGTTATGACAATCGATTCTGCACTGGCGTCGCGTCATTCATCAACAAGAGCAGTGATATCCATTCACGGAAAGGCAAAACTTGTGCTTTCTGTAAACAATTAAATCATACCCGAGAAACATGTTTCGCTTGGTTAGATACTCCAGATGGCACTAAATGGGCAGCCAAGAATCCCCAAAAGGCAACCCTCGCATTAAAGTTGAAAGAAAAATACGGCAAAAAGTCAAAAATTAATCCAGCTAGTCCGGCAAGCCCCGATATTGTACCTTCAGATGATGGAATATGAATCGTAGAAGAACAAGCCTTATCTTCATTGGGCCATACCAAGAATTGTGACGTTATTCTCAACACTGGTGCAACGCATCACATCTTTCACGACCGCTCGTTGTTCACATCTTTTTACCTAACTAACAAAAGGGTCCAGACTGCATCGGGACACCATGCATCTATCGCTGCCACAGGCTCCGTCCAATTTAGCATATACAGCCTCAATGATAGTTCGAAATTCAAGGTCATTCAGTGTGACGATGTGTGGTACCTTCCCTCTTGTACCAATAACCTTGTATCGGGATCTCAATTACTCACCCGCGGTTTCAAACTTCATTCCCGAGAAAGCGGCATCGCTGTCCTATCACCAAACGGATCTACGCTTGCAACGGCTCGATTGAAAGATGCGTTATTCTGCTTTAACACCTCACCACATCCTAGAGCAGACACTCATGCTGGATACACTCCCAGCTTGCTTTCTCACAAAATCCTGACTCTAACTTCCAACATGGAGTCCTTAACCCTTCGCTCTGAAGAGTTTAACCCCGCTCTTCTATCACAAGGAACCAATAGAGATGTAACTCAACTTCTCCACTCTCGACTTGGTCACGTTGGTCCACACTTTCTCAAAGAACTCGAAATATCAAGGTTCTCTCTCCCATCATCCTCTGGAGAATCCTCAGACCTTCTGATAAACACCGATTCTCTAAGTACTTGTGATGTTTGTAACTCCTGCAAACAAGTAGAAAAAATCAACAGAAATCCTGTCTCAAGATCTTCTACAATACTTAAGCTTATCCTCTCAGATACGTGGGGCAAATGTCGAATACCTGGAATTTTCGGTAGCTTATATTTTGTCTCATTTACAAATGATCTTTCCCGCGAAAGTGAAATTTTCCTCTTGAAAAGTACTATGGAAGTCAACAACTGCTTTATTCAATACAAAGAAAAAAAAGAGCTCCAAACTGGTTGCAAACTCAAGGCTATGCGCTTTGATGGCGGTTCAGAATACAAGTCGATTAAATTTGGCGGTATAATCCAACAGATTAGTGCCCCATATACCCAACATCAGAATGGCGTTTCCGAGAGGCTGAACCGAACTCTAGTCACCATTGCTCGATGCATACTAGCACATTCAGGTCTCCCACTCCGGTTTTGGGATGCTGCCATTCTTACCGCGTGCTACTTACGTAATAGATTGCCGCTTCTCCCCAATAAACAGTCTCCATTCAAGAAAATGAATAACATAGAGCCCAAAGTCTCTCACCTCAGGGTATGGGGTTGCATTTGCTATGTTCTCATTGACACACACGACCCACATAGATTTAAGCTCTCTCCAACATCACTCAGAGGTATATTCATTGGATACTGCGAGTCACCAACGCAGTATTGGGTATACGTGCCCACTAAAAGTGGAAGGAATAAGGTCGTTGTATCCGCAAATGTGCGTTTCTTTGAGGACACTTTCTGGGACAGGAGCACATCAAGCTATGAGCAATATGGCGAAATTGAGACTCTTTCTGAAGAAGAATCGACCGACATATCAATCAATTCCCCAGGCGAAGACCAAGATATTGAGGAAGATGAGCCCGAAATTTCAGAATCCTTTACTGCTCCAAGTTCTCCATTTCTTGTTGCCTCTACATCTGCGCCCTCCACGGCATCTCCTCTACCATCTTCAATTCCTGCGATAACCGTAACGTCACCATTAGAGTTGGGGCCTATTAGGAGCTCAGGAGGAGCCCAAGCTACATCTTCTCCCTCATCACAAATATCTCCACCCAATCCTGAAGTCCAGCCAGATCTCGAAGAACCTCTAACTCCTCGGCGAAGTAAAAGAATACCAAAACCGATACCACCCCGGTCAGCGTGGCAACCCACTCCTCGTGTCCTTTTCGTCGGCGCAGATATACCGATCCCCCAATCATATAGAGATGCTATCGAAGGACCAAATAGCGAGCGTTGGAAAGTCGCGATTGACGAGGAACTTGAATCACTAAGCGAAAAGAAAGTCTTCTCTTTCATCACTCACGTTCCCCATGGAAGAAAACCTGTCGGGTCCAGGTGGGTATTCTCGATGAAGTCAGACGGGCGATACAAGGCAAGGCTGGTTGCTCAAGGCTTTAGCCAAGTGTATGGGGTAGATTATTTAGAGATATATTCGCCTACCTTACAAGCAGATTCGTTAAGAATCCTGTTATCCGTCGCAGCCTTCAGAGAATGGGAAATCCACCAGATCGACGTAAAAACGGCATATCTAGAAGGAGACCTTGAGGAAGAAATTTTTATGAAAACTCCTGAAGGCATGAAGGGAACAAGATATGTGCACTTGAATAAAGCCCTCTACGGATTGAAACAATCCGGCAAAACCTGGTATGCGAAACTCGACGCAGAATTTAATTCTCTTAACTTTAGAAAATCTGAATGTGACTCGTGTATTTACATCAAACAGATTAGGCGACTCGTTATTGGTGTTTACGTCGATGACTTGATAATCTGCGGACAAAAAATCCAACATGTCGACGAAATAAAAGCAAAGCTGTCATACCGTTTTCCCATCAAAGACCTTAAGGAAATTGGCACCATAATCGGCTGGAGAATGAGCCGCGATAGGGCAAATCGAGTCCTTCAAATATCGCAAACTCATTATGTGATAGACATAATAAAATCATTCGGACTCGAAGATGCCAAACCATACACGTCACCACTTGAGGGCTACAAAGGCGTCCTACCTGCGAATGAAAATGAACCTCTTGCTGATGAATCAGCATATTCCAGTGCGATTGGTATTCTAGGTTATGCCGCTAACGGCACTCGGCCCGACATTTCTTTTGCCACTTCTCAACTCGCTAGTCATAACTCATTCCCAGTCCAGCGACACTGGAATAGTGTTTGTAGAATACTTAGGTACCTCAAAGGGACCAAAAATCACTGTATTACCTTCAACTACAGCCCACAATCTCAAAATATCTCGCCTAATAAGAAAGCGACCCTTTATTCAGATTCAGATTACGCATCCGACATAATAACTCGACGTTCGGTGAGCGGATTCATCCTCATGTTAGTTGGAGGTCCCGTTTGTTGGCAGTCGAGAAGACAAAAATCTGTGGCAACTTCCACGGCCGAAGCCGAATATGTCGCAATCTATGAAGTATTGAAACAAGCTGTTTGGTTTAACAGGTTTGTCAAAGAACTCCGAGCATCTGAAGAACTTCTCGAGTGTGGGGGAATTAACACTTTGACCAACAATCAAAGTGCTCTCGCGCTCGCTAAAGGCACCAACTCGACAAAAACAAAACATATTGACGTAGCTTATCACTACACAAGGGAGTATATAGCTAGTGGAGATATCAGGCTTGACTACACTCGAACCAGCGACATGTTAGCAGACATCCTCACTAAGCCATTGCCTTTTTCGAAATTGAATCCTATCAATAAAAGGATTTTTTGCCTCTAAACCGATAATCCAATTGGTCAGGAGGAGTGTTGGATTTAGGCGAGATCAGAACATCTCCCGGGTCACTCGCTTGGAACGCCTCCCAACTTAGTTACCCGGATCAATATCCGCACCGTCCGCTCGGCATAAAAGCGACGTCATTCACTACAGCTAACTACCCGGTTGTCATAAGCGGCATGTAGACAGCGTGGGGAGAGAGAGGGGTCAAGAGGTGGGTGTCAGGCTAAAGGTTGCCATCCTACATGATACACGTGATAGATGCATCACCACTCGTGTATCATGTAGGATGGCAACCTTTAGCCTGACACCCACCTCTTGACCCCTCTCTCTCCCCACGCTGTCTACATGCCGCTTATGACACCGGTCCTTCCACCCGCTAACGTCCAGGCTTGGACCAATCGGATTATCACTGAGCCAATTATTTTACCTATATAACAATAATTAACAAATATTATTGCTAACCATTAGTGATCATTCCGGCATTCATCCGGAATCCTTCAAAATTTCTTTAAGCACGCGTCTACAGTCCTACGGGTAATCTTTTGATATTCATCCAGTTGGAGGTTGAGACTTTGGGGGTTATAGACGCGAAGCTGAATGTTGAGAATTGGCACTTGTAGATATGTATATATATATATATATATATATATATATATATATATATATATATATATATATATATATATATATATATATACTGGTATCTTGTTGATAAAAAATTACTTCTTTAGATTTGATATGCTTAATGAAATAAATTTTTCCTAAATTCAACAGAAGGTGTGGTTTTCCGAAAGCTGGCATGCTGTGGCAAAAGATGAGGCTGAGATTTGCGTAGGCAGTGATACGTTCCCCGGGGATGCTAGTATCTGACTAATACTAGTATCTGTCTTATATACCTGCCTGAGAGTCTGCTCTGCAGTGTTATGATAAGGAACTGTTGTCTCAAAGGAACAGCAGGAAGATCCGATACAGGATTCCCCAAAAGTGATCGAGTGTTCCTTCCAATCTACATAACAGCAATTTTTTCTAGCCAGGGAAGTCCCAGCACTAGGTTATGCTTACAATTGGGGATTACGTAGGCTGATACATTTTCCCGATGATTTCCTATATTTAGAGAAAATGACACTATTTCAGAGACTTTGGAAGTTATATTACCTTCAAATCCAAGAATGGCGATTTGTGGATTGACAGGCTGGGAGTCAAGGGTTAGATGATTACACATGTAAGCGGAGATAAATGCAAAACCAGATGCGCCAGTATCCACGAGAGCGACTAAACTTTCATTTCATATCTTAGCATTTGCATACATGTGACGAGAAGATGAAATTTCAGGACAACCCAAGTGTACAAATGAGTGTGACTCCAACAACCGACTTGACGTTGGAGTTAATCTTTTAACTGATCCTGCCCAGCTGGCTAGATATCCATAGCTGCTACTGTTCGCGGTCAGGAAGCGCAATTTTGAGTCCTGTGTCCAATCCTATTACAGTGAACACAACGACCTAATGCACGTCGTGCGTTTTTAGCTGGCTGCGTAAGTTGACCATTGGGTAGTCTTTGCTGCGATGTAGCATCGAGGTTCATTGCTGATCCGCCCTGCGTGTTACAATTTAGGTACAAGGCTGAACGGTGTTGCACCAAGGAGCAGTGCGAGGCTGAAGCACGGGCCATCTGGTGCACCCAGCATAACAATGGGTGACAATACCTTTGCGCTCTTGTAATAGTAGATTCCTTCTTTAACTTTTAGATACTCGTATGAAGCATTCTCTTTAGCCCATGTCCATTTGTTGATCAGCTGAGAAGAGCCGTGACAGAATCTAAAAGCTAATTTTTTCGCTGAGAAGCTTAGTATCTCTTGCGCTGTACAACGTGCCTATTGCACAAACAGTACAGAGCCGCAATCACTACTTGTTCCACAAGTGCCTCTAGCTGCGTACGCTCCTAGCAGTCCCAGAGAAAGCTGGACACCTAAACCGAGAAGCTGATGAATCGTGAGCATCATTTAAAACTCGGACGATCTTTGCTCAACTACATTGACGTCCCAGGTAAACACACGAAATTTTTTGATCCCGAAATTGTAAGACAACTAAAACAATTCCAATCAATTTTACCCCCACAGGACAAAGAAATCTGCCAACCGCCGCTCGAGTGGACTGAAAGTAAAAAATCCGCCCTTCAAAGTGTCCAGATTTGGGCTACGGAACTCCCAAACTTCATTAGCCAATATCAAAATCTGCTCCAGATTAACGAGGAAAGAAGGTTTGGTCTCAGCAAAGGAATCATTCAGGTCCAAGAAAATATGCCAGGAGACTTAACAACCGAAGTTGTGAGAAGGATGATGGAGAAAATGCTTGCCGGAAGGGACGAGGAATGGGAAGCTAAGCTGTTAAAAGAAAAGGAAAAATGGATTGCTTCTCCACAGGAAAATTCCTTCAACCAAGCAGACATGCGCCCTGATCAGACACAATATCTCCCTATCAAACCAAGTGGAAAACTCCCTGAAACCAATGATCACTTCCGTGGACATTACCCAAAATGTTTTACAGACAATCAGGGAGACGTGGATTACGACGCCTAGAAATTAGACATGCAAATCTTTCTTGAAGATTACAAGGCTCATTTTTATACCAACCGACTACAAGTTCAGGCATATTACAAAGCCACCGAAGGAAGAGCTAAAAAAGTTCTGCTGCCCCTGATGAATGAAAATCATCCGCAGCATGTGGCTACAGCGAAGGAGGTATTGAAAGCACTGGATGAAGAGTTCTTTGACTGGAATAAGTTGGAGGATGCTAAGACAAATTACGACAAAACGATCATGGGAAAAAATGAATCCTACAAAAACTTCCGCGTTCGTTTCCGGACCCTTGCATCCGATGCACAAATTGACAAGGACCGCCTATATGATGACTTACTGAGGAAAATAAACCCTCGATTATTAAACGATATTAAAGCAGAGCTTACAAGACTTCGCAACAATTATCAGAGGCTAGACGAACTTCTTTGCAAGGTGGATCGCACCAACCGAGAGATCCATAACCGTATCGCCGAAAGCAAGTCAGTAAATTTTGCCTTAGAATCGAGAGAACCCAAAGGAATTCTCAGGGATAACTGGCGGAACAAATCCCCTGGTCCTATACGTGCACGCACGCACTCACCATCTTTTGATCACCAACATATCTCTCGTTCTCCCACCCCTGAGGGTAAGTGTTATACGTGTGGGGGCAAAGGACACATGTCCTCCGTTTGTCCCAGTAGTAAATTACTCCAAACTGCAAATCATAATGTAATTAAGGAAATAAGTATTGCAAAGGAAGTAGATGATGACCCGCTGTTGGAAAACTATTAGGCTGTGGAAAAGACTCCACCCACGGCCGTAGTACTGATCTATGGAAAGATTTACAGTTTGACCATTGAACATTGATAGGCGGTAAACAGTATTTAGTTAATTGCAAACTATCACGCAATGGACTGTTCATTTCTACTGATGCCCATATTGATGGAGGAGCAAATTTATTTGGTGCAATTCGTACTTTGACTGCGTGTAGAATTGCTAAACCATTCGGAATAAAATTTGTAAAATTACTCTTCCCATTTCAACCAACAGGATATGATGGCCGCCCAGGCTTACCTATCACTCATGCTATCTTATTAACTTTAACTATACAAGAACGCCGAATTAACTTCCCTTTTTTAATCACAGCACTAGGTCATAATGATATTCTCATCGGCAAAAAGTTTCTAGAACATTATGGCATAAGACAACATTATGCTACCGGAGACCAGCGTCTGGTTTGGCCGCCTGATATGCCTCCATCGCCGTACTTTGGCAGAGAACTTTTTCTTGACAAAACAAATTGGAAATTACCAGCTTCACTAAATCATACACAAGATGCCCGGCGACGTGACAAAGCTATAGACGATGAAGAAAATAAAGTTAAAAATAAGACCCGACCTAGATACTTTGTTCGAAACAAAAAAAAAATATCCCTTGGCGCACTAAATTTAGGCGTTGATCATGACTCCACAACGTCTCCTGTTGTTACGGGAAAATCTCATAGACCCAGCAGCTTTATGAGGGATCTCAAAAGAAGTGTCAACAAAATGGAAAAATTCTAAGTAACTCTAAAATCGATCCTAATGCACCAAAGAGTCCTCTGCTTTCGTTAAATAACACATGTAACGAACCATACAAGGTAAACATCTCAAGTGTTTCCGCTTCAGCAATGGATACTTTTTACTTGAAAAAGCAGAAATCTGGTGAAACTCGAAAACAACAGCAAGATTATGAAACCTATATCTGCAGCATTGCTGACATTGAAAATGAGCTTCAGCGACGTAAGCAAGAAGATATAGCCAAGGAAACTGTTATCGCAGAATTAGGAAATTCCGATTTAACAAACAATGAACTGCTCGAAGCTAAATATATGCAGAATGACGCTTTAGTGAATAAGAAACTCCCTGTATGTTATCACCCTTGGAAACCCTTGTTCTCTAAGAGAGCTTCAGATAGTCTACCTCAAAGTCGTTCATCGGATCACACCATCGAGCTAACAGGGGACAACAACTTAAAGTTCGAACCTCTTTGTCGGCAAACAGAAGATCAACTTCGAGAAACAAAGCGGTACCTTTTAGAAAATCTTCAAAAGGGTTTTATTGCCCCATCCAGTGCCCCTTTTGCTGCACCCATTTTATTTGTTAAAAAAAAAGACAGTTCACTGCGATTCTGTGTTGACTACCGAAAGCTTAACGCCCTTACGAAAAAAGATCCCTATCCTCTCCCATTAATTGACGAAATGATGGCTCGCATTTCCCAAGCAAAGTGGTTCACAAAGTTAGATATCCAACAGGCTTTTCATAGAATTAGAATGGCCAAGATGCAGAGCAACTGACAACTTTTCGCACCAGATACGGTTGCTATCAGTATCGAGTAATGCCCTTCGGACTTACAAATGGACCCGCAACTTTCTAGAGAGTCATCAATGATATCTTAATGGAATGCCTGGACGAATTCTGTTCGTGTTGTGCTGACTCGGTTATGACTCAAGGATATCTGGAGTTTGAAGCTTATGGATAACGTGCCAAGTGACAGAGTTGCTGAAACTAATGAGTCATGTATAACATCTTTTTTTATACAATAATAGAACTCGCATTGTAGTTTCATAGTAGGCATCGGATATTTGATATTGGAGGAAAGATGTATATAGATACTGCCATAGTCAGAGCAGCAAGAACAATAGTCTCCATCGTGACCATCAAGGCGATATTCCATCCACTATACGCATTCAGTATAATCATTTATATCGTACTTACCATTCATTCACACCATTGACTATTCCATCGAAGGACAGCTCAATCACTAGACAAGTCGCCAACCACTCCACATCCCCATTTAACTTTATAACAGTTCGTCCTATGTGGATGATATACTTATATACTCCACAAATCGTCAAGAACATGAGACTCACGTGAAAAGGGTAATGACCTTGCTAGCTGAACATGGGCTTCAAATAGATATAAAGAAAAGCGAATTCTTTGTACAAAAACAAAATTTTTAGGTTTCGCCATTGGAGTAGATGGAATCCAAGTAGACCCAGAAAAAATTGACGTAATAAAAAATTGGAAATATGCCGATAACGTCCGCGCAGCTCAAGCCTTTCTAGGCTTCTGTAATTTTTATTGTCGTTTTATCAAAGATTATAGTCTAATCACACGCCCTCTGACAAAGCTTACTTGCAAAGGAGCCGAGTGGATTTTTGACGACAAGTGCAAAGCTGCGTGGGATATTTTAAAAGATTCACTCGTAAATGCGCCAATTCTGTCACACTACAATCCTAAATTGGAAATCAGGTTAGAAACTGATTCCTCAGACCGCATGGTGGCTGGAATCCTTTCGCAAAAACAGATAGATGGATTATGGCATCTGGTGGGCTACTTTTCAAAAACAATGACGAGTGCAGAACTCAATTACCCTATAAATGATAAAGAAATGCTAGCGATCTTTCGCTCGTTTCAACATTTCAAAACGGAACTAACTGGCTCCCGTCACAAGGTTTTGGTTTATACAGACCATAAAGCGTTAGAATATTTCATGACAACTAAAGACCTGAACGCTAGACAGGCTCGTTGGGCACAATTTTTTTCTGAATTCTACTTCACTATAACTTACCAATCAGGGGATTCAAATACAATTGCTGACGCTCTTTCCAGAAGAGAACAAGATCTTTCATTACAGGAAGCTAAAAAAAGGGAAATCCGTAAACAAACATTTCTATCAGCTAATCAAGTGGACCCTAAAATTTGGGAAAATACAAGCAAACTCGCCAATAGTTCCTTGAAAGAGAAATCAAATCTTCTCCGAGACAAACATCTGTATTTTGGCCTTGCTGCTATGCTCCATCCCAAAAACCAGCCAGTGGAGAGCACAAACAGTGACCTTCACAAACTACAATCTATTAATGTTGTTAGTCTAAATAGAAAGTCACCTGACGCTCTAAATAGACCACAAAGCTCAGACTCAACGGTAGCATTTGATATCGAAGAGTTTGACATTATCAACCAAATTTTGGAAGCAAACAAAACCTCTCAAGAATTGCATAAATATCGAGTTATGGCTAAGGAAGAGCATCCTGACTGGTATCTAAAAAATGAAGTTCTTTTCTACCAAGGACGCTTAGAAGTGCCATTACAACCACCAGAGCTACGTACTAAACTAATTCATCATATTCATGCCCAACCTTGTGTAGCTCATGCTGGTGTTGGCAAAATGAAAATGCTCATTGGTCACAAGTATCACTGGAAAAGTCTCGGAAAGGACGTTAATACCTTTGTAGCAAATTGCGAATGTGTTCGCATGAAACCCAAGCATGACAAGACTCCAGGATACTTGAATCCTTTAGAAATTCCGAAACGCCCGTTCCAACACATCACTATGGATTTTACCGAATTACCAAAAGATAAATTAGGTTACGATATGGTACTTGTTATAATGGATAGATTATCAAAGAAGTCCAAGTCTATCCCAACAAACAAAAACATGGATGCCAAAAAACTCATCCAGTTGTTCTTGGAACATTGGGTCTCTAATTGGGGCTGGCCAGATTCTATCGTTTCTGACAGAGGACCACAATTTGTTTCCTCATTATGGAAAGAAATTTGTCGACTGTCGGGGACTCAAATAAAATTATCGACGGCCTTCAATCCACATGTGGATGGCCAAACTGAAATTATGAACCAATATATGAAACAAAGACTCCGACCATTCGTTAACTTTTATCAGGACAATTGGAGCGAGATGCTACCGTTACTAGATCTTGCACAACTATTACTGCCTCATGATACGACAAAACTTACACCTTTCCAAGTTTGCAATGGTTTCGAGCCGCGCACTTCATGGGACTTAAGGGACCCAGAGCCAGCCATGAATCATAATGAGATGATTAATCAAGAGGAAGCTATTAGGATCTCCAATCGAATGAATGAAGCCATCAAATTTGCCCGCCGGGGAATGCAATCTGCGCAAGATAAGATGCGCCACATTGTTAATTTGCGACGACGGCCTGTCGATTGGAATGTAGGTGATTTAGTTTTGGTTTCTACTAAACATTGGAATTTGGATAGACCATCCAAAAAGTTGAGCGAAAAATGGTATGGTCCAGTTAAGATCATCAAAAAATGTGGGGAGTCATGGAAATTAGATCTTCCGGGTAACATTAGAGTCCATCCAGTCTTTCACAGTAACTCGCTTCGGAAATACCTGGACAACCCTCTACCGGGACAGAGAAAACCCGAGCCTGCTCCAATAAAAGTGACGCCAGATGAGGAAGAATGGGAATTGGAAAAAATTATCGGCGCTAGAATGAATGGTAGAAGGTTGGAATACAGGTTTAAATTTTTAGGAGCAGACAATGATTACACTTGGTACCCCTGCTCGGATGCTATGACAGCCCCTCACTTAGTTCGAGAATTTCACCTTAACTATCCAAATGTACCAGGTCCGCTCAAACTTTTACCGGATTGGATCGAAGCTTACAATAAAGGCATTGACGATTATTCTTGTTTAAGAGCAAATGGTTGCATGAATCAAAGCTCGAGGACGCGCTTTTTTGCAAGAGGGGGATAGTGTTACGATTTAGGCACAAGGCTGAACGGTGTTGCACCAAGGAGCAGTGCGAGGCTGAAGCACGGGCCATCTGGTGCACCCAGCATAACAATGGGTGACAATACCTTTGCGCTCTTGTAATAGTAGATTCCTTCTTTAGCTTTTAGATACTCGTATGAAGCATTCTCTTTAGCCCGTGTCCATTTGTTGATCAGCTGAGAAGAGCCGTGACACTGCGAGACAGTGAGTTCAGATCTAGCTGAAGAATTAGGGACAGGAAAAGGTGTGAAATTGGATGAATGCAAGGGTCGAGGCGTCGGTACGCTCTGTTGAACTAAAGGAGCATGAAGAGGGGCGTTAATGACCTGGATATTGGCATCCTTCTTCCTCAGGTAATTAACGAACTCGTGGTAATCTGTTGGAGTATCACTTGCGGCGTTCAGCAAATTACTTAATTCCTTTGAAAGTTTGCGCTCGAGCATCGTTTTCCACTGAGATTTATCGTGATTGGCGTATGTGGAGTCCGCCAAATTGTCTTCAAAAATTGATATGAAGTCGTGAAACTTCATATTTTTCTGGTACAGAATTTCGACTGTATGACAGGCTGGTCCCACGAGACCCGGATCCTGGCATCGTTGGCGGAGAGCCGTTAAGAATTGCTCGATTGTGGTAATCTCGGGCGGCACTGATACGTCCTCATAACAGCGAAAAGAGGACCACATTTTGCTGAGAGCTAGAGGACCTAAGCATCAATACGCGTCTCTAACTTTGAAAACTTCATTAGGGAAACATTCAGGTTGATCGAGGAACTGGTTTTGGAGTTGAGAACAGAATGATCTCAAGTTTGTGGAGGAACCATCGAAGGGGGAGATTGGAGGGGCGGCAGGACGATGGGCCGGGGGGCTACAGGCGGAGGGGGAGGAGGAGAGACGTAAGTAGGAAGTGCGAGCGCTGACGCGGCTGCAAAGACTTCTGATGCACGAAGACTATTTGCCCGTATTGCATTTTGCAGGACACCAGGGACAGTGAGGTAGGCTACACTCCATAATTCTGGAGGTAGTAAAATGTAATCAGATTCGGTAGTGTTGGCACAGGCTGAATCTGCTAGCAGATGGATGGAGGTTGGTTACTTCTTGATTGTATCTATTCTATGTAAGCTATCTACGGAGAGTTATCCTGTGTGGGTACCGAGGCACTAGTGCCGTCGGCCGCCGTGCGTAAATACCCACACTTCGGACCAATCATAGAGGTCCAGACACTGGCAACTTTCTAAAATATGAAAAAATATTTTGCATAAGCGCGTTCTTGAAAGCCTCCTTATCTCCTCGTATCTTTTTTTTTTTTTTAATGTTTACTTGCTCCTGCAATCAACCCATCCGTTAACGTTGACAGTCATTCCACCAGTAGTGATTAAGGTTTCGAGAGCTTGGTTCGGTGCCGCCTTCGTCATGGAATCGGCGGGATTGCTATTGTCATCTATCCATCGTACCTCTGCGAGTTCTCGGCGCTCATACATTTGTTGAAGGGCCATTACATCGATCATGAGGCGTTTCTTGTTGGTGGTTCCGAGTTTAACAATGCACTCATACAGGGAGAATGAATCAGTACAAACGACAAGAAGTAGAGGTGGGATTCCGAGCCGACTGAGGATCATGCTGATAGTGCTATTGAAGCTATAAGCAGCATCGACACCGTGGGTCATACTATAGATTTCTGACGCGAGTACTGAGCGCTTCACTCGCTTGCTCTTAATAGAGTTCCAGTGGATGATGTTGCCGCGGATCCTAACTTTATTTATGCTCTGGTCATCCAGGTCCCCAGAGTTGGCGCTATATCTACTTTCGTTGCCAATGACAATCACAAACCCAATTTGCGACGACAAGTCCTTGTTGTTAGCGAACGATCCATCAACAAACACGTACATCCTGGCAGACTCCAGGATAATTGGTCGGAACGTGATACCTCGGTCGAGATTGTCGATCTGCCACTGTAGGCGCTTGTTGAGGGCTTTGATGTCGTCACTGGAAGGTTCCCTTGTCTGAGCCGCAACTGACTGGTCAAAAGCTGCTTCCGGTTGGCAAATTGTAGCGAGGTATGCCCCGCGGGCACGTTGCTCAACGTACGACTTGATGTCGTTGTTTGTGACAAGTTGGATCCTCTTACCCTGACCTTTCTGGGTCATAGCAATGTCATTACCGGTCTCGGTCATAACACATCCGTTGAAGCTCAGAGGGGTGTCGGCGGTGAGTGCTTCCTTTGGTTTACTTTTGAAAATCATCTTGGCGTCCTCGCAGTTGTTGAATCTGATGTCGGCCAATATAAACGTGTCGTCAGTTTGTACACCAACGATACCGAATCCGGTGCTGTTGTCAGTCGAGATAAGAAGGCATGGGTCATACGTGCTGGTGGTCATGCCGAGTTGATCCTTATGGTGATTGCTGTATGTTGCCCACCAGTGGGTACCTGCCTCTGCAATTCCATACAACGGTTTGATGACCGTCATGATGGTGCCGCGGGGGTAAAGATGTTGGATCTCTTTTGGCAGGTGCGCGATTATCTGTCGGTTCAACTTTGTGGTCGACTGTTTGTATGCTTGGGTGATGTCGCGCAGGTATACCCGGATTCCATGCTCTTTCAAAGTTGGTGCCAGCGCCAGGATGATGCGTTGCGAAGCTCTTTGGATGGTTGGGGACTGGGTGAGAATCACTGACTTTCCTTTGTTGTTGAATCCTTGGACAACGAGTCGTGACTTCTCGTACGGCGATTCGGTGTTCTTATTCTTGATCTCCCTTACCATTCGCGAGTTAAAAATTCGGTCAGTGTGGCGAAGTGGGTCGTACTGCTCGAATCGGAAGATGCCACCTGCAATTAATGCGTCAATTTCTTTACGGTCGGATGCTTTAAATAGTTGACCCGGAGTGGTGATTTTGCCAGTGCGGCGGAGTTGATTCGCGAGTTCTAGATCATGGATCTTGTCATAAGCGGCATGTAGACAGCGTGGGGAGAGAGAGGGGTCAAGAGGTGGGTGTCAGGCTAAAGGTTGCCATTCTACATGATACACGAGATAGATGCATCACCACTCGGCTAAAAGGCCAGACCAGAATCATAGAACACTATGACCTGGCAATCTCCATATATATATTATACAGTAGAGGCTTTCCTGACAGATCTCCTTTGTCGAGAGGAAGTTGTCGTTTCGAGGTGGCTTAGGCTTGCCCTTGGAGCCTTTTGGTTGTCCTCTGCCCCGTTTAGCGGTCGTCGTCGTTGATGTCGGGGGTCCTACTTCAAAAGCTCTGCCTGTTTCGGAAGGTGCTTCCGTCCCGCAAGATCTTTCCACTTTGTTGCCTCTGCCTGCTTCAATCTCAGAGTCAGTGTTTGGTTGAAATTCATTATCATCGCCATTCTGTTGTTGTCGGTAAGGATCACGGTGGTATGGCCTTACTGAGGTGATCCGGAAGACTGTTGGTCCATGCTGTAGTTCGACAGTACAAGTGTCATCTGAAACACAAAGTAAATTGTACGGGCCGGTCCACTTGCCAGATCCACGCCAAACTAACACCTCATCACCCGCTTGCAATTTAGCGGTTTCGAGAGTGTTGGGGCCGTTCCTCATACTGAGCGCATCGGCAACCTTGCGTCTATCCATGATGACTCTCAGCTCTTTCATGGCCTTTTGGATTGCCATTGCTCGTTGTTTGACATCGGGAGTCACTGCCGGTTGATCACTTGGGATTCAAGGGTAGGAGCCGAAGACAAGGAGGGTAGGTACAAGGCCATTCGGACCGGCCGTGTCGTTGACCGCTTTCACAGCCATCTGGAGGGTGATGTCTGGCGGAGACGAGGATTCGGTCTGGATGATCTCGTAGGCTCGTCGGAGAGGTCCATGGTAACGTTCTACCTTCCCTATGCTTTGATGCGCTTCCAAAGGTACTTGCTTGACTTCAACTGCAAGCGCTCCCGCGTTTTGCTTGAATTCGTCCGAGGTAAAGTTCTTGCCGGCATCGTGTACAACACGCTCCGGTGGTCCTTGGTATAAATCGATCCAACAGGCTCGGAGTCCTTCCCATACTGATTTGGATGACATGGTTGGAAGAAATCTTGCCGCTTGAAACGAGGTTGCTGAATCGATTACATGAAGAACTGGGCGTCCGTTGAGGTAGAAGATGTCGACAATGATCTCCGCGTTAAATTCGATATGATCATCCCGGAGGTTGAACTTGAATCGCTGGGGGCCTCGCTGGTGGAGTTGGCACTGGTGACACAGTCGATTGATCTCGGCAATAACCTTCGGATCAAAATCCTCATCGATGCGATTCAAGAGGTTGGAAAGCTTGCGAACGAAAGGATGCCCAAAACGCCGGTGAATTTGCCGAAGCTCTGGTTCCGTGAGATTACACCAAGCTACTGATTTTGACTTGTCGAGTAGTAACCATGGGTGGCCGTACTTGCGTACGATCGGAATTTTTCTGCCATTCTGACAGAGCACATTGTTGACGTTGTCTAACGCGGCACCGAGTCGGTCAAGGTCTTTTAGGCAAAGCAGGAAGGGGGTGTTAGTAGGTAGAACCTCGAATTCGATAGTCCCAATCGGGGTAGGTACGCGAATGGTTCCAATTAATGTCGTATCACCGGCACCGAAGCGGATCTTGTGGTTTCCTTGCGTTGTTGTGTCAATCCTTATTCCTGACAACTTCTTCTGCAAAGCCTTGACCTGGAGGTGACCTGCTGTAGAGACGCCGGCGGCCTCAGTGTCAGGGAGGATGCCGTGAAAGGTCTGGTCGTTGTACCGGTTTGCATTGAAGACTTCAAGCACTGACGCAAGGGTGGAAGTTCTAGTGCTCGTTTCAAAGGGGTCAACTCCCGTTGCGGCGTGATACACTGTGAGGTCGTTCAGGGATGCGAGGGTGGAGATGGCGTTGTCGTCGTCAAGGGTACTAAATTCGGTGAAGAATTGAGTTCCCTCATTGGGATTTTCGGGATCGGTTAGCTCGTCGAGTTCAAGTCCTTCGAATTCGACCAAGAATGCGTGGTATGTCTCGGGTGATGGATCTGCACGGCTTACGTACGCTGTATCACGATAGCGATTGTACGCTGATCGTCGCTCTTGGATTGTGTGAGACGAAGACCAGCAGCCTGTTTTACCGCAGATGTAGCACTTTTTGGTACGAGGGGGCTGTCGGCCACGGTCGGAGAGTCGGCTACGCTGAAAATTGTTGCGTCGGTCTGAGCCACGAAGTGGCTGCCACGGTTGTTGCTGCCATGATCTGCCTGCCTTGCCCTTCCAAAGGTTTGATCCGTCCAATACTGTTCCTCGTCTGTTTGCTGCTGTAGGAATTGGCGTTTGACAATCTTGGTGCGGGTTTTGATGGCATTCCTTAGGTCTGCACATACGCCCTGGAGCGTCGGTGAGGGCTTAAGAATCGCCAGTTCGCACTCCTGTATGTCGTCGCAAGTGAGTAGCATGCGGTCTCGAAGAGCGGCTTCTGTGCGGAGGGAGGAATCGAGTCCTGGTTGGATTCTCTTCAGTCTCTTGAGGAGAGATTCGAAGTTGTCAATTTTTGGCTTGTCAGGGACTTCAATAATGAGGACCTGCAGGGTCGTGGCGTTCCATTCGCTGAGATATTCCCGCTTCATCTCCGGAGTCTCGAAGTGATCCTCGATGAGTCGGACAGCGTCTTCGAAGGTTATATTGTTGGCGTGAGGAGCGATAATCTCGTAGTAGAACTCGAGTGCGGCACCGGTGAGAGTAACTGACAAAACTCGTACCCGCTTATCGACTGGCAGAAAGACTTTTTGGCAGTTGTCGTTGAAGACGACTAACCTCTTTTGGAGGTAATCGTACTTCTCACCGCTATACTTGATGCTGGCATTATTATAGATCTTCGCAAGATCTGTAATCGCTCGCGCCGTGGGGTCGATGGTTGTGACTGCCGGGGTTGTACTGGGTTTTGTGTCGACAGTGATGCCTTCGCCTCGTCGCTGTTGTGAAAACATTGAAAGCGGCGCGAAACCGCCGTTTTGATTTTGTCGCGCCACCTCTTCTGGAGTCCATTCACTCCACGGTTTCTTGATTGCCTCGTGGATCCTGGTTGCGATGGACTGATTCGATGTCACTACCATAATCCCGTGGTGCCGGATCTTGTCTTTAAACAGCCTGGAGATATCCCAAAAGAATACTTGCCACGTTTGGCCGGTGAAAGTTTCGAAGTCTTCTACCAGGTAATCATGGAGATTTTGGTCAACCGCTCGGCACAGGATCATACGGTCGAGGACGTACCCGTTGAGTTGCTTGTTCGTGGGATTCTCTGGGAGCTCCTCCCCAAACGTTTCTATGTCAATATGTCTGACTAGAGGGTGGTACTCATCTGGTATTCCAAGATTTTCCATCTTAGCGTTGGATGTAGTAAGGCGACACGAAAATTCTCTTGGCTGATTGGGCTTGCAGGAACAATTTGGGGTGGATTGGAATGGTTCGTTACGGTGGGTGTGAGATGGTGCGAGATCGTATGGGTTTGTATTCGTCCCCGTCGTAGCGTGGGGATAAGGTTGGTGTCAGTGAATTCGTCGAGGTACAGGACGGTTTGTACTGGTCAGGGTCGGCGCTGACTCTGTCAATAAAACGCTTAGCCTACTTCGAGCTTTCAGCGGCGTATGCTGTTGGAGCACGTCGATCAAATCGTGGCCTATTCTTACGAGGTTAACCCGTATAAGTACCAGTGCGATCAAACCGTAATTAGCACAGTTGTACGTATGCAAGGCCGTCACAACCTATCTCTTCTAAATACCTTGCTAATGTGCGGTTTTTTAACCACTAATTAGTGTTGGCACAGGCTGAATCTGCTAGCAGATGGATGGTGGTTGGTTACTTCTTGATTGTATCTATTCTATGTAAGCTATCTACGAAGAGTCATCCTGTGTGGGTACCAAGGCACTAGTGCCGTCGGCCGCTGTGCGTAAATACCCACACTTCAGACCAATCATAGAGGTCCAGACAGGTAGTACCCATGTAATCGCTTGGTGGGGAAGGAAAAGAACTCGTCATGGCCTATCGTGGCACAATTTGATTTCTTTAATTTTTTTTTAGATGCTTTGTAATGTCAAGCGTCGGTCTAGGGAGACGCGGGTTTGGGGAGAGGAGAACCGAGAGGGCGAAGAGCCGAGAGCAAGAGGTGACAGCAATCACAGGAGAGCAGAGGTCAGATGAGGAGAGTAGATTGGAAGGTCTACCTAGAGGACTGACAGGTTAAGACGGAAAACAAAGCATAAGGGTTTCCAGTAATCGAAGGGGAGATACTTATGTACATGAAAAGAAAACATTAAGCGAGATTAGAGAAAAGGCAAACAACAACAAGTAAGCCTCAGGCGTTAACTTCCTACGATCCTATATCCAAAATCCCGAATCCTGACAGTGACTTTCTAAGTCCTAAATACATGGCTGTGCAACGTTGTATGAAACTGCGCACACAGAAGGTGTGATGCTTATTGCGAATGTGAATTTTTTGAGACCTCCCCAAGCTCTTTGCTGTGATCAACAGTCCATCTCGCCCGCTCCATCTATCCCTTCTAGAGCCCCCAATCATTTAAACCAAAACCAAAAAGAAAAACAAAAACAAAAGAAAATAAATCCGCTCTCAGCGAATGCAGATTTGCTCATAAAACTGAGCCTGGCCCAGCCAATTAGTCAATGTGACAGCCCCTTCCGGTGTTCCCAGGAGCTTTGGTAGGAGTAAGCGGATAGGCCCATCCGGGCGGCCATGGCGGCGGCAAAGAATTCTACAGAAGAGAAAGTGTTTTGGAGACTTTGGTGATCCACAGAGGCAGTGTATATTTGCGTCCCTGTGATTAAAACGTGTATGGTAAGAAGCAAAATCTCCATGACCAGTCCTAGCTGCGATTACTTGACCGAGGGCTTTCCTGCTCAATAAGAGCTCTTTGGGAAAGTAAGGGGAGGTGTTAATTCCTAGTTTGACATATGATTGAGGAGCATGGTTTTCCCACCATTTCTCTCTCGCTTGACACATCTGGGATGTTTTCCACAGGGTTAACGCTGCTATTGAAAGTTTCGATTGGTCATTCTGGAAGGGTGTAGACACACCTTTCTTTGCCTCTGCGTCGGCAAGCTCATTTCCTTCGATTCCAGCGTGACTGGGTACCCAGCGCACTTTAATTTCTTCTTCACTAATGTGAGGGAGTCTTGATCGGGATTTCCAGATCTTGACAGCTTCCAAAGCATCTAAGAAAATTTCTTGGGAATGATACGGCTGATAAGCCGATATATCCCTGTAGCATATTGTGGATACCTCAAAAGCGTTGAGGATAAGTAATACAGCTAGCTTAGTTTACTAGCGTGATAACCCCTGTACTATCAGCGTGTTAGGAACGGCGTTAGATGTATAGAGGAACTTCGTAGGAAAATGAAAATGAATTATCTATCTTCTCATTTGGACTTCTGTACTGATCACTCCGTGAATCTGGTACAGTGAGCCCCGAGTTGATAGTAGTCGATACACGTGCACTATTACCCTCAAAAATATATATTTTTGAAGAGCAACCGCTCAGAAAAAATATCGACACGCACAATGGCCCACAGCCAAAAAGAACAACAATCCGAGCCCACTGGAAAGAGCAAGACACTACGAAGCGGTGTAGTCTACGGAATGACCGGCGACGACAGCCCTGCCACTGAAAAGATCAAAGCACCAATTTTCGGTTCGTCAATATCGGAACCGGTGGAGGTTTGCCTGTCAAAACTGGAGAATAGGTTCCACACGCTGGAATCCACAGTGGACGCGAGATTCGCCAACATGGAGGAGTCTCTTGAACAAAAGTTCAATAACATTAACGATTCCCTCGCAATCCTCATAAAACGAACCAACAGCTCTGGCAACCTGCAAAATCAAGCTAACCAAGAAGTTGCTAGAGCCAAATCCGAATCAATTCCTCCCACTACTGAGCCAAGCTCTTCCCGATTTGACAAACATGCGGAAGACAAAGGCAAAGATAAAGCGACGATCGGTAATGCGACTGCTAGTACCGCTATTAAGACTAGCACCTCGTCTCAACTTTACCTCCCTGACGGTACAATCAACCTCTACTGGTCAGGTGAATATCAAGCCGCTATTAACCTCACTGCTAAGGGGGCGGCAGATAAAGCAAATCTGGCCCGAAATTAAGCTTCGCTCAGAGGTTCTCTACGAGGACTTCGAAAATACGTCCTACAAAAATCGGGCGTTCATAAAGCCCAAATATAAACTAATCAGGGCCAAAGACAACACCTTAGTAAAGCTCCGAAACATACAAACCGCTTTCCATACTTCGCTCGTCCCACATCATTTATGGGCGGAAAGAATATCCTCGGAGATGGAAGGCGACTTCCGCTTAGTACGACGACTTATTGAGCAGTTCAACATAACCTGGCTCGAAACCGTGGAGGGAATTATCCGAGTCCTCAAAAACCATCAAGTTTTGCACGTGCCGGTACCGGCTTTTGCTAAACTGATGCCTCACCAGAACGAAAATTACGAGGACTATTCTTGGAGAATACGAGACTCATTTTTCCAACTTCCTCTCAACGAGAGGGGCACCTCAACAACCCGCGGAATCCTCGTAGAAAATATACGAACATACATGCCCAGTGTTTGGTCACACCTCCAAGACGCACAAGAGACGTATTCATCTGGCGAAATAATTGAGAGAACCGTCCAACGAGTCGGCCAAATAGCTGATACAGAAAACGAAAGGCGTATATTTTCGATGTCCAGAAAGTCAGACCCATCCGCAATCCCGTCGCCTGCATTTAGGCCTAGCCTAAATATCATTGACCCCACCACTGACGACCATAATGTGGCAGTCACCACGGAAGATGCCTTCGTAGAAAGATCCGTGGTCTGCTACACATGTGGGAAACCTGGCCACACAGCTCCACAATGTCAGTCAAAACGACAATTGACGTCGAAAAAGACTAACACAACGACGACAACCGCCAAAGGTCAAAGGGCCACAATTAAAGGCATTTTGTTCAATGAAGGGTCGAAGGTAGCAAATTTCCTTAAGTCGTCAGGTAAAAAGTTACAGGATAGAAATAGGACAAACAACAAATCATTCATGATTGATTCCGCCAACGACGACGGTGAGAATGCTTCCCCGACCGAACGACTGGATTACGACGAGGTAGACCTCGAACTGAAACAGCTAGAATTAGAAATGTTGCAGGATGAATAAGGACCCGAATCCACCTATCTTGTGGCAATAGGTGGAGGCCGCAGTCGCCAACCCTTCGACAAACCCTTACGAGAGGGCTATGGCATGCCACACAAGGTAACCCAAGCAAGATTGACTTCCGATCCCCAAAGAGTTTTTACAATCTTTTGGGACTACGGAAGCCCAGCTTGCTATGTCTCTCATTCACTAGCAACGTCCGCTAACTCCTATTCTTCAACTCACCCGAATACTCTCTCTGGAATCGGTGGAAAAGGACAGTTAGTTACTAATGACGCCGTCATTACCTTTCAAATGTCCACAATCAACAGCATGTGGACTACACCTGTCACTATTTCAGCAGGTATCGTCGATGACAACACTTTCCCAGGCGAAATCTGCCTCGGCCAATCGATTTACCATAGATGTGGGTTTTATTCGACACCTATCGGAGATATCGTGCTCCAAAATTTTCCTAAATGTCCTACTCTTCTTCGCTGCGATCCAAATTTCTGTAATTTCAAACATAATCTTTCTAATTCATATTCTGACCACAACAACGTTTATCTTACTTCTTCATCTAAATCTCCTAATCATAATCTTTCTATTCCGACGCCTAATTATCACCGTGAGACCCCGGTCTGGGCTCATAAATTTGTTAATTTTTACGCCAGAAGCTTTCCCGGACTTTTCGATCCACAGTTCAGAAATACTTCAAAAATTTCTAAAGTCACTCATTCAATTAACACAGGAGACAATCCGCCAGTTAGAGTTTCACCCCGGTCATATAGTCCCGCGCACGAACAAGCTATTCGCGAGTTTCTTAAAGGAAAAGTAGGTACTCTAATCCGGAAATCCAAAAGCCCGTGGGCATCACGCGCGCTCCTCACCATAAAAATAACCCCAGAGCCAACGGAAAAGCCTGTATGGCGATTCTGTGTCGACTATAGACCGCTGAACAAGGTCACCGTGAAAAATGCCCACCCGCTTCCGAATGCCTTCTTCGAAATCCAAAAAGCGGCAGGACATAAGTGGTACACCTTCCTCGACTTCAAGGATGGGTTCTGGCATATTAACATAGCTGAGAAAGATATCACTAAGACAGCCTTCACCACCCCATGGGGGCTATATGAATGGCTCGTAATGCCTTTCGGCCTATGCAATAGCCCAGAAACATTTCAAGCCTTCATTGAGGAAATCCTCGAACCATTTCGAGACTTTTGTGCTGGACTACTAGACGACGTGTGTATCTGGGCCGATACGAAAGAACAGCTCCACAAACGTAATCTCTTAGTGATGAAACGACTTGTCCGCTACGGTATCCTCCTGAATCACGCCAAATGTCGCTTTTTCGTCAACAAAGGAGTATTTCTCGGATTCCTAATATCGGCTGAAGGTATCCAAGTTGACCCTGAGAAAGTATCGGCTATTCGACAACGGCCCATGCCACAAACGACAACAGCAATTCGTGGATTTATATCAGCTGCGGGCTACATGAGATTCCTAATAAAGGACTTTTCCAGATTGTGCGAGCCTTTACACGAATTAATGGTAGGCCCTAAAAATGCGAAAATTAACCTAACAGAGAATGCTGTAAACGCTTGGAAAAAGATACGTGACGCCATCACATCACTGCCTGTAGTAGCAATGTTCCAGTTTACCCTGCCAGTGATTATCGAGCCCGACGCCTCGCAAAAACACGTCGGAGGAGCCTTACTCCAGCCACACCTTAATTCCTCTGGCAAAAGACTCCTACATCCCGTCGCCTATTTTTCAAAAAAGCTCACGCCAACCCAACAGCGCTATCCATCCCAAGAGCGAGAAATGCTAAGCGTAGTAATGTGTCTCCAACATTGGAAGACATGGGTCGAAGGAGGAGATGTCACAGTTGTCTCTGATCACGAGTCGCTGAAGTTGTTCCGCGCTAAAATTGAACAACCCCCAAGGATGATGCGCTTCATCAACATAATCGAGCATTACGGCATAAATATCGTTTTTCGTCAAGGCAAAGCTAATGTTCTCGCAGATTACCTCTCCCGCCCAGAGGAATCTACACTCGCAACTTCTGACAATAACGGCTACTGGGATACCGTTCTAAATTCAGCTTCGCCCTCGGAAAGCTCTGCTGGACCCACGCAACCCATTACGCGTTTTGATCTCCTATCACGCGTCGATTTACAAGCAATTTTCGAATTCCTTTCAATTAAGGAGCCTCTTCCAGCTCGTTTACTCCCAACCTGGGTCAAGAAACATTTCACGATTTATGACAACGACCTGTAATTCTTAATTCCTCAACCAAATGTTTCGATCGGTGAACCCCCAAATCGCCCGGGTGCTATTACGTTACTTAAAGTGATTGAATACGAATTGCTGATATCAGAAGCTACCAACGTTCACAAACAGCTTGGCCACGCTTCAATTGGCACTACTTTACGTGAACTGCAGCAAAGATTTTGGCATCCTAACATTTCTTTAGCAGCCAACGAAGCTGTCCGCTTGTGCGCAACTTGTCAGCTCATGAAAAGACCAGACCCAACTCCACCGAACCTTACACCAATATCCCCCCCACAGCCATTAACAAGGTGGGCTATTGATCACACAGGTCCTGGGGGCCCGAACCAGCATATCTTACTCAACGCCATTGAATATGCAACCGGTTGGTTGGTGTCTAGAATAGTTCCAAGTACGAAATTTGAGCACACTCTTCCACTCCTGTCCTACATAGAGAACACATTCGGAAGACCCAAGGAATATATAAGCGATAACCACAACGCGTTCGTTGGTGAAGCAGCAGTAAATTGGCAAAGGTCAAGAGGAATCAAAGCAATTAAAATCACACCCCAGCGTCCACGAGGCAATGGCAAAGTCGAACAAGCTAACGGAGTCTTAAAACAGATTCTAAATAGACTTATATTCGACATGCCCGGAACGAATTACGCGTCACTTCTCGACCAAGGTGTCTCTATTTACAACAGGAGGGTGGGACCAAATGGATACAATCCTCACTTTCTGATGTTTGGCACAATGCCACCCGAACACCAACTGTTATACACTTTGTATAACCGAGAGCCGACACCTGAAGAAGAAAAGGCTTTCGCCGAGGACCTTGTGAAAACACACGCCGCGCCGCTCGCTAGATCCTACGTTGCCAGCCTTAAATGCGCCCGAGACACTTTTAGAGCATTTACGCAGGAAAACAAGGCATTGCTCAGAGTATACGCTGCTGGTGACTGGGTTTTAAGAGTTCGATCTCGCAACCATAAGCATGAGCCATTTTACGACGGACCATGGTTAATAACTTCTTGCCACCAAAACAACACCTACTCCCTTTCTTCTCCAGGAGGTGTTAATTTGTCTAACCGTTACAATGGGACTAATCTCTTCCCCGCCTATGTCCAAGACGGCCACCCAGTTCAAAGCCTTTGGTATGGTAGTAAATCGTTATTACAAAAAGATCGAGCAAAAATATTGGCCAGTGCTTCCTAACGCCTACGCAAACACGCCTTCCCCATATTGCACTCAATAATTTTTTTTCTTCTATCTTAGAGGGCAAGGGACTGCCTATTTGGACGAAGGGGGATAATGTGGATACCTCAAAAGCGTTGAGGATAAGTAATACAGCTAGCTTAGTTTACTAGCGTGATAACCCCTGTACTATCAGCGTGTTAGGAACGGCGTTAGATGTATAGAGGAACTTCGTAGGAAAATGAAAATGAATTATCTATCTTCTCATTTGGACTTCTGTACTGATCACTCCGTGAATCTGGTACAGTGAGCCCCGAGTTGATAGTAGTCAATACACGTGCACTATTACCCTCAATATGATGGTCATCACATGCACAGACTAATGCAGCCCTATCCGGGGATGCTAGCTTCCCGTCAGGCGATCGGCAGGGTAGGACGCTTGGACTCAGCTTGCCGGAACTTGCCTATGTTTCATGTTGCAAGGGATATTACATGCCATGGTCTTATTATAGCATTGAGAGCCTGGTGGCGATTCATCAGAAGTGTTATAAGTAGATGCTACCTGGGCAGATGTAATTCCTCTCTTCATAGATAAATATAAACTACTTTACGATATACAGTGCTTCTGCCTCTATATCCTGAACCGTGACATATATTTATCTATCTCATAACTTTATTTTCAGTTCAGTTCAGATTTCGGGGCAACAGCAGCTCTGAAATACTCAGCTTCAGTTTAGTCCAGATTTCGGGGCAACAGCGGCTCTAAAATAATCAGCTTCAGTTCAGTTCAGATTTCGGGGCAACAGCAGCTCTGAAATAATCAGCTTCAGTTCAATTCAAATCTCGGGGCAACAGCGGCTCTGAAATACTCAGCTTCAGTTTAGTTCAGATTTCGGGGCAACAGCGGCTCTGAAATACTCAGCTTCAGTTTAGTTCAGATTTCGGGGCAACAGCGGCTCTGAAATAATCAGCTTCAGTTTAATTCAGATTTCGGGGCCACAGCGGCCTCAAAATATTCAACAGCAGCGCAAGTTAGTGTTTGGAGTCATAGGAGATTGGGTATAGGCGAATATCAATCAGTATCCTATCAGGTATATTAAGAATGCCATTTTCTCAACGTAAAACCGCCGACGAGCTGCCGAAAATTGATGGTGTAGTTTTTGTTGCCAAATGGAAGACAAGAGATCAACTTGCTAGATTTAGGAAGGAAAAACGTTGCTTCCGTTGTGAGAGAAAGGGATGCCATACAAGTTTTTGTCTTCTGTTACCAGCACGGAGACAAGCACCCCAGAATTTGGTTATACAGGACGTCAGGGACAAACCAGATAAGTTAGAATCAGAAAATATTTCATGGATTCCCAATTACAGTCACTCTCAAGTTCCAAAAAAAGGTGCGCGTGAAGAGGAAAATATGAGTACAACTTGTCAGAGTAGTGACCCGCACGTGACTCGACGGCGAAAGGCTGAAGACTGAAGGCTGAAGATCGGAAGCGCAAGGCTGAGGTATGGAGACTTAAGGGGCCGAAAGGGTAACTGTAAGGTAGCTGATGACTAATGCTGAATGTCCAATAAAGGATTAAGGGAGCGGAGATAATGACAAGAGATTAGAAACTAAAGAAGTCCGAGAGCTGAAAGTTACTGAAGACTGAGAAATACTGTAGGCTAAGAGACACCGAAGGGTGAAAGACACTGAAGACTGAAGGTGACTAACTTGAATTCTATAGTCTCGAGATGACGGAAAACTAAGCGTAAGGAGCTCATCTAGCAATCAGTGCCCTACTATATATCTGGAATAACATCTCAAACTACTAAAGGTATCTTGTCACACTGAAGGAGAAACATCGGGAGAACTTCCAAAACGCCGGGGTTCCTCCGATACCCAACACAACGCCGGAATACATAAAGCCAAACAATGGAAGACATCCGATGCTAACCCACTCGTCTAAAACATAACTAAACATGGGCCAAATGATCTGCGAACTCTAACACAACCCCATTTCTGGTTAATGCGCTTTTGAATGATACGAAAATGGTGCAAGCACTTGTTGATAATGGGTGCCTATGTTCAGGCATAATCGATGAATGTCTAACCGCAAAACCAAAGCTCCCTCGTTCCTCAATTTCTGCCAGGGTTTTGGAGACCGCAGAAGACTCGTCGATAAATAAGCCGATAGTTGATTCGATTACATACTTGTCACTGGATTTGGATGGATATGTTACGCCAAAATTGTGGCTATATGTGGTCCTAAATAGCGCACATGATCTAATACTTGGGGAGAAATGGTTAGAGGATCAGGACGCAATAATATATTCTGTGGAGCAAAGACTTGAGTTGCGAAAAAAAGGTGGCTCTATTTACAGTGCTCGAAAGTGGCGGCAGAATCTAGGCAAGATTGCTTGTCCTCGATGTACTCCAGTAAAGACAATAGTTTCAATGATTGAGTCGGTACCAGTCTGTAAGGCGACACTCGAAGACATTAGCAAGGCATTACGAGCTAAGCCTAGCTCAACTATAGATCAAGCTAGGGAACGTTTGCCAGAACAAAGACCTTGCGCATTTGTTTGCAGATGATGGTGGTGCCAACAGGTTACCTCCCTTGAGGGGCAACCTAGACCATGCGATTAATCTCAAACAGGAGAACGAGAAATCAATGACGTCACCGTGGGGACCGCTGTACAACATGTCACGCGAAGAGCTGCTAGTTTTACGCAAGACTCTGACCGATCTTCTTAACAAGGGGTGGATAAGACCAAGCTCCTCGCCAGCAGCAGCCCCTGTATTATTTGCAAAGAAGCCGAGCGGAGGCCTGCATTTTTGTGTTGATTATCGAGGATTAAACGCGATCACGATGCCAGATAGGTACCCTATCCCACTATTCAGAGAGACCTTGCGGCAGTTATCCAAGGCAAAGTGGTTTACAAAACTAGATGTGAAATCAGCTTTTCATTGTCTGAGGATTCGAGAAGGAGATGAGTGGCTCACAGCGTTCGGATGTCGGCTTGGGCTGCTCGAATGGTTAGTCACTCCCTTTGGATTAGTCAATGCACTGGCCACATTTCAGAGATACATTAATGAGCACCTACGAGAACATCTGGACCTGGATGCTACAGCTTATATGGATGATATTTTGGCGTATACGGATGGTAGCGTAGAAAATCATTGGAAAACAGTACGGAGCATCCTTGAAAAGATGGATAAAGCTGGACTCTTCTTGGATATTGATAAATGCGAATTCCTGTGTCAAGAAGTGAAGTACCTTGGATTCATTGTGAGGGCCGGGAAATCCGTGACTGTAGGTCCGGCTAAAGTGAAAGCAATCTTAGAGTGGAAAGACCCGTTATCGGTTAAGGGTGTGCGTTCATTTCTTGGATTTGCGAACTTCTACCGCTGTTTCATTGATGGATTCTCTGACATCGCGGCACCCTTGATAGATCTAACCAAAAATCGGACGTTGTGGCAATGGGGAACAGCAGAAAAGGGAGCATTTGAAAGATTAAAGAAAATATTTGCATCAGAGCCGGTTGATGAAATTAGTGCTTCTAATTGAGATGGCTGAGGAAGATCGTGCAAGGTTGAATCCCCTAATCGCACACGCATTGACCTTAAGCCTAAAGTGTATTATGAGCATCAATACGCTAATCCTTATTAGTAAGATCACTTAATCACTGTTAGTTTTATTAGAAGATAGCACTCTGTTCGAAGTGGGAGAAAACAACATCTCCAGACACTACGTTAACAGACTCTTACTTGTTCCAAGTTTACCCTACTATTGATAAGTGATCCTATCCAGTCTAACAACTGAACTTTAAATCTTCCATTCCAATACCGGTGTTAGCTCAGTGGGATCCCGAGCGCGAGACAGTGATGGAGGCTGACTGCTCAGGGTACGCACTGGGCGAATGTCTATCCCAGGTGGATGACCAGAATAGACTCCGGCCCGTCGCTTATTTCTCGAGACGACTTAATGGTGCAGAGGCTAACTATCCTATTCACGATAAAGAAATGTTAGCAATTCTAGCATTCTTGCAAGAGTGGCAGGCAGAATTACGATCAGTGAGCAAACCTTTCATTATTCTTAGCGATCATAAAAATTTGAATTATTTCGCATCCAAACGTCTGCTTAACAAGCGCCAAGCAAGATACAATGATATATTGCAGCAATTTAATTTCGTACTCAAGTGGCGCGCAGGAAGTGCTTGTGATAGGCCAGATGCATTATCGCGTCGCGACCCAGATAAACCGAAAGGGCTTAGCGATGAACAAGTGGCCGGCCGGGTAATGCAGTTACTGCCTAAGGTGATTTTGAACCCAGTGGATGTAC
Organism: Podosphaera xanthii; assembly: GCA_028751805.1. Lineage (NCBI taxonomy): Eukaryota > Fungi > Ascomycota > Leotiomycetes > Helotiales > Erysiphaceae > Podosphaera > Podosphaera xanthii. The sequence goes on from JAPWIX010000022.1 coordinate 1,421,501, forward strand.
AAATAGAAGATAAAGAGGCGGACTCTGCTACTAAAGCCCGAGTTTTTGATCAAGACGAGATGCAAGCTCTGTGGATACAAGGGGTTGCGATGGATAGGGATTGGAGAAGAGCACGTGACTCGGTCCAGGCCGGAGAGAGGGGATTCCCACCAGATCTTGCGCAAAAACTAAAAGCTAATATTGCTGAGTGTACAGTAGCCGCAGATGGTATTCTGCGTGATAGAGAGAACAGCATTTGGGTTCCGGATTTTGAGCCTTTGAGAACGGCCATTATGCAGAGAACGCACGACAGTAATTTAGCAGGCTATCCTGGAAGAGACATGATGATAGGAATGCTATTACGACGATGGTTTTGGCCAAAAATGAGAGAATCCGTCCGACTTTTTGTCCGAAATTGCGATGTTTGCGGCAGAACTAATATTTGGCGAGAGGCAGAAGCAGGATTTCTTCGCTCGCTCCCAATCCCGGAACGAATTGGTTGTGAGTTGACAATGGATTTTATCACTGATTTGCCCGAATCGAGCGGCTGTAGCAATGTGATGGTCATTACTTATCGATTGTCTAAAGACGTCTTCTTGTTTAGGACAAGTTCAATGAAAGCTCAGGATTGCGCAGAGCTATTTGTGGATTGTTATTATCGGTACTTTGGGTTTCCGCGATTTCTCACAAGCGATAGGGGAAGCGACTGGCTGAGTCATTTTTGGAGAACTTTCTGCCGGCTCACAGGTATCAGTCAGCGATTGACAACAGCTTATCACCCCCAGTCTAACGCAAGTGAGCAGGCAAATCAAGAGCTTTACAAGTATCTGCGATCATTTGTTTGCTATTCACAGGACAGTTGGATGGAATTACTCCCGCTGGCTCAGCTAGCCTTGAACTCGAGGCCAAACTCAGCTATTGGTGGATTATGTGAGGGTCTTAAAGCAGGGTTTTATTCAAACTATACTCAGAGCTGTATACAAGAAAATCTTGAAGTGAAGAGGAAAGTAATCTAAGAAGTTTCTCTCTTATTTATCTACATTTCGAGAATCTTGTTTCTCTTGATGACCAAATCTAATGAAATAAAATCTCCCTGTTCAAACTTATGACTTCTTCCCTCATCTCCTTCTATTTCCATTGCCATCATTACATTACATTAAATCATAATGGAGCTTAGATTAGTTGTTCAAGGAGTACCTAATTGCAAGCATAATTGAATCTTCTTCCAGGATATTGTATGACTCGGTTGAGGTTGTCAATTTGTTTTGTTTATATTCCTGGATAAGATGATGTTGCTAGGTTCTGCTCTCGGCCCATTATTAATAAAATTAACAATAAGTATTATGCATAATTAGCTCGGCTAATTAATTATTATGTGGTTAGGCATTAGCCTAACTAGGGTCAGGCTTCAGCCCTGTGACAGATTAAGCCCATTTTTCCTCCGAAACGGCTATAATTTAGACCCGCTGATGGCACCAACTCAGGACAATAAACATAAACCTCAGCATCCAGGGACTATTGCGGGCGAGAAATATGTACAACGGCTACAAGATGCTCAAGAATACGCACAAGCAGCCATGGCCTCAGCGCAGCAACGAAATGAAGGTAACGCTAATCAGTTTCGTCAACAACCAGAGCGGTTTCAGGTAGGGGACAAAGTATGTTTGGACTTACGGCACGTTAAAACGCCCCAGCTATCGAAAAAATTAGCATGGCATCACGCTAAATACGAAGTAACAAATGTGCCAGATGCGCTTACCGTAGAGCTTAGTGTGCCAGGCAATATTCACAAACGCTTCCACGTCGAGCTGATTAAAATAGCAGAGAATGACCCATACCCTAGTCAGCATCGAGATGATGCACAAAATCCGCCGGTCCTTGACAAGCTAGGGGAGCCAGAATATGAAGTAGAATCAATTCTAAGAGCACGAACAGTAAAGAGGGGACGTGGAACATACAGGCAGGCCTTGGTCAAGTGGGTTGGTTGGGCAGATCCAACTTGTGAACCTATTGATTACATCAAAGATACAACAGCTCTAGAAAATTTCGAGGCAAATTTTGGCCCAATTAGTACCAACGACGGTCCAACAGATACAGAAGCTGGCCGATTTGTGGGCCCGGCCGAGCCGACAACAGCCCAGATTTCATAGATCAGTGCACTTGATGCTGATATTAATTCTGTTGTCGGATGATTAGTTTCTCGAGTAATTGGATCAATACGAGTGAACCATGCATAGAGGTTGGAAATGAGATCACTAGTCAGGAAGCAGAGGATAATAAGGTCAATCTAGTTCTATTAGGCAAGTCCTTGAATTATCTGGTATGGTTATGCAGTTTAGTAGAGGAGGTCATGTATATATATATATATATATATATATAGGTTCAGCGTGTGAGAGATTTCCTCTGCACGCAACGTCTTCTGAATATACATTCACCACATACCTTTCACATCTCTTCCTTGGGAAGACTGATTTACTTCAATTCCAAATCCTTACTTTTCTCCTTACGCTTCTTCCTCACTTTGTCTTTCCCTTGGGAAGACCACATCCATTATCTCGCCTCAGATCTCGTTATCACATTTACCTCCTTCACCAGTGCCCCACGGAACGCCAATTACCCTCTCTCTCTGAGACCAGAGGAGAAGACAAAGGAAGAAATGAAAAAAATCATCCTAACAGTTTCCGGAGGAAGAGAGGGCAATGTAACGGCTGATAAGCTCATATATCCCTGTAGCATATGATGGTCATCACATGCACAGACTAATGCAGCCCTATCCGGGGATGCTAGCTTCCCGTCAGGCGATCGGCAGGGTAGGACGCTTGGACTCAGCTTGCCGGAACTTGCCTATGTTTCATGTTGCAAGGGATATTACATGCCATGGTCTTATTATAGCATTGAGAGCCTGGTGGCGATTCATCAGAAGTGTTATAAGTAGATGCTACCTGGGCAGATGTAATTCCTCTCTTCATAGATAAATATAAACTACTTTACGATATATAGTGCTTCTGCCTCTATATCCCGAACCGTGACAGGGAAGATGTACTGTTATTCTTGGTTAGGAACTTCTTTGCAACCTCCAAGTTGTCAATGAATATCCAAAGGTTGTTCGAGAACCTTGTTGATGGAAGGGCGATAGCCGGTTGAATGCCTCTCAGTGCTGCGGGGCTTCCGCATTGTTTATTTCCTTGCCTTTGCCATGGGGGAAAGCTTTAGTTAAAATTTTCCAGCCGAGTTGGAAAATGGCAAATCCACCACCCGCACTTCCGTCCAGTAGTTTGGATCCGTCTGAGTAGACAAGGATATCAGATGGGGGTATAGTGAATAAGAAGTCACGGAATTTTTCGGCCCTTGAGCTATTTGTATCTGTTGGGCCACCGATCCGGTACAAAATATCCTTTTCTGAGTCTAGTATCTCCCATGGGGGAAGCAGAAGAGGGTTTAACTGATTCGACGCTGGAACATTTACGTATGCCCTGGAAAATCTTGTCAGTGTAGTGGTTTGGAGTGACTTTTGCCCACGACGTGACAAGGGTTGGCGGGGATCCAACTTGCGGGTGCGGACGGCAGCCCTTAAAGATATATTATTTAGAGAAATTTTGGCAGTGGGAAGTCCAGCCTCCCTGAGGGGAGCGGAAGGAGTTGTGCGAAATGCTGGAAGGATTGCTCTTGCAGCAGCTCTGTGCACTTTGTCTAACTTTTCAAGATGCCGACTGACACTGTTAGAAACTTTTTTATTCCCAACTTTCTTAGAAGCTCCAGGCCACCATGTCTCAGCTCCAAAGTGCGCGATTGGTAGAATGCAAGAAATTACGGCTTGCCTTGATAAGTGAGGTGACACACCACGTACGGTATTTCCAAGACAGCGGAGGGCATTCGCGACCTTGAGGGCCTTTGTTGCTTGTATCTGAGCATGATATTTGAATGTTAGCTTTTTATCAAAGTGAACACCTAGCCACTTGAGATACGGGCGCTCAGTGCTTTCTGAGATCGAAAACCTGTCTGTCAATACCCGTGGACTGCATCCTTTGTCACGGTGCTTTCTAGAGAAGTGCAGTAATTCTGACTTCGAAGAGTCAAACTCAAGCCCTTCTCCCTCGCCCCATGATAAGGCCTAACTAATCGAAGAACCAATCTTCTGAGAATTTTCTTCCAGAGAGTGGGATATTACCGGTATTGCTACGTCATCGGCGTAGCCAAAGGCTTTCTTGAGACCCTCGAGCTTATAAAGAGGGGAAGCATAGAGCATGAATAAGATGGGAGAGATTGGGGATCCTTGTGGGAGTCCGCAATTTATTGCTCTTGGCGCCCCCACTTCTTTATCAAGGCGTATGCAAACTGTGCGTTCAGTAGCAAAGGATTCAATCCAGTTGCAGAGACTTGGTGGCCAGCCTTGCTCTCGAAGGCGTTTTACAAGCCTGCCAGGAAGAACTGTATCAAAAGCCCCCTTGATATCGAGTGTAGCAACAGATGCTGTCATCCCAGTAGCAAGTGCTGTCTCTACATCATGGGTCAGACAGGTAGTTAAGTCTACAGAGGACCTGAGAGACAGCGCGCCAAATTGCTGGGTTGCTAGCACCTTGTACGTAATAGCTATCCACGACATGCGCCTTGAGATGACCCTTTCGAGTCCTTTTCCAAGCACTGAAAGGAGTGCAATGTGGCGGTACGACCGCGGGTTAGTCATATCTGCCTTGTTTGGCTTTCCAATCATCGCGATAATTGCAGTGAGGAAGCATAGGGGATGATATCCAATTTCAATGCATGCCTGGAAGAGTTTTTGAACCAAGTCTGAGATTTTGGGCCAAGTGAGGCGAAGGACTGCTGTCGGAATTTGGTCTTTTCCTGGCGTCGTATTTCCAGCCCCTAGTATTACTCTAGATACTTCCTCTGTCGTGAGATCTGGGAAAGGTAGGGACGTTGCTGGGATAGTCGGAGTTGACAGGGGGATATCTTCGACATTTGACTGATTGCACAGGAAGTTTTGGTACAAAACCTCTCTTTTTGCTTCTAAATTGTGAGCTGGTGCCGTGTTTGGAGCGAGCGGGTTAAAGAGCGGCGGCGTCTGGAAAATTCCCTTTGACTTGTGCTACTTTGTAATGTCAAACACTTCTTTCGCATTGCTCGCATCTTCGAGTTTTTTCTGAAAGAACATAGCCTTTGCTGTTTTAACTGTCTTCCGGAACTCTTTCTTAGCGCTGTAACTAGGAATCGAGTTGCGGGATAGCTCACTGTATCTCTGATTCCACCAAGCTTGTCCTTTGTTGGTTGGCAATGACTTTTTGGCAGAGCCAGAAAACGATCTGTGTAGAATTGGGATTAACTCAGCTGCCATATAATCAAGACCGGGTTTAGATTTGACAAGTGGGCTTAGTCCCTCCAGGTCCATGCCTAATAGTGCCAAGAAGGTCTTTTGATCCACGGTGGAAAATCGAAGTCTAGTTGGCGTGGGGGAGCGATTAACTTCCGGAAGCAAAATTAGTAAAGGCAGGTGGTCAGATGTAACATCCAAATCCGCCTTAACAGAAGCGGAGATTTGCTTCGAAAAAAGTAAGTCCGTAGCAAAGCATAAATCCGACACATTTCCTCGATTGTGAGTAGGTACATCAATTTGTGATGCAAGATTAAGCCCTTTTATTTCTAGCCAGCGAATTAATTCCCCTGTGCGCGGTGACGGAGATCCAGAGAAATATGGGTGCCAGAGGTCGTGATGGAGATTAAAGTCCCCAGCAACTAGGGTTTGAAGGGAAATTTGAGTTTCAGGCAAGGAAAGAAGACATGAAAGTCCTGCTCCCAGATTGGTAGCTCCAGGGGGGGCGTTGTAGATATTAATGACCAAGGTTTTCGGAAAATGTGAAGCTTTAACAGATAGAAGGAGCAAATCTCCATTTTTATCCTGTTGATGTGATTCCGGTCATATTTGAGTGAAAATAAGGCCCGAGTCCGTTCTAGTGTATGTCATAACTCGAGGACGGGTAGACCAATCATCGACTGGAGTGAAGCATTCAAAGGAAGGATGCTTGCAGGTTATCCTTCGGGTTAAGTCTCTGGAGACGTAGGATTCCTATATTAGTAAGATATCCACACGTATTTGAAAGGCAACTTGAAGAGCAAGCTCGTGCGTCACCGAGCTTCTACCAATATTGATTGAGAGGATTTTTAATGATGATTATTTGGTACTCATAATTGCATGTCTGAAGGGCTGCTATCCCGCCTTTCGCGGGATAAATTATCCAGGGGAGCGTATTGACCCCGTGTGAGGGTGGGTGGAAATAGTTGAGAAAAAAGGGCTCTTATCGCAGGTGGTGTAGAAGGCGCCACACTTGTGGTGGGTACTGTTGCATCTAAGGGGGTTGCACCCAGAACTCCGCAGTTTGCCGCTTTCAGGCGTAGTCTGGCTGCCGACACTGACCTACGAATTTCAGCAATTTGAGACTTGGAGGGAAGGGATTGATCCTTTCTAGGTCGAATAAGGCATTCCAAGGAGTCTACAGGGTGAGGGCCATGGCAGTTCGCACACTTTGGTGGGCACTGGTGTACCTTATTTGGGCCGCATGAAGTATGTTGTCTCTCTAGATGTTGTGTCGATCCACAAAGTCTGCAGCGTGGGAGTCTAACACAAGATCTCTCATTATGACAGCCAAAGCATTTACTGCACTGTGGGATTTTTATCTTCTTAGGGAGCAGTTTCGTTTGTATACGAATACCAAAGAGAGGGAGACTCCGTGATAGGGAAGCTGATTCCTCTGGATACAGAACTATCCAGTCTTTGAGGCTCGCGTATTCTGCCTTGGCAGCATTTCGGGGCTCGAGGACGTTGACTGGGGCTACGTTGGTGAGGTCCGTGAGAGCTTCTGCGATTATAGATGCTGTTATTTCGACCAATTCGACGTCTGTGCCGTTATAGCCAGTATAGGACCGTGGAATGCCTGAGAGGAGGTAGGCCTTGTGATTTGTCGGCTTTTCAACCTTGCATTGGCCGCGTGTAGAAAGATAGGTCTCTATTTCACCCATCCACGCGTTGAGAGCTTCTTGGGCGGCGCTTGAGGTTGGACAGATGGCAAATCCAGTTTTGGTTGTTTGAATTTCCAAGACCAGCTTTTCCTTTAGAAAGTTTTTGAGTTGAAGCAAAATTGCGTAAGGGGACATGCTTAGTGAAGGGTGACCTGGAGAAACCCGAAATAGCAATCGGTCATCTTCTCGAGCTGTTTTCAGTTGTGCCTGTGCATGTTGCATTTGTGGGAAACGAGATTGATGCTTTGGAGGTGCAGTGGTTGCGGCGGCAGCGTATGTTCGAGGTTTTTGCGAAGAGGCAACTGCTGGGGTTTTTATTGGGACTTTTCTCGCAATATGGATAGGGGCTGCTTGTGAGGGTACTGCAGCAGATGAGTATGGTAAAGGCGGCCTGGGGGTGCCTCTTATATGACACTCAAGGTGCCGGCGTGCGACCATGTTTAGATCCGGGATGAAATTGTGAAAAGGTTTTTGCAGATGCTGTGGTAGGCTATTGCCACATGTTGCATCATCCAAGATGCTTGCGATATTTTGAAAGAGAAGCGTGGCTTATTCATTTCTGGTAGTGGAGGCAGAGGTAGTTGTGAGCAGAATTTCTGTCAGCGACTCCTCTCCACTCTTGCGAGCGAAGCTGTGTAAGGGGGAGGAGGTAGTGAAGGAGGGGGAGGGGGAAGATTTGGCATGTTGGAGCGAATGCAGGATTGGATGTGATTATGGATTGAAAGGCAAAATTTAACTTGATTTCGAGTATCACTCTTGTTGTGTTGTCACCGACTGGAAAGAACTTTTACTATCAAACGTTGCGCGCCGAATTGGGATAATAGAAAGATTTATTTACTGTGTTACATTGAACCACGTGATCTTCAAATGGAGATTAAAGCATTCCTGTAGACTTGTGGTCTGGTTAATCTAAATAAATAACGATAGATCGCGCTTTGACTGTTTGCCTAATTAGAACCACTAATTCTAACACATAGTTCGATACTTCGGGAGGTGGAGGACGGCGGATTGGTGAAAGTGGCTTCTTCGAATTGGTTTTAATAACGCTTTGATGGAATTTGACTTAGGGTGATGAAGCGTGTGCGTTAGGTCGGAATCCGATTGCGGCACTTCTTGGCTCTCGCAGATGTGCGTACATACTGTGCGTTTATAGGCGACACCGCGTGAAGGTGAAGAGTTCGTCTTTGCCAGCCCATGACCGGGCGATAAATGTGGTTTATGGGTCTTAATGGATTCGAACCAGCTCTCTACTGTCTCAAGCGGGGCATGTGCCTTGGCTACCCAGGCTCAGCTTGGGAGAAAGGCCCGGGTAGTGTACCACTTAACCATTCTACTTATCACACGTAAATTAATCGGGAAGTTCTACTCCTCCTATCCATGTGATTTGATAACACATAACAGACATAAAAATCCAGTAAGAATTAACGGCCAAGACCTTGACTAATCTCCCCAATTGAAATGTATTTGTAAAATGTAAAATGAGGTTTTTTGGATGCTATAGCGAGCTATTTTGACGGCAATTCCTGTGGACAGAAAATAATATGAATATGTAGTCATTTGATAGTATTATAGCATGTCAAGGCTAAAGGCATCTAGATACCTCGTAGACCTCAACTAAGCTTCATCAAACCAGCCAGGAGCATTATTTTTCCCCTCCTCTACAACACGAGCGTTTTTCATATATACCCACCAAGGAACCCGGCCACATCTCTCAAGAGGCAGTAAGATGTGAGTTACTTTTCCCTGGATTAAATTCAATGGAATAGGACCATAAGTATTGCTATCTAGAGTCTTAGTGGCAACCCTGTTATCTCCCTCAACCCAAACGTGATTAAGAGGAATCGTAACTTCACCTACTGGGCAGGGTGGTCGGGTGACAACTCTATCTCCTTCAAGGGCTATAATTCGCTTTATCTGGAGAATTTCAGGGTTCGTAGGATTCCTGGGATAGGTTAGAATGATCAGTCAACGGAAGCTACCTGAACTTACCTGACTGACACAACCATACCCCTCTCAAGCTTGGAAATTGCGTCCCACTTTTTTGTCCAGCAGATATCTTTTTTCAAGTTTTTGTGGAAGTTTGGGTTGAATGAAGGGTACATGGACTCTCCTGTGATTGAAGTTATTTCTCCAATATGATCTTTGAAGAATATTACAGCGGGCAGCCAAGTAACAACAATGAAAGGCCAGTACGCAAAATCGCAGATATGTCGCTTGGCTTGGGAAAATGATGAAATTTTAGAAATTATTCTGGAAGTTACCATTTTGGCAGTGATGTTTGCTTAATCAAGTATTTCACCTATATTCCATCTCTTGTTGACAACGTCAAAAGCATGCCTTGGATATTGCTTCTCACTGGCTAAACGCTCAGGGTTCATCAATTTGCTAGCGCATGTACTTGTAGTGACATATATTATTACGTGACTCGATACAGGTATACAGTCGTCCCTCTCTAACTCGATAGTGGGTCCCGGTATAAGTGTTGAAATTATTCATTGAAATTCAGCCATTTACATTTTCAATACTTACCCCTGCACGGAAAATGACCTGTAAGTGTAAGTGTAGCAAATATAAAAGTCCAAGTTACAATGAATATTTTCAACACATATACCGGGACCCACTATCGAGTTAGAGAGGAACGACTGTACATTGGAACCTGTCCAAACCCACAATGAGTCACGGTATAAATGTTGTGGAAATTCATTATAATTTGACTGTTTATATATGCAATACTTACCACAGCACGTAAAATGGCGTGTAAGGGCAAGTGTTGCAAAAGTAAGTACCAACAATTCAATAAATCTTAACAATAATTAAACCCGGGACCCATTATTAGTTTGGACAGGTTGTACGGTATAAACTTTGCGTTAAACGTTTTTCGGGTCGGATAGTGGTGTGGTACACTGTCCGGGCCGTTATCTCAAGTAGAGTCTGGGTAGCTTGGACACATGCCCTGCTTGGGACAGGAGAGAGTGGGCTCGAATCCAGCAAGACCCTCGCACCATATTTTTCTCCTAGTCATGTATGTGACGATGATGAAGGCACACTGGATAATCGTGGGTGGCTGAAATGCGTTCCTGCGACAGTCATTAACGGTTGAGGGTTGAAAGGACTGTAAGGCGCCTGACTTCGAGTTATGTCTTCAAATGATGTTCAGGTGGGAGTGCCCCTCACGTCAAGATAAGCTATCGCTCCATATCCCGTACCAATGTCATTCGTGTATCTAGCCTAAAGGCTAGATACACAAGAATGACTTTGAAAAAAGATAATTTATAATTTTCGCGCAACTAGCACGTACACACAGAAGACTAGAAAACGCCAATAGCTGACTAAAATTTTATGCGTTGCCATCGTGAGGTGAGTTGGAGATATCAAGTTGATGACCCGGCAGTGTTATACAAAACTTTTAAGAATTGGTATCACTCACCAATCCTCGACTACTATACACGTAGGCGTGTGATTAGCTAAGGCTAATCGGTTTCTCCAAACTAAAAGCGCACCGAAAACTTAAATGAACTATCTTTTGTCCAAAAATTAAGCCATAACCAGTGTTTCATATCAAAGGTTATGTCTGTCTATTTAATCACCCAGAACCCTCCCGTACGCCCGTCAAATCGATCCCCACGGTCTACGCTACACGACCTGTGATTCTACTGCATTCTCGTCGCTTTCACTCTGACTTTCATCACCGCTGACTTCAGCGTTCTCTCTTTCACGCTTCTCCATCAATGCTTGTAATTCGACATCATCATTCTCTGTGACTGCTTTTGGTTCCATCTTAACAATACAACTCCCCCCAGCACTTTCAATATTGGTCTGTATATCAATGATTGCGGATTCTAGTGTTTGAATACCGACAGTTTTTTCTAAGCATGTACTTGTCAGAACATAAAGGGGCGGAGACACGAGCTTAACCTTGACTTGGTTATCAGGGGTGTTTCTAGCTTCCGCAGTCCTGAGGGCAGTTTTTACGGCATCTATTCCTTCATATCCAAAGCATGTGACTTCAACGTCTGCCCGAACTTTAGTTGGTTGTGGAGTAAGACGTTTTCCGACATATGATTTTAGCTCATCCGCCACTACGTCATTTGGAAATGAGACCTCAAGCCATACGTCCGGATTACTTGAAAGGTTAGTTTATTTTTAAGATAAATCAAATGTTAGAACGTACGTGATAGAGAGCTTAAAGGCATCGATTGAGTGCCCATACTTTTTATTCAGCGGCCATGTGATTCGTTCGTAGAGGTCCTCAATAGGATGCTGTGTTTTTTCGGCAACATGTCGCATGATCGAATGGACCATTTTGCTCTTGTTGTATCGTTCTTCACACTTAACGATATCTTCCGGAGAAACTCGGCGCTTTGAAAGATCAATGTAGCCTGTGTTATACCGTTTGAATGTGAATTACCATTCTTGCAGGGCTATACTATTCATCGTACCTTTTTCTTTATCTACACGAAGAACCACTACTACCTCATTTCGTCCAACTCGAATGAGCTTCTGGATACTTCGAATACGGCGTCTTGAAAGTTCGGAGAGTAAAATCATGCCATCAATATTGTCATATTCTAGCAGCTTTACATATGCTCCCATCTCTGCGATCTGTAACGAATTTCAGCGCTATTGCATTCCTTATAATAATTTAAACTAACCTGCTTGACGTTCACCATAACGAAACTATCAATTTCTGGATACTTCTCCTCATAAAACCGACAATTTGTTAAAGACATATTGGGAGAGTCAAAATAGGATCACAAGCAAGTTTTGATTTTGAAATGAGGTATTAATTAATTGCTGCGCCTGAAATAATTGTTGGAAACTCCCCCGCCGTCTCAGCATGGAATTTTCTTTGAGGTGGAGTTTGATGTTTGCCGTAAACAGGCTAGGCCGATATGTCCGCCGGAGCTTTATGCATGTATTTCACATAGATGAGAATTGATATGACATAAAAAACGTGGATCACTAGCTAAAGTGGCTCACATCAGATGAAGAACCTCATAATGACGACATGAATTCTTCAGTTACTGCTCTCCCGCACTTAACAAGTTCTTCAATATAAAACACTCCGGGCATTAATAATGTCATCTGTAGCTCTTCCAAACTCAACTGTCACGGCCTTGACGCTGGCGGACGGGCAGCAGTCGAGATATAAACTACTAGAACTTGCACTCCGTAATGACATTCCTTCTATTCTCTTATGGATCATTACATTTACTACGATGACTGTGCCTTCTTTCCTTTTTGCTATATTTTCTACGAGCTTGACATTTACTCTGAATGCCACTACTCTGTATGCGATAAGAACGGTTCTGCTGCGTGCTACTGACCTCATGTAGATTGTTGATTGTTGTCGCAATGATATCTGCTGGCAGTTGGTTTGTCCGGTACAGATTCATGAATATGTATGCACGACTTCCTCATGAACCTCAAAGAGAAGAACCTGCCATAGATTTGTACCCAGATACACATGAGGAGGGCACCAAATCTGGCTTTTACAATTATCTTGATGAGTTTTTAAGTGCTATTAAGGTCTTTGGGTACCTGGAACGACCTGTATTTCATGAGCTCACCAGATCTATGCAAACGCGGAAGCTCATAGCCGGGGAAACTCTAAATTTGGAAGAAGAAAAGGGATTTTGTCTTGTTGTTGACGGCTTAGTCGAAATTTTTGTTAAGTCTTCTAGAAAAGGCTGGAAAGAAAATGCAGGACTACATGATACGTCGGACAGCGGATGTGACCGTCAAAGAAGAAGTAAAAAACAGGGATATCAGTTGCTAACAGAAGTAAAGAATGGTGCTCCAATGTCATCACTATTCTCAATCTTATCTCTCTTCACTGAAGATGTGAAATTTAGGCATACTGATGAGGATGATTTTGACAATATCTCCAGTTATCCTCAGCAGCATCTTTCATCAAGTCCACCACTTTCTCCTCACCCCAATAACATTGTTCATCCTTCAAGCTCAACGAATACGGTTGATAATACTCCAGAATTAGCTGTGAATCCGACGACGCGAAATCGCCGGTCGTTTACTGTGGCAGATCCAACTTTCAACGCTACTCTTCCTAGTATAACTTCACTATCCTTAAATCAACCTGAGAAAGAGATGAATGTGAAATCAAATCTTAGAAGAACTCAAAAGCACTCAGCACATCCTGATATTCTGGCCCGGGCAACTGTCGATACGACTATTGCAATTATCCCTGCAAGTGCTTTTCGCCGACTCACAAGGGTGTATCCAAAAGCTACAGCTCATATCGTCCAAGTAATTTTGACAAAGCTCCAGCGAGTAACCTTGGCTACAGGCCACTCGTACCTCGGGTTGACTAGCGAAGTATTACATAATGAAAAATACATGAATAAATACACCACCTATGAACTTCCTAATTCTCTACGAGGAGATGCCTTAGAAAGATTAAAGGAGAAGTTCAAAAGAGAAAGAGAAAGGATCGGACCCGAAGAAGGTAGAAAGGGTATTGCTTTGCATATTACCGGTAAAAGAAGACGTTCAAGCACCAAGCTCTGGAACGAAGTCGATCATCGTGCTATTCCAAACAAGGGTACATATGGCGTATCATTGCCCTCCATAAAAACCCCTGGAGAATGGGAAAGGGGTATTAGCCCAAGTCCTGGAGATCTCCTCACTAATACTCAGATATCTCAAAATGCGACTGAAAAAAAGAAACCGCGAGCTGGCCAAAGAATAAGATGTGAGACTAACATCAGATCAGAAGACCAGCACCCTGATCATCATAGCCTGCTATCTCAAAAATGGTTCCACCCTTTTCCAAACTCGATAAATCCTCGCATAGCCTTAAATCGTCAAGGTCCGAACGACGAAGATGGAATCTTTCGAAGCTCAATACTAGAATGTATATTCAAGGCAATTGGCCTCACAAGAACCACTAACGCCCTAAGGATGTCTGATTCCGTGGAAGGTTCTCCAAAGCTAGTTTCTTATGATCAGAAGCGTCAGAAAGCTGTTTTTAGTAATAATGTATTTGGTATTATAGATCCATTTGAGGGTTCTGATACCGAGTCAAATGTGTCAGTGCTAAGCTCAACTGGATTTCCAGGTACTCAAGGATTGGCCAATGAGCTGAGAGACGAACTTGAGATAGTATTTTTTCCACAGGGCTCAATTCTAGTTGAACAAGGAGAGCGAAATCCTGGGTTATATTATGTTATTGATGGATTTCTAGACGTCACTGTTCCCGCCGATGGTAAAACTAAATTTTCGGCTCTTGGACTTTCAAATCGTGATCCAGGAGCAACGAGAGTCACAGATTCAAACGCAACTTCAATTTCTTATTCGCGAACTAACTACTCACGTGCTTCTATATCTTCATTAGGAGAAAACAAAAAAATGAGAAATGAAACCAGTAAAAGCCTAACATTAATAAGGCCTGGTGGTATTGCTGGCTATATCGGAACCATCTCATCATATCGATCACTCATTGACGTAACAGCAAAAACTGACGTTTATGTAGGCTTTTTGCCCCGATCATCGCTGGAAATGATTGTGGAAAAGTATCCTGTGGTTTTACTCACGATGGCAAAACGTTTAACTAGCCTCTTGCCACGTCTTATTCTTCACATTGATTTTGCCTTGGAATGGGTCCAAGTAAATGCTGGCCAAGTTATTTATCATCAAGATGACGAGAGTGATGCCATTTATATTGTGCTAAATGGTAGGCTTCGCTTAGTCCACAACAATCATGGAGAAATGAAAGTTGTCGGGGAGTATGGTCAAGGTGAAAGTGTTGGAGAGCTTGAAGTCATGACTGAGTCCACACGACCTGCCACTCTTCATGCCATTAGAGAGACAGAACTCGCAAAATTTCCGAAGACACTATTCAATAGTCTCGCTCAAGAACACCCAGGAATCAGCATCAAAATATCCAAGATCATTGCTTCTCGAATGCGTTCCTTGGTCGAAGACTCTGTTATCTTCCAAGGCCGAAAAGAAATGAACAGCACTACCAACACTAAAGTTTGCTCTACGCTAAATCTTCGGACTGTCGCTATTCTGCCTGTTACTGCCGGTGTGCCAGTTGTCGAATTTGCCAGCCGCTTATCAAATGCTTTGACACAAATTGGTGCAACAAACGGATTAACAACTCTTAATCAAGCTGCAATTTTAAAGCATCTAGGGAGACATGCATTTAGTCGAATGGGCAAATTAAAATTATCGGAATATTTAGCTGATTTAGAAGAAAAATTTGGCTTAGTGCTATATGTCGCTGGTATGTTGAGATTTCTACCCATAAAATTTCGCAAGGTCTTAATTTTATCAGAAAAGTTAGAATTATTTCACATTTTTCTTAACTCGCGGCCAACAATATTCGTATAATATTCCCCAGAACAATGCTTACTTTATCATGTAGATACGAACGTCAATTCCCCTTGGACGCAAACCTGTATCAGCCAGGCAGATTGTATTCTCCTTGTCGGAATGGCGGAAGGAAATCCTGCAATTGGTGAATATGAAAGATTTTTGCTGGGTATGAAGACAACTGCAAGAAAAGAGCTTGTTCTATTACATGCTGAAAGATTCTCTCAGCCAGGGGTAACCAGAGCTTGGCTTCGTAACCGTGTATGGATAAATGGCGGCCATCATCATGTCCATATGGCATTCCGCACTAGCTCAGTACCAGAACATGCTCAAGCCAGGAAATTTGGCTCAGTATTAAAACAAAGAGTTCAGATCTTGCAGGCTGAAATTCAAAAATATACCTCTCGTAGGGTGAGACAGACTCCTCTTTACTCTGCTGATACCCCATTCAAGGGAGATTTTCATAGAATTGCCAGAAGATTGTGCGGAAAATCTATTGGTCTTGTATTAGGCGGCGGTGGCGCTCGTGGTATTTCTCAAGTCGGAATTATCCGGGCTTTGGAAGAAGCCGGGATACCAATCGATGTTGTAGGAGGTACATCTATCGGGTCCTTTATTGGTGCCTTGTATGCTCGCGATGCAGATGTCGTCCCGATGTATGGTCGAGTAAAAAAATTTGCCGGAAGAATGGCTAGTATGTGGCGTTTTGCGTTGGACTTAACTTATCCATCGGTATCTTATACAACTGGCCACGAATTCAATCGTGGAATCTTCAAGACATTCGGTGACACGCAAATCGAAGATTTCTGGCTCGAATTCTATTGCAACACCACAAATATCAGTAAGAGTCGATCAGAAATCCACACAAGTGGCTATGCGTGGCGATATGTCAGGGCTTCAATGTCACTAGCTGGCTTACTCCCACCACTATGTGATGAGGGTAGTATGCTTCTTGACGGTGGCTATATCGATAATTTGACTGTCTCGCACATGAAATCCCTCGGGGTAGATGTAATTTTTGCCATTGATGTTGGTAGTCTCGATGATGACACTCCACAAAATTTTGGTGATTCATTATCTGGATTCTGGACATTTATAAACCGATGGAATCCATTCTCTTCCTACCCGAATCCTCCGACTCTTGCTGAAATTCAGGCTCGCTTAGCTTACGTGTCAAGTGTTGATGCTTTAGAAAGAGCCAAGAATAGGCCTGGATGCCATTACATGAGACCTCCAATTGATGCTTATGGGACCTTGGACTTTGGAAAGTTCGACGAACTTTATCAATTAGGCTACGAGTATGGAAAAAAATATTTAGCCAAGATGAAGGAAGAAGGTGCATTGCCACTAGCAGATGAAACTGAGGAGAAAAAAGCGTTACGACGAACTTTAGCTCCTCGTCGAGCCAGTATTTAGATTACAACACTCACTCACTTTGCGAAGAACCAAATTAACCACATACTTTGATGACATTAAAAGAGCCATTTACATGTCAATACGAATAGTGTACTCTCACTACCAAAATCTAATGGCTGTTTAAGCAAAATAGTTCGTTTTAGGGTTATCTAAAATAATTTATTGGCTGGGCTCTTATCAACCTCTGTTTAACATGGCTAAAAATAACTTTTAGTTCACAAATCATTCTAATATAATACCAAAATTTACCCTATCTTTAAGCATATCCACACAGCCAGCCTGAATATCGTTACTCTATAAAATACGAGTCAATTAAATCTTGTTAGGACTAGGATTTACTTTTGCCAAATTTGAAAACAAATGAAAGCAGAAGTTCGAATAAGGGTTCAAAAATTTTTGACCTTTGTCAGCTATAATTTCACAGCTATTGCACCAGAGAAAGTCAATGAGCCCAAAAAAGGTATGATAATAAATAGCCTTCTAGCGAATATGCTCAGAAAGTGTTCGACTCTCCAGTAGCATAAGTCAGCAGATTTTTCGAACTCTTTGATTTGGTAATCTCATTCAAATTGACATGAAATTTAACGAAAATACTTCGGCGCATCATCCGCTCCCGCGATTCCTCATATCTCACTTCTATCAATATTAGTCTTACCGAAAATTCAACATTGTTTGATGACTGGCAACTAAACAGTATTTGGAGTCAATTTAATTACCGTAAGTCATAAGTAAATCTTCGACAGATGAGCTGTTTTTGTTGGTATTCTAGAAATAACATGCTTACAACCATAGATCCGAGTTCTTTACCAAAAGTTCTTCTAAGTCATCGAGAGAGCTTTTCAATTTAGCTTCATGGTAACCAGAAGAGAAGCTATCAAAAGTTTGTGTGTCTCTTTAAAAAATTGATACTTCACAGCATCGTATTGAAGTTCTGGAGTTTATCTATAACATTCCCGTGATTTAATATTTACATCTAATTTCCGCACAGATAACTTTCCAGATTTATCACAGACCCTGACCGGTGGACAATGGGAAATAAAAATGAGCGAATCAAGCCGTTACCGAGCTTTTGAAAGAATGATATCACAAGCATATATTCGTAATGCAAAGTATTTCTCTTCATGAATCAAAAAGTACGAGGTCTCCATGCCTTGTATGTCTTGATGGATATCAGCTCTTGTACCTGTACAAAAAATAGCTACATACAGTTATGGTTTACTCCATTTGTTGAAATTTCGTACCCATCGGTCCTTTTGAAACTGTATAGTTCAAGAAAATTGGGGAAGTCGTTCGGGAATGGCTTGACGTAGAGATAAATTGATCTATGGCTCTTTTACTTTGTAAGAGAAATTTTTTGTAGTATTGATCCTTCGACGCAATCTTGATTTTTGAATCATTAGATTCGAGAATAATTTATCCGACTTGACAATTATGAGGTAAAGTTGTGCCTACATTCTCTGAAGTGCTTTCTCCAAGAACAAAAACACATTTGAAACTTTATTCGTCAATCCAATTCTATTAATGATGCGTGAGGTCAAAAGTAAAAATTCTTTGAAAAGATTGAGTGTTGGATTTTGTGATAAAAATTAGAATGCATTACTAAATAACGAATAATTTACTCCTCATAACTATCAGATGATTCAAGCCTGCCTAATGGTGCAAAGAACAGACTCTCGCAGCATTGGGCCTCGTGGCAGACGAAATACGGTCTCTCACTCATATTTTGTTAAGACGCTTCTATGTTCGAATTTTTACATTCGACAATGGAATCTACCGCTTTAGGAATTTTCTTGTGGTTACCTACAGTAGAACTTGTCCGAAATCAAACCCTGTGCAATAATTTAGTGCATTAAGACTGATCTTGCACCAACATACAGGCTATCAGGGGCAATTAGTTTTACTTGCATGTAGTATTGCAGCCCTAAATATTGTTATAATGAGACAAAATTAGCGCTGTTTAGTAACAATATTTAGGACTGTAATACTACATGCAAGTAAAACTAATTGCCGCTGATAGCCTGTAAGTTGCACTATGACGCTATTTATCTACATTCATTACACACGTGGATTCAAATTATATAGCATCCTCTATTCTATACTCCGGGCCAGATATCAGGGCAATTGTTAAAGGTTATGAGATTGCAGTGGATAGAAGGATTTCATTCGTGTTGGTAAAACCTTGGAACGCAATTGCGATGAGATCGTATATATTCTGTATATTCTGATGTCTAGAAGTCTAAGCTTTTCTCTGAGATTGCAGTAGGTGATGTAATTAACCAGTGACTACCGAAACTCAATGACAAGACAATCATCAGGAATCCCAACAATTCGACTGTAAGATTGTTGGATAGAAGTCGATATAGTAATTGATGGTCAGACATGTTTATTGATGCTAAATATAGGTGATGATTCTTATTCAGTTCTCTGGGAGTAGAAGGGGTACAGTAATTAGTCAACAGATCTCGTACTTTATTCTCGCACCACATGGCCATATCGGAGGTCTGATGGTACAATGATACACTATCCGGGCCATTCTGCCCAGTACAGTCTGTAGAGCGCGGAGATGTGCCCCGCTTGAGACAGGATAAGCTGGTTCGAATCGAGCAAGACCTTCACACCATATTTCTTGCAGGGATTTCGTACCCGTGTGGTGACGAGAGCATGTTAAATGTACCATGAGTTTATCTCGCTTTTCCCTGTGTTGGGTCTTCACGGAAGAGGGTAGCTGCCGTAAGGCGTTGTTCTCGTGGTAGTATCTGCGAATGAGATCTGTGTATGAACGTTCCAATTGTCAAACTGAGTCACACTGCAAAATGTACATGTCTTCGTAATCATACGCGGCATGGCCTCAGGCTGCGAACGTAAAATTGATTAAAAACTTGCATTCAGCAATAAATACCATCACCAATCCTTTGTCCCGTTTATTGATCACATCCTTGCTCTTTCACGTAACCATGCATTCACAACAAACTTGAACTGGGCAAACCACTTGACATCCCGAATGGTCCCCCTCCTAGGTGCCTATTAAGAGTTTTCTAGGGTTCCTTGCCAATAGTAGGGCCTGAGGAGGTATTTCTATAAGATGAATGTACTCCAGGAAGTGCGTTGGGGGTTAGGACTATCCGCAGCTACAGAGTAGGTAAGCATCTTCATGGTTGAAACGGCGGTGGTGCTATGCGAAGTCGCCGTGGCCCGAGCGAGCAGCGTAGAGTCTTGAGAGAAACAATCTGGCCAAAGAAAGCTCTTTGGTGTGGCAGGAGTAAGGGTCGATGCCAAGGCCCCTGTAGGATCCTGGGGCATGTTAGTCCCAGTAGACTTTCGAAGCTGTTGCTACTTCTACTTTCATTCGATTGATTGCTGTGTCAAACGATATACAACCGCGAGGAAGAGGAGGTGGGTTTGGGTATCCCTCATGGGCAGGAGCATCTGCCAATCCATTTCCCAAATTGGCAGAGTGGCTAGGGACCCAGAAAGCTTAGGCTCTCCAAGAAGGGGCGTGTTGGTGTCTACTGCGGCAAGACAACTGTCGGCAAGGGTCTGAAGCGGGAATGTTACACGTAAGGTGCCAAAATGGTAAACGTAAGGTGCTAAATTGTTAAACGTACAGCGCCTTCCAGATACAGTACAATCTCGCTATGACAATATGGGGCAGAACTTAACCAAGGCTCCCGATTGGCTAGTTCAATTGAATCCTCCAATCGGGAGCCTTGGTTAAGTTTTGCCCCACATTGTTATAGCAAGATTGTACTGTAATAATCAGATCTACAGTGATCAGCAACGGTTGCTGCCTAAGAGGGCTAGCAACCAATCTGTGGTGCTGTTTGTCTTTGTATCCATATACAGTCGTCCCTCTCTAACTCAATAGTGGGTCCCGGTATAAGTGTTGAAAATATTCATTGAAATTCAACCATTTGCATCTGCAATACTTACCCCTGCACGCAAAATGACCTGTAAGGGTAAGTGTTGCAAATATAAAAGTCCAAGTTACAATGAATCTTTTCAACATTTATACCGGGACCCACTATTAGCTAAAAGGGGCTCTACTGTTGTGTGTGTGTGTATGTATTCTATTTGACGTCTATTTAGGTAGTGCGGTTATTACCCGCAAACATTTTTTCCATTCAGGCCAGAAGACGCTAGAGCCTGAGCTCTAGAGCTGAGAATTTCTAGTCTACATAGCTATGCTGCGTTGTCTGAAACCGCGCATATAGAGATTTAGGCTGAAAGCAAAATATTTTTTGAGACCTCCACCTGCTC